>OX438772.1:2368666-4768666 GCA_949316455.1 Acleris holmiana
CATCCCGATTGAACTAGCTTTGTTTTAAAAAATCAAAATCAGCCCATCCGTTTGGGATCTAAGATGCCACAGACGGACACACACGTTTAACCTTTTCAACGCCATGTCAAATACAAAAACAGAGCGAATGTCAACTTTACCTCATAGACACTCAGGTCTATTTCGCGCTGTCAACCATGACAGAAATATCCGTCCATGGCGTTGAAAAGGTTAATATATAAAACCACTTTTTATTGTTAAAAATATTTTTCCGATAACGAATAATGATAATCCTGAATTATATTCGATTAATTGGTTCGAAAAATACCTTTAAATGTGTAATTTTCATCACACTTGCAAAGGTTGATATCACGCAGGCGTATAGAGCAATTATAGCCAATTTATAGTTATGGATTTTTATAACACCCTCGGGAGTTGGAGATCTAAAATTAGCCAAGGTTTATTTCGTATATTCAAAACTTGGCTACAAACCAGTTTTACTGTATATTAAACTTATATGGAATATTTAACTGCTTTATATTTATATTTTACCATTATTTCAGAGACATTTGCAATTACTTCATTAAATTTAATTTTGAAAATCGGTACAATCTGGCAGTATAGCCTGTCAAATTTGAAAACTAAACGCAGTTCTTAGCATTATCTGTGGAAGTAGCGAGTCGAGTGCCATACATTTAATTGATTGCTGTTTTCTTTAATAGTCTATTTTTTTTTATTTCCTCGCATATGTGATGAAAAACATTGTGTGTATAACGGGCAGTAAGGGGATTACAAACTCGAGTCTTTAAAAGCTCCTGATAAACTCTCGTTAGAAATCCCCTTCTTACGGCTCTCGTTGCACAATGTACTATTAGGGAAGTATTTAGATTCGTAACTTTAATATGTGTAATAAAAAGTTGCCATAAATATCTAGGCTTTTAATATTAAAATACTAACATCGTCGATAAGCGACCGGGCATGGAGCAAGATACATTTCAATTACATAAAACATAACATCACGCCTTCATTCCCAGAGCGAGGTAGGCAGAGCTACAGAAATACCAACAACTGTAAAAATACTTGTTGATTCTGTAACCACATTTTGCACAAGTAGGCTAAGATGTTTACCAGTGTATTAGTGACAGGTTGCAAGCCCATCGCCTAGCAGTACTACAAGCCCTTATTCCCTTAGTCGCCTCTTACGACATCCACGGGAAGACATGGAGTGGCGCTATTCTAACCCGGCAACCCCACAGCGAACAACACACAACAATACATACATACCTTTCAATTAACTAAGCAATTATCGTTGTATTACAAAAGTTAACGCCGGGTTTAATTTCCGAACGATAAAAATAATAATTGAAAATCAATAAATTAGAATAGAATAGAAATGAAAAAAACATTAAAAAAACATTCAACGCTTACAAAAAATACACTTAAAACAAATGACAACTAGAATAACACATTAAACATGGCGTTGAAAAGGGCTCAGCGTTGTAAATTCAGTTTTCTTATTAAGTCTAAAAATCGACGTTGCGATTCCTAACCAAAATTTCCACCCCATCTCATACAAACACATCAAAATGTCCAAGGATCAAGAATATCCCTACATTAATCTGATATTGCATTTGTGTATTTTTAGACTTACCCCATACAAATAATAATATTCTATTAATTAATTTAGATCTTAAATTTTGTTCAAACAGTTTCTGCAAACTATGTTATTGCTTTTGTTTGATATCGTATTGTCAACGTTACTTTAGCTCTTATTTACTTGACAGTAACGGCAAAAACAATCCCAAAATACGTTGAAGGCAATATTATGAAGACGTGCAATAGTTTAGGCATGCAGTTATTGTGTGAGCTTACACGAACAGATGAACATTACAACTGAACATGGAGATATTGAATACAACTGAAGTTCCATCTTACACAATTACACAGACGTGTGTGCGTCAATAAGAATATTTAATTATAGTGTTGGTGTAGTAAGAAATGACAATAGAGAGATCGAGAGAGGCGGTTGTTATGCCTGGGGACTTCGGTCCATTTGGTTCTTTTTTTTTTGAGTGCCTACCCCACTCATTCATAAGGGAATAAGTGCTTGTAGTATTGTTAGGCGATGGGCTTGCAATCTGTCACTAATACACTAGTAAACTTCTTAGCCTGATTGTGCAAAATATGGTTACAGATTTATAAACCAGTATTTTTAGAGTGGTTGGTATTTCTGTAGCTCTGCCTACCCCACTCTGGGAATGAAGGCGTGGTGTTATGTATGTATGTTCAGTACTTGAAGCCTCGCTAAAACAATAAATTACCAATTCCGAGACGCAATACTTGCATCACTATTTAATCTGCATAACAGACAAGGTCGTATTTGTTATGCGTAAATGCGGAACGACTTCCTCATACAAATCGTTCTTAATCCTGTTAGTAAAAAAAGGGCTGCAATATTTTAATTACAACCTTGAGGTATTTAATGCATTTGTACTCGTATTATAATCATTTAAGCCATTCGCCACGGCATTGTACAGTCAACAGCATGAATATCGTGTCTAATAATGCAGTCAAGTTTAACTGAGACACATTCTGATTTATCTGATCGGTTCTGATTAACAAGTCTTTTTAGAGTTGTTGGCATTTCTGTAGCTCTGCCTACCCCACTCTGGGAATGAAGGCGTGATGTTATGCACATATATTAATTTATCTGAGACGTCCACTACACGTACACGACAAAAAAATGCAATTTACGGCAGTTGATGAATAAAAGATTCATTTCAGAAGCCATCCTAAAAATTTATGTATTTTTTTTAAGTTGCGCGATCATACAAATTAGCCTAATGATATCCGTGGTCATGTTTGGTGTCATTTCATATTTACATATTTAGAAAAACCTTTTGTTTAACATTTTAAAAAGTATGCACATTAAAATTGAATTAAACAATTAGCTTTAAAAAAATACTTGACACTGGACCTACATAAGTATATTATACAACGTGTTATAAAATAATCCGTAAAAAAGAAATTACAAAAATATTGTCAACCCTTATTAAATAACGTCACTTCAGTATCTTAGGTATACAGTATACAAGGGTTGACACTACTTTCGTAATTTATTTTTTACGGATTATTTTGTAACACGTTGTATAACCTATACCTCGTTTGTTTCGGTACTTAACCAACCAAATACAATAAAAAAAACCCGGTTATATATGCGGTTACAAAAGGGTAAACAAAAGATAATAAGGTAAAAAAAAAAAACAGAAACACAAAAGGTATGTACAAACGCGAACTTATCCCTCTAAGGGATCTCTTCCAGTTCACCTTTGAGCGATTGAGAGAAATAAAACAGCGGATGGCAAAACGTATAACAGTTAAAGAGACGGAAGATAAAGATAAAAATAGCAGTCAAATACGTATAAATAAACAACTACGAGTAAATACACTCCTAAGATCCACCATACAATGAAATTTGCCAATGGAATATGAACCTATTACAAATGCAATAGAGTCAATTTCCTAGTTTGATTGTCCCTCATAAAAACAAAGGAAAACCTGTTTTCCTTTGCAATAGGTCTATTTTCTAATGAACGTATTATGTAAAAAAAAATGTACGAGATGCCTTAGGACGATAAACACAAACACCGCACCACCACAAACCACACCACACCACATTTTGCACAATCAGGCCAAGATGTTTAGTAGTGTATTAGTGACAGGTTGCAAGCCCATCGCCTAGCATTAAAGTAGCACCACAAATATAAGTTACAACGATGTACCTGCGCAGAAGGCAGAAGGCGCGAAAACGTTTTGGATAATTATAAGGCAGTACGTTTGCGCGAGTAAAAGTTCGACGGCTATTGGTCAAATATTCGGCAGCCATTGCAGCGACTATTTCATATTCTACCTTACGCGTAACACGACAAGGTCTGTATTGAATTGATTTTTACGTTCGTTTATCTTCGGCATTAGTGAGCACCTTTCTGCGTGGACGAAGATTGCCGGCGTAACTTATATTTGTGGTCTTACTGTACTACAAGCCCTTATTCCCTTAGTCGCCTCTTACAACATCCACGGGAATGTAAGTATGTTAGGTATTTGTGTATTATTTATATTATTTTCGTGGTGGTAGGACCCTGTGGTCCACTTACCATCAGGTGGCCTGAGTGCTCATAAGCCTTCTCCTTGCCATATTTTTTTTATGAAATATTGTATGAACTTACCTCAGCCAACTGTCTGAAGGTACCGGTGAAGTCCGCCATGGTATCTTCCATTAGTCTGAGCAGGTCATCAACCAGGGCTTGGTCTCCATCGTGGGTCTCCTTCAAACCCAGCTTGAGGAGGTACGTTTTCCTGACAAAATTATAATTTTATCAGCTGTTGGTGCCACTCCTAGGGCATGGAACTCTTGTGAGGTCAAGGTCTCAGAACTACGCAGTTACAGTGCGAGTTGGGGATTTTATACTTTTAAATAGAAATGCATTTTTTTTCTTACGCTCTCTGGGAAGTACTATGAAAGAGAATGATAACTGTATACACAAAACAATATCGTGTTATTTTTTCATAAGATATGAAGCTTTAAAAAGTTATAGTTCAGACCCCTGCAAAAACACTATACAAAATCGACGACAGGAATGACGTCACAGCTGTTGTTCCATGCTTGTCCGGACCTTTTAAAGAAATTTTTTTATTTATTCATTTGTTACAATTAACATTAACAGTACTAGGACCAAACATGCTAATTGAATTAGTATATGTACATAGAGTAAAAGCAAAGTAAAAGCAAAATAATTACATTAATTACGCACAGAGCTTTTTTTGGCTCCAGCCTCCAAATATCTGGTGACTGAAGCCACAAATCTTGATTCAGAGCTAAAAAATATATCCAGATCGCTGTCACTGAACAGAATATCATTTAATAACGCTAGCGCACGATGGAGTGGAGAGCGGGAGCGGCTCCGAGTCCGCGCCGCCGGCACTGCGAACAGCGGGCGCCGCCGAGGGCGGACAACTATGGTGGGAACTGGAGGCACCCAGAAAGAAATTAGTATTTATTTTAGAAATTACTATGTTTAAGCCAACATTGAATTTAAATATTACGTCAATGAAATGAGGATGCCGCGCCGAAAAAAATAAGCTAAATATTAAAAGAAGTTTCAGAATTTTAACTACTTTTGATTTTATATAAAATGTTAATAAACGGGTCAAAGCTTCTTGCATTGCGTAAAGCGCATGCCTTTTTTTACGTTTTCTCCTAAGTCGTATCATAAAACTCAATTCTGTTTTTCATGCATGTTCCCTATTGAATTGGGTCACAGATCGGTATAGGATGCCTTGTAAGTTATAATTCTAACTCCTACTATTCATTTTCTTAAAGAACTAAAACAAAAAACACACTGCACGTATGTAAAAGAAATAAAAGGCTTTTTTATTTCATTCAATGAAACTTCTTGGATTGATGAGGGAAATGAAATGAAATTAGTTATATATGAGCATCCTATGGAATACAAACTGAAATAAAAAAAAGCTAATAAAATTTTTCACTAGCACCCTAGAATTGTGGCAGACAATATAAAGCCAAAGTGAATACTTACAACACTTTGTTTCTGACGTACTCTTCAAGAGTGCCCCTAACTTGTTTTATCTTCTCTTTCTGGTCTTCTGGCAGTATAGGTTCAAGCGCCAGCGCGAACTTCTCCAGGTTCCACAGTAATATCTATTCAAGTATAAACAATAGGTAAATATCAGGGTACAATGTCACACAAATGGACCTAGTCCCAAACTAAGCTCTAGGCTTGTACCATGGGTGCTAGACACCGATAAACTTACTTATATAGACAAATACATACTTAAATACATAGAAAACATCCAAGACTCAGGAACAAATACTCTTGCTCATCACACAAATATCTGCCCTTACCAGGATTTGAACCCAGGCCCGCTGGCTTCGGAGGCAGTTTCACTCCCTACTACGGTAAAACAACATTGCCTTTTGCTCAACAGTATGTATGTTAACAATTTATTGAACAAACAAAAGAGATAACAATTATAAAATAGACAAAAATATAGCAGGCATATACAAAGTCGAACTTATCCCTTTAAGGGGTGTCTTACAGTTGAGCGATTGATAAATAATTAATGACAACGAAATTATGGTGTATCACACCCTAATTGAAATTGCTATAAATATTAATAAATATGTAGATATACAGGTATATACAATAAGTGAATAGACAGACAGTAATGGTCACTGAGTCAAAAAGAAGACAATAACATGTCAGAGGCAATATACCCATTAGAACAGAGACCCTGATCTGCCGATAGAGCCAGAATCTTGCAAAAGTCTCCGTTGTACTATAGAGCCAACTTTATTGGCATCAAAAGTATTCAATCTCCTTCCCCAGGTGTAAAGCTATCCCTATATTCAATTTCATCAAAACCCATTTGCAGTTTACCCGCCGAAGTCGTATCAAACAAACATACAGACACTCTAGTAATCCCTTAACGGTAGGGGTTGAGGAAACTCTGGGCTAGACCAATAAGTATCCATGGTCCAAGGTTTTAGTGGTGGTAGGACCCTGTGCAGGGCCCGTCCGGATCGCTACCACCATCTTATCCATTAACCACCCGCCAAGCAACAGTGTTCGCATTGTCATGTTCCGGTGTGGGGATAAGACAACCGGTGAAACTAATAGCATAGAGCCATTCCATCTTAGTCCTCAATGTTTATTTATTTCTGTAAACAGAGATAAAGTTACAATTAGACCGGAATCAGTTACACCGGCAATCTGAAGGCAAAGGTGCTCACTAATGCCAAAGATAAACGAACGTAAAAATCAATTCAATACAAACCTTGTCGTGTTACGCGTAAGGTAGAATATGAAATGACAGTTAAACTCGTGCGTATGGGCTTGTGTACGAATGACAACTGACGCGACGCTAAATAAAATGGCGGTCGACGGCGTCGCTGCAATGGCTGCCGAATATTTGACCAAAAGCCGTCGAAGTTTTACCCGCGCAAACGTACTGCCTTATAATTGGCCAAAACGTTTTCGCGCCTTCTAAAAAAATGCTTTCTGCACAGGTACATCGTTGTAACTTATATTTGTGGCACTAGTGTACTCACGGCTGGTTGCTTGTCGAACGCGTACCGGCCCAAGTCGTCGGAGGCGTTGGGCACGTAGCCGCCGTAGTAGTGGTCCACGAACCCGTACGGCCCGTAGTCTATGGTCACGCCGAGCAAGCTCACGTTGTCGGTGTTGAGGACCCCGTGGGTGAAGCCCACACCTGACAAACCATGTAGCTTTATCAACTCAAGTACTATAACGCTTATTATAATATCGTTATCATAGCTATTATGTTACAGTTGCATAATTGTTAAAAGATGAACCTGTCAGATTGCGGGGTTTTGAAATGGTTACTTTAAAGAGGAAAAAAGTAACGTTTTAATTATTTTTTTCTAGAAATTAAATTAGAGACAAATAAGCCTTAATGTCAATTAATTTTGACGAACAGAGAAAATCATTTTTTTTACAGTTATGGATGGTATAAAATAGTATTATAGTGTGTACGGTTTACTCTGTGGCTGCTATCAATTAAGAGGACTGTGAAGCAAAAAAAAACCATATAAAATGTGATAACGTTTTACTCCCCTTAAACGTTGTCCGATTTTTACGATTTTTGAATATGTTATAGATATTACGAAAAACTATCTCTGTAAGTTTTCCTTTCCAAGAAAATATTTATTACAATGAAAATGAAATGAACAAAATAAAAGCGGAAACGTACAGACCTAGTTTTCCATAATATCTACAACACAATATTCAAAAATAGTGGAAATCGGAAGAGATTTAGGGGGTGAGAAACGTTATCGTCCGGAGCTAAATTTGTATGGATTATTTTTGACAGCTACGCGATCTTCTTTCACAATCCTTCGAAAAGAATCTGCATTACAATGAAATGACTAATTTCGACAAACTATTATTTTTCTAACTTTATTCTGTGAAATTTGCGTGTATTTAGCATTTTGTAATTAACAATTTAACCTTTAATAGAAAAAGTTATGTATGCAACGATACATAGTTAGCTCTTGAGATACGTGCTTGTTATGTAGACGCGCAACTACGCCTCGCATGCTAACTTTGCGACTTGTATCTCGTCATTGTAGACGTCATTAAGTGACATATGCATCAAACTTAATTACCTTGCCATGTTGCTACCATGTCTAAGTTCCTGTGAGCGACCTCGGTGTAAAACTTCACGAATCTGTCTTCGTCGTCGTTGTCAATCGACGGGAAGTGGTGCTGGAACAAGAATACCCGACAGCGTGATTTGAGTGTGATATGTAATGGGCGGACGACGGATGCAAATTACGTCAAAATCATGTCAAACGATAAACCTAATATGGATATGACTACAAAAACCTGCATTTTTTTTAACGAAAATTTAATAAAAGTCTCATCCATCTTATGCTTTTGTCACCATATTGCATCCGACGTCCGCCCCTTAGATATGAGATAATTTCACTTCATCGATTGTATTATTTTATCGAATTTCATTACATCGATCGCTGGGTCCATATTAGCTCATACCCGGGACGCATAGAAGACATCTACAACCTTACTCAAGACGCATCTAATTGGCTGAGAAAGCTAAATATTGACTTATAATAATTAAAATCGCCATACGATTAAATAAATAAATATTAGCTCATATAAAATTTGTCTTCAACGATTGATTAATAGTTTCTCCAACATTATGGAAAATATTATGGTTTCAGCAGAAAATAGCGTTCGATGAAAGATGTTTCGAAGAAATTATAGACACCCCTTTCTTGCATTACGATGTCTTTCGACATTATGACTAACAATAAAACATTATGATGAATCATGTAATGGACTTTAGAAAACGGAACTTGTAACTTTATGACAGACAATACAGACCCAATGCGAGTCTATACAGCAGCCCAACATGCAAATCGCGAAAACAAACAGCTGTTCCATACAAACTTTGAGAGCTAAACAGCCGAAATGTATGGAACAGCTGCACGGCTAGCACAAGAAGGCACGCGAGTTACGCCGCGCGAGATAGACTACCTGTCATTGTCTGATTAGAGCGGTCAGAAAAAGACAGGTAGTCTATCTCGCGGGCGACATAACTCGCGCGCCGTCATGTGCTAGCCGTGCAGGTCCTATAATAAAAGTTGATGAGTATGACCTAGAGAGTCCCTGAAATTTGTACAACCTTCTGCCGAACACCCTGAAACATTGTCCTAAAGGGTACCTTAAGGATGAAATGGAAGAGCGTGGTCATGGTGTGTGGCTCGCGGCGCTTGTCCAGGATCTCGAGGGAGCCGAGCCGCAGCCAGGCGCGGCTGGCGCGCAGCAGCACGGCCGCGCGCTCCTGCCGCGCGCGCCCCGAGTACGTCTTGTCGCGCCACACCACGTGCTCGTCGCTCACTGTTCATTACATATCGTTTCTACATCGCTAAAATAATTCTTTTAAAAACCAAAAAACCCCCTTTAAAAACGGAGAAAATAACTTCTTTTAAAATTGTAGGCACCTTAGTGCAACTGAAGTCAGCTTTTTTGCTGAAAATATTGTGGTCGCCGACTTCAGTTGGACTAACGTATTAGGTACCTACAATTTTAAAAAAGATATTTTTTTGCGTCGTTGAAGGCGGGGTTTTGTTTTTAAAACATTTATTTTATTTTATACTTTTAGTGATCATGATACGCCGTTACGTAGGCCCACTTCTTAGTTGATATGAAAATTTAAGTTATTTCAAGCGCGCCGCAAGCAACGCCGCGGAAAAGTCATAGTCATATTTTAACAAGTACATATTCTTCGTTGTAATCGCTCAACTATCTTAGTCGAGATATCTTATCGCCACCCTTGAAATAGGTACCTTTGAAGAGTACCGGTGGCTATCTGTGGTCTTCATCATCAGTTCCACTGCACCAAGTTATATTTTCTGAATGCACATGCTAGACTTGTTGCTAAAAATACTAAAATCGCTTTATGTTTACCTACAATATTGGAGGAGTTCCCTCAATTCCTCACTGATCCCCTCATTAGATTTAGATTTGGTGACAATGGGACCACCTCGAAAGTGTACTCTATCAAACCAAAAAAGAATTTTCAAAATCGGTCCACTATTGATGGAGTAATCGGTGAACATAAATAAAAAAACTCACAGTGGAACGTATAACCGCCTCCTTTTGTGAAGTCGGTTAAAAAACCAGCTAAAGTCGCAAGCACACTGACGCGGCGCGATGCGTGAAAATTAAACCGTCTCCTTTTCTCCTCTTGCAGTATGAGACCGTGACATTACAATATCTAATGTAATGAGTAATTAGAATAAATCTTACGGACAGCGCCGCTCTAGTCTTGGTGAGTTTGCATCTCAACAGTCTAATTTGGATTCTAGCTTGGTTTATCACTACATAAAACAAAGTCGCTTCCCGCTGTCTGTCTGTCCCTATGTATGCTTACATCTTTAAAACTACGCAACGGATTTTAATGCAGTATTTTTAATAGATAGAGTGAACCAAGAGGAAGGTTTATATGTTTAATACTTTAACCCGGAGCAAAGCGAGAGCGGGTCGCTAGTAGGTAATAAAGAAAGCTAAATAGCATTTAAACCTAAATAGGTTCCTGATTTTCATACAAACTCGTGAGACCCACCATACTACAAACGATGAGGTTTTTGTAAGTGGTAATTTGAATCTACCAGCAAGTTGATAACGTTCAATTTTCTTTGCTTTTAAATGCCAAATCAAAATTCGACGGTTAACCGCCAATCCCTCC
Source organism: Acleris holmiana (assembly GCA_949316455.1). Lineage (NCBI taxonomy): Eukaryota > Metazoa > Arthropoda > Insecta > Lepidoptera > Tortricidae > Acleris > Acleris holmiana. The sequence continues at coordinate 2,379,458 of OX438772.1, forward strand.
TATCTCAATATGTCAAAACTTTACAGTAGACACAAAAGACGTAACTAGGTACATTAGCTTAACTTTAGGTTCGATCAGGTATTGCCAGGATAAAAAAACACCACAAAAATACTTTATTTCAAATAGGAGATATTTCTATTGTGTGCGTTAGATGGTATTTGTCACGAATTGCGAAAAAACGTTGTTTGACCAAAAATGACAGTTAAGAGGTGGTTTACCCTCCTTCTTGAGTTCGCGAAGTCGGATAAAAGATAGGGGAAGTTTGAAACGGGGGGAAAGAAACCTTCAAGCTGACGAGAGTTACTCGGTCCGTCAATTAGTCAGCGAGTATATAAGTCTAGTAGTCAGGATTGGCGGTCCAAGAATTTTCGAGACTGATGTTGTCCCGAAAAATGAAAAAATCAAGTTTCTGGCCCAAACATTAAGGTCGCGAGACTGCAAACCTTACTCAGGCAGCCAGTCATACATAAAGTTCCCAAATATGTTATTCTATAATACAAGAAATCTTACCCACCAAAGCGGCGGCTCGCGTAGTGGGCACGCCGAGATAGTGCGCCGCCTCCGATGCCAGCATCTCTCTCACGCTGGACCGGAGCACAGCCCGGCCGTCCCCGAAGCGAGAGTAGGGCGTCTCGCCCGCACCCTTCAGCTGGGGTTGCCAGCTCTCGCCTTTGCTATAAAATTAAGAACGACGATATAAAAAATTAAAAAATTAGTAAGTAGACCGCACAGACGCTACATTTCAAAAATCGTGTGAAAAAGTGCTTCCCAGGAGACCACTGCTGCTTAATACAATTATAATATGTCCAGTCGCCATCAAATTATATTGGAGCATAGAAAAAGCTCTGTTTCTTGAAATACTTCACTAATAATATTAGTCCACGCGGTGCATTCCACGAGCAGACTCGTAGAAAATTGTATTGTTTGAACTGATATTAGTAGTTCTGTCAATTTAGAGAATCTGGCCGACGGTATACACAAATATCTACACATGATTTAAATTTAGTGGTGGTAGGACCACCATCTTATCCATTAACCACCCGCCTAGCAACAGTGTTCGCATTGTTGTGTTCCGGTATGGGGATAAGACAACCGGTGAAATTACTAGCATAGAGACTGAAAACTGTTTAGGCACAGCTAAGCTGTTTAAAGCTCTCCAATTAATATTACATGTTTCTTATGTAATAATAATAATAATAATAATAATAATAATCACAGGACAATCTCACACAAATTGACCTAGTCCCAAACTAAGCTCTAGGCTTGTACTATGGGTACTAGACAACGATAAACATACGTATATAGAGAAATAAATACTTAAATAAATAGAAAACATCCAAGACTCAGGAACAAATACTCGTGCTCATCACACAAATATCTGCCCTTACCGGGATTTGAACCCAGGACACCTAGCTTCGAAGGCAGGGTCACTCCCAACTAGGCTAGCGTGTCGTCATGTTTAATGTAATGATTAACAAATATCTTTGGTCTCTATTCATCACGGCATAACGTGATATAATAATGTCAATGTTACGATACCTCTTATTTACTTGGCAGTAATGGCAGCTGATTTAAAAACAATATGCTAACCCGTCATAGGCATCATCATTTAACCCGGTAGAAAAGTGGCCTGCGCATTTGAACTTTTTAAGATTAGAGTTGCAAAATAATTATATATGTACTTTATGTGTGTCTGTGTATTATGTGTATTGTTTATACCTGTTAACATATTCTCCTAGCACATGAGCCCTGCCGTCGCCCAGTTGGTCAGCCCAATAACCAAACTGGTATCCACCGTACCTGTAATCATTGATTGATGAATTTTGTGTCAACCATTATAAAAAACCATATCATCACTAGTCATATTGTAAAAAAAATGCTCAACTCGTATGGAAAATACTTGAAAAAAATAAGATTCTATTTTACAACTTTATCAGCATTACTTAAGAGGCTGTATTCGAAATTTGGCCGATTTTAGTTCTTTTCGTGATTTTACAGTTATAATTTATAATACTGCTTTTCTATAAGTTTTAATGCACACAAATATCATTTCAGTAATGATCAAATAATTGAGTTACGAATGAATGAGCTACTTTTTTATAATGTATATAGTATTATAATGCCAGATTTAGGTTGTTTTAAAACTTTAATATTGCTTTTTTTTTTTTTTTGGATGTTTATTTAAGGTAATGGATTGATTTTGAACTGATGTTTATTACTGTTGCTGTAATGTTACAAACGAGAGGTTTAAGTAGCCGAAATTACAAACAAGTTTTTTCCCCATTTTCTATAAAATTTTACCAAGTTAATGATTTTTACACAATAAAATTATATTAAGGTGGTAAAAAGTAATTCATACATTTTTTACACGACTTTTACAGCAACAAATTGTAATTTTTTCATACCTTTTAGTTGTCAAAACCATTCGTGAATATGCAATATTCTAAACCTCTTACAGCAAAATTCACAAAACAGTTGCTGGTTTCAGGTCTATTAATTAAAATAAAAAAATAAAAACAAAAAAGTAGCTGATACATTTGTTGAAAATTGAAACTATCTTTTGTGTTGCGCATTAAAATTTGCAGAAGTAAAGTATTTCAACTGTAAAATCACGTAAATCAGTGAAATCGGCAAGACTTCATATACAGCCTCTTAAATGTAGAACTAAAAATGGTTTAAACAGGTATCCTTCAAGTTTGGTGCTGAACAAGCTTGTCTAAACCTTGATAAAAAACCAATCACTCAATGTCATAAGTACTAATGTAAAAAAAAATTGCTGTACTTGTATGGAAGATACTGGAAAAAAACGAGATTCTATTTTACAACTTTATCGGCATTACATAAATGTATAACTATGCCAAATTACAGCTTTGTAGATTGACTGATAGACAGACAGACAGACGGACATGACGAAATTATAAGGGTTCCTCGTTGACTACGGAACCCTAAAAACAGCAATAAATGACAGAGAAAAGCTACCAACAAATAATAAAACAAAACTTTCCTAAAATATAAAAAAAGCAAGTAAAATATATTTGTTCAAATTAGAGTATACATTTATGAAATGTGCTTATACCTAAAGTATGCAAGCAAATAGTAATTGATCTGAGTCAGATTTTTATAAGAAGTTAGTTTCATTAGAACCATTGCTATTTGCTCTGAAACTATGGTAACAACACCAGTGCTCGACACTTTTAGCTGACATGCACCAATCATGGACAGAAGCTTTTAATTCAAAGATCATAGGGTTATAAATTGACTGTTGCAAAACAAATGAATAACTTTTATCTTCTTTGAATAAGAGTCAGTGTTGAACATTGTTCCTTTGTCGAGTACTGGTGTCATTACCTTACTGATTTTTAATAATTTACTATCATATAATTCATAGCATTATTTCTACATAAGTTATACCTATGACAAACAGTCATTCCTCCTTCTGGCAAATATTTCCCAGCTACGAAGCTGATGAATTCCTCCGTCCCTGCCACCTTGGGGTCCAGATCAAACAGGTCTCTGAGGGCATCCTCCGACGCACACACTAAGCGGATGTTGCCAGTAAGCGGCTCGGTTGGTACCTGTAGTATGTAAAAAGAATTAAGTAGTTATAGAAAAGGCAAATAAATATACTTGGTTGTCTGACTCTCACAACGTTTTTGCAGAGATAATTATTTCAATACTCCTCTAGAGCACCAAGAAGATAATCTGAGGATAGTTTAAATTTAAATCTTAAGCAATAGTTTACAAAAATCTAGATTATTTTTTGACATTAACCTCTATCTGGCCTGATGTACAGTCACGGACGTTAATTGTTATGCCACTTGCCACTGTTCGTATTTTAGCCGTGTAATACAAATCGGGTTCAGTCGGGTGTACTCGTATATCGAGATAAGGAAATTCACACGTCTTCGTATAATAGACGAACAAAATGACATGCAACATTAACGATTGGCTAACCTGAGACCCAAGTCTACCAATCAGACCACAGAGTGAATTCACCCAAAGTCAAATTGCATGTCTAGTTGCTATGGTTACATTTAAACAACAGCCACTATTGGTGATATAGAATAAAAATTTGGCATCCATGACAATATTGTGATAACTGTTGCAAATATCTGAATATAAATAACACGTCAAAACCCACCATCTTGAAAAGAGTTGATTAGTCAGCGTGTAAGTCGAAAGACTAATCGTGGCAATAAATAGTCAAACTTTTAAAAATATTTATTCTAGTGTTACTAGATATTTAATTTAAAAATTATTAAATATTCTAGTTCTTTTAGTCTCTTTCTGCATAACTATGGCTGATTGAAGCATTACAGTCATTACTTTAATTGTTATGCCACTGTAGAACCCTGTCATAATGACAGCGTCAAACCACATGAAAGAAATTACGCCAAAATTAATGATTAACGTTATGCGACAGGGTTCCATATTTGCATAACAATTAAAGTCCTTGACTGCCTCACAAGTAGAGTAAAATTTAATAAAATAAAAACGTAAAATACATTACATAATGTTTTAATCGGTCAATAAATTATAAAATACAGGTTTAAGTAGTGTATATTCCGCAGATAGTTGAGAAGAAGCAGCATGAAAGAAATCCAGCAATGCTTTTGCACGATTTTGTCAGATTTTTTGTGTCGGGCTGTTAACGACCACCTTTTTATATGTTAAACCGCAACAAGAAAAAGCAAACATTTAGATCTAAAAAACATTTGGGGAGTAATGGTGCAAAGACAGGAATGTCGTTTCCACATGAATTCGAATTCCTCATGGATTCCATCATCACAACAGGATTTTGAAAAAAACTAAACCAATTTGAAAGTCAACAAAAAATCTCAACTAAAAAAACAAATCTTTCCCCTGAGTGAAAAACTTACTGCGGAATTGAGAACCTTCTCCTATTTTTTAAGGCGATATGCTCGAAACCGACATTACACTCGCCTAATATCGTGTATATGCACCTTCGTTATCTATGACAGCTTGAAGCAGTGACCGCATAGATTGACATAAGCATAAATCACTGTTCCTGTTCACGGTCGATGGCAAAATTACTAATTCTATGCGGACGAAGTCACGGGCAGAAACTCTTCATAATAAATATAGAAACCAACCCACCGATATTAACAACTGTCTTGCTATTGCTCGAAAACTTAGCCCTTCTTGGTGCAAAGTCACAATCATGTGACGAGTTTCCGTAGAAATTGCTGGTGGCATCTTATTTTCTTTAAATTTGCTTATTTATAATAATGACGTCTTAACTTGATCTGTATGTCATTATGACAACGATCCTGCAATATTTCTAAAATGCCAGTTGTCAATATTTTAATCATGTTTAACTATTATCCCGCGGTGTCATGTATTCGTGATTAATCGTGTAATCTCGTAAATGCTCGTGGATGCCATACTGCAAATTTAAATAACTTCACAATGGCATAACAATTAAAATCCGTGACTGTACTATTTATACAAAAAACTTGGTGCATGCAAAGGAAAAGCGGCATATAATTTCTTAACCGAGGAGGCACACCTAATTGATTATATAAAAAAGAAACCAAGGTAAAATAGCGAAACCATTACCTTAGAAAACACAGCGTCTTTCACAGCTACTGGCTCGTTATACGCAGGATTTTCGTCAATAGGCAGCTCCGCGTAATTAGGTGGATTTTTAAACTTCCAATCCTTGAAGTTACTCAATAATTTCATCTTAGTAACCACTTGCGGAACACTTCGATCGTTAAGTAGAGTGGCAAACACGCAAAAAGCTCGCTTCATGAGAATATCTAAACTTAAAAAGTCAGTGTCAGCTAGTTAAGCAATCAATTTATATCTTGCGATCTTTAATTAATGATGTTTTGTGATTATGTGGTGTCACAATTAAGAAAAATATATTTATGTAAACAAGTTGTCTGTTGTGATTTTACGAAAAGTTGCGCAAAACGCAAAACAGAAGGCGTATTTCCAAGCTTAAAAACGTTGTAGTTCATTCTAATGACATAACTGTCAAAATTAATGAGTTTTATTTAGGTTACACACTTTTTCCTTACTGTACCAAAAATTAAAGTTACAGTTTATATGTACAATCAAACTTTTATTTATACCAATAAAAAAAACATTTTCAATAGGAGACAATATCTTTAAAACTATATCGCAAGCAGACTAACGTTTGAACCATCGAAAAATGACTATGTATTATTGCAGTGTCATTATGACTTTTCTTGACGTCAATGTCATTATCAACATCCAATGTGTGTGATTGATTAGTGATGTATATAAGAATTTCTGAATAGGTATAAAAATTAAAATGAAAAAGATAAATATTTATTTTGATATTTTTGTTCATTGTATAAGTCGAGGTGGGTTTTCCTATAAGGTAACATATTAATTATTGCCTGTGTCATAAGAACCTGCTTGCTAACGCACTTTTTGATTATAATGTTAGGCTACATTAAAGCCAAATAAAAAAAAAAACAACCCGGAACATTAATTAAATGTAAGAAATGGATTCACAAATATGGAATACATTAATTCTTAAAAATAAAATAAGGTTTTAATTTCAACTTTATAGTAAAGTTTATTGATACCAATATAGCTTATCAAGTTGAACAACTAATTTTCAAAGCGTAGGCCCATTGTGGTGGTTGAGATGAAAAACCGCGAGCTTCTGCTTCGGGTTGTACATCGAACGGGTGGCGCAGTACGTCCAAGAGGAATCGTGCCTGGAAAATAACGTTTAAATAATACACACCTTTATAATTATTTACAAAGAATGTACACTACCACCGAAAAGTGTAGAATCGGTCCCACGAATGTTTTTTACCGGCAAAACTTCATTGTTCTTTACAAAAGTATTTAAGAGTTGCCACATGAAATCGAATTTGGCTTAGACAGTGGCGCCCCCTTTTTTGTCACACTTTTTTGTTTGTATGTAGTTAGTTCTATTGGACCCTGTGCGGTTTCAGAGGACAATTTGTTTACCCCAATTTACGTACGATTTTTTCTATTCATGAATTGAAAATAATAATAGTATACACGCAACCTTCACACCTGTCTTCCAATGGGGTAGGCAGACACTATGAAACGCCAGGTGCACCGCTCTAAACATATAACTTTCGCTTCCTCTACGTTCATCAACCTCTTCATGCACCTACGTCGGTTTTGGCAGCTTTTGATTTAGCCCTTATTCAGTACCTACATCTCCATTCTGATCACTGTATGTATGTGCGTCTAGAATGCTACCGATATTTCCACTTTCGGTCACCATCATGATAATGTAAAATCAAGAAATCGAAATCAGTAACGTTCCTAGCCATTGAACATTGTTTCTGATTTAAGTAATTACTAGATATCACTTAAGTATACCTACATTTAGTAGTTTTAGTGGTCATAGGACCTTGTGTAGGGTCTGTGAGAGAGCCACGCAACAGTTTTCGCATTGTTGTGTTCTGGTGTAAGGATAAGACAACCGGTGCATAGAGGTTTTCCATCTTAGCCCTCAGGGTTGGCAACGCATTTGAGGTTTTAGGATTGCAGTCTTGTGAATTCAAGGGTCTCAGATTCCATTTACCAGGTGTCCTGAGCAGGGCTCGGAACTGGTTTAAAATACCGGTTTATTTCGGTTTTGCTCCGAACTTTTCCAGGGAACGCGAAAGTTTTGAGGAGTTTTGCGGCAAGTACCTACATGATAAAGGTTTGAAAATTTTACCGGTATCCGAGCCATGGTCCTGAGTGCTCGTGTGCCTTCCCATTGCCATAATGAAAAACATTTAATAAACTGTTTTTTTTTTTACCTTTTGAAAGTCGTCCTTTTCTGCATCATTTATGGCTTCCTGCAACAACCAGTTGCGCGGAACGTACACGGGATTGACACTCAGCATGCGCCTGCGACGCTCGTCTTCGAAGAGGCCCACGGAACTGGCGTCCACTGCGCACGTTTGGTATCATTTTACTATTTTATGGTATAGAAAATCCATTAACTTAAAAACCGGGCATCATCGTTTTGGACCATTGTACCATGTAGGGTTCCGCAGCCGTTAAGTAAGAATGAACACACAAAAAGTTTCTTAAAAAAAAACAAGAGCAAGAGCATGTCGGACCATGCTCAGTGTAGGGTTCCGAAGCCGTTAAGTACTTACTACAAACATAAAAATCAACTAGTAAGTAATAACGAATTTTCTACATACATAAAGCCAATTGGTGCCGTCTTAGATCATTTTAGTAGGTATAAACATTTTAATCGCATGTATCTCAAGAACCACTGATGTCTATTTAGTCGTAATAGTTTTGCTTTAAAATTAATTATATGCTCTTTAATTCAAGATTTTTTTCAGATTTTTAGTACCTATTTGTAGTTATGACTGTAGGAGGGAGGGGGGGGACACAAATTAGCGGTGTACTAGAGAGAGTACAAATAGAGAGATCTCTCTCCAGGCGGGTGTTATGCCTGGGGACCGAAGTCCTTTTGGATGAAGTTGGAAGTTGTATATAAGTCAACCGACTGAAGAAACTTCGTTGGTGGTGGTGTCTGACGCTGGTGGCGCTGGCGAGTTGTTTGTTACAAGTTGTCACTAGGTCGCCACACCGGTTTAAAGCTTAATATTTCATAAACAGATCCCTTAATCAAAAAAATGTTTTGACAAGCCCGCAATATTTTTTGAAGACCTATCCAACAACACCCCACACTATATTCATACCAAATTACATATTTCTACTACTAAGAGTCTCTGCGCTAGGCTGCGGACCGACGGACGGACATGGCGAAACTATAAGGGTTCCTAGTTTGACTACGGAACCCTAAAAAACACAAGTATTAACTAATTTTCTTTTAAAGTTATTTGGTGCTGTCTTATATGAACAATTAAAGCTAATAAACGAATGCCTTAATCGAAAAAAATATATTTTACAAACACCTAATATTTTAACCGACACCTCAAAACCTCCCACGCCATGGAGAAGACGAGAAAAAACCACCCCCACTTTATGTGTAGGGGACGTACTCAAAAATTTTTTTTTTTCAAATTTTATTTTACCACTGAGTCGACGTGACTAATAAATAAATACATAACAAATAACAACTTTCTAGTAAGAGCTTCTGAGCTGGGCTGCAGACGGATGGACGGACATGGCGAAACTATAAGGGTTCTTAGTTACACCACTGAACCCTAATAAAGGTCTTAAATTTGTACCTGCTTCTTTATCCAGCCGTTCGCGATATTGATCCAGCCAACAGCCCCAGGATGCATGAGAAGCAAGACGCTTTAGTGACCACTTCTCCCCCAACTTGGTTTCGCTAACCATTTCATTAGGCTCCAACTATAACGAAACGTGGTTAAGTGAAAAACATAACTGCCTCATTCATCCCTCTACGCTCACTGTCAATATCAATGAAGAAGATGGAGCGTGTAAAGCGTTGGATCAATAATATAAGAACACATATACATTATACCAAAGATCCCTTTAACCCTTGTCTTAACTTTTTTCCAGGCATAGAACATTTCATCGACCACATACATACACATACATAACGTCACGCCTTTATTCCCAGAGTGGGGTAGGCAGAGCAACAGAATACCAACAACTCTAAACTTGTTGATAATTCTGTCACATTTTGCATAGTCATCGACCACATTCGCTCTAAATTTAACTTAACTACCTACATTTTATGACACAAATTTAGTTGAACTTTCCTGAAATATGACTTCATGGAACAGTATTCTTCAGGAAGTTACGTATTCGTGGCTCTATTCCATTTCTTGCTTGTATCCTTACTTTAGCAAGGTCTGGAAAAGGGTTAAAGCAGTCTTTTTATCAACCACATACGGTTGGTTGAAATTACAGCCTTAGTACCTGGACACAAAGTTTAAACCTGATTTGCGTTTACGTGAAAACATACTAACTTGAATATGTAATTTATTTTTAGTTATACGAGTAATACCCAGATTGGTGGGCCTGCTTAGGGGTTAAGGGATAAGTTCGCCTTTGAACAATTTTTTTTTACAAGGTTTTGTTTTAACTTGCACTGTTCGTATGTAAGTATGTAATGTAAGTTGTCCGTAAAAATTTGCAATCCATTTTTCAGTCACTTGCCGTTATACGATTGAGCTGAAATTTGGCATACTTATGTAAACCCGATGACAATGCAATAATATGGCACCATCGAGCTGGTCCGATGATGGAGACGGAAGGTGCCCATAGGAACTCCTAAATTACACATGATAAACCCGTCGTGTTAGTAGATGATGACTATGTCCGAAAAGCACAGTCGGCAACAAAAGCTTGTTTCAAAAATGTTTTTTTTTTATTACTTACTAGCGACCCGCCCTCGCTTCGCTCCGGGTTAAAGTATTATACTTATAAACCTTCCTCTTGAATCACTCTATCTATTAAAAAAAACGGTATCAAAATCCGTTGCGTAGTTTTAAAGATTTAAGCATACATAGGGATATAGGGACAGAAAGCGACCTTGTTTTATAGGTACTATGTAGTGATGCTTTAACATTAACGCCTACCATACTACAAAAATCAGGGAGATCTTTGTGGAAAATTGAATCTACCATCAACGAAATAAAGCTCAGTTACCATTACTTTAAAACTCCATTTTAAAATTTGAAAAAATAGAAATAAACTTTAAGATCATTTAAATACAGTTTAAACTCAATTGCCTTGATTATGTACCTCCTATGGGACACCGGGTCTCACGAGGATGAAGTGTTTACTTACTTACTCACTGACACTTACCTCGGCAAGCTGACGAAAAGTTGACGTGAAGTCAGCTCCAGTTTTCTGCATCATATCGAGCAGTTTTTCTATCAGTTGTTCATCGCCCCATCGTTCTTCCTTCAAGCCGACTTTCATTAAGAATGTCTCCCTAAAATTGTAAGGGTAAATATCAGGGGAAAATGACGTTTATCCCGCCAGTCTCATTGAGTTGTTCCATAATGAACCGGGACAATTTCGTCCTAGTAGTCCCATGGTATAAGTGACACAAATATTTTTGTCCCTAAAGTCCCATTAACGACAACACCAATTTTCCCAATATTAGTTTCGGTATACCTTTACTTGGCAGAATTTAATTTGCCCGAATTTCATCTGCCATAATGTTTAACTGCCAGAATGTTATTTCTTAATAATTTCGTATGCCATACTCATTGTTTACCATATTAATCAAATGTTAGAATCTTTATTTCCAATAACATTAATTTAAATCATTTCACTTCTCATAAACATTGTAATTCATAATTATCACATGCCATAATGTCATTTGCCATCTATGTATAATAAAATAATAATAATAACGCTCAGTCCGGTGTTAAGGCAAGTCTCCGTTAGGTACGACGACGAGCGAAGCGAGGAGGAGTGTTAGGAAGAACTGCGACCCTAAAGCTTTGTAGCTTCCATCCAATCCACGTCCAACTTTTTGAACTTCACCCATACGGCAATGGCGGTAATAGGACTTGGGACAATATTAGTAACACGTGTCCCATGGAATACTTGGACGAAATTGGACAAAAAATAGGACTAGTGGAATAGACTGGGAAAGCTCATACAAATTGACCTACTCGCAAACTAAGCTCTAATCTTGTACATGGATACTTGGCAACGATAAAGCTACTTAGATACCTAGATAAAGTCAGGCCTTCTTTTCCCAGAGTGGGATAGGCAGAGCTACAGATAATATTAACAATTATAAAAAGACTTGTTTATTATTCCGTTACCACATTTTGCACAATGAGGCCTAGAAATTTACTAGTGTATTAGTGACAGGTTGCAACAAGCCCTTAATCCCTTAGTCGCCTCTTACGACATCCACGGGAAGACAACCACATGGATTAATTACTTACATATAAATATATACTTATACAAAATAAATAAAAATAAAGACTCGGGAACAAATATGTTAAGTTCTCTCTTTGGACCTGTAATTGCACCGGTTATTCTTTGTTAAACCATGTCCTTGACTGGCAGAGAATTCCTTTTGGCTTTAGTCCGCCAATTCTACCTACTTTTTGCGGTGAAGATTAAATAAGTATTTGGTCATACCGGGATTAAACATGATCACATGCTCGACAATTTTCTGACAAATAGGTAAAGAGACAATACTAACAATATTTTATTTTTGCAGTAAGTATCCAAAGTTTTCAGGATATGCGACATGTGAACCTGCTGGGAAGAGGTCAACAGTGGTTTCAGAGCGCTTGCCAACTGCCCGACGTTCCAAACGACCACCTGTATAATAACAGTAATTAAAACAATAAGTTGGTATATTTAATTGCAAAAGTATAGAGAAAAATAAAGTAAGAAGCAAGTCAAATACGCATCACTATTTATGTAAAACGTGAAAACGTATAGCTGGGTACGAATCTGAGCGGCTCAGCCTGAGGCATGCTCGCCCTGCGCGGCGAGCTGCTTGCGAGTCAAATTGTTGCACATAAACATGCGCAGGTGAGGCAGCGTGCTTGACGCGAGCCGACATTTCAAAATGGCGTCGGGCACGGTGACAGCCGCGGCTGCGTTTATCATAATTCACCGAATTACTAACAAAGAAAATGAAATCGCCTCGGTGGCTCACCAACTTTATCAAATTTGTACGCGCCTCACCCACAGACAAGTTAGAACTTCTCGTTCTGCCCGCGGCACGCTAGGATACAGGTCCAAATTACGCGAGGCGCGCACACTGAGGCGCCTTTGAGCACGGTCCGACTCTCGACGGCTCGCCGCGCGCCGCTCGCCTGCTGCCCGTGCACGGCGCGTGAGCGCGTACGAATTTGAGCAAAATAGGTGAGCCATGCGTGCCTCAACCCGAGGCTGCTCTAATTCGTACCCACCTTAAAATGTGAAAACTGGAACTTATTTATGGCAAGAAGAATTCACAGGACCACTTAGGCCACTCGATGGTAAGTGGAATCTAAGACCCATAGACATTTGATTTCTCATGACATGACTATAATCCTAAGACCTCAAATGCGTTGCCAACCCTGAGGACTAAGATGGAATGCCTCTATGCTAGTAATTTCACCGGTAGTGTTATCCCCACACCGGAACAACAATGTGAACAGTGCTGTTTGGCGGTAAGGTAATGGATAAGACTGTGGTAGCGATCCGGACGGACCCTGCACAGGGTCTTACCACCGCTAATACAATAATTTCAATAATTACAGCAATTTCAAGCGGCAACCACAACTTTATGCAGCTGTAATTGCAGAGGTCAAACTATTTCAATACCTTTCTTGCTATCTTACATCAGGTTGTTTAGCCAATGAGTATCTGCCTTCACCGTCCGAGCAGTTAGCTACAAAGCCTCCGTCATAGGAGTCAACGAATCCAAACGGGCCGTAGTCCAAGGTCAGACCCAGAATACTCATGTTATCTGTGTTCAGGAGACCGTGGGTGAAGCCGATTCCTGTAGGATTAGAATAAGATTATTTAATTTTACTATACTCTAATAATCATCCATCACTAATAATTAATTCAAAAATATTGAGAGCGAAATAACTATAAAATGTGTTAAAACATGTCTAATGACATCTTCTGCAAGTAGTGGAAGCTAGAGATAGCAAAATATTTACTAGTGATGGAATCAATATACTACAAAATATTTACGAATTCGACCGTTACAAGTCGAATGTTATTCGATCCTTCTTAAGTTGACTCTTGAGTTATCATTCGATGTTAGCATTTGTAAAGATATTCATTTTCTACCTAAAATCAAGTTTGTTAAATAAAAAATATGTTTTACCTTGCCATTTAGCAACCAGGTCCAAAGTTCTGTGAGCAACTTCAGAAAACAACCTTATGAAACGATTTTCATCAGATAGTTGAATATCCGGAAAATATTCCTGAAACGTTTTGTGAGCCATTAGTCTTTATTTTAGATAGACTAGCGGCCGCCCGCGACTTCGTACGCGCAGAATAATTTTCCCACCACTCCACTTAGGGAATGAATTTTCGAAAATCCTTTCTTAGTACACCCCTATACCTTATAAGGAACCTACCAAGTCCCTATCAAGTCGTCTTTTTCCAGTCTCTAAATGATTTGATTATTCTCACGACTTCATCCCTCTTTTAGCCCTTATGGGGGATCAAAATCGCTGAGACCATTGTAAATCACTACCGACCCGCCCTCGCTACGCTCCGGGTTAAAGTATGATACATATAAACCTTCCTCTGGAATCACTCTAATCCGTTGCGTAGTTTTAAAGATCTAAGTATACATAGGGACATACAGAAATCTCCAGCCTAAACACAAAATTTAAAGATCCTAACTTCAAAACTGACGGACAAACAAACTTTCATCCCCTATTTTACCCCCTTAGGGATGAAATTATCAAAAATCCTTCCTTAGTAGATGCCTATACACTGTATACTGTATATGTGTACTGTTGGTATCTATGTGCAAAATTTCGAGTCTCTACGTCCAGCTGTTTAGTCTGTGCGTTGAAATATCACCCATTCAGCCAGTTTAGAATTTTATATATATATACAGATTTGTCGGGCCTATGGAAGAAAAAATCTATTAGATCGATTATGCTAACCTTGATAATAAAATCAGCAAGTTGTTTCAACACCCCCATCTCCCCGTTCCGCGCCAGGATCTCCAGCGAGCCGAAGCGGAACCAGCAGGGCGCGAGCCGCAGCACCACGGCCGCATGCTCCCGCCTCGGGTTCCCGGTGAAATACACGTCGCGGATTATCGCCTCGTCACTCACTGTTTCACGAGAGTAGCATGAGTTTAAATGTTTGGGCCAGGTGAGATTTAAGCTGTGAGAAAAAAGAAGTGAGCGTTGGTGTAGGTACCTACGATACGTGGGAGAAAAAGCATATTGTTCATGTAAAGCTGGGTACGAATCTGAGCGGCTCAGCCTGAGGCATGCTCGCCCCGCGCGGCGTGCTGCTCGCGAGTCAAATTGTTGTAAATAAACATGCGCGGGTGAAGCAGCGTGCTCGCCGCGAGCCGACATTTCAAAATGGCGTCGGACACGATGACAGCCGCGGCTGCGTTTATCATTCTTCACCGAATTATTAACTAAAAGAAGAAGAAATCGCCTCGGTGGTAGAACGGCTCAGCAACTTTATCAGAGTACGCGCCTCGCCCACAGACAAGTAGAACTTGACGTTCTGCCCGCGTCCTCGGATCCACGTCCAAATAACGCGAGGCCCGCACACCGAGGCGCCTTTGAGCACGGTCAAAAGACCGGCTCTAGACGGCTCGCCATGCGCCGCTCGCCCGCTTCTTGTGCACAGCGCGTGAGCGCGTACGAATTTAAGCAAAATAAGTGAGCCGTGCGTGCCTCAACCCGAGGCGGCTCTAATTCGTACCCAGCTTAAAGTGATTAAATAGCAAAATACTATATTTTATGTAATCGGCAGCAAACACGAGTTTATTTATTTATTTATTTAGTTTATTTAGTTTATTTGGGACATCAACAGCGTAAAAATTTAAAAAGAGTAAAAATTTGAAGCGTCGTGCTCGTAGTGAAAGCAGAAGTAACTAAGTGTTGGTCGTCTTTTATGCCAAGCTATAGGTAAAGCAGACTCAGTGTTTTAGTTTAGATGGTAGTTTAGCCTACAAGCCTTTACCAACTAATCCTGCAGCTCTTGTTGTAGGAACACCTAGAAAGTGGCAAGCTTCACTAGTAATCATCTCCCGTAGAGCCGCCCGTAACGCCGTGCGGCCGTCGTGAACGCGAGAGTACGGTGTCTGCCCAGACCCTTTGAGCTGAATCTGCCATCTTTCTCCAACTCTAAATAAGTAATAATAGGTGTCAAAATTAAATGGACTTAGAGAAAAACGATTTCTATCATATATCACTATATAATGTGAAACGCTTTTTCAATGATTAGTGATTACTTATTCACGTATTCTCCAAGAATGTGAGCTCGTCCGTCTCCTAACTGGCCGATCCATAGCCCATATTGATGCCCTCCGTATCTAAAAATAAATACGGAAAATAAGTAAGGTACTCTAAGTAGGAAACTTGCATGAAGTTTAGTTATAAGTACCTAATACTACTGGTGCTAGTATATTGGGAGAGAGGAATAAGGATTTACCGGTGAGCCACTGGTAAAGCACCAAACGGTAGTTTTCGGCCAGAAATAAATTCAGCAAACTCCTCCCGATTGGCTATTTCTGGATCCATATCCAGAATGTTGATCAGTGCATCATCTGAGGCACACACAAGACGGATATTGCGTTCCAAAGGATGCGGCGTAACCTTGAAAAAAAATCTAGTAATCGAAGTCCACTTTACACTTATAATACATACATTTCTTTACTGACCTCGGAAAAAACCACGTTCTTTACATTAGAGCGAATTTGATCATGATTTTCGTCAATGGGTAGCAATATATACTTTGGATACTGACTGAACCTCCACTCTAATAAGTTTTTCTTTAATGTTGTTGATTCTCCTTCCATTTTCATCATGAATAGATTTAATTTCAGTGATCAGAAGCCTAATCAAGTTTTATTATTTGATATATGCCTAAGAAGCAATCAAAACCAAAGTTTATCTTGTCGTCGGTTCAAAATGTCGCGCCAATCGCGCCATGCGCGTTTAATGCGTTTTTTATTTTGTCTATGGTAAATTACCCGACACAAGGAGTTCATTTTAGTCCAATCTTTTTTGTACGTACACTTGTATTTTTTTTGTCTCTTATATATTTTTTTTATTAAATGATTTTAGCATTGGTTTTACTGTTCAAGGTCAAGGCCACGGCTGCAGAGCAAAAGTAGGTAGACTAAACGTAATGTGGCCATGGAATAACTATGAATGAAGACTTTTTGACATGGTAGCATTATAAGCCAGGGAAGTCGTCTGGAGTGAAATTCGTCCGGGCCAATCAATCGGCCGCAATTCAAGTTCACTTTCTCGTGCCACTTTCTCATTTCACTTTCGAAAAAAATTGTCCTTATCGGAGTTTTGTTTCCGTGTTGTAAATTCTAGCTTGTGTTATTTAATTACTGTGAATTGTGGATGACTTTCGAGTCATCATTTTTACGTTATATGGACTTTTATTGACGAATATGGTGTATACGGAAGGATATCTGAAAGAAAAGCTGACCAAGGAATTGGACGCCGTTCACGTCGTAAGTACTGTCAAATATTTTTGTTGTAGCGCTGTCACGAAAATCACTAAAAAATAGTTTAATCATTCATAAATGAAACCGAAGTAATTCAGTGATAACGTTAGCGCTGACGCGATGGGTCGAAGAGATCCTTGTAGATTTACGGTGACAAAAGATGCTTTGCTGCCGGGGTTGTTTTTTGCTTTACTTGTGAGGTGGTGTGTGGCATCCTATCCCTATTCGGGGTTCCAAAAGCCACCCATGTATGGTGATTACGAGGCGCAGCGACACTGGCAGGAGATAACTGTTCACACGCCGCCTAATAGTTGGTATAGAAATACAACTCAAAATGACCTTCAATATTGGGGTTTGGACTATCCCCCACTGACGGCGTACCACAGTCGGCTGATGGGACTTGTGGCGGATTGGCTGGATCCGGAATCCGTGCGGCTTTTCGCATCGAGAGGTTATGAAAGCGAATCGCATAAAAATTTCATGAGGTGGAGTGTATTTCTATGTGATATATACTTTTATGTGTCTGCTGTTTTCTGCTTATGTATTGATGTTGAACGTATAAAGCCTAAAGACTTGAAGAATGTTTTCAAACGCACAGATCTTTGTACGATTTTAATACTATTGTATCCAGGTCTGATTCTAATAGATCATGGGCACTTCCAATATAACTGTGTGTCTTTAGGACTGTTCCTATGGGCTACTTTTTTTATTGTAGCTATTGAAAATGACACTCTAGCATCTCTAGTTTTTACCCTGGCTCTTAACTATAAGCAAATGGAATTGTACCATGCATTACCATTTTTTACGTATCTACTGCGAAAATGTTTCTTGGACATGCCTCCTCATCGGGGTAAATTAGCACATGTGGTTAGCCGTTTAAACAAATTAGCTGCGGCAGTGATCTGTTGTTTTATAATAACATGGTTCCCATTCCTTGATTCTTACTATACTCTTGTGGATGTATTTACAAGACTGTTTCCATTAAGCAGAGGAGTTTTTGAAGATAAAGTGTCAAATTTTTGGTGTGTTGTTAACATTTTTATTAAACTTAAAACATACTATTCTAATGTCGAGATGGCCAAGACATGTCTTATAATAACAGCGTCAGCAGCCTTGCCATCTTGCGTTGATTTGTTCTTTAGAATAAGTAGAAAAAAGTTCATTCCCTGCCTCATCAATGTTTCTTTAGCGTTTTACCTATTTTCATTCCAAGTTCATGAAAAAACTATCTTATTGACAGCAATTCCTGTAGCCCTCCATCTCCCAGAAGATCCATTTATGTGTTTCTGGTTCCTTCTGGTGTCCACATTCAGTATGCTCCCCCTTCTCCTTAAAGATGGTTTGCTGCTTCCTTTTGTCGGTACCAATGTAATTTACATGAGTTTCTATAGTATTTGCTTGCAATTAGCTCAACCAAATGCAGGCCTTTTCACTATTTTCAATGCAAGTCGAGTCTACAAAGCAATACAACCTCAGAAAATGCTAAACTCGTTCCTGTTAAAACTTCTCAGTTTTAACTTTATGTGTTCCGTATTTGGTATGATTATGCTTACCGTAGGTTCTGTTTACATCACTCCCCCACCTCAGTTCCCTGATTTGTTCCCATTACTAATATCTGTTTATTGTTGTTCACATTTCCTGTTATTCTTTTTTTATTTTTATTACACGCAGTTCAGTTTACCAACATGTTTCCCTACAAAAAAAATTAAAAAGGCATAATAATGTTTAGTGTGTATTAGTGTATTATACCTTTAGTGTAAGGCGTACATTCCATTTTAAATATAAGTAAATAAACCAAGTTTTTTTAATTGTTTTATAAATTAAGTAGCAAGGTACTTAGGAAGGAATATAATTTTATTTAGATTCAGATCAATTGCACACTATAAGTAGATATACATTGTCTTAAAGTTTCAGAATATTCATATGTAGATGTAGTTAATTGGGACTTAATCATGTATTAATATGTAATTTGCAAAAATCTCCATGCTTATTCCAAAGAAAATAATTGATTTGAACAGTAGGTATTATGAATTATTATAAAGGTAATAAATATAAATAAAAACAATCTAAATGTGTACTTTTCTATAAATTATTATTTGAACCAGTTTAATAACATTTGTTTAGATATTGCCTGTTAGTTATTAGAAGATCCTGATCTATGTGGTGGACTACTCACTATTTTCGAGGTAAAATATATTTTTAAACAATGATACATATATTGTTAATAAACACTTGTAAAATTCTTGTGAAAAAACCAATTGCCATTTCAAATCCACATCCAGGTATAAACAGGTGAATTGAAGTATTTAATTTTAAAATGTAGATAATTTGAATACAAATTTATTGATATAGGGTTGTAGAGTTCATGTACTTTAAAAAAAACTTTTTTTAAATTAATAACTAGGAGCAAATTTTTGGTAATGCACGCCTGGGTCATGTTTGTTAATGAAATATTTTATTGTTTAAAGCATATTTCGCCTGGAAAAATATGTATGTATGTATGTATGTAAACACTTTATTGTACAAAAGAAGTTCAGTTCGGCTCTCGCCATCGTAATAGTTAGTTGTGTCCTCGTACTTAGTTAGCAAAGTAACCAGTGAACTAGAACCCTCATTGACCCCAAGTTATTCATAGTGCGGTATCAACAGCGCTGGCCATTAGTCCGCGATCGCCCAGTGAGATCGAGCCCCCACTTATGGTTAATAGCCCATAGTATCAGTGTCTCGCACGGTTGGTTTTTGTTAAGGTGTTAAATATTATTTCGCACTTTTTTCCTGTTAGACGGCTGCGTTTGCCTACCCGATTTTATTATGGAGTGTGCCAAATGTAACGAATCAGTAACTGATGGTGTTTTATGTTGTGCTTGTAAAAGGAATTTACATTTTGTTTGTGCTGGATTGGCGGAAACCACCCATAGGCGCATGACTAATGATAAAAGAGCATCCTGGCGCTGCATTGCGTGTCGAGCGGCTCCCCCTGCACCTCAAGCATCTAATGAAGCTACATTGGCTGACTTGTTCGCTGAATTAAGAAATTCTAGGACATCCATTGAGACCAAAATTGACAATGTTCAGGTACAAGTAACTGAGCTAAGTAATAAGTGGAGCGCCCTTGAATCTCGTCTGAATGGGATCGAAGATAGAATCTCAAGCATGGAGGACAGAGTCACTACCTTGTCAACATTACCACCACAAGTCCAAGAACTCCAGGACCTCGTCACAGCGCTTAAGCGAGATAACAATGATCGCGATCAGTTTGGTAGGCTTAATAACGTGGAGATTGCTGGCATCCCGGTCCGCTCTGGGGAGAACTTGCGTTCAACGCTTAACAACATATGTATCAAGGTGGGCTTTGCTCTTGACCAATCGGACATTGATAGCATTCATCGCGTCAGAGTATTCTCCACTACCGAGGCTCAGCATCGAAATGGACGGCCGCCTTCGATTATTGTCCGTTTCACCCGGCGCGGGCGCAGGGACGAGCTGCTTGCGGCGGCCCGTGCTCGCCGGAGCCTTACCACGGCCGACGCTGGCCTCAATGGACCGGCCACCAACGTATACATTAATGAACATCTTACGCCTGCAAACAAGATGTTACTTAAGCGTGCGCGTCAGGTCAAGGTCGAGCTGAATTACTCTTTTGTTTGGGTGAAAGAGGGTAAGATCTTCTTGCGTCAAAACGAAACTTCTAGAGTTGTGCGCATCGTCTCCGATTCAGATCTCTTGAAGCTTAAGTGACTACTACTTTCTTCTGTGCTGTGTGTGTTATTAGTTTTCTATATTTTCGTCCGTTGTTATGCAACCTTAGTTATTTGTTTATTCATGCGCCTGTTGTTAATTATAAAAAAAATTGCTTTTCTTTATATCGCATACTTAGTGCCCCTTTATATCGATGTTTTTCTCTACTCTAATGGCTAATCTAAAAAATATTAGTATTTATTATCAGAACGTGAGGGGCCTTAGAACTAAATCTCATCATTTTTTCACGAATGTACTTACGTCTGACTATGACATTATTTGTTTAACTGAAACCTGGCTTACTGATGATTTTAGCAGTCAAGAATTCTTCTATCATAATTATGATGTGTTTCGGCGCGATCGGCCGGCGGCGGCGGCGTCGCGCGGCGGAGGCGTGCTGGTGGCAGTGAAGTGCGGCCTTCGCGCGCGCCGTTGTGATGATCTCTGCAGCACTACCCATTCCGAGGAGATATGGTTGTCTCTGCCCCTTGCCGCCTCGGAGTCGTCCTCTGCTGTGTCAAAGCATGCTCGGTATCTTCGCATAGCCTGTGCATATTTTCCGCATAATCGTAATCATGCTGAGTCCTTGAAAAACTTTTTTAACAATGTCAACAACATTTTACTTTCTTACCAGAGTGACGCTTACCTGCTGCTCGGGGATTTTAATATTTCTCATGCAGTCTGGCACCTTGATAGTTTTTCGAACTTAAACCTCAATATTAATAATAATCCCTTAGCTACTATGTTGTCAGATTTCCTTTCTCTCGCTGGATTACAACAGTATAATGCGTGTGTTAATGCGCATGACCGTATTTTGGATCTCGTGATTAGTAACTTTAAATGTGATGTGTCAGCCTGTCCATACCCACTTACACAAGAGGATTTACATCATAAATCCTTGGTGATTACCTTCCGTTTATCATTATTTCAACGTTTAAATTCTACTGACCATTATAGGAACCTATACCACAAAGCTAATTTTAATGACTTTCGACAAGGCCTGTCCAATATTAATTGGTCTATTATTGATGATATGGAAATCGAAGATGCCACTAGTTATTTTTATTCAATTCTTAATGATTTAATTAATAAATTTGTGCCAAAAAGTAAAGTTTGTACCTCCACTCGGTACCCGCCCTGGTACAGCAGACCTTTAATTAAAATTATAAAAAACAAATTAAAAGCTCACGCTAGATGGAAAAAGTACAATAACAAACTGGATTATGATGAATTTAGTCTATTGAGATTAAGAGAGAAGAAGTTAATCAAGGATAGTTATATTAAATTTATTGCTCTTAGTGAAAAGAAAATTACAACCTCTCCCAAATATTTTTGGAGCTTCATAAAATCTAAATTATCTGTTAATGATGTACCTTCTAGTATGTATTTCGATGATAACTCCTCGTCCGACGGTGTAGTTATCTGTGATCTCTTTAATGATTATTTTAGTTCTGTTTTTGTTACTGGTAGTGATGGGTCACGGGTCATTTCGTCCCAGTCTAAGTCTTCCCCTATAGATATTTCTAGCGTTGACATTACGGATGATTTGGTGTATAAACATCTAAAATGTATATGCGTTAATAAGGGGGCAGGTTTTGATGGCATCCATCCCTATCTTATTTCAAAACTTTATGCTGAGCTTACTGTTCCATTGGCTAAGCTTTTTAAAAAGTCCCTTCGCGTAGGTATAGTCCCCAGTATATGGAAACGGGCAATCATTACTCCTGTACATAAAGGAGGTGATAAGCACAACGTTAGATTATACCGACCGATTTCCAAGCTTTGTGTGTTCGCTAAGATTTTCGAAAAAATTGTCACTAAAGTAATTACTGCTGTTTTATCGCCTCATATATCTGTTCACCAACATGGCTTTTCCCGGGGCAGGAGCGTCGATACCAATCTGGTCACCTATACTGACTACATTATCAACGCCTTAGACTCTGGTTATCAGGTGGATGCCGTTTATACCGATTTCTCCAAGTGCTTTGATAAAATTGATCATTCTATCTTACTTCAGAAACTCTTTGAGATCGGTATACATGGGGACCTACTTAGATGGTTAGAGTCGTATATTAGTAATAGGAGTCAGGCTGTTGCACTTAAGGGCTACAGATCTAGGTTCTTACCTATTCCGTCCGGGGTTCCCCAGGGTTCGCACTTGGGCCCCTTCTTATTTGTTTTGTATGTAAACGACATTCAAAGCTCTTTTCTAGCTTCTTCGCACATACTTTATGCGGATGACACTAAAATTTACAGAATAATCAGGAACGTCGATGATTGTGTTTCGTTACAATTTGACTTGTCTCGTTTTGAGGACTATTGTCAGCAGAATAAGCTTGTCCTGAATACCGATAAATGCTACGTTATTACTTTTTCCCGTAAATCCAGTCCGGTAGCTCATGATTATTGTTTAGCTGGTAGTAGTGTCACGCGTGTGTCGACGATTAGAGACTTAGGCGTTACTTTGGATGTGAAACTGTCTTTTAATGAGCACATTGATAATGTCGTCTCTAAAGCGTATAAAAAATTAGGCATGATTCTTCGTCTTACAAAACCGTTCAAAAATACTTTTACTTTAAAGGTTTTATATTATTCTTTCGTCCGGAGTGTATTAGAATTCGGAAGTGTTGTATGGAGCCCGCAGTATGATATTCATAAGTTCCGGGTCGAAAGAATTCAAAAGATTTTTTGTAGATCCCTAGATTTTAGAACCGGTTTTTATAACTATGACTACCTCTCATCTGCAGCCAGGCACGGTCTTCCCCCTCTTGAAAGGAGAAGAATTTATCTCGATACTATATTTTTATTTAAAATTATTAGAAATTATATTGACTCAAGCGTGCTATTAGACAGCATATCTTTCAAAGCTTCTCGTTTCTGCTCACGTTCTAAACCTACCTTTCATATTTCCCCTTGTGGCACTAATTATGCGCAAAATTCGTTTATAAGGCGCTCGTGTAAGGTGTACAATGATTTGTTTAATGATGTTGACATCTTTGCGAATAGTCTATCTGTGTTTAAAATTAAGATTCGGCAATCGCTTTTTTAGATTATTAGTACCTACCGTTTGTGAATTCCTGTTTTCTAATTAGTTTCGGTTGTTTTGTTTGCATGTTAAGAAAACTGGTTAACAACTTAAATTGTAACCTAGCAATATATGGAACTTAAGGCCTTATTCATATTCATATTTGTATGTATTACTTTGTACACGGCTGTTTGTTTTCCTAAATAAATTAAAAAAAAAAAAAAAAAAAAAAAAAAAGAAAAACCAAAACAATACAAAGAATAAAAATAAAAAGATGTACAAAGGCGAACTTATCCCTTTAAGAGATCTCTTCCAGCTAACCCTTGAGAGATTGAGAGAAGTGAAAGGTTGTGCATCGAGTAAACATAATAATGAGATATCCACCACAAAGATCGGGATTGTAGACCACACCAACCCCCTATTCGTCCTATCTTAGAGGGAAGCTAGCCTCTCAGTATTTCATCAGTTCAGTCCGTCAGCCTTGTCTAACTTTGAATGACCCCAGAATTATGGATGATTAGAACGGTTAGGTACACGATAAATCTAAGACAGACTGATAAAACGTACGCCAAGGGAGTACACGCTTAGTATTTTATCAGTTTGGTCAAAATGACTGGAGAATGACCATCTAACCCTCGGTCTGACGGACTGACGGTCCGGAGTCCGGACATGAAAATTAAATGTTGTATCTCCTGACACGTCCTTGACTGACGCAAGAATGACTGTGGTCAGCCTGTGGATTAGACGGTCATTCCGACCTAACTGATGGACTGAACTGATAACATAAAATACTGAGCGTGACTATGCATTTGGACGCAAGCCTTCTTACTTTGTAGGTACTAAAGGATCGGCTCGGCAGAGGTATCTAGTGTAAAGCGAATTATAAAGGTACAGTGCAATAACTCTTATGGTCGTATTAATAAACTCGTCTTGGTTTAAATGCCCACCTCAAGATACGTCAAAGCAAACGTCAAACCATAGAAAACTGTAACTTTTGACGTATCTATCTTGAGACGGGCATTTGAACCGAGATCAGTTTATTAATACGGGCCTTGGAACAACCTTTAGGTTTGTGCTGTCTCGTTCACTGTTTATAGGTATGCTTTTAGATATCTTGCACAGTTCTTCATCACTATCATTGACTGCTATTATCTTTAGGTAATAGACTTCAGATATCTATACTAATATTATAAATGTGAAAGTACCTTACTCTGTCTGCCTGTCTGTCTGTTTGTTACGCTCTCACGGATAAACCGCTGAATCGATTTAGATGAAATTCGGTATGAGATAGTTTGAGTCCGGGGGAAAGACTTAGGGGACTTTTTAATCTTTTTTATCCCGAAAAATTGGACGGTTCCTGAGAGAATAGCGATAAACGAATTCTACGCGGACGGAGTTGCGGGAAACAACTAGTTGTTTATATTTAAAGTATATCTTCCTGTTGGAAGGTAAATCTAGTTTTGGCCTACACTAAAACTAATTTAAATGGGGATAATATTTTTAGATTTGATAATAGTTTAGAAACCGGGAAAGAACATGTCATGCCGGCCCATGCTCTTAAGGTTTCGAAGCCGTTAATAGATACAAGCACAAAGAACTATGTCGAAAAACAATAAAACGTAAAGTACAAAGAAAATGTTACAAAGTGGGCGGTCTTATCGCTAAATAGCGATCTCTTCCAGACAACTTTACAAAGAAAAGGTTAAAAACCGGGCAAGAGCATGTCGGACCATGCTCAGTGTAGGGTTCCGAAGCCGTTAAGTTCCTACTACAAACATAAAAAAACCACAAGTAATAACTAATTTTCTATTTAATGCTCTAACATTTAAGTTTTTTTTTCAGATTTTTAGTATTTGTAGTTTTGGCTGTAGGGTAGGGGGGGGACACACAAGAGTCTAACAAAAAATTGCGCTTTAAAGCTTAATATTTCATAAATGGATTAGGTACTTAATCGAAAAACTGTTGTCAAAAACCCGTAATGTTTTTGAAAGACCTATCCAACGACACCCCACACTATAGGGTAGACGAGAAAAAAAATACATCCCAACGTTACGTGTAGGGGAAGTACGCAAAAAAATATATTTTTACACGTTATTGTACCATTTTGTTGGCGTGACTAATATGTATATTCATGACAAATTACAGTTTACTAGTACTAAGAGTCTCTGCGCTAGGCTGTGGACGGACAGACATGGCGAAACTAAAAGGGATCCGAGTTTTACTACAAATGAAACAAAATAAATAACACCTCTCGATTTGCGTCGAGGGTTAAATTGACGTGTCTTTTTATGTTTTAGCATATCGCTATCGTATCGTACGTACTTAGCGCACGCGTTCACGTGCACGGCACGAAATCATGCGTAAAATTATGCAACGCGGTGAAAACGGCACGCTGTACGCATGCGCTATCTTGTTATCCAAAAGTTTATTGCGATGTTACATGGATGTCCAGGGACTGTATTGTAACGGTAAAACTATATTGCTTTTGACATGTTTTGTATTGCTTTTAACTCGGTTGCCATTATTGTCAAGAACTTGTCTTTTAAGAGCTTCGGCTTCGGTGGTCTAGTGGTGATCAAAAGGTGTAGAGTTCAAACCCCCCCGGTCAACATATATATATAAACCAGTGAGTTTTCTAATTTAAGTACGTAATTCGATGCTCTTAGAGTAAAGAAAATCATCGTGAGGAAGTCTACACATTCGAACAGCTAAATGTGTAAGCTGGGAATTACATAAAAGATTCTAAAAGAGGTCGAAGTGTATCCAAGAGGGCCCATAACTGCAAGATAAGACTGTCAAGTAAATAAATATGGTTTTACCGAGTACGATAGAGATATATAACGATTTCCAATGACACTACGCAACTAACGTGAAAAGAGGAGTAAGTCAAATCTTAAAAATCTTAGGATTTTATTGATTTCGTCACTTTGTCATAGTTCCTTTTAGTGACCCAATAATCCATTTTTTTTCATTTTCATTGTACATGAGGGCGAGAGGCAAGGAGAGGAAGACATCTACTGTAAGATATCAATAAGAAAGCTTGATAAAAATTGTTTTTCATTTATTTTGAAATACTTGACGACACGCTACCCTAGTTGGTAGTGACCCTGCCTTCGAAGCTAGGGGTCCTGGGTTCAAATCTCGGTAAGGGCAGATATTTGTGTGATGAGCACGAGTATTTGTTCCTGAGTCTTGGATGTTTTCTATGTATTTAAGTATATATTTATCTATATAAGTTAGTTTATCGTTGTCTAGTACCCATAGTACAAGCCTAGAGCTTAGTTTGGGACTAGGTCAATTTGTGTGAGATTGTCCTGTGATTTATTATTATTACTTAAAACGTTACTAGCTAACCATTTAGCTCAGAGCTGTCAGTTAACTGGCCATGATCCTGAAACCTAGTAAAGAAGAACCATCAAAATAGCTTTCTTTAAATTATAAAAAAAAATTGAGAAACCTAAAACGTCTAACACCTGTGTATACCTATGTAAGAGGGTAAATGCCGAAGCTATTCTATAGTGGGGCCATTTTGTTCAACAAAAATATGAGATCCAAGACATTCCAAGATTTCTCATCTTCAATTAAGATTTTTATGAATGACGCCAGAACACCTGGCAGAACGAGTTTGACCTGCCGCCTCCTATATTTGGAGTTTGGACTGCCCACTCGAGTTGCTTAATACCCTTTGGTACGTCCGTGCTTTCTACGCGCAAGACTGACCGGTCCATGTGGGCCACTTATCGCCTTTTAAATATTGGCACGCCCATAAAATCTCTTTATTTAGAAATCAACCGACATCATTACTACCCACGAGTACTTCGCGAACGCATAGTACAAACGTACCTACATAGTTTTTGTTAGGTTGAGAGCGTCTGCTAGTAGCTTAGGGGTTCTCCTAGTGATCGTAAGGAACCAAGTTCGAACCTCCGCGGTCGCCATGTACCAATGAGTTTTTCTAACCCCGATGCTCTTACGGAGAAGGAAAAATGTCGTGCGGAAACCTTCGAACAGCTTCTTCTTCTTTCGTGTCGGCAAGAACTCGGGCTAAATCTTACTTGCCCAGAAAGCGGCTACCGTGGTAGCCCTCTGGTTACTGACAAGTAAGTCCTCACGCGAGCAGGTGGTCGGGCACGCGGGACAGTTTGTGAGGTGTAACATGGTTTGCAAGGGTTCTCCACATTCACAGCTAGCGTCTGCGCTACTTGAGTACCCCCACCGACACAGGTTATCTTTGCTTTGGCCAACCTGGGTCCTCAGCCTATTTCGAACAGCTGAGAATGCAAGAGGGTATTTGCACAAAAGATACAAAAGAGGTCGAAGTGTATACGAAACGGCCCATCTGTAAGATAACATAAGTTTAGGTTTGTATCTACACCATGTTTAAAAAGAAACATTGCATGCACACATAGGCTGTTAAATTCATTAATAGTCGTGTACCCGTTTTAGGGTTTCATATCCAAGGGTGCCAATTTGGTACTTAACTTCCTCCCTGTCACCGGGCTGTATCTCATAAAAGATAAAAAAAACAGTATCTTTTCTATGGCAAGGAGAAGGCACACGAGCTCTCAGGCCTCCTGATGGCTAGTGGAACTGAGACCCGTAGACATTTGAATTCTCTAGACTATAATCACAAGATTGCAATCCTAAGATCTGAAATGCGTTGCTAATCCTGACGACTTAGATGGAATGCTTATATGTTAGTAATTTCACTGGTTGTCTTATCCCCGCATCCGAATACAACAATTCGAACACTGCTTCTTGGCGGTAGGGTAATGGATAAGGTGGTGGTAGCGATCCGGACGGACCCTGCACGGGGTCCTAACACCACGAAAATGTGAATTTTTATTACCGCTATAATAAAATGTATAAAAATAAAATAAAATTACGAAATAAAGGAGGCCGGCCTATACAAGAATGGTAGGTCCGGTGTCCGGGTTACCTTCGTTTCGTCAAAAAGTTTTTGGTCAAATGTTTCACTTCCCAAATATTAATTTGCCAACTCGCTTTGTTTTCTGTAACCGTACTTAAATATTTCAGGATTTTATAAAAGCTAATCTAATCTAACTTATAGGGTTCTATACAAGATAGTACTAAAATAAATTCTGAAAAATGTATATGTACATATATTACATTGGTTTGGCAATTGAAAAATTCGGGAAATGATACATTTCCCCAAAAATATTTTGGCCTAACGGAAGGCACACACGGTGTCCTTCTAATAAAACTATTTATTATCTCTACCGAATTTCACAGCGATCTGTTTAGGACCGTGCGTGAAGATGGAATTAAAAATCATATACACACTTTCGGCATTTATATTCTTAGTAAGGACTTCTAAGTATGGAATGATGTCATTCCGTTAACTAATTTGCTACCGGCGCGTTAATGTGAAGACTTCTCGCCAACCGCGTTGACTTGTTACGTCATGATGACTTATGAGATTTAATTTGAGATTTGTGTCTCGCCGCTTGTTAATTACTAGTTCACACGATTTGTGAATGAGTTTGTCGCTTTCCGATAAGATTAAGATGTTAAAATCAATTAGCGGTCCCATTCATCAAATTAATGTTTGATCTTAAATTACATTATTCACCTATGGGAGTAAACTCGTGTGGTTACGTAAATGTAAACCACACGAGTTCACCATCAACCAGTAACTTATTTTAATTTGTTAATTTTTGGACACGTACAGTTTGCGCGCCAAAAGAAGTTGCAGAATCCATCCAAAGAAAGTTACATGAATTACCTAGATTACATACATACATAACATCACGCCATCATTCCCAGAGTGGGTGGACAGAGCTACAGAAATACCAACAACTTTAAAAAGACTTGTTGATAATTCTGTAACCACATTTTGCACAATCAGGCTAAGAAGTTTACTAGTGTATTAGTGACAGGTTTTTACCTAGATTAGAAAAAAACAAAATGAGGTAATAATGGAATTTCAGAAGATATGACTACCCTGATAACAGGGCAGTTATAAAATTCCTTTCGATATAACTACCCAGATTTTTGAGAACGTTTAATGAACGGCTTTCACACCTTTTATTAGGACAGTAATTAATTATGCCTCCGGCCGCGTGGTTCGATACGTAGTCCATCTGATCAATCTTTCTATTTCTAAGTTAAATCTAACAGAAACGACGGAGCTCCGCGGCCAGCTGAAGAACTAAACCTACCTAATATTTATGATACTAATAACGGTCAGTGTGACCACGCAGTCGGACCACGAGACCTACACCTTAATTATACACTTACTAAAAAAGTTTAGTATGAAATATAATTATTATACGGCCGTTAGCAGTTTTACTTCAACATGTTAACACATTATCTCTCGTACCTACGACTCTCTTTCTTGCTTTCACAGAAGCCCAGTGCGTCCTTCAACCGCACCAAAAAACCCTGTCCTTTGCTTTACGCATCCAAATGTATTGCCTTCCCTAAGGATTACGATCAAACTAAATTTCAGCAGGATCTAGATCGACTCAGTAGCTATTGCCTTAGAAACCAACTTGGTTTTAGTCTAAATAAATGCAAAAGCATCACATTTACCAAGAAGCTACACCCCCTCAATACCTCTTATATCCTCTGTGGCTCAGTCTTGGATAGAGTCTCCTTAATAAAAGATCTTGGAGTTTATCTGGACAGTAATTTGCATCTCGATACACATGTCAACTACATTACAGGAAGAGCTTATAGCATGTATGGCTTTGTTATGCGTCTCGGTGTGGATTTCAAGCATCCCTCTACTTATCTTTATTTGTACTATTCTTTGATTAGATCACAGCTCGAATTCTCAGTGACAGTATGGAATCCGTTCTATAATAAATATAGTGATTTGATTGAGAGGGTCCAGAGGAAATTTCTGCGTACCATGCACTATCGTTGTTACCGCTCCCGTTTATCCTATTGTCATCTTCTCAAGCGGTACGAGCTGCCAGACCTGCATAGCAGAAGGGTACTTTTAGATGCTATGGTCCTGTACAACGTGTGCAACAATCAGTACGACTGCAGCAGCCTCTGTAGCGCGCTGTCCCTGCGCGTGCCGACGCGCGCCCGGCAGCGCGCCGCGCGCCCGCACCAGCTGTTCGCGCGGGCGAGTTGCCGGACGCGCGCCGGTGAGCGCTCTCCTATGCAGAGACTGGTACGCTCGTACAACTCATTGCTTAGCAGTGTAGATATTTTCTCAACCTCAGCGCCCGTTTATAAAAGTAATGTTATGTCATTAATATTAAATAGAGAAGAATAGTTTGAGCAGCACCCACCCACCAGTTTTTTATTTTTCATTTTTTGGAATTGTTTAATTGTCTACCTACTCACTAAAGTCACTAATTGTTTATTTTAATTATTTAGTGCTAACTTTTGGGAATTGTTTAATTTTTTATTGCATTTTAATATGTGGATAATGTTGTTGGTTGCACATATACTATGTGTCAATATTTATTTTGTTACATTTGTAATATATGTGTGTAACTGTTTGTTGTCCCTAATAAAGAGAAAAAAAAAAAAAAAAAAATACAAAACATCTAAATCTACGGTGCAAAGGGTGAAAAAACATAATTCTATAAAGTCGTTTAAACAAGATAAAGTACCCAACAGAAGTGCGAAACAACAAACGGAGGGTAAATCCCGGTCCAGGAAGCTCTATTCGGAAATGACTAAGAAAAAATATTGTATTGTTATGGACGACGAGATCTACTGTAAACTTGACTTCAAGTCACTTCCAGGACACCACTATTATTCAGCCACTGATAGAAAAACTGTTGATGAAGAGTATAAGGTCATAAAAATGGTCAAATTTGCAAAGAAAGTTCTCGTGTGGCAGGCGATTTGTTCATGTGGCAAACGCAGTACACCGTATTTTATACCTGAATGAATGCCTTAAAAAACGATTGTTGCCATTCATTAGGAAGCACAGTAAACCTGTCCTCTTTTGGCCTTATTTGGCCACGTGTCACTACACGAAGTGGGCAATAGAGTGGTACAAAGCAAATAGTATCGATCTTGTTGAAAAACACCAAAATCCTCCCAATTGCCCTGACTTACGGCGCTTGAGAAATATTGGGCTCGCATGAAGCAAAAGCTTTTAAAACACAAAAGTAATGCCACGTCAGTGGAAAACTTCAAACGGAAATGGAATGAAGCTTCCAAATTAATCACCGATGATGATGTACAAAAATTAATGGCACGGGTTAAAGCATAATTAAGGAGTTTCTGGATGAACAAAACTTAAACTGATGTTTATAGGAATAAAATAGTGTTGTAAAATTTAATTAATTTTATTATTTGGTGGGGTTTTTTAACAAGTTAATATGCGACACTTTTTTCTGGGACAAGCTTTATATATTCAATCCGATGGAAGTATATATCATAAGTCATAACAGGGATTCCACACTACGGACACATACTCAAGGATAGAGCGCACAAACGAACGATATAGTGCCAAGGCTCTTGGCTTTAAATGCGGTCCATTCGCGGCTTCCTGTGAATCGTCCTATAATTCCTGCACATAATCGCCTCTGAAATGGTGAAGGTATAGAGGTATATTAGAGGCGAAGTAATTACCTTCGGGCTGAGCACGTCCAACCACAGCGTGGCGTTGAGGCGCGTGCGCGGCGGCGCGGCAGCTGGGGCGGAGTGCCCGCGCGGCACGAAGCCCAGCGCCGGCACGTAGTACGGCGCGCCGCAGTACACCCAGCGCGCGCACTCCGCCGCCGACGTCGGCGTCGCCGCGCGCAGCTCCGGCACTGCGCACCGGCAGCACAAGGTCATACACACACACACTCACACACCCTACACGGCACGAAGCCCAGCGCCGGCACGTAGTACGGCGCGCCGCAGTACACCCAGCGCGCGCACTCCGCCGCCGACGTCGGCGTCGCCGCGCGCAGCTCCGGCACTGCGCACCGGCAGCACAAGGTCATACACACACACACTCACACACCCTACACGGCACGAAGCCCAGCGCCGGCACGTAGTACGGCGCGCCGCAGTACACCCAGCGCGCGCACTCCGCCGCCGACGTCGGCGTCGCCGCGCGCAGCTCCGGCACTGCGCACCGGCAGCACAAGGTCATACACACACACACTCACACACCCTACACGGCACGAAGCCCAGCGCCGGCACGTAGTACGGCGCGCCGCAGTACACCCAGCGCGCGCACTCCGCCGCCGACGTCGGCGTCGCCGCGCGCAGCTCCGGCACTGCGCACCGGCAGCACAAGGTCATACACACACACACTCACACACCCTACACGGCACGAAGCCCAGCGCCGGCACGTAGTACGGCGCGCCGCAGTACACCCAGCGCGCGCACTCCGCCGCCGACGTCGGCGTCGCCGCGCGCAGCTCCGGCACTGCGCACCGGCAGCACAAGGTCATACACACACACACTCACACACCCTACACGGCACGAAGCCCAGCGCCGCCGGCACGTAGTACGGCGCGCCGCAGTACACCCAGCGCGCGCACTCCGCCGCCGACGTCGGCGTCGCCGCGCGCAGCTCCGGCACTGCGCACCGGCAGCACAAGGTCATACACACACACACACTCACACACCCTACACGGCACGAAGCCCAGCGCCGGCACGTAGTACGGCGCGCCGCAGTACACCCAGCGCGCGCACTCCACCGCCGACGTCGGCGTCGCCGCGCGCAGCTCCGGCACTGCGCACCGGCAGCACAAGGTCATACACACACACACTCACACACCCTACACGGCACGAAGCCCAGCGCCGGCACGTAGTACGGCGCGCCGCAGTACACCCAGCGCGCGCACTCCGCCGCCGACGTCGGCGTCGCCGCGCGCAGCTCCGGCACTGCGCACCGGCAGCACAAGGTCATACACACACACACTCACATACCCTACACGGCACGAAGCCCAGCGCCGGCACGTAGTACGGCGCGCCGCAGTACACCCAGCGCGCGCACTCCGCCGCCGACGTCGGCGTCGCCGCGCGCAGCTCCGGCACTGCGCACCGGCAGCACAAGGTCATACACACACACACTCACACACCCTACACGGCACGAAGCCCAGCGCCGGCACGTAGTACGGCGCGCCGCAGTACACCCAGCGCGCGCACTCCGCCGCCGACGTCGGCGTCGCCGCGCGCAGCTCCAGCACTGCGCACCGGCAGCACAAGGTCATACACACACACACACTCCTTCAGTACTACGTACGGCGCGCCGCAGTACATCCAGCGCGCGCCTACACAAGTCTAGCAACCGCTTTCTCCAACAATGCGAGAAAATAACAAATTAGCTTATTTATATTTAATGCACAATACTAAAATTAGCATCGAAAATAAAATTGTACCATCGAAATTGACATCCTTCATAATGCAATTTAAATTTAAAATAGGTACCACATGGTATAAAACAAAAATACACCACTAAAAAAAATACTAAATTGAAACTTAATAAATCTAATTTGAATAAATTCAAGGCTAAATAAAATTATAACATTAATTACGCGCTTAAGTTAGTTCGGCCATTTATTTTGTGTATGAAGGCAATATGTTTAAAATAGTATAAATTTTTGATACACTTTTAAATACGCTGTAAAAAACGTTGGTAAAGGTTAACCTGAACAGCACGGTTTTCTGAAAGGGAAATCTACACCTTTAGACGCCTTTTCCCTAATGAATGATATCTTGAAATGTTTGGATAAGAGCACGCCAGTCACAGCAATACTCTTGACATGACCAGAGCCTTTGACTTTGTGTCTCATGATATACTCCTGGGAAAATGTGAACTTTATGGTATGAGAGTTTTAGTAAGTGATTGGCTTAGAGGGTATTTAAGTAAGCCAAACAAAAATTGAAGTAAATCGTCCATATAAAAATGGTTTTCTAATGCTGTTGCAGCAAGAGGGAATTTTAAGGCATCATCCTTAGCTAATTGACGTAGAGTGCGCATCGCTAAGTAAGGAGCAGCTTTGGTTCCGTACGTTACAGTTGTAAGTAGGTGCTCCTGAAGTGGCTCATGCGGAGATTCTCTCCAAATAATACACTGAAGATGCTGATCGCTGTCTCTGATTAAAATTTGACGAAACATTTTCTCTATGTCCGCTGTGATAACATATTTATACTGTCTCCAATTTAGAATCAGTGTTGTCAAGTCGTGCTGCAAATTCGTGCCACATTCCATGACGTCATTAAGACTAAGCCCCGAGTTAGTTTTAGATGAGGCGTTAAATACTACTCGCATGCTAGAAGTAGTAGATTCGGGCTTTAGGACACCGTGATGTGGCATATGATAGTTAGTATGGTCACCCTGGTTTGCTAGCTTCATATGACCCAGTTGTTGATACTCTTGAATAAATTGTTTGTAGCTATCAGAATACGCTTGATTTTTTGCCATTTTATTTTCTAGCTGTATAAATTGTGCTGTTGCTTTGGCTTTAGAAGACCCTAACCTTTCTTCGTAATAAGGCTTCATTGGTAGGGCTACCTCGTACCTACCGTCCTCGAGTCTTTTTGTAGTAGCTATGTAGTGCTTTTCGCAGTATTGCTCTTCATTAGTGAGGTCCGGCTGTGTATTGGGTATTTCCTCTAGTTCCCAATACTTAGCTATTTCGTCTAAGTTGTTAACTACAATGCTGCAGTTGAAGGTCTTGACGTTCCCAGACAAGATCCAACCTAACTTAGTTTGCTGAGCTATGGGTGCGTTATGAGAACCTTTGACTAGACCATTCATTATAACGTCAGAGTAAACGCTGGCGTCTAGTAAGATATCAACTGACTTGGACACGTTGTATTCAGGATCTGCTAGTTTCATATGCTGGATGTGAGGCCATGTTTGCTTCGAAAAAGTTGCGTTCGGAAGGTCACCAATTACTCGAGGAATAATGCATGCATCTGTATTGAAGTTATAATCGTTGTAAATAGATGAGCATTGTAAAGAAACTAATTGTTTGCTTTGTTTAGGCACGATTCCTACGCCAGATACAGAGGCGCTAAATTTCTGGCGTGGCAACCCTAACAGCTGCGCGGCATTCTCTGATATTAATGTAATCTGAGAGCCTTGGTCGAGTAATGCTCGTAATGTGACGTAATTGCCACCGATCGCTTTAATTTGTAATAAAACTGTTGCTAGTAAAACTTCTTCATCTTCAGCGGCAACGTGGCTTGCTGTGTGCTGTTTGTTGCTAAACGGTTTGGTTGAGGTTGGCGCTGTTGTTGCTAAAGTCGGTTTTTGGTCACTAGTAGGCACTGCCGTAGATCTCTGTGACCCGATATACGCGTCATGCAATTTTGTATGATGATCGTTATTGCATTCTTTGCATCTTTTTATTGATGTGCATTTATTACTTGCATGCTTAAATAAACAATTTACACATAGTTGAAGTTTCGCAACTGTCCTCAATTTCGTTTCCGCTGGCATGTTAATGAACCTTTGGCACCGGTATAGCTCGTGATCTAAATTGCATAGAGGACACTTACACGTGGATGTAGAAGCTGCTAAATACCTCGAAGGGTGCTTGTTGGTATAGTGGTTTGGCTTATAATTTGACTTAGTTTGATAGAATGGAGCTGGTTTAGCTAAAGCTGTGGTTTCTCTCTCTCTTTTATGAGTTGGTTCGAGAGCGATGAACTTACTCTCTAGAAAAGTCATGAGTTCATCCAGTTTAGGTAATTCTCTAGGAGACTTACGTGATTCCTTATAAGAGTTGTAGGTTTCACTATCTAATTTTTTCGTTAATAAGTGGACTAAAATCGGATCCCAAGTATTAGTATTCACACCTAAGTTGTGAATAGCATGAATACATTCAGTAGTGGTGTCGTAGAGACGTTTGATTTCGAATGACGTTTGTTTGCTGATGTTTGGCTGATTTAGGAACGTTTCAATTTGGGTAGTAAATAATACTTGCGGATTATTGTAGCGATGAGTGAGTATCTCCCAAGCTATATCGTAGTTTTCAGCCGAGATATTTAAATGCTGGATAAGGCGCTCTGCTTCCCCCTTTACTTTTCCTTTTAAGTGTTGCATTTTCTGCGCTTTAGATAAAAAGTTATTGTTGTGTATAGATTCGGAAAATAAGTCGAAAAATGTAGGCCAATAAGTGTATTTGCCTGTAAAAGTAGGTATTTCTAGTAAAGGGGTAGCTTGCTGAATGTGAGAAGTAGCTGACAGTTTTTGATTAAGTGCTTTTTTCGCTTGTTTAAATGACATTTCGTGCAATGTAAATGAACCTTGATACACTTCATCCTCGCCTTCAAGAATGTTGTCTATTTCGAGATGTAGCTTGTCGATAGCGTTCCATCTAGATTGGATGCTGCGTAGCTCGTCTTCTAATTCCCACTTTTCGCTGATTTCACTCACCTTGATGCTCGATACTAGTCGTTTGAATGCTCGAAAGTTAGTCCTTTGTAGGGACAGAAGCTCGTCAACCCTTGCAGTAGGCGCAGTGTCAGTAATTTCACCCGGACCAATGCCTGAGCCTGTAGCCTTTTCTACCGTATAGGGCTCGTAAGCTGCTATTTTCGCACGTGTGTCACGATAGTACTTTTTCGTACGAGGATAAATAGTTTCTGTAAAGTATCGTTGCGATTTATCTGCTAATGTTATAAGAGTTGTATTGTTAAGTTCGAACTCTCCCCAGAGGTTATCTAAAGCGTCTAACCTTAATTTAAGATACTCCGAGGTCTTCCGATGAGCTGAATCCTTGTCGAAGTTAGCGCCAATGCGCTGAAGCTCGCTGACGATCTCTCCTTGGCGGTTGAAGAGCTCTTCATAGTTCGACATGGTAACTGGTTAAAGCAAGTATAATATGAACGATCTTACTTGAATGCTGCTGCTAGGCGAGTCTCCTGACTCACGCTAAGAAGTGTTGGTGTTATTTTGCGAGTCTTCTGACCCACAGATGCTGCTGAACAATTCTTGTGACCCGCTATTACGCTGTTGTGAGGATGGTGACGCACGGCAATCACTCACGAATAGTCTTAACGCGCTAATTTTTCGATATACTAAGAGTGCACTGAGTCAAGTACGCGGAACCACGGAAAGATTGCTTCACTCCCGTATGATCCCACTTAGATGAAAGTTCGAAGGACCAACATGTACGGTATGAACCGAACAGTAATTAAGTAAGCTAAGCTAAGGGTAGCTGCTGAGGGTTAGCTCGGATGACTAAAACGCTCGAATGCTGTAAGTACACTAACATTATTGTTTCCACAATGTCAAAGGTAAATTATTGCAAAATAATACATTATTGCAACATACTAATAATATTGCTAGCTGCGCAAGATCATGCGCTAAAATAGAATTAATTGTACATGTGTGCGTTAGCTCGTACACGGAGAATACAAAGACTAAACAGAAATCAGCATACAAAATAAATGGATTAGGGGTGCCACAAGGAAGTATCCTTGGACCGTTACTGTTTTTGATTTACATCAATCATCTCCCTGATGTAACAAAATTTAACTGTGTATTATTTGCAGACGACTTATCAGTTATTACACCGTGTCAAAATACTAATTCCTAAAATGAAGATATAAATAATACAATTTATAACATAGACTCTAATATAATATTATGAACAATTTAAACATCAATGTAAATAAAACAACATTCATAAAAAAATTGAACTTAAATAGTAATAAACGTACTTTGAAGGTGACACTTAAGGACCAAGAAATAAAGAATCATCCCACACTACATTTATTGGCATTACCTTCGATGATAAGTGCTCCTGGGAAAACACATAGACAGAGTGTGCAGTAAAACTAATTCTTTTCATATGCATTATGGCGACTCACTAAAACTTGTACCAGACAAGCTGCGACCCAAGCATACCATATTATACCATACCATACCATACTTAAATACGGAATTCTGCTTTGGGGGAATTCCCACCATATAGAAAGAGTTCTCGTGGCACAAAAACAATACATTAGAGCAATATGTGATGAAGATACTATGACTACGTGCCGCCCTCTATACATGAACTAAAATCTGCTAACTGTACCATCCATGTATACAACGTGTTACAAAATACCCCGTAAAAAATATAATAAATTATTAAATCCAAAAATATTGTCAACCCTAGTAAGCTGTCATCTAAGGGAACCGGAGTTAGTATAGATTATTTTAACGGAGAGGCCTACTTATCTATTTTGATAATTATCAACTTTAATGGTTTCTCTGTTTTTCATCCACAAAGGTTTGCTATCTCAATACTAGAATGTCATTTTACTTAAGTACTGGCTTCAAAAATCGTCACGACGGAAAAAATATTATGTTATCTATTTCAAATTTTCTTATCGATATTCTACAATTGTTTCGTGTTTTTTTTTGCATAATGACTATTATTTTCTATCTCGGAATATTACGATATGTTTAACACTGTGTGTATTTAACACTGGCAATGATTTATCGATGGATGAACAGCGACGGCGACCTCCATACCAGTGTTTTTTCAACATGTCAAGACACCTACATTCCATCTTTCATCGGTCTACTGGACGCGGACGTCCAAGCACAGTCGAAGAAAACCAAACTAAACAGCAGACGTACTTACTGTATCTCCAAGGGCATTTATAATAAGCTACCTAGTGCATCAAAAAATATGTTTAATTATGTTTCAGCGAGAACTAAAAATCTAGAAAATACAAAAATGTTTTTATTTTGTAGACGAATATTTTAATAGGTTTGATTTTAGTTATATTATATGTTCGGAATTATGTAGGTAAAGGCAACTGTCATGGAACCTGGATGGGTTTCTCGCTGAGGGCTGTCTCATGTGCTTTGGCTTTACCGACACGGCTCCGGCACCTCCCCCCACCCGCACCGTGTCAGTACGCTTTGGACTATCACCCCGCGCGCGCACGCAATACTATCGCGGCGTTAACCACTGTGCTTTGGTGTGTTCTATCTGTGTTTTGTGGACTCTTTTCGGTGCATACAAAGACCTAGGCAGCGCAGATGATCAAGGAGCTACCGCCACCAGAAGGTTGGCCGGCCATCGGACTTCACGAGGTGAGCGACCTGTCTGGTTCTTTGGTGTGTTGCCTTGGGGTTCTTTCATAAAGCCTTCAGCTTTCACGTTACCTTTCTCGAACATATTTTTGGTCCTTAACGAATCGGATAAAATTAATTCGATCACCAGTAAACAGTAAAGTACAATATATACGAGTATAATTTACTGCGATTTCGATAACGGTAATAGCATTCTTTTGTAATGTTTAACTTATTCTTTGTCAATATAGTCCTATAATAATCAACCTGATATAGTAGTTAAATTCATAGTGCTATTCATGCAAAATATTGTATATTATTTGCGTAATTTAATAAATTACATTTTTTATACGTGAGTAGTGCGGGTAGATTCGCGGCCAACGAAATTCCTTAGCCGGGCGGCGGCTTGCGCTGCGTCCGTATTCTGCGCTATAGATAACGTTATTTACACACGTCCGTATTCTGTAAGACTAACGAAGTTTTGTGTTAGTCCTGTTGAGTTTTTGATTCAAGTACTGTATTATAAGATAGTTTCATTGAGAAATAAAATAAAATAAATTTTCTATTTGCATAGGTACGCTTGTTGCTTTGTTCGTCAATAATATTACGACACGAGTACGATAGTACTTAATGAAAATGGAAATAGAAAAAACCAAGCGTAATTTGGCGCTTAAGCGATTAAATGATGCCTATATCTGTGCAAGGAATTGCATGCAATCTCCAGAGTTAAAACCTCGTCTAAAGGTACATTTAGGAAGGTTAGAATCTTTGCAAACATTGTTTGAGGAAAATCACATTAAAATTGTCGCGTCGTTAACGGACGACCAAGAAATCTCTGATGCCGAGGAAATTCGCCAAAGCTTCGACGACACAATCACAGACATTCTGGAAATGAAACTCACTTTAT
This sequence comes from Acleris holmiana, assembly GCA_949316455.1. NCBI lineage: Eukaryota > Metazoa > Arthropoda > Insecta > Lepidoptera > Tortricidae > Acleris > Acleris holmiana. The sequence continues at coordinate 2,420,169 of OX438772.1, forward strand.
TTAAAGATGATTTAAAACCTAGTTGTATGGTTCCTTCACAAACTGCTGTCTCTCAGAATAGTCCCGCGGCGTACCACATTCGCATGCCACGGATACACATTCCCATTTTCGAAGGTGGATACAAGTCGTGGATAACGTTTTATGATTTATATCGCACTTTGGTACATGATAAAGTTGAAATTTCAAAAATTGAAAAGTTTCAGTATCTAGTCTCGTCATTAAAAGGGGAACCATTGAACCTCATAAAGGCATTTCCTATCTCATCAGATAATTATGACATTGCATTCGAAACTTTAGTGAAGCGGTATCAAAATAAACGTCAGTTGGCCTTTTTAGCATGGCAGTCTATACTTAATGTGAAACTGCAGAATAACTCTGCGGCGGCTTTTCGAGCTCTTTTAGATACATTTCAAGAAAACTTAGCCATTTTAAAATCATTGCAACTACAGATTGATCAGTGGGACTTTGTTATCTTTTATACACTTTTATATAAGTTGGACCCGTCTGTCCGAAAGGAGTTTGAAATGACTGTCACGAAAGAAGACATCCCCAGCTTTCGATCATTGGAGTTATTCGTTGAAAACTATTGCACGGCCGTGGAGCGCGCGGGACCCGGCGTGGGCTCCGTCCCCGAGCGGGCCGCGCGGGCCCCCGCCGCACCCGCGGCGCGCCCGGAGCGAGCGGCGCCAGCGCCGCGCCGCGTACAATCGACGACGATGGTGGGCCATCAGCCTTCTTCCTACCCGTCCCCACCACCGCCCTGTCTTTTTTGTTCCCGAAAACATTTCATTGCTCACTGTCCCGAGTTTCAAAATTTAACTGTCGCGAATCGGTCGCAAACAGTTAGTGACAAGCAGCTCTGTTTTAATTGCCTTCGCACCGGTCACGTTGTATCCAATTGTCCGTCCAAAAGTAGTTGTAGGTCATGTGGTCATCGTCACCACTCGTTACTACATTCCCCGAATAATACTGCTGTGCGCAATGATCAGCAAAATCAGCCAGCCTCCACAACGAACGCGGTTGGAGTACAGGCACTTTCGACTAATAGTACCTCTAACAAAACTGTCCTTCTGTCTACTGCTCGCGCAAGCATTCTAGACAAATGGCGTGTCTTTCACACGGTTCGGATTTTGCTTGACTCGGGCAGTCAAGCAAACTATATTACCCGGGGTCTTGCCCATCGCCTAGGTCTTAACGTTTCATGTAACGCTCCGTCTGTCTTCGGCTTAGGTAATGCGTCCACGCCAGTATTAGGAACTGTTCAATGCACTCTTCGGCCAGAAGGCCAACAGCAAGACAAAGTGTTATCGTTCGAGGCCATTGTTATTAATAAAATTTGTGGTGACATGCCTTCGGTCACAGTGGAGACTGATTTTGTGGAAAAATTAGGCCTTATAAGGTTAGCCGACCCAACCTTTCACACTCCGGGTCCGATTGACCTTCTTCTTGGCTCTGAACTTTGGAACGAAATATTTCTACAAGGAATGATTCCAGGCGACAACGACTCGCCTGTGGGGCTAAATACCATATTTGGTTGGGTATTTTTAGGCCGCTCCAGTTGTCGTCAAGAAATTCCTTCGATGTACTCTAGCTTATCATCTGTGCAAACTCTTCATGTATCGAAACATGAGTTACATGACGATCTAAAACGTTTATGGGAGATTGAGGATCTACCCATGACTGAAAAAACACTGTCACCCGAAGATTCCGCGTGTGAGGATTCCTTCCTTTCTACCTACACGCGGGACTCGTGCGGTAAATTTATAGTTGAGCTCCCATTCAAACATACTGAACCGAATTTTCGTAACATGCGATCCATTGCTGTCCGACGTTTTAATAAATTGGAAAATCGTCTATCTAACGATCCCTCTCTGCGTAAATCGTACAATGAGTTTATGCAAGACTATCTTGATAGTGGCCATATGTCAGAAATCCCTTCCTCTGACACTAAAGCATACGAGTCGTACTACATCCCGCACCACTGTGTGCTGTCTCCATGTAACGCGACAACAAAGCTCCGCGTGGTCTTTGACGCGTCGGCTCGGGATGGAGAAGGTCTGTCTTTGAATGACACACAGATGACGGGACCTAAGCTCCAAAAGGATATTTCAACTATCCTTTTATGCTTTCGCCTTCACACCGTAGTGTTTACGGCGGACATCCGTCAAATGTACCGAAACATCCTCTTGTCGGACAAACATCGAGACTTTCAGCGCATCGTGTGGCGCTTTCACCCCGATGCCCCTCTCATCGACTATCGGCTTAACACCGTTACTTACGGGGTATCTTCATCTCCATACTTGGCGTTACGTACTATCGAGCAGTTGGCCATAACTGACGGTGAACCTTTTCCTTTAGCGGCCAAAGCATTATCGTTAAATACCTATGTCGACGACATTCCGACAGGTGCAGCCTCTGTCGAGGATGCGCTTACCTTGCAGAGACAGCTAATCAGTCTGCTGTCCCAAGGAGGCTTTGAGCTCCGTAAGTGGGCGAGCAACCGCCCAGAGCTGTTGCAGCATTTATCGCCTGAGCATTGTTTAACTCAAACTATGACCTCTTTTGACGCGGATTCTCAAGCTGTCATAAAAGTACTCGGTTTACACTGGGACTCTTCGTCTGATCAGTTCCAGTATAAGGTCCACCCGCCTGTGGTCGAAGTTTCGAAACGAAGTATACTTTCTCAGCTATCTCGCGTATTTGATCCGTTGGGGCTGCTTTCTCCTGTTGTGTTCTTAGCGAAGTGTTTGATACAACAGCTTTGGCTCCTGGGTCTTGATTGGGACCAGAAACCTCCTGCAGATATTGTCAATACATGGCACCAGATTTCAGGTCAATTGGGCAATTTGACTAATCTAGCCGTGCCTCGGCAGATCACCCATCCCCGTGCAATTGCCTATCAACTACATGGGTTTGCTGACGCATCTCTTTCTGGGTTTGCGGCTGTAATCTATTTACGAGCAGAGCTGGACGATGGGTCCTTCGTAACTCATCTGGTCTGTGCTAAATCTCGGGTCGCGCCGACTAAGCGGCTGACGCTGCCGCGGTTGGAGCTGTGTGCATGCTGTTTGCTTTCGGATCTTATTGACGCGATTCTTCCTCATTTGTCATCGTTGATTACTATTGAATCAGTCTTTACGTGGTCTGACTCAACTATCACACTATCTTGGATCGCGTCCCATCCATCCAAGTGGAAAATATTTGTTGGAAATCGAGTCGCAAAAATTCAGCGTAAAATACCCTCCGCTCAGTGGAACTACATAAGTACTCATGAAAACCCAGCCGATGCTGCCTCAAGGGGTGTGTTACCAGATGCATTGCTTGATCATCCTCTGTGGTGGTCAGGACCAAGCTTTCTATCTCATCCCTCCACGCATTGGCCATGGTCGAAAACTCTTCCCGTGTCATCTGACGTAACAAAAGAATTACGTCAAGAAGAAAGGAAATCAGCTCTTGTGGTAGCACAGGAGATTGATTCTATACAGCAGCTTTTGCTCCGGTTTTCTTCTCTGAAAAAAATCCTGCGAGTAACTGCGACCGTACTTAGGTTCCTGGGTCTTTTGCGTAAGCAAAAAACATATTCTGGTCCAATATGCGAACAAGAGCTGAAAAATGCCCTTCTTTCTCTGGTAAGAGTTTGTCAACAATCTGCTTTCGCTGCTGAGATCCAAGCGCTCAATGACAGGAAGTCTTTGTCAAAGCCATTCCGCAAACTCGGTCCTTTTCTATCTGTCGACAACGTGCTTCGAGTTGGCGGAAGGCTCCAACATTCGGATTTGAACTATGATGCCAAACATCCTATCCTTTTACCGTCTAACCACCGACTTTCAGGGTTGATCATAGATGACGTTCACAAAAAATCATTGCACGCCGGGCCTCAAATGGTCCAGTTTCTTTTGGTCCAGAACTTTTGGGTCCTTTCAGCTCGCCGAGCTATAACAAAACGTTTGTCGGGGTGCATTCCGTGCTTTCGGGCCAAACCTACGCCGTCACAACCTATAATGGGGGACCTTCCTCGCGTTAGGGTAACTGCCGTCAAAGCATTTCAACGCGTGGGTTGTGACTATGCCGGACCATTTCACGTCATTCTTGGTCGACGCCGCCGTGGAGTGCGACCCGAAAAAATATATCTTTGTCTGTTCGTGTGTCTTTCTAGCAAAGCTCTACATCTTGAGATTGTAAATGATTTGTCCACCGAGTCCTTCATCGCCACTCTACGCCGCTTCATAGCCCGTAGAGGTCGGTGTTCTTTAATTCTTAGCGACTGCGGTACCAATTTTGTAGGGGCGAAAAACCAACTATCACCTCTTATGGAAGTTGCTGCCGCTAACGAGGCTATCGAGTTTAAAACTAACCCCCCTTCTTCACCTCATTTCGGAGGTGTCTGGGAGGCTGGCGTCCGTTCAGTCAAAAGTCACTTGTCACGAGTGGTAGGGAATCACCTTTTAACACTAGAGGAGTTTCTTACGCTCATAGTACAAGTAGAGGCTGTTTTGAATTCTCGCCCTCTTTGTGCAATCAGCAATGACCCCAATGATTTTTCGGTGCTAACGCCCGGTCATTTTTTGACTCTTTCCCCACTAACCGCTATTCCTGACAAAAGTGAAGCTACGGACCGGAGTTCCCTTACTGATCGGTGGCAGTTGATACAGCGATTACACTCTGATTTTTGGAAACGTTGGCATAAAGACTATCTTAATACTTTAAATCAGAAAAATAAGTGGACAGAGAATAGCCGACCTGTTAAGATTGGCGATCTAGTTCTCGTCAAAGACGACAACCTGCGACCGCTACTGTGGTCCGTGGCACGCGTGATCGACGTCCATCCGGGTCTCGATGGAGTTGTCCGGGTCGCAACAGTTCGTATGGGCTCGAGTTACGGTAGAGCGCGTGACTTTAAGCGTCCAGTCGTTAAACTTTGCGTGCTTCCTGTAGGTGATGATAACTAACTAGGCTAATCTTAAATTCTATATTTTAAATCTTTAATTAGTATGTTCCAATAATATAACGTTAACAGTAAAACCCATGTTCGCCAAGTATCTTTTTTTTACGTTTATTATGGATCTGATGGTTGCGTCTTGACTCTATAATTTACTCTATATCTTGTTAGCCGTACTATGTAAAAGGAATGCTATCTACTCTTATCTATCATTGCTTTCAAGCCTGAAAAATTGTTACTCTATATTCAGGAAATCTTCAATTTCGCAGCGGTGGGGAATATGTTCGGAATTATGTAGGTAAAGGCAACTGTCATGGAACCTGGATGGGTTTCTCGCTGAGGGCTGTCTCATGTGCTTTGGCTTTACCGACACGGCTCCGGCACCTCCCCCCACCCGCACCGTGTCAGTACGCTTTGGACTATCACCCCGCGCGCGCACGCAATACTATCGCGGCGTTAACCACTGTGCTTTGGTGTGTTCTATCTGTGTTTTGTGGACTCTTTTCGGTGCATACAAAGACCTAGGCAGCGCAGATGATCAAGGAGCTACCGCCACCAGAAGGTTGGCCGGCCATCGGACTTCACGAGGTGAGCGACCTGTCTGGTTCTTTGGTGTGTTGCCTTGGGGTTCTTTCATAAAGCCTTCAGCTTTCACGTTACCTTTCTCGAACAATCTGTCTTCATAATATTGCATTGTTATCGGGTTTTATTTATCGATTGCAAATCAAATTTATCTTTTATATACCAAGAACCGGTTCTAAATTGCAAGATTTGAACGAAAAATAACAAGTGACGATCCACGATTAACTAACTTAAACGTAACAAACTACGAGTTCACATCATAAATGGTGTGACACTAATAGGGGTCCAAACAGCTTGTCTTGCGGCACTTGTGGCACGATGCTTATTTTCAGTGAATCCCTATACCCTGGGACTAGGACTATGTGTTATTACTCCTTTCAAACTGTTCCACTGTTCTTTCTATTCACTACATCCACTGAACTCTATTAAACTATTATCATCAACATAATCGTCGAAGGCCATCCACTGCTAGACATAGACATTTCCCGTGGATTATACAACTATCTTATTGTAATATGCGGTTTATATCGATGCACTTATATCATATTGTGTAATAGTTTGTTTACGCGACACGCCCACGGGTTGATAAGTGCTTCCTTGGAGCTAGTTTCAAATGTTTCAATGTCGCTATTATTCTATTGATGTCGTTATGTGGCGTTGGCTGAGAGTCAAATATCTACAATCCGGTATGCGTCAATATTTTTCTCATGCGTTAATTAAGATGTCTGGGCCGCAGTAGAATACTACTGGGTTACAACCAAGAAGCTTATATATGACACTAGAGATTTCTCGGCGAGCAACGCCATGAAGCGTAGAAAAGTGACCGTAAATGACGTCGCTTCTGTTTATTGTCCCTTTCTCAAAAACTTAGGATCACGCTAAAGAAAGGGACAAAAAACAGAAGCATTGACGCATACCGGATTGTAGATATTTGACTCTTATACTCTTATCATATTTGCTTCTTGGTGAAAACTATATTGACTTTGACGTGTTTCAGTGTTGTCAAAGTTTCTATAGATTTAATCTACTTGACAGTATTGGTGACCTAGACAATGTGGTTTTTACCGTTGAGAATCTCAACCCAGAGGAGATTCGCATAGCGCGTATTGTTTTACCATTTTCCATATTCGTTCAAAGCTTCACCAAGTCACCGTCTTACAGTCCAATGTACTAGGGTTACTCCGATCAAAGCGTAAAAATTGATGTGCTAGTACAGTTCTTGTAAGAAATCGATTTTGGAGTATAGTGTAGAGCAGATGTCGTTCTCCCCGAGCCGTCGTACACATGACTCTGCGTATTCTAACCAGTGTCTAGAAACCGCTGAAGGACTCGCTGATCTGTTGACAGCGATACACCGACTGTCCATGCCATATCGTGTTGAGTGCTGAGAGAATTGGGAACACCTTAAAAATCCGAATTATTATTTTTCGTATATTAATTTGTCTGAATTTTTATTTTTCCGAACGCTATATTGTGCTCCAGATATTTTTGATTAAATGCATAATTTAATTGCAATATGAAGGTTAGGTTAGGTTGGATTGATATCAAAAAGTCTTCTATCAAAACATTGCATACGGAATTATGAAAATTCGGAATTTTGTGCAATTTGGAATTATGACTTCAGAATGAACAGTGCTATTTTCTATTTTTTGTGTATATCTAGTTTAATGCCATTACTTTACATCAACAAATAATTTTATTGGTCTCGAGTGTTGTTAAAGGAGACTGGGGAGGAGAAAGGTGTTGCCTTGTTCGGTGTAAAACTGCTGCTCAGTGAGTGAAATTACCTAAGAATATATAAAGGAATTACTTTTCTGATCCCTATTGTTGGCAACTCATTTCTGCCGTAATACCAAATATGGCGGCTAACTGCAATACAATAATCAAAGCATTATATACTCTCCTTGCAACCGCATTAAATTCAATATGCGTGTACTATTGCTATTCTGTTAGCTCCTTCTTTGGTATTACGGCAGATTTGTGGAGATTGCAAATGTCCAGGGATCTCTGAGCACACCTACCATCCGGAGGCCTGTGAGAGGATTGTCTTTTCCATGCCATAAATTATTTTATATTAAAGCGCGCCTCTATCAATCATTATTAAATACGTTAACGAATCTCAATCTTATAAGATGTAGGATTTCCGAAAAAATCCAATCCTGTATGATTATTTTAGAATATGTATTGCAAAGTTTCTTTAATCATCGCAATGGTATTTAATCAGTAATAGTTCACAGATAATTCATGTTTAATCTTGTTAAATCGAATGTTATCAAAACGATCAATTAGCTGTATGTCTGTTTAAGATAGTCTTATCTTGAATAATTGTATAATGGCAAACTGAACGAATTATTGTTTTAAAATAACAATTATGTAAGTTTTTGTTGCGCCCTTTCACTTTAATTTTATCGCATTTATTTTATATCTGTACATAAGTCTGTTGCATCGAATATTAGATAGATGTGACGAGGTGTCCTTTTAATCAAAGTTATTTAAAAAAGAAGAATTGTATGATTTTATTTTTATTTTCAGGATACTAAAACCGTTATTTACTTCGGTTAGGTTACGTTGGGCTTGCGGCTACCATAGAACGAAATATATGAAACATATCATCACCATTCTCCTGCCCTTATCCCAACGTATTTGGCGTCGGCGCGTCATGTATTTTTCTTCCATACTTCTCTAATAGTCGCCATCTCGGTAGTCACTCCCTTTCTAGCCATGTCATCTTTCACACAGTCCATCCATCGTTTCTTTGATCTTCCCCTACTCGTATAGCCATCCACGTTAATACTTAAAACTTTCCTATATATAAATAGGAAATTATGGAAATTAGGTGTCCATAACTGAGAAACAATCAATCAAACTATTTTATAGCATCTGTACTGGAATAAAACCAAAACGATGTGACACGATAGCAAAACCTAATGTACGACCGTTGATCCTGAACTATAATTTATCAAGTCTATTTATTTACATTGTAAATATTAGCTCGGTGTTCTAAATTTGTGTCGAAAACAATAATTTTCCGCTGTGCTATTAGAAAGATAAATTAATATGGAATCTTACTTAATAGCCACATACATAATTGCTCGAAGTTATCACTTTTACGTTTAAATATTTGGTTAGTAAAATTGCTTTACAGTACATTTTAAGCCAAAAGGTGAGGAACCAAGGGTATAACAATATTGTATGTTTGTTCTGCTGTATATTTGCACGTGAAAGTAAATAAGTACTTGAACTTGTTATTATGCGACCTTGTCCGTTGAAATCTCTCATATTCATTATTAGTCTTGAATCTTGACGCATAATTGTGATTACGACACTGAACATCATTTTCTTTAAAGTGTCACGTTAGTTTTGTTTGTGGGGTTTTGTAATTGGAAGAACATATTGAAGAAGTATGAATTTTATAGTACACTCAACGTCAAAAGTAGTTGATCGCTTTTGTACTTTATCGTATTAACACATTTAACAATCTTTTTTGTTAACAATGTCGTTTACGTCACGGTAAAAGCGACAAGGAACGAAAGGTAATTTACACTTTTGATGCTGACAATACTTATGTAAAATAGTCACTTTTCTATTTGACACCAAAGAAAGGTCGTGACTTTGATTCCCGTCGTAATTATGCTTTAATTTTTATGTAGTCAATAACTTAAATTGTGGACCCACTAATAATGAAGGATTTAGTATTGGATTGAGCCAAAATTTGTGTGAGAGTGTCCCCTGATATGTATTTATTTCTTTTTCTTGCAGTTTTTCTGTATCTTTGTCTGTCCGAAAAACAGGTCATTGTAGTATAATTTTAAGCTAGATGAAATAGGGAACCTAATTATATGTTACCAGTATTGACCGGTACCTACACATCTAAGTTCTTTTCAGTGAATACTCTTTCGAATGTGACGTTATTTATTTTTAAGTATACGATCACGTCAAACCTTCACGCATCACTATCAACTTATTAATATGAACCTTTAGTAGAATTATCATGTGCGCATTTCGCATCATTGCAATAGCGACCTTCATCTAATCCGATAACAGTTGATCAATGTTGGATGTAACGTTGGCGGCGAACAGTGCACTTTGCACGGAACCATTTGGCTTAAACAATGCTCTTTGGTTTGGAGTCAGGTGTTTCGTATACGGAATTACGGGCTTCCGTGACTCGTTTTAGGTGATGCGTTTGTCTTGTCTATTTGCAGGGCCTTGGATATTTATGTTTAGTTTCAGTATTTTTTATGAGAGTTGCAAGAAAGAGTAAAAAACTTTTAATTTCCACCAAATATATTGTTATAATAAATATTAATGGTAATATATAGATAAGTAGATGATAATAAAGAAAACGAACAATTTTAAGTGTTTTAACATCATGTAAAGAACTTGAAGTTTATGTTTATTTTTCTTTTATATAGATATAAGAAAATTATGGAGAATTCACGTAAACTAAAAAAAACGCAATTTAAATTATTCAAAATAACATAATGTTTGAGAAAGGTCTCTTTGTCTATGCATTAACTGATTAGGTCGATTTTTTTCTACTCGTGTTTGCTCGTACTCGTAAAAGCATAAAGTCTCTGCTTTAACTGTAGGAAGAATATACTTTTATCTGTAAAAAAATCGTACTTAGTCACATGCTCGAAAGATCAAATCTTATTCTAGATCCGAATCACTTCTGAAAGTAAACCGCCGATCATCCTATTGACGTACTTTTTAGACGTCAGCAAACTTGTGCTGATTAACGGTTCTTACACTAATGTTAGACCATTATCCTAACTCGGTACCAGTTCTAACTTATATTAATCACTTTACAGTATTGCGATAATGTTATGCAATTGAAGTTCTACTTGTTTCATGTTTATCATGCGTCACTTTGACTCTTATACCCTCAACATCATTATAGTGTTCACAATCTACGACAATGCACTCCACTGCTTAAAGTTACGTATCATGTGCGTGTAAAGTTAAAAAGTAAAGAAACTCTATGAAAATTAAAAACACTATGTCTAGTAATGGTATTATCACATTCTATTAAATTATGATTGGTTGGACCTGATATAGCCAGAATTAAATTGTTGTTATGTATTTGATCCGTACTTCCTTCAAGTAGGGAGAGAATCTGGCATATGCAAGGGCAAATAACTCTATTGTTTGTAAGCACTTTACTGGCAACATTAAGCGTTGGACAGGTTGGACTGGAGTCACCAATACAATCACCTAATAAAAATGTTGAACATACTTAGAACCGTTTCATTGTGGTTGTCATTGTCATTGTCAAGCTTGTCGTTTGATGTTCAGTTTGAACTTTATTATGACGTACTAAAGTGCCTAACATTTTGGTTGGGGTACTGTACAGTGGTTCTAGACAACAGGCAATCGGCGAACGTTATCGTTATCGAATGTATAGGATTGACGTCAGCTGCCAGACGGATGCGTTGAAAAATATTTGTGTTGTTATGTCAAATTTCACTTATCGAAAACAATTTACGTTAGCATCTTGTCAAGGGCTCAAAAGCTGTTAAAAAACTAACGGTTATTTATTATGCTCTTGATATCGCAGCACTTCCTTCCTTCCTTTATTAAGATAAGAAGGCACTCGTGCCCTCAGGCCACCTGATGGTAAATGGAATCCGAGACCCGTAGACATTTGAATTCTCTAAACCACAATTTTAAGACTGCGATGCTAAGACCTCAAATGCGTTGTCAACCCTAAGATGGAATGCCTGCTACTAATTTCACCGGTTGTCTTATCCCAACTACGGAGCACAACAATGCATTGCGAACACTTTCTTGGAGGTAGTTAAGGAATGAGATGGTGGTAGCGATCCGGATGGACCCTGCACAGGGTCCTACCACCACCATCGCAATGCAAATGACAAATTTCTACGACGGACAATGAATGCATCGGCTAAAAATAAAACTTTCATTCAGTAACCATTTAATATTGGGCCTACTCACTTTCGTCGGTTCTGTCGTGTTTTCGCTGTTCTGTGTGAATGATACATCAAATGATATCTCAGGAGACTCCATCATGCCCAGTATGTTCTCTAATCCCACTAAAGTCAAAACATGATTATTTTAGGTCAAGCCCATGATTACACATCGTTCTCTGTGCATTGGGTTAAACTATGTATCTTGTGTTTTCATCAATTTTATGCTCTACGCCCTAAATCAAAGAGTATTTATCCAACAGTTCATTTTGTGCAGTTAGTGCATTATGTTTACGCTGACATGTGGATGTCATATTAATTTTATAAACATTAAGGTGCGCCGTCGCAGGCTATTTGGCAACGGTTCCATCTTGTGATATATCGGTTTGTATTTGTGGAACATTGTTTACATTGTTCCTGCTTAATGAGATTGCCCCGTGAAATTGCGACTGTCATTTGTTTTGAGTGTTACACTTAGAAATGGAATAGTTTTAGCAATTCATCTTCACACTCTTCAACAATATCGGTGGTGTAATGGTGATCTGTGATCAGGGCTTGAATACCGGTATTATTTTCATACAAAAATACAGGTATTCAATTTCGGTACCTCGCTTATTATTGAATATTTTTGTCCTTCAATGAGTTTATATAATCGTATAGTGTAATTACCTACATTACAAAAATATCAAGGAAATGTTGCTGTAAGGAAATTAAGGAAGATATTTCAATGGTAATGAATACCGGTATCAAGCCTTGTCTGTGATTTTAGATTTCTCATCATTGCGTTTAAAGCTGTTGTCAATAACTTGCATAGTTAATGAACTTCTAGGTAGGCCATCGGAAATGTGTGGGCTATCATTCATTAATATTTATCCTCATTGTTTTTCTCGCTCTAGTAGATATCGAAGCTACTGTGACGGAAGAACTATGACACTCCCAAAATATACAAACTAGGCCGGTTAGCTAGCAATTGGAATCACTTACATCAATTGGTGATATGGCACAACATTTGTTGTTTTTGATATTAATTTTGCTTTTTACTTTTGACTGATTCTGTTTTTTTACCTTACATTGCGAGTATGCTAAATTCTCAGCAGAATATCAGCGGGAAACTGTAGTTTCTGTTTAAAAGTTGAACTATGTCTGTTGTGTTGCAGTGTTTGTCAAAATAATGTTGTGTTATAAATTTGAGTTCTTAGAAATTGAGTTACATATTTGTGAAGAAGAAGAAGAAGAAATACATTTATTCTCCAACCATAAGACACATATACATATAAAAAAAGACTTAAAAGATTAAAGAAAAATTTAGGCACTTAGAAGTGTGTCCTCACAGCAGTGAAACTGACACTGGCTCAGCAAAATGCTGAGGTGTCAGACACCTGCAGCGCTGATGTTCAGCCAGTACCGACGGTGACTCACGGAACGCAGTACTTACATACAATATAATACGTGTAAACTACTTATATAATTTTAGCGGTAAAAAATAAATAACAAATCAAATAATAAACTAATAAAACGCGTACATAATGATATCCAGCATGGATATAATAAAAATGAATAAAAGGATAATTTTAAAAGCAACAGGTTGAAATATTATCTTATGTAAGTGCTGGATGAGGGTTAGGATTTCTGGAGTGTCAACAAATAGCCCTTAAGCTTGCGCTTAAAGGTGTACCTGCTAGACACTCCAAGGATAGGAGGCGGGAGATCATTCCAGCACTTGGACGCCGCAAACCTGAAACTACCTCTGAATGCTGCGCTCCGGTGCATAGGCACGGTAGCAACTGCATTAAACCTGCGCGCACTTCTCGACCATTAACCATTTTTTTCTTGTGCAAGTATTTCCAAGAATTAGTTAATAAGATAGATCCTAATTGGGAATTTTCCGTTAATCCAAATTAGATCGTGCCAGTTGTGGATTGTTCGAAGTTGGTATATTCTGTCGCTGTTATCTGCCAGTCGGTATTCTATTTATAAGTGGCCGGGTCACATATTTATACGTCGATAACGCTTAACTTCACAATAATGTTTGACGCGGCAGCAAATACTTGGTTAACATGTAACATACTGTGTAATAAAATAAATAATATGTATCTGAATTAATACAATTTATTGAATTATGTATATAATCAATTCCCGAGGGAATAGCGATATAAAAGGTAGTTAATGTGTTAATCCAAGGTAAAAGAAATTTTCATTACAAATTTCTCCTAAATCCGTCCAGTAGTTTTTGCGTGAAAGAGTAACAAACATCCATACTTACAAACTTTCGCGTTTATAATATTACTAGGATTATTTGTCAGATTTCTTGTACAACGAAGCAAGTGACTTTAAGTTAGTATTAGTATAATGAAGGCTACGTAATGCACGCAGCTAAGCGTGAAACAAAGAGCAAAGTTTTTTTTAGTCACCTCGAAATTTAAACTCCGTATTGTAATATTTTATATGGCATAGAGAAGAAAAACGAGCACACAGACCAGCTGATGGTAAGTGGGCATTTTCACTCTCAAGACTACGGTCTTAAGACTGCAATCGAAAAGCTGCAAATGCGTTACTAACCCTAAAGACTAAAATGGAACGCCTCTATGCTAGTATGTAATGTCACCGGTTGTCTTATCACCACACTGAAACCCAACTAAGCTTGTCGGTAGGTTAAGTTAATGGAAGTGATTCCACGATTATGTAAGGAAAGTTACCATTTCAAAGCGTGTTTTTATTAACTTTAAATGCATTTTTTTCTCTAAATTAAAACACGTGACATACATAATGTTAATACCAGAAATAAATATAAGCTCGCAGTGCCCTTCACGCGGCTCCATAAAATAAAAAACTCTTTTATGGGTAATTGTATTAGGTTCTATAATAAGCTCCCAAGTAATGTTACTGAACTATCAGTAAATAAATTTAAGAGTTACGTTAAGCGTAAACTAATTTCTAAAGCATATTATAGTATTAAAGACTATATTAATGATAACAATGCTTGGGACTGAATTGCTTGTAATAAAATGTTTAGTCCTTACGACAAAAGGTTGCGAACGTCGAAAAAAAAAAAGACATCCGACAGAGTTTCTTACAGGTTCTTCTCTGATCGGTCGCGATTTGAACCTGCAGTCAATTTAGGCTAAGTCGCTACTATGACGTTTCAAAAGAGTTTATTATTTGTAAACCTACTTGAATAAAGATTATTCTGATTCTGATTCTGATTCGTGCATAAAGATAAAATAATGCTTCCATTTAATAATATACCGAAAAAAAGCAGAATGCTAGAAATTGGCAACTAACATAACCAATTTCAAGCGACGCCGTCTGCGTAGATATCGGTTATCGCCTTTCCCACAGGAATCATCCAATTTCTTGCCCGGGAATCTATCTCTATACCAAATTTTATCTAAATCGGTTCAGCGGTTTATCCGTGAAAGCTTAACAAACAAAGATAGATAGAGTGTTTCTTTTAAATTTTTAATATTAGTATAGATATGAGCTTCACGCTTAACTATATCCGAATATCAAACGTGACTTATACATTAATCATTATTAAAATATATGTGTGTATGTATATTTATAGAAACTATCTGATGCAGCGCGTGTAGATACCACACAAGCAATAGATATGGTTAATTAATCAAACATGAATGATTTAAAATGCATATCACAAAGTGTCTTGATGCTTCCTTCGTCTCGGTAACTATTGACACCGCAATGATTTGTAATCTTTAAAATGATAATGAAGTAAGCAATATTTATGACTTTAAATGATGTGATAGAATATTAAGATACGGTGAATTATTGATTTGTAAACAATTCAGAATTATGAAGACAAGTTACATAGTGGGTACAAAACGTTTCTCGTTTTCATCACGAAGAAATATTAATCACGTCTGTACTTTTCTGGATTTACTTTCTTAAAAGAAACTTCATAGATTATCAGAACTAGTTTCTTACATTACCTATTTGTGGAGTAGATTTTAATTGGTCGTCGAGCTTGATATTACGTACACAAGTTCTACATAGAAAACTAATGTCAATCTTTAGAATTTGTTACGGATTTTACAAAAACAACCAGTGAAATTACTAGCATACAAGTATTTCATCAGGGTTGGCAACTTAAATTCAATCTTAAGATTGCAGTTTTGAGAAAGCAAATGTCTATGGGTTTCAAGTCTCACTTACCATCAGGTGGCCTGTGTGCTTGTTTGCCATCTGCTTCCCATAAAAAATATGTGTATTAGCTCTATAAATGATACCTTTACACATTGAAACTGCATAAACAAGATTGTATCTTAAACGTTAACCTATACATTCAAATACAATGTAATCTGCAACATTCGTCAACATTGTTTTGAACAATCACTATTTTACGATTCCCCATTAAGCTTTCAAATTACGAATTTTATAGGCTTTTGTTGACGCTCGCCGTAATCTTTTATATGTATATTGTATGCTCAACAGTTTACCTTCTTCAATGCAATGTGTTTACTACTAACCTTTTTAACTGTTTCCTAATATGTTCAGTATGTTTTGCATACTAAAGTAAATTGATTTTCACTTTCAAACAAAACTTTCGGACGCTAGATCTCACTTTAAACATTTCTAATTATGTAATTGTTACTTGATGATATCCGCAGTAGAAGTAAGGTTACCGACATAGCCCGAAGAATAGCTAAACTTAAGTGGCAGTGGGCGGGGCACATTGCTCGCAGGACTGATGACCGATGGGGTCAGAAGGTTCTTAAGTGGCGTCCACGGACCGGGAGACGAGCTGTAGGTAGGCCTCCAACAAGATGGAGCGACGCCTTGTAAAAATCGCGGGAACGCGGTGGATGCGAAAAGCACAGGACCGGTCTGAATGGAGAGCCTTGGGGGAGGCCTATGTCCAACAGTGGACGTCTTTCGGCTGATATGATGATGATGATGAATTGTTACTTTGGGTTGTATTATTTTTATGCAGTCTTTTGTTATTGTTGTATTGCTTTTGTTGTTTTTTTGCCATCCAACTCTCACAGTGGTCCAGCTGAAAATTTGCGCTACGGCTCCGTGCCCCAGCATCTCGCTGAGCTGGCACACCGTTTCGGCTATTTTATCGAATAAATTATTCTTTTTTTATTTATATTTCCAAACGTTGTTCCTTTGTAGTGTCTTAATTTAACTTACACACATTCAGCAAAAAATTCTCCAGTTCTGGCATCCTTGTACCATTCCATTTGCTTGTTGCTTTAATATCTGAATTGTTAATCCTCCGACGAGGACCTACTTCTTATCGTGAAAATGAATTTCCATTTTGGTGATTGAATTCCCATCAATATGCGCTTTCTAAAGCCCTTTTCCATATATCATATCTATGTGAGCAATTAAAATTGAAAACATGGACAACCTTCCAACCAGTCTCCGCTCTAAAGCGAACTATGTTCAACGCGGACTTTCTAATTTATTTATAACAGTATGAATTCCATCAATACTTGTTTTAGTAAAGGGCCCCTGCGTGCTCTTGTAGAATCGTATATTTTCTTATGTTAAGTTCGTAGCTTATTCTACACATGCCACTGCGATGGTTCATACTTCGTGTTACTGACGTGATTTGTTCCAGAGACCAGTAACGGTTTTTTTTTTAAATACCGAATATTTCATTTTTGATGGTCTAGAAGACAAATGTGCTAAGTGCTTGGATGGCTTAGAAGGCGAATGTATGTGCATATTATTTTCTTTGCACTTAGCACATTTGTCTTCTAGACCATCGTTTTAGGCGGGAACACCTTAAAACTCCGAAGTATTTTTTCACGAATTTCATTTTTCCGAACGCTTGTTATACGTAGGTTATGTTAGGTTTGATTTATGAGCGACATCAATAAATGAAGTCTTGTATAAAAAAAATGCATTCGGAATTATGAAAATTCGGAATTGTGATCAATTTGGTGTTACTCATCGGAATTATGTAGTGTACCCGTTTTAGGCACTTCATTCAAGATTAAAAATCAAGCTCATAACGATTAGATACACCTCTTTTTACCGGATTGTGTCAGAATTAGGACTTCTGTGACACGCTCTGAACTAAACGCGATTTTAAAATTATGAGGTGTCGTTAGATTCGTCTTGGTTATGGGAGTGACATAGGCCATATATAATATTTTAATCAAAGTAATAAGGACGGGGGAAAGGTTATTTTTTTAACGTAATATATTTTATATGGATGACGATTTAAAAAATGCAGTCTGGTTTCTAAAGGAGCGTCCTCACTGAGAGCATTCGCGTGTAATGAGCATTCGGCGTCGAATATTCAAGTGGCGTGGACCACAGCGACGCTCAGCTCAACGTCCACACCATTCGAATATTACACGCGAATGCTTTAAGTGAGGACGCTCCTTAAAGCTTAGGTTTTTAACAATGTACTCGTAATAGAATATGAACAAATTCGAGGAAAAAGCGTCTTGAATATTTTTTACAATAAGATTTTATAAAAAAAATATAATTGGCTGTTGCCCGTTTAAGTTATATGTGATAAATAGTGCTTATTAATTGATCTGGTGAAGTATTACAAGAGGTTCAAAGAGTCGGTTTGAATATTTAATTGTTGCAGAAACTCATTGGAAGTGTCAGAGGGATCCCATAGCAATAAATTTAATGTTATATAGAAGTGTCATACAGGAAATGCGATGTAACTAGAAGTATAGTGAATAAGGGACCGGCCCGCAATCCCATTCAAGGGGTTTCGAATGGGTTTTTATAAGGGTTTTACTTAGAAAAGCCGTTTGATATGCTTTATAAAGCGCTATTTATAAGGGTTACCTTTGCTTTAGCTGTTAAGGTTTCCCTTAAGTGAATGGTTAGTTTAGACAAATAAATAAATTAGTCATATATTTCGTTCCAAGAGGCTATTCTTTTAGTGGGGTATTCTATTGAGAGGTTAGTCTTTCAAAGGTTTATCGGTGAATGGGTGGGCGGGTCCCTGGAATAAGCAATTGACAAATACTAAAAATACTCAACAATCATAAATATGAATGCACTGCGATTTTTTATTTAGCTACATTACGTTTGAATGACGTCTTTCTAGCGTGGCCTTGACAGCAGATCATTTAAAAATCCCAACGTCTTTTTGTCGTTTTAAGTAGCTGAGGTCACGTGTTTTATAATTTATTTTAAGCAATAACAACTTATAATCGTGAATTTCTTTAAATTCGATTCTTAATAAACTTTGGAAAAAAATAAAAAAATCAAGCATTTTTTTTTGCTGCATCAAAGTCGTCATAGAAATGTGTAAATTTAATAGATCTTGATTGTTACATCCTCTTTTCTCACGAATCTCACGATTTAGGGCATTTTCAAAATAAAGTGTACCCACCCTAGTTAAGAAAAATTAAAAAACGTTAACATTTGTCCGTTTTGTGAAAAAATTAGCCATGTAAATGTATGGGTAATTTCATCACAAAACTGACAAAAGTTAACGTTTCTTAACTTTCCTTAACTAGGTTACACTTTATTATGAAAATACCCATTAACTCCGTTTCCCTGTCTTGATTTGAGTTGTTGTTCCCATTGATCCCATTCCGACCGAACATCAACCCGGAATAGTATTTATGTTTAGTCTTGTTTTTAATCCTGTTTAATATACTGCTTTCTCCGCAAAATTGTGCGTCTTCGTTCATTATTCAAATTCAAGGCCGGCAAATGTTTAAAAGCGTCCGCGTCGTGTCCCACTTCTACTGAATTAATTGAATTGATATAAGTGACAAGAGTCAATTCGTACTATGGCTGATTACACCGTTTTAAGGGTTCCGAAGTCAAACTAGGAACCGAAATAGTTTCGCCATGTCCACCTGTCTGTATGTCACACTCGCTTTTTCTCAGAAATTATCTAAGTAACGAAACTGAATTGTGTACACATACAATGATGAAATAAGTTAAAAAGATAGTAACTCCCCGTACATGTAAAGCAGGGTAAGTTTTTTTTTACTTTTCAACATCATGTGAGTAATTTTATGCCATTGTGATATGGTTGGAAAGCTTTTAACAAACCAATATGTGTATGACATTTTTAATCTTAAGATTTTGGAAATATTTAACTCTAAAAGTGCCATTTTCGCTAGAGTTACGTGTCCGTGTAGTTTTGACTGTATCAAAACTACAAATACTATAAATCTGGAAAGTATCCTCAATGAAAGGACATAATTATTATAACGAATTTAAAATTAAAACTGTCTAGTAGACTTAATTTGTTATTAAAGTGTAAAAAAACATCTAAAACAGCATAAAAAGCTAAAAGAAGCCAATGAAGCTAAAATAGAAACTTCGTTTAACTAGTCTATCGAGACAGTTTTTTGTGTTAGTAGAAACGGCGTTGGAACCCAGATTTTTTTACAAGAAGTCAACTTCTTGTGTAAGTAAGTAAGATTAGCACATTTTTTTAATACTATGAATCAGTGTGGTTGCCGGGTTAGAATAGTGCCACTCCATGTCTTTCCGTGGATCTACAGAAATACCAACAACAATAAAAAATATTTGTTGATAATTCTGTAACCACATTTTGCACAAGTGTGCTGAGATGTTTACTAGTGTATTAGTCACGGGTTGCAAGCCTATCGCCTAACAATACTGCAAAGCCTTTATTCCCTTAGTCGCCTCTTACGACATCCACGGGAAAACATGGAGTGGCACTATTCTAACCCGGTAATCACACGGGGCTCCGTACCAAAATCTCATTTCAATATATTGGTCTTTGTTATAAATATATACGTCATAATAAACATTATCACAAAATTTCAAGTCCATAAGTCTACGGGAAGTTAAAAAAAAACCTCGAAACAAAATTTAGGAAAGTAAAAGCTAAAGTTGGTGGCTTCTCTTACCTCTTTTTTTAGTATTATTTAATACAAAAGTAGGGTATTTATCTACTCAATGAGCTCTAAATAAACCCCCCCCCCCCCTTATCTTTATGGGTGGCGGGAGCACTCCTTAAAAACATTTAAGAATATTTATCCCAATTTGGGTCAAAAGATGTTTATACTGTAAAAATGTAACCGCTTGGCTGTAAAATCTGAATGAAAAACGACAGAATATTAAAAAAAACACTTGAACTAAGAAATGTTTTTTTTGTTAACACTTTCATACATAGATAACATCACACCTTCAATCTTAAAGTGTGGTAGGCAGCTACAGAAATACCAACAACTCTAAAAAGACTTCTTGATAATTCTGTAACCATATTTTCCACAATCAGGCTAAGATGTTTACCAGTGTATTAGTGACAGGTTGCACGCCCACCGCCTAACAGGACTGCAAGCCCTTATTCCGTTAGTCGCCACTTACGACATCCACGGGAAGACATGGAATGGCACTATTCTTACCCGGCTACCATACGGGTTTTTTTTTATGTTAAAGAGAAGGCACACGAGCACTCAGGCCACCAGATGGTAAGTGGAATCTGAGACCCATAGACAGAATTCTCAAGACTATAGTCCTAAGACCACAAATGCGTTGCTAACCCTGAGGACTAAGATGGAATGCCTCTATGTTAGTAATTTTACCGTAAAAATGTTTTCTTAACTGAGCTATATAAATCGATGTGCCTCCTGATGGAAAGTGACGATGAGGCCGAGGTTAAAGTTCGCTGGTTCGGTAACAGCCCAATCAAACCGTGAAGAGAACCAAGTTAGTATTTACTGCCACCAACTAGCAACCGTATGTCATTTTTAGAAGCAAAGTGTGTCGCTAGCCCTGAATGCTACTTCCTAATAGTTAATAAAAATTACTTTCCGGAAATACCAATGTAGGAAGCGAATCTTTAGTTGGTAGTTTACATTTTTTACATAAAACTAAATGTTTATTTGGTCTCTTTTCATTAAAAAATCCATAAATATGTACCACAAGTCACCTTAGGAATGTATCTCCAGATACAGACAGCCACGTAAGGAACTTTTTCCTGTTATGCGGATGTCAATGCACTTTACGTTTATTTAACTCTTTCGCAAAAGTTAAGAGACATTAATAAGTTCAGAATGTAGAAGAGAAGAGGTAGAAATGTAATTGTTACTCGACGGCTCTTCTTATAATTTATATAAGTGACTGTCGCTGAAAAAAGTAAAAAATAACATTAATTGTCATTGTACCTGAAAGACATGGAAGTGGTTATTTTTAATTGAGAAAGGCCAAAAACTTGTTGAAGCGGCATCAGCAAGCGGAAATAATTGTGTCCGATTTTACGCTGATCATACTCGTAATAAACTTATTTATCGATAACGGTGCCTGCTAATTAAATGCAAGTTTTAAAAATGCAAACAACACACAAGCACTTGTACACTTCTCAATTATCAGAAATGAACCGAACCAAGAACGGTCCCAAAGTGTAAACAGTTGCGACACAATCTATGACCGATGCAGCTGTTGTTTATTGCCGAAATTGACATACTTTGTTATTAATTCATTTCGTCCTGATTCGTCTTTAGCTTGCCAGCTGTCCTATCCCCATCGCCAGTGATCACCTCTGCAACTGCGACATTTTCTTTAATACTCACGTTATCTCTGCCTTTCCTTAAAGAACCTACTATTCCTGTTTACACCACGCCCCTATCACTTACACTAGCATTTAGTTCCATTTATAGACGATGCGGTCACTTCAAGTCGCCTTAACATATTGACCGCCGACAATCGCCATTTTGTACAAATACATGACGCCATTGTGCGTTATGGGGCACTGGCTCTCTCCGCTAACAGAATGCAGTCTGTGTCCTTGTTCGGCATCGCTCAAGTTGCTCTTAAAATAGCATTAAACGGTGCCTTTATATAGCGTTCTGGCTTGATAAGTTTTCTTTTAGCTCTTGTACTTTTAATCTCTGGTGTGATAATAAATTCTAATTATCCACGCACGTGACTGTACTTTACGATAAGAAGGGGGGTTTTGACATTGACATGCGTCATATTATCAGTAATAACAAATATGTCACGCTAGTATATCTAATTTCTTATATTGATATTGTTTTGTTCTCGATGCGGTGCAACTGTGTTTATGTTATTTTTATTATGTCATAGGTTTTTTTCTGTACAATTTACTTTTACGTTTGTGTTTACAATACAATTTAAATCCTCGTGAGAATGTCAAATGTTGGCACCAAATATTTAAGTATATTTAAAGGGCATTGTATTAAGTTTGATATACATTACCAGAGCATAAAGGTGGCGGTCACTCATCAAATTGGTAGGTAATGTGATGTCCAAAATTGCCACAGAATTTTAAAGTGCGATACATACCACTATACTACCAAAGCAAACTTAAATATTGTCTGTCACGCATCAAATTATTAATTATCAAGTCCATCGTTAACAAAAGACAAGGTCGTATGGTTCAGGCAGTTCAGTTGCCCGGCCGAATCCAACCGGATCCGGATTATTATTTTCCATTTCGTTTCAAAATATACATACATACATACATAAAGTCACGCCTTAATTCCCAGAGTGGGGTAGGCAGAGCTACAGAATTACCAACAACTGTAAAAAACTTGTTAATAATTCTGTAACCACATTTTGCATAATCAGGCTAAGATGTTTACCAGTGTATTAGTGACAGGTTGCAAGCCCATCGCCTAACAGTACTACAAGCCCTTATTCCCTTAATATTCAAAATATAATTTATAATAAAATTTAATAAGTGTATAATTATTTAATAAATAAATATAAATTCAACTTTATTTCCGACTTTTTAAATAGACAGCGAGCTAACTACAATAAATACAACTCCTTAGTTTAATCAACATTATTGTGCCTTCTCATGCTTCAGTGCGATAATTTTGCCAAAAATTGGCATCACAGGATCCGGTAAATGTTCAGTGATACCGGATACGGTTTTCCGGATCGCAAATTATTACAGAAAACTGATCTGATGATGTGATGACTGCAAAAAAACAAAAGCTTCTCTTCTCATGAAAATTTATTTGATTTAAACTTGTTATTCGAATTCATGACAAGCAAATTGTACTTGCATAGGGATGTGATTCTCTGCGTGTCACTTTTCAACTTGACACAGCTAATCTGCCTTCGTAAGACAATAGGCAGTATCTGCAATTCGATAACTAAAGCAGATTCAATCCCATCCCGTTAGTAATAAGGTTGCATTTGCTACAGGAGTTTTATCTGAGATACTGCCTTTTGTGTTAGCAGGGCAGTAATATTAATTGTACGATGATGTACATATATATATATATATATATATATGTACAACTACACTACAACTTTTGAAAATAACATTGTTTACCAAATATTCATGATTTTAGATTTTCCCGTTTTCGCAATATATTGCGAAGACGGGATGGACGGGAACGTGATGATCTATCATTTTAAAGGAAGTTATGTTTTAGGTATTTTTAAACATTATTATTATTGTTTTTTATTTACATTTGTATGTAATTTTTCTCCAGCAACCTTTTACACGGTTATCTGTTAAATAATTTTAGGTCCTGCCAGAAGGTCAGAAGTGTGACCGCTCAGATAAGAGTTAATTAAATAACCGCTGAGAAAGTGCAATGGCCTCCTGAGAGATTAGAAGTGATTAAGTAATTCAGTGCCAAGAATAATCGATCGTCGACAAATTATAAATGCTAACTACGACTGATCGATTCAGTGGTAACCCTTGTGTTGATTGTATGTGTATAGTAGATAGATAAGCATTTTTTTTTTCTTAAACATACATGGCTGTTAAGGCAAAATATAGTAACCCTCTTGACATAGGATACTTGTAAGTAAGCATTTACAATTTACTGCTTCAGTTCTTATCTTATCTTATCAGACAGATGGGCCCTTTCGACCCCTTTAGGATCTTTTATGCAATTACCCTCTTACACACTCAGCTATTCGAATGTGCAGGTTTCCTCACGATGTTTTCCCTTCACCGTAAGAGCCTTGGGTAAATGTATTTAGTTAGAAAAACTCATTGGTGACCGTGGGGGTTTGAGTTCGGTACCTTAAGATCATGAGTCGACCACCTAAGCCACTCGGCCACCGACGCTCTTTAGTGCTTCAGTAGTTTCAACTGAACATTGAAGTTGTTTAAATACAATAGTCGTTATTTGTTTTGAACATAATGCAGCTCTTTGACAAAGCATTTATTCCATCTGTTTTGTTTCCAAAAGCTGTTGTTCTAAATGTCCGCAATTTTAATTAGTACCGCTATGGAGACTTATTTTTGGCTTGTCAGTGTCGTTTTACTTTTTGTTTACTTTACCGGTGTAATGTTCGAGTGAAAGGAGCATCCAGTTGGTTAATTAACCCAATTTCGATTCTTAATTTAACCTCTTGACAAGCTACGCAGCATTCTTGTTCATCTAAATGCATTCGTTATGGAGACTAAAATATTGTGTATTATCTTTGCAGTAGTCACGTGGTATTTCGCATAATGTTTAGTGTACTGTTCTCAGACACCTTATTTCAACTTGTGTTATGATTCCAAAAGTTATTATCACAATTTCTACGTCAATCTACAATTTTAGCTGAAGATTTTCTAGGCTTTTTGCTCAGTCAAATCTCTTTCTGCTAGTGTTACCGCATTTCCCATATACAGAATTGCTCTACATATTGCCTTTTAACTTCCCATGTGTTTTTCATTACAATTTAAACGGTTTTTGCGTCTTCCGCAATATTACCTAATTAGTTGATGCCCTCAGCTACGTCCAAGAAGAGTTGGTTTATAGTTATGTCCTTAGGAATGTGACCATTCTGCAACAAAAGTTAATTAAGGCATGCAATTCCAGAATTGGTTTGAATGCAATCTCTGGATTGTAGGCCCTTATCAGAATCTTAACTATATCACTACTATCTTTGTAGTTTTCTACATTTTAACTTATCACTTTTGCATTTTTAAATACTAGTCAGGCTTTACTAGCTATTTATAGTCAGAGTTTTAGTCTTCATACCTATTGCAACGCTCACGCACATTTGGCAGACTTCTAGAGGCTAGGCATTCTCTTGGATATCTTATTTTGAAAGCGAGCACCCGCCGTCCGCGGCTCAATGCCAAAAGTATATGAAGGATTGGAACTATCACTCTAGTTGTTTTTGCTGATTGTCATTGTAATTGAACAGAAATAATTTGGAGAATCCTTGACTTTATTATGTACTCTTAATATTGACATCTGTTTGTTTGTTATTATTTGCTTTGGTATCGTGCCGCGTGGGGCTCTTGATGCTATTTCGTTAAATATGTATCATTAAACGTATTTTCTTTCATCTTTTACATACATAACCGAACTTTTTCTGCTATTCTTTTTTTTGATTCTCTATGTGTTGCCCTTGGCTATTGCATAATCAGCTTGATTCTTTGCTTCTCTTTTTGCTTTATTTTTCTGAATTTACTTTGTGTACTCCACTCATTTTCATCGTATTTGGTTGTGAGCACTTAACAAATTACTATTAAATACTATCATCCAATGTGTCGCGCCTGGCTAATGTCAGTGCCAAGTCGTTTTAAACATTTCTAGCTTTAGTTAAATACGCCAGAATACTTGTTTTTCTCTCAATCTCAAAGTGGCAGCTGTTATCATGATAAAGTAATACATTCTGTTTGAGACAGGCGCTTGTAAAACATTGAAAATAATTGACTTGGACATTTATGTTTTTTTATAAAACTGATTAAGTATAAAATGTGTTAACGTAAAAAGGTCTCCAGTATTGTTTAATTTGATCGAGTGACTGGTAGAGATATTGTGCAATAAAATAAGAAAAACATTAAAAATGTTTAATTATTTTGTCTTCAAAATCATTGAACTCTGCAAAACATGAAAAAAACAACAGCATCACTTAAACTGTTAGACAGCGTCTGCTTCTTCAAGTATTATCAAAACATCATAAGCACCAGCAGCCACCTCCCAAGTTTCAACTTTTTCATCAAGCCTTTATAATCCAAATTCTCCTATATTTAAGACGGTGGTTATGTTAGTAGGTATAGAAAAGTTTGACTAAATGGCAGTCTTCCAGATTATTTCACGTACGCATTAAGACGCACGTAACGTATTAGTCACATGGTTGTAGTATTATTTGCAATTAGTTACGTATTGTACTTGACACTATTAGGAGCATTGTTATTCGGTACATGCTTATAAAAAATCGTTAGGATTATGGAAATACATGTTAGCTTATGTAATTATGTAAGGTTTTCAAGATTTTTAATGACTTAAAAACGTTGTACGCTTCAGCACACTATTTAAATTTGACTTGACGCACACTTAAAAATAAACCATGTTTTTTCTTAATTAAAATGCTTGGACTTCTCAACAATGTTCTCTTCGTGGAAAGAGCAGGTAAAAATAGTAGAATAACGACTTACTGACGAAAAATATCATCATTTAATAATATAATTGCACAAGGGAGTATGAGGATATATTTCAGGCGAGGGCGGTATATTTAATCCAGAGCAAAGCGAAGAACATTGTAGAATTCTGAGCGTTGGCGTAGGATTGAAGCCGCACCGCCCAAGACGAAAATGTTGCTACTGAGGAACGATAATGCTTGTCACTCCAACTATGAAGAAGTTTCCGGCCGCGTCAGCTCCTACACCGACCATTGAATGTGCAGGGGGATCCTATCATTTCATAACCAACGTTTCACAAATGATTCATTTCACAAACATATCATTTGACAACCCGCGTTTTTTTCCGAAACTGTAAATAATTCTGGATTTTCTTCAGGACCACCGTGTAGAACCGTATAGGTTAGGTTAGGTTAGGTTAGTTTTATAAAAATCCTGTAATATTTGTAGTTACAGAAAAAAGCGGGTTGGCAAATGAATATGTTGCGAAACGATGCATTTGTCAAAGATCTGTCGGCGAAAAGGCAAAGAACCATGTGCAGGCTGGCGACATACATAAACGATTTCTGCAAATTATGATACTGAGATTAGGTATGTTGATCCCTCTTTTGAGCCCACTTCATGCACGTTTGTTATAGTCAACATTGACATAGTCAAAAATACCGCGTGCGCGGTCTAAAGCCGCTGAGGCGAGTATGTATGTATGTATGTCTGTTCAATTGTGTACCTCAAACGGCTTGACCGATTTTAAAGAGTGATGTATCATTAGAATATAATCGTTCCCCGGAGTGTCAAAGGGTACGTAAAAATTCAAAATGGTGACCGCGAAAAATAAATGGAGGGGAATAAAATAAAATATTTTTATTATTACAATATTTATGTCAAATAAAAGCTAATAAAAACCCATTCCAAATATATTATATTGACAGTAAACTTTAATAAAAAGTGTGATATAAACTAAATGATTTAAAAAAAAGCCGACTGCAATAAAAATATAAACACAGCGAAATTCAAAACTTTATTTCAGTCGGGTTTTTTTTTGTATGTGAACGCGCCACTTTGCGCCGCCTGCGCTGCCAGACGTCGGTGCGCTTGCGCCTTTAAGGAGTTGTTAAACTTAGCAATGTTATATGATAATGTTTACTAGCACTAAATAAAACGTTTTTAATGCTAAGATCATAACCGATTATCATCTACTCAGATACTCAGATACTCAGATACTTCTTTATTGATAATGTCAAATTACAAGTCAAAATAAATTTACATTTATTTACCTTAAATAAGATTAATAAATATTATCTCATATCAACTGAATTAAATATAAAGGCAGTACTAACATTTTTACGTCATTTGTTTGTAGGACAAAAATTCTTCAAGACTGTAAAATGCCTGCTCGATCAACCATTACCGTTATACATTACGCGTTCTAAATAACAGAATCGTTTAACAATAAATTGGAGCTAATTTGTAGGTAGAGCACAGCGTAATAAATTAAGTAAAGATAATACGGCGCTAAGTACGATGTTAAATACTGGAGGTCTCCAGATTGTCTACACTCAGGAGCACTGAAAACGGGTCACTTTCTATGGAAATTCTGTACTGAGTGATCCGTTTTCATTACACTTGACTAAATATCTAATAAGGTTATGGACTCGTGCTCTGAGGGTTCCGCGCTGCCCAATTCACACTTGGCCTGAATTTATATTTTGTGTTTTGCTTCAGGCTTTGGAATCACACCAAATTTGACCCTTGTGTGTATTGTCGTTATAACTGTAAAAAAATAGAACAATGTTTCTTGTATGGGTAACACTAATTATTTCAATTTGTGAAAAAAAAAACTTGTGTGATAAACAGCCATTATAACACTTACATAACATAACATCACGCTTTCATTCCATGAGTGGGGTAGGGCCCAGAAATACCAACAACTCAAAAAAGACATTATAACACTTATTCTGTAAAAAGATGCAGAAGCAGCTCTTTGGAGATGTACAGTCGGACAGACGGCTAGCTTAGGTTTAGTATAAGGTCCCATTTCGCACCCTTTGGATACGGGACCCTAAACATCGAAAAAATCGACACAGATTGAATACCAGAAGCTATTCCTTACAATTTCAACAAAAGTTAAGACCAGTATACGTAAATAATACAACATTTAATAGTAACATAAACGGACAACGCTCACTTGAAAATCGGTGCGCGTGAGTAACCCCAATAGCGGTCGTAAACACTTTAATAGGGAAAAAGATCGTTACGGGTTATTTCGCTATTCATTGTAATAACTAAAGCCGGACAAACAACTTGACAGTTGACTTGTGACATTGAGGAGTCAATTTGGAAGATTTTACAGCACATTGCGTTCCTAGCATCGAATATGGACTTTATCAGTAGTACATCACGACGAGAATAACAACGCTGGAAAGGGCACAAAGTTCAATTTTTAGAGTTCCGTACCTCAATAGGAAAAAAGTGAAGCCTTATAGGATCACTCGCGTGTCTGCCTTTTTACAAGAAACTTTGAATTATTTGCTTGTCCCCGCCTCACACACAATTTTCTATAGATTATAGAGCTAGTTTTTCGTTTTTCAGTTGATATTATTATACATTTGTTATTTTTACTACTTTTATTTATATTCCAGCATTCTGACATTTAAAAATATTATTCTTGCCATTGTGACTGAATTTGAGCAATTTTTTTATGTACTGATTTTATTTTGATATTTTTATTTTACAATAAGTTTTTGCTTTTGTACACATATTGACATCATTGGATTTTTACTTTTTAATTCATTAATCATTATAACTTATGCGACATGGGGTCCTATCATTTCATAACCAACGGTTCACAAATGATTCATTTCACAAACATATTCGACAACCTGCTTTTCCGAAACTGTAAATAATTCTGGATTTATTTCAGGACAGGAGCGTTATAAAAATCCTGAAATATTTTTAGTTACAGGAAAAAAGCGGGTCGGCAAATGAATAAGTTGCGAAACGATGCATGCGACATACATATAAAAAAATATTTCCAATACGAAATAAATGACTACCGACCTACCTATTTTTATTACAGACGGGTTTTTTGTTTTAAGTATCAGTTTTTTTTTTTAAAAAAAACACGCAAATATATGATTCTATGTCTAATTAATATCTGTATTTATCAGCAACACTTCTTGTCCGCAGTGACAGTAACCTTTGAACAAAAGAACTGCGCTACACATGCGGAACTCGATCAGTTTCGCTTCCGCGAAGCGCTTGTCTCGTTCCGCCCACTGCGAGTGTATTGTCTTTAACAAAAGACCTGGAATATTGTTCAAAACACCTACATTTGACATTGCTACTAGTTTGTATAAAACCGGAACGTTTTAGTTTTGCTCCAATCACACATTTGTCAGTTAATTGAGTAAACCACAATGTTTTCTAGCTTTGCAGTTCTGCTTACGCTCAGAGAATAGGACAGAGCTATATAACAGCCATAGCTCTGTCCTTTTCGCAGACCGTAAAATGAACTGCAAAGCTAGCTCATGAAAATCCTCCAGCACTACCAACAGGCAGGTTTTTCTGTTTAGAGACATTTTTTTGACAATATAAATGTGGTGGTGTGATGTGGGTGATGGTCGGCTTGGTGGCAAGTATACATATCATTTTTATCTTAAGGAAAAGGCACACGAGCTCTCAGGCCACCTGATGGTAAGTGGAATCTGAGACCCATAGACATTTGCATTCTCAAGACTTTAATCCTAAGACCTCAAATGCTATTAATTTCACCGGTTGTCTTATCAATGCGAACACTGCTGCTTGGCGGGTGGTTAATGGATAAGATGGTGGTAGCGATCCGGACGGACCCTCCACAGGGTCCTACCATCACTCACATGGTTTAATTTTAACCATTACTGTCTTTTTTTACCTTTAGGTATAATGTTCTCGCTGCTGAGGTGTATGTACAACACGAGACCAAAGTTATTTGCCTCTCGTACCTTTGAATCCCTTGCTGCACTCAAAATTCTAACCTAGAATCCTTTGCTTACTCGGGATTCAAAGTCAACACTCGCAGCAAACACCACTCCTGGTGAATATAACAATTTTCAGGGTTAACTGAGAAATGTCTGACAAGCAACTGAAACATAAACTAACATAGCTAACTTTTTTCCGCGACTCCGCCGTCCACATAGAAATCCTTTAACCGTATTTTGGTAGGTACTCTAATGTCTTAGGACCTATTATGCCTCTCTCCAGCAACTATCTTTGGGCACTAGATCACATCTTTCCTTGGCTTTTTTATAGCAGAAGCCGTGAAAAAACAACACCTTCGCGTTTGTCATATTAGTATACCTACTAGTTATACCTATAACTAGCTAATTTATCATACATTGCCTTCAAGAAAGCAAACCATAAAAAGTGTTTAATCATGATTATTTAAAGGAATTATTCCCATATGGTCCATAGAACTAACTACCTGATTAGTATTTAGTATTCATTATTGAGCCAAGAAATCTCAAAAAATGGCGCAAAATTGTTATTTGATAAACCAAATTATGATGCACCCTTTAAGAGCATAAATAACGTTATATAACACGCTAACATTAACACAGAATGCGCGTACGCCGCCGCTATTCTATTTTTAGATCGCTACCGACTCACGCTCAGTTGCATTGAATTAACTGAATGCAACTCATAAAGTTAAATATACCGTACAACATCCCACCTGAATGCACTTTAAAATCAAACCAAAATCACTCTTGATACTTTGTTTTAAAAGCGGTGCATTATTTTCCACATCCGCTCCAAATCAAAGAAAAATGTGTCTTAATAGTTTGTTCAATAATGTTACGCACTGTACTGTTTACTTGTTATAGACCTAGGTCTCGGTCGTCCGTAAGTGGCATGAGTTATGTGTTTTGTTGTTATGCTTTTGTTATATGCATTTTTATTTATAACTAGGTACCCAGCGGCTTCGCCTGCAAATTTGACCATCCCGATGGAGTTTTCATTTTTTTTCTTTCATAAGAACCTTCTCCTGACGATAACGAACACAACAAAAAAATAATTAGCGAAATCGGTCCAGCCGTTCATGCGTGATGCCGTGACCAAGAAATAGGGATTCATTTTTATATTTTTTATATTATACAAAGATTTGGAAGAACGTGATAAGAATGAGATATGCAACTGCTAAATTTTAGCTTGATAGGATTGGTAATGTGAATTAAAGGAGTCCTAATTTCGACTCGCATAATATCTTTGCCATAATCATCACTACGCATAATGATCAAATGTTATAATTTTTCATGCATAAGTTTTTTAGCTAATTATATCGTAACCATTCGTTGTCATATTGTTTTTGCGTATTGCATAAATACTTATCGTCATAGGTAAGTATTGATGGAAAATATACATAGATAATACTTCCCGCTTTTTTGATCTATCTCTGCTTTCTCGTAAGAAATAAAATATGTTACAATAGTCGAAAATTCTTCATGTGTGTGTGTGTGTGTGTGTGTTTTGAGTTCCAAACGAATTAGTTTACACCGCCTGCCATGAATTTGTGTCCTCAGTTATTTCTCTTGCAAGGTTGTCTGGAAGAGATTGCTATTAAGCGGTAAGACCGTATACCTATGATTTAAATGTACTGGTCCGTGTTCTGTTTTTATTTTTTGGTGTTCAATAAAGAGTATTTGTATTGTATTGTGCCAGGACCGCCAGGGGAGGGAAATCTGCCAAGTAAAATACCTATAAAGACGCTTTCCCACCTACCGTTCTTTCTCTGAGAAATTGCGAACACGCCTGTTAGCTAACCAACCATTTGTACGCGAACAAACACCAACTTTGGCATGTTGTTGCTCGTTATAACGTTCACACTGACCAAAGATCGTGCGAGCGTGTCACAAAGTGTCGAAAGTTGTAGTAGACTGTACTTATTAGTATGTTATACACGATGCCAATTAAAGTACCGATTACCAGCAGAAACAGAAGGTTGTTCAGAGTTTTCGCTTGTACAATATTTAATTGGAAAATTCTGAGGGACGGTGAGAAGAAAATAATAGGGAAGCGAATTTAGTTTTCTCTTTTTTCTGCAAATACTTTCGAGCATCTTACACGTCTAAATCTCCCAGTGGAAACCAATGCTGAGAAGAATTTCTAGAGTAAAGGAATCTCAGGGTTGGCAACGCATTTGGAGTCTTAGGATTACAGTCTCGAGATTGTAGTTCTGAAAATTCTAAGGGTCACGGTTTAACTTACCATCAGCCACCTGATGGTTTATGGTCTGGTGCCTTCTTGACAACTCTCACTGATCAACTAAATTGGTGGTCAAGCACTGGAATAAGTATCTACATCATTTCCTCTATTCCAGTAGGTAAAACCGTATTGCTTTTGGCATGTCATCGTATCGCAATGATCCGTTCATACAGACCGGCTCGGAGCGGGGAGCAGATTATTATCACGTTGGAAACAGTGTGTCATTGTAATAAGGTTTATTTTTGCTTGTGCACTTTTGTCATTAAGAATGCTTGCGCGCTTCGTGTAAAATAAGAGGAGGCGACCGGCTTGACGTGCTCTTCGGCGCTCCTGCGCTCGCGCTTCCGACCGGCTCCGATCTGGAGGTGATTCTCTCAACACAGCGCTGCGTCGATCTCAAAGGTGAAGTTTTATCCGGCAAGTTTAAGAAGTCCCGTCGGAGCGTACAAAAAACATTTTAGCGCGTGCCTTCTCAATTAGGCAGCAGGCAGGTGAGTCGAGTTCAGTGTCGTATAAAGCTGCCTAATTAAGAAGGCACGCGCTAAAATTTGTTTTGTTCGCTCCGACGGGACTTCTTAAAATTGCCGGTTAAAACTTCACCTTTGAGATCGACGCAGCACTGTGGGAAAAGAAGAGCGCGGGCCGATGCTGTATGAGCCGTTCTGTGTGAAAGGGACCTATAGCGGCCAATTTACAGATAATATGGTAACATGTCAAACCCAATATGGGTTTACCAGTAGATTAGAGGCCCAGGCTTTATAAATGATGTCTAAAAACTTGTTAAAAAAGAACGGACACATTGAACAAATAACGATGTATCGCCGATTTTTTATGACGCAGATTTGCATCAAATTCGACGAAATGATAAACCTCGACAAGATAACAAATATGTATAATCGACCTCATAGTGACTTTGATTAGATTTCATATCGTATTGATAAAGAGTTCTAGAATATGTAATGTAAATGTTACTGACCTCAGAAATTAATTGCTTATACAAATTTACCAAAACAATAAACGAAACAAGTCTGAAAACACGAAAACATTGTTTTCAATCCAAGCCTTTGCTTCATTTTACGTTCATCTTCCTGCTTAATTCGTAATGCGTCTTCCTGTTTAAACTATATGGTTTCTTATCGGTTCGTAGGTGTATAGCTTTTAATCTATATACTTTTCCAGTAAAAACAAAGGAAGTACGAGACAAAACATGACAAATTAACGATATCACGACGACACGCTAGCCTAGTTGGTAGTGACTCTCCTGGGTTCAAATCCTGGTAAGGGCAAATATTTGTGTGATGAGCACGAGTATTTGTTCCTGAGTCTTGGATGTTTTCTATGTATTTAAGTATATATTTCTCTATGTAAGTAAGTTTATCGTTGTCTAGTACCCATAGTACAAGCCTAGAGCTTAGTTTGGGACTAGTTCAATTTGTGTGACATTGTCCTGTGTTTTTTTTTTTTTTTTTTTTAATATCATGCAGGAATCACATAAATCATGAATTTAGGATCAAAGCTTGAATATTAAACTATCCACTACAACCTTATTACATTTTTTTTAATTTGTACATATATAAACTCAATAACATACACAACAATATACATAGGTGGGTCATACACACTCTTAAAAACAAAAGTTGTCTCTCTTGTGGTCAATAGTTAAGAGCTTGTGTGCATATAAGTTATGTTTTTATATGATAGGTCTAAAGCAGTCCTGACGGCGTTTTTGCTTAGCCATAGTCTGTGTATGGACCCAGGTACTTAAACTTGCATAAACAACATTTATGTAGACGACCATTTCTACAATATTTAGGAGCTTGAGTCAAGCCCGACAAAGATGTTCATCTTTTTTTTATTTTTTATTGTTCAAATAATGTACATAACATTTATAATTAAACAACTACCTCGCCAAACTGACAGTTCAGTTTGTTGGCAAGAACGCGCTCATGTTTCACTTAAATTGTTATGCACCTAAAGAGAAAATAATAGGTACCTAGTAATAATTTACTTATTGTTTTTTTTTTGGGAAAACTTATCCTAAGGCAACTTTTTTTTTTTTATGTTAAGGAGAAGGCACACGAGCACTCAGGCCACCTGATGGTAAGTGGAAACTGAGACCCATAGACATTTGAATTCTCAAGACTAAAATCCTAAGACCTCAAATGCGTTGCCAACCCTGAGGACTAAGATGGAATGCCTCTATGCTAGTAATTTCACCGGTTGTCTTATCCCCACACCGGAACACAACAACGCGAACACTGTTGCTTGGCGGGTGGTTAATGGATAAGATGGTGGTAGCGATCCGGACGGACCCTGCACAGGGTCCTACCACCAGTAAATTTATTAAATTTATTAATTTATTTATTTAATGTTTTTGTGTTAATTTTATCTTCTAAATCACTTAAATCGGCTTGGAGCATTGCTTGAAGGTGTCCTGGATGACCCAAATTACTGTCTTACTCAATACTGTCGCGTGCCATATCGAAATTAAAGATAAATATGCTGGTTCGCTCATCAAATGTATTTTCGTGACTTTGTTTGTTCCGTTTTCAGGTTTCTTGGCTTTCAGTGGCATGCTTGACCTACATTTCGACAAAGGTTTACTTACTTTAGGAGCTGAACATAATAGTACGTACATTGTGCATCAAGGGGAGTAAGAAAGGGATAACCAACGAGCGTATTAGAAGCCCGACGCCGGAGAAAAAAAAAAGCTAATTACAATTGTTTCTGTATTAAAAGTTAAATATAAATATTTATTTATTTAAGGAAAACCA
This sequence comes from Acleris holmiana, assembly GCA_949316455.1. Taxonomy (NCBI): domain Eukaryota; kingdom Metazoa; phylum Arthropoda; class Insecta; order Lepidoptera; family Tortricidae; genus Acleris; species Acleris holmiana. Next base: position 2,455,911 of record OX438772.1, read on the forward strand.
ACAGCTAACACAAATACATTAGAAACTTGCATAATTTTAAAAAGCCAATTACAGGTTCTCACCAATAGCAATACAGTAGCAGTAGTTGTTCTACATCGCATAAAGTCATCATTGGTGCACCGACTAAAGATTTGGTATTAATAATAAGTAAATACAATTAATTAAGATATAATAACGGAGAAAAGGCACAAAAGAAGAGGGGCATGCTCACTCAAAGTAACTATTTGTTAAGGTACGTCTCATAGTTTGGGTATTGATGTTAAACACATCAATGTCAACCTTCCTTGACAGTTCGTTTATATTTCTACTCGCACGAATAAGAAAACTATTTTGCCGGTAGTTAGAAGATGCAAGGGGAACAGAGATAGGGGGGAATGTCTCTTTTGCCTATTTGGAGTGATGAATGAAAGGCTACTGAGCAGGTAAGGACAATCGATACTGCCGTTACAAATTTTTAACAAGAAAATAGTGTCCACAAGTTCACGACGCTTAAATAATGGCACTAAATGGTGTTTTTAAGGTTAACTTAAAGCAAAGAAATTTTAGAAACCTTTTTTGAACCCGTTCGATTCTATCGATTCTATATAATGCAGTTAAATGCACTATATTTATATTTAACTATGACTTTTTAAAGCTTTATATCGTATGAAAAAATTACACGTTAATAGGGAACATGCATATTTTTTCTTCTTACGCTCTCTGGAAAGTTCTATGAAAGAGAGGAATAACTGTATACGCGAAATAACCTTGGCGTCAAAAATATCGCCCCTCCGCGAAAATCAGATTCAAGCTAATCTAGACCTTAGCGAAATTATGTTACATAATTAATATTAGTATCAATTAAAAGCACGTTTAATGTGTTTTAAATTTATAATGTTTAATTTAAACAAAACTTAATGGCTTGTGAATCAGAGCGTTTCGAAAAAAAAGTGCACAAATACTCGTTTGAAGGGTCGCGAGTTGTGCCCTTTTCCAGGGGTATAAAATGCCTGTACAAGGTCAAATGTCAATCATTCACTATCCAGACGTCGAAGAGAACACATCTAAGGAACTCAAGCAAGAAAACAACCCTCGAACATGGAGACCACCGCTGCTGAATCAGCTCAAGTGGTTGCACTACTGCAAGCAGGAGTTCGGCAGTGTGATGTCGCTCGGCAACTCAAATTAAGCCGTCATGCTGTCCGCCGAGTATTTCAGCGGTTCCAGGAGACTGGGCGCTACATCAGAAGACGTGGACTGGTCGGCGACGCTGCACATCCGAAAGAGATGATCGCTTCATCGTGACATCATCTCTACGCAATCGCTTCGCTAGTGCTGTTGAGGTGCAACAACGCCTCAGAGAAGCTCGGACAAGATCAGTTAGCATCTCTACGGTTAGAAGAAGACTGCGGGAGAAGGATATCGTGGCTCACAGGGCTGCTACAGGCCCAATGTTGACCGCACAGCATCGCAGAGATCGCTTGCAATTTGCCCGCGACCACGTCGATTGGACGTTTGAGCAATGGAGGCAGGTTCTCTTTACCGATGAGACGAGAGTCTGTCTTTATTGCAACGACAGGCGGGCCAGAGTCTACAGAAGTTCGGGCGAACGATTTGCTCAAGCCTGTATTGAAGAGACAGTGGGCTACGGAGGTGGCTCTTGCATGTTCTGGGGGGGCATGTCTATAGACGGCAAAACCGACCTTGTCTGCGTCTCCAGGACTGGAGGCACTCGCGGCCAAGGGTCCCTGAATGCTCGCCGATACATTGCCGAGATCCTGGAAGAGCATGTGATGCCATATGCGGGTTACGTCGGCTCTGGGTTCGCATTAATGCACGACAACGCTCGCTCCCACACTGCATTAATTGTTCGGGATTATATGGAGGAGGTCGGGATTCCCGTTTTGCCGTGGCCAGCCAGGAGTCCTGACTTAAACCCGATTGAACACCTTTGGGACGAGCTGAAGCGACCACCCTGCAAGATCTTCAGGACGCAGTCATCGAAGAATGGGGCAACATTCCACAAGAGGACATCGTAAAGTTGGTGCGATCAATGAAAGACCGTTTAGAGGCAGTGATAAGGGCAAGGGGGGGTAACACCAGGTTTTAAGTTAATTTTAGGCACATTTTGTAAAATTTTGTTATCCATTTATTGTTGTAAATTTAAACTTGAATAAACATTTTTCAACTGTTCGCAATGTCATTTCCTTTAATTTTTGACCCCAATGAAAAATCCTTTTTTTTTTAATTTTCCTAAAAAAACACTTTATTACCTTTCAAATGATACCTAACAATCATATTGTTGTCCTTGATCAAATAGAGTTTAAAGTCGGTTGTAATTATTTTCCGAGGAGGGGCGATATTTTTGACGCCGAGTGTAATTGTCGTGTGTTACTTTTTTTTTACATTTTCTCCTAAATCGTAACAATGAAACTTAATTCTGATTTTCATGCATGTTGTCTATTATTTCGCGTATACAGTTATTCGTCTCTTTCATAGCACTTTTGACGCAAACGCGTTCCCTATTGACGCAAACAAGTATCGTACGTTGATGACATCACATTTTAACCTCTACGTTTTACTTAATTTCTCTTACGATTTTTATACGACGGGTAAAGAAATCGGTATAATGCTACTGCTTTGTCATGCTATTTGCATTTTATAACACAAAGTCGCTTTCTGCGTCTGTCTGTCTGTCTGTATATCCGTTAACTCCTAAACCACGCAACGGATGTTGATGCGGTTTTCACCATCAGTTTGATAATTTTTCACGGAAGGTGTTTATGTATATTCAATTCAGGTTTATTTATTTATTTTATATATTTAATCTTGTTTGCACAAAAACAAGTACAAACGCGTAATGGCATTCTCTAGCAGTCGAACGAATAACCAATGAGAAATTTACATTATTCAGTGGGTGCATAGAAAAAGAAGACAGATAAAACTAAAAACTTAACATAATTATCCTATCTATTGCTAAATACTTAAATGTACGGGCGTTACTGAATACTCGCATAAAACGAAGCCAAACAAGTGCAGGACAAATTTATAGCTTTCTGCATTAAACATGTTAACATTTACAAAAGTTATCTACTAACCTAGTCCTCTAATGACAATACATAGAAACTTTACACATCCAGGCCCAGTTCTCCTTAATATCTAAGCAAAGTGGACTTCATATCAACTTCTTGGCACCGAAAGTGTAAACGTCTTAAGCAGATGACCACATTTGTACCTTATCACATTCCCCTGTTCACAATTTTATACGGCGATTCCAACCTGACGTTAAAACGACAGGGAACAAAAGTCACTTTCGTTTGTGGCTGTTCCGTTACCTAGCCCTTACTGCCTCCCACTTCCCCCCTAGTCGGCGCCCACGCTGTGAGCCACGTGCGTGACCACGTATCGAGGACGCGGGGTGGATCGGATTTCTGGACTCTATAGGACCACGTTAGATAAAGTGAAAGGACTTGAGAGAATTGTTTTCATTTGTGCAAAAGCGTCATGGCATGGTATTCACGCGGTTTTTAAGGTTTCTTACCTCCATTTCTTAAGTATATATTTCACTGTATCGCTGTTGATGTCCCAAATAAACTAAATAAATAAATAAATAAATAAAAGGAAAAAACGGAGCCCTTACAGGATCACTTTGTTGTCCGTCCGTCCAGCCGTCTGTCTGTCAAGACCCTATTATCTCGGGAACGCGTGGAGGTTTCGAGTTGAAATTTAAACTACTTACTTAGGTCTTTAGAAGTTGTAAAAAAAATATCAAGCTTCTAAGTTAACGTAATAAGGATACGGCCGTTTATGCCACAAATAACGGGAATCAAAATTATAGGGTACTTCCTATAGAACTAGAATCCTGAAATATGGCAAGAAGGAAAGTCTTACAGAACAAGTAAAAGAAAAAAAACGAAACTTATTAATTTGTTGCTCCACAGCAAAAACATTTTATGATATTGTAACTTATTTGCAGTTGGTAAATCGCGACCTGTGTCGATGTATGGTGACAGCAGTTTTTTAACGGCTTTCAAAGTCAAGGTTGTCTGTTAGTACAATTTTACATTCTTATAAGTTTGTACTGGCTTTTTTTATATATACCTAGTTAAAACTGCGTGGGTCTTAGCTGGGTTTCAAGAAAATCGGTTGGGTCGTTTAAGATTGGTCAGCTCTTGTAGTTGGAGTTGCTAAACTCCCCGCTACGAGTATATCACGGGATTGATATAGTTATTTATATAACTCACAAAGTTTGCCTCAGTGTTTAGTGAAATGCTTGAAGAATGCCATTCATTAAGGTGATTTTAATGGAATTATGACAATCCATAGAATAGATGAGGCTGATGGTTAATCATTTGACCAATTCTTTAAAACACTTCCCTTAATAAAGCCTAGTACACAAAGTTAATTGATGTTTTGTCAATTCGAAGCAGACAAACTTAAAAATGCACAAAAACCAATATAATTTTTTAATAAAAAAAAATTAATGGTCTTATCATCTAAGCGCGACGTCTCCGATCTGCAAGCTTAATTATTCAAAACGATGAAAGTTTCAAGAAAACCGTAGTAACTCCCCTTGGGTATTAAATTACTCTTTTCAGGTTTAGATTTTGAGACGTCCTATAATTACTAATACGAAGTCCATTCATCAGTTAATTGTTATCAAATTATCAATTCGAAACATTGTATTGTGACTTGATTCAATGTGAAAGTAGCCGCCTATTCATTAGTTAAGTTTAAGTTATTATTCTAAATAATCAGATTACTATATAATTAAAATAAATCGACAAATAACTGTTTAAGTTAAAAAGCATCATTTGGAATATTTTTTAAGATAACCGGAAATTTGTCCTCACGGCTGTGAAACAGTCACTGGCTGAGCAAAATGCTGACACCTACAGCGCTAATTTTTATTCAAAACCGACAATGACTCACGGAACGCTGTACAAACATACAATCGTATCCTTTCATTTTTCATAATTTAATTTGCACTAATTTCATGTGCCATAATGGTCACGGGCTTTAACCTTCATTTTCCCTAATATCACATGCCATAATTTCATAAGACATTTTTCTGCAATCGTAAACTTTTCAGGTAATTTTTACATGCCATCATATAGAGCCCAATAGGTTAGGTTAGGTTTGTTTTATTACAATTCTAAATGGTTCAAGGTTTCAGAAAAAATACCTTTATGGCAAATGAATGTTAGGGCTTATGGCACATGATTCGTATGGCATATGAAATTCGGCCAAACGATAGAGAACCATATATATACAATACACGTGTAAACTACTCATATAATCTGAGCGGGAAAAAAAAATCAGCAAATAAAATAATAAAACAACTACTGATATACAACCTTGATAAAATAAACATGAATAGGTAAAAAGGTAATTTTAAAAGCAACAGGTTGAACTATTAACGTGTGTAAGTGCTGGATGAGTGTAAGAATTTCTGGAGTGTCAGCAAATAACCCTTAAGCTTGCTTTTAAAAGTGTACCTGCTAGACACTCCTAGGATAGGAGGATGGTGATCATACCAGCACTTAAACTACCTCTGAATGCCGCGATCCGGTGCATAGGCACGATAGCAACAGCCTTAAGCCTGCGCGCACTTCTCGACCATTTATTTTATGTAAAGAGGTAGGGTGGAGTCTCATTTTGTACAATACCAAACAGTAGAGTAGCGAGGTGCAGGCGCTTAAGTGCAGGCATGTTCAACAGGTTTACGGCGTTCAATTAAGGCAGGTGATATGGCAGCGAGGGCACGCGGAAACAAAAAAGTGCGCATGCGTTTTATACTCGTATCAACATCTTAGATCTACCAATAATGCAGCCATAAACAACATCACAACAGTTTAATTTAGATAGTATGTATAAGCGATTCACAAAGGTCGACACGCAAATACATAGAACTTCAAGGCGATAAGGCGACACAAACGTAATTGTGCAAAGAGAGAAATAGGTATCGTGATTTAGTGTTGGTAGGACCTTGTGCAGGGTCCGTCGAGTTCACTAACACCATCTTATCCTTTTACATACCACCAAGCAGCAGTATTCGCATTGCTGTCTTGCGGTGTATGGATAAGACAACTGGTGAAATTACTAACATATAGGCATTCCATCTTGGACCTCAAGGTCACGATAGATGTCTGTGGATCTCAGATCCCACTTACCATCAGGTCGCCTGTTTGCCTACTCTATGCCATCAAATACCTGGACTATGATTAAGATTAACTTAGCCGGATTTTGCAAAATGTGGTTACAGAATTACCAACAAGTTTTTAGACCTGTTGGTATTTCTGTAGCTCTGCCTTCATTTCCAGAGTGAGTTTGGAAATTAAGACGCGATGGTATGTATGTTACTCTAGTCTCTTTGAATCGGGTTTGACAGGATAGGACAATGGGTTATTCCCATCTACCAACCTATCCAACCCAGGTGTATGGAAATTTGGCCATACACCTGGGTTGCATAGGTTGAAAGATGGGAATAACCTAGGACAACAAATAAGCAGAATCATCTGAACGGTGTTTTATATTTGTTATTTAAAAGTTAGATTGATCAATTCTTCAAACACAACCCTGACTCAATCAGTCTGCCACTCCTAAACGTCTGTCATAATTGATTTAATTACTATCCTACTTATGAATAATTCTGATTCATTCATTTAGACCAATAGCTCCAGACGGGGTGATTTCATTCTGAGATACATCAGGTCTAACAGACGTTTAAATTAGACCACTTGAGTGATAGCAATTTGGTTTTTTACAGAGGTTTCTTCGTATGAGATCACGTCTTTCACATAACATTTCGGTTGGTAAACATGGATGAAAGTATTCATATAATGTTACCCAAAAAAAACTGGCTTAAAGTGTTGCTTTTGGAAAAATCTTGTTCTAAAGGGAAGGAATGGATGGGAACCTTCAAAAGACGAGCAAACTCTTCTCAAAAGTCAACATCGCAGCTGCTATTCCTCTTCTGGTATTACAAGTGTCATGGGCGGCGTTGATCACTTAACATAACTCGCTCGCTTGCCTCCTCTCAGAAAAATACCTTGGAGTTAAAATCATTAAAGTCACAAAAAGTTTTAAAGAGCGTTGCAAACTAATGCTGAAATCGCGTAGCTGTCAAATGTATTCCATAAAATTTTGGATAACTCTAGGCGGTAACGTTTCTCACCCTCTAAGTCAAGTCCTATTTCCAGGATTTTTCAATATTAAGGTTTTTATGAAAAAGTAGTGTGTACCTTTTTAGATTTTTTTAATTAATAATTTCTTTAATTAAATGGTATTGGTTTTACCCGGCCGCCATTACTGTCAAGTAAATAAAAGCTATCAAAATGTCGAGAATACGGAAACACGTCAAAGGCAATATGGTTTCACCCCAGTAGAATATATTTAAGTTTAAGTATTCCGACTTTAAAATCCGATTATGTTCAAGGGGAAACATCGCATTTTCTTCAGAAAATTTCTACTTTACAATCCTCTTAAGGATATTCCTTGTTAAATAAATAACTAATTTATCTTTACTTTTCTACCACCCATTCACCGATAAAAGCATTTGAAAGACTAACCTCTCAATAAAATACCCACTAAAAGAATAACCTCTTGGAAATAAATGTATGACTAAGTTATTTGTTAAACTAATTATTCACTATGAGGAGGGAAACATTAACAGCTAAAGCACGCACACCCTTATAAATAGCGCTTTAAAAAGCATATCGAACGGCTTTTCTAAGTAAAACCCTTATAAAACCCATTCGAAACCCCTTGAAGGGGATAGCGGGCCGATCCCTGTTCTAACTCTAACCATATCATTTTGCTATATTGAATGGATACGCGTAATGCGATACGCAGATCTGGGCCGCGGCCTTGAGGTAAAAGATGGCGGAAACTTAATATCAATATTATGGACTCGTTTTTTGACAAGCGATTGACACAGTTACCGCGTAATTACGTATCAAGTGACTGTTTTGATTCTCTTTTGTGTATTTGTTATAACTTTGTGTTTAATCACAAAGATGATTCATTACAATTAATGATGCGGGTCTAGTTTATCAAGTATTATGTCTGATTGTTTTGACTGTAGATTTTCATCTTAAATATGTGTACCCTTGTCTGAGGACGCTGAAATGTTATACAGGTAGGCCTATTTAGCTAAAGTCGCACTGTTTGAAATTTTCAAAAGAGGCCTCGCTCACACCTTACCTTAGATGAAATATCTGCTATATCTGCTTCATGTCAAAATTTCAAAAGGTGCGATTTTTTTGACGCCATGTATACTCAATATGACCTTTGTGTTAATAGGTGATCTACTCGTAGGTATGATAACACTGGAAACTTTTATTGAGTAAGGTTGATGTAAGGATTATCTTGTTAGTCCTGAAGCATCTATAAAGATACTTCAGGGCTATCAAGATAAACCTTACATCTGACCACATGCGTGTAGCCAGCAGACATTTTAATCAGCTAAATGCTTCTATTGATGGCATGCCACGCCTCTAACAGAGTAATTAGTTAAATAACTGTAGTCAATTTCATTAGTAGGTACATTCAGTACCGCCAACGCGCCAACTTACATTTTTACATTAAGAATAAGACATCGCATTCGGAGTATTAGGCTTGCAGTCTTAAGATTGTATGCAGGAGAATTCAAATGTAAACGAATGTCTATGGGTCTCAGATTCCACTTACCATCAGCTGGCCTGTGTGCTCGTGAACCTTATCAATGCCATAAAAAATAAGATTTGCGTTAAGAACACACACTCGACACATGACATGGCTGTCCCATACTTGTTACTTTTCTTTCCTATCATTTGTGACTGGATTGAAAGAAGCAGACGAACCTCTCGTAACTTCATATTTATGCACTAGCACTCCAAGACTGTTACGTTTTGACTTTTTGACGAATAATGTTGCAATTGACTTGCATATTTAATGATCGCTCAAATATTGTTAATCGATTGTGCGACCCACTTTGTCGAGCGCACCAAAATTATCAAGGTATTTGATAATCGATGCAATAATCTGTTTCTAAATACATTTATATTGTGGAAAGCGTATAAACGTTTTTAACCATTACAGACTATAGTTACGATAAATGTCAGTCTGCAGTTCACTGACAGACACTTCCGCGGTGTGGTTAGGTATTATAATGCGATTCGATCGCTTTCTCTAAAATCGATTGATTTATGTAAAGCGGTTTATAATAATTTATCACGTAATATTTGATGTTCTTGATTCTTATCCCCTTCCTTGATTGTTTAAAGTGAGTACCAAGCGAGTTCTAAGCGATTTTCAAAATTATAAATATCCGATTGAAATAAATGATTATTACATACATATTTGATTCACGCCTGTTTCCCAGAGGGGTAGGGAGAGAGCACTCCTTTCCACCTGCTACGATCCTAACAAATCTCTTTCGCTTCTTCCATATGTATACATCGTGTCATGCATGCACGTCCGTTTCGGGTATTTAAGATTCGGCCCTTTTCCATTGGCATCCACAATCCTACCGATTGGCATCCACGAGACGGATATTGTAGCAGAGGTAGAGCCAAAAGGAGATGGCGAGAATATCTGGACGCGTGTATGTGTGATTAGCACAGGGGAGACAGAGAGGAGGCATTTGCCTAGCAGTTCGCATTGTTGTGTTCCGGTGTGGGGATAAGACAACCGGGGAAATTACTAGCATAGAGGCGCTCTATCTTAGTCCTCAGGGTTGGCAACGCGTTTGGGTCAAGGGATTGTATTTTTTAAAACACGTTGAAATCGTTCCATCCTTTTCGGAGCTGCGATGCCATGAACAGACATGTAACACCTAATTCTCTTCAGGGATTAAAAATGACAAAAAATTATGTCCTACTTCAAAAATGATCTGCGCCTGCGAGCGCCACAGACCTGTCTCTAATGGTACTGACAGAATACCAGCGCTGCAGTCCCTGCAGCATTATGCTGAGTCAGCGCCTCTTCATCCCACGACACATGGCTCATATATTTTTCTTTTTCTGTTTTGTGTATCTTATTTTTTAATTTGGTGTTGGTATTTTCTTGGCCGCTTTTGTTTTAAATCTAATCTTAAGAGCCAACCTGTGTTGTGTTTTTGGATGAATAAAGCTTTTATCTATCTATCTATCTATCTATCTATCTATCTAAAAGCCAAGGAAATAGAAAAAGAGATACAGTTCGGTAACATTAAAAACAGCTTGTAGGCAATGAAAATGTTTGGGAAATCGACACTGCGAATGATTTCTGTTTTCATTACACTTTGGTATGCTGTCGAACGATCTAGACTCGTTGAGCTTCTTGTGTCATCAATGAATGGAGAAACGTAAGCAATCTGGATATTTCTTTCCTAAAAGATCATGGCCACTTTTGTATGAAAATTAGGTGTAGAACCAACAGAATTTAAACCTATATCATTGAAATGGAATAATGGAACTGTCGTCTTTTTAAGTCTATAGAAACGTTAGCTTATTAAAATATCTTGACGGATCACAATGCTATGGTGTTCGTTTTCTACAAAACTTGTGTAGATAATAATAAGATTAGCTTTTAGCTGCTTTTAAAAACCCAACTTTTGTTAACCCAACTGCTGTTTGGTTTATATTGACGACTATCCAAATAGCAGTATGGGTTTTAACCTTTTCAACGCCATTGACGGAATTTCCGTCATGGTTGACAGCGCAAAACAGACCTGAGTATCTATGAGGCAAAGTTGACATTCGCTCTTGTTTTGTATTTGAAAAAGCGTTTAAAAGGTTAAAGCATACTTTTGCTTCTATGGTCTATAATTTTGTTTTGAAATGCCCATATTTTTGTTCTCGAGTGAGCTAGATATATTAGCGGCCATGGTGTTTTACCTCATTTCTTTTTAATTCTCTTGGTGATATATTTTCCACTGATCCTTTTGTCTTGAATATCAACTTCACAGGTTGGTACCATATTTGGATTTTGTATTGTTTCGTACAATTCTGTGGCATTTTATTCGGATGAACTATTAAATTCGTGTTTAAGGATTTGTTTTATTCAATTAAGAAGTTTTAAATCAGCTAATTTTGGCACACAGGCCACCTAGGCCTGTATTCTCCACGGTAAGACAATATTGTTTTTGACGTGTTCTCATCGGCCGCCATTACAGTCAAGTAAATAAGAGCTGTCGTAACGTTGACAATACAATAACACGACAAAGGCAATATGGTTAAACCAAGTAGAGGCGCTGATGGTAAGTGGCATTTAAAACCCATATACATTTGCATTCTCAAGACAACAATCACATGACTATACATATACATTGCCGATTGAATACATACGATAGAAAAGCCTCGTATCATTTTTGATACCGTATGCATCCAAGGGGTAATTTTGATTGCACTCAAACCCATTTAAAACTATGGCTACTATAATCAAACCAATCGATCTTCAAAGCTAATCAAGCAGGCTCTATTAATTCCTTAAAACCATATTGCTTTCGATATTTTATCGTATCGTCAACAGTACGGATCTTTCTGCTTGATTAACATGTCAAAAGTAATATGGTTTCACCGAGTGAAACACAGCCCCATTCTACAATTAATTGTTCGATCCTTTTCAAATTCCTATTGTTTTAGAATAAGGTGATCGCCCACCAACATCCGATGACGCAAATTGACATTTGTGACGTCAAACAGCCACTTGCCAAACCAGACTTAAAATCGTTACATTCCGAAAAAGTGTTACGGTTCAAATTCCAGCAAATTTATATCTACAACTAATACTTTTTTTTAAGAAATGGGTTTGCGTTTGACATTCGTCTCATCTGATGCTAAGTGATCACGAGGTCGAAGGTGGTACTCGTTTACCCAGAAAAAACCTATTCACTTTTGCCTTGAAAACATCAAGATCATACGATTCGGGGAGAACAGACGCAGGAAGAGCATTCCACTCCCTAGCAGTGCGAAAACAACGTCAAAAGTAGACCTTTTCGCTTTCACTTGGTAACACATTTATACCTTTTATTATTAATGTATTGGACTGTACTGCATTGTTGGAGAAATTGAGCGATAGAAAATCAATAATTTACGATGTCGTCCACTTATAAGTCAGATAACCATTACATATTTTAATGATCCGTTCAAAACTATAAATTATTATGTTTTACGGTTCATAATGATATTTCTGACATAAATTACGGTCTATCATGACTCATTGACGTTAGAATGAATTCCCACCAAGCGAGTTTTATGACTATATAACACTAGGAAAATACTACACCGTAATACAGATTCAATTACATATCTCTTAACAAGACTTAATTTATCTAACTTCCTTGTATATGTTTGATTAAGTTTGAATAAAACTTCATAATGACGTTGGCTGAATGCATCACGACACCGTAACCGTAAAAAAAACCTTAAAATGTGACGGTTAAATTCTGGAAGATAAACTCCTTGGGATCAGGGTACCAGTTAATATAAATGCACGAAACAATAATGGAGTGGGTTGTAGGATGTCAGCTTGCAGATTTGTTCACGTTTCTATTACTGCAAGCGATATGCGGAAAGCGGAAGGGAATAAAATTACTGTAGACCACAACATCCTCGACGCCTTAGCCTAGTTGTTAGTGGACCCTGTCTACGAAGCTAGGGGTTCCGGGCTCGAACCCCGATAAGGGCAGATATTTGTGTGATGAGTGCGACTATTTTTTCTTAAGTCTTAGATGTTTTGTATGTATTTAGGTATTTCGTAAGTTTGTCTAGTACCCATAGTACAAGCCTAGAGCTTAGTTTGGGACTAGGTTAATTTGTGTGACACTCGTTAACAACACTTTTTATTGTGAGGGATGAAAGTATAAGCCCTCATCAACATAGTTTGATATCATTTGTTAAAAAACTTTATGATTTTATTCATTCTCAGTAATTCGGCACGCAATACCGTCATTATCACAAATAACGTAAACATTTAAAGTGGAATTAAAAAGTCTGCTTTTGGATTAAAATATTGTGGGCCGCTGACATCGGAGCCCTCATGTAGCCAATTTACTAAATAAACACTTTGATTTATCTTTTTTATTCGTATAGTAGTTTATAGACTAATGTTTTTTACTGAATATGTTCACCGTCCAATCGCTTGTATCTTGAACGGTAAACGAGTAAACCGTAGGTGGGGTTGCACTCCCGAATAACAATCATAGCTTGCCATAAATTGCTCTATGCTTGCAACTGGCTAGGCCGCTTTTCTACAAAACCAGTACTCAACGCCTCCATGTTGTCTTACATATGTAAAAGAAGAAACTGACTGGCTGACTGATCGATCAACGCACTGCCAAGACCGCTGAACCTAGGGACTTGAAATTTGGAGGGAGTATTCCTTTGGATATCGTAGGAGTGCAGTAATAGGGGATTTTTGGAAATTGATCCCCTAACTAAGGGGTTAAAATGGGGTAGTAGCGGGAAACTATCTATATGCGTACGAAGTCGCGGGCGTTCTCTAGTACACAAAAGTCTTCTGTGGCTGACTGGCTGAAAGACAACGCACAGTTTAAGATTAGCAAAAAACCGACTCATAAAACTACAAACAGGGAAATTTTAGTAAGTGGGAATTTAAATCTACAAGCAAGGAAATAAAGTTCAGTTACCTTTCCTCTTAGTTGCCATTTTCCAATTTGAAATGAATAAAAATTAACTTTATGGTCATTAAAATATAGTTTAAACTTCATTGCCTTGATTATGTACCTCATATGACACCCCGGTCTCATGAGGTTATGATAATACTCTTTTATGTGAAGGAGAAGGCACACGAACACTCAGGCCACCTGATGGTAAGTAGAATCTGATACCCATAGACATTTTAATACTCAAGACTATAATCCTAAGACCTCAAATGCGTTGCCAACCCTGACGACTAAGATGGAATGCCTCTATGCTAGTAATTTCACTGTTGCTTGGCGGGTGGTTAATGGTTGGTAGCGATCCGGACGAACCCTGCACAGGGTCCTACCACCACTAAAATACTTGTTCATTAGAAAACATTAAGAGTAATGAATGAGGGCGCCACTGGAAGCTCGGCGCCCTCTGAAACCTCTGCATCTAGAGAATTTTTCGTTCTTTTTTGTTTGGAGCGAATATCTCTTGGGTACCCTAGAGGTGCATTCAAAAACGATTTTTTGAAAATCGACCCTGGATGGAAAGAAATAGGGGGAATAGCAAGAAACTAATTCTACGCGTACGTACGAAGTAGCCCACTACTTACGCCCACGTCCTCTAGTATTAGTAAATGTATTCTTAGTACTTATTATTTGCTATATTTAACTCGTCATATAGACTAAAACATGGTTTGTTTCTTATATGTGGTTCTCTGCCTAATCGCCGACAAATCTTTAACAAATGCATCGTTTCGCAACCTATTCATTCCTCTTCTTCTTTTATCTTCTATAAATCGAGAATTTTCAATTTCGGAAAAAAAACGTGGGTTGTTAAATGATATGATTGTGAAATGAATCATTTTTGAAACGTTGGGTATGAAATTATAGGATCCCCTTATATGTATTTGCTTCTGAGGTCATATGCGTAAGTTTCTAGTGTTTAAATGGGAAGTGATGAATTTAGCAATGCTGCTAAGCAAGCATACGATAAGTGAGTGTACAGTTCTTTGTTAACTTTGTTACAATACAACAAAAAGTCTAGCAGCTTTATCAAAGTATTACAATTCTTTCCAGCTCGCTAGACGATATTTTAGTGAATATGTTGTAGTTATTATGAAAAACTAGCTTTGTACATATGTATCCGTTTTTTTTAAAGAAATGTTTTCTTGGAAAGAAAACGTACAGACCGGGAAGGGAAGATGACCAGGGCCTCTATTCAAGTGCGTTAAAACGATATCGTGTTTGACTCGTTTAAGAATCGTTTATGTCACAGTCGCCATTATTGTAAATGACATAAGAGTTATCAAAACGTTGACAATACGGAAACAGGTCAAAAACGATATCGTTATAACGCAGATGAATAGAGGCCCAGCTTTTACTTTTGATTTGTTATGTTTACTGATTTACTCTACTCACTTGACATTTGACGAAATCACTGCGGAATAAAAAAAGCCGGTCAAGTGCGAGTCTGACTTGCGCACCGAGGATTCCGTACAAACTTATAAGAATGTAAAATTGTATTGCCCTCAATACAAACTTGACTTTGCCGTTGAAAAACTGTTGTCTCCATACATCGACATAGGTCGCGAGTAGTTTACCAACTGCATAAAAGGTTGCAATTGCAAAATGTTTTTTTTTGTGATGTTATTAAAAATTTACGGTTTTCGCCATTTTTCTTTTATCTGAGCTATAAGACGTTGCTTCGTACCAAATTACAAGATTTTGAGTTCACGGGAAGTAGGATTTAATTCCCTTGCAAATGTCGAAAATTTGCGGAAATTTGCGGCATAATCGGCTGTATGTTTTGATTGCGTTGGCTTAGAAGTTTGATTTTTTCACAGCTGAAAGTAGACCTAAGTTTTTAGAATTTGATATAAATTCTAGCTTGATACCTCCTCGCGTTCCTGAGAAAAAGGGTCTTGATAATCAGACAGACGGACAGCACAATGATTCTATATGGGTTCCGTTTTTTCCTTTCGAGGTACGGAATCAGTATCATAGATATTTTATTTAATTATTACCAACAGATCTTCCGATCAAATTGGTTTTTATTTAATGCGCAATTGCATATTGCATGCAAAACATCGTAAACACCTGCTTCCTACCATCGTTAATTGCCGTAATGGAGCCATCTAAAGGGCTAGCGCTAAACGCCACAAAACCAGTGCAAACTGGTAGCAGCCGGCTCGGGGTGGCGTCGGCTTGTGCTCGGGTTACGTGACATCTGCGGAACAATGTAGTTGCCGGTATTGATGATCGAACTAAGTGTTCTGTTATTCCAATGTCACATTCTTAAGCCTTTAAATTAGAAGTGATCAACTTGGATGGTGTTTCTTTTTTGTAGGATGGCATACGAGCATTGCGGCAGGCTGATGGTAAATGGGATCTGAGACCCATAAACATTAGCGTTCTTAAGACTAAAATCATAAGAGTACAAGTGAGTTGCCGAAATGTCTCCAAAAATATAGCTTTCCATCATCGACATACTGTTGATCGAAGTTCTCCAATTTTACTTTGCTGCATTCCCGTATAGAGTTGCAATATATACAAGTCTGGCCTGTCCGGTTTTTTTTTCAAAACCATTGTGTCAGGTTTTCATGGTAAAATATCCAGCTAAATATGAATCTGTTGTCTGTGGCCTTTCCATTTTTGAGCCTGGCAACCCTTATCGAAAACAAAAAAAAAACAAGTGCGAAAAACTGTGAATTTGATAAGCCACTTTCTGTAAGCTTATTGATTTTTCGCAACACGACTATAGTGGCAAATGACAAAAAACAAACCTACAACAGACTAATGCGATGCCAGAAGAAGGGTAAAATAATTCTTATATCGTATGGTCGGCGTTTTCAAGAAGCTTATTAGATTAGGGTTCCCAGGCTCAAAAAGAAAGGCTACAGACAACTGATTCATATTTAGCTGGATATTTATAAGCTTCTTGGCGTTAGTTCTTTGTCACTTTAACGTCATGTTTGAATTGCTGCACTAATCTGTCTAAAGGCAATAGAGGAACAAGCTACTTTTAAGGCCGACTATATGGACTGTATTACTAAAAGACTTGATATTTTTTTCATTGCGGTGGAAGCGAAAGTTTTATTTATTTAACCAAAATAATGGCCTCGTGTACAATTTTAGTGCCAAATCTTGCACTTTTACCCTCATAAAGTTCGCATTACCAAATGAGGAGGTAATGTAAAAAGTGTTTCGCCTTGTAGCGAATGCTATTTGCCCAAAATGGAGTACGTGCTTGAGAGGTTATTGCCTTCTGTAAATGGATACGTTTAGGGTTACCAGATACAAATTTTAAAATACCTGACAATTCCTAATTTGTGAATATAATTCCTGGGGGGGGGCGTTGTTTTGGCGGTGTAATTTTAAATTGGTACTGTTTTATTGGTGCTAGTACAAGGATAATTTGTAATGATAAGTTGCAAAAATCAAAATTAATAATTTACTGATTTTTTTTTTTGTTCTATAGCTGTAATCCGCGACATCGACCACGTAGAAATAGTTTATCGGTATTCCTACGGGAACTATCCAATTTCACGGGATAAAAAGTAGCCGATGTCCTATTCTAGGAAGTAACCTATATGTGTGCCAAGTTTCATCCCGATCCGTTCAGTAGTTAAAGCATGATTGAGTAACAAACATCCAAGCATCCAAACTTTCTCATTTATAATATAATATTAGAATACATGGAACAGTACATTTAAACCATAGGTATACAAATCCTAAACTCCTACCGTTTAATAGCGATCTTTTCCAGACAGCTTTGGATAGTGAAATAACTAAGGATACAGGCAGGCGGTGTAAACTAATTCCTTTAAAACTCAAACTAAACAACTACGAAAAACATTTAAAATACTTCAATTTCGAAATATTAACAATTTATATATAAACTAAATATAACATAAAGTAAATAACTTTGTAAATACATAAAAAACCTTTTAATTCTCGCAATGTTATAAAATAAATACATATAATACTAGTTACATAAGATAAGATTAATGTAAATAAAAAAGTTACATTTGGTTTTTTTTATTAATAGTCCTGAGATTTTGGTATTCGGGCCGCATTCCTGACATATGGCCAAGATTCCGCTGACATCTGGTAACCCTACTCCCGTAATGGGTACGTTGCCCTATTTGGCATACTGGCAACGGCCCTAGTTTGGCTAGACTTTAGTTTCGAGCTAGGGTAAACAACCTTACGTACATTATGAACTGATAAACCCTGGTAGATTAAAATTCCCACTTACAAAAATCTCCCTGTTTGTAGTATAAATAAATATCGCGGGATAATCTCACACAAATTGATCTAGTCCCAAACTAAGCTCTAGGCATGTGCTATGGGTACTAGACAACGATAAACGTACTTATACAGAGAAATAAATACTTAAATACATAGAAAACATCCAAGACTCAGGAACAAATATCTGCCCTTACCGGAATTTGAACCCGGGACCACTAGCTTCGAAGGCATTGGCACTACCAATCGTCCTCGTGTCAGTATATGGTGGGACTCACGATGTAACCTTAGAAACGAAGCTTTTTCACATATATACACATATAATATCACGCCTTCATTCACAGAGTGGGGTAGGCGGAGCTACAGAATCACCATCAACTCTAAAAAACTTGTTAATAATTCTGTAACCGCATTTTGCACAATCAGGCTATGTTTACCAGTGTATTAGTGACAGGTTGCAAGCCCATCGCCTAACAGTACTACAAACCTTTATTCCCTTATGTCCGGTTCCTATATTCAAACCGCGGATGGATAAGGTTACTTCGAGTCAAACTTTGACAGTTGCCACGTATAAAATGTGTCAAATTTTGACCCGAGGTAAGCTTATATATCCGCAGTTTGAATATAGGAACCTTTTTTTTTAATCCTCTTGGTAAATTTACTTGCACTTGCCGCGATGAATTATCGTACTAGAGCTGCTAGATGCGTCAGTGGATCGCTATCCGATGAACTATTACCACGTCGGCAATCGTCTATTACCTAGGTTATCTATAACGCCTCGTGGGCTATTTACGTGCCTTCTGTATTTCACTGTCTTTAACCATATTGTTAATGTCATGTTAGCTCTTATTCGCTTGACAGTTAAGAGGTATCGCAATTTCTTTGTTTTAAATAGAAACGAATACAGTTGCAGAAGTATAAATGTTTTAAAAACTAAAAGCCGCAAAGAATAACATTATTTTTTAAATTTATTATTGTAAGCCGAACTTGACAATTAAGTGGTGAAACTTTGTAATTTTTCGTTGGTGGCCCTCTGCGGCCGTGGTCTACATTACATTATGTTACACCGTTACTGCAACTCTGCACCATATGTTTTTATCTAACTCATATAAATTGTAGAAACACCTCGTGTATTTTTGGTTTAGTTGCTTACATATAATGTTTATTAATACCAATGTCAAGAGCATGTACGTCTGCCGGCCGTCCGTGACGTAATGACGTTCGCTCAATTTGCTATTCACAGGAACCTTCTCATGTTTCTATAAGTTACCTATGTTATTGTGTGCTGAACTAAAATAAATAAGTTCCTGCAATTGTTATGAGAAGATGATGTTTAGAGATTAAACAGTATGAGTGCTCTGTTTGCTTTTGTTCTTCAATGGAACTCTCATTCTAGGTAACGACCATGTCTCGACGTTTGCTCGTTTCAACGGTCAATTGAAAAAGTCAACTTTGCCATCTAGAATATTTCAAAAATACAATTGTGACTGCTACCCGGCGTTCGGCAAATCGCTGAGCAATTGAACACTGTTTCTAAATTTAAACACGCCAATTAGACGCCCACCGTTTATTTTTCGAACGCATGTAATATCACGTGATTGGGGGCTCGTCGGTTCGGAATGTTCTTATTTTAAATTTAATTCATCCAACGGTCTTTCCAAGTAAGCTGATACGGGACTCTCATTGGCGGTTA
Organism: Acleris holmiana; assembly: GCA_949316455.1. Classification (NCBI taxonomy): domain Eukaryota; kingdom Metazoa; phylum Arthropoda; class Insecta; order Lepidoptera; family Tortricidae; genus Acleris; species Acleris holmiana. The sequence goes on from OX438772.1 coordinate 2,475,446, forward strand.
TCGGTCAAATATTTGTTAGTGCGTTACGAATGGTGTTTGCGTGTTGGCCGAATATTTGAGACAATGTTTATAAAGAGCAGTTTTAATGTCTTCTTCGTGGACTAGCCAAGAGCAATTATCCGTGGCGCAATTTAATTAATCCTTCAAGTTTGAAAACAGACTAGAATAGAATATATCGTGTCCGGGGAAAGGAATCGTCGCTTTGCTCTCAACTAAAAATAGGAAATCAATACGACTGTTTCTACAAATAAATGCGCTGTGGCCCTTTTCGCTTTGGAAAGTAAAGTAAACCAACATAATTAAGTCATTAAGTAGTAAACGTTTTAATTAACTTGTACATTTATTAAGTAAAGTGCTAATGTATTACGAAAGATATAGAATCAATCATCAACATAATAAGGCGGCAAATAAACAATGAATGCCACGCCGTGATAATTCAGTAGTACTATATATAAAACTGTTTCTTCATTAGTTTTGCCCTTCGGTCCTTCTAAATGAATAACATCGCACTTGCTAAAAATCTCCTGTAATATATACAGTCAGTACTGCTTTCACAATAGAACTGGATATTTGGTTTAGGGCAGTGTACTTGCGTGTGCGCAAACAGAGCGGCACGTAATCTGCGTCTGACATTACAATCAACATGTTGTGTCACTTTCACCAATGCCATCTGTCTGCGAAAATAGAAAACAAATGCTCTCGGCCGTCAGCTTTTGACAGGCAGAACAATACGTTCTGGTGGATAGACTCGTAATGTGTAATGTAATGCCGGTTTCCGGAGGTTATGATTATGAATGATGATTCCAAAGAAGTAAAAGGAGAATACCCTATTGATCGATACAAGTCAATATGGCGTTCTCTCTTTTAAAGTTTTGTTTACCAGGTGTTGCCTGTAATAGGAGCATTAAATTGAAGGATCGTTTCTACTCTATAAACGTGGCAACATTTGTTCTACAACTTTAAACAAATATGTATATTATTCATACATACATACATACATAAATCACGCCTGTTTCCCAGAGGGGTAGGCAGAGACCACTTCTTTCCACCTGCTACGATCCTGACAAAGCTCTTTCGCTTCTTCCACATTCATACATCGAGTCATGCATGCACGTCGGTTTCGGGTACTTAAGATTCGGCCCTTTTCTTATTTGTGATTAATGTAATTTTTTATTTGTGATTTTTTCGAACAAACTAATTAGCATTTTCAATGTACTCCATCCAGTAGTCTAGTTGACATCTACTGTCAGCCTACAAATTTCGTAGTTTTCGCAATACATTGCTTGCTTGGAAAATTTAAATTCATTAATATTTGGTTAAAAATAAGTTTTTTTCAAAAGTTGTAGAATAAATGTTTGTGGTGTGGAAACGATCCCTCAATTTATTGCTCCTATTACAGGCCACACCCGTTATATGAAAGGGACAAGAGAAGATCGGTGGGTTAAACAAGTTGCATGGGACTACACCGCTGTCGTAATATTTAATTTAATTACATTTAATATGCATTCACCATTAACCTGTCACTAATACACTAGTAAACTTCTTGGCCTGATTGTTCAAAATGTGGTTACAGAATTATCAACAAGTATTTTTAGAGTTATTGGTATTTCTGTAGCTCTGCCTACCTCACTCTGGGAAAGGCGTGATGTTATATATGTATGTATGTAATAATTTTTTTTTTATGTCATGAATAGTTTTACATAATATTTTCAGGATAACAAATCACCAATCACAAAAAAAAGGTAACCCATAATTTCATTGAATTTCACTTCATTTATTGTACCATTTGATCGAATTTCATCTCAGAAGCGCTATTTTGGTTAGGGATATCTTGAACATTCATTACGTAGGTGAGGTTAGGTTAAACTTGTGACTATCAAAAATAATAGGTACCCAAATATATGACATTAACAAATACTTACACGCGTCTGCACCGTTTGAAAAACATAAACTGAAGTTTGGTCGCCATTTAACACCCGTCATCGTTAATATTGCCATAAGACCGTGCTTTCTAGTATTGTTTCGCTGAACACAGTATAAGGGTAGACTTTCAAGGAAAGCGTCAATGACTCGGAGTTAGTAGCGTTACTGACGCCGCGTCACTGTACGTACACGCTACCGTATATTTATATAGTAGCTTCTACTGTAGCTCTGTCGCGGCTTGTACTATTACTTATTCTGTGGTCGCGGCGACACTAACGCGGCGTCTAGCGTCAGTGTCGCTTGACACCGAATTCCGCCTAAAGGGTTGCAATTTTTGCAATGCAACACAAATGAAATCAAAATTAATTTCATTACATATTTCATTTTCAATGGTTCAGAACATGTCACTATGCTTTTGTTGCTTTTAATCTTTTAATACATAAATTAGACGCGTTATTAATCGTGTCAAGTCGGTAAATACAACACTGGTGGTTGTAGTGTGTCAAACTGCTAAAGGCTATAGCCGGGTTTCCATAGTAAGTCGGCCCTTACATCAAATGGGCTCGGGGATTTTTTTTCAGTACCTCTTGCAATGAAGAATATTTTAGCCGAGTATGAACATCCTACTTGTAATAGTTTTTGAGTTATGATTTTTTCAAGTTTTGTATTTAATGTTTGTTTTTTTGGACGTGTGTTTCAAATTTTGAAATGACGTTCTTTAGATAGTTTTGCATCGCCACCCAAAAAACGAATATTAGTTATCGTATTAAAAGAAAGAAAAAAAATACCAATTTAAAAATTATCATTTTTTTTATGTGGTTGTGAAGTAGTGACACCCCTAGATTTTTTTCTCAATATAGGCCATACATTGGCCTACTACTTGCCTAAATATCAAAATTTTCCAGGCGGTACTTCCTACAAAAAATCAGCAGAATGTGAGACCTAATTGTGTATTCAATCGGTGTTTTTCAATGTAGTATTCAAACTTTTCGATTATGTTTGAGTTTTCTTATCAGTTAGTCGTATTTAAGAGTAAAATGCTAATGTCATCGTGATGTAAGATGTTTATCGCATTATTTATAAGAACGTCATTTCAAAATTTTAAGCAAATCGCTTGAATACAACCAAAAAACAACTTTAAAAAACAATCTTGAAAAAATCATAACTCAAAAACTATTACAAGTAGGATGTTCATACTCGGCAAAAATATTCTTCATTACAAGAGGTACTTACAAAAAAATCCCCGAGCCCATTTGATGTAAGGGCCAACTTACTATGGAAACCCGGCTATAGCCTTTTTAAAATCCTTTACGGTACTTACATACTTCCATGCACATTATAATTACATTTTCTACATTTAATTACAATTTGATTATACTTTATTCATCGTCTACCATTTAAAAACATATCTACGCTCGAGGATTGTTTTGACGATCTCATCCACTGGCCCCTCCTTTGTTTGATAAACTTGAACTCTTTGAAGAGGTATTCTTAGAACCGTTAGTAACTTCCGCTTTGACAATCTTCTTATATAAATCTGAACAATATAGCTTGGGTTTTGACCTTATTCTCTGCGCTTCCCTACTCACAAAGAGAGTCCCTGGTCAAAATTCTATAAGGTCGCAAGTATCGTAGTAGGTAAACTTGTTTACTTCATTAATATTAATATATCGCATCTTGAGAACAATAGTGACCTAATTCAGTAATTTTAAATTTCGAATTATGCCTCTATAATAATAAACTTATGACTTGAAGTTTGAAAGCTGAAATGTAGAATTGGGCAACTACTGTTAAATTTATTTCTTAGTGAAATTATGTTTTCAAGAATTCTTAAACGACTTAGCTCTGGCTTCTGGCTAGTTATTACAACTGTCTAACTCTTGCGTTTGAAACTTCTACGATAAAATACATTTCTTTAAAACTGTTGTAATCTAAATTCATGGTTTCTATGCTTGGCTACAATCTTGCTAAAATACCACGTAGGGACTAGGGTTTAATCAATTTACTGGAGTGTTTCACATCGCCCCTTCTTTACATTCGGTCGTCGTCTTGGCGACGTGCATTTTTATAAGCGTCGTGGAAATTTCGACATCATCTTGCGTTGTTTGTTAAGTTAGTGTGGAAACCTTTACATTTTCCTGCTGACGAAATAAAGCTAACTTTGGTCCCGTTTGGTCGTTAATCTGGAATGGAATGTTACAATTAAATCGTAATTTTCTTGCAAGGAATTTAACATAAATGTTCAAGGTTTGAGAAGTTGTATAAAAACTTTTGATGTTAAGACGGAGTTATATTGCCGCGCAATAAATTGGTTTTATTTTGGTACTTTTGCCTGCGACCTTGTTCGGTAGTTTTAATTTATCTCTGTTACATCGGGATTCATGTCAATCGTTGTTGTTTGTTGATTCATACAACCACTGACCTAGTCCTAAACTAAGCTCTCGAATTGAACTATCGGTACAGAAGAAACTAGAAAAATGGCATTGTGTCCAACCGTTCGAAGAATAAGCCGAGTGACACTGCAGTATGTACACTACTAACTAATATAAATTTAAAAAAATGTGACTGTGCGTGTGTGAGTTAGTATGTTTGTTGTTCCTTAACGCAGAGTCAGATTTGGATGAAATTGGGAATATGAATGAATGAATGATGATTTATTTGAGACACAACACAACAACATTACAACTTGCTTAAAGCTAGAACAAAAGAAGTAGGTAATACAGTTTTGAGTCCACTCAGCATGTGTCAAGGCATGAGGTGCCTGGACGCTGATTTTTAGTGAATCCATTTAAACAGTACAAATACAAAACAAAACACAAATAACAAATAACACCAAGACACACACACACACACAACAATACAACAGAGATTTCAGCGAAGGTACAGTTTAATTGCGAAAAGCGAATAATATAAATACCTTACGTGCATTAACATACATAAGCTACAATTATTCCAGAAAAAATAACGTTCCCGTAGAAGGTGAAGCGAATTATTTCATTTACGTGGACGAAGTCGCAAGCAGGAGCAAGTAGGTACAGTCAACCAATTTGATTCCTAGGCCACTATGTACTTTGGTAAAGAGACTATTTATGATTTGGTTTACTACTCAGTCACGTTGATAATTCAAAGTGGCCTAGGAATCAAATTAGTTGCCTTTACATAATGTAAATAAATACTTTAAAAGTTATATTTACGAAAATATGATTGAAGATTTACAACGCGTTTTGATAAAACTCGTCTGAGGCTTATAAATCTTATAACAAATAGACTTGGAACTAACTACATAGCTCCATATTCTGTATCAAAAATTATTACGGGTATAACGTAACCAGCCAATCAAGTTTCATCGTTACAATATAAAGTGAACTCAATTTTCAGTGTCATTGGGCTCAAATCGCCGTGGCGTTGAGCCAGCTGGGAGGCAAGATATTGTTAGGTTTAATCAAGTGAACAAGGGATCCAAAAGGTCTGGAGGCTGCTGATAGAGCTTGTTATTCTGTTAGAGATATATCGCCGGCGAGCTCACCAGCGAGCCTTAGTTATCCATAATGGTGCGTCCTCACTGAGAGCATTCGCGTGTAATCAGCATTCGGCGTCGAATATACAAATGGTGCGAACCACAGTAACGCTCGGCTAAACGTCCACACCATACGAATATTACACGCGAATGCGTGAGGACGCACCATGAGCGCATAGAAAAGATTATTTTTTTTTAATAAAAGATGGGTTTGCCTTTGATCTCAATCTCACCTGATTTTAATTGACGACCAGGTGAAAGGTGGTTCACTCTTGCCTTGCAAACACCAATGTTATACGATTCTGGGAATATAGACGTAGGAAGAGCATTGCACTCCTTGGCGTCGCTGGGTCCAAACTATTCTAAATTCGACTACATGTGGATGGAAGCGGCGAATGGACGATGGATGATAGAAAGTGGAAGGTAGGATGACGCCATATAGTTCCTTGGCACGCTCACCATAACTTGTAAAAAACCGATATACCGCCGATGTTCCAAATTCTGAAGTGCAACTTCGAAAGTTTTTTGGGTTACTTTAACCTCTGTCTTTGATCGCTTAATTTAAAGCTTAGAATAATAATTAATAACACAGAAACCTGGTACACGCATCAATGTAATGCCACTCAAACAATACTAAATTTTACGATATTATTTGTGCCCTTGAGTGAGCTTCACGCTGCCATTTCTGGCTTCAAGTTTGACGCGTTGGCCGTATGAAGCTGTCTATATCGGTCACTAGAGGACGCCCGCGACTTCTTGCAGGTAGAATTATGCCCTTAGGGCTTATATTTATAAATTAACAAAAGTCCCTTAGTTCACCCTAGGATATCCAAGGATTAGTCCCTAGGTCCAGCTGTGCGTTGATCGATCAGGCAAGCAGTTCCTTCTTCACTACATAGTATAAAACAAAGTCGCTTTTTCTGTCCCTATATCCCTATGTATGCTTAAATCTATAAAACTACGCGACGGATTTTGATGCGGTTTTTTTAATAGATAGAGTGATTGAAGAGGAAAGTTTATATGTATAATACTTTAATCCGGAGATAGATATATAGAATATTCTAAATCTTAAAGTGTCCCACAGACTATTTCATCGGTTGATTTTCATGTCAGTTAGAGCACAAACTATCAGTTTCTCTTATAATTTACGACTGACGTTTTTTTCGAACTGCAAGTGAGTGGCGCGTGGCAATGCAGACCTGTATTAACAGGTTTCGGCCGGACAATCCGCCGCCTCACGACAGTCACGGCCGAATCTTCCGTACACTTGCGGATGGCCGGCTGGCCTGACGATCGAGACCACTTGTCAGTCAACAATCGTAAAGGACCACTATTCTACTGCGTTAAACAATATTGCTTACATGTTATCGTATTGTCAATGGTGCAATAGCTTTTATTTACTCGACAGTTATGGCGACAAAGTAAAAAACAATACACGCCAAAGATGGTTTTACGCATTGGAATAGAGGCCCAGAGTATCAGAGTTGATCTCGAACTATCCGTCTGGGCCTCTATTCTACTGCGTTATAAAGATATCCCGTTTGACGTGATCTAGAATCGTTTATGTCACAATCGCTATTATTGTAAATGACATAAAGAGTTATCAAAATGTTGACAATACGGAAACACGTCAAATACGATACCGTGTAGAATCCCAGCCGGCGGCTGACTGGAATGAACCCTAAAGCAGGCTTCATAGATTTATAGATGATCAGATTTGAGTCTGCAGAAACGCTTAGTCTGGAAGCCCCTAATCTCTTGCTCTTGCTTGGGCTCTTGTTCTTTATTTTTCACCAATTAACTATAGGTATTAATATTTCTAACCGTTTTAGAGATACAGCTTGTTAAACATTAGTGCAAAATCTGCACTAATTAATATTAGTGCAGACAACAGCTAAAAAAAATCTCCGTTTTTTTAAAAGTCCCTCGTTTTTTTCCACCCTGTATGACGACACGTTGGCCTAGTTGGTAGTGGCCCTGCCTTCGAAGCTTGTGGTCCCGTGCCCAAATCCCTATATGGAGAGATATTTGTGTGATGAGCACGAGTATTTGATCCTGAGCCTTGGACGTTTTCTATGTATTCAAGTATTTTATATTTAACTATATACTTAAGTTAATCGTTGTCCAGTACAAACCTAGAGCTCAGTTTGGGACTAAGCCAATATAATATGTGAAATTGTTAGATAAGGTCTCTAGATAACTTAGGCCTTTTTCACCGACTTCATAAGTAAACAACCTTAATGAATGTCATATTCATCCTGAGATTGCAATAAAATTGATCTGCTTTAAAAATGTTAACCAACCAAGCGAAGAAGACAGAAAAGACTGATTTGGGCATTTTCATTGTAAAGTTAGAAAACGTTAACTTTTGTCAGTTTTGTGACGAAATTAGTCATACATTTATATAGGTAATTTAGTCACAAAACTGACAAACTGAAAAGTTAACGTTTCTTAATTTTCCTTAACTAGGGTACACTTTATTTTGAAAATGCTCAAATCAGTCTTTTCTCTCTTCTTCGCTTGGTTAGTTATTTTTTTTAAAGCCGATAAATTTTATTACTACATATTAAAATTTACATGCTTTGTATGGGACTAATATCAATTTAACCCAAAGTACCAACTCGTAAAGTCTATCTGAGGTTTGAATATTGACATAGAATAACACCCAAGGTTTTAAACTCTAATTGGATTTCATTGATAACTTAACACCTGCGGCATATTCGAGTAAAATGATTAGAAATATATTGAATTGAGATGTATCGATTGAATTAAGTAAAATGTATTTATTTTCTCAAACATGCTCGGAAAGAACCGTTTTCCGATTGAAACACAAGTACGGAAAGTGCCTCATTTTACTCATAGGTGTAAAAAAACCATATGAAAACACTTTCCGTCCTTGTCCATATTTTATTTAAAAATGATCTCTATTGCCTGTAAAATCATATTGACCATGAAAAAATCCCATACACCCAATTTAATATAAGGTAGCGGCGCTGGGACGGCGGTGTAGTTTTCGAAACGAGATTCTCTCTCAATTCGTCGATTTTTTTTATCAAATACTTCTTGTACGATGATTACGCTGTTGATGTGGTGATCTCTACGAGAACCGCCGGCGGCGGGTTCGAAGCGTCGTTCTGCAGCTCTCGTAGGTGTGGCGATGACCTCGTCGGAAGCTCGTGCTTATGATGTTGGGGGTTTTACTCGTGGTGTTAAAATAATATGACCGCTGACTTGATTATCACATCGATTTTAATATACTATCACAATCTGTGTTATTCCTTAAGTATACTACTGGCTTATTTTAGATGAAATTTGGCTGATTATTGACTCTGATGATTTTGCACGTCCGTTCGCTGTCCGAGCGTGATTAGGAGAGAACGAATGAAGTAAGAGCGAATGAACTATAAGCTAAACAGTTTCACATTGAATGATCGTTGGTCTATAATTATAAAGGGGCTGACAGACGACCCTACTGATTTTAAAGGCCCTAATATTGAAGCCTACGGTAACAAGTAAAAACTGAAAACATGTTAATTTTCGATTAACACTTCTAATTACGCATTTGTACCATTTCCTCGCATTTATTGAGAAAAGCATTATATATGCCTCGTCGGAAATGGTGCCTGACGTATTTTAGCAGGCCTCACTATTGCTCGGCCTGCTAACCACCTCGCCAGGCAATCCGTTACTTTCCGCGCTAAGGCAATAATGTAATGTACTATTAATTTAGGATCGAATAGTTACGATTATTACCACTTTAGATTACTTAGGTACCTACATATATCTACAAAGATTTGTAATTTTTTATGTTTGTAACGAATATACTCAACACTACTAGACCGATCACGATTATTTCAACCACAAGAATGCTATATTATCACTCAGTAACATACGCTATATTATACTTTTCTACGCGGACGGAGTCGCATGCAACATCTAGTCCTGTTATAAATACTGGAAAATTCCTAACTGTAGAGTCCAGAATTCTTGTATCGCTTCTGAATTGTCATTTTCTTTTATCGACTTTCGTTATATAAAGGACCATAGATTTTAAAGATATGGCGTACGTATTCCAAGTACCTATCCTACATAAAAGACGCTGTTCTCTCTTTAATACTCGTTTCAAGCTAGACAAAAAATAGTCCTTGGTATTTTAAGCACTTTTTCCAATACACAGCCAAGTTAAAAATACATTATCACTATAGTAATTTAAAATTAACACCAAGACCTCGCCAAAAAGGACTCGTGCAAAAGGTGTTTTAAATAAACACAAAGAAGCCGTAGTTTCTTTTTCCTACTTTTTGCCTTCTTCGGCAACTTTACAATACAACGAATGAAAAGGTTTTTACAGCGATTTCGCAAAAACAGCGACCGTTCGCGCGTGAAATTATCGGATAAAAGCAATTGCTATTATTAACGCGGCAAGTTTCTAAATTAATCGGATCTCGTGTGTTCGGACATGTGAAACTTCTACCCTCGGTTACTACTTAAATATAACGTCGTATTAACTGCCAGCCAAAACTAGATTCTTCATCTCCATCATGACATTTAAAACTTTTATTTTGTGCCCTGCTTATTTTTGTCTAATGTTTCATTCCTAATTATTATTTTCCAAAAGTTATACCCCTTTTTACATCAGTTACATTGCTTTAAAGTTTATGCCCCCTGCTCCGGCGGGAAACACCTATTGTGATTGATTAATGATTTTTTGGGTGAAAATCATTAGGTGAATGCAAAATTTGGGAAATGATACATCCGTACAAAAATATTTTGCCGAAACGGCCGAAACTCCTAAAATACATACCAAACCCTTAGCCCTTCATTACGTACCCACGTACGCGTAGAATTCGTTTTCCGCTTATCACGTTATACTTAAGCTAATTCTTTCTGTTGGTAGTCGATTTAAAAAAATCTCAGTCTGCCCGTGTGATTGCCGGAATAGAATACTGTCACTCTATGTCTTCCCGTGATGTCGTAAGAGAGGGAATAAGGGCTTGTAGTACTGTTAGGCGATGGGCTTGCAACCTGTCATGTTGTGGTTACAGAATTATCAACAAGTCTTTTTAGAGTTGTTGGTATTTCTGTAGCCCTGCCTACCCCGCTCTGGGAATGAAGGCGTAATGTTATGTATGTATAACTCAGTCTCATTCTTAGCGCACGGAGTACCCAAGGAATATTCCCTCCAAATAAGTCCCTAGATTTTATTCTGCATGTCTGCCGTATATTAATGAAGTTGGCTAACTGCATAGTAATAGAGTATAGAATTCTTTGACTACTGCAGCGTAGTTAGCCGTCTTCGTTTGTAGTACGGCAGCGTTGTCTATCAGTCAGTCACGTTAGTGTTTTATATGTAATCATCTAAATCGTATAGTTTCTAATGAGATTCCCATTCCAGGTGGTAGCCCGCCGCAGCGACCTGAAGCTGATCGTGACCTCAGCCACCATGGACTCCAACAAGTTCTCCACGTTCTTCGGGAACGTGCCGACCTTCAGCATTCCTGGACGGACCTTCCCCGTGGAAACCTTCTTCGCGAAGAACGTCTGCGAGGATTATGTAGATGGGGCTGTGAAACAGGTTAGTGATTATCTTAACTAACTCGCTTTATAATTCGACGGACGAATTAATAACCGGCGAGTTTCATTTTCAAGCAGGTAACTTACTGCTCTGCTCTTTTTTATGGCAATCAGATGGCAAACGAGCACACAGGCCACCTGATGGTAAGTGGAAACTGTGACCCATAAACATTCGCATTCACAAGACTGCAAATGCGTTGTCAACCCTGATGACTAAGATGGAATGCCTCTATGCTAGTATTTCACCGGCTGTCTTATCCCCAAACCGGATCACAATAATGCGAACACTGCTGTTTGGCGGTAGCCTTGACTGAAGCGCCGTGTGCTTCTGTTTAGTCCACCAGAGTAAACACTCTTTAACCTCGCGTGTGATGTCCATGGACTTATTTCTTTAATAGGTTCATGGTGATTGTCTAAAACTCGACATTGGCAAGATACACTTTGTTACTCGTATAACAAAGAGTAAAAGCCATTAATTAAGAAAAAACCTTGCTCGTATGACTTTACTTGCTCTTTCGACGTTAAGCTAGGTTCAAGGATACGACTGTAGGGATAAGACAACTGATTTGAATGCAATAGTTGTCTTGTTCAAGCGTATGTAGAGTCCCACAAGTACATAAGCGACGTCATTGCAGAGTCAGACGTTAGAGGAAGCGAGGAGGAGGTAAGCGGAGGTAGTATACCTACTGGTTTTAGGCATATAGTTTTATTGTCCTAGATCATATTAACACTTATGGGCGCAGAGTATATTAAGTTATTGTTTTTAAATTTCCTACAAATCGTGTGGTTTTTTTTTGATTCGTGCATTGTCTTGGTTAGTCTCAAAGAGTCATTTGATTCTTGATATTTTTGTATGGATAGCGAGTTCTATCTTCTTTCCTCGGTTATTCAACAACTTTCCAGAAGGTCGCGGCTCTGTTATGACTCATAAATGTGCAATTCAATAAAGTGCATCCTCACCCAATTCCTAGCTGCATGAATGCAGTTGCAAAACTAATTTCGAATGTATTCAAGACGAGAGTGCAGGAACGGGTGAATGAATAACAATTTCACTGTAATATTCCACTTTATATCTTACCGCCTTTACTAGATACTTTATAATGTTTTTTAAAAACTTGACTTATCTTTGGTCACTAAATTAGTCTATTGATGTTATCTGTATGGATATCATAGTCTTTATAGTTTTCGACCATAGTCACGTCCGAGATAACTCGATGTGTGTGTTTGACATTTAATCTCGCCTGTATCTTGATACCTATTGACAAAAGAATAAGCATCCATTTATTTAGGCTTTGGGGATAGTATGTCAATGCTATTTTATCTAATTAAAACATTAGGAGTATATTATAAATAGAAAATAAATAAATAAATGGCAGTATCTTAGACAAAACTACTATATACTGTGTATATGTACCTAAGATACTAACACAGTATGGATTTTTGATGGTCCGAAATAAACAATTTTTATTTTATTTTTATAGCAAATGCAATCTTATTACTAACGGGTTAGGAATGAATCTGCTTTCCTATTGAATTTGATATACTGCATATTGGCTTATGAGGGAGTTCGTCTCCGGTCCTTTAAGAGTTTCTGTTCTCTATTCGGGCGTCGCTCGCTATTTAAAAGGATTGTTAACCTGAAATTCAAACCAAAGTCCATATAAAATGCGATAAAGTTTCTCTCCCCTTTCTTTTTTTTTTTATTTTAAAGAGAAGGCACACGAGCACTCAGGCCACCTGATGGTAAGTGGAACCTGAGACCCATAGACATTTGAATGCTCATGACTATAATCCCAAGACCTCAAATGCGTTGCCAACCCTGAGGACTAAGATGGAATGCCTCTATGCTAGTAATTTCACCGGTTGTCTTATCCCCACACCGGAACACAACAATGCGAACACTGTTGCTTGGCGGGTGGTTAATGGATAAGATGGTGGTAGCGATCCGGACGGACACTGCACAGGGTCCTACCACCACTAGAACTTGGTCCGATTTTTACGGTTTTTTAATGTCGTACATTTTATGAAATGCAAGGTCTGTGCGTTCTCCTTTCAAACAAAATATTTATAGTTAAGTATCAACAACGGAAACGTACTAACCTAGTTTTGTTGATGATTGAAAAATCGTGGACATCGGACTTAATTTAGGGGATGAAAAACGTTATCGCCCGTAGTTAAATTAATGTTTTTTTTTCATCTACGCTATTTTAGCGTCGCTTCATAATCCACTTAATGCGTACGCAAATGAACCGGCTTGATGCGTCTTGTTGTATTTGCTTGTGGTGGCTCACGGCGCGTATGATTGAGCACGCGCACATGCAAGCTGCGCGATGTACCTTTTTTTGAAGACAAACTACAGTTTATACTATGGTACACACGAAGACTCTGTTAACTGACCACCCCTAGACTTTAATACGTTGCGATAAGGTTTATGTTCGTTTGTAAATGTACAGTTAACAGTGTCTTCGACTGTACGAGTAGAAGTCTTTATCAGAAAAAGTATTTGTTTTCATAACATAGTAATTAGAAAAACAGGCCAACTGTTCTAGAGTTACTTTTGTTAGTGCGACCTTTTTAGGGTTCCGGGGCCGAATGGCAAAAACGGAACCCTTATAATTTCGTCATGTCCGTCTGTCCGTCTGTCTGTCCGTCCTTCCGTCTGTCCGTCTGTATGTCACAGCCATTTTACTCAGAGCCTATTGGCACTATATAAATGAAATTTGGAGGACAGATGTATTCTATGAACCGCTATACAATGATGTAGTAAAATTGAAAAAAAATATATATTTAGGGGTGGCACTCCATACATGTAACTAGGTGACGAAAAAAATTTTGAGTTAAATCAGCGTGTGGGGTATTTTTAGATAGGGCTTCCAAAATGATACGGAGGTCTTTAAGTGACTTTTTTACGTAAGTGAACAGTTGGCGAGATATTCGCTTCTGTCCGGGCGGGTAGCTTTTGAACTGTTAAATAGAACATTCTAATAAAAATTACAGTAGTAGAACATACGAAATACTTCCAACCAAAATTATTTTGAACACGATACGCTGTGTAGTTTTTGAGATTTTAATAATAATAAAAAAAAAACAACATGTTCATCCCAGCTACATGCACTAGGCCGGTTTTTTTTTATAAAACCACTTGAATCGTTTTTTACACGACTGCCCATTAAATGGAGTAAATGTATAGAGTGATTTTGTATTGCAGTCGGGGGACAGCTTTGTGCAACATTATCTTGCACTGCGATACAAATTTGTTTACCTCTTGACTCCCTTTTTTGTTTGGCATAGTCGCATTGATTGCAATGCTTGTTATTAATTTTTAAATTCACTTTAGGGCAGGGAAGGCGTGTTTTTTATTATTATTTTCGCCTGATTATTTTAAAGGTAATTTCTATTAAATTGTCTTCAAAAAACAGCTATATATACGATATATATATACTATAAAAATATTTGTATACTAACTTGACCGTCGTTTATTCTCGAAGGCGCATTAACCAGTTATTTAATATTATTTCCAAACAGTTTAAACACAACACGGAAGAGTCGCGCTTCACCGATTGTAATAACGTACGGTTATTAAACGAACGACTGGTTAAAATCGATGACCCTACGCAACTGTCATGGCGTTATGTAAACTGACAGAAGAGAGTTACGCGTTTACGAGTCGCTAGATTACGCGCTAATTCGCCAGATTGATAGATATAGCGGGTTTCAAATAAACATTCTTTTTTAAATGCAATTATTTCAAACTTTTTAATTTTAAATCTCCTTAACATATACATACTTTTTGGAATTTTCTGTCAAAATCGTAGCATAAAGTGTTGTATTCTTTTTTGTAATCAGCATTTTATTAGCTTCCATTTTTTCGCGGATGCTATATTGAAATTTTATATAAATCCTATATCACTTTGACAGTTAGGACAAATCTAATGATACCACATATGTTGGAAGTCCGTCAAACTGTTTAAGCTATAGAGCGTGCCAAAGCAATAGACATCTACACATACATAAATACGCTCAAAAAACATAATCCTCCTTCGGGAAGTCGGGTGAAAAAAGGATACATGTTGTTTTTGCCCTGATTAGTGTCCTACTGCTGGGTAAAGGCCTTCCGGCTTTTTTCCGCCATTTTTAATTCTTATTAAGTAAGTGCATGTTCCCTCCACTCACCGCCATCTCTTTGGTCTGCTTCGGCTCCGATGGCAGCATAGTTATGAACTAAAATTAAGAAACGGTAACATAGTTGCGTCAGGAAAATATGACAAATGGTGGTATCTCAGACAAAACTCCTGTAGCAAGTGCGACCATATTACCAACGGGTGAGGATTGAATCTGCTTCGTTTATTGGATTTGAGATACTGCTTATTGGCGCATGAGGACAGTGTATGATGCAAGTGATTAAAGTTACCGTTTTTTATTTTAGTATTTAACTATGCACTTCCCCGGGTTTTGTTTGGTTGCCGGGTTAGAATAGTGCCACACCATGTCTTCCCGTGGATGTCGTAAGACGCGACTAAGGGAATAAAGGCTTGTAGTACTGTTAGGCGATGGGCTTGCAACCTGTCATTAATACCTAGTAAACTTCTTGGCCTGATTGTGCAAAATGTGGTTACACAAGTCTTTTTAGAGTTTTTGGTATTTCTGTAGCTCCTCCTACCCCACTCTGAGAATGAAGGCGTGATGTTATGTATGTATGCATGTAACTATGTAAGTACACTGTTTTTAGAAAACCGCCTACTTACTGTTTTCTTTATCTGTGTTTTGGTATGAACTCGAACTTTCATTTCTATCGTAATCATAAGACTGGATCTATGCGATTTGCCACATCAATATGCATCCAGCAAGAGCTTTTGACACTTTTCTGCTACATTGTCTTACTAGGAACTATTATTTTATGACAAATTGCTCCAAAAAATGCATAAAAGAGCATCCTTACTACCAAAGTCAGTCAATTATCCACAAGGAAGTCCAGAACTTGAAATTTATTAGTTTATATAAAATTCATACTATTCAGCTGCTGTGGCGTCTAACTATTAACTTTTAAATTATTTTTATCTATTTAATTTAGGTTCCGAGGTAGAAAGAAAGAAACAATGTTTATTCGGACATCTAACAGAAGGACAAAATAACTAACTAAACAAAAGAGACAAAAATACATATCTTTATTGACTCTCGCATGTCTTTTCACTACTATACTCCCCTCAAATAAAAAAAAAATTTCAATGCACGCATTCCCTAAATCTCATAATTATTTACTTACCTACAAATTGGCAAAAGTAATCAATTTAAATTATTGATCGCACGTACGAATCAATGGTAGATCATTGCTTTAGTTGCGCTAAGATCTTTGCCCCCCATTATTACGTGGATTGCCTGTTATTATCTCTTAAGGCTAAAGACCGCAAGCGCAGGTTAATTACAATGTTTATTAAACAGCAGCCATGTAATAATTACTTAATAATGTTTTATCTCGCTGACATTAGGGTTTCTTTGGAAGGTTATTGTAGCTTCAGTGGCCGAGTGGCTTATAGTGTCAAGACGTGATGGTGAGGGAACGAGCTCGAATATATTACCTGTAATATGTTACCTGTGGCAATCCATTTTCATACGATGGGATTCTGCAGATTAAGCTTTTTTTCGCGAAAAATCTACAGGCTCAGGGCAGACAAGGTTATGATGTGACCCAATTTCCTAAATAAGTCCACACTTATATTTAAGGTATGCGTAGAAGTGCATATTATAAAGCGAAAAGGGTAACTCACCACTTCATCGAATGGAACGTTTCATCGAATTTCATTTCATCGAACGCCTTTTTCTGCTGAAACTATAATGTTTTCAGGTATATTAAACATTACATTACGTAGGTCAGGCTAGGTTAGATGCTTGAGATACCCTGAAAACATTATCGTTTCAGCAGAAAATTGCGTTCGATGAAATGATAGACACCTAGAAAAAAGATTTGATTTTTTGTTTGTAATGATTAAACTCAAAAACTACTGGACAGATTTTGAAAATTATTTCACCAGTAGAATGCTACAAATAACACACGCTACTTTTTACCACGGAAAATGGGACGGTTCCTGAGGGAGGAGCGATATACGACTTCTGCGCGGACAGGGTAAAAGCCTATACTCATAAATAAATTTAGGCGATGTATTGTGCTTTTCGAATGTATTCAGAACTAATCACTTGATTCACACTTTCTACAATTGTTCAATTGTTTTGAGTACATTGTGACAAGTTTTTGAATAACAATAGTCATAGCCAAAATACATCTTGATGTTTGCTATGTTAGATTATTCGAGTCTAGTCTAGGTTTGACAAGCTCCTGTTTTACAAATAATTCTTACTAATTAATGTGCATTGTACGGAACCCTCTGTTAAATTATGCGACATGCAATGATTGAGTTTTTATTATACTCGTGGTTATTGTGTGACACTTTAAGATTGTAGAATGATGCATGTAAGGTTAGTAAGGTACAATAATACGATTCGTGTAAAATCGTATCACATATATTTCTGTCTCCTTAACCGGTAAGTTTGGGAGACACGTATCGGTGTGGGTTTATCGATTTACGAACTCACTATCTGTCAGTTAAGTACCTATATTTATTTGAACGTGTCAGCCTCCAAAAATGTAAATATAATGAAACCATACTAATAGGAACTGATTTCGATGGAATCTGGTATGAAGATAGCTTGAGTCCCGGGGAAGGACATTGGATACTTTTTACTTTAAATTTATTCCGCAAAATTTGAAAGTTCGAGGGTAAAGCGATAAACGACATCAAAGCGTGACGGACCTAGCGGCGGCTAGCTTAGTTGGTAGTAACTAGTAACCCTGCCTTCGAAGCTAGGTGTCCTGGGTTCAAATCCCGGTAAGGGCAAATATTTCGGATGTTTTCTATGTATTTAAATATATATTTCTCTATATAAGTAAGTTTATCGTTGTCTAGTACCCATAGTACAAGCCTAGAGCTTAGTTTGGGACTAGGTCAATTTGTGTGTGTGTAGGTTATTTAACAGCTAGCAAATTAAGGTTTATTCTACTTCTTCATAAACGGTTTTCCGTCATTGCGTTCCATGTCACTGTGTCATCGCTTTCCACCGAATCATCGCCATCTGGCGTTATGAAATTGCAAATGGCATTATCGCGGTTTATGATTGCATTCCCTGTCGCCGATCAGAGACAAGACATGCCACAGCGTAGTCGATTGTAACTATAAACGCTTGAAACTCGCTTAGATTGTTATAGTACGTGTATTTTTAACCGACTTAAAAAAAAGAGGCGGTTCTCAATTCGTCTTGTTTTTTTTACGGGTAAGTATGTATGTTCCCTGATTACACAAACACTGCTGGACTGATTTAAAGAAATAAATTGTTCAAGTTGTCATTCTTTCTAGTTGGTCCCATTTTCAGCACTTCAAGATCTGATGATGCGATCTTGGAGAAACCGGGGGAGCTCCTCAAATATTATAGGAATACATATATATATAGCGATTTTAATATTTTCAGTGACAAGTCTAGCGTTTGCATTCAAAAAGTATCATTCGGTGAAGTGGAACTGATGATGAAGACCACTGATGGCCACCGGAACTCCTTAACGGTACCTATTTCAGGGGTGGCGATAAGATATCTCGATTAAGATAGTTGAGCGACTATGACTTTCCCGCGGCGCATTGCTTGTTTCTTATTAATTGGAATGTTGGACTACATAACAGTATTATTATGATTACTAAAAGGTATGAAATAAAATATAAAAAAAAACTAATAACTGTCTTGAAAATGAAAGAAAGAAATTATTTTAAAATTATAGTTAGGTCAGTCCAACTAAAGTCGGCGTCCCACAATATTTTTAACCAAAAGCCGAATCCAGTTGGAGTGAATTTCTTGCTTTTAGAAGACGGTTTTAGTTCTTTTTATTATTTATTTTTACACGAATGTTTGGTTAAGGTGTGCCGTGTGTTGGACTTTTCTTGTGATAGCAGCAGCTGAGCGAAGCAGATAAATATGCACTGCAAGTGCTTCAATGCAAACTAAGTTTATTGTTCTGCATAGATCAGTCGTGGTCACCAACGTAGAAAGAGATGTTCGTCCTACAAACGTGTATGGTAGTACGTATGGGAAATTACGTCGCCTAATCCGCAAAGTCTAAAGATAAGTGTTATCCAGTGAGTCCTACCGTGAGTGGTCATGTTTCGGCTCCGTAAGCTGGTCCACAAATTCAAAGTTTTTTAACGAGCTATGGAAAGAGTGGAAGTTTCTCTGAAGGATCGCATTCGTTACGAGGTGATCCGATAGAGAACTAAAGTCATACTAGTAATAACAGAGAATCAATCTATGAGAGTACATCGCTGATCTCCAAATTCTGGTATTAAACTGGCTGTATATTTAATAGTGAACAAAATCCTTTAGGTAGGCAGAAGTAGTAACATAAACGGTAACTCATCACTTCATCGAAATTTCACTAACCTAACATAATTATGTAAATAATGTTTAAGATACCCTGAAAACATTATGGTTTCAGTAGCAAATAGCGTTCGATGAAATTAAATTCGATGAAATCATTCGTTGGAAGGTGTTTCGATGTAATGACACCCAACATAAATAAACAAGTGCAAAAGTTTTTTTTTTTTTGTCGTTTTGTACCGTAAAGCTTTGCGCTGTTGAGCGCTGTTGTCTGTCGAGTTGGACGGTGTCAATGAACCGCAAGGCCTCTACCTTCGGATCAATACTTGTTAAACAATTTACGCCTATAATAATTCAAAGTTTAGTACAACGTGTAGCCGAGGTCGTAACAATGTTTCGAAGACGTCAAAAATATCTAGGCATACGTCTCTTTTGGAATAGTCATGCACTGACGACAATTAACTACTAACCTTATCGAAATCAAAATATTGAATTTATCAGTAGAGAAAAACCAATGGGAGGAGCCATGCAGCCGTCTAGTTAGTTTTCCGTTACTGAATGGGATGAATTTCCAAAAACCCCCCTACTTCAAAGAATATTCTGGATTCCCTAGGTTATTCAAAGAATATTCCGTCCAATAGGTTTACATATCAACAATCAGTTCAGAATTTTTGTTTACGGAGGATTTTACCGGCTTCTTACTCTCTTTATTTGTCAATTTAAAACTAGAATATGTTCAAAATTCGCTGCTGAAAATACTATTTTTTTTATTTTTTTTATGGTAAAGAGAAGGCACACGAGCACTCAGGCCACCTGATGGTAAGTGGAATCTGAGACCCATAGACATTTGAATTCTCAAGACTATAATCCCAAGACCTCAAATGCGTTGCCAACCTCAGGGTTCATTCCGTCTTAGTCCTCAGGGACTAAGACGGAATGCCTCTATGATAGTAATTTCACCGGTTGTCTTATCCCCACACCGGAACACAACAATGCGAACACTGTTGCTTGGCGGGTGGTTCATGGATAAACCAAAACTAAACTTAAACTTGAACCTTCAATTGAATGGCCAAATACGTCAATATCGGGTCGATTTTCTATGAAATATGCAATACGCGGCACTAAAACTATCAAACTAGGCTTGTTGTTAGCGTATGCCCCAGTTTTTAGAATTAACTGCCGTAGTCTTGTACAGACTACATTAGTGATTTAGTTAAGTTGCGAGTGTTTTAGTAGTAATTTCGTTGTTCAGACACGTTTAGTTACTAATATAATCGCTACTTGACTAAATTACTAATGTAGGCTGTACAAGCCTTAGAAGGTCGCGTGTGGTATGTAATAAACACGCCATTTTACTTATTAACAAGTCGTTAAGGTATTTAACTGTGAATTTGTTGATCTGTAGGCTTTATGGGTTATGGCTTTTCCACTAGCCAGTTTTATCCTCGTAGATTCTTGCACGATTTTTTAATACTTACAAGGTATTTTTTTTATCATTGCACAAATTTTAATATATGATTTTGTATCGTGAATATAATATATTACGACAATAAGTAATAGATAGATAGTGTATAAGTTGAATTGTGACGTACCAACTAAGGATTTTAGTTATCTGACAATAAATTATTTTTATTTATTTAATAAAACGAGTTCAAAAATAACTTTTTTTGTTGCAAATTATCTCTCTTTTACCTTCTCGTGTGGACACAAAGTCACACTAGAAATGATGATATGGGTTGTCAAGCTGTAGGTATGCGATACACTGTATTGACATTCGAAATTTTAAATTTCATGTACAGCTTATCATACAACAAGCCCCTCTCCTACTGATATTCTAAATTTGAAATTTAATTTATTAACTTACTTAACAACACTCCCCTCTCCTCGCACCCCTGCATTAGAGGGTCCATGAATATCGTTAAGTTGTGGAATCATTGAATCGGCTATATCTCTTATATTTTTTAAGCTAGAGTAAAAATAACACAATATATGTTATTGATTAACAATAGCGAAGCAAATATTAAAATTTGTGCATCTATTCAAAAATTACCCTGTATATCATTGCGCAATTTTCATCAAATTAATTAGAGCCGTTTTCGAGTATGTTATTACAAATATGTATACAAATACTGCTCATTTAATTACCTCTCACTACGAGCTATTCCATTTTATTGTGTATGATTGTCGATCGATCGTTAGGTTTAGTGGTGGTAGGACCCTGTGCAGGGTCCGTCCGGATCGCTACCACCATCTTATCCATTAACCACCCGCCAAGCAACAGTGTTCGCATTGTTGTGTTCCGGTGTGGGGATAAGACAACCGGTGAAATTACTAGCATAGAGGCATTCCATCTTAGTCCTCAGGGTTGGCAACGCATTTGAGGTCTTAGGATTATAGTCTTGAGAATTCAAATGTCTATGGGTCTCAGATTCCACTTACCATCAGGTGGCCTGAGTGCTCGGGTGCCTTCTCCTTAACATAAAAAAAAAAAAAAAAAAAAGGTTAACAGAAACACTTAATACATTCCCACCTCATTGCTACTCACGCAACTGCAGTGCGCTTGCATTTCAAACAAGCGCAATCCGCTTTCGTGCTACACGTATGCAGTTTCAGGAAAGCTGACACAAAAGAATAAACAAAACCGACTCTATCTGTGCGTGCGCCGACGTAGAGGTCGCTGTATTTTGTAAACACTTAGTTGTTTAAATTTCAATCAGTGTTGTACTACTTCTATTATGAACACAAGGTGTTCACAAGTATTCACAACCGGTTCATTCATGTGTACTGATGAATCGACCTGTACACACTTATTGGCTAAGCACTAAAGACCAAACGATGGCAAGCCGTCATTCTCAAAAACTATACGGCCTTCGTGATTAGTTGAATAACAGTATTTTTGCTCGAAAAAACTTGGTTAGTTAAGAAGCAAGAAATTAAATATTTAGTCGTTACTTATTATTAAACAAGGAACATATATATATAACATACTCGTAATAATCTAAAATATAAATCGTTTATTCACTGAATATGAGTTACAATAAATAGGTGTTACATATAAGTAGCACCTATTAAGTAACAACTATTATGCAAGTTGTGTGAGATGGTTCCCTGATGTGATGTCGTTCGGTCCGTCATATTCTGCTAGATGTAATCGTAGCGTGCGAATTTTAAATTCTTAAATTGCTTTCTTTTTGGGACAAAAAGAACATCTTAGTCTAGGTTGCCGTTTAAAACAAATATTAATAAATCCATATCAAAATTATTGAAAAACAGCCATAGATACAAATTAATCTTTATATACAGGGTGTCCGGGAGATAGTGGCCAACCTTACAGGGCCGGATAGCTCAGCTTAGGAGTGTCCAAAATATGGTAAATCATGTTAAAGTCGCACCGAAATCGAGATATGTCAACAACGGTACCCTGGTTCATCATTTCCGATGCCACGACCACATTTATTAGATTTTTTCAGTTTCGTTTGCTGTCAAAGGAAGCTGATAAAACTTGCTTCAAGGCACTTTAAACAAAATTTATAAATAACTAGCGGCCGCCAGCGGCTTCGCCCCGCTGCAAATTTCCGTCTTTCCCGGTTTGGTTTTTCAGTTTTTTTCTTTCATAAGAACCTTTTCCTGACAGTAACAAACACAATGAAAAAATAATTAGTGAAATCGGTTCAGCTGCTCTCGAGATTTGCGCTTAGCAACACATTCAGCGATTCATTTTTAGGGTTCCGTTGTCAAACTAGGAACCCTAATAGTTTCGCCATGTCCATCCGTCCGTCCGCAGCCTAGCGCAGAGACTCTTAGTACTAGAAAGCCGTAATTTGGCATGAATATGCATATTAGTCACGCCAACAAAGTGAAACAAAAGTAGAAAAAAAAATTAAGGGTATCTCCCCTACACGTAACATGGGGATGTATTTTTTTTGGCGTCTACCCCATCATGTGGGGTATCGTTGGATAGGTCTGTCTAAAATATTACAGGGTTGTAAAATAGTTTTTCGATTAAGCAAACCGTTGATAAAATATTAAGCTTTAAAGTGCAATTTTTTGCTAGACTCAAGTGTCCCCGCCCCCCCCCCCCCCACTACAGCCAAAACTACAAATGCTAAAATTCGGAAAAAAATCTTTAATGAAAGGACTTAACGAATTTAAAAGGAAAACTATCATGACTAAGTAGACATCATTGGTTCTTGAGATACAGGCGATTAAAATGTTTATACCTACTTAAATCATCTTTTGGCACCAATTGACTTTAAATAGAAAATTAGTTATTACTTGTTGATTTTTATGTTTGTAGTACTTAACGGCTTCGGAACCCTATACTGAGCATGGTCCGACATGCTCTTGTCCGGTTTTATTATATACATTAGTAGTTTTTATTTTTTTAAGCCAAATTAAAGTTTAGGAATGAGTTTTTCTTTGGCAAGTTTGACAACGCACGGTGTGAAAAAAATAAATAAAACCTGTAGTGTCGCTTTCTCAAAAAAAAACTTGTTTAATGGATGTTCTAAAATGATATAACAATTAGCTTCGCTGCTACTGCACTGTTTGTCCAACAAAGACTGAATTCTATCAAACTATCGAATTCTAAAAAAATACTTTTACTTTCGTTTAATATCAAATCAAATGGTTTATAATATTTTAAAAGACAGTTCACGTAAATTTAAAATGCAACGACACTACGATAAATGCTAATAACAAACATTGTCTTAAATTTAAAGCTAGTGCTTAAGATCCTTACCGCTTAGAGTACAGAAATTCCAAAAAAAAACTAAGTTGAGATATTTCGTATTGGAAGCGACTTTTACTAAACATGATTTATCATATTTTGGACACTCCTGAGCTGAACTATCCAACCCTGTAAGGTTGGCCACTATCTCCCGAACACCCTGTATAAGTCTGTTAAAATATAAACTGACCTTTAAACAGGCTAAATTCATCAAACCCATTTTACAATCACCCAGTTAAACTAACTTCCGATTTAAAAATCTGCGTCAGATCCGGTCTTACCGTTCTAGAACTACGATGCCAAAGACAGACACAGACAGACAGATAAAAGGCGTCAAACGCAGAAAACCCTCTGTTTGTGTTGAAGGTTAAAAGTATAGTTACGAAAGGCCTATCATAAATTGACTCAATTTAGTATTTATAGTATTTTAATGGACAAGGACCAATGATTGATACTTGATTTTTATTTTACAGAAGATAAGGGTTATTCATTTGTTTTGCAACAATCATTTGATGATCATCTTTGAATGAACTCTCCATTATTAGTGCCTGTCAGCTTAGTGTTCAACATTAGTGCCATCACTCTAGTATATTTGTAAGAAATTTGTATTTATTTATTTTATTGTATTATGCTTAGTATTTCCACCGATGTCTAATTGACCTCCTTTTTTTGAAAAACCGTGCTTGTATCCCCTTTGGGTACTTCGATGTAGTTATTGCTTTCTTTGTTTCAATTAACTAATGGATTTTACCCGCTCAGAGAATAAAGTTAGGTGGGTCATTCTTCTTTTTTACCGACAATTGCCTGTCCTCATTTTACCATAAGTTATCAGTTAGAGTATTGATTATTAATGTTTTAGTGTTTGAATATACGTCCAAACATTTATTCATCTATTAGTACAAAATAATCTTTCACTTTCTCTATCCAGTGTTTTTTTTATAAGTTTGTTTTTCTTAGAATCGCGTGACAGAATGGTAATACAAAATTTAGTCTCCTCTGGAAACGGCCACTCTGTCACAATATATTCTGAAAAACCACCAAAAAGAAAAAAACATTATCGCCACCGAAATGATCATGAATTAGTCCAAATAAAAATTCACGCAACGTATTTTAAAATCAAAAATGAAAACCATAATTATCAATAGTTGGAAAACGCAAAATATACAAAAATGACGATGTATTGTCGGTAAAAAAGTAGAACGACCCAGGTACTTTTAAAACTTTATAGCTGGAACTTTCCCGAGAGCAAATGTATTTGAGAAATCAATTATGTGCTTGTTACTTAATATATAGAGTCTGGCAAATGAAAGATGAGAATGAAAAATTCACTTTCGCGGCAACACTATATGTCATTACCATAGGTTTTGACAATCAGTGTTGCCGCGTAAGTGAATTTTTCATGCTCATCTTTCATTTGCCAGACTATATCACTTCGGTATTTGAAAAATTAATCAAAGAACAAAAGGTAAGGATGGAAGGAATGGAAGATAGGGTTTATAAACTGGCAATATGATTAATATTTTCCGCGCAAATAATAGGTAGTCATAATTAATCCACACGCATAGAAAATCCTAATTTCTTCAAAAATATAATAAACTTGACAGTCTTGATACCATAAAGTCAATCTTTTGCAAATCGAGCGGTCGAACAACCAACCACGAATCCCATAAATTACGATTTTACCGTTTAACGTTTGTTTTCGAATGATATTTTCAAGTATTCGATTCTCAAAAATTGGCCTGCATGACTTTACCTTTAAACTGCCTTTTACAACTAACTAGTGTCTCTAAACCTTCTTCCTAACTAATTAACTTAGCAAAATAGATTCACGACGTCCAACAAGCACTTAAGAAACAAAGTAAAACACATCACCATCCTCTGACCGGCAATGGCTTGTAAAACGGTCATAGATCGTTGCAAAGGTCAGGGTTGCCTCAAGGACGCACTCTGAGGCCACCTTTATTTCTCGACGTTGATGTATTGGTATCTATTTCAAGAGCTATCTTGCTAATAGGTTTTGAAGTGCATTTGTTATCGTTTCGTGGCTTATATATCAATTCATCTGCATTGTGGGATAAGCAATTCATGATATCAACTCAAATTTGTTACTCTATATGTAAAAGCAAAGTGGAAAAGTACGATATGTTAACCAAACTCATAAAGAACGCAAAAGCAATATAACTTTTCGAACTTAGTGTAAACATTGCAATCCAAATAAAATCTAGCTTAATCATACGGAGTTTACTCATCTCAATATTCAGAAAGTTAATGTAGAAAATTGTGCGTTTGCACGGCTGATTGGAATTTACCTACACCGTCCTACGCCAACGGTAAGGGGGAAGGGGGGGCTTTAGTTACAAGGCGGCGTAGGGCGTAGTTAATTTGGATTAAAGTTTGACAGAACCTTCTTAGCTTGCCTCCCACCCCTACCTCCAAGGGGCATTGAATGTTTGAAACCTTTGTACGAGTACTAGGAAGACTGATGATAACATTATTTATTTCTAGGACGCTATTAATGATATGAATTTGTAATATCCGTTAGAGGTACCTGTAAAATAATATTTGGACACTTTGCTCGTGAAAAAATCACTGATGGGATCCTTGTGAGGGAACTTTTAATGTCCATTGTCCAACAGTAGACATATTTTGAGGGATTATTAACAGACATTCCAAATCAATTATCACATTAATATCGCAAAAGCTAGAAAATGTGAGTAAGTTACTCTTTCAAGCTGGACAGATTTGGATCAAATTTTGAACGAACAATATTACCTATTAATCCAAAAAAAGACGGACTCCATGGTCTGGGTAATGTGGACGAAATTGCATGCAAGAACTGCAAATATTCTTGTATACACATAAGAAATCTTCAATCGGCGCAGTGGCAGATGTTACCGTCACGAGTCAAAGCCCAAAAGATAAACAGGATACTCCTTCCTAATTAAACATCAAAGTCCAAGGAAACAACATTGTAAAGTTAATGTCCCCATAAATCTCGGATATCTAATTTGTTCTCCTAATCTAGTATTTACCTGTTGACGTCACACATGACGTTAGTTTTGAGCTACTGCAGTACTTTGTAATCTTATTAAAGCTTGGTTAACATACTTTCCTCGTCGTAAAAAGTACTTAAATGCTTAAAATCCAATACCTATGCGACTGTATCTTCTAGCGTAAAATGTTGATTTTTCCAACCGCTATTCAGTTGCATTTGCACCTTTATTAACTTGTAGCATATTCAGTGCCGGGTTTATTATTTTTATACGACACATACTCGATGTGGAGACCTGGGCTTAAATGTGTTGAAGAAGTTCATGGATAAGCCCAGAGGAGTTATTAGATTATGCTTAACAGGATTTAGGTCACGTTTGCAACAAGATTGGATTTGTATTTGCTAGGAGGTTGAGGCACTATTTTGACACTTTAACGTAATGTTTGAACTGCTGTACAAATGTCAGTGGCGTTATAGCGACTAGGTACAAATGTGTGCAGCTACTTATTATGCCAACTACAGTTAATGGATGGTGCTGTATCTATTTAATGTCTGTTCCAGGCTCTCCAAATCCACTTGCAGCCTGACGAAGGCGACATCCTCATCTTTATGCCAGGTCAAGAAGACATCGAAGTGACATGCGAGGTAACTTACACCGGTTTCACGGTTTCAGTAATTATCTTCAATTATTTGCGAGAGTGAGTTCATTTTGCTCAGTCATCAGTGTCATCACGGTTAAATAAAATAAATAAACAATAAAATTAATAATAAAGTTCGAAATCCCTTAGGCCTCTCCAAAAACTGCAAATCTTTAAGCGATCTTCTTCAGTTAAGTTTGAATTCTAATATTCTTACCATCTTTAACTAACTGCCTTTGAAGAAAGACTTGCTACAAACATGAAGCTGACGCATGTCGCTACATGATGATGAATTGGTAACAGTGACGGTTTGGATTCCCAGTTTAGGCAAAAGCTTGTGTGATGGATGAACATGTAAGTACGTTAATGTCTGTGTCACCTTCCGTATTATCACCGGAGTGGTCTCAACGGAAGACCAGCTTTGGCAGCACATGCTGAGTTGGAACCATTTCGCAACAATTTTCACTATTCTGTCGTCTCTTTACGTTTTTTTTTTTTGTTATTTAATATCCTCAACTAAGGCAAAAGCTTGTGTGATAACCAGAGGGCGGAATTCTCATGGCAAAAATTCAAATCTCATGGGGATAGAACATTTTGTTTTATCGACTTTTCCAGTTATCGATATTGTGTAATCAATAATCTCTTTGTTATTTTAGTTTTGCTTTTATATTTAAAATTTAAATGTCATTCTTCATTCGCATTTAGTTATACAACAATACGTGAAGCTCTTTAGATTGAATTTGTTAATATTGTTCTATTTTTTTCTAAAATATAAACTAGAAATAAAACTAAATCTAATACATAGAACTATACAATAAAACTACACCTACATTAGACCGCTACTAGAGGTCATAGTTAATATTCGTAAATTATTTTGGTTGAGTGATAATGTATCAAGAGGAGGTATAATTCTATTTCGTAAAAGATCTTGTGCTACGCGAACCATAACTACTTGTCGATAGTCGATAAAATACTACGTTCTATCCCTGACATTTAAATTTTTGCCATGAGTATTCCGCCCTCTGGTAGCTGATAATAAGCATGTTGATATTTTAAGTACGTTTATCGTTGTCCGGTACCCATATAACACGCCTAGAGTTTATTTAGGACCCCTCATGTTAAATGTTTTATAACATCTTTACAGGTATTGACCGAGCGCCTAGCCGAGCTGGACAGCTCGCCTCCACTAACGGTGCTGCCGATATACTCGCAGCTGCCGGCTGATCTTCAAGCCAAGATCTTCCAGCGTGCGCCGCCCGGCCAGCGCAAGTGTATTGTAGCAACTAACATAGCCGGTTTGTACATACATAACATCACGCATTCATTCCCAGTGAGGTAGGGACAGCTACAGAAATACCAACAACTCTAAAAAGACTATAATTCTGTAACTACATTTTGCACAACCAGGCCAAGATGTTTACCAGTGTATTAGTGAGAGGTTGCAAGCCCATCGCCTAACAGTACTACAAGCTCTTATTCCCTTAGCTGGTTTGTAGTATATTATAATTCTTCTCCTTCTTCTGTTATTAATCGCTGTCCACTGCGGTATTCCATAGCGATTTCGCCAATATCAAGTGAGTAAAGTATATCTTTCAATCGGCCATCTTCCCTCCCGAAGGGTACCGCAAGACCTCATAATTGTTCATCTGGACTTGACAGAATCGCATGGAGCTAACCCCATGTGCTTCTGTTTAGTCCACAAGAGAATACTCTTTAGCGAACATTTGTCCTCGCCTGTGATGTCCATGGACTTATTTCTTTAATATGTCAATGGGAGTGTCTATTAATAACTCGACATTGGCGAAATACATCTTAACAGGAGTGAAGTGAAAGTTAGAATTAGGATTTTTCATCTGGGTGCTGAGTGCTGTTTGCCACCTTTGTTCCATAAAAATAGGCGATTGACTTCCATACGTTTTATTTCCAGAAACTTCCCTCACCGTGGACGGAATAATGTACGTTATTGACTGCGGCTACTGCAAGCTCAAAGTGTACAATCCTAGGATCGGTATGGACGCGTTGCAGGTAAGCCATATGACAGATAAAATACCCCGCTAATATCAAATAACTTTTTGGCTTCGAACCGACCACTTTGTCACATGAATTTATATAATTATATATTTTAATTCCCCGACTTAATGACTAAACAAAAATGTTTTATAAATGACCGGAACATATTAGAATATCTGACATGCCAGAATTCAAAAAACTATTATTGGATTTTTTAACATACAGAGCGATTTATTTCGTATAGAGTTTTTAAATTGTAATCCGTATCCGTATTTAATTTGTAACACGTAACATACTAAACCTAATAGGTTATTGCCCGTGGTCCGCCTAATTAGTTCACCTCTATGGATTAAGGATACTAAACTGGTTAAAATTAATAGGTAGGTTTAGGTTATGTCAGTTCTTCAAAGGGCCCAAAGCGCCAAAATTCCTCAGAAGTAGGAGCTCCGCCGACTCAGTTACCTTGTGCTAAAATGTCCAAGTGAACTAATTAGGTGGACCATGGGCAATGACCGAACCTAATTGTACCTAAGTGCATGCTATCTGTCATAACATAATTTTGATAAGATAGATAAAGATAAAGATAAAGAGACATTTTGTATGCCTATCAGGGAATGCAAATAACCGGTTAATAACCGAATTTTGTATGCAAAAGACGGTTAATAACCGGTTTAACCGGTTTGTTGCATTCCCTAATGCCTATAATGGCCAAACATAGTGATACTTACCTACTTTTACGATTATTCCATAATTTTTACCCATGTTTTACAAATAAATAATTTGATTTTATTTGATTTAATTGCGACCCATACTTAACTGAACTCAGGAAAACCGATTCCTATTAATCTCAATCAAGAATTACACAAGCTTCGATTTAAATCTGCATTAATATCAGTCCATCCCTTCGAATTATTTTACCATTCTCTACATTCGACCATCAACGTTTTTTCTTTAGATATACCCCGTGAGCCAGGCCAACGCGCGGCAGCGGGCCGGCCGAGCGGGTCGCACCGGGCCCGGCAAGGCCTTCTGTCTGTACACGCAACGCCAGTACACGCACGAGCTGCTCTCCTCGACAGTGCCAGAGATCCAGCGCACCAACCTCGCCAACACTGTGCTACTGCTCAAATCTCTAGGAGTCGAGGATCTACTGGCTTTCCATTTCATGGATCCACCGCCACAGGTATGGTTTTGACTCTAACGCTATCTGTGTGTGCATTTAACCTCTAGGATATAATTTGTAATGTCTGTATTCACCTTCACTGGTTTTAAAAGATTCCATATTGACTTGATAATAATTTCGGAAGTCTTTAGGATTGTTCAAAGCGTGTGTGATAGTGTTTTGGATAAGATCAACTTTACGTCGCCTCGACAGCATGCTACAGCGCACTAACCTATCCGCCGCCTTAGCTAAGTTTTAACTACAACGCCATCTAGTTTACCCCATAAACCCTAATCACAAGCTGGTCTGCTGTTTGTGATGACTACAGCGACATCTAGTATTAAGTTAGGAAAGGTCAACTATACGTCGTGCTAGTAGGATACTGTACCTTCACGCTGAGACTGTATATTGCCTGAAATATGGGGTATTATAGCCCCCCAATACTGTTAAAGACTTAAGGTACACGCGTACCATAACTCCTCTATTTCAGCATTCATAAGTTCAAAATCTGTTAGCAATGACCAGCATTACAACATTCAATTTTATTATCTGCGTTGGTGTTGTCGTGGTGTTGGGTGTCCTGGTGGCTGTAACGTAAATCTTATAACGTTATCGAATATGATAAAGTTATGGGTTTCAAATTTGGAACATGTCCCAAAACCAACTCAAATTGTTTAAATTGAACTTAAAATTTAGTCAAAACGAAACTTAGCACATGTAGATAGGAGCTGTGGTAGCAATGCAAGTAATTTGCCTTCGGATTCTGAATCCATCTTAGAGTACTCATAATATGTGTGTAACTAGATAAAGTAATGTATGCAAATCTACATAATTAGGCCTTAAACACGACCTCATTATGTATTATTCAATCGCGATGAGTTTACACTTGGAATAGCTGCCAGTTCATATAAACTTGGACGTATTTATATGACAAAACTGTCACCGCCAAGACTATTCTAATCGCGGTTTGATAATATCAGTTACATAGACATCATCAGCATCAAGTATGTACTTGCGGTTTTGGGACAGACCTTTGTCTAGCATTGCGTCTGCAACATGTGTGGTCAACAGGACACCATCCTCAACTCGATGTACCAGCTGTGGATCCTGGGCGCGCTGGACGGCACGGGCGCGCTGACGGCGCTGGGCCGGCAGATGGCCGAGTTCCCGCTCGACCCGCCGCAGTGCCACATGCTCATCGTGTCCGCCGACATGGGCTGCAGCGAGGAGGTGCTCATCATAGGTACAGTCAAACTGACCCACCTTAGGTCCAAAGTCAATCCGACATTCTACAGCAGAAAGATTGAGTTTCCTCTAAGTTACAAATGACTTGGCATCTTTAAGGACATTGACAACTTATAGCATTTATTTTAAATGGGGGTTTATATTTACAGTCGTGACCGTGTGTCGATGTACAGATCTATCTATGTTCGCATTGCGCTATCGTACTACGTTAGAGTGACGCACGCATTCAATGTAAGGGGTTTTTACTCGACAGCCCAAAAAAAAAGTGTAATGTTCATTGTGGATTCATGTATGCCTGAACCAAACCTAGGCGTGTAAGGTATCATTGAAATCGTAAAATTATCGCGAGTAACCTAAGTTTGTCTTGTGGTCGGAATGGTACTAAAAGAACAAACGCAAAAATTTAAAAGACAGATTGAATCTGCATGTTTTTTTTTGTGGTTTTTTTACACATTCAATCGCTCCTCTGCAATAACCGAACCTGCTAATTCTATGACTATGGTTAAAAGATCAAAACTTACCTACTTGGAGAATAGTTATTTCTGCAATAAGAGAGCAAAGTTGTTTTTTGCTGCGTGTGTTGATTTTGAATCCCGAGCAAGCGAAGGGTTCTAGGTTACAACCCTGAGTGCAGAGGGATTCAAAGACACGAGATGCACATAACTTTGGTCTCGCGTTGCACATACAACTTTTTACCTCAGCAGCGATAACATAAATTACCTTAAGTTAAAAAAGACAAAATGGTAAAAATTTAACAACGCCCAACCGCCCTTTATACATTCATCATCATCATCATCATCATATCAGCCGAAAGACGTCCACTGCTGGACATAGGCCTCCCCCAAGGCTCTCCACTTAGACCGGTCTTGTGCCTTCCGCATCCATCGCGATCCCGCGATCCTTACGAGGTCGTCGCTCCATCTTGTTGGAGGCCTACCAACAGCTCGTCTCCCGTTTATACATTGTCAAAAATAATTAAAGAGTTACTTTGTCTCACGCTCGCTGCAAAATCAAATTTTGCTCACGGTCTTTGAACAGCAAAATCACCCTTTTTGAGGTGCTGAGGTGAAAACGAATATACACCTATTTAGAACAATATTCATTTGTATCGTCATTTAGATGGTTCTCATTACACGAAGAATAATTTTATCAAATCTTGCAATTCCTAGTATATTTCTTCATGACTCCCATACGTTGTGTTATTTCCAGTGTCAATGCTGTCGGTCCCGTCAGTGTTCTACCGGCCGCAGGGCCGAGAGGAAGAGGCGGACGCCGTCAAGGAGAAGTTCCAGGTTCCGGAGTCAGATCACCTCACACTGCTCCATCTCTACAACATGTGGAAATCCAACAAGTAAGGATTCAACTCACTGAACCCTTTTCCAGGCCTTGCTAAAGTAACGGTACAAGCAACAAATGGAATAGAGACACGAATTAGAATAGAGTAGAAAGTATTTATTCAAAGCAAACAATACAAATTCAAAAAATAAAAAGTTATTAATAAATTTACGTTGAATAGGGCCTCTCTCAGCATTGTTCAGAGGAACCCTGACTAAAACTAACCAAATACGAACAAAAACCGGGTAACAGTAAACAAGTAACAGATGGTATAACAAACACTAGCGACAATTACATAAAAAAGATGAAAATAATAAAAATCAGAACAATACCAATACTCACTCAAAAACATTAACAAAGACTAACGAGAATAAGTGTGGCAACACCAGAACAAGTCAACCATTTCCGGTGGGATCGCTGTGAGCGACACCCAATTTAATTTCAAGGTATGGGTTACGCATATTACCACTTTCATATATTCCAAAAAAAAATAGTACACAACATATCTTTATATGTCTAGAATTAAACCATTAAACACGAACTTATTATTAAGATAACAAAAAATCGTAACTTCCTGAAGATTACTGATCCATGAAGTTATATTTCAGGAAAGTTCAATTAAATTGGTGTCATGAAATGTAGGTACTAAGTTCAATTTTGAGCGACATGAATGAATGTGGTCGATGAAATGTGTTATGCCTGGAAAAGGGTTAAAGGATGCTGGTGCGACATATGGCTACAGCATGGTTAGCACATGAAGCGAGTTATGTCGCCCGCGAGATAGACTACCTTCTTTTTCTGACAGTTCTAATTAGACAATGACGAGTAGTCTATCTCGCGCGCCGTCATGTGCTAGCCGTGCTGGTTCCAGGGCCTCTATTCAGGTGCGTTAAAACGATATCGTGTTTGACACGTTTAAGAATCGTCTATGTCACAGTCGCCATTATTGTAAAAGAGTTATCAAAATGTTGACAATACGGAAACAGGTCAAAAACGATATCGTTATAAAGCAGTTGAATAGAGGCCCTGGTCGTTTGTTGCAAAGCGGAGCGGAAAGTATATACTGCGAACCATTTTGCGTTGCCTGTAGCGATCGACCGCAGTTGTAAGACCGCTCAATAATTTGGGACGTAAAGTTGAAGTAAACCTACAACCATTAATAAACAAGAATGAAACCTAATCATAAAATCACTAAATATTACTAAAAAGGAAAATAGAAAAACTTGTCTGAAAAAAATCTTGCTTATATAGGTTTATCTCAAAAGCAGTCTATTTTTTGTTTGTCAAAAAAGAACATCAGTATTTGCTTCACTCGCTTTAGACTAGTGGTTGTTTGTTACTGTTAGGCGATGGGCTTGCAACCTGTCACTAATATACTAGTAAACATCTTAGCCTGCTTGTGAAAAATGTGGTTACAAAATTCTCAACATGTCTTTTTAGAGTTGTTGGTATTTCTGGAGCTCTGCCTACGTGGGGTCTGCGAATGAAGGCGTGATGTTATGTATGTATGAAAAGCATAACAAATATTAAAAAAATGGTTTGCTTTTGAAACGAAACTGAATAGGCATGACTTTTGTCAGAACACCTATTTAGAATGTCCCTGTTGTTGTTTAGGTACTGGTCTGAAACTTCCTTGAACAAGTATGTATATTTTAAGAAAGCCGATAGTTGTTCACACGCAGGTGGCATGTACGAGTACGTAGCATTGATAGATCGTGCTCCCTTGCAGTTACTCGAGCTCGTGGTGCACGGAGCACTTCGTGCACGGCAAGGCGATGCGCAAGGTGCGCGAGGTGCGGCAGCAGCTCAAGGACATCCTGCAGCAGCAGCGCCTGCCGCTCGTCAGCTGCGGCACCGACTGGGACACCGTGCGCAAGTGCATCTGCTCCGGTCAGTGCCCGACAAACGAAACAACTACGAGTACTTAACGACCAAAATTAACCCCGGTCATTTTTCCACTACGTCACGAAAATTACTCATATATTTATATCCTGCCCTCATAAGCAAGGATCAGACAAACGCCCGTCATTTTCGAAACATAACCCTGTTCCGTACAGCAGACTTCCTTAGGTATATTGTTAATAAAAAATATTATTAGATATTTTATAGATTTGTTATACTATGATTTATTCAATGACAATTTTATTATTTATTAACATTCTGGTGTCTGTGTTTGAGAAAAAAATAGTTTCGCCAATAATAAAGAATCACCGTTTTTTTCCAAATTTTGTGACTTTAGGACCCATTTACGAGTTCAATCACAGTCTACGGTCGTCATTGGGGCATATCTAATCGTTGAGATTGATATGTAGTATGAATCTTCCCAGGTGAATTTTTCGCTTCGAACCCTAATATTTCAAACAAAATCAATTGTCTCCATTATTGCAAAGCCGCCAGCTACCGAGTTAGCACGTGCCACTACAACATTCATATTGAAAAATAAACGGTATCGTCATAGTATTAAGGTTGAAATTGAATGTTACTGATATTCTGTATATTACGTTTTAGTAGTGTAGAACCCAGAGGCAATACGGCACTCATATTATTTTGATACTCAGTGCGGTGTTAACAATTAGTACAACCCTAGAGCTTAGTTTGGAACGGTCAATTTGTGTGAGATTGTTCCCTGATTTTTCTCACATATTCCAGCGTACTTCCAACAAGCGGCCCGTCTAAAAGGCATCGGCGAGTACGTGAACAGTCGCACGGGCATGCCGTGCCACCTGCACCCCACGTCGGCGTTGTTCGGGCTGGGCAGCTCGCCCGACTACGTGGTGTACCACGAGCTCATGATGACCACCAAGGAGTACATGCACTGCGTCACCGCCGTGGACGGCCGCTGGCTGGCCGAGCTGGGGCCCATGTTCTTCTCCGTCAAGGAGACTGGGAAGTAAGTTCTAAAGGCTTGTTTATCGTTATTTTTTTTGGAAAATATAATATTATTAAATCTATTCAGTTTGAATCAAGGATATGGTCCGTGTGTTATAGATATTTGTTAATCTAAATTATATGGAAAACCCGGCTCAAATGATCAACTAGATCCTTTGAATAGGTGTGTTTTAAAAAACTCTGTCACCATTTCATCTTAACATAGGCATTTGACGAAGGAAGTGAGTGAAGGGAGTGACTACCGCGATGGCGATAGAGAAGTATGGAAGAAAAATACATGTTGCGCCGATCCCAAATAATTTGGGATAAGGGCAGGATTATCATGAGGGTGATGATGATAGATATTTGACGAAGATCAGGAGGACGTTGAAGAGGGAGAAAACAGATATTTTTCCAAATGTTGACTGTGCTTAATGAGGCCATTAATTCTAAATAATGATTCTATAATAATATAATAATATCATAATTCTAGTGTGAACGTTACAACCTGCCTGTGCAGGTCACCTAATTTATATATAATGTAACGTGATTGAATTAAAGTAGTCCTTTGATTAAAGAAAAAAAAGGTGGTTTTCATTTCCTACTAAGTACGTTGGGAATCCAAAAATACAATCACTTAAGTAAAAATAAACAATACTACTTTCGTCGGCCATTCAAAGCAAACCACTAATACGTCTAAGTTAAACAAAATCAGTATTTAGGTGTAGCAGTTTTATTGACGTGATATTGTCTTTCACGCACGGAAAAGCATGACACATTTTCACGTTTCGCCTGAGTTGAGCGTGCAAGCGAGAGCTTGGAATAAGCGATAAGAGAGGCACGATCGGCGTAAGCGTTCGGCTTATCAATGTTTTCTTATGACGTTATCACGTAAAATTATCTTTACCGACTTTACAGACAACAGTTTCTTATAATGATCCGTGTGGTTGCCGGGTTAGAATAGTGCCACTCCATGTCTTCCCGTGGATGTCGTAAGAGCCGACTAAGGGAATAAGGGCTTGTAGTGTTAGGAGTGTTAGGCGATGGGCTTGCAACTTGTCACTAATACACTGGTAAACATCTTAGTCTGATTGTGCAAAATGTGGTTACAGAATTATCAGTATGTTTAGAATTGTTGGTATTCTGTAGCTCTGCCTACCCCACTCTGGGAATGAAGGCGTGACGTTATGTATGTAGGTAGCCAGAAAATCATATGCGTTCGTTCCAGATCAAACCGCGACAAGCGTAAGGAAGCCGCCGTGCACCTGCAACGCATGGAGGAGGAGATGAAGCAGGCCGAGCTGAAGATGGCGGCCGACAAGCTGCTGCGCGACCAGGACGTGCCGCTCACGCAGGACGTCGCCACGCCCGGCCGCGACCACCCGCGCCGCACGCCCGCGCGCCTCGGCCTCTAGCCGGCTCTCACAAGCTGCCTCGCCGCGAGCCGCTGCGCGACCAGGACGTGCCGCTCACGCAGGACGTCGCCACGCCCGGCCGCGACCACCCGCGCCGCACGCCCGCGCGCCTCGGCCTCTAGCCGGCTCTCACAAGCTGCCTCGCCGCGAGCCGCTGCGCGACCAGGACGTGCCGCTCACGCAGGACGTCGCCACGCCCGGCCGCGACCACCCGCGCCGCACGCCCGCGCGCCTCGGCCTCTAGCCGGCTCTCACAAGCTGCCTCGCCGCGAGCCGCTGCGCGACCAGGACGTGCCGCTCACGCAGGACGTCGCCACGCCCGGCCGCGACCACCCGCGCCGCACGCCCGCGCGCCTCGGCCTCTAGCCGGCTCTCACAAGCTGCCTCGCCGCGAGCCGCTGCGCGACCAGGACGTGCCGCTCACGCAGGACGTCGCCACGCCCGGCCGCGACCACCCGCGCCGCACGCCCGCGCGCCTCGGCCTCTAGCCGGCTCTCACAAGCTGCCTCGCCGCGAGCCGCTGCGCGACCAGGACGTGCCGCTCACGCAGGACGTCGCCACGCCCGGCCGCGACCACCCGCGCCGCACGCCCGCGCGCCTCGGCCTCTAGCCGGCTCTCACAAGCTGCCTCGCCGCGAGCCGCTGCGCGACCAGGACGTGCCGCTCACGCAGGACGTCGCCACGCCCGGCCGCGACCACCCGCGCCGCACGCCCGCGCGCCTCGGCCTCTAGCCGGCTCTCACAAGCTGCCTCGCCGCGAGCCGCTGCGCGACCAGGACGTGCCGCTCACGCAGGACGTCGCCACGCCCGGCCGCGACCACCCGCGCCGCACGCCCGCGCGCCTCGGCCTCTAGCCGGCTCTCACAAGCTGCCTCGCCGCGAGCCGCTGCGCGACCAGGACGTGCCGCTCACGCAGGACGTCGCCACGCCCGGCCGCGACCACCCGCGCCGCACGCCCGCGCGCCTCGGCCTCTAGCCGGCTCTCACAAGCTGCCTCGCCGCGAGCCGCTGCGCGACCAGGACGTGCCGCTCACGCAGGACGTCGCCACGCCCGGCCGCGACCACCCGCGCCGCACGCCCGCGCGCCTCGGCCTCTAGCCGGCTCTCACAAGCTGCCTCGCCGCGAGCCGCTGCGCGACCAGGACGTGCCGCTCACGCAGGACGTCGCCACGCCCGGCCGCGACCGCCCGCGCCGCACGCCCGCGCGCCTCGGCCTCTAGCCGGCTCTCACAAGCTGCCTCGCCGCGAGCCGCTGCGCGACCAGGACGTGCCGCTCACGCAGGACGTCGCCACGCCCGGCCGCGACCACCCGCGCCGCACGCCCGCGCGCCTCGGCCTCTAGCCGGCTCTCACAAGCTGCCTCGCCGCGAGCCGCTGCGCGACCAGGACGTGCCGCTCACGCAGGACGTCGCCACGCCCGGCCGCGACCACCCGCGCCGCACGCCCGCGCGCCTCGGCCTCTAGCCGGCTCTCACAAGCTGCCTCGCCGCGAGCCGCTGCGCGACCAGGACGTGCCGCTCACGCAGGACGTCGCCACGCCCGGCCGCGACCACCCGCGCCGCACGCCCGCGCGCCTCGGCCTCTAGCCGGCTCTCACAAGCTGCCTCGCCGCGAGCCGCTGCGCGACCAGGACGTGCCGCTCACGCAGGACGTCGCCACGCCCGGCCGCGACCGCCCGCGCCGCACGCCCGCGCGCCTCGGCCTCTAGCCGGCTCTCACAAGCTGCCTCGCCGCGAGCCGCTGCGCGACCAGGACGTGCCGCTCACGCAGGACGTCGCCACGCCCGGCCGCGACCGCCCGCGCCGCACGCCCGCGCGCCTCGGCCTCTAGCCGGCTCTCACAAGCTGCCTCGCCGCGAGCCGCTGCGCGACCAGGACGTGCCGCTCACGCAGGACGTCGCCACGCCCGGCCGCGACCACCCGCGCCGCACGCCCGCGCGCCTCGGCCTCTAGCCGGCTCTCACAAGCTGCCTCGCCGCGAGCCGCTGCGCGACCAGGACGTGCCGCTCACGCAGGACGTCGCCACGCCCGGCCGCGACCACCCGCGCCGCACGCCCGCGCGCCTCGGCCTCTAGCCGGCTCTCACAAGCTGCCTCGCCGCGAGCCGCTGCGCGACCAGGACGTGCCGCTCACGCAGGACGTCGCCACGCCCGGCCGCGACCACCCGCGCCGCACGCCCGCGCGCCTCGGCCTCTAGCCGGCTCTCACATGCTGCCTCGCCGCACAACAAGCGGATGCCTTTATGCGGAATCTATTTCGTTAGCCCAAAATATTTTTAGTTAAATGTTTCATTTGCCAACCCGTTTTGTTTTCTGTAACCATAAATATTTCAGAACTTTAAAAAAGCTAACCTAACCCATAGGGTTGTACACGGTGGTACTAAAATTAATTCTGGAAATTTAATGTAACATAGGATTGGAAAATGAAAATTTTGGGAAATGATACTATGCACCTCTTCTTGCGGTACAATCTTAGGACTGCAAATGCGTTGCCAACTCTGATGAATAAGATGGAATGGTTGTCTTATCCTACACCTGAAGACAACAATGCGAACTCTGCTTTGGCGGTAGGTTCAACAATAAGATGGTGGTAGCGACCCTACATAAGGTCCACAGCGAAATATTTATCGTATTTTCGTTTGTAGTATAATTGCATCTTTTGATTATGTGAACAGGAAATAGGCCAGAACAAAAAAAAAACTAGCGCAAAGTTAGTATATGTCTGTCTCCTTAAAATTTACCAGTAAACTTGTTATTGTATCATTTATATTAAGGATCATTTAAATTGTATTAATACCTATTGTTTTACAATAAGATATGTAAAGATTAAAAATCAAATGCTGATCTAATTAACTAATTAGTTTGACTGTGATTTTCATCATGTAAGTCAATTTAAAATTTGTTTCAATTTTCACCGTTGCAACACGATCGAATGTTTTTTACGCAATAAGTCTTTTTATAAGATTTATAACGAATAGTTAGTCAATTAAGTGATTTTAAAAATAAAACATGTTTTTCAGAACAAGACTATTTTATTAACCTTCGTCGTAGAAACTTCTACGGCTAAGTAATGTTAACCTCGACGCCGAAAATTAACCTTAAATTTTAATAAGAGCTTATTTTTTTACTTAAGCTAACCTTGATATATTTAATAGAAAAAAAGTTACAGTTTTGCGGGATGTTCGATGAGCCAGGGCCTTCTACTGGGCTAACCTATATTGCCTTTATTATGTCATCGTATTGTCAACGTTGCGATAGCTCTCAGTTACTTGCCAGTTATGGCGTCAGAGTTTAAATCAACACCATAACACGTCAAAAGAAATTTGATACAGGAACGTAGAGTTAATTTGCAACAAAAAACACACGTACAGTCACAAGCGTAAATTTAAGACCCATTTCAGAAAAAAAACCGCTAGACGTTGTCAATGTCCTTAGAGATGCCAAGTCATTTGTAACTTAGAGGAAACTCAACCTTATTGCTGTAGAATGTCAGATTGACTTTGGACCTAAGGTGGGCCACAAATGTAAGTCTGACTGTACACTGTTTCACCGACACTCATTTCATAGAACGTATCACTTCGCAAAATTTTCATTTCGTAGAAAGCTTCTGCTGAAATCGAGGCTGCGCGAGCGCGGATAGCATGTCAAGCAGCTGGTCGGCTTATTATTTCACACGAAGCGCGTTCAAGCATTCTTAATGCCAAAAGAAGTGCAGATGCAAAAGTAAACCTTATGACAATGACTCAAAACTGTTTTCAACGTGATAAAAATCTGATCTCCGAGCCGGTCTTGACTTTGTGTATTCGTTTGTACAAGAAAAGAATATTCTATTAGAAAACACAATAATAGTACTTAATGGGGGCGCCACTGGACGCTTAGTGCAATCTATTATCCGAAATGAACTCTATTGTTTAAGACATTAGGGCGAGTGCAGATGTTCTTCATCATGTCTGTCGTTCAAAGTGCAATTGTACAAAGGTCTTCCGTCATTGTTAATCAATTGAAAAGTTTTGGCACATATTTAAAACTTTTATTTATAACCTCGTGACTTTACCTGACCTTTTACAAAAAACATTAAACGTGGCAAATAATGAGGTATCAAGTTTTTGCTATGGCAGTGTTTATATGTAGTGAATTATATGTAGCCATCCAAATCAACACGTCCCTTTTGACGACTGGTGGTAAAACTGTTTTTCTTGTAACTATACAACTAATAAAGCAACAGTTAAGAACGGCTCTTTTGGTTTGGACGACCAGATATTTATTAGTAATTTAAATTTGTGTTAAATATAACTACATAAATATTGTTATCTTACGTTTAAGTGGAAAATATATTTAGACTATCAAGTTATCTTAAAATACCTAAGAAAAGCTATTTTTATACAAAAACATTAGTCACATTGGTTTTTCTTAACAAGTATAATGTTGGTGTTAACCGTAAATCATAAAGACATCTCGCTTAACCCTTAGTATGTCTAAGCACCGATCAGTGCAAGGTCAAATGATCAACATTTTATTAGATTTTAAACTCAAACAAATCCAACAGAGTCTTAAATGTTTTTATCTTTTCATCCCCAATGAGCCAATAAACCATAGACATTTGTCATCACCAGTTCAAAATTTAACATTTGACGCGCCATTTTGCGGCAGATGACGTGTGTTGTGCGGCCTCTTCCCTACGAAGAATTTAAGTTCAGGCTTCCGTATCATCTAAAAGACTAATCATTTCAAATCGAATACAAACTCTGTAACAATACAGGGAAAGTTGAGCGGCATATCATTCCTTTCCTTTACTATCTCAACCTCGTATCGTATCTAAGTGATTAGTAGGAAAAGTACCCATGTTCTAAGATATATAAAGACTACATTTCTATCAAACTATTCGATCAGATAAGAGTTTGAGTAAGTAAAGGGACGATATTTATTTACAAGAAGCGTTTGTCCGCGTCTACGTCCGTGTATATCGTTTATCGTTATTCTCTTTGTAACTATCAGTTAGTGGACATGCTAAATTAATTCAAATCCGTTTAGCCGTTAATGCCTAATTAATTCACAATATAATATTTATAATGTTAGTATGATTTTCACCCAGATCATTAAGCCGCAAATGCACTGATAACGGACGCGGCGCGTTCCTATACAAAAAAGGCCTCCACCACGCCTCCGCTCTCAGTCCGTTTTCGGCTTTAATAAAACTGTTTTATTTATGTATGATATTTATTTAATAATGAACATGATATTAATAGCGCAAATATGCTTAAAATATCTAAATTACACTGGATCAATTTCGTCTTCATTTTAACAGAAAGTTTACCCTTTTACAAATTTAAAATACATGGTGGTGAATGTACGGGCGTTCCAACCGCCGTTTTATTATCCTCAATGTATTAAAATAAATAGCTACCTGCAATTTTTCATGTAAAAAACTGCAGACACGTGGTGTCGTTCCCATTCAAAAGAACAAGTCAGATGTAAATTATGTCTGGAATTATATGCCAAGACAATGGTGACAGCGGTTAAAACGCCGAACCATTATCCTGTTACTTGTTAAAACTGATATTTTAATCTAGAGCCTCTCATAATAATTTTATACCATTCAGTTACATCCTCTTTTATTTTAATTAGGCACGTTTATATTAAAAACTAATTATCTCAGATTTTACTGAAATACACAATTACTTTTTTTACTATTAAATTAGGAAGGGATCAATTGAGAATCAACACAATTAAACAGTTTCATTTTTTAAATTTCAATTTACAAGTATATTTAATGTCATGATAACATAACAACAATGATAACATTTTTAAATACCAAACTGTTGGAAATGTTTATGGATTCATTGAAAAAAATATTATAAATAGTTAAGTTTAATTGAAACAAATTATTTTTCCTTTGTGTAACGAAAATTAGTCATACAATCGTATGGTTGATCCTTGTTACACAAAGGAAAAATAATTTGTTTCAATTAAATATTGACATCAATTAGGTCCTTTACTATGCATGTACAGTATTTTTGAAATTCACCCTTATTTTTCATGCGAGAATTTAAACAATTTTTTCAATGAAAATAATTACACAAACACTAAATTTCCATTAAGTTTAGAAGAGAAAATAATCTAAATTATTATATATCTATATCATGTATCAATATGAAGGTACTCGCTTCAGAAATTATATGTATCTTAGAACAAAAATGTTTATATCTACAATATGACTATACCAACTTTAACCATTGAGCAATTAGAGAACCAGGTCGCAAAATGCCTATGATTCACTCGACTCCCAGATGCTCAATTTTGGTTCACCCTTTTTAACCCATATTCCCAAAAACATTACATCTTTTATTTTTCCATACATACATATCTACATAATATCACGCCTTCATTCCCAGAGTGGGGTAGACAGAGCTACAGAAATTCTAACAAAATTTAAATACTTGCTTTCTTTTTCATCTTCCCCGAAAATTTAATAGCTTGTCTCTTCGTTATGATAAAACTAGCGACCCGCCCTCGCTTCGCTCCGGATTAAAGTATTATACATATAAACCTTCCTCTTCAATCACTCTATCTATTAAAAAAAACCGCATCAAAATCCGTTGCGTAGTTTTAAAGATTTAAGCATACATAGGGACAGACAGCGGGAAGCGACTTTGTTTTATACTATGTAGTGATAAGTAACCCAAAAAAATGCTATCCAAATTTTGGGCACAGTCGGCACAGATCACAAGAAAGACGAGGAGTGAAGATTTCTTTATTTCGAAATTGTTTTTTTAAACCACTTCAAAGCCCCCCATTCAGGCCAGATTTTTGGAGTAATTTTGTTGCTAGTGTCTTGACGCTGTCATTGGTTCCATGATGACTCAACAATTAAAGTTGCTGACCGTACAAGGTATATCAACTACCATTCTGTTTCCGTTGTTACTATA
Source organism: Acleris holmiana (assembly GCA_949316455.1). Taxonomy (NCBI): domain Eukaryota; kingdom Metazoa; phylum Arthropoda; class Insecta; order Lepidoptera; family Tortricidae; genus Acleris; species Acleris holmiana. The sequence continues at coordinate 2,520,190 of OX438772.1, forward strand.
ATATAGCTAAGCCGTTTCTATAGATAGCTCCAGATTGTCAACGCAATCAATCATATACTGATAAAATGTTCAAAAGTAAAATTTACAATTAATACCCATTTCGGCCCGAGGCGTTGACGGACACAGAAAAATAAAAGGCGTCAAATATGCCTTTGGTGTACCCGTTGAGTCTTAAAATCGGGAGTCCGGTTTTTGGTCATAATATAATAGTTGACATAATTATTAATAGTCATAAGTTTTTTATATCGCTGAAACCGTTAACATTTCATAATTTCTTAAATATTTAACGTGTAGAGTCAAGGTTAGATTAGGCTAGGTTTGATTTATACAAATCTTGAATAAGTACCAGATTCTTAAAAAAATACGTTATATCTTGCGATAATTATGACTTAAAATAATTATGGCAGGCAATATAGACCTATTAAAACCAATAGTAAAACTATTAAATCTATCGAATTCTTCTGCAAAACTCTTAACCTTGAACTTTGATCATTTTACTAAATTGAAAATTGTATACATTTCGATGACTCTTTAACCAAATGTTATGAAAGTCTGATCAACGAGTTATATTCAAATAAAAATATACGAATACAAACTCAGTCGTCTCCTGATGGAACTAGTAATGGACAAGGGCCATTGATAGATACTTGATTCTTACCTTATAGAAGGTTATTCATTTGTTTTGGAACAATCGAATTAACTTCGGTCTACCTCTCCGTTTTTGGTAAAACGGAGATTTGTGCAATTGGGAATTTGAATCTACCAGGAAGGAAATAAAGTTTAATTACCTTTTGCTCTTAAATGCAATTTTCAAACAAATTACAATGAACTTTATATTCGTTAATATAAAGTTTAATTTAAATTGCTTTGAAAATGTACTTCCTATGGAACACCGTTTTTTCTTTTCTGGACAAATTTCATTCACGAAAATCGTTCCGTTTGTAGTACTTATGTAGGTCTTGATCATACGACCCTCCGCGACATGCTTCTCAATCTCGAGCCTAAAACAATTCTAGCATCTAACCACAAAGAAAACAGCATGAAACAACATATGTAACAGCATTTATTAACACTTGGCGGCGAGGTGGAGGTTGTGTTTCTCGATGTACCTCTGGCGCGCGTCGGCGATCATCTGCGCCTTCCGCTCCTGGAAGCCGAGCTGCCGCGCGCGCGCGCTGCGCGGGAACCCGCCCGTGCCCCCCGCGCCCCCCGTGCCCCCCGCGCTCCCCGTGCCCCCTGTGCCCCCCGTGCCCCCCGCGCCCGGGGCCGCGGCCTGCGCGGGCGCACGGGCCGGCGGCGGGCCGGCGGGCGCCAGCGGCTCCGGCGTGTACGGGGTCACGCCCTCGAGGAAGTTCGTTATCGTCACGTCCACGCTGCGTGTTGATGCTGGAATATATAGATATTTATAATATACGCTCTTGTGCAAAGTATGCTTATACAATTATCAACGAGTATTTTTACAATTGTTAGTACCTATTTTTGTTATTCTGCCTACCCCACTGAAGGAGTGAAAACGTGACGTTAAATTGTTATTCGCTCTCCATCATTTAAATCAACATTGTTCCAGCTTTTATTGTTATGTATGTAGTTGTTGAAAGCCAAACAGTCTATTGGAGCAACAGTTATCAAATTTCCTGTTCCATGAGGCACATGTGCTTGATGCAAAATAAAAACAATTTAAATTCTTTGTCTTTAAATATATCATATGTATACCGCACTTTTAGAATTATAGTGACCTAATTCAAACATTTTCAACTTTCGATTTTGAGTCATAAATTTAGTACTATAGAGACCTAAGTCGAAATTCAAAATAATGTGGATTAGCTTACTATATTTCTAAAGATGCGATATATCTATCTATCAATTACTATAACACAAAATATTATAAAACTTATACTTAAATGAAAACGTACTATATATTACTGATTACTATTATAAATCTCCCTCTCTCTAAATAGTTTTACTATGTCCAACAGAGTTCATAATGAAATAAATATTATATACTTCCATCTTTGTAACACATTACGATTGCAATAAATTATTGAATATTGAGTAAAAGATTAAATTAAATTTTATTGTTACTATGGGGAAAGGTCGATCGCACACTGTAAAGACCATTCGCTTAGATAGTGTAGTCACCTTTGTTTCGCGCCGCCTTGGCACGTGCCGCTTTTAGTCAGAGGATGCCGCCGCGTAAACAAAAAATGCGAGCGGGGTACTCGCAAATAATTTTGGGAGTTTACATCAGGGTGTTAAATGAGGTGTTCCTGTAGGTCGTATACGCACCGAGGTCCCGCATGATGTCGCGCAGCGGCACGCGCGGCAGCACCTCGCGCACCAGCGCCGCGCGCCGCGCCAGCTCCCCCCCGCCCCCCGCGCCCGCGCCCGCGCGCCGGGGCCCGCCCCTCGCGCGGCGCAGCTGCTCCAGCGGAATGTCCGTCGCCTCCACCTGGGAAGTTCATCATACCTCAATACACGATACAACACACTGTTATACCTACACATACAAAATACGAGTCATTACCACCTAATATACACAATGATCAGCACCATTGACTTGACTATAATTAGTATGACCCACTATTTTGTTTACGCAACGACACCATATTTTACGCGTCGGTGTGGTCGCTCCCTGACTTGACGGCTATATTCACGAATTTTAGCAAGGCATTCGATAGAATAGATCACGTTATATTAATACGAAAACGAATTATTTCAGGCATACATGGTAATATGTATAGATGGTTTGCCTTTTATGTACAAAATAGGACTCAAACAGTGGCCAATAATGGTTTCACTTCTGCCCGACTTTGTATCCCACCTGGCGTACCACAAGGCTCTTTGTTAGGACCCTTACAATTTGTTATTTACATCAACAATATACGTTCCATTTTTAAGCATTTTCTCAGCTCACGTTTTCTGTTATATGCCAAGGACACGATATTAAAGATTAATAAAGATGACAGCGATTGCATACTATTATATAACGATCTCAATAGTGTTATTAAATATGTTATGGATAATAGTCTAGATCTCAACGCCAAATGACCCTTAATTCAACAAGAATCAAAAGAAATGGTGAACTTATTGCCCTTTTCAACATGATATCATGTTTAACCTGTCATTGCTGGGCAAAAACCACCCCTCTTTTTCACCATTAATTATTGAATGAAAACCCATTATAGACTACTAGCCTGTGTGCTAGTTTCTTTAATGCCTTAAATAACTTCGCGCTGGCCCGCACACCGCCACGTTCGTCAACGAGGTCTACGGCTGCACGCGACAGACCTGCAGGTGTTGGGCGATGAGCCGCGCGAGGTCCTCGGGCGAGCCCTCGGCGGGCGCCAGCAGCTGCAGGCGGTACAGCGTGACGGGCGCCAGCAGGAACCAGAGCGCGTCGCGCCACGGGAAGCCGCCGCCCTCCTGGTACACCGACACGTTGGTGAACGGACGCTCTACGGCTGGAAAAAAACAATATTAAAAAAAAAACAATTAAAATAAAAAAATAAAAAAAAAATGTTGGGCCTAAATTTTAAGTACGAGAGTATCCGTAATGAAAACCAGCTGGCCCTAATTGGGATAGCTTTTTTTCTCAAGTGTTATTTTAACTGTTTCAATACATAATAAAAAAATATTAGAGCGACGAATTGCTGAAATACTCAAGACAGTTTCTTAAAATACTCTATATTTTCGATTAAAAATAATGGGGATTTAGTAAAAATAAACAATTCTAATTATTTTGTTGACATGATTATTAACTGTTCATATTTTTTTGGGTTTCTTAAATATGTTACGTGTAAAAGATAAGGTAGGACTTTCTTAAAAAAATGCCTTATGTATGCGAAGATTTTGACATAAACAGATAATGATTAAAAAAAATATTATATTATAGCCCTACACTCACACAGCGCGACGATGTATTGTTTTTTAATTCCAACGTTGACGACTAATAGTCGCCCATTTTTCCAAATTATTATCAATTACATGCTTGTAAAAAGGGTATTTATCGTTTTATCGAAACACCTTTCATCGAATTTCATTTCATCCAACACTGTTTTCTGCTGAAACCTAATGTTTTCAGGTTATCTTAAACATCTCACCTAACCTAACCTACGTAATTAATGTTTAAGATACCCTGAAAACATTACGGTTTCAGCAGTAAATAGCGTTACTTAGATGAAATTAAATTCGATAAAATGAAATTCAATAAAGTGTTAAAAAATGCCGAATATTTAGCATCCCTAGTCAGTTAGTAGGTAGTAAGCCCATCTTTAAAAAAACCGAGCAAGAGCATGTCGGCCTATGCTCAGTGAAGGGTTCCGAAGCCGTTAATTACTACAAACGTATAAATCAACAAGTAATAACTAATTTGCTATTTAAACTCATAGATCATAGTCTTAGATTTTAGAAGGTATAAACACTTTAATCGCCTGTATCTCAAGAACCAATGATGTCTACTTAGACGTGATAGTTTTCCTTTTAAATTCGTCTATGTCCTTTTATTTAACCTCTTGAGGCCCACCACAATCCGGTAGATTTTTGTGAGTAGGAATTTGAATCTACCAGCGAGGAAATAAAGTTCAATTACCTTTGCTCTTAAATGACATTTTCAACTTTGAAACAAATAAAAATGAACTTTATGAACCTTGAAATAAAGTTTAAATACTTTCTATAGCACACCGGGTCTCACGAGGTTAAGTTTTTTTTCAGATTTCTAGTACTTAATAGTTTTGGCTGTATGGGGGGGCGGACACTTGACTCTAGCAAAAATTTGCGCTTTAAAGTGTAATATTTCATGAACGGATCTCTTAATCGAAAAAAATGTTTCCACAAACCTGTAATATCTTTGAAACACTTATCCAACGACACCACGACAAAAAATACATCCCCACGTTACGTGGAGTGGAGGGGAGGTACACTAAAACATTTATTTTCAAGATTTTATTTTACCACTTTGTTGGCGTGACTAATATGTAGGTATATTTATGCCAAATTACAGCTTTCTGGTACTAAGAGTCTCTGAGCTAGGCTGCGGACGAACGGACGGATGGACATGGCGAAACCTTAGGGTCCCTAGTACGGAACTCTAAAAAATGACAAATCAATAAACAGCACCAGCAGGTTATAGTGTGGTGTGACTCACAGATGGCGACGGGCTGCACGCGCGCGGGCGGCGGGAAGGGCCACTCCGAGAAGCGGAGCAGCGCGCGCCCGCTCGTGGCCGCGCCCTCGGGCTGCAGCAGCACCGGCTTGCTGGGGCACTCGCCGAAGTGCTGCCTGATAATGGTTCAAAAGAGTAATTACTAACAACATATCGACGACCGTAATCTAAATTGACGTAACGGACAAATGGCTATTTTTCAGGAGAGCCAAAAAACAGTATTTTTTTTCTTTTAAAATTCATAGTTTTGTTGTTTGTTTACGTATCATGTAACTAAAAATAGCCAATTACTTACTTTTTTCCACTCTTTAACTACAAATAACTCAATTTATCATACAACGGTTAGTTACTGAGATAGCATGTCCCTTACGTCAAAAAATAAATTCATAATGTCCAATACCACCCTTCTCCAACAGTTGCCTTTAGAGTAAATTTGATGTATCTACAAATAAATTTAAAGAAATGAAATTAAAGTGATCGTAACTCCATTGAAAGTAATCAATGACAGGGTGTAAAAGGTACATGGGAAATTATCTTAGGTGAAATAATAAACGAAAACATAAAATGTAATTGTGTTATTTATTAGGATAATTAAGAGATCAATCATGGAAGTATAGACATAATTATCCAGAGCTCAGAATCGCAATTATTTAGTGGTATTTGAGTGTTTACAGGACTTTCATTATTTGAATCTTAATTTTTTTGTTACTACCAGCAATATACGAGGTTCGCAATTAAAGTAAAGTGTTCTGAAGAACATATACTTAGTTTTATAATTATAGTTCAACGATACATCACTACATACGCCATTATGAGCTCTCATTAATATGTCGATTGCTAGACTAGTAACAAGTAATAAAATAAAACAAAATACACGATTCGGTGTAAAAACGATTAGAGATATAAAATAAAAACATAAACAATTTTAATTCGACAGTATCAATTAGAACCTAGGTACTAATAGTAGTACAATTAGCAGTAGGCCAAATCCTATCTTAATTTTCATCACTGCTCTCATTATCATCGTCAGTTTCAGCTAAAGTAGCTGTTATCATTTCAGAATGAGGCGAAGTTAAATATTCGTTATGAAAACGCTTTGGGATAGTACCTAGAAGGAATTGGTATTTAATATATTTAGAACCGTGATAAAGTATTTTGGTCCTCATAGCATTTCTAAAGACTTGCAAAATAATATACCTACATAAGTAGACACAAACACGGTAATTGCATGTAGCCGACAATTTGATATTTTATTAAATAAAATACTTACTGCAATAACTTGTCTCGATCCCGCAGTAATTTATTGCGTCGAGCTAAGAGTGATTCAATACTGTTTATATTCATCGTTATCTCAGTTGCCTTCCTTATTATTAAGTACTTGAAACATGCGTGAAGACGTGCTCGTGCAAAACAGAACTGAGCAAGCAGCGGCAGCACTCAATCCAGTGTAGCCAGGTGTAATTTGAAAAATGAATAGTTTTTTATCAGTCGAAAATACCTTTGAATAAACGATTAATAATCTGGATTTTTTCTTGTACGTATGTATGTATGTAAAAGCTTTATTGGAAAACTAACAATTGAATTATAGTGCTCTCATTAAAATTATTTTATTTTATTTCAATTGAAAAAAAAATAGTTATCACGTGTCGTGTTCATTGTAAATACTTTATAATCTGTTTGCACAAATAACTAACCCTTGGAATATTATTTTAAATGCATTTATAGGCATATTTTCAATCGATGTACAAGGCTCAAAAATCAATAGATTGTCAAGAAAATTCAGTAGATTTCGTAAAAATCAGATTAACCGGTAACACTGTCAACCACAACCAGCAGCGACATGCTCTTTCTAAAATGTTTTTTGTCGCGTACAACGAGGTGATAGTGAGATCTCTTTCACCCTCAAGCAACTTTAAGTGCGTGAGAGTGATTTAGCTATATTAACGAACACTGAGTATGTCATCTAACGAAAGAGATAACGCTAACATTTTAATGTAAGGGACGGTAGTTTTATGATTGTAGTTGTGAAAAAATGTCGTATATACTCTTAGCAAATATTTGATACACTTACAAATCACCGTAAGGGTCACTGTTGCCTTACATTTGTGAAAGCAAAACTGCGTATCGTACAATTGCTTACAGAATAATAGTCTTTTACGACGCAGGTAAATTTAGAAAATTATAGTTACGTCTAATTGTGATAGAATCAATTTTATTTTTGTAGATAATTTTGAGAACTTTAAATGATGTATCGTACCTTTACTTATTTAATGGCGCCTTACAGCGTTAGGTAAATTGCGAGATGAAGGTTACACCAAGAATAAATTGCAGTTTTTTTAATTGCTGTAGATACGTCGTATTTTTTTGAAATACGGAGTCACAGTAACATTTTTTTAAGGCTGTAAGGGGCATGTTTTTTAAGGCTATCGAGACGTCACCTATACCAATCGATAGAGAAAAAAAAACTGAATAGAACTGCATTCATAACTCATTTTCGCCATTTTGTCCCTTACATCAATTTAGATTACGGTCGTCGATATGGAACTTGTTCTGAAATAAATTTGAAAATAAATAAATAAGGTTTTCGTTCAGAATAGAAAAGAAACCATAGCTATTTGGTGTATCTATCATTTCATCAAACGCTATTTTCTGCTGAAACCATTTAATGTTTTCAGGGTATGTTAAACATCTAACGTCTAACACGTATTTAATGTTTAAAGTACCCTGAAAACATTATGGTTTCAGCAGAAAATAGCGTTTGATGAGCTGAAGTTCTATGAAATGACACATTCGATGAAGTGATGAGTTACCACTTATCTGTGCAACAAGTGCTCAAAGTTTTTTTAACTTATTTTTCGGACTTTATTATAATCGAAAGAGACTAGAAATTGTTTTTTTTTTCACCTCTGACATACGAGGTTTTAAGTTGCGTGGTTGTCGCACCCGTCCCCGTGTAGAATCCAGGGCTAGAATTCGTTCCAGGTTGGATCACAGGTACCCAAATAAGGACGATAAACGAGATCTTTAAGACAGTTCTAAACTTGTATTACGGCTCAAGGGGCAGTCATGACCTCCAAGACCTTCTAGTAGTTTCGTCCCTGGAATGATAGTCAACACCAGAATACGAAATGATAGAATTTGATCAAGAATCACGCGTCATTTGTTTTTGCCGTCTCTGAATTTTGTCAACTGTGAATAAATTTAAATACTAAACACTTCACATGTTCGATAGAGTAGCTAGTTGTACATTTTGTATATACACTAGCTGTTTCGCGTAGAACTCGTTTATCGCTATTCCCTCAGGAACCGTCCATTTTTTTAGGATAAAAAATACTCTATGTCCTTCCCCGGGACTCAAACTATGTCCATATCAAATTTCATCTAAATCGGTTCAGCAATTCACTCGTGAAAGCGTAACAAACATACAAACAGACAGAGTTTCTTTCACTTTCAAATTTAGAATATAATAACATTAATAACACCTACTGTGCACCGGTACGGTACCCTCGTTGCGCGAGTCTCACTCGCACTTATCGCGCGGTTTTTATTATCTATTTAATACACTGCATAATATTGTCTCAAAGATAATCTTGTTAACTTACTTTCTAACGAACTGGGCGGCGTTCCGTATGCCGAGTGTCGATGCAAAAAATGGAGGCACTTTCCATTTTCTGAGCTGCAAATCATTAATGTACATATTTGTTAGTAAAAGTGACCATGAGAGGCCATTTTTATTTGGATAATTTATACAGAATTACCACGTTGAAACTTAGTTTAGTTCAGTAATTTACTGTCTATTGTAAGATAATTTATTAGTTATAATATACATGCAAAAACTTCTAGTCTTTTGGAATGTTGCATTTTGAACAAAATATCATTAGCAGTGATCGGAAGAGGTAGTGCAATTTCGCGAGACTTCGGTGCGTAAGTTTAGTATGGATATAGCTTTTTACATTTGCAAAGTGTTAAAGTTTGTGTTCAATTCAGAAATGTTATTAAAATATGATTTTAACGATTATTTTGCTAGCATAGAATATCGCATTGACGAAATATGTAGACACTTGCAATGACAAAAAGTAAAAAAGTATTTACAATAACATTATTTTTTTAGATTTTTCGCATGTTTGCATTTAACTTCAATTAAGGTCATGTCAAGAAAATATTCTGTGAAATAATACGAGTCCCGGAATCTGGGGTCTTATCCATATTAAGTATAATGTTTAAGGTCATTCACGCGAAATTGCACTACCTATTCCGATCACTGATCATTAGGCTTTAATGGCAATTCGTTCAATACACACACAAAAGTACACAGTACTTTAGAGAAATCATGCTAGAAAAAATATAGGTTATTTTTAAATTATATAGATAAAAAACGTTTGACGTTGTTTATTTGAAATGTGACATAAGTTCCATATTACTTTTGTACATAACTACATACTAGGTCCTTTACTCAAGTTTTTCACCTATCTACTTATTTTCTAAGTAGCAGCGACCCATTTTTAACATGTTGATAATAAAAAAGGTGTAATTTTATTGCATTATAGCATCTCTATTCCCTTTTCAAATCACTTGTATTTTTGCGCTGCCTCTTACATCAACATAATAGTATAAGCCTTTATTTCAAACAATTTTACATTGATCTAATTTTTGTTTACATTAATACCTATTTTGTGCCCATCTGGTCCATGTTTTACCCAGTAGTTTCGCAAAGTCATCTTCCCATCTTCTGCAGGGGCGACCATGTTTGCGTTCGTTAGTTCTTGGGTACCATAAGGTGATGGTTTGACATCAACGGGGATACGTTTTTTTTTTAAATGCGCTAAAGTATACGTACGCTGATAGTGCCGAGCGCGTGCGAGGCAGCCAACGAGTCCAAACACGACACGTAGTTGGCCACCAGCACGCTGCAGCGCGGGTCCCGCGTCCCCTGCACCTTCACGTACACCCCTGGAACCAAACGGGGATCATTGACAAAAACAATCTTTAACTCAAGTATTAATACTAAAACACAAAAAGCTGAGACAGAAATAAATTGAGTAGCAGACATTTTATAACATTGTTGATGCGTTCCGGTTTGGGGATAAGACAAACGGTGAAATTACTAGCATAGAGACAATTCATTTTTGTCCTCAGGGTTGGTAGTGATGAGTAGTTGTTCCTGAATCTGTGATATTTTCTATGAATTTAAGCATTTTTCGTTGAACTAAGTAAGTACATTAATATTAAAAGTTACATCGTATGGCATGAAGGTCGGTGTATCGGCGGAGAATATTCGAATCCCACCTCCCTGCTATAATTTTCAGGATGCTGTTTGTGCTCCCTCTCATCTGCATCACCACGTACAACAGCATAAACGTCCCCTACGCTAGCTTTGGCAAACACCCCAGAGGCGTTGCAGAATCGGGGAAGCCCAAACAGCCTCCTGACAATGTTATTATATTGGATTCGCAGGGTATTGTAGGGCTTCAGCCTGAATCTAGCCCACAGGCCGCACGTAAAGAAACTTTGACAGTAAGCTCTAAATAATGTCAGCTTTACTTGAGCACTGCGACGCGCGAACCTGTGCGCCAGCATCCAGCCTCTGACCGACAACGCCCTGCGCTCCCGCTCGATATCGAGATCGTCCTTTAGGACCTAGGTATTTGAAGTGCGTGACACCGTGGATAATTTTGAAAATCATGTCACTTTTGATAGCGTTGTACGTCAAACCGTGCCGTTGTCCATACGTCTCGCATGCATCAATTAGTTTTTTAAGCCCTGATACTGATGGGCTCAGCAGCACCATATCGTCCGAATAACTAATATTGTTTACACAAACAGCCCCTCAATCAGTTCATTGACATACGAATTAAACAATCTAGGTGAGGTTAGCCGAGATTTAATATTTTCAAGAAATATAATTTGAAACCTATTTTATATACTGAGAACATAATTTTCTCATTAACACTTGCTCGTAAACCAATGGAAAATAGTTCAAAGTTATTTAAAACACAATATCTAACCATGAATAACAACGTGAGGTTTTTTTTTTTTGACCGAAAATAAATCTCCATAGAATCAAGAGTTCTAGGCCAGGTCATGTCAAAACTTTGCAATGTTAATACGTTCTTGTCATCAGTGTTTCATGTTTTGAATATAACTTACGTTATCATCGACGGTTGATAAACACATGTCTTATCATTTATGCAACAGCTTGCGTTACAGCTGTTTTTGACATCATAGGAAATTACGTCTATTAATCAGGTTTGAGGAAGACAATTGAGTTGTTTTTGAATAACAAGCACTATTCAATTTAAATATTTCATATCACCAGTGATCGGATTTCCAGCAATCTTAATATGGATGTGATTCTAATCCCGCGACCGCGTCCGTATCAACAATGATGTTAGTGTTAGTGTTATGAAGTATTAAATATGCAGCGAGAATTATGTTACAGACTTCTTTTTGCATATACAACCAATAAAATATTTTCATATTAAACCTTTCTAAGTTATTACTTTTTTACTCAGTAGTGATGTTGTTTACAAATATAATCAATCTGCCAAGATTAATTTTGAATAGATAGAAATATTTTTAAAAAAGCAATGCATACATTTATTTTAAACGTTGACCTGTATTTTCGATTGATAACATGTAAAATGGCAGCGGGCAAGAGGCGCGCGGAGATCCGCGGAGAGTTGGTCTTTTGACCGTGTTTAAAGACGCCTCGGTGTGCGTGCCTCGCGTAATTTGGACGTGTATCCGAGCGTGCCGCGGGCAGAACGACAAGCTCTAACCTTGTCTGATGGCGAGGCGCGTACAAATTTGATAAAGCTATTTATTTATTAAAGTTGCTGAGCCGTTGCACCACCGAGGCAATTTCTTCTTTCTGCAAATTCGCTATAAACGCAGCCACGGCGGTCATCGTGTCCGACGCCATTTTGAAATGTCGGCTCGCGGCGAGCACGCTCACCCGCGCAGGTTTATGTTCTACAATTTGGATCGCGAGCAGCATGCCGCGCGTGGCGAGCATGCCTCAGGCTGAACCGCTCAGATTCGTACCCAGCTTAATAACAACATGTCCCAGAATCCCGGGACATATCCATATTAGCATAACGTGTAAGGGCATTGTTGTTGGTGCAACCCCATGTTGCACCGGGAAATCTGATCACTGCATTTCACACAAGATACAGCAATAGCTCTTAAAAGTCTTCAGGTTCGGGTAGTCTGTAAGTCTAGTGTAAGAGCAATGACAGCAAGTGAAAGGAAACTAACAAACCCCAAGGTTATTTTATGAGCAGGTGTATTGTACCTAACCAAAAATTTCAGTCTCGGGGAGACTTTAACCAAGTTTTGGAAATACGCCTTCGAACTGTGGACCTATTAAATAGATGGGTTTGATTGAATGGAGATTGCAGCCATTAATAATGCCCTAAAAGAGGTATTTTGCTTATAAATATTATAGTATTAAGATTACAATAATTAAAAGAAAGTGAAATATGTATTCATGACAAAAATACAAACAAAAAGGAGCAAAATAATATAGAGATAATGGTTCCAACCCATCATTGTGCTGGTATTAATGCCAGCGCTGGTCTTCCATTGGGACCATCTAGTGAATGGTTTCACTGGATGGTCCCACTGGTGCAGATTACGCACACTAAACTAAACAAAACAAAAAAGAAAAACCACAGTAAAAGTAAAACCAGTAAAGGTAGTTATGAAGGCAATATTCTGTACGGCTAGCACAATGTGATTTTTTCCTTATGGAACTGGGTAGATGAGTTTGCATTGCCAAGCAACAAACAAGTCACACAAGACTAGGGTTGCCAACTTTTTTTTGGGGAGATCCATAGTATTTTCCATATAAAAATGTCATAAATATAGTACACTGTAAAAAAATCTAGTACTCTATGAAATAAGCCTTAATATAGGTCAATACTATGCCTCATACTTACAAATCCCTTGTCATAAGGCTACTCTTGACTTGACATCAACCTTTTTCTCAACTCCAACCACTTAGTGAGTTTTGTGAGAAATTACAATAAAGGATAAACAATTAAAACCAGACTCAAAAAATTACAACATTTATTAATTGTCCATTTGCATTAATAAATGGCGCAAGGTGTGATTGTCATTGTTGGCTGGGCAGTAGTGTTGCGATTTAATAAAATTTAATTGAAACCTGGGTAAATTGGAGCACTTCATAAGGACCTCTGAAATATAGTATTTTTGAGTACTATATAATAATAATAATAATAATAATAATAATCACAGAACAATCTCACACAAATTGACCTAGTCCCAAACTAAGCTCTAGGCTTGTACTATGGGTACTAGACAACGATAAACATACTTATATAGAGAAATAAATACTTAAATACATAGAAAACATCCAAGACTCAGGAACAAATATTCATTAACAACTGTATATATAGTATAGTACAATACTATATAATATAGTATGGTTGGTAATCCTAGACAAGACTGTTAGCTGTTTTGGAAACAGCCTTACTTAGTGTTAAACACACAACAATGGCATTACTACAGCATCTTACAATAGTAATAGCTGTATCCTGCGACTTCATCTGTGTAGAACTCGTTTATGCTATAGCTATACCCTAAAGAAACATCTTTTTTTTGGTTACAAAGTACCTTTCTTCCTCCGTCCTTTTTTGGGACTCAAACTATCTCCATACCAAATTTCATCTAGATTCCCCTACAACCTTGCAAACTCACAAACTTTACCTCTTTATACTATTACTAGCTGTTTCCCACAGCTCCATAAGCATAGAAGTTGTATCGCTATTCCCTCAAGAAATATCCAATTTTTGGGGATAAAAGTACCTTAGTCCTTCCTCGGGACTCAAACTATCTCTATACCAAATTTCATCTAAATTGGTTCAGTAGATCCAGTGATTACAAGCTCACAAACTCACAAACTTTACCTCTTTATAATATTAGTATAGAAGTATAGATGTGTGTCACTGTGAGACTAATTAAAAAAATTGCTTTTTTAAACTACCTATGACACTAGATGGCTGGGATGTCTTCTCAAATCCTAATTGTAGCTGTGCTGAATGTGTGTATGTGTGCAATTTGTGTCATGTTTATGACATCTGTGTAAGTATTACAAGTACTCACCAAACGTCCAGCAGGCCAGCGTCGACAACATCTGCCTCACAGTTGACTTGTTGGGAAGTATTATCGAAGCCACCCACAGGATCAAAGCCAATATTACACGAAACACAAACAGACATATTCCAAACGGCAAAAACAGAAGGAATTGTGTAATGTTTTCACCCGAAAACCTGCAAATTAACGCGTTATTTACTAAAAACTCGATAAACTTGATTAATTACACACGAGATCAGGAGCCAAAATATATCGCCAACTTTCCCTTTAACATCACACAATACGTAAGTAGAACAAACGTATGGAATACCTGTTGTCGTTTCTAAGCCTCTCCACTGTTAAAGCCATGTTTCATGTGAGATCATAAACAAACGAATTCTTGGGCTTCTTGTGTTTTGTTCAATGAATAATTTCGAGTTTCTCTCCGAAAAATCCGTGTGTATGATGTGTATTGTACAATACCAACCATAAACTAAGCAAATGTTTTTTTTTATAATTTGACATTTGAAGTGTTGTACCCTTAAACGTGCCAAGACCGAAAACCGATAACGTTTAATTTTAAGGTTTGCAACTCAGATTCATATCTGTGTTCGGTGAACCTTGATTTGATTTATTTTATCTCATCTGTGTTTAAATAGGTGTCAGACGGATGTGATTGATGACACTGTCATTAAAATACACTTTGATTTAATTAAACAACAAAGGAGTTCAATCAGTTTTATTACTTCAAAAGTTCGTGGATATTTTATTGAGTGTGCTCTGCTATTGATTAAAACGCGAGTGCATGGCGTTGGAAAATAAAACGAAGAAAATACCGTGTAATTTGATATTTGTTTACTTGCGTAATTATACTAGAAATAATAGCAATGGAGGGTATAAGTTCACCAGAAGATCACCTATGCTCAGAAGGCCATGATGAACGTAAAACGGCGCGAAACTCACCAGGAAACCACCAAGGTCTTCCTCAAAACACTTCGTCCGGATCTGTGTCACAATTGGAAGAAAAAATGCGACGCAAACTGCAGTTTTTTTTTATGAACCCGATTGAGAAATGGCAAGCCAAGCGGAAATTCCCCTACAAGTTCGTCGTGCAGCTGATTAAGATCGTCCTCGTCACTTTCCAGCTCTGTCTATTCGCACATAACAGGTACAACCATGTAAATTACACTTGGGACAACAGAATAAGTTTTTCGCACCTGTTTTTGCTCGGCTGGGACTCTACACGGGAAATAAATACGTATCCACCTGGTGCAGGCCCATTAGCTGTCTACAAGTTGGACGAGTTCTACAATACCCTGGATTATGCATATTTAGGGTACTACAACCTGTCAAATGCTATAGGCCCATATTCATATAACGATGAAAACAACATACCGCCCCCTCCTGTGTTCTGTCAGCACAACTACAAACAGGGCATCATTAATGGTTTCAATGAAAGCTACGAGTTTAATGCAGAAACTGTATGCTCATGTGTTAATTTTACAGAAGCTAGTGGATTATTTAGCTCTGAGAAGTTTTTCAAGCAGGCAGCCTTAAAAGTTGATTTTGAATCTTTAGTGAGAGCAGAACTCAAGTTTTCTATTAAAACTATTAACTTTAGAGCCGCGGGGCCCATTACTCCACCAGACTGCTACCGTTTTGATGTTGCTGTCATTTTTGACAATGAAGATCATGATGGCCAGATGTCTCTAAGCTTAGATGCTGAACCGTATAAGCTAACATGTAAAGGGGATCAAGAATATGTTACAGACAACAAAATAGATCAAATACTTAGAAGCATCTTAAATATCCTTGTAATTTTGATTTGTACAATATCTCTAGTCTTGTGCAGTAGAGCGATATACAGAGCCCAACTTCTGAAAGAATTGACAATCCAATTCTTTAGACGTACTTACGGTAAAGAACTAAGTTTAGACGGAAGGCTTGAATTTTTAAATATGTGGTATATTATGATCATAGTCAATGACGTACTGATAATCATGGGATCCGCAATCAAGGAGCAAATTGAACGCAATCAATTCACCAATGATCAGTGGAATGTATGCTCATTATTCTTGGGTATGGGAAACCTTTTAGTATGGTTTGGAGTACTGCGTTACTTGGGCTTTTTCAAGACCTATAACGTTGTGATACTAACATTAAAAAAGGCAGCACCTAAAATATTTAGATTTTCGATTTGCGCTCTATTGCTATATGCAGGGTTTACCTTCTGTGGTTGGTTGATACTAGGTCCGTATCACATGAAGTTTAGGTCCCTCGCTACCACATCAGAATGTCTCTTCTCCCTTATCAACGGAGATGACATGTTTGCTACATTTTCTGTTATGTCCAAAAAATCACCTTTGCTTTGGTGGTTTAGCCGAGTGTACCTCTACTCCTTTATCAGTTTATACATCTATGTCGTTTTAAGTTTGTTTATCTCAGTCATTATGGATGCATATGACACCATTAAACAATATTATAAAGACGGCTTTCCGAAGAGTGATTTGCATACATTTATAGGCGAGACAAGCTGTGAAGAGGTGTCATCAGGGCTGTACCGAACGCAAAGTTCGTCATCTCTAAATGCCACAATGAACTCATTGTTTTGCTGCAATTTCTACAGACGCGCATACAATAGGATAGGAGGGGGCGAATCGAGATTTAACCTTTTGTAATCAGTTCTGAAACTACACATGATTATATTATCGAATGTATATACTTATCACATTTTATCTTTAAGTGTATTAGTATCTGTAAATGTCGCAATATTGTTTGATTAGGCAACATGCAGTTACAAGGTAGCTGAAAATTCTGGTAATAAATTGTACTATGGCCTTCAGAGGTACAATAAAGTAGTTACCAAAGATATTTTTTCTGTATAATCCTCGTTGGCAGAGGAGGTTTATTAATGTAGTCAAGGTGTAGTAATAATCCAAATGGAGTACCTGTTTAAGTGTTATCCTTATAAATTGTGTGTAATGTATATAGGTATAGTGAAAGTCAAGAATTTTGATGTAAATAATGTAAGAATATTAAATTAACAGCTAGTTGACATTTCAACACTTTTGTATAGAAAACTCCTGTCTACTGGAAGTAAAACATTAAAATTAGCTGTATTTAAAAGCCAGTGTGTAAATTATTTAATAAAATTATTACATTTATAAATGTGACAGTGTAAACGGTTTATGCATGTTTTTTCAATGCACTTGTTTTACGGAGTAAATATAAAGTACACACCATTCAGTCTTCTTATCTAAAGAAGCTTATCGGCGTAGACACGCGTAATAGCAGTGTAGCATAGCATTTAGTGGGGGGTGGGGGGGTTGTATTGTGATATATCAGGTAAATTATATGAAGGATGCGGCCTTAATAATTAAGTCAACACTGCAAAGATAGAGACCAAGGTTGACGCACACACATTTAGTGCTTGTGTAAGTTTTGGTTATCAGTGTTGCTATTGTCATCTTTCGTACAGTCGGCCTTAAAGGAAGCTGCACATTGTAGTACCTGGTCATTAACTCGTTAATCCGTTAATCGTTAATTAACTTTTTGAGTAACGGATTAACTTTTAAGTTCATTTAAAAGGTTGACGGACTCGTTAACTTCCGTTAAATTTCCCCAAGTCCGTTAATCGTTAATCCAGTACCTACTATTTACTAAAAATATACCACACGCATCGCGCGTCGTGAAAAATACGTTCAGGCTCGCTTTCAGACGAGAAATTATTAATCTTCATGAAGGAGAATATGACCATTATGCCAGATGACTAGACTAAATTACACACTAATTATATACTTCTTTTATGTTCCTAACCTGTTAACTTTCCTGAACCCAAACCAACACTTTTTATAAGTAGATTACTAACGCAACGATATAAAAAATGCAATTTTTATCACGTGTTAACGGATTAACGATTCACATTAACTTGCTTTAAATCTTAACGATTCGCTTTAACGTTTAACGAAGTTGACTTTTAAGCAACAGATTAGCGATTAACGAAGTTAATTATTTGATTAACGGTGCCCAACTATGGTGGTACCTTTTTGGTTTAACTCTTGACAGATAAGTGCAGTAGTTCAAACATGACGTTAAAGTGACAACGCACTAAAGTGTGCAGCTACTTATAAGGCCGTTTATGCTATGTTAACTTAGGCATCTTAGAAAACGCTAGGGCGTTTAATTCATGAATATTTGTTTCTATAATTATTTAACAACAATGTGGGTAGTCTTACTATGGCCTCATCATGATGTAAATCCGTGAACTGAACAGGCTTATATGATTAACACTACTTGGTTTTATTTTTCATTTGTACTTACTTATTGCATGTATAAGGGTTTATGCCCTAAGTGTTTAAAATAATTAGTAGGTTATATTTGAATGGGTTACATAAAAATTGTTACTAGATAAAAATTCTTAATGGAGATAAAAATTGTTATTGGAAGTATTCAGTATTTGCATGTTTGAGAATGAGAGTAGGTGTTGAATTTGTAATTATTAGTCTTAAACCTAAACAAGTTTGATCCCATTTCGGTAGAAATGGGATTTAAAACTGTTTTAATTAGGAGCAGAGTAAGTATTTTACATTACTTATAAAGGTTTTATTATCGAAATCAGTTAATTTATATTACGTAGGTATGTCATCTACATATATGACTAAGGTGTGATATGAAAACAACTCAATCTAAATGCAATCCTAGAAAATATATTTGTGTACTGAATTTTGCTTTTTTTAACCTCACACCCCTAACCCTTAACTTGGCAAAAAGAAAAGTGTGAATTGTAACTCTTTGATTTTGAACCAGCCTAAAATCATATTAATAAAAAACTGAACATTTTGGTATGTACACGGTCGAATTAACTTAAGGGTAAGTAGGTAGATAGATAGCACCGACAAATATGAACCAAAAATAAGAAAGGACCTAATATAGAGCCCTGAGGAACACCTAGTTTAACTGTTGCTCCAACACACTGTGTTTGGTTTACAACAACTGTTTGTGTTTTATCACTAAGATATGAAGACATAAGACTTAGATAATTATTTGACAGACCATAATGTTTTAATTTCATTATAAGAGTCGCATGATCTACGCAATCGAAAGCTTTGGAAAGATCACAAAAAAATCTTATTGCATCACAAGATTTCTCCCAAATGTTATATACCTATATAGGTATTTAATGAGTACAAATGCTGCATCAGTTGTGGATCGTCCTCTGGTGAAGCCGAACTGATCACTGTTAAGAAGTTTATTTCTATTGAAGTGATCTAACATATTATCTGATATCTGATGCAGTAATAATAGTTTCCGCCAAAGTGTTTTACAGGTTCGACAATTTTCTTGGAAAATTAGCTAGTTCCCGGGGGAATAACCATAAACGACTTCTACGAGAGGCGGTTACTTCTTATCAATCTTTCACATTTGAAACGTAATGTTTACCTAGTTCGGATTTTAATATAATTCATTTTCGTTCATACTTATCTAGTGGAATGGACACCGAGGTCGTTTGTCATATCGGCTCGGCTCTCTCATCAGAGTTCAATAGCTTTTGTGGTCCTTTGACCTCGATATCTGATATCGGATTGCGGTAAACAGTCCAAAGCAAGATAGGTACTATTGACCGCATATAGAAATGTCCGAGACAGGTATAGATAGATCTGTCTGACGCTTTCGTTTTAAACCATTGAAAATGGTAAAAAGTGAGTTAAAATAAAAGTAGGATGAAACCGATTGGAAAAGGAAGAGAATGTAACATGTAGGTACATACATACTTGGACGGGTGTTAGTCCCACATTTAAGGTACCAATTAAAGACACAGTTCTGGGCATACATGGTATTATTATACGAAACCGAAAAAAATATGACAAGAAAAAATATTTTACGGGCGATCGTAGGTCGGGATTTGGTGTTTAAAGGTAAAAAAACAGTTTATTTCGATCCAAGTATATTATGTTTGTATGTACCTACATGCAATCGGCAAAATATAACATAAACCAGCCATATTCCTACGATTTGACTTAGCGTTACTGTGTCAGTTCTATGGTGGATTCCATTTTGCAGATTGTAAAGCGAACTTATCCCTAAATGGGCTAACCCTAGGGCAACGATTCAGATACAGATTATTGATTGCTCCATAATAAATTGCATAGCACGTCAATCATCATAAATTATATTGATTTATTCATTTTATTGAGCTGCGCTCTTGTTAATGAAGTCATTGTCACTTTTCTCTATGACAGGGTTTCCAAACCAGTGGGCGCGCCACCCCACCAAGGGGGTGTAGAAAGATGGGAAGGGGGGCGCTAAATGCTTTAAATTTTCGAACCAATTATAAGTAATAATAATACATAATAATAATATCATAGGACAATCTCACACAAATTGGCCTAGTCCCAAACTAAGCTCTAGGCTTGTACTATGGCTACTAGACAACGATAAACATCCAAGACTCAGGAACAAATACTTGTGTTCATCACACGAATATCTGCCCTTACCGGGATTTGAACCCAGGACCCCTAGCTTCGAAGGCAGGGTCACTACTATGTCCCTAGTCTCATACTAGCGTGTCGTCAAAGTACATTCGGTCTCTGTATCACAACGCGACGTCGTCGGTTGCATTGTTAAATTTATATTTGAACCTATCACTGCTGTTGTGTTTTTGATTATAAAGTTTTATTTTTTGTAAAGAATATTATTATAAGAGTTTACTAAGGATCACTCCTAACAGTTTCTGGTGAAGTGTGCCACAATTTTCCCTCTTGAAACGGTACGGCATAATGTAGGTTTTCATTTCGTTCTTAGCCTTCTATATCAACATACATACATACATAACGTCACGCCTTTATTCCCAGAGTGGGGTAGGCAGAGCAACAGAATACCAACAACTCTAAACTTGTTGATCATTCTGTAACCACATTTTGCATAGTCAGGCTAAGATGTTTACCAGTGTATTAGTGACAGGTTGCAAGCCCATCGCCTAACAGTACTACAAGCCTTCTCTATCAACGTCTAGCAAAATTGATTAAATCTTAAGACTTATTCACTGCTTGCATCGTATACTTATAAAGGAGCGTCCTCATTAAGAGCATTCGCGTGTAATGGTGTGGACCACAGTGACGCTCAGTGGGGACGCTAAGAGACTCACCCAGCGTCTTGAATGTGTATCTGCGCATTTTAACAGAACTGTGCCTGGACAGAGAATACCGGGTGTGGCCCCATCCGATCAGAGCCGGAGTCCCGCAGGGCTCTGTTCTCTCCCCAATTCTCTTTTCGTTGTTCACAAACGATATACCTAGAGTTCCGCATGTTCATTATGCACTTTTTGCTGATGACACCGCCATCTATACGACTTCTATCCGCCCCTCGGTTCTACACGGTCGCCTCCAGGACGCCATCAACGAGTTAGGTCGTTGGTTTAGGCTCTGGAGGATCGAAGTGAATCCGGAGAAAAGCTCCGCTGTGCTTTTTTGCCGGAAACTCAGTCTCAGTTGGTTAGGTCCCTCCTACAATTCTATTCGACTCTACGATAGTCCCATTCCGTGGGCTAACGAGGTCAAATATCTAGGGTTCACCCTAGATCGTCGATTGCTTTTCCGGCAACACATTAGGCGTGTCCGGAATCGCGCGGCCTTCATTCTAGGCCGTCTCTATCCGTTGTTGAACAAACGCAGTAAGCTGTCGCTTAGAAATAAGATGACAATTTACAAGACGTGCGTTCGCCCCATACTAACTTACGCTAGTGTGGTCTTCGCTCATGCGAACTCGACTGCTCTGTACCAATTCCAGGTGCTGCAGAATCGATTCTTGCGCAGAGCCGCGGGCGCTCCGTGGTTCATGCGCAACTTAGATCTTCACGACGACCTCGGTCTTCCAACCGTGGCCAAGTTTATGAAGGATGCCCCTCGGCGGTTCTTCAATAACGCTCCTCACCATCCTAACCCCTTATTACGCGATGCCGTAAATTACGTCCCGCTCGTGGGCGTATCCTCTCGGAACAGGCGTCCCCGACACGTACTGACCGACACCGATGACACTATCACGGCTGCCCTCGCAGCCCGCGAAGATATTCGTCGCCCAACCGTCTCACAGGGCAACACCAGCTTAGATCCATACACACCACAACGTCTCCGCCCGCGGCGGAGGCGTCGGCGTCCCCCGGCTCACCCTACACGTGGGCGACCCCACTTTGCACCGGTACCGGTACCGGTTAACTCACATAATCGACACCCAGATGGAGTTTCTTGACGCTTCTTCTCAGTCTGGTCTAACGTAAAATTTCCGAAGCGTATTGTAGCATAAAACCAATTCGATTGAAATTCTCCCCTAGCGTCCTAAGTCCGAGGTCGGCCCTTAGGCATGCTAGTATAAAACCCACTTTTAGCGTGGACTCCCATCAGGAGTCCGCCCTCTCTCCGGCGAAGTAGTCAAAGCCATCAGAGGCTAAAAAAAAAAAAAAAAAAGGTGTGGCCTGTAATATAGGAGCAATAAATTGAGGGATCGTTTCCACACCACAAACGTAACAACATTTATTCTACAACTTTTGGAAATAACTTATTGTTAACTTAATATTAATGAATTTAGATTTTCCAAGTCAGCAATGTATTGCGAAAACTACGAAGTTTGTAGGCTGACAGTAGATGTCAACTAGACTATTGGATGGAGTACATTGAAAATCCTATTTAGTTTGTTCGAAAAAATCCCAAATAATAAATTACATTTATTTTTTAAGTTGTAGAACAAATGTTGCTACGTTTATAGAGTAGAAACGATTCCTCAATTTATTGCTCCTATTACAGGCCACACCCGGTATATGTATAAGTAGAGGACGTGCGCGAGTTTGCTCGGGTAGAATTAGTTTCCCGCTACTCCCCCCTATTTTAACCCCTTAACCGATTCATGGCCCATGCAAGCCTCGCGTAAAAACACCCGTCAGAAGGCAATGACGTGACTGGCGCTGCATTATATAACTTTTAAGAAACAAGTTATAAATTAAATAAAAATATACTATCAACATACGTCATATTAAACTTGTCCAGAAAATCTTATTCGTATTTCGTAACTTTAAATGAAATAAATCATAGTCAGAGCTAGGCACTGAACCTTTCACTAGTCTCATAATAAAATCTCCCAACACAGGCAATGTCTTGCTTAGGTATGTACCGGGCGACACCGTCCCTAGTATCATTTTTTATTTCTAAAAAATAAAAAAGTTGAATTTGAAAAATCGATTATGCAACATTTTCTGATTCATTCATACATAGGTAATGTCTAAAGGGCGGACGATGGATGCAATATGGTGACAAAAGCATAAGATGGATAAGACTTATTAAATTTCCAGTAATATTTATGTACATATAAAAATATATGTAGAGTTTTGTAGTCATATATCCATTTTATGTTAATCGTTTGACATGATTTTGATGTAATTTGCATCCGTCGTCCGCCCATTAATAAATGTCACACCTTCATCCCCGAGTGGGGCAGGGAGAGCTACAGAATTCCCTGTTGTACTTGTTTAGTACCCCTGCGAGGATTTCATAAAAACGTACTTAATATCTTACCTTTAAACTCCATATTATACGTAAATAAGGAACACTTTAGAAGATTATATTTACTCAAGAAACACCAATAAAACTTTATGGAGCCACTTTCCGGGTCTCATGACTGAAGAACACTTTCATTCAAGTGCATCGATGGCCAATGACGCGCCAGGCGCGGCATCACTTCAGGGAGGCCGGTGACGTGACTAGCGCGTCACAACATTTTGTATGTGACCTGTGTGACGTATTTAAAAATATACATGTGGCAATGAATCGGACAAGGGATGAATATCCATGAAATCCCTCACAAGTGCACCCCTAGGACCCTAGGATATCCAAGGAATACCTATTCCCACGTAATTTCAAGTCCCTAGGTCCAGCGGTTTCGGCTGCGCGTTGTCAGTCAGAACTGTTTACAGCCACGGAACTGTTTTATTTATTTAGGGTGAAAATGTTAAGTAAAGGACCTAGGCTGGGGTCTACACGGTAATAACGATATCGTCTTTGACGTGTTACGGTATTGTCAACGCTTTGATAACTCTTGTCATTTACAATAATGGCGACTGTGACATAAACGATTCAAACGCGATGTCGTTATAACGCAGTAGAATAGAGGCCCAGGTCAAAAACGATATCATTATTTTATTACCTTGTAGAATTCCAGCCCAGGTCCTTTACTTAATTTTTTCACCTTTTGTCTTGTTTCTGTAACTTAAATATGTATTATGTTACTGGTACAGTCAAGGAATTTGTTTTGCCACTATGGAGCCCTGTCATAATGACAGTGTCAAACCACATCAAGGAAAGCTAAAATTAATGATTAACGCTGTCATTATGACAGGGTTCCATAGTGGCACAACAATTAAAGTCCTTGACCGTACATCCAACAAAAAGTAAACATCTATACATAGCAAATGAACGACAGAAAATGTGTCAAACAGGGCTGGGATTCTACACGGTAATAACGATATCGTATTTGACGTGTTTCCGTATTGTCAACGTTTTCATAACTCTTTACAACAATGGCGACTGTGACATAAAGAATTCTAAAACACGTCAAACACGATATCGTTATAACGCAGTTGAATAGAGGCCCTGAATGTGTACATTTGTCGCACATAACACAGTTAGGTAAATTGAATATTACAAGTAAAATAACACGTACATTGAATATTTTATTTATTTAAAAAATAATCTTATTCTAATGCTAATTAAAATATTTCACAGCATACAAACGATCAACGCAGACATATTCAACTTAAATACTTACAAAATTACGCAAACTGAATCAAATCTCATGATTTTTGTAAACTAATCAAACAATGTATAAGGTAATCATTATTCTTTACAATCACAAACATTTTTCCAGCGTCAATTGAATGCATAATTTGTTATGGCAAACTTACGGGCAAAGGCAAGTGTAATAACAATAACAAAGGGTCAACAAATATATAATTTACCTAAACTCACATTCAACACGATCTAAAGTGAGCTTATATTTTTCCCCACAATCATTAAAATATCAGGGGGTACCTACTGATTTAATATCATATTTCCAAAATATATAATATATTCGTTCATGTTCATTATAATATTTATATAAAAATTACTAGACACGAGAACATTTTTTTTTGTATTTTATTATTTGCAAACATCTATAACAACCTAGTGAATGATTATTACGCACTATGATATTAGTCGATATTAATGCAATCGTCTGTCGAATAAAACATGGAATGCTTTCTAATACAGTACTGTTATACAAACACAAGGTGATCCAATGACTCGCCGTTTTCGTCTATTAAAGCTTAGCAAGTGAAATTTACATCAAAATCCCTTCGGCAGTATCATGAAGGAAGTCCTAACTTATAAACGAATTATATTTTGTCTACATTTAAATCTATTTACACACGAAACAACAATCAAGCTGCCACAAACACTTCAAAAGAAAATGTAGGAGAAATAAATATTAATTTAATTTAAATAGAAATAAAATGAACCTTCACGATTAACTAGGATGTCGACACTCGCAGACGGAACAATGGGACAGTTCTTTGGTACTCGAAGAGAATATATAAATAAACAATGCTCAAAGCGTATTTTGTGACCAAAGATGCCGAAAACGGCAAAACGCCTCAAGTCTCAATATAAAATTCAGCCATCAGTCTACACTTTTATTTCTTCTCGTCGTGGTTTCGGGTGGGAGGAGTGCCTCCCAGCATGACCTGGATCTCATCCACGCTCTTGCCCTTGGTCTCGGGGATGATGAAGAATATGAAGACGAATGCGAGCAACATGATGGAAGCGAAGAGCCAGAACACTTGTCCGTCCCCTATCGAAGTTCTCAAGGAGGAGAAAGTGCTGGTGACGAGGAAACTCATCAGCCAGTTCAAGGTGCCCGCCGTGGAGCCCACGAAGGCCTTGATGTCGATCAGGCAGAGCTCGCCGGCCATCATCCACGGGATCGGGCCGAAGCCGAGCGAAAAAGCGACGAAGAACAGAGACAGAGACAGCAGGGGCAACCAGGACAGATTTTTGACAATACTGGCTTCGTCACCGTGAGTGTCTTTCAGGAAGAAAAATACTCCTAAAGCAGTGGTGCACACGCACATGACGAGAGCGGAGAAGAGAAGCAGAATCCGTCTGCCGAGCTTGTCGACGACCAGACTGGAAGTGAATGTGGCGGCTACCTGGATCACTCCGATGATGATCGTGGCCACTGCGCTTGGGATGGTGCTTCCGGCGCTTTCAAATATGGCGGAAGTGTTGAATATGACGGCATTGATGCCCGACAGCTGCTGGAATAACATCAGCGCGTAGCAAATAATAAGAGCCTTCACCGCCGTCTTCTTGGTTATCGCACTCCTGAACGCCACCGGATTCCTCTTGGCCTCATCGGCTTTCGCTCTCAAGTTGTTCAACTCGTAATCGACGTCGTAGTTCCTTCCTCGCAGCTTTATCAGCGCGTCCCTCGCTTCGTCGTTCCTTCCCTTCATGACGAGGAAGTTGGGACTCTCCGGCATGAAAAAGAACACTACAGCAAATATAATAGGGATGCACGTGCAAAGGATGTTGAATACGAACACGGACACGTAGCTTCCTACGACGTAGGCGAACAGGATACCAACAGTGATCATCAATTGGAAGAAGCTGCCGAGGGTTCCTCGGATGGAGTCCTGGGCGATCTCGCTGGTGTATGCCGGAGCGGTGACGCAGAAGGCTCCGCCCGCCAGACCGGTCAGGAACCTTCCGGCCATGAGCATCCCGACGTTGCCGGCGAAGGCGATCAAGAGCCAGCCGACGGTGAAGGGTAAGACCAGCAGCAGCATGGTTTTCTTCCGGCCGATGGCGTCCATGAGGAGCCCGGCGGGGAAGCAGACGGCGGCGGCGCCGAGGTTGACGAGCGAGGACACCCAGGGGCTGTCGGTCGAGGAGACCACGAACTCGTACTCGGTGCTGGTATTCGCCGTGATCTTCGGTTCCACGGGCGACGACCAGCCCAGCATGGAACCGGCGGCGAGTGCCCCGAGAGTGGCTGGAATTGAGAAACGGAATGTGGTTGAAATAAAATAATAAAATTTTGACAATGATATTGAATAACCATTTTTTTTGGATCTCTCAAGACCCTCAAAGTTAGAAAATTACAAAACCTGAGGACTAAGCTTTTCTCTGTCTGTATCCATATCAAACTACAGTATGTTTATACTCTAAACACTTTTACATACAAAGGCTATTTTAATATTAGTAAAAAAATAAGTTAAAAATTAAACCCCTCTTATAATGAATATAACAGTGGTAGTGTATCCAATTTATGTTTAGTGCATTGCTTGCGACTCCAGCCATACACTGTTATGTAAATATGGCATGCCTGTCAAACATAACAATCAATCATGCCTGTAATGCTAATGTTGATGTTCACTTGGAGTTAATACACTCTGAATAGTTAGTTATAAATCTTAAAGTCAACAGAGTTTCGCTGTCTTGTACTAGCTTTTGCCCCCACATTTCAAATGAGTTGTTTGTGTAACTTTCTGAACATACAACTATCTACATCTCGCTAATAGACCTAATATTACTTAGAATGTTAATGACGACACGTTGGCCTAGTTGAGAGTGGCCTTATCCTTGTCCTTGTTGGGAGTCTTGGGTTCAAATCCCGGTAAGGGCATTTATTTGACTGATGAGCGCAAATATTTGTTCCTGATTCTTAGATGTTTTCTATTTATTTAAATATGTATTTCTCTATATAAGAGTGTTTATCGTTGTCAAGTACCCATATTACAAGCCTAGAGCTTAGTTTGGGACTAGGTCAATTTGTGTGAAATTGTCCCCTGACATTTATTTATTTATTTATTAACGTAGCATAAATGTTAACCATGGCCTTGCTTATATTGATTAAAAAAATATATATTTACTAACTTCTCAGCAAGATACAGCTTTTAAATATTTAGTATGAATAATTATGTAGTATTTAGTAATGCCAAGAGGAAGTATTAAAATTTCTGCAGGTATTTACCTGCTAACGCAGCGATGTACTGCGGCAGCTTGCGGCTCGTATCGGCTCTTGGCTCCACCAGAACATCCTGTGACACTCCGATGTTAGCCATCGTGCCGTTGTTGGCTTCCGTCCGCTGTAACAACAAATAAGGTACTGAGAACAAGAAAAATGCCCTTAATAGAATTATAACCAAATCTGCTAGCATAACTTAAGTCAAATAATAACTTAATATGCTTTCTTCTTTGTATGCCAGTCTAAAACAAAGATTTGTTCAGATAATGATTCTATACTTACACAATATAATACTTGAAAAATTACATAAAGGTGCTATTATTACTAATTATTTGTCTGTCTGTCTGTGAATTTGGTTTTTTTCTATGGTGGGTTGGTGTTTTTCCCGTATGTATATTAAATTTTAGATGCAAAATACCTAGCCAAAATTACTCTTTAACATTTCATTCATCAAAGCTATTGAAGAGCCCCATTATTAACATGGCTTATACTTTTAGTAATTAAAATAGTAATTAGGCATCTGAATAGGAAAATTCCATCTGGTTACCAAATTTCTCTTTTGTTAGAAAGTAGTTAAAGTGAGTTATTATTAGTACTCTTACTAGCTGTGTTTTGCACTACTGTTCAATTGGGGATTTGGGGTCAGGGGTTGTACCTAAATTAGTACACATTTACATAACATCACACCTTCATTTCCAGAGTGGGGTAGGCAGAGCTACAGAAATACCAACAATACTAAAGAGTTGTTGGGTGAATTGCAAAAATATTGTACATAGTTAAAGGACCTAATTGATGTCAATGTTTAATTGAAATAATTTATTTTTCTTAATGTAATGAAGGTTAACCATACAATTGTGTGACTAATATTCATTACACAAAGGAAAAAACATTAATTTAAATTAAACTAATTAGGTCCTTAACTATGTAGGTACAATATTTTTGCAATTCACCCTTATAATTCTATAACCACATTTGCAAAATCAGGCCAAGAGGTTTACCAGTGTATTAGTGACAGGTTGCAAGCCCATCACCTAACAGTACTACAAGCCCCGAGTGGCACTATTCAAACCCGGCTACCACATGGGGAAAAACTACTTGTATTTATTGTTTGAAAAACACAACAAATTTACTCATAACTGGCAGTAAATGGGCTAAGCCTCCAAATTGTGAACATTCATTCATCATCACCCACTTGGCTCATATCAACCCACTATGGGGAACATACAATGTCATGGGCTTAATACTTTGGTAACAAACAATTTGTAAGTATGAAAACCTAAACTTCCTACTCTAAGGCCTTAACCTAAACGTTTCTAGGTCGTTTTAAGAATAGACCTAATTCTAGAAACGACCTAGATACGTTTACAAGAGTATAGAGGCTTTTCCATTGAACGTAATTGCAACCTCGATCAACGAAAAGCCATAAACAAAGTTATTAAATCGAGAAAATTCCAAGGTTTTTTAAGTAAAAGTACCTCATTTTGGAAAGAGCTGGGTCCAGGTAAAGCAGGAATTGCGGCCAGTAAAGGTTCCCTCTCAGAATCGCCGACATGGTTACGGCGAAACAACGAAGATCTCATTGTAAAACAAATACTACTTTAACACCGTGTAACAGACGTCCGTGTCATGATTCGGTATGCAGAAAACTGTTTGTTTAATGAGTTTGATGACGATTGACGCTAGCTTGGAAACAAAATTAATCACAACAGCCAGCTGGCTTTGTTATGAAAGATGACGTGTTTTTGTTTTCAAATTCTTAAATGCACCAATCACAGGCGTTCGATGTGGCCAGCGAAAAGATTATCTTATGTGATTGGCGTGATAGCTTACAATAAATGACAGATGACATGAGTATCCTACACTGCGTAGAACGCCCCTCAAACGTCACTGCGCGTGTCAAATAGTGAGAAAACCGGTAAACACCGATATATTTTTTTATACCAAGCAATGTTTTGTTGAACGCAGTAGGAATAGACAAACTTTATCGTTCGTTGAATTAGAAATAGTTAAATACCTACAATTTACATGCTAAATTACGACGATAAACCTACAACAAGAAAATAGCAAATAAATTGCATACTAAATGGCACTAAAAACCATCAGGCGTTTTAGTTAATTCGTCATACATTTGTTATTTTATTTATATAAAACACATCGTGATTTTTTTAAATGGTAATTCA
This sequence comes from Acleris holmiana, assembly GCA_949316455.1. NCBI lineage: Eukaryota > Metazoa > Arthropoda > Insecta > Lepidoptera > Tortricidae > Acleris > Acleris holmiana. The sequence goes on from OX438772.1 coordinate 2,550,676, forward strand.
TAAATCCCTTTTGAACAAATTCTCATTTATTTTGATGTGATAATGAAATAATGTTAGTATTTCAGTATTTAATTAAGACTTAAGTATGAGTATAGTGTGGTGCCCTTGGAAGTACACCTTCTGAAATACAGGGTAATTTTTTAATAGGTGCACAAATTTTAATATTTGCTTCGCTATTGTTAATCAATAACACATGTTGTATTTTATTTTCCTCTAGCTTAAAAAATATTAGAGATATTGCCGATTCAATGATTCCACTAACTTAACGATATTCATGGACCCTCTAATGCAGAATGCGAGGAGAGGGGAGTGCTGTTAAGTAAGTTAATAAATGAAATTTCAAATTTAGAATATCAGTAGGAGAGGGGCTTGTTGTCTGATAAGCTGCACATGAAATTTCAAATTTCGAATACCTATCAATACAGTGTATCGCATACCTACAGCTTGACAACCCATGTCATCATTTCTAGTGTGACTTTGTGTCCACACGAGAAGGTAAAAGAGAGATAATTAGCAACAAAAAATATTTTTGAACTCTTTTTATTGTCGTAATATATTATATTAATGATACAAAATCATATGTTAAAATTTGTGCACTGATAAAAAAATTACCCTGTATATGTGTCATATTATAACTCAGAATGTGTCAACAATAAATAAATTAATAAATTAAATGAAATATAATATATTATTACTCAAAATGTGGTTAAGTACAGAATTATCAACAAGTCTTTTTATAGTTGTTGGTATTTCTGTAGCTCTGCCTACCCCACTCTGGGAATAAAGGCGTGATGTTATGTATGTATGTAAGTATATGCTTGTTTTAAGACCATCAATTTATTGTATGCTCGCTAAATAATAAATTGCTAATGTTCTTGTTGGTTTGTTCTATCTTCGCAGTTCAATGCCATTTGCTAATAAATTAAGTGTCTCTTTTGTTTCTGATTAAAACCATATTGCCTTTCACATGTTATCGTAATGTGAACGTTGCTCGATAGCTATATTGTTTTACCGCCTAGAATAGAGGCCCAAAGATAGTTAATGGCCCTTGAAGTTCTTACCCCGTTCGCGAGGAAATATCCATAAATATCTTAGATAATTTCTAAATACATAAATGGTTGATTAACATTAATGGTTACCGGTACAGTCAGCATATAACCAAATGATGGCATTTTTTTAAACTTATAAAAAATGCCATCATTCTAGCCATGTTGGCCACGCATGTCAATTGTCGCAGAGGCGCGGAGCTGAGGGCCTATTACAGAGGTGCAAAGGTTATTACCAATTGGTGTAACATGACTACCTACTATGACGATTTGTACATAAGTGGCGAGGAGTGATATTTTTAAGTAGGCACACCAACGGTTGCAATAAGGAGAAGGATTAAACAAACATATGGGCGTTTTCCAAAAAAAGTGTACATCGTTTAAGAGAAAATTGAGAAAAAACTTTTTTCCATTTCGTCCCGAAAATTAACGTACCATCTAGGTAAATGTATGGCTTATCTTAGTTTGTCCTTAACGATGTACATTTTTTTTGGAAAACGCCTATTTATAAGTGCTAGTCGTAAAAAATAAGAGTAATGTAACTATAAATATTCTTAATAATTAAATAAAATAAACTTCGCAATTCCGCTATGTATATGTGTATTGTGTATGTCTATTAAGGTTTATTTTCTTTGAAATTGTGATAGTGTCAGACGAAGTCGCAAACAAAAACCAGTTGACAATATATGTCTGTTTTTTATATAGTAAACCTAGCCGCACAAAATGGCTAATGAATAGAATATCTATCTACGGCGCAGGTGTACGAACGCACTTGACTTTGCCAAGCTGCGCGCCCTTGACATTGACAATTAGACACCAGGCTCGTAACACACGCGTAATTAAATACTAGTTTGAAGTTAAAAACTAATGGTTTCATGGTGTAATTGGTTACACCATCATTTCTTCATTATTTTTAGATCATACATAAAAATTGCTCTGGATTGACAGCTACCGATAAACTTATGTAACACACCTTAAGAAAACCATTCCACTTTATTATTGTTGGCGACATCTACGGTAAAGAACACAAAATAAACTTTAGTGGTGGCGCCATCTGTCGTCATGACGTGAAGCTACTCTGCAGTGAAGGAGCGGCAAATCCCGCCATCACTACGTCACCTCCGCCCCCTGCATGGTGCTTCCGGACGAAGATGATAAAAAGAGCAACCACCAGACTGTAGCCATCTTTATCCTCGTTCCGTTCTCCGGTGTCCCCGCTAAGAATAGTACCTGGTGGTTTGGTATCGTTTCCTATTGTTTCCCCATTTTATACAGTACTTAACGTTCTTCTTAAAGCTTTAGTGTTGGAATAATAATTCTAGTTTGTATAAAGATCTTTACTTATATTACCCTCTTAAAGTAATATTATTCCCGTGTTACATTTAGTAAAGGTTATTAATAAATGTTATAGTATTGCGTGTTTAATGTTTTATTCTCTCCCAGATATAGAAGAAAGTTTACATCAGAAGTGGGACAAGATGAGCTCGCGCTCGAGACGTAGGCGCCAACGGTCGCCATCGCCCACGTCCAGCTCCTCCTCGAGTACCCGGACGCCGTCTCCGCCTCGCAAACGGAGGAGACAGGTACCTGGTCCTGATGGAGAATTTGTGAGTACATCAAGTGCTATTTCTTTGAATAATATGATACCGGAGTTTGACCCGATTAAAGACAATGTGGATTCCTGGCTAAATATTATCGAATCGTATACTAAGACATTTTCATGGAGTGATAGAATGACACGATATCAAGCCCTTAATAAACTTAAGGGGTCAGCCAAGATTTGGTACGATTCATTATTGCGCACCAGTGACAGTTGGACCGGCTGGAATTGGAATATTTGGCGTAGAAAAATTTCGAAAACTTTTCAAATCAAACGAAATATGTTCGAATGTTTGAAAGAAATAATTGATAGGAAACCTGATGAGAATCAATCTTTATACGAATTTTTTTTCGATCAAAAGTGCAAAATTGATAGATTGTCATTAGATTTTTCGGAGAGTGATATTGTATCTATAATTATAGGTAATATAGGTGACAGCACCATCAGCGCGTCTATAGAAGCGGGTAGTTTCGATTCGTGCGATAAATTGGCTAGCTTTTTGCATAGTCGTAGGTACAAGAGTAAAACTGTTTCGAAGCCGACGACTCTCAACGTTAGTAAATCAGTTGAGATACGGAATAAATCAGCATTTTCTCAGTCAAGCGCGCCTCAGAGTTCTAGGTCTTCTGCGGATCAAATTGTAGATCCTAATATTAATAGTCAATCCATAGTTCGCAAGATCATAAAGTGTTTTTCGTGTGGCGGGCCTCATAAACGTCACCAATGTGATATTAAATGTGATTATTGTGGAAAGAAAGGTCATAGCGAAGCATCTTGTTTTAGTAAAAAGAATTCAAAAGTTGAGAAACAGGAGACAAATTACGTGAGTAGTTCAGATTTCAAAAATAGGTTCTTTAAAAAAGTGCTGATTAACGAGTTTGACCACGATGCATTCATTGATACGGGCAGTAGCTGTTCGCTCATTAGTGAATCTTTACTTGAGAAATATTCCTTAAAGTGTCATTCGTTGAGCTCACCAGTGACGTTGCAAGGATTTACGAAAGATAATTGTAAAATTGTTTGTAAAGGTATTACAGTCAGCTTAAAAATAGATAATGTTTATTTGGAAAATGTACAAATGTATGTTATTAATGAAATATCAGGCTGTGATATATTGATCGGACGTAACGTCACTGAGCGGCCGGACATAATGTACTCGCGAGTAGGTAATTTGCTTACATTTAACTATCAAAAGTCGTTTGATAACTTTTGTAATGCAATTGCGGATACTCAAATTGATACTGATTCCCATAGTAGCGAATTGCTGCAGCTTTTTCAAAAGTACTCTGAATGCGTCGCAACGAATGTAAAAGAATTAGGAAAGGTGAATCATCATGAAATGTGTATTGATTTAACGGATACGAAACCAATTCAATTTAGGCCATATCGGAGTTCTCATTCAGATAGAAAGATCATACGTGAAATGGTTGAAGAGTTATTGGATAGTGGTATAATCCGTGAAAGCAGTTCCGCCTACGCTAGCCCCGTGCTACTTGTTAATAAAAATAACGGTGAAAAAAGGCTATGCGTTGACTATAGGGCCCTGAATAAAAAAACTGTCAAAAATAAATTTCCGATGCCAAGGATCGAGGACCTTATAGATAGACTCCAAGGCTGTAAATACTTTACAAGCTTGGATTTAAAGAGTGGCTATTACCAAATTAAAGTAAGTGATGAATCCATTCATAAAACTGCTTTTATAACAGAAGACGGTCATTACGAATTTTTAAGACTTCCATTCGGGCTGTCAAATGGACCGTCATGTTTTCAAAATATGATGAATAAAGTATTGGGCAACTGGCGTTTTGGAAAAGTAATAGTTTATTTAGATGATGTGTTGTTGATAAGTGAAACCGCAGAAGAAAATATAAAATTACTAGAGACTGTTTTGAAGATCTTTAAATGTAATGGCTTAACTTTAAATTTAAAAAAATGTCATTTTCTTAAAACTATCATACAGTTTTTAGGCTATAAAATTCAACATAATTCCATTATGCCTAGTGAATCTAAAATGACAGCAGTTAAGGAATTCCCTCAACCAACCACAGTACATCAATTACGACAGTTCTTAGGACTCATCAGCTATTTCCGCAAATTTATACGTAATTGTGCCCTTTTATCCAGTCCTCTGACAAAATTACTAAAGAAGGATAGTTCTTGGAATTGGACCGATAGTCAACAGCATGCCTTTGACACTCTTAGGAATGCTTTGTCATCAGCTAATATTTTAACAATTTATGATCCAACTAAAGAATGTGTACTTTACACGGACGCTAGCCGGGACGGAATAGCCAGTATTCTTATGCAGCTTACTGATGAAGGGGAGAAACCCATTCATTATTACAGCCGCCAAACCTCTGTAGATGAAAAAAAATATCATTCATTCGAATTGGAGTTATTAGCTATAATCGCATCTTTACAGAAATTTAGACTATACCTGTTAGGTACTGCATTTAAAATTGTGACTGACTGCAACGCGGTTCGTTTCGCATTAACAAAGAAGGAGATTATTCCGCGCATTGCACGTTGGGTTCTGTCGACTCAAGAATTTTCTTTTGACATCTTACATAGAGATGGCATGCGAATGCAGCATGTCGACGCGCTTAGTCGCAACCCTGTGCAGTCTGGGGAAAAATCCGAATCAGAGCTTGTTCTGTCTATAACGGAAGCAGACTGGTTACTGTCAGTACAGTTGCAGGATTCTGAAATAGTTCAAATAAAAGAAATTCTCGAATCAGGTGAGGCCGAGACTAAGACATTTTTTTTAATTATGACTAACAAAGACATTTTTTTTAATTATGAGCTTTTAGGCGGGAAAGTTTATAAACGAACAACCCAAGGTCGTCGCTGGGTTGTACCCAAACAATGTATTTGGCAGGTTATAAAGGCTAATCACGACGACCTTGGTCATTTTGCAATTGATAAGACGGTGGAGCGCATTAAAGACAAATATTGGTTTAAGAAAATACGTCGTACGGTAAAAAAATATGTAGGGAACTGCCTTAATTGTATATTTAACAAAAATAAAGCTGGTGCAAAGGAGGGCAAATTAAATCCATTGCCTAAATACGCCCAGCCTTTCCATACTCTGCACTTAGATCATCTAGGACCTTTCGTGAAAACTACTAAAAACAATAAGTATTTATTGGTTATAGTAGATGCGTTTACGAAGTTTGTTTTTATCTCCCCGGTAGCAAACACTGACACTGCTAGCGTTATTCATGAATTAGATGTACTGTCAAAAATATTTGGCTACCCTAAAAGGTTTATTACTGACGCGGGCTCTTGTTTCACGTCGTGCAGTTTCAAACAATACTGTGTTAGTAAAAACATACGGCTACATACGGTCGCAACGGGAATGCCACGTTCAAATGGTCAAGTTGAACGTTTTAACAAAACTATTTTGGAAGCCATGAGAGCTATGGGTGCGAATTTGTCAGACGATAAGTGGGACCTATGCATAAAACCGCTGCAACAAGGTTTAAATAGCACGTTACAAAGGACAATAAAAGCCGTCCCAAGCGAAGTTCTTCTCGGCTATCGGTTAAGAACTGATGCAGACGTCTGGGCTCAGAGTCTCGAAAATGACTCTCAAATAGACGTGACCAAACTAAGAAGCAGTGTCGACGAAAATATTAAGTTAAGCTCCATGTTACAGAAAGAAAGATTCGATAAAACACGTAAGACAGCCAGTATATACCATGAAGGTGACTTGGTCCTTGTCAAAATTCAAAGTCAAAGCAATGATGGACGTAGTATTAAATTATTGCCAGTGTACAAGGGTCCATTCCAAGTGACAAAGGTCTTGGGCAAAGATCGGTATCAAATAGCAGATGTACGTGGTGCTGAACGAAGCAGTAAGCGATATACAGGAACTGCGGCAGCAGAGAATATGAAACCCTGGATCCGCATTGGCAACTGGGACTTGGAGAACTAAGTAGCAGTGTTGGCGAGGTAATTTTCTTTATTAATATTATTGATGGTGCTTATTACTATTTTACTATGATTTTCTATACTTATTGTTAGCGAGCCTTGCTAAAATGCTGTTTGTTTTTAGGGGTTTATTTGTGTCTGTAGAAACCAAAATAAACATTGCTAATTAATCTGAGCCTGTAAATCTTTCCTGGTTAAATACAATGAGCCGGATACTTGGTAAGAAGGTGGTCACGAGCACAGTAATGTTCAGATTAACGGAACATGAGAATTGCTAGAAAGACACCTTTGAGGCCTAGTGTGGTGATTGTATAATTTATAAAATATATGTAATATAATGCACTGTTAACAGATTCTTTCTTTCCAATTGCAGCATTTTAACCGACTCGAGGAGTGCCTGGGGCAGGCACAGATGCAGAAATGGCCGTGTTGGCGACATCTACGGTAAAGAACACAAAATAAACTTTAGTGGTGGCGCCATCTGTCGTCATGACGTGAAGCTACTCTGCAGTGAAGGAGCGGCAAATCCCGCCATCACTACGTCACCTCCGCCCCCTGCATGGTGCTTCCGGACGAAGATGATAAAAAGAGCAACCACCAGACTGTAGCCATCTTTATCCTCGTTCCGTTCTCCGGTGTCCCCGCTAAGAATAGTACCTGGTGGTTTGGTATCGTTTCCTATTGTTTCCCCATTTTATACAGTACTTAACGTTCTTCTTAAAGCTTTAGTGTTGGAATAATAATTCTAGTTTGTATAAAGATCTTTACTTATATTACCCTCTTAAAGTAATATTATTCCCGTGTTACATTTAGTAAAGGTTATTAATAAATGTTATAGTATTGCGTGTTTAATGTTTTATTCTCTCCCAGATATAGAAGAAAGTTTACATTATCAACAACGTTTATTGCGTAACAAACTTTATGTACGGCCATAAACTGTTTCCACCTACGCCTTCAGGGCCTCTAATCAACTCTGTAAAACCATAGTGTTTGACGCGTTTCCCTATTGTCAACGTTTTGATAGCTCCTACTTACTTGAGAGTAATGGCGGTATAGTTGAAAACAATACCATAACGTCCATAACAGGTCAATGACAATAATTATGGTTTTTCAGAATTCAATAGAGGCCTAGGGTTCAATTTTAAATCTCACCGACGAGTGGGGCCCCTTATTACTCATTTAGCATCAGTGAGATTCAAAAATCGAACCCGCTCTTTCCAGTTTTGCCACATGTTTGCGCGCTCTATACTCATGACCCTTATGTCACTACCATTAGGTCAAGTTGTCATTAGTTTTCTGGATTCGCGTGTTTCGGGAGCCTGTGCTATGTCCCATATACATAATATTTTTGGTCAAAATGTCTTAGTTCCATATTTAGTGAGTCATAATTTTTATAACTCTGGAACCGTGAACTTTTTAGAATATCTTAAATATCGAACGTGTAAGGCATGGTGAAATTAGGCTTATAGACCCGCTATGTTTAAATTCTGCCGGTCACTACAAATGTAAACCCGATGAAAATACTGGTCTGATGATGAAATCGAGAGGTGATCTCTCTTTCTTCGAGTTTATACTTTTTCTTTAGCAGATGATGAATGATAGTATTGATAGTACAAAAAAGTACAGTCCGCAAAAACGTTTATTTAACACCAATATCTAATATATAAAATTCTCGTGTCACAGTGTACGTTATTGAACTCTTTTGAAACAGCTGGACCGATTTTAATAAAATTTGTGTGTATATCGGGTAGTCTGAGAATCGACCAGCATTTATTTTTCATACCCCTAAGTGCAAAAATAAAATTGCAACGGGCGAAGCCGCTGGCGGGTCGCTAGTCATAGATAGATGAACGAGTTTAATTCAATTGAAGGAACTGGGTAGCAATTTTTGAAGCTCAATGACGAAAAATGACTAATTTTAAAATCAATTTATGCAGCGATTTAATTTACGAGCGGGCCAAGCTTATGGATTTTATATGATGAAGGCGTAATGATATGAAATCCAAAAGGTGGGCCCGTTAGTATTTTATCGCTGCACAAATTGATTTCAAAGTTAGTCATTTTTGGTTGGTGAGCTTTAAAAATCGCCCTCCTGGTCGTAGTTGCGTTAGACACATATACCCTTTAACGCATGTTAATCGTGATAGTCATGTACCTACCTACTTCAATAATATGAAGTGTGAAATAGATAATAAAGCTTTCGAAATTCCTAGTCATGAAATGGCAGGACTTGTCGTTAGGTAGGTACTCAGTGTGAGTTTTTTGAACGGCATACAGTTAGATGCCAGGACTAATAGGATAATTCAAGATTTGTTTTTTAAATTGGTATCGAAAGAAAAGGGACAAAGACATGAAGCCCTGCTGCCTGACCTCAAACTACCTGTCTATCCGTAAGCACCATCAAGGTCTTTTATTAAGTATCGCGTCTCACTAACTTCTATTTATCAACACATAGGTGTATTTATAGAAATACTACACTATTCCGAAACACTATTAGAGGAAAGACATAAGTTGTTTAATGCTAATTTTCGAGAGCGCGATAATAATCGACCAATCGGAAAGTTTACTCTTTTAATACCTATATGTTTTAACCGGTTTATATACGATTAAAAAAAATATTTAGTCCCACCTCCTTTATTGAAGTTCGTTTAAAAACCGTCATCTGCGTAAGACAGAGCCCAGTTCTCTTGCATCATGGTTGTAGTTTGTACATCTATGTTTATTACCGGATTGTGCAATATGCACCGATATGCATCGAACAGAATGTAGGTATCTATATTTACGCAAGTTTTTGACATGTTTTAGCTATGTTTATCTTGTATACGATAGCATTAATACCAGATAAAGATAGCGAGATAGATATTTAGCGTTATACACCAATACTCTATCGCAACGCGAAAGTTATCGTATGAATTTTTATGACTGCTTTGATCCTAATACGTCGTTAGTGTGCCTACAGATATTTAAATAACACTGGTAATATTATTAATTAAACTAGCAGCCTGCCAGCGCTTCGCCACGCAGCAAATTTCTGACTTTCCCGCTGGGTATTCTGTTTTTTCTGTCCTTTGTTTTGTTCCTTGTACAATACCGAACACAACAAAAAAAGAATTATCCGATTTGGTACAGTCGTTCGGAAGTTAAGTTATGCGCATACGAGTAAATACATTTCGGCAATTTTATCTCTAATATATAAAATTCTCGTGTCACAGTGTTTGTAACAAAACTCCTCAGAAATGGCTTGACCGATTATTATGAAATTTTGAGTGTATATTCAGTAGGTCAGAGGATGGGAAGTAAACTATTTTTCACCCCCCTCCTACCTCAACTCTCAAGATTTTAGTTTTTTTGTATAAATATACCTATATGGCAGATCAACGTTTGCTGGGTCCTGGGTCAGCTATATGTATATATTGTAATATATAGATGACGAATGTTACGCTTGGAAACCTAACCAAGATGCAATCGCTGCTATCGATTCTGTTTTCTCTCGACTCGAAAGTATGGAGTTGACATTTTGTATATTTTCGAAAATGGCTAACTTAGCGGTATCTTGAATTCGCCTACTGTGTGCCTAACACGCTGCCACGGGACAATGTTTAACATAGGGTCGGGACTTTAATTCGTCTATTCCATATTCCAACGTAAGTATAAAGGACTAAGGTTTAAAATAATTTTGTGATTTGAGCCCCTTCATTACTGAGCAACTTAATCCCCGGGTGCCTGTCGTTTTAATAATTTCATAATAATATTTGACACTAATACCCGTTTCACGTCATTTGACACTAGTCCCGTGGCAGCGTGCTAGGCCCACTGGTTGTTCGTGCTAATTTAACTCAGGCTCCCTACTCTACTGGGTAAAAAAACAATGCCTATGCTATGAGATATCTTCAACTAAATAAGAGATAAGTATGTGTCAGTTGAACTTGCAAAAGATGTAAACAAATTGGTACTGTTTGACACATAACCTCAAAAATGCACCAAGCGTGTTTTTATTAAAAAAATACTTAGGTATAATGAATAGTTTTTTCATCTTAAACTTAATATGAACATAATAATCTAGTGTATAAATCATTGCAAATACCTCGCTTAATCTTTAAAAGTACGTGATTATCGAGTAATCATGGTGAATTGGTTAGTTTGGTTTTGTTTACCTCTTAGCACGTTCAATTGACACAGAATTTATCGTTGACAGTAAGGTAACGTGTCAAAAGCCATATGGTTTCACCCAGTAGAATCAAACCCAGCCAATTAGCATTATTTTAGCTGAATTTTATGTAATAAATATAAAATAAATAAATATTTTTATGTTAGATAGCGTGCATCTACCCGCTAACGCCAAAAGGACGAGTTGCTGGGCGAGGCGAGGCACTGTTAATATGCTACCTACCTATTACATTAAGTAATTTAAGATTCTCAATGTAAGTGAAGTTTGTGTATCTTCTTATTGAGAAATAAATATTCTTAAACCCGAAATATCAGGGGACAATTTCACACAAATTTATCTAGTTACAAACTAAGCTCTAGGCTTGTAATATGGGTACTAGACAACGATAAACATACTTATATAGAGAAATACATAGAAAACATCAAGACTTGGGAACAAACATCCGCGCTCATCACACAAATGGGCGTTATCCAAAAAAAGTGTTTAAGAGAAAATTAAGAAAATTTAACTTTTTTCCATTTCGTCACGAAAATTAACGTATCTAAATGTATGGCTAATTTTCGTGACGAAATGGAAAAAGTTAAATTTTCTTAACTTTGTCCTTAACGACGTACACTTTTTTTGGAAAACGCCCAAATATCTGCCCTTACCGAGATTTGAACCCAGAGGTTTCGGAGGCAGGATCACTCCCAACTAGGCCAACGTGTCGTCAAACGTCGTATGTACATACATAATACGTGTAATATTATTAATAAATAATTAACAGGGGACAATCTCTCTCAAATTGAACTAGTCCTACACTCAGCTCTAAGCTTTTGCTATGGATAAACAACGATAAACATACATACACAAAAGCATCCAGTAGTTCAAGACTCGGACGCAAAAACTCGCAGTCATCACAAAAATTAACTGGTTACTTAAATGGAAGAGACATAACCTCTTATGTTGTTGTTTTTTTTGCAGTTCGTTATTTTCCTGTGTGTGCAATATAGTATTTTCCATTCATACTTACAGTAGAATTATTTTGAGTTTACCACTGACAGATGGATTGCCTTCATTTAATTTTCAGCTTTAATCTCATACCAATAAAATAGTTATTACACTTATTACTAAATCGGTAGACGTGGGTAACAGTATCTTGAAAATTGCTTTATTTGTATGAACTTAAAGTTGAAAATTAAATGAAGGCAAACTCTCTGTCAGTGGTAAACTTACAGTAATCGTAGGTACCTACGTACAAATACTCAGGGCTGCTAGCTTCATATGCAGAGAACAGCCAACAAACAAACACAAAATCGGGCGGACAAAGTTCTTCTAACCATACTTATCAAGTTAAACCGTGGGAACCTGCCAAGTTCCGCCAGGCGCCAAGGCAGGTCTACTTTTTTTTATCAGTAGTATTTTTTTGTCTTTCACACTTTTACTTGATCAGGTTGCAATAGTGCCACTTCATCTTTCCGTGGATTTCGTAAGAGGCGACTAACGGCCGAACCCTATATTCAAACCGCGGATAGATAAGGCTTCTTCTTCTTTTTTATTAATGGCGGTCCACCGCGATGTACGCAGTGATTTCGCCAATGTCAAGTGAGTAGAGTAAAACAGTAAACAGAATAAATCAAAATTTTTTCAATCGGCCATCTTCCCTCCCCGAAGGTTAACGGAAGCTCTAGATAAGGCTTACTTCGAGTTGAAAGGACCCCGGACCTAAAGTATGAAAAATGTGGTTTCAGTTAAATTTTCTGAGATTTTGATATGTTATAGATTTGAAAGTCCTGAAAAAAAGTCTCTAGGGGTGCTACCACTGTTTCCGAGTCCCTTTCAGAGTTGCGACTGATTTTAAACTAGATAACAAAGTATTAGTACTTTAATAAGATTCAATTCTCAACTATTTACTTAAACCATTGACATAAGATTAAACCTATGTTGCGATAACCTGACCTTTTTTAGTAAGACAAAATGACAAAATGACTGCAATGTCAACTTCACACGTACGTCATGTGCATTTTCAGAAAGTCCTTGACGCATTTTGACCAAGAACATCAATAATGTTTTTTCTGAGACATAGCGGTTCTGCCCGTCGTCTACTGGGACACAAAGCTGCAACAGGTCTTGAAATTGCTGTTTTGTTACGGTTTTGTCAATGGTTTAAGTAAATAGTTGAGAATTGAATCTTATTAAAGTACTAATACTTTGTTATCTAGTTTAAAATCAGTCGAAACTCTGAAAGGGACTCGGAAACAGTGGTAGCACCCCTAGAGACTTTTGTTCAGGACTTTCAAATCTATAACATATCAAATTCTCAGGATATTTAACTGAAACCACATTTTCCATACTTTAGGTCCGGGGTCCTTTGACATTTGCCATACCAAATGTGTCAAATTTTAATCCGAAGGAATGCTATCTGTCCGCAGTTTGAATATATTCAAACTGCGGACAGATAGCCTATATATAGGGTTCGGCCGTAAGGGAATAAAGGCTTGTAGTACTGTTAGGCGATGGGCTTGCAACCTGTGTGATTCTGCAAAATGTGGTTATAATCAACAAATTTTTCAAGTGTTTGAGTTGCTGGTATTTCTGTAGCTCTGCCTACCCCACTCTAGGAATGCGTGATGTTATGTATGTATGTAGGTATACGCTTTGCGAGTTTTGAGTTATCTTATTTAGTACAGACGCGTAACAAAAGCTTGACCCAAAACATAATTTTGAGAATGAGTCTTATCACGGTGACCCTGCCTCCGAAGCCACCGGTCCTGGGTTCAAATCCCGGTAAGGGCAGATATTTGTGTGATGAGCGCGAATATTTTTTCCTGAGTCTTGGATGTTTTCTATGTATTTAAGTATGTATTTTTCCATAGTACAAGCCTAGAGCTTAATTTGGGACTAAGTCAATTGGTGTGAGATTGTCGCGTGATATTTATTTATTTATAAATAATTAACAATAATTTAAACGTATAAATGTACCGTCAAATATTAAATGTCATCAAACGTAAACGCGCGCGTTTGGACTCTTTTGTTATGATAAGTATGATAACACTCCTTTGTCGTTTGTCACTGGGAGAGAAACGTTACCGAAAGCGTTCGATACGTTTTCAAAACGTGACTAGAGGTAAAAGCATTGCAAGTAGATATTTTCGTTGTGTAACCATGTTAGTTGTAATTTGTAAAGCCTGGTTTGAGTAAATAAACATGTATTGAAAAAAAAACTCAAAAAGCGGTCTTTCTATTATGAACCAACTTACAATTGAAACATAAATGTCGCCAAAATCAACCGTTTAAAATGACAGACGTATGTAATATAGTGCTAAAGAATTGAACGTTAGTATGGCAGACAGGACCACATTATATTTTGGTCGGGCTTATAAGTAGCTGCAGACTTTAGTGCTTTGTCGCATTAACGTCATGTTTGAACGGCTACACTAATCTGTCAAATGTGTTTAAAAGACAAGGAAAAAAAGCAAATTTTTGACCTTAACATGTTCTACAAATTTAGTCAAAAACTGGTAAAAGTGCAGTTACCCTACCTTAGTAAACTAGTATATCATTATCATTTGCTCAATCAAAATATCTGGATAACTTTAGGATAGTTACGAATTCCTAGTGTTTATCAAAATGGACACATCGCTGTCATCAGGCACTGTGTATTATTTCAAGATAAGATATATTTACCTTGCAACTGGATCCAGAAATTCCGGAAAATAAGTCTCTCTCACCTAGACCCATAGTCCCCCGAAACACTCCCGTAGTCCCCTTTAGCACTACGGCCCCCGCTAGCACAGGGGGTCCAAATAACGACGCCGCCCCCAAAGTCATAAAGTTCGAACCAAGCCCACACTGACCAAACATTGTAACACTTGAATTCGTCAATAATAATCACTTTCTTCACTTGACACTATTTATCAAGTGCAGTTTCAGATGAAGTGATGTCGAAATTCAGATACTGTTTCAGATAAAATTGAGATAGTACAATAGATAGATCGATATTCAAGATTGTATCCGTCAGATGTAATCCTAATCAGCAATAAATAAGGTGCAGAGAAACTAAAAAAAAATTACGGTCGAACTCAAAAATAGCAGAACATTTCAGTACCTACCGTGTGGCAGCTATTGATACACTAAATTACCCACTCTCAGTTTAATACCTACGTTAGTGCGACTAGGTACTAAACTACTTACAGACCTATTTTCTTAATGTGCAAGATTCGTTTTTCTATGAAACACGAGTGACAAATATACTGTCAGATGCGAGTGCGAGTGAGGCTACTATAGTTAGCCGAAAGACATTCAGAAAATTTTGCACTGTATGTTCGACTGCACCTCATTTTTTTTTATGGCATGGAGTATGCACACTAGCACTCAGGCCACGGTAAGTGGAATCTGAGACCCACAGACATTTGAATTCTCAAGACTGCAATCCTAAGACCTAAATGCGTTGCCAACCCTGAGGACTAAGATGAAATGCCTCTATGCTAGTAATTTCACCGGCTGTCTTATCCCAACACCGCAACACAACAATGCGAATACTGCTGCTTGGCGGGTGGTTAATGGATGAGATGGTGGTAGCGATCCGGACGGACTCTGCACAGGGTCCTACCACCACTAAAACTCGTTGGTGTTTAATTTTAGGTTAAAACAAAGTTCAAATAACATGTCAATGTGCGTGTACATAGGAATATTTTTTTGGAACGAGGGCATTCGTGTCTCAGAAATACTCAACAGATCTTTAGTTAAGTATTTTGTTTTCAAATAAAGAAGTGTTGATAAATCATTCAAACCGCGATATACTTTTGTTGACATGAACAGATATTGAATTTATCTCCCGAGACAATGTTGTTACTTAGCTGCAACTTATGTATTTTACTGGAATTAGATAAGTTAAGGAAAATCCACGGGATCTACCCTAATTAGCTGCTTTAAAGTTGTATAAAAAAATGGTTTATTTTTAAGTAAAGTACAAATAAAATTACTTGGTGCTGTCACTAATACTAGAACGTCACGTGACGAATTAGATTTTTGCCATTATTATAGTTTGTAACTCGGCCGCCATTACTGTCAATTCAATAAGAGCTATCAAAACGTTGACAATACGGAAACATGTCAAAAGCAATAAGGTTTTACACTATAGAATCTAAGCCTTGATTGTCTGTGGTATGTGTTATTTTAAAGGTTTTTAGGGATCCGTACCCAAAGGGTAAAAAGGTTTTT
Source organism: Acleris holmiana (assembly GCA_949316455.1). Lineage (NCBI taxonomy): Eukaryota > Metazoa > Arthropoda > Insecta > Lepidoptera > Tortricidae > Acleris > Acleris holmiana. Next base: position 2,566,625 of record OX438772.1, read on the forward strand.
AGGGTTCCGTACCCAAAGAGTAATTTTTTATTAGGGTTCCGTATCCAGAGGGTAAAAACGGGACCCTATTACTGAGACTCCGCTGTCTGTCTGTCCGTCTGTCACCAGGCTGTATCTCATGACCCGTGACAGATAGACAGTTGAAATTTTAATAGATTATGTATTTTTGTTGACTCTATTACAAATACTAAAAACAGAATAAAATACATATTTAAGTTGGGCTCCCATACAACAAACGTGATTTTTTTGCCGTATTTAATCGATATTAATAACGGCAACAAATAGACGCATGAAATATTCGCAAAATGTTTAATTGTATATTGACTTTAAAATAATAATATAATTCAAATAAAATAAATATTTAAGGGGGCTCCCATACGACAATCGTGTTTTTTTTGCCATTTTTTGTTCGATATTAATAACGACAACAGGTAGACGCTTGAAATATTACTAACGGAACCCTTCGTGCGCGAGTCCGACTCGCGCTTGGCCGGTTTTTTAGATTGATTCATACTCCTAATTCGTATTTTTATAGGGCACTGCGCAATTAATGTCACATAATACATCGTAAAATTGTAAGCGTTTATAAAACAATGCTAATTATGTTTCACGTAATGAAGTTAAATATAAAGGTTTTTAGATTACAATTTATGACCATTATTTTGATACTAAAAACCTATAAAAGATTTTTTACAGGAATTGTGATCGAAAAAGTTGTGAAATTCTATGTGGCAGTATTTTTTGAGCAGGAACTCGAATAAAATTTTCGGGCTTTACCAGAAAGGCCGCTTACCGATAGAAGGCTAATGGCCTAGTTAGTTACCTTTATAACAAACTTTTTTATTTCAATGTGACATGCAAAAGTTATAAATTTACCGAAAAAAACTATAGCAAATAAAACAAATATAAAATGATTCGTTTTTCAACTTTACATAGACAAGGGTTTTCTTTAATAAAATTCACATAGGCGGCCTTTACACGGTCAATCTAGATCTCGATCGGCCCATGTTCGCAGTTCGCAGGAGACTAAAAAAAAAATATTTACGTGATCTGATGTCGCGATACGTCAATCCAACATGAGACACGAATAGATTGCATGCATTAAAATCTGAATTGATTTTCATTGATATGATTTAGGAGAATTCTAAAAAAGCATAATTATAAAACGCACTGCACTAAGTTTTGACCCATTTATTAAGATTTTATATAGAATCAAAACATAAAAAAAAACTTCTTTTAATGTTTAGATTGTTTTTTTCGGCATCCTCATTTTATACACGCAATGTAAATTAATTTAATTCAACGATATTGGCTTAATATAGTAATTTAGTTTTTATTGGGTCTTTATATTTTAAACATGGAACAACAGCTGTGACGTCATTCCTGTCGTCGAATTTGTATAGAATGATTTAGCAGGGGGTCTGAACTATGAATTTTTAAAGTTTCATATCTTATGAAACATAACACGACAATTATTTCGCGTAGGACAGTTATTCTCCTTTTTCATAGCACTTTCCAGAAAGCGTAAGAAAGCATGTTCGCTACAGTACTAAAAAAAAAAGAAGGTTTTATTCAACAAAAAACAACAGTGTAGTTTTTTTTCGGCTAGGCGAAGGCGCAGGCATATGCCGCGTCCCAAACCTTTTTCATACAAAATGTGAGGCGTGCCCGCGCCTTTTGTATGTAATTCACAACTCGTCGCTTTTTTACTTTTTGTATGGAAAAGGTTAGATGCGGCCCATGCTTGCACCTTCGCCGCTTCTGTGTAATTCGTGCATCAGTCAATATGAATCGAGATCAACAGCACTATCACGGATAAAAATCTAGATTGACTGTCTACGGCTGCAATAGTCTGAGGGAAGTCTGATGATATACAGGGTATTTTTTTATCAGTGCACAAATTTTAACATATGATTTTGTATCGTTAATATAATATATTACGACAATAAAACGAGTTTAACTTTTTTTTTGCTGCAAATTATGTCTCTTTTACCTTTTCGTGAGGACACAAAGTCACACTAGAAATGTTGACATGGGTTGTCAAGCTGTAGGTATATTACACTATACAGTTATTCGAAATTTGAAATTTCATGTACAGCTTATCAGACAACAAGCCCCTCTCCTACTGATATTCTAAATTTGAAATTTCATTTATTAACTTACTTAACAACACTCTCTTCTCCTCGCATTAGAGGGTCCATGAATATCGTTAAGTTAGTGGAATATCTCTAATATTTTTTAAGCTAGACTCAAAATAACACAACATATGTTATTGATTAACAATAGCGAAGCAATTATTAAAATTTGTGCACCTATTAAAAAATTACCGTGTATTGTTTACTCGATTAATATTTTAAGGCACCCAATAGTACAGAGTGAGTAGGTAGATGAATAATTAATGCACGCATTAGCGGCGTTAGGGTAGGGCAGATAAAAAGGTGCGCCTGCGGCATTCTATCCAGTGCCTGTGTTTCGTAAGGGTTTGAATGGCATATAGGGGGCGCCGTAGAACTAGCCCAGAGCGCTGGAATTGCTAAACCTGGCGCTGTATACACATCTGTAAAAAATAGATCAGTAACTGCCTAGACTTTAAATAGGCCGCGCTAGTGTTGTAAATTTAAAATTAATACACAGTGTGTATAAATTTCCATTTTCATTTGGTGTCAATTAAATCCCTATTTATGGTAATATAGAATCAGATGTGACATGATACAGTAACATTAACATGTCGCGGTAAGGACGACCTCTTTCATGCTCGCATGTGTACACTTCCGTGCCGATGTATCCGTATCCGCATTGGGAAATATTGTTCCTATGTATATATTGGGTACTAGAATATTTTTATCAGCTTTTGTCATGTTATCGTATTGTTTTTAATTCACTGTCAAATAAATAAGAGCTATCATTACGTTGATACGGTAACATGACAATAGCGATATGGTTTTACCGAGTGAAATGGAGCTCCGGAAGTTTTTTCGTCACCTAATAAGTCAGACAGTCTACCCTTAATAGATAGTTATATCTGACCATTATCAAGTAACTGTCAACATTAGTGTCACGGGTAATGAGCAATTTTTACACACCACGACTCTCGCTCAAATTCACCGAGACTCAAGTGTAAGTTGCGTGTAGGTGTCGACACTAGTGTCGTGATGTGTACGTTGCTATAACAGAAAGTTTCGCATAATGTCTGTGTTAAGTGTCGTCGTGTGTGCACGCCCTTAAACTTCCGCAACAGGACAAAAGCAAGGATTTTCTTATGATAGTTATGACTGACGTAATAAATACACACAAATATATACATAAGAGTAAACATCTTAGCCTGATTGTGCAAAATGAGGTTACAGAATTACCAACAAAATACACCTAAGACTTAGAAACAAATACATCCGCTCATCACACATATATTTGCTCTGACCGGGAATCGCACCCGGGAGCGCTAACTTCGTAGGCAGGGTCACCACCAACTAAGCTACTACGTAACTAATAGTGATGCCACCGGTTAATATCGATATCAATTGTTATTCTTTGGGACTATTATGCGACTAAAAAGAAATAAAATCTTACAATCAACCTGGCAAATACTTTACACATGCTTACTTACTTACTTACTTTATACATTCTTTACAATACTTTTTGTAACATTTTTGGCAATAAGCTATCGTGGCATAAAATCACCTTTTGAGTAGGTACATTTTCAGACAGTTCAAGTATTTAATTTAGTCTTATTTAAATTAAATTCCAGTCATCAAGTTTATTTAGTTACTTCAGCAAGCTACCGTCATTATTTTGTAATTGTGCGACACTTAAAGCAAATCGCTCTTCCTGTACCTATATAATACGTTTATCTCGCGACATAATGACGATGTCATTCCGTGTCATCTGAACAGGTTATTATTTTAATGTTGAGACGGCAATTTTGCACAATTGCCAAAAATTAAGGCGTATTTTTCGTCAAATTTGTGTAAAAAATGTTCAGTCAGGATTGTTTTTAACATCGACAGTTTATTAAATTTTATGAAGTATCGCACATAAAACAACGATTATCACTGCCTATTTTATAACATAAATAATAGATAATACAATTGTCAAACATCAGAGTTTTTTTTTAAACTTCAAAGTTCATAATATGTTATGCTCATTAAATCTACTATTCTCTACCTGACTATTTTAGGGCTCAGTAGAAACTGTAGCGAAATTAAAACTTACGTTCTATTGTAAAAAAAAAAGACAAATAATATTATATCCTCCTAAGGCCCAAGATCCTACTTACTATCTTTGTCATTCAGACCCAACTCCTTCGACAGTTGTCTAGTCATAGAGTACTACGGTCCTACCAGTAGGACTTACTAGAAATCCTACTGGTAAGACCGTGGTACGCTATGATTACACAAGCACAATGTCTTAAAAAAAAGTTTATTAATTACTTGGGTCTGAATGAGTATAAAACAATCGTACTACTGGTAGGACTACGGGCCGTAGTGACTACATGTTGAATTTTTCGTTGGGCCTTAGGATCGCTGTATCTAGGTAAAGTTATCTAGTTTGCACTAAGTGGAGTGTAGTCAATTAACACTAGCACTTGTGACGTCTGCCAAGGTTAAGTAAGTGAACGATGAAGTAGCTATTTGTATAACAACTAAGAGTACATAAGCTCTTAAGTGATCCTTGTATCAGTCCAAGGAAACAACAGATAATTGGAATGCATCATATTTCTAAAATGTTTGTCTATTCAAAAAACATTTAGAGGAGATTTACTGACCCACTTAAAATTGACACATTTTTAAAACAATTGTTCGCATTCTGACCTTTAGAAAAACTAATTAAACTCAATGAAATACAAAATGGTAGTAGATATTTTACAAACAAATTCTATTTTTAAATGCCTGATTGTTTTCCAAATACCTTACAATTTTTTTTATTACATTCCCTACAAATTAGTAGTTAGTCGTAAAAAAATACCAAACCTAAAACATTATTACACTGGTGCATCCATTTGCTATTTTATTTGACAAACCACCGCGAAAAAAGCAAGTTATGGACTGAAACCATAGTATATTGCTATAGATTTCAAAGAAAAGATATGGTTCCTGTGTTTATCGTAGTTTTTTTTTAATCGATATAATAGGTATCATTCCCTTGGTATTTACGATACAACGTGCCCATCCCTACGTAAACCTATGCCGATTTGTGATTTGTCACACTGTTTGTCGACTGTTTTATTACACGGTAAATTAACACAATTAACTAATTAAGTTCTTCTGAGTTTAGTGCCAATTAGAAGTGACGTCAAACTACATAAACATACTTTACCTACACATTACATTTTTCTTTGTTAATACCGCAACCGGCCTACACCCTATATAAACTTCCGGACATATATTATACATTATTATCTCTTTTACGTCCTCAAAGCATAAAGCACTTTATGATTGTTTATTTAAGAACCTATTTAAATTAATGTACGGATCGTAAAGAAAGAAGTTGATACGATATATCGTTGGTTATTAAATTTAAGGGCAACGACACTTGATTGCAGTTTATTTTCCTTTCGTGATTAACAATGATATCGCGTTATAGGGTTGTCACAGCACAATTTGTTTTCCGGAATTCCCATGTTTTCGCTTGAGGACCTAATACCAAACATAAATTATACCATGTAATTAATCCGATAAGGTTGATATTTGAATGCTTCTAAAATGGGAATTGGGTTTTACGAGAGTATTTATTTTTTCTAATAAGTAGTTCTAACTTCGTTTACAATTAACCACTTAGCAACTACTGATAGTACTGGGGTAAAAAATAGCCAAGATATTATGAACTATCTGATCACCAAATTCCATCCATATCCGTTCAGTCGTTTAGGCGTGACTGATAAACCATAATACAAGCATTCTAAGAAATGTTCACGTTTATTATATTAAAATTTTAGCATAATGGACAGTTCAATTATTGTCTAATATCGAAAAGTATATTATATTTTTATGAACGTTTCTCGTGAGTTAAAAAAAACGGTTATAAAAATCGAGCAGATGGAAAGTTTACATACATACATAACATCACGCCTTAACTCCCAGAGTGGGGTAGGCAGAGCTACAGAAATATAAACAAATCTAAAAAGAGTTGTTGATAATTCTATAACCACATTTTGCACAAGTAGGCTAAGATGTTTACTAGTGTATTAGTGACAGGTTGCAAGCCCATCGCCTAACAGTACTAGAAGCCCTTATTCCCATAGTCGCCTCTTACGACATCCACAGGAAGACATGGAGTGGCACTATTCTAACCCGGAAACCACACGGGTCAAAAGTCATCGAAAGTTTAATTTAAATAATTATGTACTTTCTAAGGCAACCCTAGTCTTTATCGTCTTAAGAATTGTTTATGCTGTTGCTGATGCCAGGTTGCAGTACTTAACAGTTTACTTATAGTTTTCTTCCTTAACTGGCCCAATAAGGATTTTGGGTATGCCTCTGACGGACACAGTCGATAAAAAACCAAACAAACGATACCGTTTTTATCCATCAATACAGAACATGTCTGCCCAAATTGGTATCTGGTTTCAGTATTATAGTTTTTTGCACGCAGCAGTAATTATATTATTTCGCGGTACCTGGTTTTGGTATCATCGTTGTTTTATTGGCAATCACTACCTGTCCCTTTTGTGGCTATCTTGTAAATGCTTGAGAAGGTAGTGTCGTAAAACATATCGAATACTTTAGAAGGATAGTGTCGTATCGACTTGTTATCGATAGAGATTATTTCTTGCAATGAGTGGCGGTTTTTACGGCGACATTATCATGAACTCTTAGATAAAACACATCGTGCGCTTGACGCTTAGATGAAGCCGGTCACGTATGAAACTATTTAGTATACTAAACACAATCGTAACTAGACTTCCTGGTTTTAATACAAATTGGACGCTGTATAGACTTTTTGGGATTGAACGTTTGTTTTTAGCAGTGACGAATTAGGGGGCGGTTTTAGTATCTATTTATTTACGAATTAAAAGGCTGAGTCACTGGATCAAATGTGATTAGACCATTCATACTTGACTTGATATGGGTCCTTACGAGTAGCTTACTAGTCCAAGGTCACGTAAGGCCAGTAGGAGGAGGTAGGGGGAGGGTGAACTCTAGTGGTAGTAAAATCGAACAGGAAGAAAAAAGTAAAAATATTTTTGGTAGGTAGAATAGTTATTCCTAATGACATGGACACATTTCAAGCCATAATTACCGTCTCACGTCTCATTCTATTACATAAAATTAGAGTAAGACGCCTATATACATTTAATTTCAGTTGAAAATAGCCCTTGTAAGTGCACGTTAAAGGAGGAACCGCTTTATATACTCCTAAAGCCGACCATAAAACGAAATTTGTTATTGGAACATGAACATTCTACGGTATATACCATAGAGTAAACTTTCTCATTCGATGTCAGTCATAAAAACAAAGGAAAATCCATTTTGGGTGGAATCACATCTGTCAGCACCGATTCGCATTTTGTCTATAGAAAATAGCTACTTAGTATGAAGATGCGTACGCATCTATTCTCTTTTCGCATGCGTACGCATCTCATAAATAACAGACACTTTCTATAGACAAAATGCGAATCGGTGCTGATAGGTGTGATTCCACCCTTAATTACTTTTGCAATGGATCTTTATTTCAATGGTCTACTAGTATAATGTAAAAAATAGGGAGTTAAAACCAAATCTTTTTCCAAACTACCGTAATTTGATAAAAAACTTTTTACTGTATCGCAAAATAAAAGATGGAGATGTTACCATACATATCACAACAGTTAAATAATTGTAGTGTTTTGTTGTGACATCCGGTATTAGATCGACCTTTATAACGAAACCAAGAGAAACAAAATATTCGTAAGGCAAAGAAACGTTCAGCTAATCAGAGATCTAAGTTAGTAGATTTAGGCCACATCAACTTCGTTATTTAGTCACGAAGTACCGTAACTATTATTTAATGTGATTTAAGCTAACAACATATTCACCTTCACCTTGTCCCTTCTAAGGTTGTCTGGAAGAGATCGTTAATCAGCGATAAGACCGCCTGTCTGGGTCTTTTAAATTGTGCTATTTCTGTGTAATGTTTTTGTTTGGTGTACAATATAGTTTTTTGTATTGTGTTGTATCTTCAGCGGTCTACTATCTCAAATAGCTACTTGGGAAGATCAACGATGTGACTTAAAGTCGTACATTCGCTAAACTTTGTGCATAAATATTTCAATCTTACGAATTATTAGGAGCAAATAGAGATGGTAATTTTACTAGTCATATTTTTATATGACTACTCGTGGTAAATCAGTGATATAGAAAATTCGAGATTAGCTATAAACTATTATTTACACATAGTTGCGGATGACCTCAAGTTGACACAAAGAAGTGCATTGCCTTTTTATTGTAGGTTGTTTTGCACCTTATTATTATTTACGTGGCAAATATATCATTTACTGTTTTGAAAGGATGCTGCTGTTGGTTTAGATAGCTCGAGCTAATAAAGTTTACGACAATTCTTGTTTTGCATATCTTAGTGTGTAGTCTGGTTTAAATAAGGTGGTTTATAATTACATGACTTAACTGTTACAAATGTACCTTCTTAAACAGATTAAAACGATCCAAGATAAAAAATATAGTCACGGTGTAATAAAAAATACTAACGAATGAAATAGAACAAAGCGGGTATAAATAAAGAAAGAGTCACTGCCAAGAAAATATAAATTGCAATTGCACTTACCAATAAAAAAAATCACAATGCAGTAATAACGCTCCAGCAAACTATTAAAAGCCTGCAATTAAAGTCGTCCGTAAAAAACCGTTAATTTCCGTGTAAAACAATAAAATCGAACTATTTAAAAAGTTAAACTTTCGATTTTGATTTTTTTACGCGCAGGCAATGGCTGCCGGTCGGCGGCCTATTTTCCTGAATATCGCGTCGACACTGACCGCTAGTGTGGGGACACGCCTCGCACGTTGGCTGAAGTGCACCGAGAACAGTCGACACATGAGGCATATCAGGCAGTACTTAAGTTAAAGGTCTCATATGATGATATGACTAGAGACGTAAGAATTTTCACTATCAATAACATGTTATAGTTTTATGATTTAGTTCTGAATTGTACTTTTAAATGTAAGGTTTATTAGTAATATGTATTTTATTTCTTTATTAGCCTAATTATATGTATGTAAACATTTTAAGACAATTGCACATATAAATATACTTAAATGTCTCCTCAATAATCAGAATCAGAAGTCCTCAATAAGCAACTGATGATACGACCAACAACAATAATAATTACAGAACTTATTAGCGTACTTAACACACGCGTGCGTTATAGAGTTTTACTATTGATGAATTTAATTGTTCATCGTGCTACAAAAATGAGGTGACATTATTTAAAATAAGAATTGCGGGTATAAAGTTACTTGTCACTGTTTACAGAAGTTCAATAAATTTTTGCGGGCTCTAGTTCAAAGTCAGGGCCGAGAAGCATTATGCGGTTTCGAACTTACGTTTTAATTGCACCAAGGATGCGACGGTAATGCGGCTATTTTGTTTGATTTGGCAGTTAGGTTATATTTTGTACATTAAAGAAAGAACTGCCGAAAGTAAGATGATTTAGTAAGTATATTATTAATATGACTAGAGAGAATATTAAAATCTGCAAATAATTCATTTCACAACGTAGAATACGAGTTGACTTTAAGGAAATTTCGTATGATCGCCTATTCCAAATAGCATCCCTACTTCTGTAATAGCTATTTCGCGTTGTTATTCACCTGTATTCAAAAACTCTTTGTCACTATTAGAAAGACTACGAAATATATCAAAACATAGATATTTATATGTACTAATAGGTATCCTGTCTTCGAAATAAATTTTATAGGTATGTCATTCCAAATTAAACACCAGACTAACGCATTGCGTAACCCGATTCTCTAGTATCAATTTGTAAAACATCCGACTACGCAGCGCATACTTGTAGCATTACTAGTACTAGTATTAAGTAGGTAGGTACTCTAAATACTTAATTCTCAACAACGGCGTCTTTCACGACTGCAACGTAAACGCTCAAACATCTTGTAGACCCTCGTTGACCTGCGACTATTGACAGTACCGTGTATTTACATCTACCTACGATATTGGTTTGTTTGTTAAAACTCATCAATAGCTGTTCAAAACATGTAAAGAAATATGTCAATTTAACACGAGGTATTCTAACCGTCTGGTAGTGCCAGCTATAGCGACCAAATTATTAGTAGAAACACTTCTATATGAGCATTTCTATTTACAATTTAAGCGATGACATTAAAAATTTGCCCTTGAATATGTTCAAACGCAAACTTAAAAGTTTGCTAATGCCCGTTTCTACTCCGTAAACGAATACTTTGACCACTTAGTTAGGTTAAATAGGTGATTTGTTTATTTTATTGTTATTTTAGTAGTAAATGACGCATTTAATAATTATTTTGGCATGTTAACACTGCTACTTGGTTCAGTTAGACAGATTTCATTTCGCATGCCTGATACTGGCAGACTGTGTAAAACATTTTTTTTAACATTGCGACCTGAACTGCAACACATTCTGAGCAAAATGGCTTATTCCCACCTGTTACCACCAATTAATTTGCTACCACTAGTAACAGCTGGGATTTTTTTCCCACCTGTTACCACTAAAGTACTCGGTGGTAACAAGTGGGAATATTTATACCACTGAAATATTTGGAGATAACTACCTCTTTTTACTTTAGTGGAAACAGCTGGGAATTTTTATTACCAGTAGTTACCAGTGGTAACAGGTGGAAAATGTGAGAATAAACCAGCAAAATAAAGATTTAATTTGATTTCACTTGAATATACGTCACTAAAGAGAAGGAAAACATAATTCCGAACTTGATGGCGAGGTGATCCTTTATTTGGATACAACGAACGTTCATCAGTAGAATGGAAGGTGCGCCTGTTTACTAAATATGTGAATGTGCTTTGCATAGAGGGGGATTGGACACATTTACAAACATTGGTATTGAGAGCGGAATAGTCAACATCGGGTCTATTTCGTAAGGGAATCGAGGAACAGTTTAAGGAAGTTATAAGCACTGAATAGTTGGACGATGGAGATTTTTGTTAGTGGGAATTTGAATCTACCTGCAAGGAAATAAAGTTCAATTACCTTTGCACTTAAATGACATTTACAATTTTGAAACAAATAAAAATGAACTTTATAATCATTGAAATAAGGTTTAAATTGAATTGCCTGGATTATGTACTTTCTATAGGACACCGGGTCTTACGAGGATAATCTAACAAAGATAATCCCTATTTCCCTTGGTCACGGCATTACGCATGAACGGTTGGACCGATTTCGTTAATTCTTTTTTTGTTGTGTTCGTTATCGCCAGGAGAAAGGTTCTTATAAAAGAAAAAAAATGTAAAATCCACCGGAAAGTCAAAAACTTGCAGCGGGGCGAAGTCTTGAATATAATTTCATATTAGGAAGCTTCTTTCCAAAACTTTTATGTGTATATATATATATATATATATATGTCGTCGTCCGCGTAAATTGGCAAAATTATAGTTGCTGATTTGATTACCCAGTACCGGATCTTGCCTCTGATTGGTTGATGTAAATTGTAAGGTGCAGTGAACGCAGTGTGGTGGCGCTGGTATCGTTTTTGGCGCCATTACACGAGGACAGAGTCGATGATAATGATTAACTCGGTCCAATCTTGGCTTACAGTCTCCCATGGTGCGTATATGCAATAGTTACAATGCTATTGTTGGCAAAGATGACAGCATTGATCTCTTTCACGATAGTCTGACCAGTTTTAAAACCAAAATACTGTCGGTGTTGTAATTATTTTTAATATAATTAGGAAATACATATACATACTCTCGTTTTAATTTTTATTTTATTTTTAAATATATATTTCAATTTCAATTTACGAATTAACTTTTTATTTTTTTTTATTAATTAATTCATTGTTTTGGTTAGGTGCTACTTGGATTGTTAATTAATGTGATAGTTAATATGAATTCATCAATCAAGTTATGTACTCCGTAATTGTCTACTATATTAGAAGATATTACATTATCAATAAATAGTCTGTAAGTGTTTAATATATGTGATGTGGATGTACTTTTTAATACATAAATAAATAAATAAATAAATGATCACAATTCATCGCCAACCGGGTCTTCTGGTAACCTTCGGGGAGGGAAGATGGCCGATTGAAAGATGTCCGGCTTTTGATTTTGATTTATTCTGTTTACTGTTTTACTCTACTCACTTGACACTGGCGAAATCACTGCGTACATCGCGGTGGACCGCCATTAATAAAAAGAAGAAGACATTGCCAACCGCCGTGGAGAACGGTCACTTTCAAAACCATCGAACCTGTCACGTTCACAGTCACTCCTATACCTATTTTGATTTGTTTGATTTAAAAAAAAAAACTTGTTGATAATTCCGTAACCACATTTTGCAGAATCAGGCTAAGATGTTTACTAGTGTATTAGTGACGGGTTGCGAGCCCATCGCCAAACAGTACTACAAGCCTTTATTCCCTTAGTCGCGTCTTACGACATCCACGGGAAGACATGGAGTGGCACTATTCTAACCCGGCAACCACACGGACTAACCACGGCACGGGCGCGGGTCAACTTTTATGTCATGGTCAATAATGGCGGCCGAGTCATAAACGATTCTAAAACACGTCAAACGCGATATCGTTAAAACGCAGTAGAATTGGGTTAGTACTGAGTTGCCTCGAAACCTGTCTAATCCTACTTGAATAGAGGTCTTCTATGTAGTTTGAAGTACTAGATGATGATGATGGACGATGATGATATTTTATAATACGATAAGAGTAGATTGATAAGGCATCACTCGATGGCTAACTATTGAGGTCGATAAGTCCAGTAAAATTCCTTCGAGAGTACGCGCCTTATCGATGTTTACTCGAGATATTTAATAATCAATGTGTTATGCATTTACATTAAAAGCAGAACGTGTTTAATTGATTTTTTCCTAAAATACCTATGTACAGTCGTTGTCGAAGAATGTTTACACTTTAGTACCATGTCGCTTTCATTCACTGAGACAATTACATATAATTATATATGAAATTGTCTCAGTGAATGAAAGTGACAAGGTACTAAAGTGTAAACATATTTATGACGTCGACTGTACCATTTTGTAATGAATTACACTCTAGCTATTTTTTATCTTCTGAGCGACGAAAATCGTCCCACTTTTCAGGTTTTTCATAAAGCGCCTTTTTTAGGGTTCCGTAGTCAAACTAGGAACCCTTAGTTTCGCCATGTCCGTCCGTCCGCAGCCTAGCGCAAAGACTCTTAGTACTAGAAAGCTGTAATTTGGCATGAATATGCATATTAGTAACCCCAATAAAGTGGTATAATAAAAAATAATAATTAAGGGTACCTTCCCGACACGGAAATACTATGGGTTTGTGAAAACAGTTTTTCGAATAAGTAATCCGTTTATGAAATATTAAGCTTTAAGGCGCTAATTTTTGTTAGACTCAAATGTTGCCCCTAGGACGGCACCAATTGACTTTAAATAGAAAATTAGTTATTATTTGTTCATTTTTATGTTTGTAGTACTTAACGGCTTCGGAACTAGGTACACTAAGAATGGTCCAACATGTTCTTGCCGGTTTTTTAGAAGAAAGTTTTATCAAAAAAGTTAAAAAAATATATAAATAAAATTTGACAACGCATGTCTGTTACAAAACTAAGAAACCAGAAACTTGAAATTATAATGCAAGAGTAAACAAGAACACTGTCTTTGCACACTTATCAGGGTTACGGTATGGTAAAATATGTCACTCAGGTCTAAACTTTAGGATTTAGCCACCAAAAAGCATTGTCGTACAGTCATACCTACAATAAATCGTTTAAAAAAGCCGCAAGGTCTTTGATTAATTGACACTATTGAATTCCAGGAAAAATAGGCAAAAGCTTTAAATTGAACAATGACGCCGCTGCAAACTACCTACTGTTTTATTATCTCATTATAATGCCGACTCGGTCATCAGTTTTATTTTAATATATTTATGCGGTGCTATGTATTCCATTTACCATTTGTCGAAGTAATCTTTATGATTCTTACTTATTTGTTATATAGCGACACAATCATATAAAACAAGGCACTGTAAAGATAAAGTTTATCTATTCTACTTAGTGATTTTATAACCCAGAAAAAATTATAAGACGATCTCTCTGATCTTGTTTTTTTTTTTTTAATTTGCATCTGTTAGTTTGTTGAAATGAAATAATTATCTTCTGTTATCGAGGCCCCCGAAAAGGAAGTTAAAAACTATATACTTAACATCATTCTCGTGGACAGATTCGCAAGCAATGGCAAGTGTTTTATTGGAGATTTTTATTTATTTATTTATCAAGTTTCCATCGAAAGTATCGATAATAATGCCACCGAAATTTCCCTTTACTATCTTGTGACGTAAGGTAGTAGCTTCTAATTTCTAGACAGGCCAATTAAGCCAGAACAAACTAAGCATTTAAAAAACAGTTGTGCATTTTTTTTTTAAAGAAAGTAACGGCCAGATCAAAGGATTACTATCTTTACTAATCTTTGCTGAAAAACAATATCATGGTCATTTCTCAATCATATATTAATATTGTCCGCGATATGGTTATCATTTATCATTAGGTATTTGTAATAATTATTTTATATTGCGGTGCGATTTGCATATCTCTTACAGTTAAGGGGACCCCTCGTTACTAGTCTTACTTGTTTTTTAATCAATCTAAGTTTCTCCCAAAAAAAAATCATTTTTGAGACAAGCTTTTGTTGCCAACTGTTTTTTTTTTGCAAAGTCATTCACTGCTTGTCAAGACCAACCTAATGAGTCCAAACTCGGTGGGTCTACGTTAAGTAGGTATAGCGGAGATCCTGTCGCCACCTTCCGACTCCATCAGACAGCTCGATGGTGCTATATTATTGCATTCTCATCTAGGTTACGTAGGTATACCAAATTTCAGCTCAATCGGTTTGCGGAAGTGGTTCAAATCTTCCTTGCACGATTCCACCCGGACAAATATTAAAAAAAATGCGAAAACGTTTTTAACCCCTTAAATGTTGTCAGATTTTTACGATTTTTGAATACGTTGTAGATCTATACTATGAAAAACTATGGTACGTTTTCTTTTCCAAGAAAATATTTATTGGAATGAAAATAAAATAAAAAAACAAAAGCGGAAACGTACAGACCTAGGTTTCTATAATATCTACAACATATTCAAAAATCGTGGAAATCGGTTTAGATTTAGGGGATGAGAAACTTTATCACCCGGAGATTTAGGCATCGCTTCACAATTCTCTTAATATGTATAAAGCTTGTAAAAAAAGAGGCCACATGACAAAGTTGGTAGGTGTTCCGCGATCTGGATCTCAACCATAACGTCGATGTGTCTGTTCTTTGGACATATTAAACTTGATCATATTGCCTTTAGACTGTTAAACATGAAAACCCGATTAAAATCAAAAACCTAGATAGTTTTATTTTTCAAACATGACACGTTCTAAACTTCTAAGCATGTCTTTGGTTGAATCTTCGTAACCCTATACTCAGTAACATTAACGATGATTTTTTGATGAATAGTTTAGTATTAATAATTTTTAACCCCGGCAACGCATTTTCGATTATGTCGTCTACATATGTTAGTTACCCTTTATATATTTAATGTGCCGCTATATTTTCGGCTTCTCGAATCTAACGACACCTCGCCAGTTGAAATCAGCCCATCCATCCAGCCTCTGCGAGGGAACATAGAATCTGACATACAGGTCAAACACACAACCCTCCTTTTGGGCTTTGCCGCAGTCGGGTACAAATGCAATGTTTTTGTTATGTTAGCAATAATAATCTCCGGCGCATCCTTTGTTGTGACTACGTTTAATCAACAGCACGAGCACGAATCATCACTCGACCATAGACTAAATAACAGGTACTTACTCGACAATGACTGCTACATAGTGCAAAGTCAAGGACGTCATAGACGGTTATAGTTATAGACGGCTATAGCTACATCGCGAAGTGTGTACACACTGGAAGCGTTCTAAGTTCTACCGTACCTACCTAAAAAAGTTACATCTCTACAACCACGCAGATAACTTATGATCGACAGTGAGTTATTCGTTTATGAATCTACTGAGTTGCGAGTTGTTTAAAAGATTAACACCTTTGCGTTTGACTTAACGTTGTGCTACAGAGCCCTCGGTGTAAAGTGCTGTTCACACGGCCAACTATCTCGAACGCCTTTGCTTCCATTGTTTAGGTATACGAAAAACGCCAACGCGTTCGAGAAGGATTTTACATTAGCAACTTAGTCCCCCCCATTAATCACCCCCCTGAGTGGACTAAGTGTTCACTTAAAAACGGCTCTCTGTTGAGCGGTCGATCGAGTGAGCGAAGACACGAGCTCGAACACTCGATGGGTAAAGCGGGTAAGCCGAGATTGGCAAAATCAAAATCAAAATCAAAATGTTTATTCAGTAAATAGGCCCCCATGGGGCTCTTTTACACGTCGGTAATATGAAGTGAATTTACTAGCGCTTCAGATAAGACCATCATTGCGGAGAAGAAGCGCCAAGAAACTCCAGCAGAAGGTCATTTTTTCAAACAAAAGTACAGAAATACTTAAAAGTAAGTTACATTACAAGTACTTAATAAAGTAATAAATAATAATGATTAAAGCTTGAACAAATAAAATCAATACAAATGTAAGGCTAATAACATTAAACTAAAAATAATAAGTCTAGGAGAACAACACGACGAGGTCTCTACGTCAAAAGCCGCCCTTAAATGGGTAGGTAACCCATCATTTCATCGAATTTCACTGCATCGATTGCATCATTTCATCGAACGCTGTTTTCTGCTTTAACCACGTTTTCGGGATATCCTAAACATTACGACACGACGACACGTTAGTCTACTTGTTAGTGACCCTACCTACGAAGCTAGCGGTCCGGGGCGGTTATTTTTGTGATGTGTGCGAGTATATTTGTTTCTGAGTATTGGATGGTTTCTTTGTATTTAAGTATGTATTTCTCTATGTAAGTAAGTTTATCGTTGTCTAATTCCCAGAGCTTAGTTTGGGAATAGTCAATTTCCGTGACATTGTCCAGGGCTCGGAACTGGTTTAATAAATACCGGTTACTACCGGTTTATTTCGGTTTTGCTCCGAACGTTTCTAAGGAACGAAGGAAAAGGTTTTGCACAAGTAGGTACATAATAACAAATGCCTTTCGATAATGATAATTCAGCGTTATAATAGGGTTGAGAAGTGTTTCGATAAATTAATAGCTACCCCCTTAAATGTGGATACGCTCTTCCCTACTTCAACTAGCCGGTTAATATTGGTGCGTGAAGTTCAAGAACTTGTTGGTTAAGAAAATCTAGAGTCAAATTTAAGTTTACCTTTTAAAATGTAATCTATTTATCAACTGAAGATCTATGCGGAACATTTTAGTCGCATTTTCCGCTTGTTTAGCAGTTCAAGCACATTTTGTTATGTTCCATGCATTCTAATGAGATGTGATGTACCATCGCTACACGTCTACTGGGTTTCCCCTTTTACGAATGGTCATTTTATCTATAATGATAAGGAAACTAAGTGCAGATTATACTTTAAACAAAGAATAGGCATTAAAAGGCGGATTGTGAGGCGACGCTGGAATCGCGTAGCTGTCATTTTTTTCCATACAAATTTAAGTCCGCGCGAAAAGGGTAGATACTGACAGAAATCTTTGGTCTAAGCAGTCTTCGCGGTACTAAGAGCGTCATAAATAAATGCAGGAAAATCGATGTTCAAAAGTTCAACACCTATGTTCGCCAAAGTAGCGAGCCGCAAGGCGTTTCAAATATATATGGTGTTTTATTTTACCAGTCTTTAATTTCACGCACATTGACGCATGACGCAATGCATCGTAGCGTTGTAAAATGTAAGTTGCGTCCACGAAGCTAGCGGTTCTGAGTTCGACTCTCGGTTTGGGCAAATAAGTATTTGTGTTACGAGCGCGAGTATTTATTACTGTCTTGGTTGTTTTCTATGTCTATAAGTATTTATTTCTCTATTTGTGTTAATCGTTCCCTAGTCCCCACAGTACAGGTCTGGCTTTAGTTTGGGATTAGGGCAATTTGTGTGAGATTGTCCCCTGATATTTATTATTATATAATATTAATAACTAAGACTAAGAGTAATAACTAATAAGACTGCACTTAAAATCATCACCATCGCTGCCGCAATGATCATGCAATTTATGCACTATTGTGAAAAGCGGAAAATCCGCCATTGAATTACCACCTGCGAGATCGTTACAATTGGTTTATTTATATATGTATAGTAATGACTCGGCGGTAAATATACTGATACCATATGTTTACAGTGCACGGTGTCATTCAAAAACATTTCCAAGAAATCGCCGACTGATATTAAACTTTTTATGTCATAAATACATCATTTTATTAACTGGTTATTTATAATTTAGTCTATGACATTTCTTTCACGTCTACAGTTTTTCAAACAAATGAAATACTACTTTTCACAATCGTGTTATATTAAAGATCTTTTTAGTCGAGTAACGTGTTTAGGCCACGAAGTTTGCTGAGTGGCCAAGGTACGAGATTAAAAAGTTTTACTAATTAGTTCTACTATCCGACTTCTTTAACACCGGCGTCCGTAATGTTGCAGTACTGTGCCAAGCTAAAAATACTATCCAATCACAAAGCGTAGTTTTTTTTTTATGTCCTAGATACAGCAGCAAGTTTAAGTAGATTTTTGACAGATGACGCGATGCTGCTACGTTCCAAAACGCCATACATTGGCAATTTTGTACCGCATCGAGTCTCCTTAAACAAGGGCACATATTATTTAAATACGAAGTTCTATTTTTTTCTAGAGCGTATCGAAATAGTCATTTCGGTTGTTTCGGAAGTAACATAGACTATTCAACGATGAAAAGAGTGACGTTACAGTATTCTCTATACACAGATTTTAATCGACGAGTACAAAAAAAACATTAAGTGAATTGTCTTCATCGTAAAATACTTAAAGAGAGGACTTTTAGAAATTAATGTCATTCAGTTTCGCAAACTAATATTAGGCAAATTTTGGATGCGATGATATATTAGATACCTATTAAAAAAAATACAAATAAAGGGCAAAGATTTAATAATAATTAATAATCTGACTGCTGAATAAATGGACTGTTTGACCATTTGTTTTAAAAGTAACTAAGACAAGGCATGCATAAAATCGTTTTGCATTGGCATCGTTATTTATAATATTGCCCCAGGATGGTTTGAAACGAGGTTTTTACATTAACTACTATAAACATTGTCCATCAACACTACAATTATAACAAAATATTGTCGTGCTTATTGGAAGTTACATTATTGGTTACTGACGGTACCTATTAAGCGATTTTTTTATGGCTCCTGAGTGGCCAGTAACAATAGCTCGTAAAACAAGTGTTGCCACTATTAACGGTTGACGTCATTGTATCGTTGGCATAGACTACTAAACATCTTGCCGATTTTCTTCTTTATATTCAAATAAATTTTCTTCATCTGCGACTTCGTAGACTAAGGAAATGACGAAGTGCATTCTAACTAACGAAAAAGTATTTGTATTATTTAATTCGTCAAGACATGTAGGTAATTCAGTAATGTCAGAGAGTACGCTATTGCAACAACAATGTAAAGAAAGGTTATATTTAATTAGTTCTAAACAGGTTACTTTTTTTTTCTTATTTGAATGTGTTTTTTTGTTTTTCATATATTTAATAACCGAATAAATGGTTCATCTCTATTTCATATTTCAGTTACATTTTTTATCCATGAGCGAGGAGCTTGGTACGTATACTCTACCAAACCAATCTACAGTGTTACCCAAGTCTCTGAGCTGCATTTTTATTTAAAGGAAATAAACCACAAAAAAGTATCAGCAACATATCATTCGTCAAATATAAGAAGAGCCCCAGATGCTATACAAAATGTATGCGAAGCGGAGCTCTTTTTACGTTGGTCATTGAACTCTTCGCTTACTATTTGTGACCTAATATCAATCTTGTCACGTTACAATAAGGCTCACTAGTGTGAGTTAAGCGTGTTGCTGTTAGTAGCTACGTGATTAAAACGGTTTGTCATGAACTCATGACTTAATTAGTTAATGAATTATAAATATTAAATTTAATTATAATTAACAATAAGGAAATGAGGGCATTACGACAAACACAATTATTATCCTTTAATTTAAAAACCGGGCAAGAGCTTGTAGGACCATGCACAATGTAGGGTTCCAAAGCCGTTAAGTACTATAAACATACAAATCAACAAGTAATAACAAATTTTCTATTTAAAGTCAAGTGGTGCCGTCTTAGAAATTTTTAGTAGGTAGTTATAAACATTTTAATCGCCTGTGTCTCAAGAACCAATGATGTCTACGTAGTTTTCTTTAAAATTCATTATTTGCTCTTTCATTTAAGATATTTTTCAGATTTTTAGTACTTGTAGTTTTGGCTGTAGGGGAGGGGGGGGGGACAGTTGACTCTAACAAAAATTAGCGCTTTAAAGCTTAATATTTCATAAATCCAACGACACCCACTTACACCATATTATTTTACCACTTTGTTGGCGTAACTAATATGTGTATATTCATGTCAAATTACAGCTTCTAGTACTTCTGGAACCATAAAAACGAGTAAGCAGGCTTTGTTTATAAGTTGTATTAAACCCTTGAATTATTTGCCTGAATTATCAAAGTCTAGAAGCCCGTACCTACCTATAGCGCTCGCGTGTAACCCATTGTTAATAGACCAAACGAAATTGGAATGTTATGGATTATGGATCTAGTTTGGGAACCTGGGCCTCTATTCAACTGCGTTATAACGATATCGTTTTTGACCTGTTTCCGTATTGTCAACGTTTTGATAACTCTTATGTCATTTACAATAATGGCGACTGTGACATGAACGATACTTAAACGTGTCAAACACGGTATCGTTTTAACGCACCTGAATAGAGGCCCAGATCGGTTACTTTCACGTACATGAGTTTATTGTATCAAAAGTCCATTCAGTTATTTTCTCAGAACAGAAAAATATTGGGATATCTCGGATCAAGCTAATAAATGCAAAATGTAAAGACGAACCGAACGAAGCGACGCCAGGCTGAACCGATTTTGTTGCGGTTTTCAGAAACGTTTTTTTGTGTTTTAACCGACTTCTAAAAAGGAGGTTCTCAGTTTGACTCGTATGTATGTATGTATGTTTGTTCGCCATTATGATCGCATCGATCACTAAAAAGTATGAAGTAAAATAAACGTTTAAAAAAGCAAAAAACCGCGTTCAAAAACGCAAGAAATAACTTATTTTAATATGGTACATAATAGGTCAGTCCAATTGAAGTCGGCGGCCCGCAATATTCAGAACCAAAAGCCGACGAATGTCAGATTTAGGTAAGACAAAGAAAGGGTTCTAACCATATTATTACAGAACAAATGAGATCGTAGGTACCTACTGCCGTTTTGGCGAAATAATTTCGTCTTATATCATTTCCCAATTAATTATAAGTAAGGAATCTTTAGCACATTTTATTTGCAATTTTTGATTCGGTAAAATTTACATTTATTTATTAACTAGCGACCCGCCCTCTCTTCGCTCCGGGTTAAAGTATTAAACATATAAACATTCCTCTTGAATCACTGTATCTATTAAAACTCTATCTGTTATAAAAACTGCATCAAAATCCTTTGGGTAATTTTAAAGATCCAAGCATAGGCACATAGGGACAGACAGCGGGAAGCTACTTTGTTTTATGTAGTGATAGTGATTAATAAACATTTTACTAAAGCTAATAATCTATTTTTTTTTTTATTTTCACTTTGCGTCGGTGTTAATTTCTCATGTTTACAAAATACTGATACAAAATCCACGAACCTCATCAGCGTCAGGATAATGCTTGTACGTCAGCAAATCCATGCCAAAGTTGTCGTACTCCATTTCAAATCAATCCTCGAAGTAAAATTTTGGGAATAGCACACGCGTATAAACTCTGGATCGGAATGGGCGAACTCCACTGATTCGCTTGTATATAACTTGTGGAGTTTTCCTTATAAACGTGTTATGGTACCTATAGTTTGATGAAAAACCCCCCTGAGTTGGCTAGCGAGTGTGAACAAAGTGCGAAACGAATGCGTATACTCAGAGGGCTGCGTCAGCGGACCTGGTCTAGCTAGATCACTAGGTATGATGGGGCAGAGGAGTCGCTTGTGGTTAAATTTTATTTGCGATGGGAGCTGAGGAAAATCCAGGTATAACCATCACCATGAGTCAAGCTGCTGTTGAGCTTTTAACGTAGCGTACTAAGCCTTCGCTGTACGTGCGTCCGTCTGTCTGTCAGCAGGCTGTTCTATGAAGCGTAATGGGTAGACAGTTGAGAATTAAAATGTGAAAGGGGGTTAAATACAAGAATGGTGTGGAACCCTTCATGCGGTCTGACTCGCACTTGGCCGGTTTATTTATTTAGTCATCCAGTAAGTTTGAACTGAGAAATGAAAAAATCTAACCGATTAACTTCCCGAGTTTCAATATCATTTATTTTCCAATGTCAATATAATGGTTGTACACTGTTTTATAGAAACTCATTTCATAGAATGTATCACTTCGCAGAATTTTCATTTCATAGATAGCTAATTTCTGCTGTAATCTTATTGTTTTCAGATTATTTTTTGTTAGTCACAGGTCTAACCTAACCTAACCTACGTAACTCATGCTTAAGATAATCTGAAAACATTAAGGTTTCATCAGAAATTAGCTTTCTATAAAATGAAAATTCTGCGAAGTGATACATTCTATGAAATGAGTTTCTGTAAAACAAGGGGACACCAATATAATGTATGAATATGCTATACCCGGTAGATAAATACCCCAATTTACCCCTAGTTTTATCCAAAACGATCAAAGGCATTTTTTTTAAATCACCATATTTTAACAAAAAGTTATTTTTCCGACGATTTTCGAAACGTTAACAACCCAATTTATCTCTGAGAGTATCAGAGATTCAGATAACTTAATTACGAAAAAAAAACCGGCCAAGTGCATGTCGGACCACGCACAGTGAAGGGTTCCGTAGCTGGGATGAACGTTCATGGTTTAATTATTATTATTTTTTATTAAAATCTCAAAAACTACACAGCGTATCGTGTTCAAAACAATTTTGGTTTGAAGTATTTCGTATGTTCTACTACTGTATTTTTTATTAGAATGTTCTATTTAACAGTAACCCGGACAGAATTTTTACGTCTTTAGAAGCGTATATCTCGCCAACTGTTCACTTGCTTACGTAAAAAAGTCACTTAAAAACCTCTGTATCATTTTGGAAGCCCTATCTAAAAATACCCCACATGCTGAAGTAACATAAAAAAAAATTTTTTCGTCCCCTATGTATGTTTTTTTTTTTATGGAGAGCCACCCCTAAATTTTTTTTTCCTTTTTTCTACATCATTGTATAGCGGTTCATAGTTCATCATTCATTTATATAGTGCCAATTGGCTCTGAGTAAAATGGCTGTGACATACAGACGGACAGACGGACGGACGGACGGACAGACGGACATGAAATTATAAGGGTTCCGTTTTTGCCATTTGGCTCCGGAACCCTAAAAATGCGGTTCCTCCAACAATTATTGGCCAATAACTTGGATGGCCATTACGGATCTGTCCGTTTCCTTTATTTATTTATTGAAAAATTTTAAGTGTCTAAGAAAAGTTAAAATATATTAGGAACATTAAAATGATTAATTCGAATTACTTGTAGTAAACACGACTAAACTTCATCTTTTTTTTTTTGCGAATTACTAATTTTGGGAAGCGTGTCGAATAACATAGAATACCGGTTCTTTTGTCATAAAATTTAAAGTATTGGTTGTTAAGTTACTGATTATTTTCCCGTGTCTTTAACAAGGTAAATCCTACGTCGTCGTTCTTGCTCTTTATCTCGGGGTTTTAAAATTATTTTCCTTATTTATAAAGATTTAATCAAGTAACGTAATACACGGGCACAAAATTTACTCCAGACTGAAAATTAGCAGGTAGTAAGGGTACATGTAATCAAAATATTTCATAACTAGCGGCCCGCCAGCGGCTTCGCCCCGCTACAAATTTCTGACTTTTCCGGTGGATTTTTCAATTATTTTCAATTATTTTAACCTTCCCTGGACTATGACAAACATTTTAAAACCAAAATCAGCCAAATCGGCCCAGCCGTTCTCGAGTTTTAGCGAGACAAACGACCAGCGATTGATTTTTATATATAGATTAAATATCCAAATGCTTTTCAAAATATTTATACCGGGAGCGTCATTCCGTTGCCGAAATTACGTTTCCATAGACACACACATATTTAGGGTCATAAGGACGTGAAATCATTAATTGAGAAATGCGCAAAACACCGCACTTTTGTTTTTCTTTTCTCAATTGTATGTGTTTCATTTTGTTTTTCTTTAATTAATTAATTAGCCAAATTTATTCAGAAAAATAATCATACTGTTGAACACAAATAAAAATTGGACTTTGCTCTAACAAAAACATAATTTGGAATTTTTGTAGATCATTTCTCACAATCATAATGTTTATGATATATTTAGAGTAATTTTCCACGTTTTTTAACACAATAGATCATGAAGAGGAAGCAAAGTGTATACGTGACTACTATGACAAGAGGACAAAACAGTCATAGGTACGTCTGCGGTTGTATGACGTTGTATGACGTCTTGGGAATCGAGGGGCTTGACTGAGAGCACCTTCAATAAGGAAAAAATTGCAATAATTAATAAAGATACATTAAACTCTGAACAGCGAAAATCAGAGCCTGGGTTTAGTAATAGTAGGCACCGAAACCAAATTAACTCGGCTTTAGTATATTTAAATAGGAACGATAGAGGAAAATCATTAAATAAACTTTGGCTACATGCATGCATACACGTAGGTACTATTTCAAAGCATATTTCATATACCTGTATTGTACAGATCCATATTTTTTTAACGACACATTGGCCTATTTAGTTGTGACCCTGGCTTCGAAGGTAGCGGTCCCGCGTTCAAATCCCGGTAAAGGCCAAAAATTTGTGTGACGAGTCTTGGGTGTTTTATTTAGTTCGGGCCTAGGTCAATTTATGTGACATTGTAGTGTTTTTATGGTCTTATTTATTGTATTATGTCCAGAATAGAACCTTTTTACAGTACAGTACTCTGTAATACTTTCCCCATCGGCTTAGCCGGCTTTAGCAGTTTTTGGGGTTTATTCTATTATTGTATAGTTTTGCCGTTTGATTCTGGGGTTAGAATAGTGCCACTCCATGTCTTCTCGTCGATGTCGTAAGAGCCGACTAAGGGAATAAGGACTTGTAGTACTGTTAGGAGATGGGCTTGCATCATGTCACTAATACACTTGTAAACTTCTTGGACTGATTGTGCAAAATGTGGTTACAGAATTATAAGAAAGTTTTTTTAGAGTTGTTGGTATTTCTGTAGCTCTGCCTGCCCCACTCTGGGAATGAAGGCGTGATGTTATACTCAGTAGCGGCGTTAGGGTAGGGCGCGGTTGGGCGACCGCCCAGGGCGCCAGATATAAAGGGGCACCTGCGGCTGGTTATGTCATTCTATCCGTTTTTTTTTTGTATTGGTTTGAATAGTAATTGAGGGGCGCCTTATAAATCTCGCCCTGGGCGCTGGTAGTGCTAAAACCGGCCCTAAATGTACTCACAGTACTACAAGCCTTTATTTCCATTTCCTTAGTCGCCTCTTACGACACGGGAAGACATGGAGTGGCACTATTCTAACACAGCAACCACAAAAAATAACGATGTGATGGACAGTCCTTGTAGGGCTATATAAGATTCCTCAATGGTCCAGAAAAGAGTATACAAATACTGAGTGTTTGACCAATTCTTTATTTGAATTACTTTCCGCCCTAGGAATGGAAATACCATTTTCAGCCAGATAATGACTATTATATTACTTTCCGATCAGTGGTGCTAGACAAGTTGCATTCGACAATCGTTAGCGATTATGTTTCGATTGAAAAATGTTTGGAATTGACGTAAGCCACCGAGATAGTACCACGTGACAATCTCGGTGGCTTACGTCAATTCTATACATTTGTCTATCGAATCATAATCGCTAATATTTGTCGAATGCAACTCGTCTAGCCCCACTGGAGAGAAGAAAAAGTGTTCTCCCGAAGGTGACCACTCGACAGATCGATTTCATGACCCCTATTCGCCATAATCATCAAAATTGAAGTCGTTTTGGAAATGAAAGAAGAAAGAAAGAAAACAATTTATTCAAGCACACAGAGTGAAAATATTTTACAGCACAGTTATATAACAAATATATTATACAATACAATCTTGGCAGCTACCAAGCAGAGCCCACGCGTGTGCGTTCTGGAGCTCAGCAATGTGTGCGGAAGAATAGGTTCTGGCTCAGCATGTGTTGTGACACGAGATCACAACGCCAGCCAAAAAACGGGGGAAGTGCGAAATATTAATATTCACTAAAATACATGAAATGAAAACACGATTTCAAACCAATTTATAAGCATTGCTTGTATTGAACAAAATATGAAGAACGTGACAAAACGGCTATAAGTATTCTATTATAAATTTCAAAACATAAAACGTCATCCGCTTCAAGCGTAAAATTAATTAACCGCGACCGTAAAATCGGTTTTACATACTAATTATTACTTATTCCTTTAAAATGTGCCAATTATATGACCTTGTACGGTTTGCTAATGGTGTTCTCGACCTCTAGATCGATATCAACTTTGACAGTTATCAAACTTTCTAAATCGGAGAAAACCGCATCTACCACGATGGCCGCAAACCCAGAAGGGCAAACCTTGGTTAAGATCTTGGGGGGTTATACAGTTTTTAGGGTTTAGCTCAGAGACTCTTAGTCTAGATAGCTGTAATCTGGCATGAATATACATATTAAGCATGCCAACAAAGTGGTAAATAAAATGTTGATATTTTTTTTTTACTGTACCTCCCATACAGGTAATCTGGGGATGTTTTTTTTTTCTCGTCTACCCCATAATGTGGGGTGTCGTTGGATAGGTCTTTCAAAAATATTACGGGTTTGAGTAAACAATTTTTCAATTAAGGAATCCGTTTATGAAATATTAAGCTTTAAAGCACTATTTTTTGTTAGAGTCAAGTCTCTTCCCCCTCTACAGCCAAAAGTACAAATACTAAACATCTGAAAAAAAACTAAAATGAAAACGCATACAACGAATTTATAAGGAAAACTATCACGACTAAGTAGACATCATTGGTTCTTGAGATACAGGCAATTACAGATACAGATACAGATACAGATCTTTATTGGTAAAAGTACATTTTACAAGTCATAAAAAGTGTATTAAAGTGTTTATACCTACTAAAATTATCTAAGACTGCAGCAAATGACTTTAAAAAGATAATTAGTTATTACTTGTTGTTTTCTATGTTTGTACCTACTCGTAGTACTTAACGGCTTCGGAACCCTACACTAAGCATGGTCCGACATGCTCTTGTTCGGGTTATCAATAACACTAAGGCAAACAGCAGAGTGTTTAACGCGAGACTAAACAACCATAATGACACTCGAACTACAGCCACCCTCGCTCGCAAGTTCGCTCGCGTGGCTAAACATCTCGTGTCATTATGGCTTGTTTTAGTCCCTTGTTGAACAATCTACTATTATACTTACTAAAATCATCTAACAATAAGACGGACTTGACTTTAAATAGGAAATTAGTTATTACTTGTTGATTTTTATGTTTGTTTTGTAGTACTCTAGCACTTAACGGCTTCGGAACCCTACACTGAGCATGGTCCGACATGCTCTTGCCCGGTTTTAACCGTAAGCTTTTGATCAAAAAATTGGACCTTAGAGCCATTTGCAATATCTCATGATATTCTCGAATATGTTAATAAAATAATAAGTAGTAGAAATAACTTAAGCGGGTAGATATGAAGTACGGAGTAAGAGTGGAAGAAGGAAACTATAAGCGCGAGCCAAAAGACATGAAGCCCGCAGGAAAAAACAAAATTTGAAAACAAAAAAAAACCTAAAATGGACGCATACAAAGAAGTTTAACAGGATCTGACACGAGGCTACGTACGTAATGATGACCAGTGTTGAGAAATAAATAAGCATATTCTTAAAGGTTACTTTATTTGTCCGAGACACGGATGTATTTATCACACTGGGGACACTATAGAAAACGAAGAACGCAATACGCAATCTGTGGCTTCAAAAAATATAAACCATAGATAATATGTATGCCTTATCCGCGAGTACCATGCCATCATGACATGAATCCGTTTAGGAATTATTTCTAAAACTATTGACATCTTTACCCCCCGTGTGGTTGCCGGGTTAGAATAGTGCCACTCCATGTCTTCCCGTGGATGTCGTAAGAGGCGACAAAGGGAATATAGGCTTGTAGTAGGTACTGTTAGGCGATGGGCTTGCAACCTGTCACTAATACACTGGTAAACATCTTAGCCTGATTGTGCAAAATGTGGTTACAGAATTATCAACAAGGTCTTTAGAGTTGTTAGCAATTCTGTAGCTCTGCCTATCCGGGAATAAAGGCGTGAGTTTGTGTGTGTGTGTGTGTGTATGTGACATCTTTACTAGGAGACCACCGGTGTAGTTATTTCTTGTTGACTGTGAACTATTAACCCTAGATCGTTAAAGTAAAGATTAATACATAATATTTATGTTTAACTTATGTTTTATCTGTGACATATCACGTTGAAAACAATGAATGAGTTCTGCTTAAGTAACACAATATGATTCTTTTTTTTATGTGTAAAATTTTGTAAGGTATTTTTAAGAATAATGACGGTTGGGCTTTCATTAACTTGTCTTTGAAAGAAGGGGAATTAGGGGTTGCAACTACGAGTATATCGGGGGTTCTTGTATTGTCGTTACCCGGCTCAATGTTCAAATTTCCAGAGCACACATTTGCCACTTTCCAATTTACTGTTCGGGTTTGTTACAACGCCATAAAAAAGGTACAATATTAATTAACCATAAACAAAAAATACCACAGCACAGTGGGTATTATTGTATTTCAATTTGTCTTTGGTTAACAAATATAAAAAAAAAATGAAATTGAAATATATTTATTTACTTTAAGCATTACATGTTTTCTTATTCTATAATCGTGCCAAACTACAGAGCAGTTTGTCGGCACTTACTCCTGGAATTAATTTAATCAATAACGCGTTAAATATTGCGTGAGTCCAACTTATACTTGATTTATACTATCAAATTTTATGCTTGTAATTTTTTTACCGTGTTTACAATAAAACTAATACTAAATTATGGGACCCCCTTTATTTTTTTACTTTCTTTATTTATTTATTTTTGTAAGGAAATCGGACTAAAACAGCGGTTAGATTTTCTCACGATTCAAAAGATACAGCTCTTTAACGTTTTCAACGCTTTGTCAAATACAAAAAACGTCAATCACACGCCAGTGACAGCTTAAACCCAGAGCGTATGTCAACCTTACCTCATAGAAACTCGGGTCCATATTACGCTGTCATCCATGACAGAAATATTATATGGCGTTGAAAAGGTTTACATCAGGACAGACGGACGGAAAGCGTAGGCTTAAAATAGAGTCCCCTTTCTGGTACGGAACCCTATAAAGGCATTCTTTAATCACTGCCCTTACTAGGTACACAGTAAAAAAATAGACTGCTGTAATGCTCATTCTTTCGTTGCTATTTATCAATATTTCTCTTTATAAACCGCTGTCAATGATTGATTCTAGGACGTATTGAAATATTGAACCGCTTGTGGAGTTGGCACGATTTTGCGATCAATAAAGTATTTTTAGAATAACTAGCGACACGCCCTAGCTCCGACCGGGTGAATCTGACTCGTAAACCTTGCAATAAATTTAATCTCAAAAGCAGAGAGAATTAGTTAAAAATAGCAATTATGTACCACTACCGAGAAGATATGTAATGTAATTTACTGCGGTTTCCATAACAATTTTTTCTAGTTCATAAAACCCTAAAGATGTTTCAAATTAGAGATGATTTTTCATCGGGAAATACTTCAAAAACAAAAGCATAGGGCCGACCAACACTCGGATTATTGTACCTTCTCGATGAGCATGTCACAGTACTTTGAACAGTAGTTCGTCTACAAACAAAGGTATATGGCGCGGCTTGCATGTGTGCGTGCCTCGACCAGACGCGCCGCGAGTCACCACAAGCAAACTCAACAGGACGGGGTCGTGCGCGGGAGAAGGCACACGAGCACTCAGGCCGCCTGATGGTAAGTGAAATCTGAGACCCATAGACATTTGAATTCTCAAGACTATAATCTGCAATCCTAAGCCCTCAAATACGTTGCCAACCCTGAGGACTAAAATTGGATGCCTCTATGCTAGTAATTTCACTGGTTGTCATATCCCCACACCGGAACACAACAATGCGAATGCTGCTTGGCGGGTGATTAATGGATAAGATGGTGGTAGTGATCCGGACGGACCCTGCACAGGGTCCAACGACCACTAAATTGCGTGAGTATTAAGTATCGACGCAACGCTAGCGCCCGAGAGGTAACAGAAACTCCTAAAGAGCCAGAAAGAGACAAACTACTTTTCTATTTATACTTTGGTAATGTGGTATAGTTGAGTATCAGTCTATCAGGCAAACGAACAAAATGTAATCGAGCCACGAAATTACACTGATTGTGTAGATACAATGTTAATCAGCATGTAATACATCACAGTTGAAACCAGTTTTTAAGTGCAGCTACCAAGTGTTTACACTGATAACTCAGAGTGGGAATTTAATCTCTAGAATTAGACGTTGAAGTATTGACGATGACAAACACAGTTTAATGATTACTTTAGATATGGTCCCTTTTTTTCCGTAATCGGGGGCGGAAATTCCCTGCAAGCATCTTGGGAAGGCTCCAGCGAACCTGTGGGATTTTTACAAACCTCAGCATAAGAGCATTCCATCTTAGTTCTCAGGGTTAGGAAACGTGTATGGGAAGATCCCACTTACCATCAGGTGGCCTGTGTGAGTTTGCCCTACCCTTGACATATCTGCCGTGATTCCAAAGAAGGCGGCTACTGCATAGCTAAAGTAGAAGCATTTTAAATCGAATGTTACCAATGCATCGACTACTACATTGTAATTAGCCGCCTTCTTTGGTATTACGGCAGATATACAAAATCAAATGTATCATTTCATCGAATTTTATTTCAACGAACGCTATTTTCCGCTGAATCCATATTGTTTTCAGGGTATCTTAAACATATATAACCTAAGCTTACCTACGTAATTAATGTTAAAGATACCCTGAAAACATTACAGTTTCAGCAGAAAATAGCGTTCGATGAAGTAAATTTATATAAAATAGTGAGTTACTAAAATCATCATCTCCAATTACTATCCTCACAATGTTAGTCTCCTTATTACTAGAATACAGGGTTAGTGCTACCGTCAGACTTTTGTGTATTATTTATTATTGTTAGATTGTTATTGTATTTTGGTTTATCCAGCCCTAAGCTGTTCGTTAGCCCTAAACACTGAATTTTAAACAATGACGCTAGTGTTAAGTGGCTTCTAAGTATACGTATAAAAGATAAACTTTAATTTTATAATAGCCTGTTACAGATCTCTGAGCAACTGCTAAGCTTATTCAATAAAATAGTTTATACAACAGTTATCTAAATCGTTTTTAGTTGGTTACTTAATTTAATCGCACTTTTATCAGTTATATAACATTTCTATCTGAGGTTATTACCACGACAACATATATGGAATATTAATATATTGGACTTCGGATATCTTTTTATTACACTTACCTACTAGGTACCTATTTAAACATTGAAGATTAACAAAAGATTGAGTTAAACAAATGGATGGACGGAACACGGACAGTGAGAAACGCGAATTAAAGGAGATTTGTACCGACTAAGTTGCTGGTAAAAAGTACTTAGCATTTAACAAGTGAACATTCTATACGTATTCAAACACAATACCTATAACGTGGGAGATGAGTCAAATGAGCAGTCTAGAAAAACACACCGACATCCTGTTATTAAATACATTATCTTCCAACGTGGCGGTTGAGTAAATTCTCAATACTTGAACACTATAGTTACATTTAGTTAGTTACAGTGGATGATAGAGTAAGAAATAGCGAGATCCGAAAACGATGTGGATTGAAAGAATCTGTAGTGACAAAGAACGAAAAAGATGACGACGAGGTAAAATAAGAAAGAAGTGTTATGAAAGAGGTATGGAAAGCGATAGTGAATAGAGATGTCGGTAGGGCACGCCGTAGACGCACATACAGTGATCAGAGTCGCAATGTACTGAACAAGGGCCAAATCAAAGGCACCTAAAACTGACGTATGTGCATGAAGAGGTTGATGAATGTAGAGGAAGCGAACGTTGTATGTTTAGACCGGTGCACCTGGCGTTCCATAGTCTGTGCCTACCTCATGAGAGACAGGCGTGAAGGTATGTATGTATGTACAGTTACTGGCAACTTTGTAACATAATTTATAAAATACGAGGTGTTTCCCGCGACTCCGCACAGAAGTCGTTTTATCGCTCTTCCCTCGGAAAGTAATTTTTTTTTAGGATACTAGTAATGGTTGCGATCTGGAGGGACCATGGACAAGTTTAGTTAAAATCGATTTTTACCACCTCTACAGATTCCCAATTCTACAGATTCTCAGCTCTACAGATTCCCAATTCTACAGATTACCAGCTCTACAGATTCCCAATACTACAGATTCTCAGCTCTACAGATTCCCAATTCTACAGATTCCCAATTCTACAGATTCCCAATTCTACAGATTCCCAATTCTACAGATTCCCAATCCTACAGATTACTGTATGCTATAGAGTCGACGGAGCTCCGCTTCGCGGAGCTCCTATTTCTGGGTTGTTTTGGCCATTCGGGCCTAATATAAAAACTAACCTAACCTAACCTACCTACTTTATTTATGTACGTTCCGGTAATGTACCGGGTTATGAGTATGTAGAGTTGGGAATATGTAGAATTGGGAATCTGTAGAGATGGGAATCTGTAGAATTGGGAATCTGTATAGTTGGGAATCTATAGAATTAGGAATCTGTAGAATTGGAAATCTGTAAAATTGGGAATCTGTAGAATTGGGAATCTGTAGAATTAGGAATCTGTAGAATTGGGAATCTGTAGTATTGAGAATCTGTAGAATTGGGAATCTGTAATAGAAAACTGTAGAATTGGGTACAAACCGTTAAAATTACTTGACTCCTTACTTAGTTACCTCATTATTTACAAGATTTTTATTCGGGTCAAATCTTGCAAGGAAGATTTGAACCACTTCCCACGGACCGATTGAGTTAAAATTTGTTATACTAACGTAACTTCGATAACTATACAATTATATGGCATCATTGAGCTGGTCTGACGATGGAGTCGGAAGGTGGTGATAGGATTTTCGCTACGACGCCGTGTTTGGACTCATTAGGTTGATCATGATAAGCAGATGACTTGACTGATGAAAAAAAGTATCAGTCTGCAACAAAAGCTTATCCCAAAAATAAATTATTTGACAGAAGCTTTTTATAATACTTATTACAAGAGGAAAATCTATGAGATTTTCCACAGCTCTCAACGAAACATCCCAGCTTAACCGGTAAACGTGATCTCATCTCGAAGCCCCACGTGTGTTGCGCGCGCGCACCGTCGTGGCACGCCCGCGAACCAGTTGCAGTGTCAATGTCGAGGCCAGCCATAATGATGCATAATAAGCTGTGACGTCACTGCTAAGTGGAAGTCGACTACGAAATGCGCACAACTTGCATATATTGTTAAAATAGGGAGGCAATAACAACACAAAGTACAGTCTGTACCTTCGGATTGAGAACGCGAGATAAACACAATATTTCGCTAGATTCTCTTAAATAACCAGCTCCTAAACCACGGTTCCACAGAAAATCAGCGTCTTACTTCCAATAGGGGGTAGGTACGACACATAGCTGAGTGGATACCATTTTCGCAGCACTCTTTATAATTTTATTTACTTCTAAACTATTAGATTTAAAGAAAACCCTGCAACACAATGTGTAAACTTGTAAAATTTAAGCGAAATAAATATTTTCTATTCTATTCTTTTCTATTCTAAACTCAACGAACGAATTATTACCGGTGAGTTTAAGTTTCTCGTCAGAGCGTACAATTAAAATTTAAGCGTTTTCTCAAACAGGTAGCTTTACCTGTCTAGTGAGCCCGCTCGTAAGTATGTCTTCGCTTACTACATAATCATAATTCACTACATCTACATACTCTTTGGCACTTATTAAAACTGCCCAAATAACAAAACTTGAAAAGATAAACCGAATTGTATGGACAAACCCAATCACTTGGTTGTACAAACAAGTAATAGATCTCAAGGATCATTCCTATTGGATTTAAGATAGGCGATTATATAGTCGATAATGCACTAAATAGTACCTATTTAATAAGAATATATTTGAAATAATTATGTACCTCTCAACCTATCACAAATATAAAATGTTTAAATACGAGAATGAAATTGAGCCTTACATAACACAACCAAAGTCACACTTAAGTATATCGCATATGTTTATAACAGCAATGACGCTTTACACAAAACACATTTCCGAAAAACATGTTATGGAAGAAAAAAAACTAAATTTGAATTGGTGTAAGGTTTTGTCACGGTTTGAAAATGTTTATCACATTTACCTTAACAGCATTAAAATAGAGTTCAAAATTGATAGAATATAAAATTTCGCGACTATACATACCTACGTCTGTGTTGTCATAAAGGTGATATATGTACTTATTTGCATGTACTCTTAAAATTAACACAATCTTGTATAACAAGGGTCTGGTTAGCTTTAACACCTCTAATGTGAAGCGCAAACGATAAGTGGAAAACATAACGCTGTATACCTACCTATATTAGAGTTATTGACACGTGGCGACACCTTGTTTGTGAATGTACTAATATAAATACGGATTTAGAAGTGTTCCCAAATGATTTGAGTTTAGAAGATGCTCATGGATACACTAGTGTTGTTTCATTCATGATACAGTCATATCATCTGACCTTTGATTTGACAAATGCCTTTCACTTAGTCGATAGTGTTAGATTCTCTATTTATACAATAAATGATTAAACAATCATAAAAAAACTTTAGCAATCGTAAAAAAATAACTAATATCTATAAAATAATCTTGAATCATAGAACTGTCATAACTATATTGTAATTATAACACGGTGTTCCACAGGGTGGTATCCTATGTCCTTTAATATTTATAAAGGGGAAGGTAAAAAACCAAAATGTTGGCATTTGTTAAATTAAACTTTAATAATATTTACTAATAGGGCTGGAGCCACTAGTCAACGTAAGATTGTACACTTCTATCAGCTATCACTAGTTGACAAACAAAGTATCATATTGCACAAACCCTGATAACGATTAGTTAAAGCAAACACTTCGTTTAATGTTATTT
Source organism: Acleris holmiana (assembly GCA_949316455.1). Classification (NCBI taxonomy): domain Eukaryota; kingdom Metazoa; phylum Arthropoda; class Insecta; order Lepidoptera; family Tortricidae; genus Acleris; species Acleris holmiana. Next base: position 2,602,259 of record OX438772.1, read on the forward strand.
ACTAAGACGTAATGAAAACAAAGGTGTGTATCAGAACATTGACAACTTTACTTAAATGTTGGATATAGAAGACTTTCCTCTCGCCTGCGATTTTGTTATAGCATTGATTATCACCAGAGGCCGGAATTTTCGTGGCATTTTTGAGCTGTCATAGTGACTTCTCATTTATCGACTTTCAATTAGGTAAATATCGATATATTTAACTTTAAAATAGACTGTTAGCAACTTTTCGTAAAGCAAACATGGTTAAAAATATCGTGACCATTTTTTTTAAATCAATAGTCTAAGAAACATTGACTAACTTGTTAGCGCTACCACAAATTTTAAACATGAAATTGAAAAAGCTGCAGCGGCTTAGATATTGGTAGCCGTATTTGGGAACTGATTAATTATAAAATACATTGTTATCCAAATAAATTATATATTTAATAAGTATTTCAATTTCAAATTTTGGCCTTCACACGGTTATCTAGAAGAGATCGCTTTTTAGGGTTCCGGAGCCGAATGGCAAAAACGGAACCCTGATTTTAAATAAGATCTCCTGTTGTTTACACCTCTAAATTTAATCTTGTTTTATTGCTGTAATCTGTATTGTATAAATGGGAGGTCACTAGCGTTATTGAAAAGTGCCACGACAATTCCGGCCTCTGATTATCACCAACAAGCCTGACAAAACTTTTTAAAAGTTACCTCTATCGTATATCGAAAAGAGAAAAAAGTACAATAGTATTCTGACTAGGACTGGTTTGGGTTGCAAATAGGGGATCAAATATTGGCAACGAACTACAACCTTCAACCCTTTTGGTGTTCTGCCATTCATGAGTAGAAGTAACTTATTCCCTTCAGCCCCCCCCCCCCCCCCTCAATTCTCATGCTTATCGAGATCAAGCTTTACTGTGATATTACTTTTTTGCATGTGATTTGATTGGCACAATATTTGAAGGGAATATCACAATATTTCATATGCTCGTTTGCCTCTCTTCAAATATATAAGCCTTTTATTAAAACATACAAATCAATTTCGGATAATTTGTGTACAGCAAAAATCGCACGAGGACCCATATGATGACTATCGCTTTGTATTATAAAACGAAGTCCTCCGTAGCGTCTGTTTGTCTATATGTAGGTATGTTCACAGTGAGCACAAAAACTACTGAACGGATTTTCATGCGGTTTTCACCATCAGTTACATATTTTATCATGGAAAGTTTTTATGTATAATAAATTCTGTGGGGCTAGACAACTTGCATTCGATAATGGTTACCGAATATATGGAATTGACGTAAACCCCCGAGACTATCGCGGTGGCTTACCTAAATTCCATTCATTTCTCTATCGAAACATGATCGCTAACGATTGTCGAATGCGACTTGTCTAGCCCCACTGGGGCCCTGGCCAAGATGCAAACGCTCCTAACGTTTTTCTTTTCTATCGCTCAAAATGTATGGGGTGACATTCTCCTGCGTTTCGATAAACCACGTGGTCGACTGTCATCACATACATTTTGAGCGATAGAAAAGAAAAACGTTAGGAGCGTTTGCATCTTGGCTAGGGCCCCTGGTTTGTTACAGAAAACTCACATAAACCGAAGCGAAGCATGCATTAAATGAATGCCATATATTGCAGAATTTGCTTACTCTTTAAGAGTAAATAATTAAAATATCTTATGCACAAATTAACCAACTTGCTACCCGACCTTTCCGGACAATTTATGTCAAACACCAATTATATCGACCACGATCACCATTTATCCGCTTGTTACGGCTTCGGTGAATTTCATAATCAGGAAAAACATTTTAAAAAGTGCCCAAAGTGTGCCAACTAATTTTTTTTAAATTGTACCAGTACACCCTAATATAAATAATATGTGAAACTTAAAACCCGACGTCTGGTTTTATTTAATTCTTACCGCTAGTTATTTTTGCTCAGCAAGTGTTTGAGAATCCCGTAAGTTGATTGATTTTATTGTTTGTTTGTTCACGTGGGTTTATTAACGGAAGTGTCACACGACGATTGACGTTGCAACGTAACAAAGCTAGTTGATTTCCTCTATTTTTTGTTCTATTAGAACTGCGTTGCGAGACTTGCATCTTTTTACATGTAATGTTTTTGATGGGTTTTCCTCTACAAGGTGGACACAATTCTACCTAACCACGTATTATTTTTATTACTCGATAAAAATCTATTGCAACTTTGAGTAGAATCTAGAAAGACTAGATTTTAAAAAATATGTTTAATCGCTGTACTTAAAAGATATTTTAGGGAGAATTAACTCGTTCCTTCTTAAAACTTGTTTATGATAACAAAACAATTAAACCGCCGGATAAAAGCAAAAGAAAATAACTTTTTTATTGAACCTGTTGTTTTTGGTTGTCGTATTGCAGTGTGTATTTTTTCAAATAAATGTTTTAAATAAACATCTCGCATAAAAATCAAAGTTTTTTTTATAAACTACGTATATTGTTAATTTATATTTTTCATAATTCTTAATCAATCCACTTACAACGTTTTCTTTCCATAGAAAGTAAAGATTTCCTCTCCATAAACTTCCCATCATAAATTTCCGTCTAACTATGTGTTTACAACTATACCCATCAGTAGTTTCTCTGCGTAATAAGAAAGAAAGTTAATCAATTACTAGTTAATTGCGAAATAAAAGCGACTTTCGTAAAGGCTGCGTATGCGCAGGTGCGCGGGAAACTCTTGTAAAGCACCGGGAAAATAAACCTATTGAAGTCCTTAATACATTGGCTTAAAGTACATTACTGCTTGATCAGAAAGTTACAGGTTTCTATGCGTTGACACAGAAATTAACTTCTAAAGTGCAATCAGTCGATATAAACTAACGAATGCAATATAAATTCGAAACGGCGAAAATTTAAATTTAATTCCTTTGGATATCCTGATGCTACCTATTTACAAAGTCAAAGAACGTTAATATCAAGGTATCAAGGCAATTAAGAAATTTGAATGCGTATAAGATTTTAACCGAAGTCCTAATTAGGTGGCCTACTTTCAGTAACATTCAAGGGATTTACTCTACGCTCAACTAAATTGTTTTTTTTTTTTTATGTTAAGAAGAAGGCACACGAGCACTCAGGCCACCTGATGGTAAGTGGAAACTGAGACCCATACACATTTGAATTCTCAAGACTATAATCCTAAGACCTCAAATGCGTTGCCAACCCTGAGGACTAAGATGGAATGCCTCTATGCTAGTAATTTCACCGGTTGTCTTATCCATGTTCATTGTTGCATTAACATGGATATTGGATGATAAAGTAATAATTATCTCGTCACATTTAATACTATTTAGCAAAAAGTTATCGCATAAGTAGACTATGATGATTCTAGATGGGGAATAAGTAAATGTTACGTCAAATGTACAGCGTTAACAAAATATCTAAATTTGTCTTAATCTTGAAAAAATTGTCTTTCCACTAAATGATGGTGGACACTTTATTTGACATTGCACAATCGCACTAAAATAGTGCAGTACAGGATACAGGATGTCGCTCGCAATTTATAATAACGTTTGTCCCAACGCATCGAGTCCGAGTTATCATTTGTCCTAAACTCGTTTTTAGCTGTGTTAGACATTTTTAAGTATTCCAAAAATACTTTTGGTCAGGGTTCTAAAATTCAGGCGGAGATAGCTTTAGGAGAAACTAAAATTCGGAGAAAAGAAGCATTAGGATTTTCAATATAGACCCATAACCCATTGAATGCCGACGAAATTAATGATGACGTAAAATTGCGTAGCATATATCGAAATTGTTCGCCACCATACACATGCTCAAATGTATAAAAAAAAATACCTTAGTAAAGATACTACATTTTTATTTCGAGTTTTATTTGAGTTGAGGTGCAATATTACACTGAAATAGACTGTCCCAGAGGCCGCGCAGCATAGATATCTTACAACTGTTAGGCTATCTTATCCGATTTCCAGAATTTTAGAATATGTTTTTTATGAAAGACTAGGTCTATAGGTTTCCGCGTTTTTTGGAAAAAGAAAACTTTGCATGCATTTGTATATTGCGTGACAATGCAATATTATGATGACATGGAGCTGATCTGATGTTGGAATAGGAAGGTGGAGACAGGATCTACGCTATACTTAACGTAGACCTATCGAGTTTGGACTCATTAGTAGATATATGTGTGATGAGCACGAGTATTTGTTGCTGAGTCTTGGATGTTTTCTATGAATTTAAGTATATATTTTTCTATATAAATAAGTTTATCGCACCCATATCGTATCGTATGTCCCCCGTGTGGTTGCCGGGTTAGAATAGTGCCACTCCATGTCTTCCCGTGGATGTCGTAAGAGGCGACTAAGGGAATAAGGGCTTGTAGTACAGTTAGGCGATGGGCTTGCAACCTGTCACTAATACACTGGTTAACATCTTAGCCTACTTGTGCAAAATGTGGTTATAGAATTCAACAAATCTAAAAAGACTTGTTGATATTTCTGTAGCTCTGCCTACCCTACTCTGGGAATGAAGGCGTGATGTTATATATACGTACGGTACTATATATATATCGTACCCATAACATAATATAAGCCTAGAGCTTAGTTTGGAACTAGGTCAGTTTGTGTGACTGTCCCGTGATATTTATTTATGTAAATTATTTTTGATGAACAGTTAATGACTTTGCAAAAAAAATATATTGTATTAGTAAATAAGTTTCTCATTGTCTTAAACCATAAACCATAAAATAGTACAGTCCGCAACGAAAGCTAACCTTAAAAATGAAATGTTAAAGAACGTTTACGTTTCATGAAAATCGGTTAAGCCGTTTATTTATAAAAGGAGGGCCGTCGCTATTATCTCGGAGTGTAAGAAAAACCGACATTAGGGTCATAAACACTCTTAAAAACAAAAGTTGTCACTCCTGTGGTCAATAGTTAAAAGCTTGTGTGCATATAAGTTATGTTTTTATATGATAGGTCTAAAGCAGTCCTGACGGCGTTTTTGCGAGAATGGGCTTAGCCAGAAAATTTGGCCTTAAAAACGTTAACTTTCGGTGTGTCCACAGGAAAGACGGTAACCAAAATCTGTGTATGACTTAATTGCTTAAATAGAGCTATCAAAATTGCAGATTTTGCTGCGACCTCGATAGGGAATTCACTTGACTTGTTGCAAGAAATACTTGAGAATGGCACGCTATCAAAAATTCTTACATAATGCATAGTACGGCAATTGTTTCCTCGTAATCTAAGAAAAAGCCTTCTGGGGCTCTAGGTACATACATACATATATACATAACATCTCACCTTCATTCCCAGAGTGGGGTAGGTAGTTACAGAAATACCAACAAGTCTAAAAAGACTTCTTGCTCATTCTTGTCTAAAAATGAATAAGTGCGATAACATACTATTTATTGTGACCTTTGTAATGGGTATTATGATATTGCAATAAATTACTGATACGAGTAACTGAACGTCAACGATATGATTATGATGGGCTAGAACAAGGTAGAGATTTATAGTGTTATTTTGCAAAAAGGTTGTTTTCTGAGATTAGCCAATTCAAATACTTTTTGCATCTTTACTAATGATCATCAAGTAAAAAACGCATAATTTATGGAAGATATAAGAATGTAATGTATAGTCCCTTGCAACTTGTCCATAATATCACCTACGGATGTAATAAATAATCAATTATTAGCATTTGAAAAGAAGTATTTTGTTGGGTTTTTGGAAGCGGTTGTTTCGTTTTCGGTTTACTCAATAAATCTTTGTATGTAGGTAACGCCAATTAGGTCAATCTTATAACACACTTACAGCTATACTCTTTCAGGTAATGTAAGTGTACTGAAGTCGTTCCTTTAGTACACAAGTTTGAAAAGGGAACGAGTTATTTTCTCTACAAAACAGTCTTTAGTTGTAATAAACAGGATTCGCACAAGTCACGGTCGATGCGCCTACTAACTTGAACCCCTATGCGGCTGGACAGAGTCCCCTTGTTGCGACTAGTGCGGAGCCCCAGACTATCCAGCAAATCACGCGCGAATGCCCAAGGCAGGCCTAGCTTGGCCACCATGACCACTTCATCCTTCTTACCACCGACGCCTCCAAATGGCTAAGAAACCTGGATATTTAAAACTACGTCTAATTGTAAAAAACCTGTTCCTTGACTCTGGCTCGCCTACACACACGTCCGCGTCTAAAGCTGGGTACGAATTAGAGCAGCCTGAAGTTGAAGCACGCACGGCTCACCTATTTTGCTCAAATTGGTACGCGCTCACGGGCTCATTGAGCCGCCGAGAGTCGAATTTTTGTCCGTGCTCAAAAGGCGCTTCAGTGTGCGTGCCTCGCATAATTCAGACGTGTATCCGAGCATGTCGCGAGCAGAACGACAAGTTCTAACTTATGTGTGGGCAAGTCACGTACAAATTTGATAAAGTTGCTGAGCCGTTCCGCCACCGAGGCGATTTCTTCTCCTTTTTGTTAATAATTCGGTGAATTATGATAAACAGCGGCTGTCATCGTGTCCGACGCCAATATGAAATACCTACATACACTAGAGATATGATATGATATAAACTAATAATCATACATACATAACGTCACGCCTTCATTCCCCGAGTGGGGTAGGCAACAAAACACCAACAACTCTAAACTTGTTGATAATTCTGTTCTGTAACCACATTTTGCACAGTCAGGCTACCAGTGTATTAGTGACAGGTTGCAAGCCCATCACCTAACAGCACTACAAGCCTTTATTCCCTTAGTCGCCTCTTAAGACATCCACGGGAAGACATGAAAGAGTGGCACTCTTCTAAGGCTGCCGGCTACCACACGGAACCAAAATAAATAAGTACATAAATACATACATTGTCTCGAAAGTGTTTGAGTACAGCGGTTAGCCGTAATCATACGGTTAACTCGTTCAACTCATACCTAAATACCACAATTATTTTAACCCAGCCATTATTCAATAAACCCGATCCAACCACACCCACTCTAATTACAACAACTTCTAAAGTAGGGTAGGTACCAGACCTACCAGAGTAAACCGCGCGCCATTTTGACTTAAAAAATTCAGTTCAGTTATATATTTCGGAAATTGAACGAAATTAAGTTTTCGGAAGAAACCAGCTATTAATGAGTCGGTAGAAATTATTACCAAAAGGTGCTTTAATGTCACAACCGGCACGCGATGTTTTTGCTCATTTTAAAACCTCATTTTCACATGAGTTGAAGTTGTTTGATTTCTTTTATAAAGTCTATTCCATCATCCAATTTTCAGGGGACTAAAATCGTGGCCCTAATAATAGACATATCCGTTTCTAATATTCAAACCGCGGATAGATTAGGTTTCGAATTTTGGATGAGGTTACTTTGGGTTAAATTTGACGTTTGTCGCCTACGAAATGTGTCAGACATTGGCGAAATCACTTCGACTACCAAATTAAAAGTAAAATCCATGGTTTATATATTGGGAACGGACGTAAGTGGCCAGTATTTGCATAATGTAACTTTTTCAGAAATCGTTGCCAGTATTTATAAAAATGACGCGGTACGTAGCTTAGTAGTGACCCTGCCTAAGCTAGCGGTCCCGGATTCAATCCCTGGTATGGGCAAATATATGTGTGCTGTTCTTACCAAAATTACGTCCTAATCTAGGATGATTTCTATTTACACAATTTTATCGAAGTATTTCTATCGTCGTCTATTAAACCTCACTTAGCCTGGATGCCATTTTGTTAGTTTTTTTAATGCATTTTGTATAGACGATGGGCAGTTCTAAAATGAGGTTCACTAGAACATGTAATTATTTCCTAACTGTAACAAATTCTCACTTTATATTACAAGGTTAAGTACTTGTCCACGGTCTCAACTGTCTCGGAAATTAGGCCGAACGATACAGATTAAATTGCAAAATATGTCCGATAGTCAAAACTGGGTAATCGCTGCTTACATAATGGCTCGTTTAGGTAATTCATTAGTGACCGCTCAGCGTCATAGCCGGAAACTTTCCGATACTCATTTTCTACACGGTGAAGATATAGAGTTCTTTGTAAACGCTTTTTTGGCGTAACATGCAGGTGGTTTTAATTTCTGCGTGATTCTCTGGTGTTTTAACCGCCATCATTATTGTCTTCCGTGTGGTTGCCGGGTTAGAATAGGGCCACTCCATGTCTTCCCGTGGATGTCGTAAGAGGCGACTAAGGGAATAAGGGCTTGTAGTACTGTTAGGCGATGGGCTTGCAACCTGTCACTAATACACTGGTAAACATCTTAGCCTGATTGTGCAAAATGTGGTTACGGAATTATCAACAAGTTTTTTAGAGTTGTTGGTAATTCTGTAGCTCTGCCTACCCCACTCTGGGAATAAAGGCGTGACATTATGTATGTGTGTATGTGCATTATTGTCTTCGCATATTGTTCTAGATAAAATTATCAACCTTTCCAGTTGTTTTAAATGTAATGGGAACTACCCTCACCGTCTACCGTCTGTTGTTTTGGTCATCGAAAATTTCTGGTAGCTATCATTGTTAGGTCAATATTGAAGACGGCAATGACGGCGGTTGAAACCCCCGAGTATTCACCCTTTTCTGCCCTGCTAAGACAAAAGGCAATATCTCAGACAAAACTTCTGTAGCAAATGCAACCTTATTACTGACATGATAGGATTGAATCTGAGATACTGCTTATTTGCTTAGGAGGGCAGTATTCGTGTGCCTACGCTGTCTGTCCGTTCTAACTTTAAATAGCTGTATCTTTTGAACCGTAATAGGTAGATACCGGGTTTGTTTTGGCGAAATACTAACAAAAAAAAAGTGAAGTAATAGACCCCATACTAGAAATGTTTTCTTTCAACGTATTTTTATTGTGTCGTCAAAACGGCTAATCAAACTAGCGTCAAATTTGGTATGATTATAGTACAAACTCTGGAAAAAAACAACAAATAGTTAAAAATGGTCAATGTGAGTTGGGCTCGCGCCGATTTGATTTGAAATTGAATTCAAATCGGAATATAATACGTCACGTTCGTACTGTGCGGAGGTACGGAACCCTCGGTGCGCGATCTGATTCGCACTTGAACGGGTTTTTTGCTCTCGCAGAACCTTTGGTATGCAAGGGCGAGTTCATTGTTGCACACGCTAGAAACGCGCAGCGAGTCGTGACTGTTTACGCTGGTGTACCTTTGTAAAGCAGGCAAAAATCACCGCTGTAATAAATAAGCTTGGAAGTTTTATGTTTCAAACACGGGACTATGGGAGTCCAGGACCTTCGGAAGGCGTACATGGAGCCGAAGCCAACACACAGAGGCCCGTTAGACCACTTTAATTTAGAAAAGTCGTGGGACACCAACCAGCGACGGCTATTGTCCCCGTGTTCACACTATGGAAGTAAGTATGCTCCCACGGGCAAACACTGGTTGGTGTAGGACTATTTGAAGTATTACGTTTATTATTATTAAAAGGATGTCAAGTAATTGAGATCAAGAATCACTTAAAATCTGCAAAAAATTCGCGAAGGGAATTTCATAACACGTTGTATTGTAACTAGGAAGTAAGTAATGACTAAGAGATTAATTAATCTGCATGAGGAAGCAAAAGTTCAGTCAACTCTAAAAACCACATCGCATCACAAGTGCACATTAAGTTTCCATTTATGTAATTTGAAAACTAATAAGAAATGTTTTACGAAGATGATGTGAATTTAACGGTTACATGTAGGTACCTATGTTTCTAAGTAGAGGATTCTGTTTAAACACGCATATTTATGTTGATATTAACACTCTTTTTTATTAACAAAACGCATAAGTATTGGTCATTTCAACATAAAAATAATGTTTAAGTTATACGTTATTAATCATGCTCCATTTCCAAAAATACGGATATTTACAATAATTGCGAAGTTTTAAAATTAGTTTGTTTACATCATTGGCCACTTCTATTGATAACAAAGGAACAAGTTCGCTTTTTTTATTATATCGATAGAATTATTGTTCAGGATAAAATTTGTCTAATAAACAATTGGCCTTACACTCAACTGTTGTACGAGATACCCATTTCTTTTTTAATTTTGGTTGCTTCGATTCCCGGATAAGACAAGCGAATTTTAGAGAATATTTGAATGCAATATTGTTTCCTTTAAAAATAAATCACAGAACAATGTCACACAAATTTAACTAGTCCCAAACTAAGCTGTAGGCTTGTACTACGGGTACTAGACACTGATAAACATACTTATATGTAAAGAGAAACATATACTAAAATTTATAGAATAAGAAGAATAAGAATCATTTATTATCCAAAAGATTACATATTCCTTAAGTCTAATTTGCGGTGGATCCCAAACTAGGCTGAGCCTGTATCTTGGGCATCCCAGGAGTGAAAACATCCAAGACTCAGGAACAAATACTCGTGCTCATCACACAAATATCTTGCCCTTACCGGGATTTGAACCCAGGACCCCTAGCTACGAAGGCAGGGTCACTACCAACTAAGCTAGCGTGTCGTCAAATGAATGTTCATTTCAGTAAAATTAGATAGCCAAAGGATTTAAGGTAGTTCCCCTCAAGGGTCCATAGATTTTCCACCCTGTACTGTACCTATAGGTTTCGAATACTGTACAGGTCCATTGACATAGTTTTTTTTTTCAAATTATTTTTCTTCCCTAGGGCTCACTTTCAACCCGATTCTAAAATACAAAATGGCCTACTTTCAGATTATGAGACATGAAAAATATTAAAATACGAGGCTACTTTAGGTTAGTATTTGGACAGTTTTTGCCGTAACGGCCATTGTATCGGTACAGCCATGTGCAGACAGCGAGTGAACAATGTGCAAACGTGATTACATTATTAACCTATATTTAATAACAATTACTTATAGCAGCTGATCCTACTTTGTTCTTAAGAGTTACAATGCGATAGCATGATTGCAGTCGATTTGCCTATACTTATACCTTTGGATTTGAAAAGGTTTATTGGACAATTTAACCCCTTTTTATGCTCGCTCGATATAACATCAATAACTACGAATTTTATTCATGATCTCGTAGTTTGTCTTTAAATATAAAATTTAAAATAAGAATGAAGTTTTTAAATAATCAGATTGAACAGTCATGCACCAGAGGGCACGGTAAGCGCCGAGGTCACCGCTAATTTAGCGTTTTACGATCCTTGCATCAGTTACTTGAGTAATAAGTTACTAAAGCAGTGTACGAATCATTTTTTCCTAGTTTATAAACATACCTTACTGGGCGCCCAGACATTCTTCTCTGATAACACAAACGCTGCATTATCGTAACAACACTTTTCCTTTTCCAATTTCTCCACGACGAATCCAATTTTATCACTGATACTCATTTTAGGAAACTAACACTGCTACTAACTCAAATTAAAAAATGTTTACTTGTAATCACTGGAAATATATTTTACTAAAATTTATCTACTTAATCATAACCTGATTGTAAAATAAGCGGGCCCTATGTTTAATTTCACTGGCCCAATGTCTCGCGAAAAAAATTATCAATAGTCTATGGTAGTTTTCCCGCCAAAATGTGACAGGTGACAGCGCGGGAAAACCGTTCGCCATGTAGTCCAGACGATGACTGGCGGCGCGGCCTTAGAAGAGGCTAACCCAAATAAATAGTGTAAAACTTCCATTAACGCAGAGAGATTGCTTGTTAATCGCATTTGATGCATTAATCATCCGATTGATGCAGCTAGTAAGCTCAGATCGGATGCAAGCGGACTGTGGGAGCGGTTAAAACATAGTTGAATCGCATGAAAAATTGTGTAATGTTTACGCTACAGTAGCGATTCAAATATTCGCAACGAATAGTGAGCACATCGCATCGATTCGATAGAGTAATTTCAAGTCTTGCAATCGTGTTAATCGTAATGAAAAACATAGTAAAAAGAATAAACACGTTTCTGTTAACAACGGACATAATGAGGTAGGTATTATTGGTCTGTGTTCATTCAATATGGGTAAGTACAATGAATATTATCTTGGCAAATATCTCACTAATTAACTAAATATATCGTTATTTCTGTCTTACGTTGTCAAAGGGAATCTCACCTAACTTAATTCATGGAATTACCATCATACGGTCACTTGACTTGCCATAGACGACATTATTACTTTGTCATTACTGTTTAGATTCGTAATTTAATGATTTATAATTCTGTCAACGTACAGAAGAGCCCTAATTCTGTAACAGAGGCTATAAGTACCTACGTGAAGAAATAGGTTTAGAACCTCTTTAATTAACAATCATTTCAGGCTTCAGATAGATTAATTGCCTACTGGCTAATGTCCGTTGCCTATAAGAAAACAAAGAAAAATGCGCTAAGAGGTTCATTTTATAATTACCTAAACCTTTATAATAAAGTTACCATCATGAATATTATGTGAAATTAAAAGATTTTTCTTGCGGCGTTTCATTTTTAGGCGAGTCACGCCATCACGCTAAGGTTCCCACATTAATATTTAATCCAAAACTTGTGACACACTAGATTTGAACTAGTAACCTACTAGTATTACGTACCTAGACCAACCAATGTGCTTCTGGCACACAGGAATTAAATAACAATTAAATCAAGGAAACGTATAAATCATCATTAATTAGTTGAGATAAGCTGACACGTCAAATATTTTGATGATTTGGACAACAGAAATTTAATGTCATTAATTGTAAAAATTCCAACGGTATTTGTACATATATGATAAGCCCAGGTAAGATAATAGTTCGATACAAACGCATTATGGAAATTGTAAGGAATTCAATTTATATCTGTTTTTTTATTTTTTTTTATTTATTGATTCAAGAAAAGAAAATACATGGTTACATTATTACATGGTTACATTATTAAAATCATTTAGGTCTTTTTTTGTAGGTCTAGGTGAGTACATACTTTTTATGGTTTCGGAGCCAAACCGTCCGTCTGTATGTCACAGGTAATTTACTCAAAAACAACAAGATGTATATAGTTGTTAAAATTCGGAGTATAGGTGTCTTGTATAAGCCGTTACTTAATTTGGTGTTTAATATCAAAAATATTTTTTTCTAGGGGGGCATTCCAAACATGTAACAAAAGTTGAAAACAATTATTTTTTTTGCAAACATCAACGTGCTGCACGTTGTACATATTTGCACAGTTCTTTTAAAAACACTAAGCTTTATAAGCAATATTTTTGATTGTGAATATTTTCGGAAATAATCGCCCCATAAGTTAGTTAACGTTTAATAAATTTATTCAACGAAAATTATTTTCAACTTTATTGCATAATTATATTGACCGTTTTTGGAAAAAAAATATTACCACGTTTGCGGGAACGTCATATTTCACCTATTTAAATTTGCTTCGTCAAAGTCGTTATCTTAGTCGAGATATCTTATGGCCACCCTTGAAATAGGTACCATTGAGTAGTTCCGGTGGCCATCTGTTGGTCTTCTTCATTAGTTTCACTTCATCAAATGCTACCTACTTTTTGAATAGATATGCAGGACTTGTTGCCAGGCCTGTAATATTTGAAAAGTTTCCTCGATTTCTCCAGGATCCCATCATCAGACCCTGACCTGATGACAATAGGGCCACGTAGCACGCAACTATACCCTTTCAAAAAAAAATCGAAAAATTTAAGTAGTTAGGTTAGGTTACCAACATACAAAAAAACCGACGAACTGAAAATCTCGTCCTTTTTTTGAAGTCGAAAGAAGTCGAGACAACACACACACCAATGACTACTACCACTAGGTAAATGGCAGCGCCAAATTCAACCTTTTGGATACATATTAATAGTACATTGTTGCCAAGGGAAGAAAGTACCCGATTTATGGACGAGTCATACAAGAGTACACTAAAGCCGAAACCTAGTTGAGGCCCTCTAGTGTACGAGTCCATAAAGTGCACTTTCTGCAGAGCCAGATATACCTAGTGCTTTTCTCAACTACTGCAAGGAAATAAAAATAAAAATTACACTAGGAATATTTTTATTTTGTATGGAAACGGTCTGTCATAAAAGTGACGCTTTCTGACCCCCAAACCAGACCAAAATGTTCATATATCCAAGCAGCGTTGAGAAAAGGGTATAATTTCCGCAGTTAGTGACATGTTGATCCCTGTATCTGTGGAGATATATCGGTACTTCAATTCTGTAATAATGACCACGATCCTAAACTATATCGCCATAAATTATTTTTATAATTAGACACATCTTGGATAACCTTAATGGTCCTTCGAACCGGATTCATTGTCTTGTTTGATTGCGAAGAAATCAATCATATTTGTTAGCATGTTTCTATCAATGTCAATGACAATTCAGACTACAAGTACCTAGGTCTATAATTTGCGAAAGATTGATTTCATTAATTACCTATTGTATTCTAATTGTGGAAATGTAGTCGTAAGCCGGGGAGATGAACTACTTTATCACGCAAATAAGGACATCAAGTAGAAGAATCACAGTTTTGCATACAAACCTTCTTGGCACTATTTGGACCTGAAGCGGTAAGGATTAGTCTTCTAACTCCTAGCGACACCTGTGGTCAAAATACGTCACACGCTAAGTCACACAATTGATCCATTCATACCCCTAAACTACTATCTTCGAACTTTTGTAATCTCTCACCTTAACTGGGAATCGCTGGGAATCTCTCACCTAAACTACCAAACTACTTGACAATAAAAATAAAACCGCCTTAAAAACGAAAAATAACTTCATTCCAAATGGTAATAGGTCAGTCCAACTGAAGTCGGCATTTTGTTAGTTTTATATTTTTTTAACACTTTTATACTTTTTACTGATCATAAACATGCTGTTAAGTAGTCTCATTCCTCAATGAATAAGTACCACAGGATATTTGACGCTCGCCACAAGCAAAGCCGCGGGAAAGATATACATTTAAACTATTTAAATGTGCTTCGTCATAGTCACTTAATCGAGATATCTCATCGCCACCCTTGAAATATATACCATTGAGGAGTTCCGGTAGCCATCTGGTCTTCATCATCAGTATCCACTTCACCAAATGATACTTTTTGAATGCAAATGCTGGACTTGGCACTGAATAAAATATAATGCCTGCCTATTTGAGGAGTACCCTCAATTCCTCACGGATTCCCTCATATAGATACCCTAACAAACAATATATATTTTTTAAATCTGTCCAAATTTGACGGAGTCATTGCGAAATTCAATGTCAAATTTAACGAACACGCAGAAAAAAATATTCGAATTGAGAAACCCTCTTTTTTGACTGTTTAAAGTTATGATTTTGTGATTTGGTGACACGTGTGGGTTTAGCTTTTATATAAATAGTTTAAATTTCAAAATTGAAATTCTTTAATTGTTTAGTTTGAGTTCTATACGAAGTAGTTTACACCGCCAGCCATGGATTTGTGTCCTCAGTTATTTCTCCCTCCAAGATTGTCTGGAAGAGATCGCTATTTAGCAGTAAGACCGCCTGACGTATACCTATAATTTCAATGTACTGTTCCGTGTTTTGTTTTTTTTTCGGTGTTCAATAAAGATTATTTGTATTGTATTGTATTGTGTGGTGAAATATTTTAGAGTGCCAACCACGACGCAGTTACAATAATTATTAATTCTTAATTGCATAATGCTTTCAACCCACATACCTACTTTACATACAGGACCTAACTCAACTATCATGGCCACTGTAAACAAGTACTAAGGTAAACGCAGCTATCAACGACCCATCGAAAATCTGCAGGTATTACCGACCCATTAGTGTAATTCTAAATTTTAACGTTTCTGCAACTGTTTGAGCCACAGGTAATAGAAGAAATACACGCGTTTGTTTGTTGAGCATCGAATAAACTTACTTTAGTTTGCGTGGCAGTGCGAAAAGGAGATAAAATACATCAGTTTCTGTGCGGCCGGCGTGGACGCAGGTCTTGTCGTACTGGCCCTTTTTCCGGCAGGTAAGTACCCAATTTTTCTGCTTAAGACATTTAATGCACATAAACGATACCTACAATTATCGTGTAGTATTAAATGTATTCATTTACTTAGAAATTCTCGAGTTTGTAATGCATTTTATTGATAAAACATCACTTTATATGATAAAACTTTAACTGAAAATAGGGCGGTGATAGCTTCTTCAATTTTACTAGTTGCAGCCATTAATGACCCATGAGTCGGTAATGGCCGCCATGTAGACTTTCATTTTTATATCTTTTCTGTTGAAATTTGACAATTATCCAAGTATTTGTATAAACCATTTTAATAACAAACAATCAGCCTTTGTATAAATCAATTAGCGTTATACAATAATTTGTGTAGTTTTCTTTTTTTTGCGTTGTAAATTTATTGAAAATGACTACATTATTCATAACTCGATTTACTTTAGAGACAATAATTAACTAACCATAATTTAATAAAAAGTTGTTTTCGTATTTAAATGTTGTACTACTTTAATCAATCACGTTTTTTTTTACAGTCAGGAAACCACTGATTATAAATATTATGTACTTTTTATGAGTCGGTAAAACATTTTACTATCATACCTACATATTCTATTACTGACCCACATGGGTCGGTAATAGCAACGATGGGTAACTATTAGCGACCCTACACAAATTATTATACTTAAGTATTTCATGTTAAGTAATATTATTTATATTGGTGTACATTGGTGGTCTAAAAATTGACGATATAATTGAGAATCTAGATGCCTCATGCCTAGACCAATCTAAAACACCCCCGTGTATGTTCAGCGATTTTCATTGGTTTCTGAGTTATTTGAAACTTTTGGGATATTTCAACAAAAAACAGATTATTTAATTCCGCGATGGTATTCGATTGGTTTATAATAGTGTTTTTTTCTGAAAGTAGTCCAATAAGGGATCTTTTGTATTTTTATTAAAAGTATTTTTCACCATTTACAGATGTATCCTTTTCTGACAGTCGTTAATAGCTGCAAAAAAAACGTTAATAGCTTCACAGCTGTTACTATGGGTCGGTAATAGAAACAATCGACTTACCCACTTTATTAATAATTTTTCACAAGAAAATGCTTTATTTTGAAGCATTTAACGACGTAAATATAAACCCAATATTCTATATTACCATATAAAAATAATAAAAATACTGTGACGGCTACCAATATTCCTAATAAGTATGATCAATTTCAAAATTGCCTTAGGAGGGTCGTTAATAGCTGCATTTACCTTACTTTTGTAGGTGCATAAAAGTTGCATTGACTGCGGTGCATTATAGTCATATATTTAGTCTAAAATGCGGTTAGTGAACTGCACGGAGCGTTCTGATAATTTCTACTAATAAATGAAAAATTAAATTAAATAATTTATTCCGGAAGTAGGTTCCACAAAATAATAATAATAATACAAAAAGGGCACAACATAAACTAAACTAAGATAAGTAATAAACTTTAAAAAAAACAGCCACTACATAGGCGGCGCCAGGAGTCACCCCGATCCCGCAATGACAGGCTTAAGGTAGCCCTCCATTTCTCGTCATGTTAAGAAGAAGGCACACGAATCGGTAAGTGGAATCTGAGACCCATAGACATTTGAATTCTCAAGACTATAATCTTAAGACTACAATCCTAAGGCCCGTATTAATAAACTGATCTCGACTGTAATGCCCGTCTCAAAATGCGTCAAAAATGACAGTTTTCTGTGGTTTGACGTTAATTTTGACGTATCTTGTGACGGTGTCTCAGCCAAGATGAGTAATACGGCCCTAAGGAGGAACTAAGATGGAATGCCTCTATGCTAGTAATTTCACCGGTTGTCTTATCCCCACACCGGAACAGAACAATGCGAACACTGTTGCTTGGCGGTAGGTTAATGGATAAGATGGTGGTAGCGGTCCGAAAGGACCCTGCACTTCTTTTCAAATGGTCAGATCAATGAAATTCTGCTTTTGGTGGTTTTTAGGATCACTTTGTTGTCCGTCTGTATGTCTGTCTTGACCCTTTTTCTCAGGAACGCGTGAATATCAAGTCGCAATTAATATCAAATAATAAGGTCTGCAATACCTCGGATCAGTGAAAAAATCACGACACGATCGCTACCAAACTTCACAGGACCACCCGCTGGGCTAATCTGAAGATTGCCTCAAAATGGCATAAAACTCGATCCAACCGTTTTGCAGTAAATAGGGAAAATACACATACCAATCTTATATAATATTAGACAGGATAGAAGATTGCACTCGCTAAGCGATAGCTCCTAGTCATGTGCCGAGCTGTTCAGTACCCCTACCATGAGTTGCAATTACCATACTCGCCAGCGAGTCGAATGCTCTGTCCCTCACAGTATTGTAGTAGAATGAGAGGGACAGAGCATTAGAATCTCTAGCGAGTATCGTATCTGTAACTCATGGTAAGTGTACAATACTTTATAAGTAGACAAGTTAATGGAGCAATAAACTGCTTTTAGATTTCATGAACGGGGACTTGGGTTGATTATTTTACAGGAGATACGTGTGGTGCTAATCTATCAATAATGTTAGATGGTTGTATTGTATCTGGGCCTAAAATGTTTAGTTTCTTTTACATGGCAAACTTTTGGAGTTTAAATCTAAACCTACTTTCTTTATGAAAAAATATAACTTCTAATTTTTTATTCGCCTCAGTCAGGTAAGATAAAGAGGCAACCTATTAATCATCCGTAATCCGATCTACGTAATTCATATATTTTTATAACATTTGTGTGCGCGGGAGCCAAACGATGCGGATATCTGACAAAAGAAATCACTTCTACCGATAATCGGAACGCCGGAAACTTAAGAAAGGTAATCAATAAAGTTAGTAGCCAGCCTTTCAAGGAAATTATTTTTTTTCCACAAAGTAAGTCCCTGTGTTCGAAAACACCACAGAACGGCGTAGGAGATCGGAAACACCACAGATTTACCGTACGAGGTAGAAATGTATCTAAGAAACGTGCAACAGAACAATATTCATCAAGGAAGGATGTAATGCTGTGATGACCTTAATGTTCATTTTGTTATTTTTTGGGTTTAGTCTAATTAAATCATTACCTATAAACAAAATCTATCCGTCTCTACATACGAGTTCAAAATTGTGACTCGCAAGACGAAAATGTCATGTTTCATCACAGAAACCCAATAAAAAACGCGTGTATTTAACACAAACTAGTTCCATTTTCTCTCCTTACATTTGTTAAGTATACGTCTCTTCCCTATCAACCAGGAATAGAAACGTCGCCCGGAAATCGGAACCGCGTCCTTCCTTTCCGCCGAAGGCCACATTGATTTTTTCTAGTCTTGTTCATCTCCTTGTAACTTGTGAGAAGTATAATATACCTATAGTATTATCAAACATCCATTTTTTATATGGATTTTGGTGGGGAATTGGTGCAACTCTACACTGCTTCAACCCCCAGAAAAGGGAGGCGGGCACAGGCAAGACGTACTCAAAATTATACCATAGCCGGAACGATCGATATCAGCCGTAGGTACGTCATTTAAAGATCTTCTTTTGAATTTTTGACAACACATCGCGTGTTATTTGTCATATGTGAATCATAAAGTCTAGACCAACATTTTTCACATTCCTCTCGTGAATTCAATCCTACGTTACATCTCTACCGCACTTACCTAAGGTACTCGAGACCTCCTACACGTCTGGTGCTTCTCTCGCTCAGCGGAAGCCGCTCATCAGTGGTGTTACTGCATCCATTGTGCTAAATATAGACACAGATCGATCTCAACACATCCTCTGTGCTGTTGTTCTGTAGGTGTCTTTATTCCTTTGTTTGTGAGCACTCGGATGCCTAATGTATACTTAACTTATCATAACGGTACGAAAATATCTTTAAATAACCGCAGGACCCGTGAATGATCAATGTTCGTAGAAAGTCACGTACAAAGTGACGGGTTCTTGTTGCTTTTGAATGTACGTGTGTTTTTAAAGATCTAAACGTGTATCGCGACCTTTCTAGAATCATAATCATCTTTTAATCATTATTGCAAAAAATACACACACTGGATTACAAAAGGCTTTCTCAGTGCCATATAACATTATCTACTAACGGGACAAACAGGGTCTCTATACTCTATGACAATAATAATATTGTTAACGACGGTAGCAAGATCACAGGAAAGGTGAACGTTGCGTTAACATTATGATACCAATAGTTAGTACGAATTGAAATAGAGGTCCTGAAAACGTGATAAAGTTGTTCAAAGAAACCAGTTTAACACAATTTCAGTTTTCAGAAAGGCACAATAGGCAAAGTACCTAAGTAAGTGTATTTTCTACACGGTGGGAACGAGTAACCCGCCACATTTTAACCATCGATTCTAGAGCCTATTTGTAGTATATACCTAATGTAGTTTAACATGAAGTCCAATAAAGCATAATTTAAGAGATTTTCATGTTATTAAAAACAATTCCATAGTTAATTTAATTTGAACTTTGTCACCTATACCTAAATCATTATTTACTAAGAAATTGATTAAATTAATTTATGCTGTACGTTGATGATATTGCTACTTACAACATTAATCTTTTTAGTAAAAAATGCTTTAGGTTAAGGTGTCAGAGTTCAAATTCAAGTAACTATGGAATTGTTATTTAAATTCTAAAAATCTCGGAAATTATGCTTTATTGGACTTCATGTTATACCACATTATATACTTCAAATAGGCTCTAGAATCGATGGTGGGTTACTCGTTCCCACCGTGTATTTATATCTCAATGCCGCTGTTGATCGATTCGTCAATACAACGAAGGTATTTGGGTAAGGACCAAAAAGTTGGCCACGCTCACTCAATTAAATTTTCTATGAAACTTTTCCGTTGTAACACGAAAACTAGCCATACATTTGTAAGGATAACTTTCGTGTCACAACGGAACTTTTTTCACTTTTGTTGTCTGTATGGTTAACTACGTTTAACTATGGTCCAACTATTTGGTCCTTACCCATTTACAAATTCAGATGGGAGTAATATTTGTCCTTGTTTGTATCCTTAATTGACTGCTCTTTAAAAGCAGACACTCGCGTTTTTTTACCATTTACGGGCGAACCAGACTAATCGGACTAAGGTCACTCGTCATAACGCCAATAAAAACTACAAAGATTGATTAGTTTTCCTTTTATTTTCTCACTGTTATCAAAGCTTTACGCCTAATTATCGATTATTAGGCATGTTTACGCCAGCACGCGTGTAAACAAGGATCCAATGAGGTCCGATAAGTTGTTTGTAGGATTCAGTGTCAACATTCCATCGAGTCGCAGATGATGTGCCCTTGACAAAAGTAGGCCGAGAATGGGACTATTGGGAACTCCGAAATGTTCCTTCGCACTTAGGGGAAACACGTAGGCGGGGACGAAAATGTTTAGGAATCTAGTTTAAGAATGTGTTTTAATTCTGTTTGAAGTAATTAATTAACGATCGGTAAATCAATTGTGTTCGTTTATTGCTTATCATTAATAAGTTTTCTGCATAAAACACAATCAAAACGCTAAGAGACAAAATATAAAACTTACACTCTAACCGTAGTGAACCGTGTAATTTATCTAATGTATTGTTTATGTGTGTATCCACAGTATTAATAACATTCTTAAACAAAACATAAGTACCTAGTAGGTACTACCTACCTAACACGTGGGCAAAGGTGCAGATTGAAAGTTAACAAAAGGTGACTTCAAAAATACAAACAAAGCTTACTTTAATATATTAATGTTCTACATTTTTCGCTTTTAAAACCTCTTAAAAATAATCTTGTTAGTTATCAAATAATTGACCTTTAGAAATGCATACACCACGTCCTCAAATAACACGCGAAACTCGCCCCTACACCTCACTCATAGGAACTAACCACCCCATCACGAATGACCTTTCCTTGACATTACATCACAAAATCAAAACTTACCTTTTTATCCAATAATTCGATGGTTTCCCCCGGCTCCGCGGCTCCATTAATTTTCGCGGTCATTTTTGTCACTTAACTTTTTAAAGAACCTTTTTAATTTATGTTTGTTTTTAGGCAAAGGATTATTTTCGACAGCCGGCGCGTCCTACGACGGTTCCTTTTTATGCACCCCACGGGTCGACTACGCATGCGCGATGTCCGGACCCCTATTTCGTTTAGCAATGGCGGCCGGTTCTCGTTTCTCATTGTACTGTAGACTTGATAACCTCTGCACTCTTATCTGTTGTTAACTTTGATTAGCGCGATGTATATGTATATAGTTATTTAAAGTTAAAGGTTTAGCTGGTCAATTGTTTTTATTACGCAACTTTCGAAGAAAAATTATATTGCGTAAGTATTTGTGAAAATAACAAAGTAGTGAAAGTGAACAAATAGTTGTGAAAGATTGCGCGTTAGGTACAGGAAACTGTTGCAAAACCTAACTCACACTAGTGGTGGCTAATTTAATAAATGAAATACGTTGACGTTGCCCTATTTGATTCTACGCCTGAAAGTATGTAAACAGCGTTGCTAACTAAGAACGATTAGTATTACCTTGGTAACCAAGCCTGTTGCTATGGTTGGAGTACTGCATGATGTAATTCTCAAATAATTTCATGTCTTATTATAAACGAAGGACCATATATATCTAATCTAGCATAAGTAGGTAAAAATACTAATAATTAATAATCAACCCCGATTGGAGATCGAAAGATGGGTGAAACTAAAAATGTAATCACTTCGTTAGGCAATCCATCTAAACAAAAGAAGCAATGTAGATTTCAAAAACTAACCCTTTATGCCTTTAACGTAATGCCACCGATTTATATGTATTTAATAAAGACACTTATTTTCAAATGTGACCTAGGTCAGTCCAACTAAAGCCGGAAGTTATGGAAACAAATATTTTTTGCGTTTTTCAAGGCGTTTCATAGTTTTTTAAAACATTTAACTTTTATTTCATATTTTTAAGTCATCATAATGTTGTCCCACTTCTCAATGAATTAGAAATTATAGCATATTTCAAGCTTACCGCAAGCAACGCCGCCGGAAAGTCGTAGTGTATATATCGCGATCCTTCAATTAGGTACTATTGAGGAGTTCCGGTGGGCATCTGTGGTCTTCATCATTAGTGAACATACTTCCAATTCTCTAAATTATACTTTCTGAATGCAAATGCTGGAATTGTTACTGAAAATCACAATTGTTATTTGTATGCCTATAATATTGGAGTTCCCTCAATTTCATCTCCTCATCAGATACTGATTCTAGGACAATGGGACCACCTTGTTACTTCCGAACCCTATTTAACAAAAAATATTTTTCAATATCGGTCCACAATTGACGGAGAAATCGGTGAACATACATTACGCCGGCTCTTCTTTATTTTTATTACTAATATTTTACGTTAACTTTGTCACGGAGGTTTACAGCCCGAGGATGTACAGGGTATTTTTTTATCCCGCGATAGGACAGCTCGCAACGGAATGGCGATAAACGACTTTAAACGACAGATTCGCGGGGAAATGCTAGTTTACAATATGAAAATACGTGATAGATAGTAACTACAAGTATTAATAACTAAGAGAACCTTACTATAACAACATGATAAGATTATACAAAGTAGCCCGATATATTAAAACACAATTTAATTATTGTTTTCTGATAAAAAGCTCTGTGACGTCACAAGCAAACTGACGTAAGACCGCACCCCTATGATGTGACATGATGGGGCTACGTCATGTCATGGACGAACTAGACATTGTAGATGGTCATATTCTTAACCCCTCTTCTGTGGGGATGCCACACATTGGCACCATTTGAAGTAATTCTGAAGTCTTCCACAGACGAGGGGATATGTATTTCAAAATCGTCTTTTTCTGTCGATTTATATTCACTTTTCCTAGTTAAGAGTCCATTCTGTATGGTTTAGTATAGGCTTGCAATAAATACCGAATTAAGAGGTAGGGTATCGCTAACTTACCGTTATGCTTCTTGACTAGGGCCCCAGTTGTTGTACCTTTACGTAAAGGAGGGGATATACAGGGTAATTTTTCAATAGGTGCATAAATTTTAATATTTGCTTCGCTATTGTTAATCAATAACACATGTTGTGTTATTTTTAATCTAGCTTAAAAAAAAATTGAGATATGGCCGATTCAATGATTCCACTAACTTAACGATATTCATGGACCCTCTAATGCAGGGGTGCGAGGAGAGGGGGGTGTTGTTAAGTAAGTTAATAAATGAGGCAGGGGGCGCTCTAACCTGCTATCTGTCCGGTAGTAGGTAACTGAGTTCACGGGCATGCGATCCCGCCTTCCCTGAGCTACTATAGACCACAATCCTCTTTCCCGTGGCTATAGGTATCCCGTCCCTCCTTCTCCAATGTTCCTTCACCATCCATTTTACCTATCCCTACATGCGGCTCCCTCCCGCTTACCATACAAAGTCTGTCCTGGCGAGGAAGGCAATACAACGCAGATATGCAACGTGATTTGGTGGACTCGGCGGCCAGCAAGGCAAGGTGGATGGCCTAGGGCGGCGGTGGAGGGCGTATAGTCACCGTCGGCCAGACACAGCATCCGACCTCTCCTTCAGTCGTAGCGGTTTTCCGTTCCACTGATCCAGGGAGGGGAAGGACGAGTGTGTGCGCCTGCGTTTGCGCGAACGCTTGCGCACCTTAAAATATCCTGCGCATTTGACCGCTCTCGTTAATGGACTCCGGAAACTCAAAACTCCTGTGGCGATGGGTAGAAGTAGAGAGGTCTAGTTTGATGTAAGCTAGACTTTGTCTGATACCTGCACACGGGCGGTCCCGGGGGTGTGAGTACACGCCGTGGTCGTTTCTGCGCTGCACATTTGGGGCGACAGCGCGGGTTCGGCAGCACCCGGGATGACAGAGCAGCCCTGTTTAGGGAGGCACTGCTTTCCCCGCTCAGCCGGTGGAGGGGGCTAGAAAAGGTGCCCTAAAAAAATGCTCGTCCCAACTTAGCAGGTGGTAGTAACCGCGGCTGCCATCGCATCACTCAAATCGTGGTCGACGCTTCAGAAAAAACGCAATGAGAATATCTTTTATGACTTTCGGCGCGTGGAACGTGAGAACGCTTCTTGATCGTGATGGCAATGCCTGCCCTGAGCGCAAGACCGCCATAGTAGCTCGGGAACTTCATCGCTACGATGTGGATATGGCTGCTCTTAGCGAAACCCATCTTGCTGATGAAGGGGAGCTGGTGGAAGTAGGTGGTGGCTACACTTTCTTCTGGAAAGGTACCGCTGCGTCAGAACCTCGGCGTTCAGGTGTAGGCTTTGCCATCAAGAATAACCTAGTAAAGCGACTTGAGGAGTACCCTGTACATATCTCGGACCGCGTGACCACACTGCGCCTTCACTTGGACAAGGACAACTACCTTAATGTCATCAGTGTCTATGCTCCTACGCTAGACAAAGCTGATGACATCAAGGACAAATTTTATGAGGAACTGTCTCTTTGCCTTACAAGCATAAACGCCAACGAGCAGGTTTTATTGCTAGGCGATTTCAATGCCAGAGTTGGTCGGGACTATGAGGCTTGGCCTGGAGTTCTGGGTAGACATGGAGTTGGCAGCATGAACAGCAATGGTCAGCTGCTGCTCAGTTTTTGTGCTCAATTCGGTCTGGCAATTACGAACTCTATGTTTCGACTCGCCGCCAAGTACAAGATGACATGGATGCATCCGAGATCCAAACACTGGCATCTGATCGACTATGCTATTGTACGGCAAAGTGACTTCAGACAAGTGCAAATCACCCGCGTTATGCGTGGTGCGCACTGCTGGACTGACCACCGACTCATTGTTACGAAGCTGCGACTGCGTCTCCGTCGTCCTCGTAGATCTTCAATAAGAAAGCTTGCGTCTTTGGACTTGCGGAGGCTTGAAGATCCTGAGGTGAGGAAGAAATACGCTGAAGTATTGTCTGGGAAGCTGTCGCCAGTTAATGGGGTGGGTGATGTTGATGCTGCCTGGGGAACTTTGTCAGCTCATATCATGGACTCCGCTTCAACTGCACTGGGTAAAATTAGCCGTCGCAGTGAAGATTGGTTTGATGGGAATGATGAAGTGTTGCGGGCGGCACTCAACAATCACCGAGATCTCCTGCGACAGCACAGAAGGCGAAGAGGAAGCGTTGCGGCGATCAAAGCTAGTGACCTCGAATTGCGCAAGCTGTCTCGACAAATGAAAGATAGGTGGTGGCAGGACAAAGCTAGTTACATGCAGTGGCTCGCTGACACAAACCAGCTCGGGGACTTCTACAGCGAGGTGCGTAAGCTGATTGGTTCATCCTACCATGCAAAGGTACCTTTAAGGTCGTCAGACGGCAGGCACCTGTTGACGAGCAAGGAGGATGTACTAAAGCGCTGGGCGGAGCACTTTGACACTCTGCTGAATGTGGATCGATCAGCTGATCTACAAAGCATCGGCTTAATACCTCAACTCCCTCTTGCATTTGAGCTGGATGAGCCACTATTGCGTGAGGAGGTTGTTACTGCCATCAGACAGCAACAAAACAAACGGGCGGCTGGCATCGACCTTATACCGGGAGAGCTGGTCAAGTACGGCGGAGAGGAGTTGCACACGTCGATATGGGAACTGTTTGTTTTTATGTGGGAGGAGGAGCGCGTTCCGGATATCTTTAAAGTATCGCGCATAAGTGCTCTCTACAAAAACAAGGGTGACCGGTCTGACTGCAACTCCTACCGCGGTATTTCGCTCCTATCAACCCCTGGAAAGGTCTTTGCTAGAGTTCTTCTGAACCGCCTAAAGGGTTTATCTGAAAAGATACTGCCTGAAACCCAGTTTGGCTTCCGACCGGACCGAGGCACATGCGAAGCGATCTTCTCTGTGCGTCAACTGCAAGAAAAGAGTAGAGAACAGGGGCGTCAGCTGTACCTCTGCTTTGTTGACCTAGAGAAGGCTTTCGACAGCGTGCCTCGTGGAGCCCTATGGTTGGTGTTAGGAAAACTCGGATGCACGGAGAAGTTTGTGAGACTCCTTAGACTCCTGCATGACGACATGCAATGCTGCGTCGCCGTAGACGGTGAACAGACGGACTTCTTCCCCGTTTCCTGTGGTGTGAAGCAAGGATGTGTCTTAGCACCTACTCTGTTCGCTTTGTACTTTGCGGTGGTAGTTAGAGAGGTCTTACAAACTGTTTCCCAAGGAGTCCGCATCCGCTTCCGCACGGATGGTAGCCTTTTCAACCTGGCTCGACTTAAGGCTCGCACCAAGGTCTCGTATGCACTAATTACTGAGATCATGTATGCTGATGACTTGTGTTTTGTAGCAGAATCCCCTGTCGGCCTGCAACAGCTAATGTCCGTTTTTCACCAAGCTTGCCGTAAATTCGGCCTAAAGATCAGCGTCAATAAGACAGAGGTGATGTCTCTGGACATACACGATCGCGAGTCTCTGACCATAAGGCTTGATGAGGATGTGCTGAAGCAGGTGGATAAATTTCGTTACTTGGGGAGCACTGTTACATCCAAGTGTGACCTTGATGTCGAGATCAGTAACAGGGTCGGTGCTGCAGCTGCGGCATTCGGCAAGCTGTGTTCCAAGGTTTTCTGCTCACATGACCTTAAGTTGGCCACTAAAATTTCAGTGTACATGGCGATTGTGCTGCCAAACCTCCTATACTCCTCTGAGACGTGGTGTGTGTACCGCCACCACATACGCACTCTGGATCGTTTCCACCTCAAATGCCTGCGATCCATCATGAAGATCAGATGGTCCGACAGAGTGCGAAACACCGAAGTCCTACGACGAGCCCATGTTGGTGGCATTGAGGCCTATCTAATGCGTCGGCAGCTTCGGTGGTGCGGTCACGTGTCTCGTATGGCGGAGGTGAGAGTGGCAAAGCGCATCTTCTACTCTGAAATGGAGGAGGGCAAGCGAAAGCAAGGCGGACAACTCCTCCGGTACAAGGATGTCCAAAAGCGACATATGAAGAGTTGCAACATTAAGCCCTCTCAATGGGAGCGTTTGGCGGCACAGCAGACAGAATGGCGTAGGATGGTGAACATCCAAGTTAGCGAGTTCGAGGATCAGCGCAAAGTTGGCCTCGATAATAAACGCGACCAGTTCAAGGCCCGCCCACCTGCTGCCATAGCTTTCAACTACCAGAACGGCGTACTTACGTGCCCGCAATGTACACGGATTTTCACCGCAAGGATAGGCTACATAAGTCATCTTCGAGCGCACGAGCGCCAAAATGCTGGATAGGAGTCGGAGTGGTCGCCATGGCCGAAAACGGTCGGATAGATCATCATCAATAAATGAAATTTCAAATTTAGAATATCAGTAGGAGAGGGGCTTGTTTGTACATGAAATTACAGATTTCGAATATCAATACAGTGTATCGCATACCTACAGCTTGACAACCCATGTCATTTCTAGTATGACTTTGTGTCCACACGAGAAGGTAAAAAAAGAGATAATTTGCAACAAAAAAAAAAAAAATTAACTCTTTTTACCGTCGTAATATATTATATTAACGATACAAAGTCATGTGTTAAAATTTGTGCACTGATAAAAAAATTACCCTGTATAAGGGACGTTAGTCAAATCAAACTATAGGGAAACTATTTGCGTACATAGCACATATATCACATGCAAGTCATAACACCAATTCACATAGGCATTTACTACGCCACAATGCGACATGGTTCTGCGACGCCAACCAAATACATTTACTTAAATGTATTGTCGCTATTTAATATACTAACAAAAGAAACGCTAAAAAAATCTAAACACGCTGTAATAAATTTTCCATTCTTCCTCATCCTTAACAAATTTCTGAAGAAATTGCTTAGGTCCCCCTTTTTATCTACATCTTTCTAGTTTTTCCTCAGACATCTGGGATGAACCGTTTTTCCGATTGAAATACAAGGACGGAAAGTGCCTCATTTTACTCCCAGGGGTAAAAAAACATATGAAAACACTTTCCGTCCATGTCCATAATCTAATATATAAAATTCTCGTGTTCAATAGGAATATTATTAAAAATGTGTTCAAAAGGAATATTATTAAAAAATATGGTTTCAAATATATTTTTGATTAAAATTATATGAAAGTATAATATTATTTAAGATAACTGTTCTTTAAAATGTAATTTATTCCATCTACATTATTTTTATTTATTTTTTTGATACGGAGTTATATATGAACGTACTAGTTATAAGCCACTTCTATGCATGGCATATCCGTGTTTTCTGTTATCGCTAAATAGTGCGCTCGAGCCGCGCGTTCCCACCTAGGTATTTGTTGTTCTACCCGTTAAGTTCATATTTATTTATACAAGCGACAACAAAAATTGTTATTGTAATGCGCTCGCAATTGTATAATTTAAGTGAATTTATGTAATTCATTGAGAAAATAAATATCTTTAAACCGAAATTCTCGTGTCACGGTGTACGTTATTGAACTCGTCTGAAACGGCTCGACCGATTCTTATGGGTGTGCATATCGGGTAGCAGACCTCTGAGAATCGGCCAACATCTATTTTTCGTACCCCAAAGTGACATAAAAAAAAAATGCAGCGGGCGAAGCCGCTGGCGGATCGCAGGTTTTATTTAAAAATGATCTCTATTGCCTGTAAAATCAAATTAACCATGAATAAATCCCATACACCCAATTTAATAAAAGGTGGCGGCGCTGGGGCGGCGCGCGGAGCGGCGGCGGGCGCGAGTCTGCTTCAACTCTCAATATTGTCTTGTAGTTTTCGAAAGGAGATTCTCTCTCAATTCGTCGATATTTTTTTTAAATACTTCTAAATATGCATTTGTATAATTTCCTCGCATTTATTAAAAAAAGCATTATATGGGTAGGACCAAAAAGTTGGCCACGCTAACTCACTTAATTAAATGTTCTATGAAACTTTTCAGTTGTGACACGAAAATTAGCCATACATTTGTAGGGATAATTTTCGTGTCACAACGGAACTTTTTTCACTTTTGTTGTTTGTATGGTTAACTACGCTTAACTATGGTCCAACTATTTGGTCCTTACCCATATATGCCTCGGCGGAAATGGGATTGCCTGACTCGTATTTAAGCAGGCCTCGCTGCTAACCAAATCGTCGAGCAAACCCTTACTTCCCGCACCTAGGCAGTAATGTACAAGTTAGGAAGAAGACTCAGCAGAAAAATTATAAAAATATCCAGTGTAGTTGTACTGTTATTGTTAAAAGTGAAAATGAACATTTGTACCTTGTCGCTTTACACTCACGTAAGCAATGTCATACAAGATTGACAAATTATGTGTTAATGCGTTGAAGTACAAAAGAGATCTGCTTCTTTTAAAGCTGCCTGTACAACTCCTCTTCTCCCTCTCGTCAGAAATGGGGAAAGGGAAATATAGAAATAAAATAACCTCATTCAATCCGTATAATCGTAATTTATTTAACAATAAAATTACATGCATTACAAACCGCGCTAATTTGGGGCCAAAATCTATTAAATAAAATATATTTACAATAACATAGTAAAACTAAAACTAAGCTAAAGTTACTTGAGATGGCATTTCATATACAATACATTACATACAATATAATATCAGTCCACATCACAAGTGTATTAAAACTTCAAAAGAAACATCCGTTTGCTAATCGAAAATCGACTCTAATCCCTTGAAATAGAGCTTTGACAAATGTCATTATAAACTACATATACAAATACAATCTTGCATTAAAACTTGTTTCGATTAGTGACATCGACGCTTCTAGTTTTCGCAACTATATTTATTATTTGTTAAACAAACCACGTGGCTCTGTTAAACAGCCAATCAAAACTGTTTTGAAGATCTGTGGCGTATCAAAGTCGTGCTTCTATTGGCTGACGTAGTTTATCACGTGGTTTTGTTTTCATTCATCTAAGACTGCTCCGAGCGTCCAGTGCCCTTATTACTATTATTGTTTTCTAATAAACTAAAGTATTGTCTTGAATCAAAAATTGTCTTGTATTTTTATTATAAAGAAATTGTAGGGCTTTTGACATAATTTAATAACAATTGACCTATACAAGAGTGACTTAACGGAAAAAAGTGACTATACGAAGGTTTAAAGGTTATTAACTAACTTTGTCATATATGCTGCACATTATGTATTCATTTGTAAAATTAAAAACGACTTCGATATCAAGACAATACTTTAGTTTATTATAAAACACAACAATAGTAATGGGCCCCCATTGGACCAAATAAAGATTTCAAGAAATACAAGTTCGTTAAAAAAATTACGTTATTCGTCGAACAGCGCTAATTTGTTTATATTTTTGCCCATTTCAATTGCCACCGACCTGTATTAAAATAAACTAAGTTGTAAGAATAATAAACGGCATTAAATCTTAGATTTAATTCTCATATACACTGTGCCAATGTTTTTCAATGTGTCGAATTAAAGAGTGAGCATAGACAAGATGACAATTTTTTTAACTAGTCACAGATAAAGGTGGCAAGAGTTAACACTAGAAAATGAATTAAAGCTGTTAAATAAATCTAATAATGACTAATTTAAATCATCTTTTAACCGTAGGTGTAGTCATTGCTTTAACAAACAGTATTTTAACCTTTTAGAATGACAAAGACAGACACATACGACAACAATGCAATAGAGAAGTCTTTGCATTTATCGTAAGTTTGAAAAAGCGAATCTTTTTAATCGCTTTAGAAGGTTGAAAACTGTTTGTAGCCATTTTTGACATATTATATACACGTAATCGTCAATTTTTTTCAAGTGGTTTTTGCCAATGAGTATAAACGCTTTAATTACTACGTATTAAATTAAATTAATAAATAAGTATCTTTAGACATTTAACATATTTCGAAAGATTCGATTTTTGTCTCTAATTATTAGGCCGGTTCTACTACTCGATGATTTCGTTTTTATTTAAATATAATTAATATAATTGACATATTTACAAAATAAAAGTGTCGAGCAAGTTAGGGTTGTAGCCTGAGAGTAAAGTTTGTGGCACTGTTTTAACTTTGACCAAAATCAAAAGCAGATACTATTTTAGGAAGCTATATATCCTCGTGAGGCCCGCCACACTACAAACAGGGAGATTTATGTTAGTGGGGATTTGAATCTAACAGCAAAAAAATAAAGTTCAATTACCTTTGCACTAAATGCCATTTTAAACTTTAAACCAAATAAAAATGACCCTTATACTCATTAAAGTTTAAACTAAATTGCCTTGATTATGTACCTCTTATAGCATACCGGGTCCCACAAGGATAATTAAGCTACAGTTTAAGTTTTTCATGTCTTAACCGGCAACACTTTCCAAATAATCCCTACAACGGAAAATGTTGCTTGTTGAATATTTTATATTTGGCAGCTTCATATAATAGGTTCCAGCGGCTAATTGTTTCAACATTCCTGTATTTAAAATGAAAATATTTATTTAGTATTACAAATACAAATATGTACTAGTTTTAAATAGGTCTTATATTCTATAGACATATGTTAATATCCTTATTGGCAGGTACATGAATGATTATTTTTCTTAGTTCTACAGAATATGATATGTTTTATGTATTTATAGTAAAAACTCATGATTAAGGCTTAATTTCATTATAAAGTACAATTGTAAAGATTTTCTATTTACAATATTTACAATACATAATTGCCGACCGCACTTGTTATTTAATATTACAAAGTATATTACTTAAAATAGCTTTATTTAACTTAGCTCAGATTGCTTATAAAATGACAGCTGTCGTGTAGAACCGACGGCGATCAAAAGGTAAAAGCTTATTGCTGCTTCAGCCTGTAGCTATATAAGGCGTCTTGAAAAAAGCATCCTGTATAGCAAGAAACATAGTTTTAAATACGTCGAGTAATAGAAATATTATATATATACAAATAAAATCGAAAAGCGGTAATGGTGATTTTTGATCGACTATTAAATTGTATTTTTTAGGTATTTACAATAAATATATGCGTCGACCAAATAGTAATATCGTTATTAAAAAATACCTCGAAATTCGAAGTTACATTAGCTAATGTATCCATCTCAATGTAAGTTTTAAATAGTCGAATTATGAAATTATGCAATTAATTCAGAGATTCATATTATTTCTTTAAATAACAATTGAACATTCGACATTATTAAATGATATATCAAAGAATACACAACCCTACGTTATAAAGAACTCTAATTCAAGGCACGATACTAACATAAAGTCAAACAATTATTTTATTATAACAGTATTACTTCTGCCAATTATACAAGACAATGACATCACAAAGAAGTAAACGTTTTAGCAATGCAATGTCAAATCTCAATTTGAACATTAACAAGACAAAGCGCTGGTAGTGAAGAAAATACAGGCATATTTTCGAGGTTTAGTCCAATAGCCTTTTATTTTCCTTGACTATTAAGTCAAAATCAATTATTTTGAATAAAGAATACAAAATGCTCAAAAATATTTGTACAGTCAACCAATTTGATTCCTAGACCACTATGGACTATGTCAACTTGACGTAAAGCCAAATCATAAGAAGTTCTTACGCTTTGGTAGACAGCGTCACTTTAACATAGTCTTAGACCTAGCAATTAAATTGGTTGACTGTACACGTTTTAACGCCTATAACAGTCGATTTCAGATATAGATCATCCTGTATGCTCTAATATATTTGACGACTGCACTGCTAAAACTGTCATTTGACACATTAACAACCTACCTTAAATCGTTTCTCAAACCTGCCGGGCAGCCCTCACTTGACCCGAAACGAGAGAGCATCCACAATCTCCCAAAACGTCCACCTCCTGTATCATAACCTGACTGTGACGTCATCGTCGAGGCTGCTCTCGAGCTCGCAGCAGGTCGCCAGCTCCTCGAAGGAGAGGCCGTCCATGGTCATGGAGACAGCGGAGATGCTTCTGAAGAGGGCTTCGGGGTCCAAGTCTTCGGGGAGCTTGGTGAGGAACTGCGCGGCGGAGATGAAGTCCATGCCTTTGAGTTCTTCTTGGTACAGATGGAGGATGCCTGGAATGAAAAGAGATGAAGAGATTTTAATACTTTTGTAACTTTTAATGTCAAAAATGTACGAGTGTCATAAACATAATAATATCTACAACCTATAGGGTGGACCATAATTATGTATAGCATACATATGTCACTAGTAGGATATAGTTTGAATTGTTTAAATATGATTACATGCCAAATTTACAAAATAAATTTCTAAACGCTATAAACGCGACGCTGAAATCGCGTAGCTGTTACAAAAAACTATACAAATTTAACTCCGGGCGATATCGTTTCTAACCCTCTAAGTCAAAACTGTTTTCCAAGATATTAGAATATGTCATACATACAGACTCATTCTATCATAATATCTACAACATATTCAAATAATTCGGGCTAGGTTTTAGGGGGGAGAAACGTTATGGAATTTTCACAATCTTCTAAAGTGCAATTTACTTGCCCCAAAAGCTAGGGCGGCAAATGCCAACGCTAATTGAAGCGTAAAACTGTTTACCAGTAGCATTTAAGATGTGGATACGAGTAAGTAGAAGTGGTGGACTAACCGAGCGCCGTGTTGAAGAGGAAGGCGCCGCCGTCGCGCAGGAAGACGTCCCAGACGCGGCAGGCGGCGTCGAGCGGCATGGCCTTGGCGAAGGCGGTGTACAGCCACTCCAGCAGGTACAGCTCCGGCGCCAGCGCCTCCGCCAGCGCCGGCAGGTTGTGCCGCAGCAGCGCGCCGTACGCCTTCCACAGGCGCTGCCATCGAACGATACGTTCTATTCATAATCGTGCAACAAGCGACCAAATTTGCTTTTTCTCGTGTGGTTGTCGGGTTAGAATAATGCTTTCCCGTGGATGTCGTAAGAGGCGACTAAGGGAATAAGGGCTTGTAGCACTGTTAGGCGATGGGCTTGCAACCTGACACTAACACACTGGTAAACATCTTGGCCTGAGGCCCGTTTATCAAAAGCTCGTGACTTGTAATTTAAGTGGAAGTCGCTTTTTAATACAAATTGTTGGAAAGAGATTTCCAGTATTTCCACTTAAAATATTAGTTACAAGTGTTTGATAAACGGGCCCCTGATTATGCAAAATGTGGTGACAGAATTATGAACAAGTCTTTTTAAAGTTGTTGGTATTTCTGTAGCTCTGCCTACCCCATTCTGGGTGTAGGTGTGATGTCATGTATGTGTGTGTATGTTAATTTTAAATCCCGAGCAAGCGAACAATTCTAGAATTGAATCACTAGCGTAACGAGTGATTCTAGGTTAGAATCCTGAGTGCAGCGAAGGATTTAAAGACACGAAATGCAAATAACTGTGGTCTCGTGTTGCACATACAATTGTTCACCTCAGCAGCGAGAAAATATAACCTCAAGGTAAAAAAGACAACATGATATAGTAGATTATACACCGAGGGGATAAAGCACAGTTTTATGTCACGGGCGCGATATTGAATCCTGAACGTAACGAAGGACTCCAGATTTAACTCCCGAGCGCAGCGAGGGTGTTGCGAGTTAATTCCCGAGCGAAGCGAGGGAATTAAGAAGAGTCCTGAGCGCAGTGAGGGGTTCAAGCGCGCCCAAGACGAAAACAGCTTTATCCCCGAGGAGTGTACTCTACTTTTCTCACCTTTTGCGAGACAATAAAAAAGCGAGTCTACTAAAAACAGCGTTTTATTATAGTAAATTAAAATTAAAAGTGAAAATTGATATTTGAGACATTAGTCCAGTTGTGGAAAGACAATATTTATTTAAAACTTTGCAGTTATCACCAATGTATTTTATTGCAGCGTCTTACAATACTCGCGGCTTTTGTTTAATTTCAAATTTAATGTGTTCCATTCAGCTTGCCGTGGCCAGCTCGATTTTAGAAAATGTTCGATTTTCAAATTAGGTTCGACGCGGCGGTGGCGGCGGCGCCGCGCCCGGCCTTCGAGTATTAGTTGATCTTTTATTACGAAATTAGACTTTAAGGCCATTGTAATAAGAACTATGAAAAGTGAAAATATTACAACCCAGCGGGTTATAATGAGATTCAGTACAACATTACACCCCGGCTAAAGCCAAGGGCTTTAATGAGTTGGTTTGCGTAAGGTTTGCATGATATGTAATTTGGCATTGTCGAGCAGGTGGTGTGAAAAAAAATAAAACGACATCCCCCAGCCGCCCGTGCGCCGCACCACGGCCACCTTTATATTGTGAACAAAAATTAAAACGTAACTTTGTCTCACGGTCTCACGCTTACAACAAAATCGAATTTTGCTCACTGTCGTTAAACAGCAAAACCACCCTTTTTGCGGTGCTGAGATGATAACAATATTATTCAGTATCTGGAATGTGAAAAAGGCGTGCAACTTAATTGAGAGCATACATGTAGTGCGGGGAGAGCGCAATAGTCGAGATTTTTCGTACCTCACTCTCACACCTCATGCCTACCGACCCCAGCCCTCAATTAGGCATGGACTAAGGAGAATTTTACTTGTAGGTATATTTAGGTCGAAGATTTCAAAGAAATTCATATAAAGTGACGTCTAAGAACGGATAGAAAATATAATATACTCGGTACGAAATGCCAAATGGCAGGTAATGTTGCGTTACCTCGGTTCAACTTAATCCTCTTTAAGTGAACAGTAGTTGCTTACTGAATTCGTTTCGTTGAAACTGCTCTAACGCTTTTAACTACAAGAATCATCTGTTAACTTGTCATCTTCAGAAAAACTAGTTTTCATTTCGAAGAACAAACACACATCTCAGTGTCTTGGGGTACTATTAGTAAAATCGATACAAATTTTCAGCAGTCATCTTTGAGTATTAGTTGCTATCCAAGACCAGTCTGTAAGCGTACCAACCTGCATGGTCGCCCCGTCCCTGGTAAAAGCGGCGCGCAGAACCGGCTCATCGAGCAAATTGGCGAAGCACACGAAGGCCTGCGGAGCCTCCATGTTGAGGATGAGCACTGCTGCGATGAACGACATGCCCTGCAAAACACAAAGGAATATTATGTTGAGGGACGAATTATAACATCTTGTCTTGCTCACCTGACACTTCCTAAAACACGGAAATATCAGGACTGAACTCTCTAATCTCTTTTTTATTATGTTTAATTTTCAGGGAACTGTAAAGACTGTGGTATTTGACCAAAGAGACTCGTGACGTCACATTTCAATTTGTCAATTTCTTTAAGTAAGATTGACCTAAAAGTGAAATAACTAGACTACAAACTTACCCTAGCGATAATTAAATATTTATAATGAAAGACAATTTTGGAGCATTTGTGTAAATTGATTTTAATCAAAAATAATCTTATCTGAGAAAAGTTGAGGAGTAATTATATTGGCGCGGTATAGATAGTAATGAGGAAGGATCAAGGAATCATAATAGAAGTGATGAGTATGAATGGGTAAGGACCAAATAGTTGGACCATAGTAAAGCGTAGTTAACTAACAAACAACAAAAGTGAAAATGTTCCGTTGTGACTAGGGCTTGCAAATATTCGATAGATTCAGATATTAACTCTTCGACTTTTAATTTGGACATATTCGAATAATTCGAATACTATTCGAATAATCCTAAAAAATCAAGAAAAACGGGTTTGGATGCTCATTTTTATTTATTACCAGTCTGAAAGCTCAAAAAATCAACATAAACATCTTAAATAAATAATACGTCCTTGGCTTTATAGAATGAATAAAAAAAAACTTGAATTTAAATATGATTGTGTTAAAAACAACAGAATGTACGAACAGCAACGATTTGGTATCAATTGCACAAAGATTATGTACTTCAATTAAAAAAAGTCAGAATAAACAACATAACTAAAATAAAATAATTAAAATGCTAAAATATAAGTATGTGTTAAATTATTAATGTAATCAACACGAAACAATAATGATATATGTGAATTTTGTTATACAGTATAATGTAAGAGTACAGAGTAGGTGGGAGGTGGGTGAATGGGATCGGGGAGTGAGACAGAGACAGCCGACCATCCCTGGGCGATGTTACATCCGTCTGTCCAAATAACCATAAATATTCGAATATTCGAATACTATTCGCCGCATTATTCGAATATTAGAAAGAATATTCGAATTGCAAGCCCTAGTTGTGACACGAAAATTGACCCTACAAATGTGTGGCTAATTTTAGTATCACGGAAAAGTTTCATAGAAAATTTAATTGAGTGAGTTAGCGTGGCCAATTTTTTGGTCCTTACCTGAATGTGGATGAATACAAGGGTAGAGGAAGACCGAAAAAGGTTTGGATTGTGTGATGCATGACATGTTTATGAAAGGTGTAAGTGCAAAGGTAACAGCGGATAAAGGAGAGTGGAAAAAGAAAACAAGTTGTGCCGACCTCATTTGAGCTGCCTACAAATAAGTTGGGAAAATAAAGAGAGAGAGAAAGACTAACCTGTATATATCCAATATCCGGTCTATAGCAAACATAAGCTGCCAACAGTTCATGTAGCACATCAAAATACGGCCCACCAGGTTGGAATATACACAGATGGGGGAACGTCCTTGCGATATCGAGTTGGATCAGCTCCATCGAACACTCGTCACTATAATCCAGCAAATTAGGGTTCGATTTGGAACAGCATTTCTTCGGTCCCGAGTCAGAATTATGAGATTTCAGATTCTGCTCGCTAAAGTTCCTCGGTAAGCCTAGTCTCGGTTCCGCGTCAGTCTTTTCCGGTTCTTCGATTTTCTCGTTGCTCTTTGAGAGATCTTTCTGCTCTGAACAACAGCAGGTTTCCCTGTTGATTTTTAACCGCTTTCTCCTTAGTTGGGCTTCGTGCAGTCTCTGCTTGGCTTTGGTGACGTAGTCCTGGTACATGTCGAGAGAGATCTTGAGCTTGTTGTCGATGGCTAGCTGCCATACCCTCCCGCGGATTGACGGGGGGAGACCGCTCCACCAGAGTTCCTGAGTGCGCTTTGCATTTTTTCTGGAAATAAGAAAGAGATTGGTTAGAATTGTTTGCGAGTGCGAAATTACTGTAGATCTGGCTAGGCGGAAAAACGGTCGGTGGAAAAGGGCAATTCAGAGTGATGGCCTAGACAAGGGAAGCGATCAGTTGGCAGACCACCTGTCCTAGGTCAGATGATCTGGTAGATATCGAGAAAGAGATCGATGAAGCAAGTCAGGACCGCTTGGCGTAAGAGAGAGGAGCCCTATGCCTCGCAGTGGGTTAATGTGGGCTGATAGCTGATCACCGATAAAAATTTCGCTATAAAAAAAAGAGATTAAGGTTCTACTCGGATATCCCACGCTGTTTATCCGTTGCGATCTTGTTATAGTAGTTTATGTAGCTGATACATAATGAGTGTTTTAATGCCTATTTATGTATAGAAATAATATTATTTTACCCATCTTAGATGGATTCAGAATCCGAAGGCAAATTACCTGCACTGCTACCAGTCCACCTGTCTCATATTTATAAGTGCTAAGCTGCGTACTGGTTAAATTTTAATTTCCATTGATTCTAGAATTGGGGCCTATTTAATTTGAGTTGGTATTTGGAAGATGTTCCAGAAACTCATAAGTTTATCATATTTGATATCGTTATAAGAACATTACGTTACAGCCGCCACCGCAACCACACCACCGCAGATAACAAAATTGATCGTTATAATGCTGGTCACTGCCAACGGGTTCTGAACGCATCATAGAGGAATTATGATACATGTGTAGATAAAGAAATAAAGAAAACATAGATGCTTTTAAGTGTGCTACAAAGATGCTGTTATGTTAAAAATATTTACATTCTAGGGATTTCCAGACCGGTGTTACATTTAATACCACGTTAAGAGGCCGTACACAAAATTTTGCCGATTTCGCTGATTTTCGTTATTTTACAGACGTGATTTTACTGTTGAAATACTTTATTTCTACAAATTTTAATGCGCAACACGAAAGATAATTTCGATTTTCAACGAATGTATGAAATACTTTTTGTTTTTATTATTTAATTTTGATTAATCGACCTGAAACCGGCGACTGTTTCGTGAGTTTTGCTGTAAGAGGTTTAGAATATCGCATATTCACGAATCGTTTTGACGTCTTAAAGGTATGAAAAAATAGCAATTGATTGCTGCAAAAATTGTCTAAAAAATGTATGAATTATTTTTTACCACCTTTATATATATTTTTTGTGTAAAAAAACTAAGAACTTGGTAAATTTTTATAGAAAATGGACAAAAAATAGTTTTAAATTTCGGCTTCTTAAAACACTCGTTCATAAAATTGAAAGAACAGTAATAAACTTTAGTTAAAAATCAATCCATTACCTTAAAAACACACCCAAAAATTAAAAATTAAATAGCAATATATAGTGTTTTAAAATAACCTAAATGCCGAATTTAAATTCTCGACAAAGATAAAAAAGTAGCTCATTCATTCGTAACTCATTTATTCGATCATAACTGAAATGATATATCTTGATGTGCATTAAAACTTATAGAAAAGCAGTATTTAAACTGTAAAATCACGAAAATAAGCAAAACTGGCAAAATTTCGTATAAGGCGTCTTAATTTCCGTACAAACATTATGCTTGAATAGGTACGTCGTTATTTAAACAAAACAATCCATTACGTTTAATAATATTGTTACCCACAAGGGTATCCATATAAAAGGAAAAAAAACGGAAGTTCACCTTCATATATTAATAGTATAAAAAGATACAACACTTTTGGATTTCAAGTGAGATATATTTTAAAAGTGATAAGTCTTTTCATTTCGCGACGGGACCAGTATTTTGACTACCGGTTAAAAATGAGGTATTTACCAGTTATTGCCTTACACTAACTATATCGCTTAAAACTATATTAGCTGTTTTTTTTACTGGTAATTTAAATCTTAGCGGTTTAGCCAACTGTTTTTTTTTTTTTTTTTTATGTTAAGGAGAAGGCACACGAGCACTCAGGCCATCTGATGGTAAGTGAAATCTGAGACCCATAGACATTTGAATTCCCAAGATTATAATCCTAAGACCTCAAATGCGCTGCCAACCCTGAGGACTAAGATGGAATGCCTCTATGCTAGTAATTTCACCGGTTGTCTTATCCCCACACCGGAACACAACAATGCGAACACTGTTGCTTGGCGGATGGTTAATGGATAAGATGGTGGTAGCGATCCGGACGGACCCTGCACAGGGTCCTACCACCACTAAACTGTAAACTGTAATTAAATACCTGCAAAAGTGACATATCTGTAATCATATTACCGATATTGTCTGTCACTAATAGCATTATCTGTGTTATGTAATTAATTGAGGTAGGTACTGCATATCGATATCGAAAATTTAGAAAGGAATTTATTGCGATAATACAGCGTAATGAGATCAATAAGTGTAATTACGAAATTAGAAAAGCGTAGGACCTACCACTCGATATTCATGTATAAAATAAGAAATAGGCATATTAATTCTTTAGCTCTCTTAGGGAAAAAAAAAATTAAATTAACAGTACCTCTTTCCGTTCAAAACCCAAATTTCATGCCAGCTTATGTAGGACTAAATATGTAAAGAATTCATACCTTTAACTACAGCACACTTTTTAAGATTTAGATGTGTTTGCTTAGTTATACAAAACTAGTTATAGATAGATTGATAATGCCATTAATTATAATGCCGTTCCATTTATAGCGTTCATCATTTATTTTGAGATTGGGTGTTTACTTAGTTACCTAGTTCTGACTGACGGTTTGGTTACAACGTTATGAGATCTTTACATTTGTAAAGTTGAATCATCTGGAAACTCCAGGGTGCCTAATATGGTCGTGTTTACCGATGTGCATAAACGTGGATATCACATCTGTCACTCTCGCACTGACATA
Source organism: Acleris holmiana (assembly GCA_949316455.1). Taxonomy (NCBI): domain Eukaryota; kingdom Metazoa; phylum Arthropoda; class Insecta; order Lepidoptera; family Tortricidae; genus Acleris; species Acleris holmiana. The sequence continues at coordinate 2,644,009 of OX438772.1, forward strand.
CTGGTCAGAAAGTAACAGATGTGTTATCCACGTTTATCCACATCGATAAACACGACCATGATAGGCCCCAGGTTTATTTAAGTTGTATGTATGTATGTAAACACCTTATTGTACAAAATACAACAGAAACAATAAAATGAAGATACAAGAAAAGAATGTAGGCACAAAGGCGTTGTTGTATTTTGTTGTTGTTGTTACTTCTGGGACCTATTGAAAAAGGGTATAAGTCCACATAACTCGTAATAAAAAGGGTTTATGCATAAACGGAGTAAACTAGACTGAAACCGTTTTTCACTTGATCTTCAGAAGACTTATACCCATTTTCACTAGGACCCCAGACTTATCCTTAAGGGCAACTGTAATAACTGTATATTTCATAATAAAAAATAAATAAAATAAGTATAGTTATTCGTTTTATACCAGTAATACTTTGACGTTATACCCATATAGGTAATTAATAAAATTGGTTTTATTGTTCCTGTAGTTCGCACTATATTCTTTGGCCCATTGTATCATTGTTATTCTATTTGTTTGTACATTGAAGTGTTTACATACATAGATAGAAAAACGAAAGTCGAACTAAACAAACTACTTTTCAACACATTCCACGCTTATTCTTGTCGTCAAACAATGTGACAATGCGAAACGATGGCAACAAAGGAAGAGAGAGCCTGCCTGTCAGTTTAGCAATGAGTGCACATAAAACTAATAGTGATATTGACTGTGACACGGTTAACCTAACTGTAACTAAATCATAGAACAGACCAACTTTTGTTTACACATAATATGATAAGTACTTGGTTTCGCACGCGTAAGGGCCTCTAAGTCAACCGGAATACCTATTGGTCCAACACGATCTTTGTGATGGAGAAACACTGACTCTGTTTTCAGACGAAATATATTTTACATGGGTGTCTATCATTTCACCGTAACACCTTTCATCGAATTTCATTTCATCGAACGATATTTTTCTGCGTAAACTATAATGGTCTCAGGGTATGTTAAACATCTAACCTAACCTAACCTACGTAATTAATGTTTAATATACCCTGAAAACATTATGGTTTCAGTAGAAAATAGCGTTAGATGAAATGAAATTCGATGAAATGATAAATTCGATGAAGTGAAAGTACCCCGCAGCAAACATAGGGAAAAAGTGGTTTCAGTCAAATCTCACGAAATTTTAGTATGCTGTTGATTCAAATCTCCTGATTATTTTTTTATAAGGGCACAACTCTCTCAGATGTATACTTTCAGAAATAATCAATTTATTTATTTTAAATATGTTAGCTATTTTACGTAATTCCTCCTCTTTGCACAGTTATGCGGCATGTCGTTCGCAACATAGATAACTGATGAAATGACATGTCGACGTGATATAAACATTATATACACACACACACATTTGTGTCACTTAACTTCACCCTATTCTCTTGACTGATTTTATCTACACGACAGTCTAACAATAATAATTCTGACCGATGGATTAACTCATCTTTATCGTCGATCGTAATTACAATCACATGAATTAAAATAAATTAAAATACCTCAGATCATGGCAGCAAGAAACCGTTGCTATGTCTTGCAATAATCTTGTCGCTCCCCGTGAAGAAAAAATATACTTGATTATATCTGAAAGTATACATCTGAGAGAGTTGTGCCCTTATAAAAAAATAATCAGGAGATTTGAATCAACATCATACTAAAATTTCGTGAGATTTGACTGAAACCACTTTTTCCCTATGTTTGCTGCGGGGTACTTTGATGAAGTGATGAGTAACAAAAAAAAGTAAACGTATTAACAAACACGACCCAGAAGGGTTGTCGACAAAAATTGTTCCAGGCTATTTTTACCAAAAAAAACTATATTTTTTTAAGAAAAGGCATTATGGATTTACAAAGTAGAATAGAGTGCCAGGTTTCCGGTTTGCAATTCGAACAACGTTTAAAGGAACAGCAATCACACAATTATAGGTGACAATAGTTTTGATTGTTCCAATCTTGGCAAGTCTTGTACCCAAAATCGTCAATTCGGACAATTAACACATCAGAATTAATTAAATCGAATTTCTGTATTTGAATGATTCTTAATAGGCTCCGGTACAAAGTTCCTGTCCGCACGCATCAACCTTGAGACTAATGCCATCAAAGCTGTTTGTTCTACGAGATAAACTTAGACATGTCCACCGACACAAACATTTAATAAAACTGTGTTTACACGTAGCCTTTGTCTGTGAGCAGTTGACCCGCTTGTACACTAAGTACCTACTGCAAGTGTGTTGGTAATATAACTAATGGATCTGTTTCAATGTCACATGGCTGACCCAATGGCCAAGTTCATTGAGTTTTTCTTGCGAATTGTCAATTTGTCTCCAGCTTGTCAATTAGACGGTTCGTTTTTGTTAAAATGTGTTTTTATCTTTCTCTAGTTGGTAATTCTGCCCTCCTAAGCAAAAAAACAGTATGTCAAATTCGATTGCCAAAGTAAATTAAATCCTCGCTTCTTAGTAATAAGGTTGTGATTGCAACAAGAGTTTTATTTGAGTTGCTGCTATTTAGCTTAGCAGGGCAGAATTATGGTACGTCGGTTGATGCACTTTGGTCTTTGACCCGCTGGGGACCTAATTAGATAAAAGTCTGTTGCTTTCTTTATAATTACTTTTATGCTACTGATAAGTCGTGTACTTCTGTTAAAGAGATATGTAATAACTACATTTAATATTTTATTTAAGTTCACATGTTTTTGTGTCAGTAGGTATGATTCGTTTTTTAAAGTCAGTTTTAAACCAATTCCTTCTTTCAGAAAGTAATGAAATAGGTATGCGATTCTTAGATAAACTGGTAGAGCTTCTTGCGGTGTGTCTTCTCAGCACTGGAATTCTCTTAAGAAGCACTGGTAGAATTTTAATGTGTATAAGTGTTCGTGCTTACTTACTGAATAAATATATATTATCTGTATTTTTAAACAATGAAATATTATCGTGTTTCAGAGCTGCTTTGTAAATGGAGTCAAAGGTGGTAACAGGATTTCCGCTACCCATAGCATCCAGGCTACATCGTTAGATTCAGTCTCATAGACCAGATGCAGCAAAGAAGATTTCGAATCAAATCTTTGGCAGAAGCTTGCAATCAATTTTATTGAATAAATACTGCTACCCACCATTAGGTTGGTTGCGACCTCTATAAACGAACACGCGTTGACCTTAACACCGATTTGGGAGAAAGTAAGGGTCATCTTTTTGAGGATTTGTTTCGTGCAATACCGCTTCGTGACCGACCCGAGAGCCGTGCAGCGAAAGTGAATGATCCTCTTCGAACGATAACTATAGTACTGCTCAAAAAGATTTTACTTACCCTAAACAAGCTAAAGCACTATAATAACGCACTTAATACTTAATATCAGCGATCCTCTCTACTTAGTATTAATAAAACATTCGTTAATCATTTAACTGTCATCAAAAGTGAGCTGATTATGTCGAGACACTATCACTTGAGATTACGAAACTATGTGCTATTTTTTAATTAATTTGAATCTTATAAAAACTAGACGAGATGAATATCTGGTGCCTCTGTGCTTCGTCTCACTCCGCCGTCTTGCGCTCGACTCGCCTCCGCGCCTCAAGGCAGCAAGCGTGCTCGACCTAGCTCCACACAAAACACTCGCTACTCACTGCGTGCTCCACTCGGGCAGGATGTTGTGCGTCCACTCGCGCGCGTGCCTCGCGAGCCGCTCCTCCAGCCGCAGCGACTCCTGCAGGCGAGCGTGCCGCGCCGCCGTCTCGCGCTCGACTCGCCTCCGCGCCGCCTCGAGGATGCGAGCGTGCTCGGCCTTGTGCCTGAGCGCCTCTTCTGTGCATTTTGCTGGTAGATTTGAAGGTCTAGAATAGAAAAATAAGTAAATTATTGTAACCTGCGATAAGTAGGTACTATTTGTACGCATATAGTATCATAAATATATACACGTTCCCAAGAACCCAAAAATAACTACACGCCCCTTTGCCACTAACAATAAGGTCTATGTTTACATGTAACGCGATGCGAACGCGATACACGCGATGGATGTATAGATACTAAGGTTTTTGACTGTACCTAGTAGTAGAGCTGCTTTAATAGCAATTTTATTATGCATGGCAATATAAATGACTTAACATGAGATTTAAGAGTATTCTATTTCAAGAGAGAAAACGTGCTTAACGACTTAACACGACAATCTCTCGCTATATGTAAATATGAGCTGAAACTAACGCATTTTACCGGTAAATCCCAGTAAACTTCTACATATCTTTGTTGTATGGACAACTGTTTAACAGTGTTTTTTACACAACACGAACAATTAAATTTGTAAAAACCCTAATTGCTTGTTTCAAATCTGATCAATTACAGCCTGGGTAATTCGTCGATCGTTTAACGAACACGTCACGAAGATTACTTCATCGGAACAGTTAAATAATCGCAGGTGAGCTAGAATGCAAATGGCGGGCCGCTGTAATGGCCGCTATTGCGCGTACGCACCGCAGTTAGCGTGCGAGAAAACTTCGGCGCTGATTACTGGGTTAAGCTGTGGTGTTAATGTCTAATAATGTCCGCTAGTGTTGAACTTGACAGACTCGTAAGAGACAGTGCTACCAGTTTCTTTATCCTCTTGAGACCCATTGTGCCTCAGGAAATATATCCTCATGGCGATTTAGTTTATACTGTATTTTTATGAACGTAAAGTTCATCTTTATTTGTTTCAAATTTGAAAATGGCATTTACGAGCAAAGGCAGTTATTTCCTTGCTGGTAGATTCAAATTCCCACTTTCCCTGTTTGTAGTATGGTGGGCCTCATCTGCAATCTTTTGTTTTTTTTTTATGAAACACGATTTATAAATACTGGGCCGTTGTTGCCGTATTGTCAACGTTTTGATAGCTCTTATTATAGTAATGGTGGACGAGTAAAAAAACAATATCACATGTCAAAGGCAATGAGGTTTTCACAGTTAGAGTTCCTGTAAGTTTCGAAAACAAGTCTGTAACAATAGCCAACCGGACGCCATTAAGAAGATTGTCGATGCTTTAATCACGTAGCTGTCAAAAAGTTCCATACAAATTAAGCTTTAGGCTATAACGTTTCTCATCAAGTCTGTATTCCATGATTTTTGAAAATCTATATTGGTGACTAATTTATTAATTGCTTAACGTTATTATAGTGTTGAGGATTATTTTAATCATGTTGATATTTGAACATGACTCTTGTTAGTTTTATGCGGGCATTTAGGTATTTCTACAACGCATACACCTCTCAACTAAATAAAAACCGTAAAACAACCTTTTATTGTTTTGTCATAATTTGACCAGTTTTATTCCCAGTTACGAAAGAAGAATTTTCAAAAAATTCATGAATGCAGTATTTATTTCGTTTTCAAAAATAAAAATGTCTCCTTTGCGTAGAAATACCTAATTATTTTATCGGATTTGCCCAGAGGTCAACTGGTAGTAGGCATTAAGTTACCCATTTTTACTTTAATTAATATTTTTGTGCAATAATATTTTATTAATACACGAATAAGTAAATAACTATTACCTATAAATAAAAAAACAATAGAGAATAAACAATAGTCACCAAACTCTTAAATTTTCTACCAGTGGGGACAAAAGGGCAAACAATATCTAAATACCTACGTATTAAAATAGATTTGATATAGACATTTAAAATGACAGAAGAGACAGTGAAATAGACAAAAGGCTGACTAAATTAAAGTCACGATTCTCATCAACAATGCGCCTAAGAGATTAAGACTTCTATTAGAAAGTTAGAAGCCCGAATTAGCACAGCTCAATAATTCGGATGCACTAAGTTATTATCATTTACTAGCGACTCGCCCTCGCTTCGCTTTGGTTTATGTGAGTTTTGAGAAAACCACATCAAAATCCGTTAGGTTTAGGAGATAGCGGTTTTACGGACAGAAAGACAAACGCGGGAAACAACTTTGTTTTATACCTACTATGTAATAAACAGAAGATGATTATAAAACCATTTCAACGCATTCATATGAGCATGAGGAATGAACAATTTTGCAAGAAAAACCATTAACTGGCACTTGCGAGCTCAAATAATTGTTTCTGAGTCTTGGATGTTTGATATTTTATTCATCTATTCCCTATATAATGTAGCTTACATTTTCTAGTACACTTAGTAAACCCATAGCCAAGCCTAGAGATTTATTATTTATTTATTTAGTTCACGAATAAATTGCGAAACGTAAGCACTACACATCATAGCCGCCATTTTTGAATGACACCGCATTCTATAGAAGCATAGGTCATGGTGAAGGCTTAATTGCGGAAAACGATGGGAAATGATGAAGGAAATCGAATCATGAGCCCAGCACATGCTGACTTGCTGAGTCGGCGCCCTTTCATAACTACGCTGTGTTAAGTCACACAACTTAATTTTAGTTGTATTTATAAATGTAGGATTAGGCTGTGAGTTGTCCGTTAGTCAGTCAGTTTCTTTCTTTAATTTCATTTCTTGGCAGAGAACGAGTACGACGAAACATAACGATATACAAAACAAAGGCAAACAATGCCATACAGTTCAGGACGAAGCTAAGAAAGAGCCAGTTAAGTATACTTTATACCTAATACAGTGCATGTATTTACATGAACAATACAACGATAAATCAATCTTGGAACGGGAGGAGAATAATTCACCGTAATCTTGTTTTTAATAAGAAACTGTACCGTGCAGCATTGACTCGAAAAGAACATATCAGGCATTTAATAGCCGAAGCATATTAAACCTTCAAAGTTTACGATTAAGGCCGCATATTCAATACAAATGTAAATGCAAATGTGCTCTTTTTATTTAGAGCAAAGCGTGCCTAACATCCACGCCTGATTGGCTATTCAAATCGTTCACCCCTGTGCGAGGAGGTGGCGTGTTGAACATTTTAAACAACGCATAATCGCTAACAGATAAGTCTGAATGTAAATGGCGTTTTTCAGTAAACGAATGTTTTTTTATCTTTGTTCTGCAGAATCAATTCGTTGCGTGTCGAAGTATATGAAATTAAATTTAACAGCATTCTCTTCTGCGAATATCGAGACATTAGCTAGAAGAAGTTGCGCTGTGTTTTTTTATGGCAAACAGAAGACATAAGAGCACACAGGCCACCTGATGTGGGATCTGAGGCCCACAGACATAATCAAGACTAAAATCACAAGACTGCAATTGTAGGATTGAAGCTATGTGTCATAAATTCATAAATACCGTTGGGTACTCTAACAGACAAACAAGGGTAAGTCAAATAAATAACTAATGTATAAGTAAACATGTCATTGTGTTTAATGTGTGTGAATTACAGATTCAACCGCAAGTCCCACAAATGGCAAGTTTTATAAAGTGTGTGTTACTCATGTTATCCTATAATATTTATACGAGTAATATTCATAAATTTGGTTGTTTGTGTTCGCATTTTCGAAAACGGCTCCAACGATTTCGATAAATCTACAATATAGCCCCGGGCGATAACGTTTTTCACCCCCTAAATCTAATTAGATTTCCACGATTTTTAAATATTTTGTAAAACTCATGAAAAACTAGGCCTGTACGTTTCCGTTTTTTTTTTTTCCAATAATTATTTTCTTGGAAAGGATAACGTACAGAACTATTTTTCCATGATATCTACAACATACTCGTATTGAAAACTCGTAAAAATCGGACAATGTTTAAGGAGAGAAAAACGCTATCGCATTTTATATGAATATTTTTTGCTTCACAGTCCTTTTAATATAAAATAAAAAAATAATGTAGAAAAACGTTTTGAAACTTCTAATAATCAAAAGAGGAAATAATTAATTTAAAAAAGGTTGATTAATTTAAATAAACCTCGACCCATTGCCTCTACATTCTTGTTTGGAAACTTGACTAATTAATTACTTAAAATTACTCTTTTTCAGTGAAATATCGACACTTCGTTCGCTAGCCTGGGGCCTCCACGAAACATCACATTCCTAACCAAGTTGTATCGGTATGCTATTTCTGTCGGAATTCGGCTAAGAATACTGACGTTTCCTTGTATTGTTTGCAATAGGTACACTGCGGGCCGAACAAACTGTTCATTCAATGGTCAAGTTTTTTTTGTGATTTCTTACTGTTAATCCAGTCAGAAACTGGCATGCCGTAGGTATCATAGGATGAAAAATATTACCATAATAGTGAGTCCTACGTTTCAACATATTTACAATTAAAGTACTTACAGAAAATACCAGAAGTAAAGTCAGATTTAAGTAGTCAAAAAATAAAGACTCCTTTGTTTCAATAAAAATGACTGGATTACTGTCCCACTGCTGGGCAAAAAAACAATCTTAACTTACTAATTCATATTTTATTTTGGATGTTTGTTATTCAATCACGGTTCAACCACTGAACGGACCGGGATGAAACTTGGCACACATATAGGTTAGGTCCTGGAATAGGATAAAGGCTACTTCTTATCCTGGAAAATTTGTCAGTTCCTGCGGGAATACCGATAAACAACTTCTAAGCGGACGGAGTCGCGGGTATCAGCTAGTATCTACTATGATTTACTCTTTACCCTTAAAAAAAACCATTACACTCGATCTCAAAATTAAACATGATAATCAATTCTCAGTAAGTATGCTATTAATAATGTAATTACCGCCCTTTGTTGACAGGGATATCGATGGTAAAATAACAATAGGAATTCATTATATACCTACGGTATAGACGATGTGCCATCACATCAACCTTTCCATTCATAATGCAACACGTAAGTTAAAAGCTAAGCTTTCTTAGATTTACACAATTCATCACGACGTGTTATAATAATAAACCTGATTTAATAATAAAAGAGAAACGCCTAAATCACATCACTGACAAAAAATACAATGGTAAAGAGATATGCGGGATGCGGGTAATTACAAAAACGTCACTCAAAATCACATTTGGCTGCACACAATAGATGCGTCTTCCATTCGAAAAGTCCATCTTGATTGATCATTGTTGTCGAAGAATGTGGTTTTAATTTATTTCATTGATATATTTAATTCTTTAGAAATGCTAATTCTTTTCAATGGACGCATCTTGACGCAAGTAAAAACAGTTTGGGTAAATTCAATCTAAAACATGCATGTACATGTACAGGGTATTGATTAATTTTAACCAACGGCGATTGCTTGGATATTAGGAACTGTTTTGTAACAACATTTGATTATTTATTTGTTTACTGTCCATTTTTTCTCGGCCAACAGTGCATTCTATAGCACTTACGACATTTTACTTTCGCGTTACCCGAGTGTAAACGCCATGGGACTTACGACACTCTAGTTTTGCAGTATCATTGCGACACTGCCCGGGGATTACCAAAACACTTCACAATTTCCTCTAAGTGCTTTGTGAAGGACGGAATTCTATTCTTATATTTTCATTTGTTATGTTGCCAGATCTATTGGACGAATGTTCGGGAGCACTTACCGTATTTATGTAGAATGACAAAGCAAGGAATGATGTAAGTAGGAAGGTATAATAACGAAGCAATATTCTAAGAAATTACAGGTATTACTTAATAACATTAAGTCTTAGAAACTTTGCGCCAACCTATAGTTTTTAAGGTTCCGTACCCAAAGGGTAAAACCCTATTACTAAGTCTTCGCTGTCTATCCATCTGTCACCAGGCTGTATCTCATGAACCGTGATAGCTAGACAGTTGAAATTTTCACAGATGACTTATTTCTGTTGCCGCCATAACAAAAAAAATAAAAAAAAACAGAATAAAGTTAATATTTAAGGAGGGCTCCCATACAAAAAACGTGTTCTTTTGCAGTTTATTACTCGATATTAATAACGGCAACAGGTAGACGCGTGAAATATTAACAGAATTTTTAATTGTATATTCACTTTACAAATAAATAACTAAAATAAAAATTAAAATAAATTGACCGGGGCTCCTATACAACAAACGTGTTTTTTTTGCCGTTTTTTGCTCGGTCTTAATACAGACACCGTGATTGTATTGATAATGGTACGGGACCCTTAATGCGTGAGTCAGAGTCGCACTTGGCCGGTTTTTATAATCTTATTTTGTATTTATTATTTCAACCTTGGTCATGTAATATATATGCTTGTTGGTCTAATGACAATTGGCAGACAATCAAGGAAAATTAATCGGATAGAATCGTGAATAAATGTAAATAGATGTATTTGTAATGCATGTTTACTCGCTGGCCTAGTTGGTACTTGGTAGTGACCCTGCCTTCGAAGCTAGCGGTTCTGGGTTCAAATACCGGTAAGGGCAGATATTTGTGTGATGAGTACGAGTATTTGTTCTTCAGTCTTGGATGTTTTCGATGTATGTATATACCTAAGTATATATTTCCATATATAAGTAAGTTTATCGTTGTCTAGTACCCATAGTACAAGCCTAGAGCTAAGTTTGGGACTAGGTCAATTTGTGTGGCATCGTCCCGTGATTTATTATTTTTATTTCCTCGCCATACGTGGATAGTAAATTTACATACACAATTGAAACTTTGCATTTCAAACCAAACACGATAATTGGACTTTTGTAAATTTTTCGCTTAGCATATAAATATCATTCACGTCAAATCCGCCATGTTGGATTTAAAATGATGCAATGTCATAGAACTACGCGACATAAAAATACAACGAATACAACAAGTAGGGTTCTTTTTGCCCCGTCTTTACTTATCTTTAGCTGAAATATTTATTGTCCTTCAGTTTTTTTAACCACAGTGTAGCGTGTCGGAAGCCATAGAGCTAATCTGATTTGTTTTAATTATTGTAGCGTCGTGTCTATAGAGCTAGCTTTACATCCAGTAGATCGCACGTGTATTTAACTTTATAAATAATGTTAAAAAATAATGTTAATGCATTCCATCTTAGTCCTCAGGGTTGGCAACGCATTTGAGGTCTTAGGATTACAGTCTTTAGAATTCAAATGTCTATAGGTCTCAGATTCCACTTACCATCAGGTGGCCTGAGTGCATGTGTGCCTTTTCCTTAACATGAAAAAAATAGAAATTTAAAATTTATTAAGCACATACGTGAATAAGCATTTTATGAAAGTACTACCTAGCAACCCGATGACAACGCACGGATGAAATATCAATGTATTATTGTTCTAAAGTATTCCTAAGTTTATTTATGGCATGAAGAGGTAATTGGGGTCTAAAACTCACGACTACTGAACTTTAATCGTATGTGTGTAAAACTGCGTTGCCAAAGTCCAAACTGGAATCACTACATACGGATAAAAAATATGGTGAGGTACATCGAAAACGTTTTTGGGATTAGTGGTACCCTAATGTGTATAGATACAAACATAGATACAAACATGCGAGTCGAGTATAGATATATAAACAATGCCGTGTATCAATAATTAAACTTGTTCTATATTCCTAGGTACATATTTACTAATAAGCGAAATGGAGCAGTTATTTTAAATGCTCGTCATAAAAACACGTATATTTTTCGCGGTGTGCATTATAACCGTTATAGTAACAACTGCGCAACAACAACATTAAAGGCTTCGTCAAACAGTCAGCGCGAAAACGCGGCGGGTTCTTGGCTTGGAAATTAACAAGAAGTTGAAAGCATGCTGTCGCACAACCACGTTATCATCACGCCGCGCCCGGAGTGGCATTTTCGCACCAGGTTTTATCTGGCAAGTTTAAGAAATCCCGTCGGAGCTTACAAAACACATTTAAGCGCGTGCCTTCTCAATTAGGCAGCTTTATACGACACTGAACACGACTAACCTGCCTGCTGCCTAATTGAGAAGGCACGCGCTAAAATGTGTTTCGTACGCTCCGATGGGACTTCTTAAACTTGCCAGATAAAACTTCACCATTAGGATCGACGCAGCTGTGTTGTTGAGAGAATCACCCCCAGAACAAATCTGGCGCGATCACGCCGCGCCGTGCTCGGCTTGGCGTGATTTCTCTGACGAGCGCGGCGCGACGTGTGCGCTGTTGCCAGTCAGTCGGCACATGGAGAGCGCGGCGATCACGCTACGCACAGTGTATGTTTGATAATGGGTGTAGAAATAGTACATTATTGCCTAGGCGCGGAAAGTAACACATTGCCTGACGAGGTGGTTAGCAAAGCTGCTAAAACACGAGCCAGGCAATCCCATTTTCGCCGAGGCATATATACCTATATTGCTTTTCTCGAACAATGCAAGGAAATGATACAAATGCAAAATTAGAAGTAAAATAAACTAGTTCAATGAGTTTTACATAGGAATTGCCTCTTAGCCGTAGAAATATGGCATGCTTCATATATCTCTATGCATTTGTTTATGCCACTCGCCGCTCTTCGCCGCCGCTGCCTGCCTTAGTACGGCTACCGCAGTAACCTCATTCTAGTCTCTACGAAAGAGACGCGCTAAACGACAAATGCTAAATGTACAGGCCTACTAAAGCAAGATCCAAAATGCTAAGTTAGCGATTTTAAAAATCGGCAAGATGTATAGGATTAACAGAAGCTGATGACAGATCGCGTCGACCGCTTATTTCAAGTCTACACATTTAGAGTTGATAGAAAAACGTTAGCAGCGTTTGCTAGGCATCCAATTGTTTTTTTAGCATTAAAATAAAAGCGATCAAAGTCACACAAGTTTCCCACTGAAAAATATTTGTGTAAATTTTCTAATTCTTGGTTATTAAGTTTAATTACTTAAGGAGAATTGTTTTTAATTTTGGCTTCGTTTAAAGCGAGAACGTGTGCAAAATAACGGTTACTTATTCTAATCTTAAAAATAACGAAGCATACAGGCAGTTAAACTTATCCTAGCGATCATCTCAGCACGTAGTGTAAATGAAAGCGCCGTTGGAAACTGGTGTTTTCCGCTCGTACCTACTCATTAAAAGTCCTTTCTAACCGTCAACCAATTACCAACCGCCTCGGATTAGAAAATTCCAAGCAAAATTTACGTATCGGAAAGTTACACAGGCTAGTTCCACAAACTAACCGATAAAAATGTTCAATATACCATTATCCCCTACAAAACACGTCGAAAGTTAATCTCATAAGTACAAAGATCAAAACGTGCCTTATGGATTTTCGGTAACAGTAAACGTTTGCATTAAAATGCAATTTGCACCCTGTCCCATTTTCGAAGAGCAATGTGCCCAGTCCACTGGCTATAAAGTGGCATAAATCATTTTGAAATCTTTAAAGAAATGTTTCAAGTCCGTGTGGTTGCCGGGTTAGAATAGTGCCACTCCATGTCTTCATTTAGTTGTCGTAAGAGGCGACTGAGGGAATAAGGACTTGAAGTACTGTTAGGCGATGTTCTTGCAACCTGTCACTAGTACACTGTATGCATGTCAAAGAAATAATTTCTTGACAATTGACAGCCCTGAACAACGGTACCGCCAATGATACAAAATCGGTCCTAAAGTAGTCCGAAGTACTTGGGAGCCGCGGAGTGGCCCTAGAGCGGTCACGACCAGCAAATTGCAGGGCTGCCAACACCGCCATTACCCGGGCATTTCCGCTTCTGTAAGTTTTAAATTGCTGACTTGGAAAATTACGGTAATAGAATTTTAAACCGTTTCGTGCCGGAAGATTCGCTTTTTTAGTTTCTTGGGACCTTAAGTAATATTATTTTAAGTGGTCATTAAATTAATGGTGTGAACGAAACTTGGAAAAACATGTTGAATGTACTTCAGAGAACTAAGAATCCTGGATAGGACAAGGCATGTTGCATCCACACGAAAACCTATTTATTTTAAGGCCAGCTCATGGACGTCTGCAATTTCAAGACTGCAAATGTGTTGCACACCGTGAGAACTAAGATGAAATGCCTCTATGGTAGTTATTTCTCCGGTTGTCTTACATGGACCATTAAAACATCAATGTATACACGGCTGCGGGCTGCTGAGCGACAGATTAAAAAACACAGTATTTATGACAGTAAGGCGGCTAGGTTGGAACAAATCTACCAGAATAATAGCGATAAGAATCAAGCATAAATTTACAATTTTTCTACTAAAAAGTATTTAACCTTATCGTAGAAACACTGTGATATAAAAGACCTTGAAGGCGACAGCCAACTTGCTAAATTAAATACCAGGTTAAAGAATTCCAAAAACACTTTGCTAAAGCATACAATTACTAAGTCATAAAATATAACTATTAGCTTCATAGCTTTTTCAGTCTAGGCTGAAAGCCTCGCATGTCAAGCCCAAACTATTGCCCTTTTAATTGGAAGCTGTCGTGTTCAAACCTCGAACACTATATATTTCGAGCACTAAATTGGGAATCCCCTTTATTATTGACTTGAGTGAAAGAGACAGAGCTAACGGAACTTGGAGCTTATATTTATGAAGCAAAGCCCAGGGTAAGGTTAGTCAAGTGATTATTGATTGGTACCGGTTTTTCCAGACCACCCCGCGAGGAAGCACTTAAAACATAATAGAGGCTCACGGTGACTAAGCGACAAGCATTTGCGGTCAATAATACTCTCTTGTTATTGTTTTCTTCATTCTACTGCTATTCCCTATGCTTTAAGGGACCAATTATTACATCACAATAATGACTACAACTTTGTTATTACAATATTTTCTACATAAAAGGTATAAAGCAAAGTCCCACGTCTCACTTCCTGTCTATGTCAGCTCTTTTGTTCGGTATTATTCAACGTAATTTTCTCAAGCAAAGTGGAATCCGATAACTTAACTAGCAGCAATTATACAAAATATGTTGAAGATATTTTTATGAGTAGGTTTCATAATACCTGTCCCCAATACGGCTAGATCTCAAAACGACTTTGTATCATATCATAAATATTCATAATGTTTAAATACAGAAAATTTCCCAAAATTCAAAATCTGGAATCTAAAATAACCTAATCCCAAAGCACGTGAAATTTGAACGAATTAACCACCGTTCTTCCAGGACTGCTTGGCTTTCTTATCATTTTTTTAGTCCACATCCTTAAACAGTAATTTTGCCTTTCAGATCTTTTGGAATGTCATTATAAGATTCAGTCGTATCAGAATTCAGGTATTTTGGGAATCAGACGTTTTGGATCAAAGACATGAAATGTCTGACAATTAAAGAATGATACATTTGAAATTTTAGGCATTATTGCCTTTCTTAATAAACGTGTAAACCGCGTAGCCGTCAATTTGACATTTAGGTCATAACTATCAAGGCATTATGAAATTCAACCGTGGAGAAAACCTCCTTTTGATTTCATAGGAGTCATAATCCACCCTTTCATCAACATCAACAGTCTTAGCTAATAAACTTAATACAAGCCTTGCGCTACAGATGAAATCAAGCTCAAGCAACGCAGATTGTACAATTAAGTGTATTCTGAGGCAGAGCATAGTCACGAACCAGCATCATTAAATACTGGTCTACATCGAGTAAAATCCAGTTTCCTGTTGCAATTATCCGCACACATCTGTGGTTATGTAATTGAGATAAACACTATTGATATGGAGAGAACAACTTCACGTGTATCGGGAATTACTTGAAACCCGTTATGTTCTGTGGAAACTATGATGGTGGTCCTGTAGGTCCAATGTCCAGATCAAAAGGGACCTTCGATTAAACACCAAGCTACGGCGTTTACGCTATTTTGAATAATAGCAATCATATGAACAGTGTTACTCGTAACCGCCATAAGGTATTTTTGTTTAGACGGTTACAAACAAACACAGTACTGCTTCCTGGAGTATTTATCTGATGGAATATACTAGCTAATAAAAATATGGCAGAAAATATCTCGTTACCTAAAACGCATAAGTAAACTTAGAATCTAGCGAATAAAAACCAATATTTTCTATAATGTTACGGCAAAAAACAGCTAAACACAATACAATACAAGTATTCTTTATTGAACACCACATACAAATACAGCATGAAAAGTAAACTAAAAATAAAAAGTTACTAAGTGAGTCATTAGGCGGTAATATCGCTAAGTAGCGATCTCTTGCAGACAACCTTACAAAGAGAAGAGAAGAACACGTTTATTGAAAGGACACATTTTTGTCCTGCATATTTTAAGGCTTTTGAATCTGGTTTCCCAACCACTTCGAACCTTCTAGGAACCAAGTCGTAATCGCATTGAATCTAGAAATACAGACTTTCCTGTTAAGGAAGTGGAAGCTTAAACTCGACCGTACGCAGGAGACAATATCGTGATACAATTCGATGTTGAAATAGAAATCAATGAACTAGGGTAGTAGATACTAAAGTATACTGTCCTCTTTGGATTGGACTTGAAAGAGTTCATTCCTAGTTATTCAAGTGGGTGAAAGTCGTTTAACCGCAGAATTTGATTTAATTTAATTCATGTTAATACTCAAACAGGGGATTTGTATAATTACAGGTTTTACATATGCCATAGTATTTTTATTTCTTTACGTCACAATAAAATAACGAATAAAGGCGATTTTTGCACGGGGACTGTTGGATTTTTGATATAAAAGAACCACGAACAAATAAAAAACTACACCAAATAGTACCTAAGCAATGAGGAAATAAATTGCAAATGCTTACCAAACCGATTAGCAATTTATGCAAAGACAAACCACAACATCACAAATGTTAATCGATTTGTAACAGAGCGGAACCAATGCGAAAACTGCTTATTGGGACGTACTACGTCGGCCATTTCTAATATCTAGCCCACAGCTACACGTAAGGTCAATAGTAATCTATTTAAAGGTTGAAATACGTAGTGTATTAACTAAATTACTGACCTAAACTAGAATCGGAACAAGTGGCGTCCGACTTCGTGACCCAATGAACTGCCAAAGACACAGAATGAAAGTTACATAATATGAAACTTTGGTCGCTTGAATCGGTTTATTGACCTGACAAACAAACGCAGTCAGCCGTTAAAATTAAATAGAAATAGACCTATATTTTTTCCTCGTGAAGCTCCGTTAGGCCAACGGACGAAGGGCCGACGACTTGTATTTGTCATCATCGTCACTCAATTATTTAATTAAGGGCGTTGACTCAAGAGCCCATATTGATTATTATGAAAATACATCCCTCATCTCCAGAACATTTGATTACAGCGAGTAAATAAACCTTACGCAACCTGGGATCTCCGATAGGAAAATGTCGAAGAATATCGTGTATCGTCGTAAGAGCCTATCTTGTTGTTCGTTTTTGATGTTGTGATTGTTGTGAATTGTAAAAGGTCCTGGCAAAAATACCCTTATTAATTCAGATGATAAGCAAAACTACCAAAAAGTTATTTCACAATCTCTGAAATGTTCTTCCTTATAAAGCTAGTAACCGACTTTAACCTTGCGAAAGTAATTTTTAACACTTCTTGCACAGTAATAAGCTTTCATTTACTCACCGATCATGCTGTATCAGGGCTATAGAGCTGGCGACGAGATCCTCAAACTGCTTCTCGCTAGCAGAACTCCCCTGCCTCTTGTGATGATGCGGAGTATTAGCGCCTGAAGACGCCGGCGTCTGGGTCTTCGGCGCTTCGCACGACTTGGCGGCAAGGTTGGTGCTGGACTTGCTGCTGAAGAGACGCCAGGAGACTGTCGGTGTATGGTGTTCTTGGGTTTTGGTGGAAGAGGAGCTACTTTTCCACGGAAACACGCCTCTGTAACAATTGATAAATGAACATGTTATAAGGTGTGCATCGTTTAGAAAGCTATGGATTGGGTAATAGGTATTTGTAGAGAGTGGAAATGCAATGGAATGTATAGGTGCATATTAGAAAGAGACTCGATAGAATGGCGTAGAGCTAACCCCACGAGCTTCTGTTTAGTCTACAAGACAAATACTCTTTTACCAAAAAATTGTCCTCGCGTGTACCTTCATGGACTAATTTCTCTAATATGTCCTTAGGAGTAGGTATCTATAAATAACATTCGTCAGTCATCACATTACCGAAATATACCCTTACGGGAGTGTAGCCATTAACCCACAAAAGGGTAAAACACGCCTAGTAATAACCAAACAGACTACAAATCCATTTTTCCGAATAGAAAATCCGTTTTCACCAGTAAGCATCGTCCAAACATGTTGGACGACAACATCAAAAACACAAACACCAACAATCCTATTGTTAGCTGGGAAAGTTTAATAACATTGCACATTACAGAATTTACGAAGATAATTGACCGAGACGTTCACAAATGCGTCACAAAACGGTTGTAATGGGAAAACAGATGTTTATATAACAATGACGACATAATTATTATCGTCATCAACCTATCAGCTGAAGCTAAGGGATAATGTCACCAAGGATTGCCACAATGTCATCACGTGACCGGTGGATTTGTTGGATATAAAGTGTCTAATGAGCCAAATAGAAAGCCTACTGACATACTAAGCAGGCTAAACACATTAATCAACTTAACACGGATAAGGAAACCTGGTGTTTTATAGACAGTATTGTCTGCAGATAGTGACGTGTAAAAACAATGCCGTGCGTGTGATTGTGATCTAGCAATTAGTTGCCACTGTTCAAAAGAGGAATCACTTTTGAACCTTAAATCCAAGAATCTATAAAAATATCTTTGTAGCTTTTTACCATAAGACGTAACCTAATTTCCAAAAACTTAAATTGCAGTTTTTTCAAAAATTATTAAGGGATCAAAGGTGTATAGAATAAATGAGGCAATGACGTTTCTAGGAATAGATTTACACTAAAATAAATATACATAATCTATTGCTTGCCAATTGGTATCTATTTCCGACTTTACTCTTTGACGTGGAACTCAAATATAGTTAGTTTTGTGAAATTGCGAAGTTGGCAAGACTTAATACTATTCTGGTGCTCTTTAAAACATAATGGGAATAATTAAAATGAAGTGTTCTATAAATACTGTTTATAATAAAGTGTTGTTTAGTACCTTTCGACTTTATTCCTAGTAGTAAAGAGTTTAATTCCCTATCTGCATAGTTTTATAGTGTAGTTAAAACATCAAGGCGAAAGCCAGGCGGAAAAGACATGAGACAGACTCAGACGAAGTGCGTCCCGAATTAGCATTTAATCAAACAATAAAGTTATCACAATGTTAAATTTTTGGTAGCTACTATTTATTTACATGTCAATAAAGGCCGCATCGTGAAAACTATACAACCGTATCGAAAGCAGGTTAAATAAAAATCAACAAGTAATAACTAATTTTCACTTGAGTCTAACAAAAATTAGCGCTTTAAAGCTTAATATTTCATAAACGGATTACTTGATCGAAAAACTGTTTCATCAAACCCGTTTTAATTCCTATCCAACGACCCCACACTATAGGGTAGACGAGAAAAAAAAATACATCCCCACGTTACGTGTAGGGGAGATACCCTAAAAAAAAGTTTTGTGAATTTGATTTGTACAACTTTGTTAGCGTGACTAATATGCATATTCATGCCAAATTACAGCTTTCTAGTACTAAGAGTCTTTGCGCTAGGCTGCGTACGGACGGACATGGCGAAACTATAAGGGTTCCTAGTTTGACTACGGAACCCTAAAAAGTGAAAAAGAGACCATGAGCTTTATACGACACGGAACTCGACCCACCTGCCTGCCGCCTAGTTAAGAAGGCACGCGCTAAAATGTGTTTTGTACGCTCCGACGGGACTTCTTAAACTTGCCGGATAAAACTTCACCTTTAAGATCGACGCAGCGCTGTGTTGAGAAAATCACCCCCCAGATTTCCCTTATCAGCGGACCCAAGATTTCAAGCGAGCAAATCAGCGAGCCAAACCGCGACACCGAAGAAAACAGGTCTTTTTCTCAGCTACATAAGCCGTTAATATCGTTGGCATGCTGTCGGTTAAGGTCGTCTTTTCTGTGTGATTTCCCAAGAAAGTGACGTTGCACGAGGCATCAGGAAGCATAACCATTCAACCGAAAATTCAGTCAGCCACAGTGGGATATGTCAGACAGGACACCGTTATCATCGTCAGGTTCCTTCCGCCCCCAAAACATCCAAGGTTACTAATTTAGACGCCCATTAATAATCATTTGCGTTATCATCCGGAATGTCGTGCGGAAATAGCGCCCATACAAAACAAGTGCGTGGGAGTTGAACGATTATTCGCCATTTGATAGGAGGCAATTGCAATCAATGCCGAGAACCCCTAGACTGCATATACAAAGGATGAAATATCTAGTTCACGGTACTGAAAGTGATGACAGATTCATAGCCCAAGACTCAATGTAAGAGTCTACTTTGTATGATAATTGAGGACGCTGGCAGTGAATGGTAATTTGGTATGAATGTAACCGACGACATGTACTAGGAACCCAGGAAGTGAAAGGATGTAGGAGGCGAGCTGATACTATTTTCAGCTAAGAACCGCGTTATAAAATTTGGAACCGACACTTGTCAGTTTTAATGATTAACTATGATACTGTGCAAGTATAATCAATTTTATTCGACGTCTCAGGATCTCAGAACAAAAATATAACGATATGGTAGAGTAAAAAAAAGTTTACTACATGTTGATAACTTTTGAGTGTTTTTTATCTGTTGATTTAACAGCATTGAAATAAAGTTGTAGAGAAGTTGAAGTGACAAACCTTTTTATTCCGCGACTGTACAATTAACCTGTGGCTAATTTCGAAACCTACAAATTCAACAGTGTACGTTAGTTCGTTATTCACGCTTGATAAAATAACAACATGTTTTCCTTCCTTCCCAACAAAACGCATCATCGGA
The DNA here is from genome assembly GCA_949316455.1 of Acleris holmiana. NCBI lineage: Eukaryota > Metazoa > Arthropoda > Insecta > Lepidoptera > Tortricidae > Acleris > Acleris holmiana. The sequence continues at coordinate 2,664,692 of OX438772.1, forward strand.
GTGACATGACGATATGCACAAAAACAAAATCGAACAATGACATACAGCGTGTCTTTTTTGTTGATATTCGTCGCCATTCATCACACTCGCCTTCACATCTGTCAATGTTTAAGATCGTGTTATTAGGAACACGAAGAGAGCCGATAAAATTTCACAAGTTGGAAAAAACAGACCCAAAAATCAATCAACCAAGTCTTGGTCTATAACAATTACCTATTTACACAACATGCTTATTAATATGGGCATCACGAAGATTCATAAATACTATACGAGCCATTAGCTGTACGCATGAAGAATCTATTACAGTCAAATAACAAATAACCTTCGTGTATTTGCGTTGTAGTTTACACATAATAACAGACTGGTGAAGGAAAATGGTCGTTATTTGATTTGCAATAGGGCATTATTAGATTTTGCAACACAATGCAAACATGCCTGCGGAAGTTTTGTACTTTTTGTCAAACGTAGACAAAGCCAGCTTATAGATAATTCGAAATATTAAATTTAGTTCTTACCTAAGTATATTTGTTTTGGTTACAAGTTAGTTTATCGAATAAAAAAATCACTAAGGACATAATACCAAACACAAAAGGCACCTTATAGTTAATGCGACAAGGTTGCTATTACAATGTTACTAAAATAGGTATTGGGCCTTACGAGGTACCTTTACAGTTTAAAGCTACGGGAGTTCAAAATTAAACGTTAAGGTTATCGCGAATCTCCAGTTGAGAATAAACCAAACATAATTAACCGTGAATCACCCAAAACTCTTATCACTGTCATCATTCAAACCCAGTTTTGTATACAGAACTTATCTATCTACCTATCATATCGCTTTACTCGTTAATGGTATTTGAGTTAAAGCCGATCCCATGAATCATTTTTGAAATAACCCACTAATAAAATTAGTGTTATACATTAAGGATTTTTTTGAAATAGCCCACAATAGACTGGCGTACGTAGACGTATGTTATAAACGATTTTCTTAGGAAACCTATCCTAGCACCCGTTGTTATCACTAAATAGTATAAAACAAAGTCACTTTCTCTGTCCCTATGTATGACCCTTTGTATGCTTAAATCTTTAAAACTACGCAACGGATTTTGATGCGTTTTTTTTTAATAGAGTGATTGAAGAGGAAGGTTTATGTGTATAATACTTTAATCCGGAGCGAAGCGAGGGCGGGTCGCCTACCTATATGTCGCGTATATAACTATTACTAACCTAACCTAACCAGGTTAGTAATAGGTGTTGTAAAGGTCAAGAACATAAATATTCCATGGATTAAATATAGGATACTTTACGTCATAAAATAAAAAGCTTCTCAAGAATTGACGACACGCTAAATGCCGGTAAGGGCAGATATTTGTGTGATGAGCACGAGTATTTGTTCCTGGGTCTTGGATGTTTTCTATGTATTTAAGTATATATTTCTCTATATAAGTATGTTTATCGTTGTCTAGTACCCATAGTACAAGCCTAGAGCTTAGTTTGGGACTAGGTCAATTTGTGTGAGATTTGTCCTGTGATTATTATTATTTTTAAAAAAATCTTCTACGTTGACAAAGCGAAGGGAAGTAAACGTATTTATCTTTATTTAAATACCAAACTAATGAGTATACTGGTAATACGTAGTATTATGGAAGGAAAGGAATAAGTGGGTGTTAAGTTGTAACCTTTTACTTATCGTTACCAACGTAATCTCGGAAATTACTTAACCGTTTAGCAAATTACTTTCACTTGGAAGATAAAAAATTATCGATACTAAAGCTTTTTGCTTTGAACGTTTATAATTTCACCATTGTGTAATCTTAACTGATATTAAACATGCGAAAAACTTGATAATTTTCTCTTTTTGCTTGCTTACAAATGAAACAATGCTTTAATCACGCTATTTTTAGCACAAAATGGAAGGCGGAAAGTGACATAGGTAGGTACCTACCCTTTATCCTGAATAAGGTGTTATTATATTAAACCTAAAGTCGGGCTCGTAGACATATTCGCCGCATAAACGATTGATGATTTGCTAATTTACATTTATCATCAGTGACATTAATAAATTGAACTCCGAGTTAGAACTTCCGACCAAAATAGCGGAAGGCAAGAAATATGGTGAATCACATCAAAGTGCGACGTGAACATGACACAGTCATCTTTAATACATTCATAGGTACTACCTAAATAACCTTAATTTATAAATATTTATTCATGAATGTGAATCATCCTGTGATATTGATAGTTTTAAATAGGTAGCTAATAGTCAGTTATAGGCTACATTCCGACTGCACATTTTCGGCCATATGGTTTGTAACAATGCTGGCTTGAAATTGGTCATAGTCATCAAAAATAAGAAAAAAAAACTACCGTCGTGTCATTGCGCATTCCTGAACTCGGCTTCACCTGTTCAATCCCAAACAAAAAGCCTACACACGGTGTAGAAATAGTAGTACAAAACATTGCGTAACCCCAAAGTCGGCGTTTCATTCAATTGTACGCGGGAGTGGATAAAAACATGGCGGGGCGCGGTGCCGGGCCGCGCTTGGTACGCGCCTGCGCCGACATCGCGCCGTGTGCGCGCGCGCTTGGATAAATGCACTCTATCAACGTTGATCATAATGGGTTCTACTTGAATCTAGTCATGACAAACACTTAGATTTCTAGTGTTTGAAACTTAATTTTGTTTAGTATAAGGTGCCTTAAGACTTGAAGAACATTGATATAGGTATGCGTAATACTTATAGGGCTATGTGACTATATGTTCAAACACATTAAACCTCCTAGTTTTTAAGTATACCTAAGAGACAATCCATTCTTAATAAACCATATTCACTCTTTGGAAATTTTTATTACACAAATAGTAAAAAGAACAGAAGCAAAGCAATCTTAATTAGGTGTAACGCAATCGCATGAGGAAAACACGGCAACTTCTTAGTAAAGTTCACCTTTATTTATACCGGTATAATTAATACAATCGTAAGATTCCACGCCCAAATCGTATACCTACCTCAATAATGTCCTCAATGCCCTATAACTAACCAATAACAAATGCCTCTTGAGAAACAATATTAAATTGTAATAGATTTCCTAACAATGGAGCAACGGGACTAATGACAATTAATAGATGGCTCCGTCTGCAACTCGGAGACGGCCATAAAGAGGCCAAGTAATGCGCTCATAAATATACATTTAGCGGTACTAAACAGGTTCTCAGGTCCCATGAGCCTTACGAACAGAGCAATCATCTGATTGATATCATCAACTATAATGATAAAGTTCCTTGGTCCTCCTTCCAGTCTTGGTGTCGTTTTACACGCCACTAACTAAAATTGGTACCATATTATTTAGTATCATCTATATCATCATATAAACCGAATGACGTCCACTGACGATGAAGACCTAGATTTTTTAGAGCATGTTTACTTGTATCATCTTCCTATCTTCCCTCTTTTGGCGTCAAACTTTAAACATGATCTTAGAACCCAAATCAACTATTGTCTAATTGGCCTTGTGGTCGACTGGTAGAGAATACCTCAAGTCATTTAGTACGCCATTTGTGCTTAATGTTTGTATAGTGCAAGCAAGTTGAAATAAATAAATGAATTTGTTAGGTTATAACAATAGAGAGCCTGCCATCTAACCTCTGTTTTTTTGGGACAAGGGAACCTGACCTTTTGGCTCATGGTTACACATTCCACCAATTCTAGTGGCACGAGGTAGATTTACATGCAAGATTATAATAAAGATATAGTTGAGTTTTCATCTCAAATGTCTCCGTCTAGAATGGCACGACCTTTTTTAACAAACACCTAACATAAATGATGATCATCTAGAAATCTTTGAACAGATAATAAGAAGCAGAAGGAAACATATCAGACATATATGTAGTTTTGATGATAACAATCGCAGGTTCTGCCGAGATGTTTGTAATAACTATTGAAACAGGTTTACCTATTACGTAGACCTTGACGTAAAGAAACAAGCAAACATTATTTATTATAAATAAACCAAACAATGTCAGGTGTTCGGTTTCCACGTTCGAAAGCTATTTGAACTTGTTATTGTTGTTTCGAAAGTTTAGGAGCGTCGAAACTTGGCATAAGGAAAGTTATGGAAGACTGTGATAAAACAGATACACTACAAAAGTTTTGTCAAGAGTTTACGAAAGGACTTAATGAATTTATATTAACATCCATGAAATTATATGTGTATGGGATGGAAACCGTATAAAACATTGAAGCAATCAAAATTGTTGATTAGGTTGTGCTCATGCATAGCAAACAAAAGTAATTACACCAACAAAGCCTCTTCTACACAACAACTGTTTAGTTTATAGTTGTCTTCATATACTAAATCAAAATAAATATCGCTAATAACAGTATAAATCCCGTGTTCTTTTGCTTTAAAACGAACTAGCAATTTTAGTTAAAACCGCACATTTGCCTGTCACAACAGTTTACAAACATTTTACCGCTAAGCCGCAAGAATCTCCATCGTTCTATGCATGTGGCTCACAACAACATAAATTACATGGGGTCACAGATCATCTTAGTAATGTGACCGTACAAATACTTGAAACGTTCATCAGCATCTATGACAGACAGATTGGTTAAGGCTGCAGCTATGCTAAACTAAATAGGAGCATCTCTTGGGACGGTATGAAGAGAGATGACAGTAACATCAGCAGCCATCTTAACTATGTAGGTTAATCTTTAATCGCCTTCGGTATTCTCAAGTCTTATCTTAACGAGTAAATCTGCATACTTCACTTATTACACTTCACGTTATGCAAGGAATGCGTGCAATATTGGGGTTCTCGGTTACAAAACCATTTGAATATTTATTAATAGTTTACGGTCCGTGAATGTATTCTAACCGCGCCTGTGCCCATCTATTGTCGTCTAATAACATTCCATTGTGCTCGTGACCTTCTGTGCATCATCGATTGTAGCCTTATTGTAGCCGACAGGTATAAAACGAGCACGAGTCATAAAATGTTGTAGAATTCAGAATTCTACAACTTTATAAAATAAATTGCAAAATCCCGCTTCTGAAATACAGTTGATTTTGGGACACGCTGTAATTAATAAAGGCTTGATATTTTTAGTGTGAATGTTCGCCCTTGAGAGTGTAATATCCGTATCAAATTAAGTAAAGCGATAGTTGATTTGTAATAGTTTTAATTCGTTTTAGGCGACAGCGAGCAGCGAACACTAATTCCCACGCGAAGGCGGATTCTTAACAAGGTCTTTCAACTTCAACAAGTTATTTTCAACTAAAGATTGAACGTTGTTGTAGAGCGCCAAGTTGTTAGTGGTTTAATTGCGTTCAAAATACATGCGTATATACAGGATGAAACCGTCGATATACATGACCTTCGGTGTCATTGTCAAGTACTTCAACACGCATTGCCCTCATTAAGTCAAGTTGCATCCTTTTAACTTGTAACACTAGCAACCGCAAATCAAGATACCGTTAACGCTGTCCGTTAAACACAACAGACTTGCAAACATACACTCGGCGTCAAAAATATCGCCCCTCCTCGGAAAATAATTACAACCGACTTTAAACCCTATTTGATCAAGGACAACAATATGATTGTTAGGTATCATTTGAAAGGTAATAAAGTGTTTTTTTAGGAAAATTAAAAAAAAAAAGGACTTTTCCTTGGGGTCAAAAATTAAAGGAAATGACATTGCGAACAGTTGAAAAATGTTTATTCAAGTTTAAATTTACAACAATAAATGGATAACAAAATTTTACAAAAAGTGCCTAAAATTAACTTAAAACCTAGTTTTACCCCCCCTTGCCCTTATCACTGCCTCTAAACGGTCTTTCATTGATCGACTTTACGATGTCCTCTTGTGGAATGTTGCCCCATTCTCCGATGACTGCGTCCTGAAGATCTTGCAGGGTGGTAGGGGCGGTATCTCGTGACCGAACCCGTCGCTTCAGCTCGTCCCAAAGGTGTTCAATCGGGTTTAAGTCAGGACTCCTGGCTGGCCACGGCAAAACGGGAATCCCGACCTCCTCCAGATAATCCCGAACAATTAATGCAGTGTGGGAGCGAGCGTTGTCGTGCATTAATGTGAACCCAGAGCCGACGTAACCCGCATATGGCATCACATGCTCTTCCAGGATCTCGGCAATGTATCGGCGAGCATTCAGGGACCCTTGGCCGCGAGTGCTTCCAGTCCTGGAGACGCAGACAAGGTCGGTTTTGCCGTCTATAGACATGCCCCCCCAGAACATGCAAGAGCCACCTCCGTAGCCCACTGTCTCTTCAATACAGGCTTGAGCAAATCGTTCGCCCGACCTTCTGTAGACTCTGGCCCGCCTGTCGTTGCAATAAAGACAGACTCTCGTCTCATCGGTAAAGAGAACCTGCCTCCATTGCTCAAACGTCCAATCGACGTGGTCGCGGGCAAATTGCAAGCGATCTCTGCGATGCTGTGCGGTCAACATTGGGCCTGTAGCAGCCCTGTGAGCCACGATATCCTTCTCCCGCAGTCTTCTTCTAACCGTAGAGATGCTAACTGATCTTGTCCGAGCTTCTCTGAGGCGTTGTTGCACCTCAACAGCACTAGCGAAGCGATTGCGTAGAGATGATGTCACGATGAAGCGATCATCTCTTTCGGATGTGCAGCGTCGCCGACCAGCCCCACGTCTTCTGATGTAGCCCCCAGTCTCCTGGAACCGCTGAAATACTCGGCGGACAGCATGACGGCTTAAATTGAGTTGCCGAGCGACATCACACTGCCGAACTCCTGCTTGCAGTAGTGCAACCACTTGAGCTGATTCAGCAGCGGTGGTCTCCATGTTCGAGGGTTGTTTTCTTGCTTGAGTTCCTTAGATGTGTTCTCTTCGACGTCTGGATAGTGAATGATTGACATTTGACCTTGTACAGGCATTTTATACCCCTGGAAAAGGGCACAACTCGCGACCCTTCAAACGAGTATTTGTGCACTTTTTTTTCGAAACGCTCTGATTCACAAGCCATTACGTTTTGTTTAAATTAAACATTATTAATTTAAAACACATTAAACGTGCTTTTAATTGATACTAATATTAATTATGTAACATAATTTCGCTAAGGTCTAGATTAAATGAATCTGATTTTCGCGGAGGGGCGATATTTTTGACGCCGAGTGTATACGAAAATGTATAAAGTATTAAAATGTAGATAAACCCGATGGCTGAAACTGATCGATTTTTCGGAATGATTATGTTAAGTGTCTCTGCCTCTCTGGGTGTATATTATGGGTGTATGTTATGTCTGTATGTTATGTATTCATGACGATCGGATGAAGCGTTGAACCGTGAAAACGGAACAAAGAAATAAACACAATTTTGCAGTAATAATATCAATAAGTATAAGCCACCATAACGTAGGTAACCACGTACGGACTTCAGTTTTTAGGGTTCCGCACCTGGAAAGGAAAAAGCGGAACCCTTATAGGATCACTTTGTTGTCGATCCGTCCGTCCGTCCGTCTGTCAAGACCTTTTTTCTCAGGAACGCGTGAAGGTATCAAGCTGAAATGTATATCAAATATTCAGGTCTACTGTTCCTTGGAGATGTAAAAAAACCAAACTTCTAAGCCAACGCAGTCAAAATATACAGCCGTTTATGCCGCAAATTTCCGCAAATTTTCGAAACTCGCAAGGGAATCAAAACCTAAAGGGTACTTTCAGTCGATCTAGAATCTTGAAATTTGGTACGAAGCAACGTCGTATAGCATAGATAAAGGAAAAATTGTGAAAACCGTAAATTTTTAGCTACATCACAAAAAAAAAACATTTTACGATTGCAAACTTTTATGCAGTTGGTAAACTAATCGCGACTGTCATCGGCAAAGTCAAGTTCGTCCCTCAATAATATTTTACATTCTTATAAGTTTGTACGGAACCCTCGGTGCGCGAGTCGGTCGCACTTGACCAGTTTTTTTTGTTTTGTTTTTTTTTGTATGGTAAGGAGAAGGCACACGAGCACTCAGGCCACCTGATGGTAAGTAGAATCTGAGACCCATAAACTTATGAATTCTCAAGACTATAATCTGCAATGCGTTGCCAACCCTGAGGACTAAGATGAAATGCTTCTATGCTAGTAATTTCACCGGTTGTCTTATCCCACACCGCAACACAACAATGCGAACTCTGCTGCTTTTCGGCTTCAGTGCTCGAGTCCTATTTTTACAACGTGCAAACGTGAGATTTAAGCATATTAAGTATTCTGTTCAGCCAGTTTGTTAGTTGTTTTTTTGTAAAGTATTAATAGAGGTTAAACACATTCGACCTGCTTGTTCATTTGCGAACAACGCTATATAGCTCGGCTCTTGGCAGGTTCGCTTCGTTTGAATTTGAATGTGTTGTTTATCAGATTTTTCGGCTTCGGTCAAAACGCCAGAATGTTTTGCCAGCCGGTTTGTTCAATATATTGATACCTAACTATCTTCTGCCCGCAACTTCGCGTAGCTTTCTATTAAGGTAAGGACCAAATAATTGGCTAACTCACACAATTAAATGTTCTATGAAACTTTTCCGTCGTGCAACGAAAATTAGCCATACTGTCTGTAGCACAAAGGAACTTTTTCCGTTTTCGTTGTTTGTATGGTTAACTGCGCGTAACAATGGTCCAACTTTTAGGACTAACTTTTTGGTATAACAGTATAGCTATTTTTCATATCTCAGCGGAAAAGTTAGTTTCTTAATTTTAGCTCTTAACTAGGCTAATTAATATCAGTGTACATATTTTATTTATTATTTTATTTTATTTTATAGAAATAGGTACAGTAACAAGTCACAGACGTAGAAAGCATAACAACAGAAACTGAAACATATAAGTAACACTCAGTGTCTGCAACTCAACACTAACTGTACTCAACATTTGTAGAATACAAATAGCATTTTTATAGCTCTAAAAACTATTTTATTGAAAACCTATGTAAAAAGCCTACTCAGTCAAGAGTTATACTGCCAACAATGGAATTTTTGTTTCGCAAACGACCGATACGCATCATAAATATTACATTTCCATTCTTCCTCGTTCGTTAGGACCAATTTCATTTACAAAAGCAACAAATATACAGTCAGTTGTTATAACAAAGTACGGTTTTGGAACATCATAACAGTGACATAACAGAATGGTAATCGATATTAATTGAATTGAATATGAAACAATGAAATTACATATGACAGCATTCACGTTTGATCGATCACTCATCCACCTAATAACATTTAATGACACATCCAATGCGGATAATCCAGCGAACGTGTATTTTTCCCGAAAGCAATACACTTATTTTTAGATATTAATGGCCTCAAATAACAATTTCAAAAACAAATAGCATAGTTGGTAGGACCCTGTGCAGACCCCATCTTATGTGTGTGTGTTCACATTGTTGTTCCCGTGTGGGGATAAGACAACCGGTGAAATTACTAGCATAGAGGCATTCTATCTTAGTCCTCAGGGTTGGCAACGCATTTGAGTTCAAGGATTGCAGTCTAAAGATTATAGTCTTGAGAACTCAAATGTCGGTCTCAGATTCTACTTACCATCAGGTAGCTTGAGTGCTCGTGTGCCTTCTCGTTAACATAAAAAAAATATAAGCTAAACGTGTTCAAAATGTATGTTTCGAAATGAGCATGTCAACACGAAGTTTGGCAACAGTTCGCAATCTCCGGTCCCTGTGCCGAGAGGACACTGGCGTGCCAACCGTGAGAAACTGCAAGGTCTGTCGCAAGGAAACGTGAGAGATGATCACTACCATCAGTACCAACTTAAAAACAACAACGCCGCAGCATCTATTACGACTCTGCTAGGTCTAAATTACACTGATAACAACGAAACTAATAGTTCAGATCGTGTTACTAATTGTTAATTCAATGTTTTATTAGGTGCTCGTTTTTATCCGCTTAGATCTAATTCCTAAAGAAAAAAGGTAAGGAAAACCAATTCAAAACGAAGTCATGCTTAGATTCATCTCGAGATAGACGCATCGGAAAATAATTGTATAGAATTGGAGATCATGACAATGAACGATGATTCAGATTAATATCAGTCAGACTAATCACAAATATAATTATCTCCCACGAGAGCGTAATGAATAAAAGAGATATAATTACAGAGATAACTTTAAAACCGTCACAGTAGGATTGCTCAAATAATTAAAAATAAAAGCACTACTACACAAGAAATTTACTAGGATTATTTCTAACGTGTAGCTATTAGTCATGAATGTTAATGGTCCAAAGAGGTGATATAAGAGTATATCTTTAGAGCGGAGATGATCGCCAATCAGCATAAACATTTCAGTCACTAATGGAACAGAAAAACCATTTTATTGCTCTAATATACTGCCAGCTGCTTCACATCAAATAAATTGCCGAGTGACGTCATATCGTAACTTCAAGAAGTCAAGGTTCCCAAGACATTGAATGTATTGAAATAACTCTTGATAAGTCTGAATGCGCCAAAAATGCCAAGGGAATGTAATAAGCTGTGCTTTGGTTTAGTAAGAACCTAATTAGGAATTCTGCTTTGTGATAATCCCTTTGAAACTGGCGGCTTAGAAATTGGAGTTGCCTTAAAGTGGAATGACTGGCCACTAAATTTTTGAAAAGGAAATTGATAATCTTGTATTACCATAACCTTGTAGGCCCGGGGAGCGAGCGGCCAAGACCTATTTGCGTATGCCCACGCGTCGCACCGAATGGATATCAAACACAAATATTTGCACGATCCACAGAGGAAAATACCCCTCAATTTTTGCTGCGAATCTTCAATGGTTTCGTTCAGGAATAATGTTTTTCTTTCATCTTTTCGAGCATTCCGCCAGCCTAGTGACAATTCCATCGGGAAACAATGTCATAACCAGTTGTCGTTTCTGATGAGTATTTATTTTTATGATAGAGATGACAACATCGCACTTAAACTACAAGTTACAATTGAATGTCACTTACACTGAATCCGCCATTGCACAAACACCAACCAGAACACACTGTTCCGTAAATTTTAAACACAAACAACATTATATGTGGCACGAACAGGCTCGCAGTTCTTTTGTACAATTCATCGATGTTACTGAAAAACAGATGTCCATGTAACGATATTTAACATTCGCTTACATTACATTTGTAAATAACACACGTTTATATTAAATAATACTTACAGCTGATTAATCTTCATGTCTTATTAAACTTTCTACTACAAGATACATAATTCGAACTGGATGCGAGATTAATATTAAATCAAAGATAATATCTTCCGTCTTTGATCTCACGACACAAGCCGATAGATAACTTTCATACGCGTCTAATCTCTCTATCAAAGTGCTTGACATGCAAAATGAAGACTTGGCTCAGTCTCTCGCTAGTCTTTGAAGATGTATCTTTGGGATAGCAAATTGCACCTTAATATCGTCTAAAATTAAAATATTGTATACAACGCCTCATCTTTAGAGTTCTTGACACCCATTTCCCAGACCGGGTGTAAATAAGCGACAAAATGGTTCTGCGTAACAGTACTTTAACGGCCATTTCATGGCATCGCACAATAGAAATTTCCTTAATGTGTCGTAACAACGAAAGCAAGTTGAGAATCCGTGAAACGCATTGCGTAACATACATGAATTTGGCCAGCATTGTAATTTGTTTTCTGAACGAACTTGTGCAATAATTTAATTAAGAATTTTACGCAAAGCCGGTTCCACGTCGATTATTAATTAAGCTATATGTATTGCGTTTGGATTCAAATGGGTATTGTCAAACAGAACACGAATTAAATAGCATCTTATTTTTTGTTATGATTATGACGAATCGGTAGCAATTCACACAGTAAACCGAGACAAAGCTCATACAATAACATCATACCGTTATCGTATGAAATGCATACATTTACGGCTTATGCTCGAGCGGGATTCTTTAATCACTTCTTCAGTAGCGAGACTACGTTTTATGGGCCAACCCATGCCCCAGATAGTTTAGCTCGAATGGGAGCAATGTTCCCGATAAAACAGTATTCCTTTATTTAATGGAGGATAGTACAAACACATGTGAACTGTGGAATTACGAAGTCAAAACAGCTCTTCTTAAAAATCCCACTTCTGACCTGAATAAAACAAACAAAAATTTTGCTTTTATATGTTTTTGACGATTTTTAATGAAGTTACAAGCGTCTTCAAATTGTAAATAAAGGCAATCACGTAATCAAAGATCATGCCTGCTTGAATATAATATTGGACAAATCAGACTGTCATCAAAAAATGCTGCCTCAACCCCAAAGATAGGTCATAAATGAAACTGTACTACGGTGACAGGTGTCAGGATTTACTTCTTATATTCCCTTCACTACAGATAACGTTATATTATATGTACATGAAACCTGTTAAAATAATGCGCATGCTTTAATGTCGTTCACATCCATTACAGGAATAATCAATCACGTATAAACACATCAAATTAACCTCCGTCATTGTTAATTGTGTGTCCAGCATGGCTTCTTCAAAATTCAGTGACGTAAAAACTTTCCTCGAACGCTTGTTCATATACATCGACCGGCTATCAACGCGGAGCCTTGTCAATAAATAATTCTCATACGGATATTACGATACAATACAAGGTTAACCTTATAACCTATATTGGTCCTTTCGATACTTAAAACGTTTTCCATGTCAAAGGTTTGAAGAACGATCGATTAAGGCAAGTTATTTCAAAGTGACCAAATAGAACTCCTGCCACGGTCCAAATTTCTTCCGTATGAAATTTCAAACGCACTTACAATCTTTTTATGAAATGTTAAGTCGTGCATTAGGATGTGAAGCACGTACAGATTAAAATTTACTCCCCGTTGACTGCGATGCGGATGAATTCCGACACACTCCGCTTCAGATGGCAGGTCAACAAACGTAAAGTCGTTAAAATTCCACTCCTCCTTTGCTCTATTGAGGAGCTTAATTTTATCCACAGGATATCTCAGGGCTTTGATTCAAAAGATATTAGTCACGCGATGCAATAAATAAATAAACTGGGGCCGGTTTCTCGAATACTTATTAGTCCATTAAATTTCACTCGTCGACTTGTAGATAATTTAATTGTGTGGTCTAATATTACTAGTGTAGTAAGTTTCGAGAAACGGGCCCCTGATCTAGATTCTAGATTATGAGTTACAACAACACCTCGGAATTTCAAATAATTTTGAATCATCTTCCGCGTCATACCATCCCTTTATTTACACTGAGTACAGTTATGCTTGATTGGAGCTCACATGCGGTCACTTCTGACCGTACACATGACAACTGCAATGTTTTAAATTACCTCTCTTGAATAACTATAAATAGACATTTCGTTCATTCATTCAACATTCAAACGACCTTCTCACTTGAATAGTCCTTAACAGCAAGCACCACAAAAGATTGCTCGATTCGGAACTTTTGTAGACACGAACATTAGATACCGCGGTGGCCTTATTTCTTTTATATCCAAGTTATTAACCTTACAACCCAAATAAACGCTTTGATATGAACGTTTTTTAATTATTCCATGAATTCATAATTCATGGCATATGTTTAGGACGTTATGCAAAACGAAAGCGGCGTGAATTCACAACAGTCAGTGCAGGCACATTAAACATTTAGACCTTTTAAATTTCACTGCTAGCTTTAATAAAGATCATTCGATTCCATAACAAGTGATAAAAAAGTTATGAATCAGTTTCATAACTTCCGTATAGCGAATTATTTAACTGGGACGCATCTTGTCTGACTCCCATAGTCTCCATTACTTTCACTGGGTGATTTATAAACCTCGTCGGCTTTAGGCATTGTTATTGTAAATGATCTGTTACATTTCCCTATTCTCACGCGACTTTTGTTCATGTCATAACCACATTCAAGCGAAAGATACAAGATAAGGTATTGCGTAAAAAAAGATTATCATCGAGGAATGTTTTAGAAATATTATCTGTAGCCATCCGGTCCTTTAAAAATGTTTATTGATCGATAACACCCAGTTTATGTACAACAATTAGTTCTACGCAAAGTTTATTTGGCTTCTATCAAGGCATGGAGGCCAATTTCATTTTACGAGAGGTAAGCTTTACAACCCTTCGCAGCGAAATTGGCTTCATTCCCGGAATTGAAGGTTGGTAGGTTACCATTAACCTTGTTACATCAAAACCACCAATAACAATTTGTTATTTAGTCGTAAGATTGGATACTTGATCAAATTCAACAAAGTATTGATTACGTGAATCATACGAATCAACTTTTTGTAACCAAACCTTTTGTACCGCATAAATATTGATGGTACCAAAGTACGACTCTTTCATAAACAACTCGTACCCTTAATACAATTGTGTGAGTCAGTCAATATGTCTTGAAAACAAGGTGACCAGAAAGATGATTGAGCCGTAGTTAGTCACTGGGTAATAAGTAAATTCAGGGCAAAGCAAGTAAAATTAAGATAAGGATTGGCTATAATATTTTAAAATCTGCATAAGAGGAGCGCGCTTATAAAACGAGACAAAAACTGCTTATCTAATAATAATAACCATTTATCAGATGAAGTGTCAGTTTTAGTGTCAGGGTTATAGGAATAATAAATAAATTAATCATTCTGCCTGCGCATGAATTATTTCTCGAGAAACTTATGACGATTACGAACAAAAATCAAATTACCACATTGTTCATGAAAACAATGATCCAATAGCGCACAGTTCTGATGGCGTGCGATTAATTCCTATTATACCAGTAAATACCATTGAAATACGCGTAGCCGACGTAACTATGAAACCTATTCAGAGTGAGCAGCTGCAAAAGCATTAATGGCACAATTCCGCGACACTAAGGAAGTAAAACGTAAGAATGTTAAGATTAGTCAATCTACCTACCTACAATGACTGGAAGCAGTACGTCAGCTTGTTCGCGAAAACTTCAAAGGCACGGCTCGATTTACAAAGCAACGATACAAAATCTGTTGAACTTCACATTTAGGCCTAACGTACCACAACAATAAGGAGTTACACAACAAGTTGCATAAAAAAACGTGCTTGTGAATGAAACAATCCGCAAGCCACTAATGCAAATTTTATTAAATGCTATCACACCGCATTATAAGTAGTCGCAGATATGACACGGAAGCGAATAACATTAAACTTGTCTGCCTCGTACGTCTTAAAAACGAAATATTTTACACAGTTTATAAAGTGGTCCATGTATCTGCCAACTACTTTTTCCTTTGTCCGCGAAGACGCTGTGTGCAAACTTTTTTCTACTTTCACGGCCAAATGCACCTCGCAGATGCATTGGAAATATCAGGTGGCACGATGCATTGAACGTGAGCATTTTAAGTTGAATAAAATTCACAAAGAAAACAGGTCGTTTTATCAACACCTGCCTCAGCCACTGCATTATAATAAGCACTTACCAAGTAACTGCTTTTATTTGGACAATGACTTCATATTTCTGTGGCAGTATGTCTTTGTTTGTTAAAATTACACTACCAACAAGCTTTTGTTTCCTTAAAATGACTGTATCCTCAATATACCTTCCATTGCCGTCGGAAAGATAGGCTTTCTTTACTTCATTTTAAAGGAAGCGGCAATGTAGTGTGAGGTTTATAGCACAGATGCCAAGGTCAGGTGTATTGGTGAAAGGGATTGGCTGGTAGAGGCATGCTCTGAAACAGGTTCCCCGGTCAAGTACCGGGCGAAGGGAATAGGCCATTGTACTTACGTAAAAGTTACGTAGACTTATGTGGTGTGGTGTGTTTGCTTTGATTCTCGATGCGAAGTTTCTTCAATCTCACATTGTTTAGGACATGAAGAGCCACTCTAGCAATAGATATAACGTAGATCTCTATAATAAATAGTTATATAATATATATTGGAGTTGAAAGGATTCCAACAAATCTTCCCTAACCTTTGTTTTGCTTTCTTAGTTGACCACTTTAATAAGAAGACACATTCTCGATTCATCTACATAAGGCTATGGCAATACGTTTCGGCAGGTGTCTACCACGTCCACATTGCATCTTATCTTATCCATCTACAGACTCTCACATTTCTAGCATGTTTTGGATCAAATATATTAATTTTACATACGTAATCCAACATGACCACCAAACTTAGTTTATCCGTTCAACGACGTTTAATGATATAACTCATCAGCTATTGCGATACAAATCAGATAATAAACTACGTGTTGAATAGCATGTATCCTGATAATAAGCAAATTCATGACTTAATCTGCAGGGCTGATTACTTAAACGTTTACGATATTCCACGTCGGTTGTAACCTCGACATTACCAAAATGCAGAGGCCATTCAGCATACATACTGGCGTTTACACCATTGTAGTCTCTTCACAGGAGCTCCAAGTATGACGCATTCTTGTCTCAGATCTGAGTTCAGATTTATATTTTAACGTTACGTCGTCAGGCTGCAGAATCACGTCAATTCTCAGTAGTGCATGTACATAATAAGATTGAATGCATGTTACGTTGCGGTTAATAACTAAAATTCCTTTTAATATTTCAAACCGGTGCTAATCGTCCCGGGAATAGGTACGAAAGGCTGTTCCAAGAAAGCTTGATACTTGATAGCAGAGGACAGATTTGTATGCTCCAGTAATCTGCAATGCGAAGGGCCACACAGAGCGGTAACCATGCAGCGTGCTTTAGAGGCGGAGCTGTACGATTTGTGATTGTACAACAAAGCAATTTCGCTTCTTAAACGCTGCAGCCTATGCGGTAGCTTTACCACGCTTTAGTCTTCGAACTACATTTTCTCTAGACATCCTTGCAAGAAATATATTGCCCTGATTACTTTTCATCAGCTAGAATTTACCTTCAGTTGGGCACAAACGCCTCTACGCCTCTAACGTCACTATCCTAAATGTTATGCTAATCACATTGCCTTCCCGCCATTTTTCAAATTATTACTTACCTGCAACATTATCACCGCGTGTCTATCCAAAAATTGCAGGAATACGACAGAGACACACATACCTACATTATTTTCGTCCCGTTCACCCCTTACGGTAGTTTTTAATCTTGATGCAAGTCACCGGAAACGACAGATGTTTTAAGTTTTAGGCTTGTCGTGTGCTCTGGACCAGACCAATGTACCATAGACTAGGCTTGGAAAGGGCATCGACTCTTTCTATCATGATTATTGAATTGAAACCGTTAACCGAACGGGAGACGCTACAATATTAAAAACTAAGAACCAGTCTGGCTTGACTATGGAGAACATAATTAGAATACCACAGCAATAAACGCATGCGTCATAGGAATTTAATGGCATTATGTTTTCGTTGGATAAATGGATTCGTAAATCGTATTAGCAAACATGGAGCAGTTCCTAGAAACAAATACTTAAGCTAATATTAGAAAATGAATCTTAAGTACATAGGGAAGAATGGGCTCACGCGAGTTATCTATATTTTGGCTTGAGTCCGTCAGTTTGCCGCGAGTCGTTTAAACGGCGGTGTCGGTTATAGTGTTACAAAAAACACGATTTTATTTTATTTTAAATGTTCATATTGCCTTCTAAGTTTGAATACCAAGATTCTCAATCAAAACAACGACCAAAACGCGCCATATCATAAAGAACATACATAAACGTCAATTTGTTGAGTCAAGTTCTCGATAACGCGTCAGTCCCGACACGCAAGTCGTCCGGTGAGTGCCCAACCAAACAAACGCTAATTAACATATCAAAATTACTAATAAAACCGTGATAAATACCATATCGAAAACCCATGTAACGGTACAATAAGAATACAAACACGGACAAAGAGAAAGCGTCGAGGATTTCCAGTCAGGTGAAAGCAAGCATCGGCAGTGCTAACGCCGCGTCGCGTCGTACGGACGATAACATAACCTCAAAAATGTCGCTCGCGGTCGCTTCTGCTGTCATAATTACTGGTCTAGGCGTTTATTGGTACTTAAATAGACATAGACCAATTAAACACATCTTGTTGGAGCTGCGGTACACGGTTGAGATGCAAGGAGCCGGCCTCGGAGGCCTTATCGACGACTGGGTGAACATAACGAGAAACAAGATAGTGTTGCCAGACGCGAATAATAAAATTGCTGTTATCACCGGAGGAGCGCGCGGCATCGGCACTGAAGTTATAAGAGGACTGCTAAAAGCGAAAATGATCGTTATTATGGGTGTCAGAAAGCCCGAACTGGCGAAGAAACTCTCGGAACAATTTGAAAATGGCGAAAATCTACACGCATTCCCATTAGATTTACTTTCCTTGAAGTCTGTAAAGGAGTTTGCGGAGAGTGTTCTAAAGAAATTCCCTGAGGTTAATCTTTTGGTCAACAATGCGGGCATTATGTTTGGAGATTATAAACTGACCGAAGATGGATTTGAATCTCAATTGGCTGTCAATCACATTGGACATTTTTACTTGACACATTTATTGTTGCCAGCGCTGAAAAAAGCTGGAACGGCTGGAGAGTGCTCTAGGATTGTAAGTGTGACGTCATGCGCGCATCACCCAGGAAAGATTTTCTTCGATGACATAAATTCCAAGGAATACTATGACACATCAGCTGCTTACGCTCAGTCTAAACTAGCACAGGTAATAACTTTTATGCAAATTTTTATGTAACTACAATAGTAATAAAGTAGTTTAACACCATACTTGTATGTCATTCTCAGCATACACACATTCAAAGTAGACCTTACTGTATTCATTATTTGATTTATCTTTTGTTGCAGTTAATGACAGCAAGATATGTGAACAAACTTCTAGAAGAAACGGGTGATAAAGTTAGAAGCTATTCTGTGCACCCAGGGATTGTTGACACAGAGTTGTTTGACGGCACATTATTTAGAAGACTTTTCCCCTGGGCAATGAAGATATTCTTCAAAACACCAGCAAAGGGTGCCATTTCAATTCTCCATGCGTGTTTTAACAAAGATTTAGAAACAAGAGGCGGGTTATACATCAGTAACTGCATTGAAGGCATAAGCAACAGATTTTCAAAGAATCTAGATAATCAGAAAAGATTGTTCGACATGTCATGTGAACTAGTCCAGATCAATAAGGAGACCTTTGGAATGGAAGTACACTAACTGTTAAGTTAACGTAATTAAATTTTGCAAAGACTGCATAATGTTTTTAATGCATATACTATTTATAAGCATTTCTTACTTGTAATAGGAGAATATTTATTGTAAAAAAAAATTATTAATACATTTTTACTAAAGTAATGTGTTACTTTAATTAACTACACCAACAATTTCTTCTTTTATGTTGTGATTTGGAAATCCAACTATCCACCCTCTATTTCGTAAAGGATAAAATTCTGAATAATCCTTCATAATAAAGTCAAGAAGGTATAGGTATCATTGACAAAGAGTGACCACGGAACAAGCTTTATATAAATCAACAGTAGCAGGTACTTATTCTCTTATCTTACTGATAAGTTATCACCATCTCTGAAATCTACCACAATCTAGCATTAAAACACTCCATTAGAATAATGTGTAATTTGTGTTGAACAATATTAATATCTGAGTAATAAATCTGTTGTTTGTTTGCTATCAATGAGAATGTAATGGAAATATTTTTGATGCCATTATTTAGCAAGGAAGATTAAATTATTGATCATGCTAGAATAATCAAATAATATACAAAACTATGCTTCCAAAACCCTTGTTAAAGAAAGTATACAGATTTAGGATGAATCCCATAATAAACATGTAAATAAAAATCAATGGCAGAGCCACAAGCACAAAACTTACAATATTAATAAATAAAAGTCATAACTAACCTGCTAAAGAATCCAGATAGTCCTTTTTTCTTCAGTTTAGCTCTGTCTTGCTCTGACGGTCCATCGCCAACTTCATCCTCTTTCGAGGCACTTGAGCCCAGGGAGCACTCCGACAAACTTGATACTGTGCTTGAAAATGAACCACCATCTTTGCCCCTTTGGTGTCCACTTACACTGCCACCCCAATTCAATGTGCTTTTCGGAGAATCACTGGTATCACTTTTTTCACAAGTTGAAATAGAAAAGTTGCCTTCATCACTAAAGCTGCTCTTCTTAGACAGTTTGTCTATGTCGTCAGCAGTATCCTCAGGTGGTTTCACTTTAGGACTCACAAAATGCAGTTGTTTAGTGATAGGGTTGTAGGCCAACTGCATGTTGTCCAGAGCCTCGCTCAGCCTCATCCCGCCTTTTTGGCACGGCGAAGCCATATCGACTGTTTGAATCTCGAACGCGCTCAGATGCTCTGACCATGTTTACGCGAGGTCGAACTTCGCAGAATACCCATTGTTGATAATTTACAATAATTAGACACACATGTTATCACTAGCGTTCGTTGTTTTAGTTTGAGTACTAGCGGAGCACTTCAGCACTTAATGAAAACATAACACTTAATGTTAGGGAACGATTGTCTAATTAGTGTTTGATTTTAGGATGCATAACAAACTCCGTTTGCCTTGGAATTTATAGAAATATACTTATTATCTAACGTTCAATAACATTAGCTAATATTTCATGAGAAATCGTTACTATTATTTATCACTACGAGCTACAGAATTCAATTAGTCTTCTAAACATACGAAACACAAAGCACACACCCATCGCCTTTTACTTTCTACTGTAAATAAAATAAATTGACATTTGCTGCGCTTCGCAGCTTCGCTTGCCAAGCCGTGGTCCGAGTTATACCATAGACATACCTTCTAATCTGTAAGTTATACTAATACAAATTCGAAATACGTATGTTTCATTCTTTCATGCATGAATAACGAATAGTGCGAGAGAGATAACGTTAGCGTTTGTGACATACGCCTAATTCGGACCCAAGATTGGGTTGTCAAAAAGTATTGTGAAGTTAGCTGCAAAACGGTAATGCTTCTAAGTTAAAAAGGCTTTAAAAAGCTGTAACACAGGGCGTTGGCGAAAAATTTAATTTAGTAGGGTTGACCGACTGTACCTTGGCTTCTTTCATATTATTGTCGAACTGTCAATGCGTTTAGTTTTTGCACATGATTTTCAATAATGGTTTATTATGATGTTTTAAACAAACATGCACAATGAATTTATATTGGAATCGCTAAGGTATTTGTCGTATTTGATTATATTATATTTTTTATTCTAATGCATACTAACTGATATCATTACTAATTATTCCATCATTATTTGGACCAATATTGTTTGTATTGTATTTCGTAAGCAAATGATAAAACATTCAAACTCACAATGCACGACGTTATCACGTTTCATTACACTAAATACAAGTAAGGGCTTTCAGACTATAGGTGTACAACTTAATTGAGAGCCGGGACGAAGACGGTTTGCGGGGGGGTTTAGTATAGATTAGTGCAAACGTTAAGTCTGTATTGGATTAGATTCGAAATTCGTTTTAAAATTTATATTTTAATATTATATTGGTAAGCGAAATAGTAACTTATTAATTATATAATTGAACTCTACACTTTAAATGTTTTTTAGTCATATTTCTAGGATAAATAATCATAACATTCATAACCTAAAATGTAAATTAATAATAATATTAATTTACATTTTAGGTTTACTCATCCTCAATCACAATGTCAAATCAAATCAACAAGATCGGCTCATGCTTCAATACATTTTCCTTTGCTCTTGCTTTACCTTACACTCGCTCTCGATTAAGTTGTACGCCTTTAATAGCGGTCACCTAGTAGACGAAGCCCAGCGTTCCTTTTTCTGCTCTGAGAGCCTCCACGTAAGTATTTACCCTTCCGAATAAGGAACAAGCTCCAAAATTCTCGAATAAAACTAGTATTTTTTTATGAAAATATTTTTATTTCACCATTCCGTGTCAAAAGCATAGTTTCCCCATTTTATCATTATCTGGTCTGTGTACCTCAATCATGCATCAAGGCCATCAATAAATATTAATAAAATTATCTATTATTATAAAAATATAATAATCTAATATTATAATATTTACAGTTTAATACAAATCGCATGAGACTGTTTACAAAACAGTTTAAGAACGAGATATCACTAGCAAGCACTTGCGATTTAAAAAATGCAAAGGACGTTTTCATAATACTTATAGAGATACAAATTTGGATACAGTGTCTACAACCATACTGCCTCAACTCTTTGGTTCATTCCGTGATTTGTTATCAGTGGCACATAATTCAGGAAATAGCTCCATAATACACAAGTCGAGCAAATTGTACACCAACTGTAAGAAAAGAAAATATTATTTTCTAAACTGCCAACACATTAAAAATTTAAGTAAGATTTGAACGCCAAAATACAGATTTAATTAAGCAGTAACAAAACGCACAATCAGGACCGCCGCCGACTACTTGTATTACTAAAATATGACTTCAATTGCAAGTACAGTTAAGCAAGAAAAGTTTTGAAAATCGAATTCGGAATTAAATTGGCAACATGGTCCAATTTGACTTGCACACACTGCTGTTTATTATCATTGGCCCTAGTCATCCCACTATAACTTTACAAAAGATATTAAACGGCATCCCATAAAATACCCTTATAATCTGTGTTCTTTCATGTCACTCTAACATGACATATTGGTATAACGTGGATATCTTGTTGAGGTTTTTTAACGATTCCTATTTTCATATTGGGTAAACCTAATAAAAATGGAGTTCGAGAACTCATTTCCAAAATGTAAAAGAAGAAATCGCTTAGTACATAATAATTAGAGTTATACTTGTAAGTATCAAAACGTGTTGTGTAACCAAAAACAAACTTTAGATTTCTACTGTTGTCACTTTATCGCAGAGTTATTGTGGGATGAGCCTATGTCCCTGGAATATTAGAGAGTGTAGAGTGTGACCTGCTTGTTGTACTGCGGGCTCTGGAGCAGCGTGAAGCACTGGTCGAGGGCGCGGGAGAGGCCGGGCGCGGCGCGCGCGCAGCCCAGCAGCTGGCGCCGCGCCCGCGCGCGCTGCTGCCGCCCCTCCGCGCGGGGAGGCGACTCCTTTTTATTAAATAATAAATCTGCAACAAAATCCAAGCTGTTAAGAGGACTTATACGCTCATTTTACAGACGTGATTTTATGGTCGATATTTTACTTTTACAAATTTTAATGCGCAACACGAAAGATAATTTCAACGAATGTATGAGCTACATTTTTATTGTTTAATAAAATTTATTTTCATTAATCGTTCTGAAACCGGCGACTATTTTGTGAATTTTGCTTTCGATAAGAGGTTTAGAATACCGTATATTCGCGAATCGTTTTGACGTTTAAAAGGCATGAAAAAATTACAATTACTTGGTAAAATTTTGGCCACAAAATTGTTTTTGATTTTGGTTACTTAAAACTTTCGGCTGCTATTGTAAAATATGGATGTTGACATATGCAGCACCAGCCCCCTCTTTCATCCTGACAATGACAGGCAACACTTCAGTGTACATGGCGCGGTTTATATGAAGCCCAGAGATGTATCAGCGTGTTAACTTTGCAATATATATCGAATTGTCACCTGTCAAGAGTCATTGTCAAGATGGTGAAATAGGCTGGAGTTCAGGATTGAGGAGTCTACGTGTTTTTTAGTACGCAGCTTGTTTAGTATAATAATATTAGTGTGTGGTAGCAACAAGAGGTACCCACTCGTGCCTAGGCGGATGAGGTGCGCGAGCCGGCGCTCGGAGAAGAGTGTTCGCAGCGCGCGCGCGAGCAGTTCGGCGAGCGCCGCGTCGAGCGCGCGCCGCGCCGCGCCCAGCGCGCTGCCCGCCACCGCCGTCACGCACCGACCCGACCCGACCACTTTTATTACTGGAAAATACAACAAAACCTGTGGTTTTTTTCTAGTCGCGTGTTATACAGGATACTTTTTAATATTTGCTTCGCTATTTGTTAATCAATAAAACATGTTGTGTTATTTTTACTCTAGCTTAAAAAATATTAGTGATATTGCCGATTCTGGTTCCACTAACTTAACGATATTCATGGACCCTCTAATGCAGGGGTGCGAGGAGAGGGGAGTGTTGTTAGTAAGTTAATAAATGAAATTTCAAATTTAGAATATCAGTAGGAAAATAACAGTGTGTTTGGGACATAAAAAGGTAAGTTTTCACCAAATTCAGAGAATAAATTTTTTTTTTGTTAAAAATTAAAGTTAAATCACCAAAAACTTGGTTATTTGAATTTTTCACATACATTTTAGTGCTTGACTAATAATTATTGTGAACATTTACTTCAGTGTTGTGAAAGCTTAATAAAGCGTATTGCGTATTGTGTTTTTGGACTGACTTTAAGTACCTACCTACCGCAGTAAGTCCTAAACAATCCTCATAATTGCTTTTGAAGTGTTATTATATCATCAAAACTATAGCTTTTATTAACTTGACAGTAATGGCGGCAGTGTTAAAAAAAACTATAACACGGCAGACTAAAAATTTAAAAATATTTTTGTAATATTTATATTTTTAGTAATAATAAAATACATTAAAAAAACAATATGGTTTTACCAATTTAAAAAGGCTGGGTTAATGCATTCCGCGACTGTTAATAAATAAAATTAATGATTATTCAACTTACATAAATACATTATGCATTGCGTGAACCCGACCACCTTGTCCTGGTAGGTCGTTTCCCGCAACTCGACGGTGGGTTCGACGTCGAAATTATTACCGAACACGGCCTCACGAATGTCCCGCTTGTTCGTATGTCTCACTTGCACGCGCTCCACCTCCTCATCTTCTATCACTTCTATAGCTTCTTCAACGTGGGTGCCTTGTTTTCTGGAATGTTAACAAAAAAAAAGAAATTAAAAATAATGTTAATGTTAGGGAACGATTATTGTCTAATTAGCAGAGGGCGGAATATCTCATGGCAAAAATTGAAATGTCATAGGGATAGAACATTTTGCTTTATCGACTTGAATGAAAATAAAGCTAAATCTAAGACATAGAACTATACAATAATAATCAAAACTACACCTACATTTATCAAAAACTATATTTATCTAAAATACCGCTACCAGAGGGCATTGTTAATAATTATTTTGCTAAGTGTAAAGTATCGATACGAAGTATTATATTTTTTGGTAAAAGATCTTGCGCTACGTGAACCAGAACTACTTGTCGATAGTCGATAAAATACTTCGTTCTATCCCTATGACATTAAAATTTTTGCCATGAGAAATTCCGCCCTCTGCTAATTAGTGTTAGATTTTAGGATGCATTACGAACACGGGGGATTTCCGGTAACCTTCGGGGAGGGAAGATGGCCAGTTGAAAGATATCCCTTCTTTGGCTTTTGGCTTCTATTTTTGATTTATTTAAAGCAAGAATGCTTACACATTTTGATGTTTATTTATCTGTACATATACATTGATTCTTACAGGCCCCGTGTGGTTGCTGGGTTAGAATAGTGCCACTCCATGTCTTCCCGTGGATGTCGTAAGGGAATAAGGGCTTGTAGTACTGTTAGGCGATGGGCTTGCGACCTGTCACTAATACACTGGTAAAGTTCATGGCCTGTTTGTAACAAATGTGGTTACAGAATTATAAACAAGTCTCTTTAGAGTTGTTGGTATTTCTGTGGCTCTGCCTACCCCACTCTGGGAATGAAAGCGTGATGTTATGTATGTAAAAAATGAAGAATACTTACAGCGCCTGATATCGCTCCATATCTGAGGACACCAAGTAATTCTTCAGAAACGTCTCCAAATGCTGGCCCTTCTCTTTCCTCAGTTTGTGAGTGACAGACTGGTAGATATTCCCAAGATCCGGCTGGGACACGCTGATGGCCGAGGCCTGAACAACCAGAGAGAAGTTCCCGTGGACCGTGAGGAACAGGTGCAGAAGTTGGGACGTCTGCAGGAGGCTCTGTTGGAGAACTCGCTGGAGGAAGTCCTCGTATTTGTAGCGGAGAGTCTCGTTTGGGCTGTTATCTCTGCAAAAGAGAATGGCTTTTTGATTGATGCTGCAGTTATGGAGCTCTATCTCACCTAATGATAAGACAAGGTTAGGGTCAGTAACAGCCTTTTCAGCCTTTTATCTTGAAGATTTTAAATCTCTCTGTAAATACAATACAATACAAATACTCTTTATTGAACACTAAAAAAACAGAACATGGAACAGTGCATTTAAATCATAGGTATACAACAGGCGGTCTTACCGCTAAATAGCGATCTCTTCCAGACAACCTTGGATACAGAAATAACTAAGGACACAAATTCATGGCAGCCGGTGTAAACTATTACCAGAACTCAAACTAAACAACTACAAGAAACACCACAGGGAACAGGAAACTAGCATACCTTACCGTCATACCGGAACACGAGAATACTGCTACTGCTTCTTAGGGGAAGATGGCGACAGTGGTCAGGACGGACATTGCACAACTTCTTACCGTCACTGTAATTCCAGAGGCTGCAAATGCGTTGCCAACCCTGAAGACTAAGATCATATGGCTTCATGCTAGTCAGTTCCCTGTCTAAAGCCATATTATCTTAGTCTTCAGGGTTGGCAAAGCATTTACAGCCTTGAGAATACAAATGAGGAGACAAATAATGGAGAATACAATGGAGTTAGACTCCTCCACTTACCAACAGTGGCATGAGCAGCTGTTCCCCGTGGAACTCGACCAGCTTGCTCCGCAGCAGGTGGAAGTCGTGCTCGCATCACTCCTTCTGCCAAACACGGTGTCCGGCGACCACCTGGATGCTCGTGTGTCTTCCTTACACCATAAAACACTACAGCTAGCAAGGAACGTACTTTCTAGAAGGCAGCTGCAGCGAGCTGAGCAGCTGTTCCCCGTGGAACTCGACTAGCTTGCTCCGCAGCAGGTGGAAGTCGTGCTAGCATCACTCCTCGTGCCACACACGGTGTCCGGCGACCACCTGGATGCTCGTGTTACACCATAAAACACTACAGCTAGCAAGGAACGTACTTTCTAGAAGGCAGCTGCAGCGAGCTGAGCAGCTGTTCCCCGTGGAACTCGACCAGCTTGCTCCGCAGCAGGTGGAAGTCGTGCTCGCTTCGCTCGACGTGCCACAGGCGCGGGCTCGCGACCGTGACTGTGAAAACTCGCACCGTGCCTTGCCGTGGGGGGGCTTGCTGGAATATAAAACGTTTCATATAGAACCATCATGTTTTAAGATAACGATGCAGTTATTGTTTACAATTTAAAAGACACTCAACTACTTATACCCTAAGTGTATGCAAAATTAAAAAAATATTATACCCTAAGTAAAAAAACAAAATATACATTATAGGGACTAATAAAATGCATCAATTTGTCCGAAAGTTTGCAAGTTAATGCAGTGTTTGTAAATTAAAAACGCAACTTCAACTCGGTTATTGGGGTGTATCAGCTTTTAACATTCATCATGTAGACGACACGACACGTTAGCCTAGTTGGGAGTAACACTACATCCAAAGTCAGCGGTCCTGGGTTCAAATCCCGGTAAAGGCAGATATTTGTGTGATGAGCGCGAATATTTGGTATGTTTATCGTTGTCTAGTACCCATAGTAAATACAAGCCTAGAGCTTAGTTTGGGACTAGGTCAATTTGTGTGAGATTGTCCCCTGATATTTATTTATTATTTCTTTCCCATGTCGTCATGTTGAATTTGAAACCTAGCTTAAAAGGAATTGGACTCACCAATCTAGTGTCAACGTCGGTTATTTGTGTGATGAGCGCGAATATTTGGTATGTTTATCGTTGTCTAGTACCCATAGTATATACAAGCCTAGAGCTTAGTTTGGGACTAGTTCAATTTGTGTGAGATTGTCCCCTGATATTTATTTATTATTTCTTTCCCATGTCGTCATCTTGAATTTGAAACCTAGCTTCAAAGGAATTGGACTCACCAATCTAGTGTCAACGTCGGTTATTTGTGTCTTGAGCGCGAATATTTGGTATGTTTATCGTTGTCTAGTACCCATAGTAAATACAAGCCTAGAGCTTAGTTTGGGACTAGACCAATTTGTGTGAGATTGTCCCCTGATATTTATTTATTATTTCTTTCCCATGTCGTCATCTTGAATTTGAAACCTAGCTTCAAAGGAATTGGACTCACCAATCTAGTGTCAACGTCGGTTATTTGTGTGATGGATGAGCGCGAATATTTGGTATGTTTATCGTTGTCTAGTACCCATAGTAAATACAAGCCTAGAGCTTAGTTTGGGACTAGGTCAATTTGTGTGAGATTGTCCCCTGATATTTATTTATTATTTCTTTCCCATGTCGTCATCTTGAATTTGAAACCTAGCTTCAAAGGAATTGGACTCACCAATCTAGTGTCAACGTCGGTTATTTGTGTGATGAGCGCGAATATTTGGTATGTGTATCGTTGTCTAGTACCCATAGTAAATACAAGCCTAGAGCTTAGTTTGGGACTAGACCAATTTGTGTAAGATTGTCCCCTGATATTTATTTATTATTTCTTTCCCAGGTCGTCATCTTGAATTTGAAACCTAGCTTCAAAGGAATTGGACTCACCAATCTAGTGTCAACGTCGGTTATTTGTGTGATGGATGAGCGCGAATATTTGGTATGTTTATCGTTGTCTAGTACCCATAGTAAATACAAGCCTAGAGCTTAGTTTGGGACTAGGTCAATTTGTGTGAGATTGTCCCCTGATATTTATTTATTATTTCTTTCCCATGTCGTCATCTTGAATTTGAAACCTAGCTTCAAAGGAATTGGACTCACCAATCTAGTGTCAACGTCGGTTATTTGTGTCTTGAGCGCGAATATTTGGTATGTTTATCGTTGTCTAGTACCCATAGTAAATACAAGCCTAGAGCTTAGTTTGGGACTAGGTCTATTTGTGTGAGATTGTCCCCTGATATTTATTTATTATTTCTTTCCCATGTCGTCATCTTGAATTTGAAACCTTGCTTCAAAGGAATTGGACTCACCAATCTAGTGTCAACGTCGGTTATTTGTGTCTTGAGCGCGAATATTTGGTATGTTTATCGTTGTCTAGTACCCATAGTAAATACAAGCCTAGAGCTTAGTTTGGGACTAGTTCAATTTGTGTGAGATTGTCCCCTGATATTTATTTATTATTTCTTTCCCATGTCGTCATCTTGAATTTGAAACCTTGCTTCAAAGGAATTGGACTCACCAATCTAGTGTCAACGTCGGTGAGTATGACCTTATACGCGCTGAGGTCGTGTTCCCTGCGCGCCTGCTCGGCCGCCACCGAGTCGAGGTACTGCAGAATGTCGATGTCGGCCGCGTCCTCCGCCTCGCCCGGCGCGCCGCTCTCCAGCAGCAGCCCGGCGGGCGGGCGCGCGCGGGACCGCACGCTCGAGGCGGCGGGCCTGGAATGGTCCACACATTCGTTCATTGAATACAAAACGGCCACATTCCAAATTCAGTCAGTGTTGCAATTCAAATTACAAACTGTTCGTATAAGATTTTCGATGCAAGAGCAAATCATTTTGGAATGTGTCCGTTTTGTATTCAATGCGATTTATTACAAAGAAAGAACTAATAGTACATTGTGCGTCAAGGGACGTTAGAGGGTCACACACTCTTATTCTTCTTCTTCTTTCGTGTCGGCAAGAACTCGGGCTAAATCTTACTTGCCCAGAAAGCGGCTACCGTGGTAGCCCTCTGGTTACTGACAAGTAAGTCCTCACGCGAGCAGGTGGTCGGGCACGCGGGACAGTTTGTGAGGTGTAACATGGTTTGCAAGGGTTCTCCACATTCACAGCTAGCGTCTGCGCTACTTGAGTACCCCCACCGACACAGGTTATCTTTGCTTCGGCCAACCTGGGTCCTCAGCCTATTTAGACTTCTCCAGGTGGGCCAAGGTTCCTTATAGCCTGGAGGCAGATTTTCGTTGGGGGGGTACAGAGAATGTGGATACTCACTTGCCCAAAGCCTGCACCTCACGTCAGTAGGGTTTTCATCGGTAGGCTGCGTAGATCGCAGGAAGCTTTTGCGGCTTCGCAAACGACCTGCGGTGGGGGAGAGCCCGTAGAGTGGGTATCTCGGGTCACTTTCCTGTTTTTGTTTTTCAAGCGAACATGTCACTTCTCTACGGACTCTGGGTGGAGCTATTCCCGCAAGAGGAAACAGCATACCGACCGGGGTTGGCTTAAGACAGCCAGTTATTATGCGGCAGGTATTGTTCAGCTCTACGTCTACCTCTCTGGTATGTGCTGACCTAGCCCACACTGGGCACGCATACTCTTATTAAAAACAAAAGTTGTCTTTCGTGTGGTCAAATGTTTTTATATGATAGGTCTAAAGCGGTGGTGATATGCGGAAATGGGCTTAACCACAAAATTAGGCTTTAAAAATGTTAACTTCTGGTGTGTCCACAGGAAAGACGCTAACCTAAATCTGTGTTTGACCCAAGAAGGGATTACTTACGAGAGTATTAAAAGGCGCACCCGAAGGGCTTTTAATGACTCGAGTTGGTTCTCCCTTACTGCCCTTGATAAACACAATGTTTTTCATCACATTTGCAAGGAAATAAAAATAAATAAAAGAAAACAACTATCAAAATGAATGGCACTCGACTCTCTAAAAGAGATTGTCAACGTGACAATTCAACTTTTCCAATATAGTCTTCCACAGATAATGCTAAGAACTGCCATTAGTTTTAAAACTTGACAAGACATACAGCCAGATTGTTCCGATTTTCAATATAAAATTTAATAAAACGAATTGCAAATGTCTTTGAAATGATAATAAAATATTAATATAATGCAGTTAAATGTAACATATAAGCTTTATATTTAGTAAAATTGCTTGTAGACAAGTTTTTAATATAGGAAATAAACCTTGGCTAATTTTACACCTCCTTAGTTTGAAATTATGTACTATATTTTATATTTTAAAACTAAACCTATAGCTTGGGAGGTAAATTGGCTATAACTACCCTATGCGCCTGCGTGTTATAACACCCCTTCCGAGCTTGTGTGATGAAATAGTACATTGTGCATCAAAGGACGTAAGAAGGGATTACTAACGAGAGTATTAGAAGGTACGCCCGAAGGCGGAGGGCTTTTAATGATGATGTTCGTAATGGCCTTACTGCCCGTGATACACACAATTTTTTTCATCACATTTAAGAGGAAAAAAATAAAATTTAAATATTCAAGAAAACCACAATCAAACAAATGCATTTGAATCGCTAAAGAAGATTGCCAATTATTCAATACAATATAGTCTTCCACAGAAAATGCACCCATACCACCCCCTCACTATACACTGCATTCTTGCATATAAAACATTCTAATTGTGAATCTGTATGCAATATATATGGTTAAAAGTACAGCCTAAAACCCCGTAATTCCAGCAAACCTATCCATGTCATTATTGACAGACAGACAAACTACCAAAGTTTTAAAATACATAACATCTTTTTTAAGTCAAGTTATGTCTGAAATAAGCGATTATTTGAATGATAAGCAGCCTTAATACTAAAGAAGGCAGCTAACTGCAATGTATTTGTCGAATCATTCTAAGCCTAAAACACTTATCAATACCGCGTAACTAACAAATTCAATAAGTTCTAAAATGTACCTTACTGACTTATAAGTTACGGTGTATTTTGCACCTCGTTTAGTTACTTAGTTTGTTACGCTGTATTACAGTATCACCGACGTTATACTGTTACTATGAAGTAAACCGCCTTCTATGGTATTCCAACAGAAAAAAAAAAATCACTCACTTTTTTTGCTTCTGATACCCTGTTGGTATTCTTGACCCAATTAATAATTTGTAAAACTGAAACAAAACACCAAATGTACACTACTGTTACTACATTTTAACAACTCAGCTCGAACAACCAAGCTTCTACTTATGAGTTACTTGTGTTCGTTTACCTCTTCGCTATGTAAATATCTCGGCAGCATTATTTTTTCTAGAACCGTATAGGACTCCTTCGCGGCCTCATATAAAGCAGGACAAGTTTGTAATCTGACAACAAGAAAAAATAGGACAATAGGACGTTAATCTGCAAACGGGAACCACCCCACAATGATTTGGCAATAGTAGCCACCATACGAAAGAAGGCGGTTAATTGCACTGTGATAGTTGAAGCATTCTCAACTCTGCGCGATTATACATAAGGTTTTTTTTACAATACGATTCCTATAACAGATACCTGCTTTCTTTCGTATGAGGGCAGTGTCAACTGTCGTGATACTCATGATGAGTACGAGGGTGGACATTTAATTGCTAAATAATTGTGAGTTGGTTCCTGTTTGCAGAAGTACGTCCAATAATTCTTCTTCTTCTTTATTTATTAATGGCGGCCTACCGCACTGCGCTCATATGAAAGAAAGCAGCTATCTGTTATAGGAATCGTATTGTAAAATAAACCTTGTGTATAATCGGGCAGATTTGAGAATGCTTCAACTATCATAGTGCAAATAACCTCTTTCTTTGGAATGACGGCAGCGCAGTGATTTCGCCAATGTCAAGTGAATAGAGTAAATCAGTAAACAGAATAAATCAAAAGTATAAAGCCTGATCTTTCAATCGGCCATCTTCTCTTCTCGAAGGTTAGGACAATAGTTCAGTTCAAATAATTTGGCATACTAATGTATTTTCGATGACAATAATTTGGTACCATCGAGCTGGTCATACGATGATGAAGGTGAAAGTAGGAACTCCTCAATGGGAACAGCTCCATTGACTAGTCTTTCAAAAGTTAACCCATCATTTTAACAAATTTCCCTTCATAGATTATATCATTTCATCAAACGCTATTTTTTGCTGAAACCATGACGTTTTCAGGATATCTTAAACATTACTTAGGTTAGGTTAGACTTGTGACTACCAAGAAAGTCATGCCTTTTGATTAAATGAAAATTCTGGGTAATAAACGTTTGTTGAAAGGTGTGGTACAGGTAAAGTCAGCAAAAATAAAGCGTATCACAAATATGTCTCTTAGAAAAAACCTATTCCATTGAAATTATAGAGCAATTATTGAAAGCTTAAAAATTCTAAACGGCTTCTATGACTGTCCTGAACTGAGTGACGTGTTAACTCGTAACACCAACACACGCACAAGAGGACACCAGTTTAAACTTGCAACAAAAAAACGCAACACAAATATCGGCAAAAACTTTAAACAAACAGGATAGTAAAAATGTGGAAAAAATTACCCTCTGATGTTGTGAACTCTATAAGTGTTAACCAGTTTAAAAATAGGTTTGACAATCGTGATTCAATCGAAGAGTGATTTGGAAATATCAGTGTCAACAGCCTGTCCAAAATAAAAAAATAATAATAACCCCTTGTCCTCCCTTGTCTTATCTGGTTCTTGTGTTGTTGTTGTCTGGTTGTGATGTTGTTACCTCTTGACGTCATCTCCATTCCGTAGCATGTTCCGGACCTCTTCGGCCCCGCTGCCCCGCAGGTCTCCGTGGCGCGCCAGGATATCAAACCCTTCTTTATAAAGCGCAGCCTGCTCCGATGGTTTCAGGTCAGGATTCAGGATTTTAGTTTGAAGTAATTCTGTAAGCAACGTGGTAATTTTAAAAACTGTTCAAGAGCATGTCGGACCATGTCGTGTAGGTTGCCGACGGGACTACAAATACAAAAAAATATCTCGAAGTATATTGTATATTGTTTTTAAACACTATTTCTCTTTGTATCGACCTTAGATTTTTCTGTTTAGGCTACTGGTTGATTGGTAGAGAATGCCATTGGGCATTAAGTCCGCCATGTGAACTTTATTGTTGTGTGCAAATAAGTTTAAATAAATAATTGACCTAGTCCTAAACTCATTTGGTGCTGTCCTAGATGATTATTAGGTAGGTATAATCACTTTAATTGTCTGTATTTCAAGAACCAATCAAGTCTACTTAGTCGTGATAGTTTTCCTTTTAATCCTTCTTTGCATGGCGATGAAGATTTTCATCATAATAAAAAAAAAATCAATTTTTTACGGAACCCTAAAAAGGAAAAGAGGGAAACCAAGACCTTGCCTAGACCAATTAAAAGAAATAGTAGGCGTCGTGCCGCATCAGTGTTTAAGTAGAGATTCGGAATAGGGAAGAATGGAAGTTTTCACCGACAAGAGCATAGGTGCAAGTGAGAATATGTCTTAACTGGAAAAAACGAATACTAAAGTAACAATTTGATATTGAAAAGTCAAGTCACTTTTGATGGTAAAGGCAACACATTTGACTCACTATCACAACACACAATTGACTCATTTATTACTGGTATGGAAAGGCGTACTTTAATCTAAATGCATAACTAAAGCGATTAAACTAAACAGAGTTTACAGCCGTAATTCATAATTTATTTACAAAGAGAATTCGAAGCCGTTAACCTTGAGATTATATACGTTAATTATTCATATCGCGTCATATGTATTGTAGGCCGTGAGGAATCTTTGTTTTACGCTATGCGCAAACATAATGATTAAAATATTGTGTAAATTTCGTGTACAAATAATTGAAAAATATTATTCACCATATGCATTATAAATGTTAATATCCATTCTATAGATTAAACTGTATTGTCCCCGAATAAATATTTATTTACTAGGAAAAGGTTCAGGAAACCTAGAGTCAAAATTAAATCTCAGGAGACATATCAAGTTGAGGTAGTCCCAAACTAAGCTCTAGGCTTATACTATGGGTACTAAATAAATAAATAAATAATCACAGGACAATGTCACACAAATTGACCTAGTCCCAAACTAAGCTCTAGGCTTGTACTATGGGTACTAGACAACGATAAACTTACTTATATAGAGAAATATATACTTAAATACATAGAAAACATCCAAGACTCAGGAAAAAAAAAGTCGTGCTCATCACACAAATATCTGCCCTTACCGGGATTTGAACCCAGGACCCCTAGCTTCGAAGGCAGAGTCACTCCCAACTAGGCTAGCGTGTCGTCAACTAGACAACGATAAACTTACTAATACACATAGAGAAATACATAGGAAACATCTCAAGACACAGACTCATATCTAATGTCAATGGGATTTGAACCCGAGACCACAAGCTTCGTAGGCTTTACCAACTAGGCTAACATGTCATAAAATAAGTAATTTGTACGCAGTCGTCAGATTATGAATGATCTATTTAATTTACTAATGAATATTTTTTCATCCTAAATTAGTTTGACCTTTTTTGCCCCAACGGACTAATTGGCAACGTTTGATTCGAAGCTAAACTGGGTCCATAATGTTCTAAATAGGCGAAGACGAATTCTTGGTAAGTATAGGTAATTTTACAAGAGCGACCGCAAACGTATACGGGATAAATAAATGTCACTCATAGGTTGTATTTATAAATGCAAAAATGGGTTCTCTGCCTTTTCACCGACAAATCTTTGACAAATGCATCGTTTCGCAACCTTTTTATTAGCCAACCCGTTTTTTTTCTGTAACTACAAATATTTCAGGATTTTTACAAAACTAACCTAACCTATAGGGTTCTACACGATGGTCCTGAAATAAATCCAGAATTATTTACAGGGGAAAAAACGCGGGTTGTCAAATAATATTGTGAAATGAATAATTAGTGAAATGTTGGTTATAAAATGATAGGATCCTGAAAAAAATACATTTTGCTGAAATTTCTGCAGCGTTTTTTTTAATGCCGTTAAAAGCAGACGAGCAAACGGGCCACCTGATGGTAAGTTGGTCAGCAGTCACCGTCGTCCATAAACATCAGGAATGCTAGGGGCACAGCCAAGTAGTTGCCTTTCAGAGATACTCTTTAAGCCGCGTTTAAAGGAGGACATGTCGTAGTGGTGAGGAAACATCGTGCAGGGAAGTTCATTCGTTTCAAAGTACAAGGAAGAAAGGACCTTTGGAAACGGATTGTCGACGAGTCTTCTTCTCCGCAATGATCTTGTCCGAAGCGCTAGTAGAGTCAAACTTACTAAATAAATTTTTCGAATATGGATTTTTTTGCATTATATTTTAAACAGCTATTCTTTTTAGTAAAATTATAGTCAGTCTGTGCTATGCAATATTATTATTCCCATTAGCGTTACTAATGTTACAAATGCGAATGTGTGTTTGTTAGTTTGTTACGTCTTTATGGTCCAAAGACTAAACCGATAGACAGGAAGTTTTATAAATGGATATTGTATAGCCCGGAAACAGACAAAAGGTACTTTAGATACCGAATAAAACGACAACCGGCACCTTCCCAAGCTGCTGGACATTATAGAATTCCAGGAGTACCGCAGTAGTCCTGAAGATATTTACTGATATCCTAGTACAGATGCAACAAGCGCTTGTGGCTGGTGGTCTTCATGTTCTGCATCAAGATGCAGCTACTCCTGCGAGCTGGTCTCCAGCTCCTGGTCTACCGCAGCAGGCGTCGTGCTCCGAGCACACAATACTCACTGGTATCCTTGTGCAGCTGCAGCAGGTGCATGTGGCTAGAGATTTTCATGTGCTGCATGAGCTGCAACTTATCTCCAGCTCCAGGTCTACCGGAGCATGCGTCGTGCTTCAAGCACACAATACTTACTGATGTCTTTGTACAGCAACAGCAGGTACATGTGGCTAGTGGTCTTCATGTGCAGCTTTAAGGTGTAGCTGCTTCTGCGAGCTGATTTCCAGCTCCAGGTCTACCGCAGTATGCGTCGTGCTTCAAGCACACAATACTCACTGATGTCCTTGTACAGCTGCAGCAGGTGCATGTAGCTGGTTGTCTTCATGTGCTGCATGAAGGCATACAGCTGCTCCTGCGAGCTGATGACCAGTTCAAGGTCTAACCGGAGAAGGCGGCAGCGCTCGGAATACGCCGAGTCGTTATGACGGACGAAGGTCGACAGGAACTCTACCTGAGAAGTAATGGAGGTAAAACACTATGCCACAAGTTAAACAATAAGATTTAAAAAAGCATGCTTTGTTACAAACTCTACTTCTGCAGATAAATTTGTCAAAAATACGAGTCAAACGAGTCCAAAATATAGGGTTTCGTCTCCATTATCATACCAGCTTGATAGTCTTATATGATTGTATTGCAAAGGTCGAAACCCATGATACACATTAACATGAACAGCATTGCTTTACACCGAAAAATTCCAAGTAATTTAATACACAACTAGCTTTGCCCTGCGAATCCGTCCGCGTATAAGTAGTTTATCATTTTCCCCCGGGAACTGTCCAATTAATCGTGATAAAAATTACGACGTCAATCGGTTGAGTCGTGAAAACGGAACGTACAACCAAACACACTATCGCATTTATAAATATCATTAACTAGCGACCCGCCCTCGCTACGCTCCGGGTTAAAGTATTCTACATATCAAACTTCCTCTTGAATCACTCTATCTATTAAAAAACCGCATCAAAATCCATGCAGCAGTTTGAAAGATCTAAGCATACATAGGGACAGACAGACAGCGGGAAGCGACTTTGTTTTATACTATGTAGTGATTAGCAGAGGGCGGAATTCTCATGGCAATCATTTAAATGTCATAGGGATAGAACATTTTGTTTTATCGACTTTTTTCAGTTATCGATGTTTATTTTTTATGTTAAGGAGAAGGCACCCGAGCACTCAGGCCACCTGATGGTAAGTGGAATCTGAGACCCATAGACATTTGAATTCTCAAGACTATAATCCTAAGACCTCAAATGCGTTGCCAACCCTGAGGACTACGATGGAATGCCTCTATGCTAGTAATTTCACCGGTTGTCTTATCCCCACACCGGAACACAACGATGCGAACACTGTTGCTTGGCGGGTGGTTAATGGATAAGATGGTGGTAGCGATCCGGACGGACCCTGCACAGGGTCCTATCACCACTAAACAGGGTCCTACCACCACTAAAAATGTTGTGTAATCCACTAATCTCTTTGTTATTTTAGTTTTGCTTTTATATTTAAGATGTAAGTTTCATTCTTCATTCACAACTAGTTATTCTTTTTAACAATGCGTGAAGCTTTAAGATTGAATTTGTAAATAGTGTTATTTTTTCTATCATATGTCTTTATTAACGGTAAATAACAGATGAAAATTAAACTAGAAACAAACTAAAAACAAATCTAAGACATAGAACTATACAATAATAATTAAAACTGCACCTATAATTTACCTAAAACTATACTGTTCTAAATGACCGCTACCAGAACGCATTGTTAATATTGGTAAATTATTTTGCTTAACTATAATGTAATCGAATCGAATTGAGGAATAATTATATTTCGCTGAAGATTTTGTGCTTCGTTAACTAGAACTACTTGTCGATAGTCGATAAAATACTTAATTCTACCCCTATGACATTTAAATTTTTGCCATGTGAATTCCGCCTTCTGGTGATTATCATGGACATAAGAGATCTCACCCTATAATCTGGTGTGGCTGGCAACTGGGCCAGGGTCTCGTCTCCAGTTGCCAGAATTATGAGCGCGTTGATGATGTAAGGATCCGCGAGGAGATCAGTAAGGGGCAGCAACACCCAACCGGCGAATATCTCTCGCACCAGCACGCGAAAAACGCTGGCCAACAAACAAACAAACAATTAAACTATATAACGTGTTACTTAAATACCCAAAACAATACATATATATATACATCAAAGCCAAAAGTAATGTCAACCCTAAAGTCTGTGGCAAATGAACTTGCAAAAGATGCAAACAAATTAGTACTGTTTGACAAAACCTCAAATATTCACCAAGCGTGTTTTAATTTAATTGTCTAGTGTATAAATCATTGCAAAGACCTCACTTCATCCTTTAAGACGACACGGTGGCCTAGTTGGGAGTGACCCTGCCTCCGAAGCCAGCGGTCCTGGGTTCAAATCCCGGTAAGGGCAGATATTTGTGTGATGAGCGCGAATATTTGTTCTTGAGTCTTGGATGTTTTCTATGTATTTAAGTATTTATTTCTCTATATAAGTATGTTTATCTTTGCCTAGTACCCATAGTACAAGCCTAGAGCTTAGTTTGGGACTAGGTCAATTTGTGTGATACTGTCCCCTGATATTTATTGACTGAGAGGGTGATTGCCATATTTTGTGTATTTTTGTAACAGTGACATCTCCACATCAAAACAAATGAATTTTATTAGAACCTACGGAATGTGATTAATCTATGTTGCACAGCTTTTCGCTTAAGTGGGAAAACAGGTTCAACTGTTATTAAAGCAAACTTCCTTAGATAACATATATGTATATCCATACTAGCGGCCCGCCAGCGGCTTCGCCGCTGCAAACTTCTGACTTTGCCGGTGGATTTTTCAAATATTTTCGCACCTTTTAAACATTCAGTGGACTATGACAAACATTTTAAAACCAAAATCAGCCAAATCGGCTCAGCCGTTCTCGAGTTTTAGCGAGACAAACGAACAGCAATTGATTTTTATGATACTACCTATGAAGGTTAATCAAGTGATATATCATATGATATCAAACCTTTTCAGATGGGCAATAAATCTGTTTAAGGATGCCATATTCTCTCTGGGTGAAATATTATGACAACGTCATTATTCTATTATTCTTTTGTGTCAATTAGAAGTGTATAAGCGATTTTGAGTATGCCGAAAGTTAAAGAAAAAGCCGTCCTAAAGTGGATTGAAAATGAACCCAATATGACGATATTTTGTACAAAATGTAAAACCAGTATGACAAGAAAAAAAAGTAGTGTGCAAAGACACATCGAGGGATCAATGCATTTACATTGTAGTTTAATAATTTCAATTATCTCTTCTTTTAATATTACTTTATGGATACACCTTATCCATATTAATATCTACAAGACACAACTACCTGACATTAATGGCGTAAGAACAGCACACCCCGCCGACCTCTGATCAAGATTATACATCATAATACTCGTAATACTGTTATGTCGTCCACGTATATTTACTCCTATATTATTTGAGGAGTTCCCTCGTTGTCTCCAAGACCCCATCATCAGATCTTGACGTGCTGAAAATGGGACCAACGAGAAAGTATACCCAATCGAAAAAAAAAAAACGGTCCAGTGGTCTTTGTGTAATCGGAGAACAGACATAAAAAAACGGAGGAATTGAGAACGTCTTTTTGGTGTCGATTATCAAGTGAAGCAACTCACTCGTTGTTCAACTCGCCGTGGTTGAGCAGGTAGGGCATGACGGCGCAGGTGGCGCTGCGCAGGTAGGCGAGCTCGGCGCGGCGGCTGGCGGCGGCGGGGTGCGGCGCCAGGCGGCCGGGCGCGGCGGCCGCTCGCTCGCGGCACAGCGTGTAGTGCCGCAGCGCGCACGGCACCAGCCGCTCCGTTATGAAGCGGGAGTAGTTTATCTAAACAGTTGGACCATACTTGAGCGCAGTTAGCCATACAAACAACGAAGCGTGCGACGAAACGTAACCTTACAACTGCATGGCTAATACTCGTCGAACAACGGAAAATTTTCATAGAAGCTAACTCACGCAGTTAGCGTGGCCAACTTTTTGGTTCTTACCCCCGTTAAACAACATGACCTAGTAAATCTAGAAGTCCATATAACTCGGGGTCGATTTTCGAATGTCATCCAATATCATAGAAGGAAAAGTTGAAGGCAAAAGAGGCAGAACGAGTGAAAAAGAAGGCTAAGGTCGTGTCGTATCAAGATGTCAAGAACCTGGCAATTAATAGAGAGGAATGGCGGGCACTCCACCGACAAGAGCATAGCCCTCAAGTTATGAATGAATCCAATTATTAAAATGGGTGAAAACAGAGAGTCAGCGAGCCAAGCAAATCATTGGCTCGTTGCTCACCAACTCTAGTATTGATCCAAGACCGCGAAAATTTAATTGCTCCATTGGCGGTTTAGATCTTTGACTCGTAGGCTCGTGCGGTTTTACTCGCCAATGGATCACCCCCTTAAGGCTCACCAAAAACGCGGATATTACTGTATTAGTACTTCTTTCATTCTCACCGGTGACTTAAATTATCACGGCTATGTCACCCATCAAATACCCACTTGTAAACAAGATCACCCGGGGGCAATTAATCAGGACTTCGATTGAATCGGAAGATAGACACTATCTACGTATTTCGACCTTGCCAATATCCAATAGGTACAAGTCGAGCCAGTGATCATTTAATCAGGTGACACTTGAGAGATCAAATTTCAAGACTACAATTTACAAACGATTTCTACTAGAAAGTTACATGCATCACATACACATCAACTATAACTTGGCCAATATTTTTCAATAATATTGATTCCCTACCAACAAAATTGCTCGCTGACCAGGGTGAATTGACAAGTCGCAATTTTTACCCATAACAAACCTTCTACTTGAGAAAAGTAACCCTTTGAAAACATAGTATCTCCTACTACGTCACTTTTTGCCATGAAATACCGATTATTACCTTAACTCTATATACAAAAAGTTGAACTTACCTTAACAGCCCTCCGCAAAAGGCAAGAGGACGCGTACCGAAGCTGGTACCGCAGCTCGTCAATAAAGAACGGCAGCTGCGTGATATTGCTGTACCACGACGATATGAACTGCACCAGTATAGAATTGTAAAACTGAAACATAACATTCTGTGGCTCTAGTGTGATAGGGAATAGGATGTAATTCGTAATAACTTATAAATGGGTCTATATCGAGTGGCATAATCTTTGTTTGTCTGAAGCCCGATTCGACCAATCCATATACCGGGGTCAACGTTTACTCTGAGATTAGTAATGTCAAA
Source organism: Acleris holmiana (assembly GCA_949316455.1). NCBI lineage: Eukaryota > Metazoa > Arthropoda > Insecta > Lepidoptera > Tortricidae > Acleris > Acleris holmiana. Next base: position 2,706,276 of record OX438772.1, read on the forward strand.
ATTACAGTTTTCTATGGCATTTTGATATTACTAATCTCACAATAAGCTTTTGCCCCCGAGTAAAGTTTAGTCGAATTGGGGCTTAATGTCCTAAATTTGGTCCAAATCATTTTTTTTCTGTAATTTCATCTTAAAACGATGTTAGGCGAAAATATTTTACGCCAAACATGCTTTTACATAAATATACTCAGCGTCAAAAAAATCTCACCGATTGAAATTTTTATATGAAGCAGATATAAACCATATTCATCCAAGGTAAATTATGACTTATGACTGTGAGGCCTCTGTAGAAATCTTGAAAAAGTGCGATTGTTTTGACGCCGAGTGTATAATAAGAATCCTAAGGGCCTGTTTCACAATCGACAAGGATGTATGTATGTAAACACTTACAAAGAAAAAACAAAACAATACAATGAATAAAAATAAAAAGATGTACAAAGGCGAACTTAGCACCCAAAAAACAAAAACTAACCAAAAAGACCATAAAAAAAAAGAACCATAGAAAAAACAAAACATTCAAATAATTATTCACATTCAAATACTTACATAAATAGATAGAAAGACATGTAATTTATACATCAATAAACATACTTAAACTTACATAAACTACATATTGTATGTATATATCAATGTTTGGATAGTTGATACAATATTTAGGAAATAAGAGTCAAGCCGGAACTTTTTTTATTTGCTTTTCAGGTAAATTAATCTGTCAAATAAAGATAGCCCTCTCTCTGTCTATTATCAATTGTAAGCATGGAAAAGGTCAAAATTTATTTGATAAATTTAATATGCTTTACTTGACAATTATGAAAAAAGGCGGTAAATAAAATAAATGTTTTATTACATTGCCATCACTTTCCGTATACATATAAATAAAACAAGGAACTTAATGTAGCTAGGGTAAACCATAGTCATTGCCCGCGACCAGTGACTACCGACTACGTTTTTAAGAGACTGCAATGAACGAAAAAAAAATTGCTTACATAGAAACATATAGCTTTGTTACTGGTTGTTACACTAGAATCTAGTGTCTAGTGACTAGATGTTGCATGTGTAGCATTTTTTTTTAAGTTATTGCAGACAATAACTGTATGGTTTACCCTATGTGAATGAAAAGTAATGGTGTGTGATGTTTTTCCTTCCTCGTGAATTATTTGTACAAAGACACCGTTAATTGACCACCCATAGACTTTAATACCTTGCGATAAGGTTTATGTTCGATTGTAAATGTACAGTTAACAGTGTGGTTGTACAACAACAGATTGTACAACCAGTAAAAGCACACGAGGGCTTTGTCGTAAATTTATTAAGCCTAAAATCACAAAGTATCTGATCTAGCGTGTTTCGCGAATGCCACTCCTGATTGCGACTGACGAGTCAATAGGTTTCGCGCGCTGAGGGCTATTTACGTCATCTAGTTTCCGCTATTTAACTTCCTAAGCTGGGTACGAATCTGAGCGGCTCAGTCTGAGGCATGCTTGCCTCGCACGGCGCTCGCGAGCCAAATTGTTTCACATAAACATGCGCGGGTGAGGCAGCGTGCTTGACGCGAACGGCATTTCAAAATGGCGGCGGACACGATGACAGCCTCGGCTGCGTTTACTTATCATAATTCACCGAATTATTAACAAAAAGAAGAAGAAATCGCCTCGGTGGTGGAACCGCTCAGCAACTTTATCAAATTTGTACGCGCCTCGCCCACAGACAAAACTGATCGTTCTGGCCCGCGTCACGCTCGGATACACGTCGAAATTACGCGAGGCAAGCATACCGAGACGCCTTTGAGCACGGTCAAAAGACCGACTCTCGGCGGCTCGCCGCGCGTCGCTCGCCCGCTGCTAAGCGCGTACGAATTTGAGCAAAATACGTGAGCCGTGCGTGCCTCAACCCGAGGCTGCTTTAATTCATACCCACCTCTAGATTTTTACTTCTTTTAAAGGTTATTGATTGATAGAAAACCAATTCTATACTACTTTCAGTACACACTTTATTCAGTATATTCGATTTGATTGGCTGAAATGGCTTAAAAGGCATTAAGTCCAACATTTGTACCTTCTTTGTGTATTGTGTATTTGTGGCCTTATCTGCAATGGTAAAATTTGACGTGTAAAAGTGCCCGTGCGGCCAACTTACTAAATAAACCTCTATTATCTTACACTCACCGGCATAAAAACTCGCCGACCCATCTTTTGATCATACAACTGCTTAAAAATATTACTTCTTAAAGTAGTAACTTCGAAAATACTTAACCAATTTGGTAGACAGAGCAGACATCGACCAAAAAAATACCCCTCAAAATGCTTCAATTACATTCTAGGTTTAAATAGGCTTACCTTATCAAATTAACATTACAAGTTAAATTTAAACACATTGTGTTGAATCAAAATGAAATTTAAATTTGAATTTGGGTAATATCTGATATCAGTAATCTACTAAATTGTTCTATTATAAAGATAACCTTATCATTCAGCTCATTATGCTATCTTGAAAAGTGGTTAGTAAGGGTTATTGACATAAAATAACCCAAACAAATCATGAAATAAATTATCAACATAGTAAAATCCATACTAATATTAATATTAATGCAAAAGATCTGAAGAAAAGTCTTGTTTCTTAGTCCTTCTTTCACGGCTAAGCTGCTGAACCTATTTTGATGAAATTTGGTAAGGTGATAACTAAGCTCCCGGAGAAAGGACATAGGACCCTTTTTATCCCGGAAAATTGGACAGTTCCCGAGGGTATAGCGATAAATGGCTTCTACGCGGACGTAGTCGCGGGCAACAGCTAGTATGATAGTAAATTGAAAAAAGTTGTTCAATGTGTTTGTTTAAAGTTGGACTGTCTCGGTTAGGTTAGTTACCCTGCCTTTAACGCATTCACAGCTGACATCGTTTATCGAACTTTCACTAGATGCTGCATATTTTGTTTAATTTGGAGCTCACATACTTTAAGAACGCACATATGCGTTTAAAGGCATTGGGTGAGAGTCAGGAGAACACTTATATGCATTGCCGGCAGTGAGTGGTCCCAATTTTGATCCATTTTGAGCCTCGGGTTGAGGCACGCATAGCTCCCCTATTTTGCTCAAATTCGTATGCGCTCACGCGCTGTGCGCGAGCAGCGAGCGGCGCGCGGCGAGCCGCCGAGAGTCGCTCTTTTGACCGTGCTCAAAGGCGCCTCAGTGTGCGTGCCTCGCGTAATTTGGACGTGTACCCGAGCGTGCTGCGGGCTAAACGACAAGTAAACGACGAACGGCTCAGCAACTTTAGTCCACCACCACCACCACCACCGAGGCGATTTCATCTTTTTGTTAATAATTCGCCGCGACGCCAGTTTTAAATATCGGCTCGCGGCGAGCACTCTGCCTCACCGGCGCATGTTTACGTGCAACAATTTGGCTCGCGAGCAGCTCGCCGCGTGGGGAGAGCATGCCTCAGGCTGCGCCGCTCAGATTCGTACCCAGCTTAAGAGTAATTACTTGTGTAAAGAGCACAATTATTTGTCCCCGAGTCTTGGATGCATTTATTTCTCTATTATACCCTCAAGAGGCCCACCATACCATACCACAAACAAGGAGATTTTTGTGAGTGCGAATTTGAATCTTCCAACAAGGAAATAGAGTTCAACTAACTTAGCTCTTAAATGCCATTTTAAATTTTGAAATAAAACATCAACTTTAAAACAGTTAAAGTTAAAACTAAATTGCCTTAATAATGTACCTCCTATGGAACACGGGGTCTCAGGAGGTTAAATATTTATTATTGTTATCCATGGGACAAGCCTACACTCCATTTTCTTAGTACAGTCAAGGGCATTAATACACAGTACAGCCATTGTGTCAAACATACTATGTATACATGGACATAATTGCCAGTGGCATAAAGGTGTAGATATTTTTGTTTTTTTGGGAATGTATATGACTGAACTTAACTTCACTTTGAAGCTAGTGGTCCCGAGTTCAAATCCTGGTAAGGGCAGATATTTTTGTGGTGAGGGAGGGTACTTGTTCCTGAGTCTTTGATGATTTCTATGTATTTATCTATCATTATCTAGTAACCAAAGTACAAGCCTGGAGTTTAGTTTGGGACTAGTCCAATTTGTATGAGATTGTCCCCTAATATTTATTTATTATTATTTAATGTAAACAAAAGCATGTGATACATACAGTTTGTCAGTGAATAGAATCAGAACAATGACACATCAAGGCTCGACAAAAGCAATTCTGATTGGTTGGTTAGCAGACACATGGTCTGGTTTGTTTACATTTAGTTAAGGGCCTAATGAAACCGTCACATTTGATGCATAATTTAAATAAAACCTGACTCACCTCTTCAATGGCTTGGTCCAACTGTTTGTGGACCTGGAGACCCACCCAGGGCTCTGATGCTGCCCCTGAGTCATGCCGGGGGCAGTTGCTAGAACCGCATGTCGCACAACTCTAAAACGGACATTAATTTAACCATTTATTATCAAACTCATTACAGTATTGCGACTCCCTGGATAAGGTACGCCAAACCGCAGTTGGGTAATTCTCTGAGTTTGAACCACCCCTTAAACATCATTAGAAAACTAAAAATCACAAATCAAGTGTTGTCAACACTTTCATAACAAGCTCTAATGAGTATTTACTGTAACCAGTTACACAGGATTGAAATCATGGTTTGCCTGATTATTTAGCACCAGCTAAGTGCTCAGCTAACATCAACACGCAATGCTCGAAGTCCTACGTGCTCGTGCAAAATAATGAGCGTGTAATAAAGAGGCGTCAACGCGAACGACCTCATAAATACACAGAACGTAAACAAATGGTGTCAACTCACTTCGGCTCGGTCCTTCTGCTCCTCGTTCTCAGCACCGCTTAACACCGAATGGCACATGATTTTATTCACTAACCTATCTAAAACGTTCGAATTCAGCCCGTAATAACAAGCCAAACATCCCAGCACATAGCTAAATGCTATGGTCGCGAAGTGAAATCTGTGGACAAGGTAACCACTTTACCGACTTTCTAAGGCACAAAATGACCATTAGTGTAACGGGTTTAATATTATACCTGTAAAAATATAACACCGCGAGCGAACCAACCAGAATTCCCACATAAATAACATAATTTTGATTTTCAAATTTTTCCGTAAACTTCGTTTGACATCTTTCAGTCATGGCTAGACGAGCAATGGTGACGTTTGTTTTTTTCAATATGGCAAGTGAGCAACCATGAACAATATAGAGTTGACTGTTAGCTTCGTTCAGAAACCACACGCATGCCGTCAATTAAAAAAACAGAGTAACCTCTTTAGTTTGACCGATTTGACGTTTTGTTTGTAGATAAAGTTCGCGATTTTGATAAGAATTTTTGGTACAATTACTACATAATTGTTCGCCGTCGTCTTAACGTATGGCGGTTTTTCTTCTGTCCTGAGAACGTCGTGAAGGTTAGTAAACATTTATAAATATTCTCCAATGTAAACTTGCTGTGGTTCTGTAATCTTATTTATAATTATTTCGTAGAATATGTGAAAATCTGATACTACTGTTACTTTCGATTCGAGGGACTTATGAAATACATCCCGCAGCATTTTGGGAGTCTTTTATGTGCTTTAACCGTTTTAAAGAGGTTTTTCATGTAGATTGAGGGTATAAGTGAAACATTCATTTTTATTTAAATTAATATATTTAAAAATAATATTTTTTTTGTTTAAATCTACGTATAGCTACTTGACTAGGGTAGTGTAAAGTCATCTTTATAATCAAATAAATGGAAAAAAAGCTAATGCAATATCCACCATGATACTTAGTTTATTGCACTATCCTCCTCTATGATTATAAGATGTAATTAAGGCAATTGTAAACTCATACTGTTTACAGTTCTTGGGGTCAGCTGTTATCTGAATGTCAAAAGGTGACAAACATAGCATCGTTACAATTTCAACATGCTAGTTGGCTAGCCAGTGTCTCTCGGTTAAAATGTTATGGTGGCTGCCTCATTTATAACTGTAATAAATTGAGAAGATAACCTGTTAAAATTGGTGTGTATAGTTTAGTATTTAATTTTAAATGGCACGTTCTCCACTCTTTCCCACCACTTAAACATACATACTGTACATTATTTTCAAGTAAATTCTTTCTAGTTTTGGCATATTGGTTCATTTGGGACTTGGTTTATAAATAGCAGTTGTATAAACAATATTGAGATTTTATAAAAAATTCAATACATGCAATATATTAGGTTGATGATTAGTGTAATGTTTTTAATTGCTGTAAGTTATCAGTATTGAATAGTTGTTTTTAAATTGTGACTTAACCTAGTACTTGTTATGACATTTTGCTGCTACGTAATTTAAACATGCCAAGCTCACAACATCACTAGCATTAAATCAATGAACCATAAAACCATTATAAATTATCCCATATAATTTGGAGTGAGTATTGCCATTGCGACAAGTGGACGATAAATAATAAAGATCACGGGATGACAGCAGCAGAGGTTCGCTTGTTTTTGGAAAACTTTGGGGAAGGCCTTTGTCCAGCAGTGGACGTCTTCCGGCTGATAATGATGATGATGGTGGTGATTGCCTTAACCTCATAACGCCTCTTAATGTCAAACTTATTTTGAATTCATATGACAAAATAATACTAATGTTCCAATTTTAATTAACAACATTTTCCCAGCAGGCCTTGAGGTTGAAGTAGTACAGTCAACTACAAAGGTATGTATCCACTTTTGGACCTTACTATGATACAATAAGGTCAAAAAGTGGATATATCTTTTGACTGTACAGCAGTTGCATGTATCCTCAAGCTGATAACTGCAGGTCAATTCTGGTTTTCCCATCTTGTTTTGTTAAAATGAGATTATTTAGTTCAGTGGCGCAACTATAGGGTGGCAGGGCTGGCAAAATGCCCCCGACCCGAAAGGGCCCCACGCCCTGGAAGTCGCAAGCTGAGAAATAACTTAACACTTAAAAACAATGTATCTATGGTATAGGGCCCCATCTGAAGAATTTCCCACGGGCCTCAGATGATGTAGTTACCCCACTGGTTAAATTTAATTACTTTCAGAAGTTTATTGGTCAAAAATGATAGGACATGGACTTATTTTATGTATTTGAATATTAAATCAAATTGTTTAAGAAACTGAATCTTTAAAATGTTAGGTTGATTAAATGTTTCATGTTATTTTAATTATTTCAGCAACATGGCTCTACAGAGGCATATTTTCCTGGCAACCAAGCAATACTTATCAAGATGTTGCATCGTAAAAGCAAACCTCAGGCAATCCTACTGTGAACTATACCATAAGTACAGCACCGAATCTCCTAGGAAATACACAGACCGTCATGAGTGGGTTGTAGTTAAGGCTGATATAGGAACTGTAGGAATCAGCAAGTACGCTCAAGAATCGCTCGGGGATGTCGTGTTCGCACAGCTACCTGACCCAGGGAAGCAGTTGATAGCTGGGGACGAATGTGGAGCCCTAGAAAGTGTCAAAGCCGCTAGTGAAATCTATTCTCCAGTCACTGGTACTGTTACGGAGAAAAACAGTGAGGTTGAAGGTAAACCTGGCCTCATCAACTCCTCATGCTATGAACAAGGTTGGTTGTTTAAATTAAAGCTCACAAAACCGGAGGAAATAAAATCTCTCATGACGGAAGAGCAGTATGAAAAGTTCCTACAGACAGACGTAGAGAAGGACCATACGTAAATGTGTTAAGTTTGTTATTTAATATTTATCCTAAAATGTTTAGATTTTAATTAAATGGAAAACAGTATGTTTGTATTTCATTGATGATTCTGCTAGTCCATTAAGGTTATCACATCCTAATGATCGGTTTAAACTGTTATTTTCCTATGGGCATATAAATAGCAGATAACAAGGGCCAAGATTTTGGAAGACTTGTTTGTTGTTTACAGGCTAACGCGCAGCGTACCGAGTTACGTAGGGATGATGCAATTTCTTAAGTAAATAATATGACAACAAATGAAGTTGCCTTCTAGACAAGATGGCCTGATCTTGGCACACATTTGAAATATCGAATTGGTACCTCTGTTGCCATATACATTTCACTCCGTGAGAAGGCCTTTCGGAAAATGCGTTACAATTCGCCCGCCTCCGCGCCGCCTCAGTCTTCTGTGTGTAACCAACTTTAAAGCATGTTGATTTTCACTGGCAAGACAAAGGATTGGATGGGAATGTTTTTTTTTATTTATTTAAAAATTCAAGAAATGGTCCTGTGGTGATGTGGACTTCGAGAGTTGAAATATTGGTTGTTGTAATCTTGAACCATATTACTTGATGCATACAGTCAGCATCAAAAGTAGCTTAGCTGAAAAACATGCTCAAAATGATCTAGACACAAAGTATTCTCTTGACAATAGAGTAGAGTTCAGATCATTTCGAGTGCTTGGGTTGTGTAACTACTTCTGGTGACTGTACAGTGAAGTGTTTATTACCTGTGAAACTTTTGGGAAAAAATCTGTCAATCTTGGAGCTCATTGATTTTGGTCTTCCATACATTTATTCCATACGTTAGTAAGAAACGTGCAGCAATGACGCCGTTGTCAATGTTGCCACCGACGTCCGATGAATAGGAACTTGGTACTTTTAAATGTAATGATGATGCAAAATCTGCAAAAAAAAACTTAAAAGAAAACTCACATCAGGTGCGTTATCATGTTTATTTAAGTGCAATCTTAACAACAACAATTGAATTGTTCAAACAATCAAAACATAGGTAATATCTCTTAACGCTAAAGGTTAATTTGTACATATCACATTCGCACGGGATGAGACCAAAACGTTTCTTCAATGGCTTCGCTATATCACAAAATATTGTACGTCAGATATGTCAGTGTTCGGTCAAACAATAAAAAGCTAGGGAAGTAAATGTGAAAGTAATTAGACTTGGTATATAAATTGTAATTTTAGACCCTAGCACAAAATGTTATCTTATCTAGCAATTTCTGTTGAACTGCTGGGCAAAAGCCTTCTTCAGCCCTCGCCGCAATTTCCTATCCAGTAGTACTCCTATCATCTCGTTCTCTGTCTGCGTCTTCATTTCGATTTTTCGTACTCAAGTTTGAAAAAGGAACAAGTTAACTGTCACTAAAATATCTCTGAGTAAGGTTGTAGTTGTAAGTCATTATCTTAGCTAATAATAACTGCTTAGAACTGACTGAGTTTCAGATATACATCAACATGTCGAGGTCAACCACCACTTCACGTGATGATAGTTCGTGAAACAAAATCCACAGCGTTCATTCAGTTTTATCAGTTGCTTATGCGTGGTAGGTACCAGTTCATTTAGATTATGACTATACAGAAACAACAAGGTCACCGTTAAGTATTTACAACGCTATAAGGTTTTCAAAAGTTATGGTATTTTACAATCTCAATGTGCACACAACATTCACTCTTAATTGAAAATTGTGTAGCAGGTAGGAACATTTAACTTAAACTTACAACAGTGAAGTTAATCATACAATATTGCCAACAGAGATAAAATAATTATTTTTTGTTGCACAAACATATAACTCCAATTTCTAAGCTAGCCCCGGTGAACTCATTATTAAAACAAAATACAAACCGTTACAAAAACTCACACATATTTCTATTGACAGTTTAAAAACAAAGAAATACTCTTATTTAATACAATTACTTTACTCTAGATAATAAAGGATGAAAATTGTGCTATTATGAGTGTTTTTTTTAATTTTATTTATGTAATAACAACAATAATTGTTGGCTTCGGCTCCATGAACGCCTTTTAAAGGTCCAGGACTCCCAAAGTCCCGTGATTAGTAAAGACATAATACAAATAAAAATGCCATTCTGCACTTTCAGTGAGCAAACCCATGTCACATCCATAACTAGTAAAAAACTGTGCTTGGTGAAAACATTTCAAATTAGTAGAAAGAAATGTCGCATTACTAATTATCTAAAGTAAAAAAATGCATTTGTTTATCATCTTACATTAACAATATGACTAGACTAAACACAATGTTATATTATTATTTGGGTAGACTATAGGACTTATTTATCATTATTTGCTAAATGTTATGCAGAAAATTGATATTACATAATAGTTAATCAAGATGATGAAGTTATTTATTATGAGTTTTGTTGGTGACTACTTAAAAGTTATTTCATTTCCTTAATTATATCACGCCCTAATCGCCCGATAATGTAAGGTATAAATTTAGTTTTTGAACCTCCAAAACAAAATGAGGGGTATTTTAGTTTAACGTGTCGGATAGACCGATGTAGACTCGGTTTTTTTAAAGAAAGCTATTTCAATCTTAGCATTAATTTGCTAAATAACTTATTTTCGTGCATCTGTTTGCAACGGATCAGATGTATAGCGACCGATTTGTATTTACAGATCACTAGCTTTCGCCGAATCAGTCTGCGTAGCACTCATTTTAAGCTGTTCCTTTAGGAACTGTCAAATTTCGGGAACAAAGTGTCGTGACTTGTTCCTAATCCGAAACAATCTCTGTCAAATTTTATTCAAATCCGTGTAGCCGTTTATGGGTGATTGAGTAAATATACAAAAAATCCTCATAAACTTTTACAATATTGTACATTAATACCGAAATTCATACAAATTCCTTTTTTTTATATCGGTAACGATTTACTGCGGTTCTTGAACATTTTTGGTGATATATCGTTACAAAAAAATGCGTAAAATGCAAAGGTAGACATTAATATCTACAACAAAAACCTCTATATGAGATATTGTAAATCCTTTTTTTTTTGTTTTCAAGAAAATACACTCGAGTTAAGAAACCTTACTACAGCGTTGTCAAATCACGAGGTCCCCCGCCCCACAACTTAATATCCCGTACATTGACAGTGCATTGTTAATTTAATGGCGGGGCACAACACTAGCAAAAAATATCAGTCAGCGACCGATAGTCCACTTAAAATATCTAATGCTCTTAATAGTTCGGTCTTTGGAGCTGTCTCAAAATCTGAGCAAATCGCATTTTTCGCGTATTAAAAAAAATACAACAGAAACTTTTAACCTTTAAACTTTTTACATTTTAAATGCGATAGTTGATGCAATTTCACGTGCCAGGGAATGTTGAAAGTTACGTTAGCTCTCTCTTTCATGATTTTGTCTCGAGTGACATATGAAATGGGCGGGGTATGCAAATTCTGAATTTACGAATTCCACGGCTAACCGTTATTTAGATAAATCACTTATAAATTCAAGCCAACGTCTCGTTCCCTTTATCAACACTGTTTGTGTTCAAAAACGGTTGTTCGTACGTCCACTTAATTCTGAACATTGCGTCTAAAGCGAGGTTTAAGTTGAATATTTCTACTACCTTGGTTTTTTCCGTATACTTTAGCTCGCAGTGCGGTTTCTGGCAGGGGGTTCCGTTGATTGTGACTGATTTGATGGGCACTGCTTGGCCTAATAAGGTGATCTTGTTGAGTGACGGGACGCCGAAGCCCCACCAGTGAACAGTGCTCTTGAGCTCAGTGTAGGTTAGCATGAACTCGATGTAGCTGTATTTTTTCTCCAAGTAGCTATCTGTAATTACATAAATAATTAGTAAACTTGTTACTTAATTCAAAGATGTAACAATTGTGAAGGATTTACATTTTGTTTACGTAAGTAAAATCCATAATTGACGACACGCTAGCCTCGTCGGTAGTGACCCTGCCTTCGAAGCTAGGGGTCCTGGGTTCAAATCCCGGTAAGGGCAGATATTTGTGTGATGAGCACAAGTATTTGTTCCTGAGTCTTGGATGTTTTCTATGTATTTAAGTATATATTTCTCTATATAAGTATGTTTATCGTTGTCTAGTACCCATAGTACAAGCCGAGAGCTTAGTTTGGGACTAGCTCAATTTGTGTGGCATTGTCCGGTGATACTATTATTATAATCTGAAGGCGAGTAGATTAACAACAACGGCTGCTACTTGGGTGGTGGTTACAATGCCAAACTCTTGCAATGATATACACACGCCGCCTAAATACAAAAAAGGACGAGCTTTTACACAAATGTACTCGGGGATGTTAGTGGAGGGGCACAGCCCCGCGTCCGCTCTCTGTAAGTCGGCTACATTGTGCAACTTACTGATCGCGTCCCCGTGGTCCCAGTAGAGCTCGCCGCGCGCCTTGTGGCCGTAGGGCACCACGAGCAGCTGTAGCGGGCCGCTGCGGCTGTTGCTAGTGGTCACCGGCCCCTTCAGCGGTGGCTCTTGCAGCGGTAAAATGGCGCCACTCTAAGGAAATTAAAAAAAGGTCAAGTTATGTCTACCCAAAATAATATTTAATCCTGGTCACGGCACCAAAAATAATCGCAAACTACCTAAACCTTTCCTGATTCAAATTTTCGTACCAATACGTAGTTTATTATATATAAATAACTGTCACAAGATTATCTGGGCATTGTTTTTTTTATGATAAGGAGTAGTCACACAAGCACTCAGGCCACCTGATGGTAAGTGGAATCTGAGACCCATAGACATTTGAATTCTCAAGACTATAGAGAGAGACTATCCTAAGACCTCAAATGCGTTGCCAACCCTGAGGACTAAGTTGGAATGCCTCTATGCTAGTAATTTCACCGATTGTCTTATCCCCACACCGGAACACAACAATGCGAACACTGTTGCTACCACCACTAAAACGTACGTGCTGAGTGACACTGCACCAAAAAACCATCACTGACCTTAACAGTGACCGTGTCGTTTTCCCCCACTTCCTTCCAATCGTTCTGCGCCACCAGGGCTCCGTCCGTGAGGCTGTACCAGGCGCCGGGGGCCGGGAAGTAGGCGCGGGCGGTGCTGGCGCCCTGCTCGAGGATGGGCGACACCATCACGTGGGGGCCCACCAGGAACTGGGTGTCGATGTCGTGCGTTATTGGGTTTTGGGGGGTCCTGGAATGATGTGTTCCTTAGGATCAAACTACCTACATACATACATATATAGCCTCACGCCTTCATTCCCAGAGTGGGGTAGGCAGAGCTACAGAAATACCAACAACTCTAAACAGACTTGTTGATAATTCTATAACCACATTTTGCACAATCAGGCCAAGAAGTTTACTAGTGTATTAGTGACAGGTTGCAAGCCCATCGCCTAACAATACTACAAGCCCTTATTCCCTGAGTCGCCTCTTACGACATCCACGGGAAGACATGGAGTGGCACTATTCTAACCCGGCAACCACACGGGCGAACTACCCAAAAACTTAATTACGATATTTAATTAATTAATTAATTTCAATACTGTGCCTACTGTTTAAAAACTATTGCAATTACGTTATAAGGAGAAACGAATAAAGGAAAGTATCAATGTTAAGTACAGTTGCCGGCAAACTTGAACATGTGACCTTGACTTTTCACAGTAAATTGAACTCTATTTATATGCGCCAACCTTCCCCTACTACAAAACTCCATGTTCAAGAAGTTTGCCAGCAAGTATATTAAAAAAATCTTCGCGTTCAGAAAAAGAAAGGCTAGACTCTTAACCCAGAAAACAGTACAAATCGATGACCTTATTGAATCTCATTGTAGTATTAAACGATTAGATAGTATAGATAATGGGTAGGTTAATAATAAACATCGCAGTCACCTTTATCTTGCTTTCTCAATTAACTCACTGATACCCAAAAAAATACAATGTTGTTTGCTTATTCAATATATCTTTAGAAGATTTTGTCTCAAATATTCATAAGTTAGATTTTATTCTTAAATCAATTAACTTTTCAAAACGTTTAAAATATATCTATAGGTTACGTTAGGTTTGTTTTATGACAATCCTAAAAATGCATTACTAACTTATGAAAATTCGGAAAAAGGAAACAGTACGAACGAAACAGGCTTAAGGCTCTAGAGCAACGCTGTTCGAATTAAGGCGACGGTTAGAGCAATCGCAATTGTGCAAGTTTTTTTTTGTGGAGGTAAAAATTACGATATTACGATCACAAATATATTTCATATCTCATTATTTAGTGCGTACCTGAATTTTGATTGCAAACTAATGACGCACTAATTTAACTTGCAATAAGTTAGTATGTAAAAAGGTTGCCCTTAAAAAAATCTATTGAAACTCACTCAAAGAACAGCGGCCTGGCTACCGTGTCCCCGAAGGCGTGTGCCCTCCAGAAAAGAGTGTAATAGTACGGCAGCAGGCGGTACCGCATGCGCAGAGCGGTCCGGCTCGCAGACACCACTTCTGGGCCCAGGCTCACCGGGTCTTGAGGCTGGGAATACCACAACATACTTTACACTGCACATGCTCGGAAAGGGTGTTATAACCAGGGGTCGGGATAGGCCGTGCCTTTTTGCTTAAACTTCGCGGGAGGACGTAACTAAGAGTGGTTACAACCACCAAAAATAACGATTTATTTTGATTGAATGGGGGATTTCCGGGATTTTTTTAATAATACATGAAGTTGTCCCTCTTCCCAAAAAACCTAATCCCGCTTCCTTTTCTGATTATCGTCCCATATCCATTCTTCCTTTCTTATCTAAGATCCTGGAGCGTCTTGTTCATCAGCAATTGTCGTCCTACTTAAACAGATATGATCTCCTGAACCCCTTTCAGTCCGGTTTCCGTCCTGGTCATAGTACGGCTACTGCTCTTGTCAAAATCACGGACGACATTCGCGCTGGCATGGATAGCAGGAAACTAACGATTTTGACACTGCTAGACTTTAGTAATGCTTTTAATACCGTTGATTTTGACATAATGCTTGGAATTCTACGCTCCCTTAACATATCTCCTGCGGTAATTGAATGGTTTCATAGCTACTTAATGGGTCGTCGGCAGCGAATAAAGATAGGTGATTCTCGATCTTCATGGTGCAGCACGCTGGCCGGCGTTCCGCAAGGTGGCGTGCTGTCTCCGCTTCTTTTTTCTATCTTTATTAATTCCATTACACAAAACCTTCTCTCTTCTTATCACCTTTATGCTGACGACCTTCAAATTTATACTCAGGGTACGCTTGACGATCTTTTTTCTGTGATTGACGCTGCTAATGAAGATTTGAAACGAATTTTGAGTTGGAGCAATGCGTTTGGGCTAAAAGTAAGTAAACCCTTCTAAAACTCAAGTGATCGTCATTGGCAGCTCCCAACTAATTTCTAGAGTCAACTTTGTGAATCTTCCCCCAGTTTTTTTCGACGGTGTTCTGATACCTTACTCTCTCCAGGTTAAGAATCTGGGTGTCATCATGGACCGCACTTTGTCATGGGCACCTCAAGTTAGTGAGACTAGCAGGAAGATGTTTGCAGCTGTAGGTTCTCTCAGACGGCTTCAGAACTTTCTGCCTCTTGCCACGAAAATTGCGCTTGCTCAAAGTTTACTGCTTCCTATTCTAGATTATGCTGACGTGTGCTATTTGGATCTCACTGAGGAGCAACTAGATAAGCTTGAGCGTATTCAGAATTTGTGCATACGGTTCATATTTGGGTTACGCAAGTATGACCACGTCTCCGTTTTTCGCAATCAGCTCAAGTGGCTCACAATCCGTGCTCGTCGTAACTTTCACATTTTAAATCTCCTCTTCAGCATTCTTTTCAACCCTGCAACCCCGCGCTACCTAAAGGAGCGGTTCAATTATTTTAAATCTATTAGAGCGTCCCAAAACCTTCTCCTGTCAGTTCCTTTTTCTTCCTCTAAATTTTACACAAATTCTTTTACCATCAAGGCGATAAGGTTATGGAATGCTTTGCCTGTGGAGGTACGACGTGCTAAGTCTGTTGCCATTTTTAAAAGCAAGCTAAAGGATCATTTTCTGTCACTTCCGTAGTTTTTCTATTATCTCCCTTACTTTTTTTCTTTGTTATATCTCATGCTTCGTCTGTTGTCATTGTTTGGCTGTTTTTGGAGGATGTATGTATGTATATATTATATAGATGTATAATTATATGTATTTAGTATGTATTTATTCAATTATTTATTTTATGTATTTATATTTAGTATATTTATAAATAGTTCTAATTTCAAAATTGAAATAATTTAATTGTTTCGTGTAGTTATTTAGTTTGAGTTCTAAACGAATTAGTTTACACCCCCTGCCATGAATATGTGTCCTCAGTTACTTCTCTTACAAGGTTGTCTGGAAGAGATCGCTATTTAGCGGTAAGACCGCCTGTTGTATACCTATGATTTAAATGTACTGTTCCATGTTCTGTTTTTATTTTTTATTTTTGGTGTTCAATAAAGAGTATTTGTATTGTATTGTATTGAATGTGGAAATTTATACTAAAACTCAATATCACATGTTAAAAAAATCTATTTATAAGTGGATATTAAATGTAAGTACAAAGAAACTGTCTCAAAGTTGAAAACATTGAAAAACTCTTTAAACGATGATGTTGATAATAGTAGTAATTATGATTGTATGATTGATTCAGATTGAAAGATGTTTATGTTATTGATGATATGTAAAACTGTAAACAAATAATGTTTTTAACATGTGATATTGAGTTTTAGTATCAATTTCTACATTTATAGTACAGTACTTTTCTACATTTATAGTATTATTACAGGGCGATCCGCTATCTCCAAAGTTGTTCACCAGTTGACTTCAAGAAATTTTCATACAGCTAGCGGTTTCGTGGGAGACTATGGGCATCGACGTCGACGGAAAAAGGTTAACAAACCTCCGCTTTGCTGACGACGTCGTCCTATTCTCTCACACAGCAACCCAACTTGAACGAATGCTCCAAGAACTGAGCACGGCAAGTCTTCAAGTCGGACTCAAAATAAATAGGATGAAGACCCAGCTGATGACCAATGGCACGAAACGTAGGGTCACGGTAGATGGGCAAGATATACAATACGTTGACGAGTGGGCCAGGTAGTATCCTTCGACAGCAGACAGGCTAAGGAAATTGATTGACGGATCCAAAACGCCTGGAAGAGCTTCTGGTCCATGAAGGCGCTAATGAAGGGCAACCTTCCACTTTCACTAAAGGGCAAACTCGTCGACGTCTGTATTCTTCCCATCCTAACCTACGGTGCCCAAACTTGGTCATTGACTGAAGCCCAAAAATCCCGACTCAAGATTTGGCAGCGAGCAATGGAGCGCAGCATACTCGGGGTTCGTAGAACTGACAAGTTCAAAAACACCGAACTGCGCTCCAAAACTGGCATTGCTGATGTGGGTGACAAGACCGCTAGGCTTAAGTGGGACTGGGCTGGACACGTCTGCCGAATGCATCCGGAACGTTGGGCCAGGGTTGCCACCGTATGGACTCCACAAGATGGCTACCGGGGCAGAGGCAGACCAAAAACCGTGGGAAAAAAGATGGTGACCTCGTTCTTCGGAAGGACAGGTCATTACGCGACAATTGTTTTAGAGGATCGAAAAACAGTTACTGCAGAGTGGTACACTAACAATTGTTTGCCACTTGTCTTGGAAAAAGTTCGGGAGAAACGACCTCGCAGTAGAATCCTCCTTCACCACGACAACGCCTCGTCGCGCACCGCCAGGCGAACTCGACTATTTGGCGACGTCAGACGTGGAGTTACTGGGTCACCCGCCGTATAGCCCCGACCTCGCACCTCGCGATTTTTATTTATTCCCGAAAATAAAAGAAAAACTGCGAGGAAAACGTTTTGTGGACGTCGAGGAAGCTGTGGCTGCGTTTCAAAAGGCCGTCGAAGAGACCCCTAAGGACGAGTGGGCAAAGTGCTTTTCTCAGTGGTTCCATCGGATGCAGCGATGTATTTGAAAAGATATAATAAAACTAATAACTTGCTAGTTTATTCAGTTTGTGATTTTCTAAGAACTTTCAGTTTGACCCTCGGACAAGCAAGAAAAAAAATATCTCGATAACAGATAGCTATTGTCCGCGACTCTATCCGCGTAGGAAAATTAAACATAGCCCATGTTACTCAGTGATAATATAGCATTCTACTGGTGAAAGAACTTTCAAAACCGGTACAGTAGTTTTCGAGATTTTCCATTACAAATAAACAAGAAATCAAATCTTCGCTTTATAATATTAATTTCAAGATTATAATAAGTAAGCGACTTACGATGGATCTGTCCGAGTTGTGGTTCCGCGAGAAAGGATAGAAGGCACCGAGTTGCATCCAGCGTTTGCACAGTTCCACGGTGGTGTCGCCGTTAAAGCCGCAGATATCCGCGCCCATCAGCGGGATACCAAACAAGCTGAAGCTCAGCAAGTCTGGAACAAGTGGAATTCGATTTTATTATTTACGGTTAGTGGGTCATATAATGATACAAAAGTCGTCCTCACACGCCAATGACAGCTAATTTCAACCTTACGTCACAAATACTCGGGTCTATTTGTCACTGTATCTGTAACAACTATAAGCGTCGACGGCGTGGTAGACATGACAGTACACGACACCTTTACGTGTTCTTGGCGTTCAAAGGGTTAAAAACAAAAGTTGCCTTTCCTGTGGTAAATAGTTAAAAGCTTGTGTGCATATAAGTTTTGTTTTTATTTGATAGGTCTAAAGCAGTCCTGACGTTTACGCGGGAATGGGCTTAGCCAGAAAATTAGGCCTTAAAAACGTGACCCTTAAGCTTGAGACTCGACGCTTAGGCCGAGTCGTTGAGCTAATGGTTAAAATTCGAAAATTTGACTCGTTTCCCTGAGATTTATTTATTAGTTAAGATTTTTAACAATTAGTTTAACTACTGATCAAATAACAGACCCTAAGTCGAGATTAGCAGAGCGAAAATACACACAGAAAGTGTGGAAACATAAAGACCGGTAAATTTTAACTGATTAATGCCACGTGTCTTGATTAATTAAAAAAAATACTGAAGGGGCGCAAAAATAGTTACAAGTTTACATTATTTTTGCTGTAAAAGGGCGTTTTCCAAAAAAAGTGTACATCGTTAAGAACAAAATTAAAAAAAAATACTTTTCCATTTCGTCACGAAAATTAACGTATCGAATTGCTAATTTTCGTGACGAAATGGAAAAAGTAAAATTTTCTTAATTTTGTCCTTAACGATGTACTCTTTTTTGTGTCCTATAGAAAAGCACATACACGTAAATTGGTTCTAGTAAATATTTTTGAATTTGACGGTTTTATGATTTATGAAAGACAAATATAAATTAAAGTAAAATAAAAATACACCAAAATCCAAATATTTATAGAAAAAAACAAACATCTAAATAATAGGTATAGATATGGAAAGCTGACGTATCACATTGTGCAGCTGTGGATGAAACAATTATCCCTCTCGCACCTACATACTTTTCAGAACTGTCGGATGTTTTATCCACATTTATCTACACAGCGATAAACGCGACGATAACTCCTAAGAATTATTAGTAGACATAGCTTACCCGGGATACTCATAGCCATGTCGTGCCAGGCGCTCGTGACGTCACCGCTCCAGTGGCCTGCGAAGTGGCCGGAACCCACGAACGTCGAGCGCGATATTATGAACGGACGCTTGCCGCGGATCTCTGTTAGGGCGCTGAAACAAACAAGCAAGTTATAATTTTTGAGGTTTTTGTATGGGTATGTATGAACTTATGGTAAGAGCCGCGAAGCGAGTACAGATAGCGGAGAGCGTGGCGTGAGCCGCTGTAGTATTGAGTGTCCATACAGATCCATGTATGAGACATGTATGGGTCGTGGCAACAGCCCCGAGGAGCAAGTGAGGTAGTGGTGATCGCAATTTAATCCGCCGTTATGTGGCATGTCCATACACATCCATGTATGAGGTTTGTATGGGTCTATATGTACTCAGAAGTGCATGGCCACGCCTCGAGGAGCAAGCAGAGGTGGTGAGGGCGGCGCTCGCCGCCGTATTGTTGTGCGTCCAACAGATCGATGTATGAAGTTTGTATGGGTCTGTATGTACTCACAAGTGCGTGGCAACAGACTCGAGGAGTGAGTAGATGTTGTGTTGAGCGCGGTGCTCGCCGCCATAGTGTTGCGCATCCATACAGATTGTATGGGTCCTCAACCCATCGCCGCCTGATGTATGAGGTTTGTATGGGAAGTCTTCTGGAGCGCAGGAGCCGTGTAGAGGGCCTGATACCATATTTGAAGGCTCGTTCATATCCTAAAGACAATAATGGTACATGTGAACTATTACATCTATCTGTAGGTAGTCAAAGTAAAACATCATCCTACCGTCATAATTTGAATGTAATTTTTAGTGCTAGGAACGGGTATGTTGTTTTGAGTTTGCATAACATGGACATACCCTGGTATTTGTCGACTCTTGTGCTGCGAATTTAACGAATTTAAATCTGCGGAATTACGATCTTGGAATCGAATAAGTAATCTGTTTATTGGTTGCCTAATATCTACCTACAGTAAGTACAAGTTTCGTACCTACTAAAGTAAATTTTTCTAAGACTGTCCCCTATTTTTCTTTTATTTATTAGGAAAACTGCCCTTTTATTGGGCCCCCTTTGGTACCGTGATCTTTATTCTAAGGTATTAGAGCAGATTCTACACTAACTGGCACGCCAATACTTTTTCTTCTTGTTGTATCCCTTTTTTATAACGAGTTATAAAAAAGGGATACAACATTAAACAAAATGTATGGCTTATACCTTATTTCACTTGAACCTCAGAAAACCATTAGAGCCACAGAATCAATTCTGTATTGATGGTGTTATTCACCTCCATAAATAAATCGTTAAGTATCAAAATCCGCAATAATCAAGCTTTAAATATAAATTAATTAACAACAAGTTTTCGCAAATAGAGTTTGGTCACGCGATAAGATAAATTCGCAGCGATTTCTTGGGTTGTTCATTAAATTAATCAAATACGTAAAGTAAATTCAACTGCTTTCACAAGTCTTCGGTAGTATAGTGGTAAGTATCCCCGCCTGTCACGCGGGAGACCGGGGTTCGATTCCCCGCCGGAGAGACCTTTTTGTTAAGGTTAATAAATATTTTTTTTTAAAGTTAATAGTTGTATTGATTTAATATTAAACACGGGTCGTTTGGATGTTTGCCTGTCTTGTCTTTATATCATGTTTGAACAACTAAACGGATTTAGAAGAAATTTGTTGTTTGTTGAAATAAAACGTAAGCCAATATGTAATGAAGCTGTGTCATTTAGCAGTGAAAATGACCAGGGCCTTTATTCAGGTGGGTTAAGACGATATCGTGTTTGACACGTTTAAGAATCGTTTATGTCACAGTCGCCATTATTGTAAATGACATAAGAGTTATCAAAACGGTGACAATACGGAAACAGGTCAAACACGATATCGTTATAACGCACTTGAATAGAGGCCCAGCTGTCCAAATTAATGGAAATTGCTCTGTAGTTTTGCAAAAACTTGTTATAAAAAAATATGTATTCTCCTATTGTGATCTGTAGAAAAAGACATGTAACAGAATGAAGCAGGGGGCGATTTTTGAAGCTCACCGACAAAAAATTACCAACTTTAAAATCAATTAGTGCAGCGATTTCATCTATGACCTGGCCCTAATTTTGGATTTCATATCATGACGCCTTAATCATATCAAATCCAAAAGGTGGGCCCGCCCGTCGATTAAATCGCTTCACAAATTGATTTTAAAGTTAGTCATTTACCTACGGTGAGCTTTAAAATATGCCCCCTGTACAGAATTAGCTGTTAAATCATCTTCGTGATGTTAGATGTCTGAGTCAAATCTGGCTAGGAGCTGATGATGGAGTCAGAGGGTGGTGACAGGATCTCCGCTAGACCCACCGTGTTTGGGCTCAACAGTCGGCCAAAAAAATATCACAAAAAATATTTTTTTACACTTGTTTTTATTGTGCAATAACTTTAAAATAATTGAGCTCACGATCCAAGCGCCGTCGAAGGGTATCTGGTCATGGAGGCTGGTCAGCATCTCGGACCAGTAGCTGGTAGAGCTGGGGTGCGAGAAGTCAGGGTACGCCGTGGAGACCTTGTTCCACGTCTGCAACAAAAACGAGGTCCAAAAAGGTGGCGTTATGGTCATGCATGATCTCAACAAAATGACATTGTTCATTGCATTCACAATTCTCAACGGCAGGTTATATAGTAATTTACAACCAAACACAAGAAAATTTCCACCATATCCTAAATCAAACAAAATTATCAAATCATTTTAGTGGTGGTAGGACGCTGTGCAGGGTCCTTCCGGATCGTTACCACCATCTTGCCCATTAACCACCCGCCAAGCAACAGTGTTCGCATTGTTGTGTTCCGATGTGGGGATAAGACAACCGGTGAAATTACAAGCATAGAAGCATTCCATCTTAGTCCTCAGGGTTGGCAACGCAATTATAGTCTTGAGAATTCTGATGTCTTTGGGTCTCAGATTCCACTTACCATCAGGTGGCCTGAGTGCTCGTGTGCCTTCTCTTTAACATAAAAAAACTACTTCTAAAAATAACCACCTTCAAACTAAGAAAAAGAAACGAAACCATACCTTCCCAATAAACACCTGGCCAGAAGAGTTCTTAATGAAGATGTCCAGCTCTAGCCCACGATCGAAGGGAGGATAGTCCCCAGGGTTCTCCCCCGCACTTACACCAGGGTCTGGAAAGGAAGACTTACTTATTATGAGGCCGTATACGAAATTTTACCGACTTCGCTGATATACCTGATTTTACAATTGAAATCTTCTACAAATTTCAATGCGCATCACGAAAGATAATTTCAATATTCAACGAATGTATGAGCTACTTTTTTGTTGTTTAATTTATTTTATTTTGATTAATCGACCTGAAACCGGCAACCGTTTGGTGAATTTTGCTGTAAGAGGTTTAGAATATCGCATATTCACGAATCGTGTTGACGTCTAGAAGGTATGAAAAAAATTACAATTTACTGCTGCAAATGTCGTCTAAAAAATGTATGAATCACTTTATACCATGATAAAAAAAAATGTGTAAAAAAATAATTTCTTTTATAGAAAATAAGCAAAAATTGAGTCGCAGAACAATGTATACCTATATATACCTGTACTGTGTGGTAATACCGTGTATTTTTCTTTAATGTGACATTTTGACGACACGCTAGCCTAGTTGAGAGTGACCCTGCCTCTGAAGCCAGCGGTCCTGGGTTCAAATCCCTTTAAGGGCAGATATTTGTGTGATGAGCGCGAATATTGGTTCCCGAGTCTTGGATGTTTTCTATTTATTTAAGTATGTATTTCTCTATATAAGTATGTTTATCGTTGTCTAGTACAGTCGAAGACACTGTTAACTGTACATTTACAAACGAACATAAACCCTATCACAACGTATTAGTCTATGGGTGGTCAGTTAACAGTGTCTTCGTGTGTACCCATGTTACAAGCCTAGAGCTTAGTTTGGGACTAGTTCAATTTGTGTGACATTGTCCTGTGATTTATTATTATTATTTATTACTATTATTATTATTTATGTATATTTCCGTCATGGTTAATAGAGAAAAATAGACCTAAGTATCTATGAGGCAAAGTTGACATTCGCT
This sequence comes from Acleris holmiana, assembly GCA_949316455.1. Classification (NCBI taxonomy): domain Eukaryota; kingdom Metazoa; phylum Arthropoda; class Insecta; order Lepidoptera; family Tortricidae; genus Acleris; species Acleris holmiana. The sequence continues at coordinate 2,729,682 of OX438772.1, forward strand.
TTGGTCTTGTAATTGACATAGCGTTAAAAAGGTTAATATATGATGAGTGACGTTTATACAGCACACTCCGATCCTGTGTAACTTCTGTGCAAATAGCCAAATAGTTTAACTTACCTATAAGCACGACATAGTGCATTCCCTCGTTGTGTAACTTGGCGACGAACTCCGGCAGGCCAGCGAACTTGTTCTTGTCGTAAGTGAAGTCGTTCGAGTTGTTCATGTAATCCAAGTCGTTCCATTGTACGTCCTGTAAAATATATTAATATTATCTGCTGAAGAGTTTCATTTACATTTAATTAGCAGACCACCACTACAAAAAAGACGCTGATCTGGGGATCGTACAGGTTAGATGGAGGTACGCATTTAAAAAATAATGACATTAGTGCCATTAATCAAAACCATGCTACAGGTGTAAGGAAGAAGAAAGGAGCTTGAAATTATCAAGTGTCATATCAACACTTGCCGTTTAAAGATCCAGACGTTTTGCGAACGGGGTATTTGGCGTTCATGTCTATTTAGTAATTAAGACATTTTGAGATACAAACGTTTCACTACCGGGCCATTCAGCTTTTATGTCTATTAAGTAATAAAGACATTTCTAAGATAAAGACGTTTCGCTACTAGTGTATTTTTAATTGTAACATTCTAAGATCCAGACGTTTTGCTAAAGATACATTTAGCGTTCATGTTTATATTGCAACAAAGACATTACACAATCCAGACGTTTGAGCTATGTTATCATTTGGCGAAAAGGGAATTTTGAGAGTAACCCTTTCAGCCCATGCCAATAACGTAAATATGCTTAAAAATCCTGAGTATACTGAAAATCAAACTAAGGAAATGAACTCACAAATGGTATGCCTGCATCTCTGTTCTTCTGCCACACGGTTTGAGTGACATTCAGACTGCCGTAATCAAATCTGAAACAAAACATTCACTGGTTATTTTTAGTAGTAGAACAGAGCGCTTCGAGTATTTTTTTTTGATGCGCAACGAAAAGTTATACAGGGTAATTTTTTAATAGGTGCACAAATTTTAATATTTTCTTCGCTATTGTTAAAACACATGTTGTGTTATTTTTACTCTAGCTTAAAAAATATTAGAGATATTGCGGATTCAATGATTCCACTAACTTAACGATATTTATGGACCCTCTAAACCCTGATTTTTAATTGCGTAGAATTCTGACGTTTCTTGGTCTTGCCAGACTACAAAATATTCCTTGAACGTGTGGTGCAAAAAAGTAAAAAAAAAAATCTTTAGAATATTACTTATATGATTTACATATTAGAATTTAAAATGAAATTTTAAAAAGTTAATTAATACAAAGTAATTTTATTTTAAAATCGCACAATCCATACATAATATTTTGTTAAACAAATTTCAGAGGAAAAAGATAATAGTTGTTGGTATCATTCAGATCATTGTCATGTATTACAAACCTTTGGAGTTAAATTATATTATTATATTTAATCATTTTTGTTTTGCGTTTTTATTTTGGAAAAAATAGACTTTAAAATGACAGTTGTCGACTGTCCAACTTAACCTAACCTATTTAATAGCCTATGCAACTAATGTAATATGTAACGGTTTAAGCACAAATACATTTTTTGCGAAATGAAAGTTTGTAAAACGATATAGTTTGTCAAATGATGATTTGGTCATAAGTCAGGATACCGATTTGTTATACCTGTACCTTATGTATGTGGAATAGCAACAAATTTAAAAGAAGGCCAAAAACGTCAACAATTAAAAAAATGTTTGTTACTCCTGAAACGTCAGAATTTGATAGCTGTCAGATGGCTGTCAGAATTCTACGCAATAAAAAATCAGAGTTTAATGCGCGAGGAGAGGAGAGTGTTGTTAAGTAAGTTGATAAAAGAAATTTCAAATTTAGAATATCAGTAGGAGGGGCTTGTTGTCTGATAAGCTGTACATGAAATTTCAAATTTCGAATATCAATACAGTGTTTCGCATACCTACAGCTTGACAACCCATGTCATCATTTCTAGTGTAACTTTGACAAAAAAGAGATAATTTGCAACAAAAAAAAAATAACTCGTTTTATTGTCGTAATATATTATATTAACGATACAAAATCATATATTAAAAGGCTATAGCCGGGTTTCCATAGTAAGTCGGCCCTTACATCAAATGGGCTCGGGGATTTTTTGTCAGTACCTCTTGTAATGAAGAATATTTTAGCCGAGTATGAACATCCTACTTGTAACCGTTTTGATCACAATGCCTACGCCGCAAAACGACTTAGAAGGATTACGCCTAAAACGCTATATGACTAAGAAGCAAAATAACTAACATGCACAACGGCTATAAAGCAAAATGCCTCAAATCAATACCTCTAAAGCGGGTTACCTAAGTTGCATTACGCCTACATTTATTTTTGTCCAGGTAGCAAAATGTCTCATAAAAGAAAAATACTTTGAAGGATTATACGTAACACGCCATATGACAAAGAAGCAAAATGACTCGCAATAAAGAACGGCTAAAAAGCAAATTGCCTCAAATTAATAATATCCAACTAATATTATAAATGTGAAAAGGAAGTGAGATAGAAAACTCTATGCGAATTCCCTATTTTGAGATTAGATACTGGCCACTTTAAGTTGAATAAATGACCTAATAGTAAACAATTCTTGACGAACCATTAAAATTGCTTGTATATCGTTTTTGTTTGATTTCTTTATCATATGAAATCCAAAAGGAGGGCCCGCTCGTAGATTAAATATCTGCACAAATTGATTTTAAAGTTAGTCATTATACGTCGGTGAGATTAAAAAATCGCACCCCAGGTCATAAAACTACTGAGTTGTTTTGCATTTGAAGTATTTTGCATCCCTAGGCATCTTTATATCCAGGCATTTTACAACAGAGATGTTTTGCATTTGAGTCTTATTAAGTTCATAGTCATTGTAATGTTTAAAAGTTTTAATACAAAGTCCTTTTGCATTAGAGGCAAAGTAATGATAAGTGGTTTTAATTTGAGGCATTTTGCTTTATAGCCGTTTTACATGTTAGTTATTTTGCTTCGTAGTCATATAGCTGTTTAGGAGTAATCCTTCAAAGTGTTTTTGCGGCGCAGGCATTGTGATCAAAAAGGACTTGTAATAGTTTTTGAGTTATGATTTTTTCAAGTTTTTATTTTAATGTTTGTTTCTTTTTGGACGTGTTCAAGCGATTTGATTCAAATTTTGAAATGACGTTCTTTAGATAGTTTTGCATCGCCACCCAAAAAACAAATACTAGTTATCGTATAAAAAAAAAAAGAAAAAAAAGACCAATTTAAAAATTATCATTTTTTTTATGTGGTTGTGAAGTAGTGACACCCCTAGATTTTTTTCTCAATATAGGTAGGCCATACATTGGCCTACTACTTGCCTAAATATCAAAATTTTCCAGGAGGTACTTCCTACAAAAATTCAGCAGAATGTGAGACCTAGTTGTGTATTCAATCGGTGTTTTTCAATGTAGTATTCAAACTCTTCGATTATGTTTGAGTTTTCTTATCGATAACTAGTATTCGTTTTTTAGGTGGTGAAAACTATCTAAAGAACGTTTTTTCAAAATATGAAACAAATCGCTTGAACACGTCCAAAAAACACAAACATTAAAAAAAAACTTGAAAAAATCACAACTTAAAAACTATTACAAGTAGGATGTTCATACTCGGCTAAAATATTCTTCATTGCAAGAGGTACTGACAAAAAAATCCCCGAGCCCATTTGATGTTGTTTGAGGGCCGACTTACTATGGAAACCCGGCTATAGCCTTTGTGCACTGATAAAAAAATATCCTGTAGAACATGCGGGCGTTTATATTTTTAGGTGATTAGGACCTGACCTTCAAAAGGGTATTAATATATACCTTCTGGAAAAGCTAGCTAGATTGTTCTGAATCTTCGGCCTCAATTAGATTTAGATTCAGAATCATTTATAACAACATATATATTCCAACATACATAACGTCACGCTCCAGACCCAGAGTGGAGCAGGCAGAGCTACAGAATACCACCAACTTTAAACCTGCTCAGGCTTAGATGTCTACAGGTGACAGGTTGCAAGCCCATCGCCTAACAGTACTACAAGCCGTTACTCCCTTAGTCGCCTCTTACGACATCCACCGAAAGACATGGAGTGGCACTATTCTAACCCGGCAACCACACGGGTCAAATGAAATATTAAAACAGTCTTACCCAAAATAGTTGTTTATTTTAATTTTAGAAACATTTAATGAATAGCCATTTCTTTAGCATTGTTTTAAATCCAATGCCATCTAGCGATTATATGTTCAGGTTAAATATTTTAATTCCAGACTAGCGACCCACCCTCGCTTCGCTCCGGATTAAAGTATTGTACATGTAAACCTTCCTCTTCAATCACTCTATCTATTAAAAAAACCGCATCAAAATCCGTTGCGTAGTTTTAAAGATTTAAGCATACATAGGGATATAGGGACAGAAAAAGCGACTTTGTTTTATACTATGTAGTGATGATATATAAAATGCGATCTTACTACGCATAAAGCTGGAGGCTAACTGTACATACATCGAAAAAATATTGTGATCGGATATTGTTTTTAGTCGCTTATTTTATAAAAATTAAATTTCGGTCTAAATAAAGGTCCATATCGTGGTCTTACTTATTCAAAGTCGTATCTGCTTTTATTTTTTTGCTGTTGGTAAACTTATTGCCTCTAAGTAATACTGAATGAAAATGAAATTACAAACAGCAAAAAAATATGCAGATACGAGTTTGAGTAAGTAAGACGACGATATGGGATAAGTTTTTTGTCTCTCCTGTAAAGTATGAAGCCCGCGATATCTAATATATAAAATTCTCGTGTCACAATGTTCATTCCCTTTGGCCCTATTTCAATACAAATTTGTATTGAAATAGGGCCAAATAGAATCTTGTCAAGCTTTACACACAAAATTTTATTAAAATCGGTCCAGCCGTTTCAGAGGAGTATGGGAACGAACATTGTTTATGTTATACGTATACGTCGTTTGGATGTTTGATTTTTTATTTTCACTTTCTTTATTTTTAATACCTACCAATTTAGTTCTGTTTCTTTGACACTTCTCTTCTTTGTAAGGTTGTCTGGAGGAGATCGCTACTTAGCGGTAAGACCGCCTATCGACTCACTTAGTAAGTTTTTATTTGTATTTAACTTTTCATGCTGTATTTGTATGCGGTGTTCAATAAAGAATATTTGTATTGTATTGTATGTTGTGTGGGTTAGAATAGTGCCACTCCATGTATTTCCGTGGATGTCGTAAGAGGCGACTAAGGGAATAAGGGCTTGTAGTACTGTTAGGCGATGGGCTTGCAACCTGTCACTAATACACTAGTAAACTTCTTGGCCTGATTGTGCAAAATGTGGTTACAGAATTATCAACAAGTCTTTTTAGTGTTGTTGGTATTTCTGTGTGTCTGCCTACCCCACTCTGGGAATGAAGGCGTGATGTTATGTATGTATGTGTGTATACTGACTTGCAGAGATGGAAGCCGAGCGCCCAGTAGGGCGGCATGGCGGGGCGGCCGACGGTGGCGGTGTACTGCGCCAGCACGGCGGCGGGCGCGGGCCCCGCGAGCAGCAGCAGGTCCAGCACGCCGCCCGTCGCGCGGTACGTTATAGCCGGCGTCGGCTGGAGGATCGCGTCTAGGAATAACTTCACGTCTGAATCATTCAAGGAAGTTAAAAGTGGACCGAATTGCACTATATCAACGTCCTCAGTGGTTTATAATAAAATGTTTACTTATATACGTGCATAGCATCACGCCTTCGTCCCCAGAGTGGGGTATGCATACCCCTAAGAGGCTAAAATGGGGGGTAAATTTTTTTTGGTCAAATTTACTTGAAACTTGGTGAAAATGCTAAGAAGAAATAATGAGATAAGTACGTATTTCAGCAAACACTAAAATTTAACCCCTCGGGGGATGAAAATGGGTGGTGCAAAGTTTGTATGGGAAAAATTATTTTATGGTCAAACAGTTGAAACTTGGTAGAAATACTTTTCAATGCAAATAATGAGACACGTATTTCAGCAATTTCTAAAACTCAACCCCTAGAGAGATGAAAGGGGGTTGCAAAGTTTGTATGGGAAAAAATACTTTTATAGACAAATTTACTTGAAACTCAATAGAAATGATTTTCAGTGTAAATAATGGGGTGCGTAACGATCGATATAAAAATATTTTCTATAATATCAGTCGATATAACGCTCATTTGATATAAGTATTGAATCATATAACAACATTTAATATATTTAAATATGATATAATTATCATTTTATATAACGATCATTTGTTCTAAAAATATTTTATATAACATACATAAAGTATAATGCATATTTACTATAATCAACTTATGATATAAAGTTAATTTCATATAAAGTACAGTTGGTATAAAAAAATACTGTCTATACTAACTCGTGTCCAACCACAAGGGTCGGTTTATTAGTTACCTATTGTGACCATACAGAGCGGTAACTCCTAGGTCTCAAGTAATATACAGTGTGTAAATGGTATACAGGCGTTCCTTTTGACTGTGGTTAGTACAACCCCTACTGAGCACATTTAGGCAGATTTTATTAAAATTAATTTAAAAAAAACAACCATACAAAATAATTTAACACGCAATGTATAACGAAAAATGCAATGAATTAAAAACGCAATTAATGACGTTTCAAAGTTAAGTATTATTAAAGCTGAGGCTACTTAAGCCGAAATACACATTTTCACAAGTAAACATTATGTACTTACCTAACAGATGGACTTCGATGTACATTGCGGGTCGATAGTATGTTCAAAAATTAATAACGGTGCGTTAGCGTAATCAAAATAATTCTTTCTGTTAATGATTAGTAGTCTTAATCTATGTCCAGTTTTAATAAACGCCCGTATACCATTTACACACTGTATATTAGTTGGTTAGGTTAGGTTAGAATTGTGTCAAGGCGCGAAGCGACATAACTACGCGGAATAGGAGCTCCGCAAAGCGGAGCTCCGTCGTCTTTGCCTCACAGTCAGCGTTGTACCAAAAAATCATTCGTAAAAAAAAGTTATTCCAAACAAATAGAATCAGAATCAGAATCAGAATAATCTTTATTCAAGTAGGTTTACAAATAATAAACTCTTTTGAAACGTCATTGTAGCGACTTAGCCTAAATTGACTGCAGGTTCAAATCTTAGAAACTTAGAAGGAATGTTCTTCAGTGCAAATAATGAGACACGCATTGCAGCGATTAGTAAAATTCAACCCCTCATGAGTATGAAACGGGGTTGGAATGTTTGCATGAGAAAAATATTATTATGGTGAAAAAGTTGAAACTTGGTAGAAATACTTAGTAGAAATGCTCTTCAGTGCAAATAATGCGACACGTCAGACACATATTTCAGCGATTACTAAAATTCAACCCCTCGAGGGATCGAAGAGAGCTGGAAAGTTTGTATAGGAGGAAAAAAAAAACATTGACAAATTCACTTCAAACTTTTCAGAAATGCTCTTTAGTGCAAATAATGAGACACATATTTCAGGGATTACTAAAATTGAGCCCCTTGGGGGATGAAAAAAGGGGTTGTACTTTGTAAAGGACTTTTTTTATGGTCAAATTTCTTGAAATTTGGTAGAAAAGCTCTTTAATACAAATAATGCAAACCGTACTTTGTAATGACCGCTGTTTAAATCTCACCCATAAATAATTCTTTCAGCTAGAAAGGAGAATCGTACCTACAATGCAGGTTCCTCTAAAGGCGTTTCCGAATGTATGTCCTCTTGTGACAATTACGAGGCCTTGCGCGCATTAAAATTCATGGAAAAGCAGATGTAATTTTTGTTAGGATTAGGGTTGTTTGGATGCCCGTAGACTTTACCCAGAGCGGCCTCATTACTAGGATCGCCAAATGTAACGCATGCGAAGCCGCGGGCAAAAGCTAGTCTATATATATATAAATCAAAGTCGTGTTAGTTACATCATTTATAACTCAAGAACGGCTGGACCGATTTTTGTGATCTTTGATTTGTTGGATTTGTCTCCGCCTCTTATAAGATAATAAAGATTAAAACATCGACAAAGTTTACGGGAAAAAATACGACGGGGCGATACGAAGTTTGCCGAATGCCGGGACAGCTAATGAACTATAGAAGCACAAGCACAGAATTCACCGAATAGCAATACAATTCTAGTTACCCATAGCGTAGGAGTTGAGAAGGAGCATCCCGTGACTGTTCCCGCTAGGTTCCAGGTTCAGGTAGAAAGGGTGCGAGCCGTACAGGTTAGTCTACGACAAATGTGTGCATAGCATGAAAACGGTAACTCATCACTTCATAGAACGTAAAATTTCATCAAACGCCGTTTTCTGCTGAAACCATAATGTTTTCAGGTTAATTTAAAAAAAATACAATACAATACAAAACACTTTATTGTCCACCAAACATAAAACATTACAGAGAAATACTTAGCACAATTTAAAAAATCCAGGTAAAAAACAGGCGGTCTTATCGCTGATTAGCGATCTCTTCCAGACAACCTTAGAAGGGATAAGGTGTCAAATTAAAACATTTTACACAGTAGGTGGTGCAGACTCATTGCAACAATATCAAAAAACCATGCTAGATACGCTTACCAAACTAATAAATAGATAATCAAATACATACTAGTACAAATAAATACATTATAATGACTAACATAAATAAATAGATAGTAATTAATAAATATCAATACATTCACATCAGGGACAGAAAAAAAACAGCGACACGAAAGGACAGCAATTACGTAGCTAAGGTTAGATGTTTAAGATACCCTGAAAACATTATGGTTTCAGCAGAAAATAAAGCGACACGAAAAAAATATAGTGGATGAAATTCGCGATAAAAATAATAGAACACAACACAACATATCAATGAAGATTAAAAGTAAAGGTAAACAATAGGCGGTCTTATCGCCAAAGAGCGATCTATTTTAAATAACTTTTGAGTGGCTGAATATGTTAACTAGGGATTTGCAATTAAAAGTTAATAGTTAACAATTCTACAGTTAATCAGTTCAGTTCAGTGTTTTAACATTTATAAATTTTATGTTCAAAGTCAGTTTTAGTGCTAACAAGTGTTTCATCATTAGTTCATATTATATAAAAAGAAATAGAAAGTCATAATTTTTTCTTGTCTCGAAGAGATCGCTCATTCGCGATAAGACTGCATGTTGTTTACTTCTACTCGTAATCATATTTTGAAAAATGTATTCTGTATTTATCGATATACATATGTATATCGGAAGTCGATAAACGAGAAGTCCCTATGACAGTTCAAAAGTGCTACGAAAATTCCGGACTCTGTTTATATGCACACAAGCTTTTAACTATTGAGCACAGGAGAGACAACTTTTGTTTTTAAGAGTGTGTATGACCCATTGAGAAAGCAAAAGTCTATGGCTCACAAATCCCACTTACCATCAGGTGACCTGTGCCTTCTCCATGCCATAAAAAAAGGTTGAAATCTGTAGGCTATAAGTTTATAACGTTTGCTGGCGACACATTTCTACCCTGCTAACACAAATGGCAGTATCTCAGACAAAACTCCTATAGCAAATGCAACCTTAATGCCAAAATGGTAGGAGTGAATCTGCTTTGGCTTTTGAATTTGAGATACGGCTTATTGACTTAGATAGGCAGATTTGTAGTCTTTAAGATATAATATCAAGTGACCTCTCAATTGCCTTTTCCATGCTAGAAAAATCTTACATTCTCCGTAGGCGCCGTGTCATAGTTAAACATGGTGTATGTCTTCCAAGACATGTCGAGCTTGAACCGCGCCTGGCGCTCGCCCAGCCCGTACATAAGGTCCGAAGGCAAGATGGCCGACAATTGCAGGAATTTGTCTGAGAGGATCAATCCGCCAACGTCTTGTGTATTGATGCTGGAAAAAAAAACATGACTACATTTCTAGGCAAATTAGAAGTCAATCCAGACATTGCACAACCATGAAGTTTCTGAATTTTGATAGTGTTAACAGCAGAAGCACAATGCTGCAATTGCCGCAGCCGATCCCCTGAGCTAACTATATAAATACCTCCAGACTTTTAGCATAATTGCAAGGACGAGGTAATTGTTGACGAGGAGCCCATAGTGCCCCGTTACAAAATACTTACAGAGTAACGTTATCCGAGTTCCTTATGACCTTGAACCCGATGGTGGCGCTCTCAAGCACCACACGATACTTGAACACCGACGTGGGACCGGGGACCATCGGTATCTCAGGGTAAGGAGGCTCGAAACGTTTGTTTTCCGCGTCGTAGATCTAAACAAAAAGAACAAATCGATGCTTACTTCATAAAGAACAAAAGGTCAAGTATTCTTCTTCTTCTTCATCAGCGTGTATTCGCCCACCGTTGAGCATACGCCTCTCCAATTTTCCTCCAACTAGAACGGTTTTCCGTGTCCCTTGTCCAGACTGGGCCTGCTGTCTCCTTAATGTCATCGGACCAACGGACCAACGGTTGCCAAACCAAGTATTATGGGGATTGAATTCATTGTATTTTTTTTAAATAAAAGATGTTGATTCAGTACGGACACGTTTATGTCTAAAATCTACCAGCGCTTCCCAAGAGGAGACCGCTGTTGAGAAGAAACGCCGACAGAAACACGACAAGTCAGTATTTTTTTAAATACTGCTTATAACAGTCACGATATACATACATACATACATAACGTCACACCTTTATTCCCAGAGTGGGGTAGGCAGAGCAACAGAATACCAACAACTCTAAACTTGTTGATAACTCTGTAACCACATTTTGCATAGTCAGGCTAAGATGTTTACCAGTGTATAAGTGACAGGTTGCAAGCCCATCGCCTAACAGTACTACAAGCCTTTATTCCCTTAGTCACGATATAACAATGATAATACTTAAACTAGCATGATATTAAACATACATACATAACAAAACGCCTTCAATCCCAATCAATTAGGCAGAGATACAGAAATACTATACCAACGACTCTCGCCCCGTCATAGGTAAGATTTTTTTTTAATTTGATTTTGTGATAATTCTGAGTTTTGACGTTTTCCTGCTCATGTTATTTTCTTTGTTTAATATAGTTCCGTGTGGTTGCCGGGTTAGAATAGTGCCACTCCATGTCTTCCCGTGGATGTCGTAAGAGGCGACTAAACCTGGGTTCCTATATTCAAAAACGTCTCGTTAAAATGTGACGACTCGCCAAAATTTGACATTTGCTACATACAAAATGTGTCAAATCTTAACGAGACGTTTTGAATACAGGAACCCAGGGAAAGGGAATAAAGGCTTGTAGAACTATTACGCAATAGACATGAAATCTATATAACATCTTAGTCTGACGTGTGGTTACAGAATTATCAACTTTTTTATTTTAGATTTGTTCGTAATTCTGTGTGTCTGCCTACCCCACTCTAGGAATGAAGGCGTGATGTTGTGTATGTATGTGATGTCTATTGGCTACCAGCAGTGTCATTTGTTACCTTGATCTGCAGCACATCGTCAGATAGGTACTTGAAGTCGATCCTGGCCAGCTGGAAGTCCCCCGGGTACCCGGAGGGGCGCGCGCGCGAGTAGTACACGCTCATGCCGTGCTTGTTCTCCGTGCTGTTCACGAAGCGGAACGTGTCGTATTGCGGCGGGTAGAAGCAGTACGGAGCGCCTTTAGTGGCCGTAGGGCGCCAGCAGCAGCCTGGGAAGATTACCCTTTTCAACGCTATGTCAAATACAAAACCAGAGCGAATGTCAACTTTGCCTCATAGATACAGTAAGACCACAAATATAAGTTACGCCGGCAATCTTCGTCCACGCAGAAAGGTGCTCACTAATGCCGAGGATAAACGAACGTAAAAATCAATTCAATACAAACCTTGTCGTATTACGCGTAAGGTAGAATATGAAATGACAGTTAAACTCGTGCTTTCTCGCTCATGGCGATTAGCGATTAGCGCTTAGCGCTCGTGCATCTCAGCTTGTGTACGAATGACAACTGACGCGACCCTAAATAAAATGGCGGTCGACGGCTTCGCTGCAATGGCTGCCAAATATTTGACCAATAGCCGTCGAAGTTTTACCCGCGCAAACGTACAGCCTTATAATTGGCCAAAACGTTTTCGCGCCTTCTAAAAAAATGCTTTCTGCGCAGGTACATCGTTGTAACTTATACTTGTGGTACTACTGTTCTCAGGTCTATTTTGCACTGTCAACCATGAAGGACATATCCGTCAATGGCGTTGAAAAGGTTAAATAAATAAATATCAGGGGACAATCTCACACAAATTGACCTAGTCCTAAACTGAACTCTAGGCTTCTACTATGGGTACTACTGCTTTGCTAACACAAAAGGCAGTATCTCAGACAAAACTCCTGTAGCGAATGCAACCTTATTACCAACAGGATAGGATTGAATCTGCTTTGGCCATTGAATTTGAGATACTGCTTATAGGCTAGAGAAATAGATACTTAATAAATATATAGAAAACGTCCAAGACTCAGGAACAAATACTCGCGCTCTTCACACAAATATCTGCCCTTACCGAGATTTGAACCCGGGACCGCTGTCTTCGAAGAGGATTGTAAAGGGACTTGAAATTTGGAGGGAATATTCCTTGGATATCTTAGGGGTGCACTAAGAAGCGATTTTTCGGAAATTCTTCTCATAAAGGGTTAATTAAAACCGCTGGTATTCAATCCTTTGGGATACCGGAGGCAGCTTCGAATCGATGTCGTATTAACACGTTTACATTGTTAAAATACCTGTTATACATACATAGGTATATCATGTACTTGTGTTAAATACTTTTAAATCCGCCGTTTTTTATTATCCAATTACCCAGTCATATTGCTAGCAACGCAATGAACTAATATTATTACCAGAGCCCGGAATTTTCGTAGCACTTGAGCTGTCATAGGGACTTCTCGTTTATCGACTTCCGATTATACATGGACACAAGGAAAAATTACAATAAATCCGATTAAAATTATCAAATACGAATATACGAATAAATATACGAATTATATAATAATATAAATCGATAATAATCGATGATAATAATATGAGCTGCCCTATCAACTATTTCCGGCTTGACGTGGATTTTTGGGAAACCCTGTATATACGTTCCCAAGATGTCAAAATATCTATACACCTTTATGCCACTAGCAATAAGGTCCGTGTGTACATATATTTGACGCAGTGGCTGAGATAGATATTAATGCCCTTGACTGTACCTATTTTCTCCTAATGATAAGTGGCGTTAATGAACTTATTCAGATAAGGATATAAATCCTAAGTAATAACGAAACAAAAACTATTTTGTTCCTAAATAAAAATAAGTCATAGGATCACAATTGTCTATTTCCACATAATAATTATTTTATTTATTAAATAGTCAAATCATGGTATAAGAATCCTTTTTTTATGGCAAGGAGTAGGCACACGAGAACTCAGGCCACCTGATGGTAAGTGGAATCTGAGACCCATAGAAATTTGAAACTCTAGACTACAATCAAAAGACCTCAAATGCGTTGCCAAGCCTGAGGACTAAGATGGAGTGCCTCTAGCTAGTGATATTACCAGTTGTCTTATCCCCACACCGTAACACAACAATGCGAACACTGCTTTTGGCAGTAGGTTTAAGTATAAGATGGTGGTAGCGATCTGGACGGACCACGGACAGGATCCTCCCACCATCACCCATGGAGTCGCTATTTTCTAATTATTATACCAACCTTTTAGCACACATTCCTTCTCATTAGAACCGTCCTGTGGGAAGCAGTCGAACCTCATATTGTCCTCCATTTGGCCACAAATATCGTCCATGACCTCAGGCGGTCGCTCTGGGTAGGCTTTCTTGTACAGTTCAGGCTTCTTTTTGGTCAGGTCTGTGGAGTTCAGTTTATTCTTCGTGCTCAGGTTGTTGTGGTCATGGTATCGGTGGTCTGGTATAATCTGAAAAATAATCAGTATTAAGAAAAGCAAAAAGGTCAAGCAATTGGGATTGTTTATTTTTGCTAACCCCCCATTTTTATTTTTTTTATCGAAAACATAAAGTATTTTAAATTCATCGCTCCAATCATTTTTTATAATTTATTGTAAATTTGAGAAAGGACTTCTCGTAAATTATGTCGCGGCTTAATCTATAAATCAGACTCAAGAAAAACAAAAAACAAATGTCACTCTATAGTTAGCTTAGTTGTCATCTGTCAATGTCACCGTACATGCTCTGTTACAGTGACAGATGAACTTTTTTTCATAACTGTCCAAGACTTTAACAGATTCAGCCTGTGAGGAAGGTTAAACAAAGGTCATTTGTATATTAATGAAAATATATCTTGAATCATTGATTATTTTTTCCAAGTAAATGTCTGTTTTTTTTCAAAACCTCATATCTCGAAATGGTTTTTGAAATAGCTCTTAAGAAAAAAAATAGCCTTGCCAATTGACAGAGGGCCGGAGCGGTTGGCGATTACTCCATCGAGATTGGCTCAAGCAAGCAAGTCGCTTTAAGAGGCCGTATATGAAATTTAGCCGGTTTTGCTTCATTTCGTGATTTTACAGTTAAAATACTGCTCTTCTATGATTTAATGCACAACATGAAATATCATTTCAGTTATAATCAAATAAATGAGATACGAATGAATGAGCTACTTTTTTATTTTTGTCGAGTATTATGATGCGAGATTTATGTTATTTTAAAACATTATACATTGCGTTTTTTTGGATTTTTTATTAATTTAATGGGTTGATTTTGAACTGAAGTTTATTACTGTTGTTTTAATTTTATGAACGAGAGTTTCAAGCTGCCGAAATCCAACACAATTTTTTGTCCCTTTTCTACAAAATTTTACCAAGTTAATTATTTTATTACGCAAAAAATTTATATAAAGGTGGTAAAAAGTTATTCATAAATTTTTTAGACGACTATAACAGCAATAAATTGTTAATTTTTTCATACCTTCTAGACTTCAAAACGATTCGTGAATATGCGATATTCTAAAACTCTTACAGCAAAATTCACAAAACAGTCGCCGGTTTCAGGTCGATTAATCAAAACAAAAAAGTAGCTCATACATTTGGTGAAAATCTAAATTATCTTTCGTGTTGCGCGTTAAAATTTGTAGAAGTATTTCAACCGTAAAATCACGTAAATCAGCGAAATCGGCAAATTTCGTATACGGCCTCTTAAAGTGACAATGTACTAGTGTTCAGCTATGTGTAAGTCCGACTGGTACCGCTGCGATATAAGGGCCCAGTGTGGTTGCCAGGTTAGAATAGTGCCACTCCATGTCTCCCCGTGGATGTTGTAAGAGGCGACTAAGGCAATAAAGGCTTCTAGTACTATTAGGCGATGGGCTTGCAACCTGTCACTAATACACTAGTAAACTTCTTGGCCCGATTGCACATTAAAAAAGTCTTTTTAGAGTTGTTGTTAGTTCTGCAGCTCTGCCTACCCCACTCTGGGAGTGAAAGCGTTATGTTATGTACTGTAACAAATTATACCCAGCCAAATAATTACCTTCTCATAAGTCATTGGTGTAGGTGGTTTCTTGACGTTGTCCGGGTGAGCACGTTCCCATAGTCGCCTGTGTACATACACACAAATCAACAACAGGGTTTTTTTATTTACAGAGAAAATAATCTGGGGAATTGGGAATTTGAATCTTCCTGCAAGGAATTAAGGTTCAACTAAAATGCCCTTATCAATTTAGAAACATATAAAAATGAACTTTATACTCATTAAAATATAGTTTAAACTAAATTAATGTACCTCTTAAGGCAAACTGTTTCTCACGAGGTTAAATGAACAACTTTCCGCTAATGGCTAAAGAGCTTAAACGCTACATGGTCTTTTATACGTCACAGCTAGTGCTTATTTAAAAAAAACTAAACGCGGTTACAAACAAAATGACGTCATTCCAACCACACAGACAATAAATACTCAATTATAAATCCCGTGTGGTTGCCGGGTTAGAGTAGTGCCACTCCATGTCTTCCTGTGGATGTCGCAAGAGGCGACTATGGGAATAAGGGCTTGTAGTACTGTTAGGCGATGGGCTTGCAACCTGTCACTAATACACTATTAAACATCTTAGCCAGATTGTGCAAAGTGTGGTTACAGAAATATCAACAAGTTTATAGTTGTTGGTATTCTGTAGCTCTGCCTACCCCAGTCTGGGAATGAAGGCGTGACGTTATGATGTATTAATTGAAATATTTTTTTTTGGAAAAGTATGCATTTGAGACAAATATCTCTTTAAGTAAACATGATTTTTTAAGGGCACCTTTTCAAAAGGTTTTCATTTAGAGGATGCCCACTAGATTATATGCAAAGAATATTTTTCTGTTATTTCTCCCTACTAGGGGTTAAATCAATCTAATATATAAAATTCTCGTGTCACAATGTTCGTTCCCATACTCCTCCGAAACGGCTCGACCGATTCTTATGAAATTTTGTGTGCATATCGGATAGGTCTCAGAATCGGCCAACATCTATTTTTTCATACACCTACGTGACATGAAAGAAAAAAAAATTGCAGCGGGCGAAGCCGCTGGCGGGTCGCTACTTAGTAATATATAAAATTGTCTCAGCGAATGAAAGTGACAAGGTACTAAAGTGTAAACATATTTATGACTTCGACTGTACAGTCATAACTCATAGCATAACACTGGAATGTTAAAACTCTTTATAATTTAGCCGAGTAATGTATACTGGATACTCGAGTAGGTATAACCAAATAAACTCAATTTATATTACACGGCTAAAATACGAACAGTGGCAAGTGGCACAAAAATCCTGTGCAACCAAGGAATATGCTCACCAAATTGAAAGTATTTTAGTCACTAAAGCCTTTATAAAATGTAATAGATGATAAGATATACAATAAAGCTATTTCAATATTGGCTTCTGTCCTATTTTTAGAACAAGGCTAGTCAACTACTTACTTGTAATGTTCCTCGCCCCAGGTGCCGCCGTCGGGTCCGTTGACCATAAACCAGGCAACCACGCACAGGACAAGAATCAGCGCTATGAGCAGCATCCCGGAGTCATACAGACGCTGGCAGATGTTGCGACTTAATGAGAACCGCTGATAGCTGAAGAATTTGTTTGCACATGAAATATGTTTATTGCATTTAAATATGGTCACACTTGCCTCCCAATTGGGTAGTTAAGACTATGGAACGCCGGGTGCACCGGTCTAATCATACAACTTTCACTTCCTCTACATTCATCAACCTCTTCATGCATGTACATTGTTTTACTTCACATGTCCTAAGACAGTCCTTTTTGGGAACCCCTTGTTATAAAATACCACATTATGTATGCATGTAATTAAACACAGTAATATCTCACAGTAATTAATAAAGAAAATACCTTATTCTTGTTTTCTTCATCATAAGAAATAATGATATGGTACAGTGCTGTCAGAGCAAGATACAATTTAAAACTGAGTCAACAAAGGAAACAATTTTTAATATTATTTGTTGAGTAAACAAACAAACAAAGGATAAAGGAATTATTTAGTTGTGTCATTTGAGATAAAGTTACAAGTACAAAAGACAGTGCCAGAGTGATAAACAAGTCAATAATGTCTATGAAAAACTCACATTAAAATATTTTATTTGCTTCAAGTGAGTCGAGATAATCATTGATGAATTTTTATGGGCAAAACATAAGGATATGCGAGTCTTAAATTAAACGCTAAACAGTGTCATTAAATTAAAGAAGCATTTGGGTAAGGACCAAAAAGTTGGCCACGCTAACTCACTCGCTTAAATGTTCTATGAAACTTTTCCGTTGTGACACGAAAATTAGCCATACATTTGTAGGGATAATTTTCGTGTCACAACGGAACTTTTATCACTTCTGTTGTTTGTATGGTTAACTACGCTTAGCTATGGTCCAACTATTTGGTCCTTACCCATTTCAAAACTAACATACTTAGTACTAGTTAGTACCAATTTCACCATATGATGTTACATTCAATGTTAATCAACTGTAAGTTTATATATTTTGACATCTGTTAACGCTCTAATTGTCTGTTAAGTGGTTAAAATCGTATGGTGAAATTGGTACTTAGTACTTCATAAGGAAATGTCAACATTTCTATTGTAAAATGACAATTGGCTGAAAATTTTATGTTTAATTTTGTTCACCCTTATGGGTTAAACACTTAATAAATGTTTTAAAAAACCAAAAACCATCTTCATAAAGTAAGAAATAACTTCTTTTAAAATACCTATACTACCTATACCTATCGGTAACAAGTCAGTCCAACAGAAGTCGGCGTCCCATATGTGCGTTTCATACTTAGTTATCATAAAAATACTGTTATATCGTCCACATATATTTATTCTAATAATATTTGAGGAGTTCCCTCTATATTTCCAAGATCACATTATCAGATCTTGACTTGCTGAAAATGGGACCAACTAGAAAGTATAATTGAACAAAAAACATTTAAAATCAGTCCAGCAGTTTTTGTGTAATCACCTAATATAAAAACCCAAACGATAGAGAACTTCCTCCTTTTTTTTAAGTCGGTTTAAAATGGTACTTGGTGTTAAAAAAAATTTTTATTTCTATATAAGTTAGTTAGTAGTGTTTCAGTCTCACAGAATACAGGGTTCAGCTATGCATGTGTATATTAATTACTGTACAAAATAAGTTTTCAACCTGTAATGAAATGGTTAATTTTCTTTTATGTAATTTAAATAAAACATGTATATTTCATTTCATTTTTACTTTATCTAGCAGCATGTTGAAGAAGTACATTATCGCTAAGAAAAAGCACCCAAGAAAGTCAGGCAAAAGATATTTTTTTTTACATTATAGGTACAATAAAATACTAATAATTGAAAGTAAAATTACAATTATATAACAAATAAGTATCCAAAACTACCAAAAAAAAAACTGAAAAAAACTTACATGATTTTACAGATTTTTTTGTTGTAATAACTTTTTTCAAGCTGTTTTTTATTCGAATAATGTTTGCTAGGTAAATATGAAAAAAGCAGTTAAGTTTTTATCAAAAACCCAGAATGTTAAATGCAATAAAAACAGTTATTTCACGGTAAATATTTATGGCTTTATGCATTTTAAACTGCTTTTTAATAAATATATAGCGTTGCTTGCATAATGAATTATAATGGACCTTTTATCTTTTTACAAAACATATTATGTACCTTCGTAATTTGTTATGGTTAAGTTATTTTAATAATGTATTAATATTGAGGTTCAAAAAATGAAAGGGTTAACATTTTTATTCCACAAGTATCCTTTTATTCCAAAATACATAAAAATAAGGTATACCGTGTTTTATTGCAATTGAATAAACTTAACAGGTCGCCCGTGCTGTTAAAATTGCTTCATCTAAAAATGTATAGAGCTTAGCACTAGTGAAGATTAAAATGAGAAAGGCTTGCTTTTTACTGATTAGGCAATTTAGTTGTGAGTGAAATAGAGCCCTATTGTATGGCAAAGGAAATAGTTACATAAGTTTAACTATATCATGGATTACACAGAAGTTTAAAGTTCTTTACAATTGTGTTTAAGTTTTCACCATGAACCACTCAAAGAATAGTGGTCACTAGTGCTAAGTAGTAACTGAAAGTGACTAGTATAAGTACTTCTTACCGGTGCTCCCTCGACGACTCCCCGTCGGCCCGCTTGGGTATAATGCCAGTAAACGGAGAGCTCCGCGCGTTCTTTGAAGATGACTTCCCGAACGGCGCAAAATTCGATTTTAAATTCTTAAACATGACATTCTTAGAGCCATTTAGCGATGTCTCAGTCAGTTCCACTCCCCTACTTGACGTTGCACCCTCATCCGCTACGAATTTCGAAGGCTTCTCCCCTTCGTAACAAAGACGGTAGTTGATGTTGTCGTTTAACGTCAATAAGTCGGTTTTAGAACCCGGAGATTTGTCGCAGAAGTCCTCAAAGGACACAATTTCGTAGTCCTCATCATCTCGAGTTGATTGCTCGGTTTTATGCAGTACCTTCGGCATATTTATGCCTTTAAATGCGACGCGGGGACCTCATCTAATTTTAGATTCGCTTACACTCACTGAACACGATACTTATCGTATTAATAGTTGGACGAGCATCATAAATAGATTTAGTATTGATGCTTAGTTTGATTGGAAACTCCAAATTACGCTAATGTTATTGTTATTACGCACAACGCGCAACGCTAAACAGTGCAAAAGCGCAAATCAAATATTGCAACTGCAGAAAAAAACACAGGAAAAAAATAATCTTAAATGTCATATCGCCTAAGGCGTGCCGAGAAATATAAAATAGCTTTGTCGGTTTTGTCTTTGGTATTGCAGTGCTCTTGCTAAGTTGGTCAAGCTGAAAGCAAATAAAGATTCCATCTTGCTCGTATTTAAATATTTAAATAATATCGGTGATATTATTACGAATTTTAAGAATTACGAAGTTGATAAGTAATAAATCGCTATTTTTAAGTCAAAAATACTAGGAATGTGTTTCTAATCTACCCTAACCATTAGGTTCGAGGAACTAAATTGATTTGTAAAATACGAGGGTACTTTGACATTCTTAGCTAGCTGTGTCCGCGCGTGTAGCTCAATGCGTGAACAACATGGTGGACTACTGATTACTTTAACAAATAAAATCAATTTGTGGCATTTAAAGATACGTGAATGAAACACATCAAGCATTATGGACTGGAAGAGTGCAAAGATTATTTTGGCGTCTACAGCTACGGTGATAGTGGCATCTCAGGTGGTGAGAAAACTGTACACATATTTCTTTAAATCTGAAAAATGCCCCCAAGAAGAGGTCCATGACGATACTTGCACGGACGCCGTGAAGAATCGTGAAATAAATGATGTAATTTTGTTTTCTGACGACATTGTTCGTCACACGATCCGGGTGACTCCGAATAAGGAAATAACGATGTGCGAGAGCAGGGAATTGAATTGCTTCAAGCTTATAAAGTACCTAAAGTCGGCACGTGAGACGTTGGACGTCTGCATGTACTTAATAACGAGTAGTCAGATTGCTGAGCAGATCATTAGGCTAGGACAGAAGCACGTGCTGGTGCGAATAATTGTCGACAGTGACATGGCTAACACGCCGCCTTCGCAAATAAAAAAGCTTAAAGAATACAGTAAGTTTGTTTTAAACATTTATTCATATTACTTTCGTAGAATTTATTTAGGTGACTAAGGTTGTACTTACATGTGGTAAAAAAACGCCTGTTTTATTTTTAGTACATATTTTTATACATACCTAGTAATTTTAAACGTACTAATTTAATAACTTTCAGGTTTCATTCAAGTACAGACCAACAAAAAGACTATTTTGATGCATCACAAATTCTGCATTGTTGACGGGCCAAAGGCTATTAAAAGGAAGAACATTTTAAAATTGTACGCGGAAAAGCTGAATGTACATGCGCAATTTAAGAATTATGGCGAGAAAAAGCCGTTGAAGAGCAAGCCAGTAAAAGGGTTCGTGATGTCTGGGTCACTGAATTGGTCTACCCAAGCTATGGTCTCTAACCATGAAAGCGTCATCGTGACATCACAACCGAACATCGTTGGCAAGTTCGAAAAGGAGTTCGATAGTTTATGGATAGAAGATGAGCCTGTAAGAATTATTTATTTGATGTACCTACCCAAAAAGCTTATATATGACACTGGAGATTGCACGGCGAACAACTTTTGAAGCGAAGAAAAGTGATCGTAAATGACGTCGCTTTTGTTTTTTTTCCCTTTCTTTAGCGTGATCTTAAGTTTTTGAGTAAGGGACAAAAAACATAAGTAACGTCATTCAAGGTCAATTTTCTTCGCTTCAAAACTGTTCGCCGTGCAATGTCTAGTGTCATACTATATAAGCTACCATAAAAAGATATATTATATATTTTAAGTTTCTTTGTTTTGCCACTTGTATGTATGGTATTTGTATGTACTACATGAAAAGATGTACTTTTAAAAATAACATTTATTTTTCAGCCACTGAAAGCGACAACATGACAACACATTTTGAATATATAGCAGTATTTATGAACATTCTACGTTACTAACCTGTTCAACATCCACAGTAAGTGTATTTGTTTTTGGAAGAAAAGCATGTATTTAGAGTCGGAAACAATTACATTCGTGCTGTCAATTTAACACATTATGTATGTAACAAATAATAGCGTCTCTTATTTGTGTTAACTTTAATATAAAGTAATAAAGATACGCCTAGATTCGCCAGTTCACAGATATAGCCAAAGCATTAAACTCAAAACATTTCTGAACCATTCGAAACACGCATTATTATAAATAATATTAGGTTGTTACATGGCTCGATATAACCACTCTGGGTTTGCACTACAGCAAAATGCATGAGTGTTGTGTTGAATTTACAGCAAAGTATTGAAATAAGAAGAAATCATATGACATCAATTTAAAATGAGCATCCGTTTACATTTTTCCCAAATTATTTATTTTTAAAGTATTAAGGAAGATCCATATGTATTTTGCGTATTGCAGCGTCACCAGCGTCTTTATCTACATTAAGTACCTAATTCAGGAAGGTGTAATAAGCTCTTTAACAATCTACTATTGACGTGAAGGGTGAAGCTTAAGTATTCTCAAGTGATAACTCGCCAAATTAAGTAACAGTTGATATTAATTTAAAAAACATGTTGCCAATTGCACTCTCAACAACTGCCCCATTTTTTCCAAATTATTTTTTTGGCCGGCATCTATACTAAAACGGCTGTAAACAATAGGAAAATAAGATTGAGTAGCCACCCTTAAATAGGAGGTACTATGAGCCAAAGACAAGTTTTTTTTTTTTGTTTTTCGTCTAGTGGTTGGCAGCAGTGACATTCGACGGCTGAAAATGACAGTAGGGTTACCATAGACCACCCATGTGCACTTCAAGTCTTCAATTTGTTCGATCGATCATATGTTTTCTTTGTGTAGTTTTTTCAGCCGCTGTAATTCGAAATGGTTATGTTTTTCACGAGCTAACTAAAAGATTATCTACAGTAGTACTCGTTTTCTCGCTTCTGTGAAAGTATAAGTGCGGGCCGAAAATATTTTCTAAAACTAGAATTGTCATAGTGCATGTGCATTCTGAGTGCACGTGCTATTACTTTTCAGGCAAATAGTAGAGTTATTCAGACACAGGACGAACTGAAAAGTGGTCTGGAAACGTTGTCTATTCATCTAATTGTGCCTGGGGTAATACTCAGTCGCAATTATATATTTTTCGGTGTAAAAACTTCGTTAAATAGTGTCTTAGGTTGAGTTTGATTTTTTATTTTGGTTATTTAATACTCTGTTTTCGCGATGGATTCTCTCTCCAGGATTAGAGCTTTATTGGATGAAGTGTTTGTGGTACGTATATAGGTAAAATATTTTATAATAATGGGAAAAAATATTAAAATGACTAATTTGCTAAGTGTAGTTTGAAGGGCATTCATTAAAGGTCATTAAAAGATGTTACTAGGTCGTTTCATTGCATATAACTACCTCGCGAACATGCCGCATCTGTAGGCTATTAGTATAACTAGTTGGATCTAGATTTATGATATAGGTTAAGGTAAATGCATGCTTGATTTGGAGAAGATTCTGGGCTGAGTTTTTTTTTTAATTATAGATTCTATATTTGTTTTATATACTCAAAAATGTGATAAAGTAGCAAAACAGGGGCTCCAATTATATATTTTTTAAACAAAAGATTGTTGTAAGACATTTAAACTTATTGTTGTGCAAGGAATTTGAATTAAAACTCCTATTTAAAATTAAAGCATCCTGAAGTATGTAAGTGTTATCGATTGAAATGTTAAAGTGTATCAGCTTCATAAACACTGTAAGTTTTTGAATATCTTCAATTAAAAAACTATTCTTAAGTTTCAGTTTAGTACAATACTAATTGTGTACTGTTTCAGTAACTTTTGTTGTGTTCTTAAACTATTTGGAAACACAATGTTATTTTCAAATGAATTATCGTACCGGACAACTTTACTGTGCGGGACAACTTTAAGACATAGATAAACTTGAAATGAAATAAAGCTGGCTATAGTATGGCAAAACAATATATTGTTTGGAAGTATGTTTTTAAAATCCCTTTTCTTTTAAAATGAGTTATAATTTTTATATTTTGCATATGTTTTTTTTTAATCATAGGACAAATTAACATTTAAAGTTGCTTTTAAAGTCCTTTCAGTTTTGATTATTAGACAGTTTTAGAAATTTAATCTTTAAATTTACATTGTAAATAGTTTTAACCACATGTGGCCAAGCCTAACCTTTTGTGATCATAATTATAAACTTTCGTATAAATAGCACAGCGGTTAAACTTTGTTTCTGTTTGCCAATAAATATGTTCACAATAACCATCTAATGAATCATTTTCTTTGTTCCAGATATATGCACTAATGATGCAACACAGCATGTGCAGCAGTGAAATCTGTGTCAAATATTCAGTGCAACAGTGTACCAACATCACAGATGTAACGTGAATTTAAATTATGTAAATCAATAAAAAGTATATTGTGGATGTCGACAGTTGTTCGAATTTACGCAAAAAATGTGTTTATCAAATGTGCGCGCATTGGATGCAGTGTTCGTCGCTAGATGGCGTTGTCATCATCGCTGAGTGGGTTGCTAGTTCCGCTATCCACTACTAGGTGGCGCTGGTAAGTACTTTTATGTTTTAAAGTGCGTCCTCCGGTAAATCGTTTGCGTACCGCCATCTGTGAATGAGTAGCGAACAATGTTTAGTTCCACAATTATATGGAAGGTGGCGCTATGGGTTTCGATTGGCTTCATTATAATTATGCCATGTACTTATTATATTTATTAATTCACGAATATAAAACAAATACTCAGTTATCGTTTTTACGCTCTCTTTACAGCTGTAACGCCATGTGAAAAAAATAATTATTTTTTATTCATAATTTGTTCATTTTATAGGTACTTTGTTCGTTTCAAGCAAACGTTGAAAAAAGTCTATAGCAAATCTTACTTGAAGCCCTTCTCTTTAATGTGGTAACTTCGTTTAGCCTTACATACTTACGTTTACACTTACACGTGTAGACATAAGTACGTTTTCCCGCATAGCAACAGCTTGTACCTACTCAGCATTCCAGCTAACCTTGAACCCCGATCCCCGGAATTCTAATACGTTTCGACCGGCTAGCATGACACCGAGGGCTCAACGAGACACCAACACGACTTCTGGCGAAAAGGAAACCTTGCGCCATGTTAGGGCTGCTTATGTTGTAGGGTAATTTCGTATTCCGGACGAGGACTTTTTTACGTCACGTTATTCTTGGAATATTAGGCGCGTAGGGTACTTTTGGAAAATTGTTCGATGTTTGAATAGATATAATATAGCGTATCTGCAATATTACTTTGCTTTTATCGTTACGGATCGTTCCTAAATCAAATGTATAGCAGTTTTGGTTACTTACGAACCAACCTAGGTTATTACTAGTTTAGTAACTAAGATGGAATTATTCTTGATAACTAATGAAGTAGGTAGGTATGGTATATTTTATTTAAAAGGTTTTTGTAAATAGGTATTGTTGAGTGTTATTTAGTCAATAAGTAGGTACCTAGTTTATAAAATATGAATAATGTAATAGCTGTGTGACAACGTGGACCATCGTCAAAAAATTATTTCTGCGACAGAATACAAACGAATTCGGGAATTTGATCAATGCGGCATTATGATACTACGGAATTATAATGTGCTTGACCCGGAGCCCTCCTAGGTATTGAATTGACCTTGTTCGAGCCTCTAGTTGATTAACAAGTCCTAAGGCGAAGGAAACCTGATGAAACTGCTGTTGTAATTTGGAACGCGCCCACAGATCGTTTTAGAACTCTGGTCAAGGTCGGAACCCTTGCGTCGATACTTTTATATACATACATACATAACATCACGCCTTAATTCCCAGAGTGGGGTAGGCGGAGCTACAGAAATTTACCAACAACTCTAAAAAGACTTGTTGATAATAAAATTCTGTAACCACGTCATGTTGCACAATCAGGCCAAGAAGTTTACCAGTGTATTAGTGACGGGTTGCAAGCCCATCGCCTAACAGTACTACAAGCTATTCCCTTATGTCCGGTTCCTATATTCAAACCGCGGATAGATGACGTTACTTCGAGTCAAAATTTGACAGCTGCCACGTGTGTCAAATTTTGACCCGAGGTAAGTTTATCTATCCCCAGTTTGAATATAGGAACCGGCTGTTAGTCGCCTCTTACGGCATCCACGGGAAGACATGGAGTGGCACTATTCTAACCCGGCAACCACACGTTTCATATTTAACAAGTTAATATACTAATGCGATCGCTTGCTTGTTTGTGGGTTTTATACTTCACTGATCCACGCTGTTTTGTCACCTTGGTAGTTGGGTATGGCTCAAATGCGTTTGAACCGCTAATCCTGTCGTTTACGAGATGCAAGATGAAATATAAGTTTATGTATTTGATACATTATGACTAATGAAGGGTCTTAAAACACGAGTGTGGTTTTATAATAATATCACACGAGTGTTTTGAGGCCTAGTTGTATACCTACATTATTTTATCTACACGCATAATATTAAAAGAACTCTAATGACGTTCATTGCTACCATTTCTACCTGTAACAAATCTATAAGTTTAAGCTAAGTTTCGTATAGACTAAATTTTAACCTCAATTGATGGGTACCTACTACATTGGGGCCTATTTAATATGAGTTGGTTATGAACACAGTTATACATAATTAATCATACGTGTGTAGATACAATAACATTATCTTTCGAGGAATCATGTTGGAATATATCCTTCGATTGACTTCAAACTTTAATGAATGGTAATCCAATTCATCTCTCTACATTAAATTCGTAACACGCGGAAAGGGCGTCTCAAACGCTTGTGATCTTATCATGTCGCATGATATTTTGCTTTGTTTTAGGGTTCCGTGTAGGGTTCCAAACTAACCCTTATAGTTTCGCCATATCCGTCCGTCTGTCCGTCCGCAACTTGGCTAGGAGACTATTAGTACTAGAAAGCTGTTATTTGGCATGCATATACATGTTAGTCATGCTAACAAAGTGGTAAAATAAAATCTTGACCCCCAAAAAACAGCCAAAACTACAAATGCTAAAAATCAGAGAAAGTCTTAAATGAAAGCGCATATAACGAATTTAAAAGGAAAACCTATCATGACTAAGTAGACATTGGTGCCTTAGATACATGCGATTGAAGTAATTACGAGTATACCTACTAAAATTATCTACGACGGCACCAAATGACTTTAAGGACTTTAAATAGAAAATTAGTTACTACTTGTGGTTTTTTATTTATGTTTGTAGTAGGTACTTAACAACTTTGGAACCAGAGCATGGTCCGATATGCTCTTGCCCGGTTTTTAATCAACTTAATAACCGTAATTCGAGCAGTTTAGTTGACTATTTACAGAGGAATATTCCTTTTACTGTGACAATGCACCGTTGGCATTAGACTCATCTTTCACCACACTTAAACGTCGCGTCAACTTAACAATTTCCCGAGACACGGATGAATACGAAGTGCCGTCATTTATTTAAATTACGCTACCTTTTTATTTCCTTGTCAAGTTTTTTTTTACTTAGAAAGGGTCAACGGCTAACGTGTTCGGAGCCGAAGACTCCTTGAAGAGTACAAAAATGATAGGAATTAGGGGCACAGGGCACTCAATATGGTTAAGACGAAGAAATTTGTACGTAGAGTGACCAACTTTTACTCGACTGCTAAAGTAGAGTTGTGTGTATGTGTGGAAGTTTGTATGTATGCTTCTTTGTTTCCTCGTACAGGCTGAACGGTTAGCCCGATTTCGACAAGCGAGGTGTCGTTAGATTTGGCACCGTGGCAAAATGGCGGATTTTAAAACATATTCATCTTTATTAATATATATATAAATACGCAGTCTTGTTTTTTGTAATTCGGTTGTTAGCTTAGAATTATTTTATTTCATTCTAGACAGGAGACTTGAGTTTAATATCGAATTGGACTGATAAAGTAAGTTGTCTTATAAGATAGGGTTTGGAATGGGAATTGTGTGGTAATAAGATTAAAGATACGAAAAAGATTTTGCTTCAGATTTAGATATTTATGTTTTGTTTGTGATTGCAACATTTGTTTGATCTGATAGGTATTAAGTCTGTAGACTCTCTATTTATTTTAAATTATAAATACGTCGGTATTTAGGGCTAAATGGCGTATATTTATAAGATTGAAAATTCAAAGTGAATGTAAATAGGTACTTTTTTATGTTAAGTTGAAGGCACACGAGCACTCAGGCCACCTGATGGTAAGTGGAATCTGAGACCCATAGACATTTGAATTCTTAAGACTATGATCGAAGCTCGCTGCGGATAAACAAATTTAGTCGAAACTTGGCAATTTAATTTCTAATTTGGAAAGTTTTATAGTTCTCATGTATTTTGCGATTAACAAACTACATTGCTAAATTCGTAGAAAAAAACGAATTCGCAATTACCAACCAAGTTAATATACAGGTCTGCTCTGAGGTTTAACCCCAGAACAACGTGGAGTCCACCCTTAACCCAAAACAGCGGCTGACTCACGTTCCGTTTAACATATTGTAATCCTTTATATTTACAAACAAAGCGTTTTAGGGTTAACAACACCGGACGCACAGAAATGGCCGGTGGAGGAAGTCGAAGCCGATCGATATTGTAATGCGCAGACGCATAATTATGTATTTATTTTAATTCCTTTGTTTTGTTTGGAATTAAAAGATCAATAGGCTTCCATGTTTGAAATGTGTCATTAATTTAAAATAAATCGACTAGGTCTAGGCTTTGCGTTTGGCTTTAAATTAGCATTAATTAACTAACGTCTAGATTTTTCACACTAATAAATCGTAAAGATGTTTACCTGAAGCGATTTGTAAATTAACATACATATCGGCATCATCACGCCTTCATTCCCAGAGTGGGATAGGCGGAGCTACAGAAATATACCACTTTTTGAACAATCAGGCCAA
Organism: Acleris holmiana; assembly: GCA_949316455.1. Lineage (NCBI taxonomy): Eukaryota > Metazoa > Arthropoda > Insecta > Lepidoptera > Tortricidae > Acleris > Acleris holmiana. Next base: position 2,758,732 of record OX438772.1, read on the forward strand.
GAAGTTTACTAGTGTATTAGTGGGAGGTTGCAAGCCCATCGCCTAACAGTACTACAAGCCCTGCCAATTGCCAAAAGCCAATTGTGAATTTGTGATGTTAATTTTCAATAGATAGGTATTAGATATTAGATACTGCTAAATGTTGATCAGTAATGTAACGATTGAAGTTGTGCCCAATATTGGGCTGGGTACTGCTTGTATTAAAATAACTACCAGCAGTTCTTAGAAAGAACTCAATGAGTGTACCTGGGTCATTCTTCTTGTTTACCGACAACGGTGATTTTTTTATGCACAAATTGTTGTTTTTTTTAAATATTTTATTATATTTTGGGCTTCTGTACCACTTCTTCGTTTTATATTGTAATTTTATTTATATTTGTACAAATAAAAAGAAAAAGAAGAACGAACCTACCTCAACTTTATATGCAACAATCCTAAACCACAAAAAAGCTTAAAATTATTTACACCTACCTACCGTTCATAAAACCGCAAACAAACCAATATTAGAATTTAATTTTATTATTGTCAAATAGACGATCGGTAGCTTAGCGATAAATCGTCATAAATGGACCACATTGTACAACAGTGCTCAACCGACGACACTACCGAATTACAGAGCATGCAATAGATACCTCATTACGCATTTTACGATGTAGTCACATACGTCTATAAAAGTCGTAAATTTTGACAGTTGAGTGGCACCGCCTCGCTGTTGTAAACGCAGGCACTTTATTACTATACATTATTATACGCGTTCGGGGCCCATAATCGCGATTGGTACGGATTTACGACGTATTTCGTGTCTTGGGCGGTGAATACATAACCATCGACTTGTATAGACTCGTTCGCGACGCAACGATGTGCTAATACCCAGCTTCCCTTAGCAACAAGGATTAGAAACGCTCCAAATTTATATTGTCAATAGGACAATAATTGTGTTCCAAGATTTCTATAACAGTAACATCACCTGCGTTTGCTCTAACCGAAAAAAATAGAGCACATCCCCAATATTTGGCGTCTCGTTACTCAATGTCTTTCCTTTATGTCGCTCTGCGCAAGACGCCATTGTTCGCGGGAAATCTGCCGCGGGCGACCGTAGTGCCGTATTAAGCAATTACTCCCTTATTTATTCGAAGGCAGGATAGATTTATTGCTGTGCTGGTGTGGCGGTTGGGACTGTTTGAACGAGGGTGGGGACCAGACGCCTTCCCGCCAGGTGTGCTCGAATTATGAATCTAGCTTTGTCCTTTCGTTTCGTCTCACAATGGATGCAAGATTTGCACAAAAACGGCTGGAGGCTTTGTGAAAAAACTGGTGCAGGCGATGCAAGGAAACGGTCGTCCCGTGCGTCGCGTGCCACGTTTTATTTTGATTTTTAATAGCTTTTGTGCACTCCGGCGCAGCTTGGTTCGACGCTCCTTGCTTAATTGTGCTTTATGGACCTCATGAGGATTGTTTTACGCTCGTACGCTGTATAATCACTTTGGAATAACAATGCACGTTTAAAAGGTTTTCGTGACCTTCGTTAGGGCTGTTGCCCTGTGAGTTTGGGGTGTTCTCTGGAACACGAGCTCGCGTAACTTAACTTAAGAACTACGTGTCTGCGAGTGTCGACCTTCATCGCCCGCTTTGGTAAAGGTCGTAGATAGGTACGTACCGCAAAAGCCTTATGCGCTTAGCAGACACTTTAGACTGTCTTGAACAGCGATTGGGATGGTGCAGAGAACATTTCCAATTTAGGAAACTTCTATGAAATCCATACTTCTCTATATCCGCTAACTCCCAAACCATGCAGAGGAATTTGATGCGTTTATCACCATCAGTTAGATAATTTTTCATAGTCTGGTTTATAAAATGAAAGGAAGCTAGAGAGGGTCCCCATATTATGAATGCGAAAGTTTCTGACTGTTATGCCTATGGTATTCGATAAGATATAGCTTAAACCTTGGGAAAGACTCTACCGTGGAAAGCAAAACAGGGTGCAACGCGTCAAGCTACCATTTTCAAGTTGTCAAAGAGCTTCTCCTACTGTTAACTAAACCAGCTTCAATCGAAAATACTCTCTGCTAGTATTACTACTCATAGTTCCCATCTCTAGACCCTACTTCAAGAGTAACAAACTGACACCGCTGACGATGTAATTTGTGGACATGACCATCCCCTTACACGCTACCTTCCATCTGCCCTAGGGCTTACACGCTACCTTTAACATTTGCAAGCTTCAAAGATAACATCTGTCATGTTCGTTCACGTGTACTTCTTAGAATGACGATACGTTATGTAAACGATTCGGATTCGAAGCATACGGCGCCGGATTCCTGTCATACCTCGGAGAAAGTACATGGCGTGTGGGAACCGAGGAATAATTACTTGACTTACGTTGCACCTGCATACTAATTGAAATTTAAAACCTACTGGTTTTCTTATTAATTGAACGCACGTTGTTTGACTACTTGATGTTTATTGCATAAATGTTATGTTTACTGGAAATTTAATATAGATAGATCCGCGGAAGACTTACGTCGCAGAGTATACCTTATTCTGTGCGACTTTTTCTAAAACAATCATTTGGAAAATCGCTTAGTCATTAAGTTTGCCTAGCTTCGAAAAAGTATTAGTCCTGTGAAAAATTTACCTTGATTACAAATCTTCTGATATATCAGCTTAAGTTGTTTATTAATAACGAAATTATTTTCTACATCTAAAACGATGTAACACTTACTAAGTGTCTATTGTAGTTTCAGTAACGGTGAAGTTTAACATACGTTTATATTTAATATAAGGGATAAATCCGTCAGCCGGCGTTTTAAAACGTTCCTTAACGAATATAAATAAATAAAGGAATCTATTTAAAACCGCATTAATTCATTAACTGCGTAATAACTTACGTTTTAAGGGCTATAAATATATTTTGAACCTCCTCTCCCATAAACTACCGCTTAACTAAACTTAATAATGAGCCAAAGGCTATATATATTCAAACGTTGGTATCGTTATTTATTGAAAACCAAATGAAATTTGACGCTGTCTATGGTCATTAAAGTGTCAAACGTGAATACTTCCCCATGGATTTTTACAAAAGAAATTTCCGAAGGCAATCCGAAAGCGAAATTTGCTCAATGCGAAGAAATTGACATGGCAATTCAAGGCATATCTGTCAATCACAAAATGTCAATTTTCTTTCCTGCCCTTGTCAACAATGGTTGAATGAATGGATTGGTTTAGGATTATTATGAACGCTGTGCTGCGGGCGCTACCTGGCGTTTATTATCGAAATTGTGACCATTGAATGCTGGCCTAAAACAACTTTGGCGTTTAAAAAGAATTCGCGGGTTTGAGTTTGGAACGCTACGCGAAATATCAAGACTTTACTGAACGTAGATTGGATTTTTATATGCCAGTATTGTTAAACAGGATAGGTACATACGATAAAGTATGTAACACATTTAACGTTTTCCAATGGTTGGAATAATTCAAAACATTAGTTGCTGGCTGCTGTTGAAGAAGGAATTCGTTTTGGTTGTATATTTTATTAGCAATGGTATTATTGTATTGCGTGTAGTTAAAATTAATCGATTGCTGTAATAATAATTTATTGCTGTTTGTATGATTATGATTGTAAAAGTTTCTTCAATTAATAAATTAATATTTACACTTTCAATTATTACAAGTACTGGATTTTAAAGCTGATTGCACACTGAAAGAGTGCTAAAACCAGAGCTGGGTCATTCTTTTTTTTGTCCTCATTTTACCATACGTAATCAGTTAGAGTACCTATTGATTATTAATGTTTTAGTGTTTGAATATACGTCCAAACATTTATTCATCTATTAGTACTAAATAATCTTTCACTTTCTCTATCCAGTGTTTCTTTTTATAAGTTTGTTTTTCATAGAATCGTGTGACAGAGTGGTAGTACAAAATTTAGTCTCCTCTGAAAACGGCCGCTCTGTCACAGTATAATCTAAAAAACCACCATAAAGAAAAAAACATTATCGCCACCGAAATAATCATTAATTAGTCCAAATAAAAATTCACGCAAAGTATTTTAAAATCAAAAATTAAAACCGTAATTATCAATAGTTGAAAAATGCAAAATATAGAAAAATTACGATGTATTGTCGGTAAAAAAGTAGAACGACCCGGCTAAGAAAATAAAATCTTCGTTATTTTATAAAAAGGGTGGGTGAGTAAGTATAGTTATTATTAAGTCGTCAATCTTATTTTCCTAACAAGCTATGAATAAAACATGTAGTTATTTCGATTCTTTAATTCATATTCCCAATTCGTTTTCCTTCTCGAAGCTAAATTATTTTTGTTCGTTTTCAGCAACGTATCGCAACTTTTTCTATATTTAAGTTGTAGGAATAATAACGTTATATACTTGGGAACGTACTTTCTGTTATTAAAAGGATGAGTTATGTTCGCAATAAAGTTTCGGAGGATCCTTCTATATTATTGTATTATGAAGGTCACAGTGTTGAGATAAAATTCAGAATAATGTATTTTTAAAAATGTATATATTGTAATTAGGTACTGACTGGTTGGTCTCTATAATCAACTACATTTTAAATGTGTTTCAATTTAAACAACCGTCCATTATTATCTGTAACCACAATCTAAAAACTGGGGATGGTTGCTAAGTTTTAAAAAACACTTCCACCAAAATAAAACTAAAAGGTTATCATCACATGGCAACAATTTTGACAAGACTCAATACAGAGGTGCCACCTTTTTTCTCTGTTTTATCTCGCGCCGCCCTGTCAATCATAATACCAGTTAACGATTAAGATAACCTTTTGACCGTGAAGTTTTATGAAAACAATGCAACCTTTTCAAACTCGCGCGATAAACTGGCAACACTGTCACCGAAGCGTTTCGAATAGCCTAACAACAGATAATCTATATAATGTATTACCATAAGCTATGCATAACTGGCGGTTATGTGAAATGGTTAGTAATTTTAATTTCCCTATAAACATTTCAAAGGCAATGTTTTTTTGAATCTCGTTAGCCGCGGTTAGATTAATCCACAGTAATGGAGTTACGTTGGAAACCTTGTGTCTACCTACCGAACGAACACCTTGATAATAGAGATGGCCAATTATGTCGCAAAGATTCTTTCGTTTGTGCTTATGTTTGTTGTTTTTACAAGCTTTAATTTTATAGTACATGAGACCGTCTTCGGTTTAACACGTTCAACGCCAAGAGCTCTGGTTTCCATACAAAACGGGCCCGACTAGCCGATAAGATGACAGTTGAAAAAATATTGATTTCTGTACACGAAAATCCCTTCTGTTATTTTTTCTATCTGGTTCGGAATTTGTGAATTAATTTTGACTAATTCCTTTCGATTGAGCATAATTTTGACCTTACTTATGTACGAGTAAGTTATATACTTATTATGGTGTCTGAGATAATTCAATGATGGAGTCTGAAGGGGCCACCCATCGAGTAAATACGTAATATTATCTCTGATTACAGCTTGATTTTGCGTAAAAAGGACCTACTGTCAGCATAAAAATACCAATTCAATTGTAATATCAGGGATAACACACCAATTAACCAAGTCCCAAACGAAGCTCTAAGGCTTGTACTATGGGTACTAGGTAACGATAAATATGCTCATATAAAGAAATACATACTTTAGTAAATAGAAAACATCGAAGACTCAGGCACAAATACCCGCGCTCATCACACAAATATTTTCATTTATCATTTCATTAATCAGTCGAGTCTGTGTTAATTATGTAAATTTTTCATTCCTCCTCCTTTTGAGTGAAATTTTACTCGAACTTGAATGAATGTGACAAATTGACAAAAGCTTTCAGTAACGATTACAAGTTTTTGTTTTTAACGAGGTGAATTATTCGAATTATATCCTTTCGTTTTGTGTTTCAAAGTTATTTTGGAAATGGTGTTCTATCTCGCATTTAAGGAATTACACCATGGTTGGTTAGATTCTGCCTTCATTTCATCATTCAATTTAAGTGCCAGGATCTTGTTGGTGGAGTCATTGCCACTTCTTTTCTAATCTGACATTGGCCTTCTGTCTTATTTGGTTAAGTAAGTAAGCCTAGGTCTTCCTCTTTCTCTTTTCCCTTCGACTTAATTCCCCCATTTAGAATTCATCTTCTTCATTTATGAATCCTAATTTGAAAATACAACTCCAGCTGGCTCATGCCATCGTATTTTTTGCATAATTCATAATCTTAGTGTATAGTTACAATGCAAGTCGCGATCTTTAATATTTCAGCTTGCCTGCGCTTGCGGCTATTTTTACGGCGCGAGCACGGACGTTACTTAAATATTACATTGTTGCCGAGGGTAGAAAGAACGCGATTTATGGACGAATCATAAATAGGGCCGAAATGTAGGCCCTTCTAGTGTACGAGTCCATAAATTGCACTTACTTGAAAGCAAATAAATCATAATGTCGTATGATAATTAACGAAATCCGTATTTTGAGTTATTGTTAGGGTTACCGTTCCTTAAAAGGAAAAGCGGAGCCCTTATAAAATCACTTTTGTGTTCGTCCGTCTGTCATTTTCCCTTCGGCCGCGTAACCCTCCGGTTACGTTCGAACCAGTTGCGATTTATTCCAAAACTCTTATTTCAAATCAATTAGACAGTGTCGTTGGAGCTCCGATTCCGCGGAGCGGTACTGCAAAACTAACATAACCTAAACCTACCTAATTGGTTACGAACCTCCGGTTATGTACGCGGCCGAAGCCGTCATTTTACTGAATTCTGACAGCAATTGTCGCAAAAGCGTTTATTTCATAACACGGGGCGTGGTTTGGTGGCTTAGGAAGTCGATTAGTGATTGTAAGGAAACCTTAACAATCGGTAAAAAAGGAGCAAACTGGCAGAGATCCCTTTTTTATGTTAAAGAGAAGGCACACTAGCACTCAGGCCACCTGATGGTAAGTGGAATCTGAGACCCATAGAAATTTGAAACTCAAGACTACAATCGTAAGACCTCAAATGCGTTGCCAACCCTGAGGATTAAGATGGAATGCCTCTATGCTAGTAATTTCACCGGTTGTCTTATTCCCACACCGGAACACAACAATGCGAACACTGTTGTTTGGCGGGTGGTTAATGGATAAGATGGTGGTAGCGATCCGGTCGGACCCTGCACAGGGTCCATCCACCACTAAAGTGATAATTTTTGTGCTACTTTTATTTCAATTCTTATATTTGTGTAATGTAACTGTTTTAGTACAATAAAGTGTTTACGTACATACATGGAATACATACAATTAAACAAGATTTAAATTTGCACAAAATATCCTAAAAGGGCAGAGTTTCTAAAGTTAAACAATAGCTCGCGTTATTGTATTTTTCTTTGGACTTTTCCTTTGTGCGGTAAATATACGCTATACAATTGCATGAATACTTCACGTATTCTTTTCGAGATTTTCGTTTGTATGGTTCTGCTCTGGCTAATTATTTTCTATTTACGTCCAAGTTTTTAAACCTTATCCGAATGAGCATCTGGGGTATCCTTGTAATATCATAGCTTGATCACTTGTATTATTAGGTCATGAGCATACGTGTGCTAAATCGGCACGTTCTAGGGATTTGATATCGATCAATGAAATGTTTTTTTATCCAAAACGTCGGCTACGATGACACTTTGATCTCATTAGGGTGACCGTACCTCCGAAGGCAGCGGTCCTAGGTTTAAGCCCCTGTAAGGGTAGATATTTGTGTGATGAACGCGAATATTTGTTCTTGAGTTGGATGTTTTTTATGTTGGTATTTAAGTATGTGTTTCTCGATTAGTATGTTTATCGTTGTCTAGTACCCATAGTAGAAGCTTAAAGCTTGGTTTGGTACTAGGTCAATTTGTGTGAGATTGACCCCTGATATTTATTTATTTAGTCTTAAGAAAGAAAACTATGTCTAAAAGTCCAGTGGCATTTAGTCATAGTCTTATAAAAAGTTAATAAATAACAATATCGTTCGTGAATCAGAAAACGGATTTGAGCTTTTTTAAATATTTGAAGAATGCTTTGTTGACCACAGTGGAGGGTGAGAGTACGTTCAGTAATTTGAAATGGAAATTTTAATCTACACTGCAATATCGTTACTGTCGACAAATATGAATAAAAACATTGATTGTTTAATATGAAAAGCATTTCTTAATAAAATACCATTTGTGTATTGTATTATTTTAAAATTTAGAGTTAACCCTCAGCCAGTCAAAAAAGACAGTAATTTCAGGCTTTGATCTACTAAAATCCCTATTCAATAGAAAAAAACTGGCTTCGCCTGGCTAAGGGTTAGTAAATAATATTTGAATAACATCCTGATACGAGTATTGACAGTTACATCGATATTTTTTTTGACGCAAAATTATTATGCTATATCATTTATTATTCGTCCCGATTTAGCACAAGTCTGGTCGTGAGTTTGTGACATGTACCCAAAAAAGCGGCGGAAATGGTAACGAGTGATGAGGCCCCTTGAAAACCAGCGCTGCTACCTAATTGAGAATGCATTCCCTGAATGTGTTGTGTACGCTCTGACAGGACAACATAAACTCGACGGTCAATATTAGCTGCGTCTACGCATCCTCGTGCAGACGCAGCGTGTCCGCACTCGTAACAAATGCTGCGGTCCTTTTGACGCAATATATCTGTTTTTACAAGCTTTATATTTAACTTCCACTGTTTGTATGTATGTAAGTTGTCCGCTTGAAATCTTGCAAGTCAATTTACAAACACTTCCCTTTAATGAAATGGGCTGAAAGTTGTACCACAAATGTAAATCCGATGACAATGCAATATTATGGTATCTAAGAGCTGATCTGATGCTGGAGTCCCACCGTGTTGCGACACATTATTCTGGTCTTCATAAGCAGATAGGTAATGACTGCAAAAAAGTACAGTCGCCAACAAAAGCTTGTCCTAAAAAGGATTTTTTAGACTGAAACTTATTTTGTACTTACTTTTTTTTACCTTGTAATTTTTGGCAGCAACAAACGTGTGACGATAACATTTTATTCCATTCTACTCTGTTACATTTGCAACCCCTACGTAACTTACTGGTGGGAGACAATAATGACGTATACGACAAAGCTATGCTCATGTAAATGCGCGTCGGAAAAAGCTTTGTTTCACCGCATTAACTTTGCGTGCCAGTGTCGGTGCAGCGGCTGGTGCTTTATCTTTTAGAGATCCGTCGGCGTAAGTACCTACGTGGCGGTGTTTAGTTTATTTGCAAGCATAATAAAATTGTCGTATAAATGTACTTTTCTCAACACTGCTCGGACACATGAACATTTTTGGTCTGGTTTATGGGAAACCAATTAGATGACTGGCCGATTTCATAAAAAAAAATGTTTTACATCCCCTGTACAAACAGCCACACAATTAACTGCCCATTACAGACGGAAGTGAGAAAATGTAGAAATAGATGAATATGGAATTTACATAAGAACCTCATGTGCACGACCAAGACAGTTTATCTCTGTTTATCTTCATTGGTCACTCAGCTGTGTGGGCGATTGTACTAATGAACTCGTACACTAGAGGGCCTCAACTACGTTTCGGCTTTCGGCCCTCTGTTATGACTCGTCAATAAATCGTATGTTTTCTACCCTCACCAACATTGTACAATAGTTTTTATAGTAGTGTTTCATCGTCGCTTGGGATAAGTTTAAAAAAAACATATACATACTTACATACCAATTTTTGAGACTGATTTGTAATTTCCTATGCGTTTGAATGTCCAATTAAGCACAGTGTGTAAGTACTATTGACAAAACACTCGTGTATATGACGACACGTTGGCCTAGTTGGGGGTAACCCTGCCTCCGAAGCCAGCGGTCCTGGGTTCAAAACCCGCTAAGTCTTGGATGTTTTATATGTATTTAATTATGTATTTCTCTAAATAAGTATGTTTATCGTTGTCTAGTACTCATAGTACAAGCCTAGAACTTACTTTGGGACTAGGTAAATTTGTTCATAGTTAGATCAAAACGGAGGTGGCGTGATGATTTGGCCGTATTTCAATGTGTCTGGCGGGAGCACGCAGTCAGTAGGGAAGATTGGCGAAAAAGAGAGGAGGCCTTTGCATTGCAGTGGGACACAATAGCAGTCTAATAAAAAAAGTTATTTTTTGCTAATATTAACATTGTGCATTTTGGCTTCAGGGGTTTGCTTAAAATTTTCAGGATTAAGCATCTTCATCCGGTCACTTATTCTAAAGGTTCGTTAAGTCAGCTAAACTTGTAAAAATATAATTTCTTTCTCGAAAAGGGGTTCAGGAAAACGGGTGTCTATCATTTCATCGAAACACCTTTCATCGCATGTATCATTTCATCGACGCTATTTTCTGCTGAAACCATAATGTTTTCAGGGTATCTTAAACATCTAACCTAACCTACGTAATTCATGTTAAAGATACCTTGAAAATATTGTAGTTTCAGCAGAAAATAGAGTTCGATGAAATGATACATTCGATGTAGTGAAATTGGATGAAGTGATGAGTTACCCAGGAAAACTCAGTATCAACCCTAGCGACGGTGGGTCTCCCGAGTTCCTATAATTACCTACGGAACCACTGTTATGCCGATGTTTCACCCTTACTTGTATTATTATCTGTGATCCGGATACAGAAGCCGCAGGTTTCGTGCTAAGTCAGATATTTATTCTCCCGTATAAATATTAATGTCTGTAGTTAGCACGCGAATCTGACTAGACAGGAAACGGTAATGTTTTTATGGATCGATCCCCCTTGTCGCTTGATCCTTTATTTAGGGGATAAAAACGGTGTCCCAGTGTCTGGCGATTTGTGTATGAAATTATGTTGGAACTCCAAGTTGACATTTACTGCCGATAAATTGTCAAGTGTGTTATTATTTATAAATGTTATTAACTGTTGACGTTTGATTAAAAAACCCTGTCGTAGTGATTATATGGAAAACAATCAGTTAGTCAGACGTCGGTCAAATGTTGAAGTTGAGAAAATGGCGTAAAGGAAGGTGTAAAATAATTAAATTAAATTCGTGGGACAGTCTTTTGAGGAACAAAAGGAACTGCTTGACACTTGGTAAATTGATAATATCACCAGTAAAACCTTTCTTGAAAATTACGGTGTCCATTAGTCAGATGATGGTATAACTTAACTTCAAGCTTGCCTATAGATTGCCATAGTGTAGCAAGTACCAACAAAAACAGTATAACAATGATATCCGTAGTGATTTGTGCGTTTGGGTTAGATCTTTACGTGTTTCTTTTTTTGCACTTTTTTCCGAACTTCATCTTTGTTTAGCATAACTGGCAATTCTCGTTTTTACACTTCCTTGTAATTTGACAGGTGCAACCAGTTATCATGATTTATGTAGGTTTTTGAACGTTTGAAAAACGAACAATTCAAACGGCTATAGTTTTTGTTCACCCGTTTTGCATATCCGAGGGTGGTCCTAGCATTAATGCGTTTTTTTCGACAAACTCGTTTGTTTCAGCGTGAAAAACGCCCTAATTAACATTGTATCATTAAAAACCTGCAACGTTCGTTTTATGCGGGTTTTTTCAAAGCAAAGAACGGCGCCCGCGTCGCGTGAACCGAAACGCTGTGTAGGTATGAATATGTTCATATAGGTCCATTCCGTGCCCGCGACACGCCTTTCGTGCTCGAATGACATACAATTCTTTATTGATGGCCGTGAATTATTAAGTGCTGCCACACTGGGTGATTTTGAGGATCGTTTGAGTTTGAGTTACAGTGTGCTACGTGTTACATATCCGGCGTTGCTTAATCGGCGTGTATCGACTCCGCACATGATATGCTGGTCGGGCGCTGTGCGGTTTTATTGCGATTTTTTTAACGATCTACATTAAATCAGCTTTGGACATCACTTCTTGTGCTAAAACGATAGAGTATCATCATAATAACTTTGTCACCCCTATGCGTTTACACAACACAAATTGCCGCCTCGTCTGTCTTCATTGCTCTGACATTTGGTTCCTGAAGTTACGAAAGTTCCCGTAAAAGTTACATATTTTTAGGGTTTCGTATTAGATCTATAATTTCGTTAGCTTCCGTAGACTATGCTTATGTTATAAATTTACAAGTATCACGTGTTCAATAATATTTCGCATGCTTACGAAAGACATGTACGAGTATTATAAAGCCTGTATAAAGACTTTAACTTGTTAGAAGTTTATAACCCACATTGTTACACGTGGCGTGACGTGACCTCGTTTTGAAGATTAAAATGTAATTACCGTGTAATGAAATACTGAAAATCATTAAGATGTAAAAGCTTTTTGCGATTATGATACTGATGATAATATCTCTTGGTTGCTATATTTCTTTTGAGTCATTGTTAATTGGTTTATCCATAAAAATATTATAAATGTGAAAGTAACAATTTTTATCATTTTTAAGTAACTCTTGTCTGTTTGTTACGAAATTTGGTATGGGGATAGCTTGAGTCTCGGGGAAGCTCATAGGATACTTTTTATCCCAGAAAATTCGTCAGTTCCCGAGGGAGTCGCGGGCAGCAGCTAGTACCTTACATTCGTTGTCGAAGGTCATTTAATTAATTATATTTTTTTGATAACTACTTGTTACTATGCTGAAAACGATCAATCAAGATACTAAGTATTCGCAGAAGAAATTCCCATTTCTGTTATCAATCTTTTTACTTAGCTAATCCGATATCTCAACCCAATCAATGTATTTTGTATGTACGATAACATTTGACTTATCAAAAGTATGTTGAATTTCCTATTGCAATTTGCACTGGATTTAAAATCTACTGCACCAACGGGATGTTTATTTTAGGGTGATATCGGATCCGGTTAGGAAAGATACGAAGACAAACAGTTCCCGCGGGAAAATAGAAAAGCTGTGGGCGAGAATGCAATCCGGGCATAACAAATTAAATTTTAAAATATTTGTCACTTTGCAAGAAGAGTAAAATGTGTTTTTTCTCTTTTTTTGATAATTATGTCTATGGCTACAGACTATTAAAATATAATCGACAATACAATACAATACAAATACTCTTTATTGAACACCAAAAAAATAAAATAAAAACAGAACACGGATCAGTACATTTAAATCATAGGTATATATCAGGCGGTCTTACCACTAAATAGCGATCTCTTCCAGACAACCTTGTAAGAGAAATAACTGAGGACACAAATTCATAGCAGGTGGTGTAAACTAATTCGTTTAGAGCTCAAACTAAATAACTACAAGAAACAATTAAATTATTTAAATTTTGACTAAAACTATTTATATATAGACTAAATATAAATACATAAAGTAAATAATTTAATAAATATATACTAACTACATATAATTATACATCTATATAATATATACATACATACATCCTCCAAAACAGCCAAACAATGACAACAGACGAAGCATGAGATAGAACAAAGAAAAAAGTAAAGGAAATAATAGAAAAACTACGGAAGTGACAGAAAATGATCCTTTAGCTTGCTTTTAAAAATGGCAACAGACTTAGCACGTCGTACCTCCACAGGCAAAGCATTCCATAACCCTATCGCCTTGATGGTAAAAGAATTTGTGTAAAATTTAGGACATAGGTAGTAAATAAATAATTAAAAAAAAAAGTAGTAGGTACCTGTACAATACAGTAGATAGTTTAGTTTTATTTAGTCTGGTTTTGATCATTTATTCAGTGTCGTTACTTTTATTTGCAGTTAAGTAGCGTATAATACCAGTTCTTCTAGCTACTGGAAAAAAGAAGACATGGATTTGATTAGTGTTGGTGGATAATTTTCAAGGGAAGTATTCAGCTAAGTTATGGGCGATTCTCTATAAAGCCGGACAACTTTGGGCAATTTTTGAAGCTCACCGACGAAAAATGACTAATTTGTGCAGCTATTTAATCTACAAGCGGGTCCACCTTTTGATTTAACATTAGTCTTTTTTAATTAAAAAAGAAATTCCTCTGATATTGTCCGTAAAAAAAAATTACACTATAGTCTTTTTAGATAATTGAGATATAAAAAAATCGTCTGTTTTGGGACACAACAGTTTTTTTGAGCATTATTAATACATGTTTGATACAATAAAGTTCATTTCAATGAAAATTAAACGCTCAGCAGGGGTAGAGTAGGTAATTTTGTATAATATTGGTCTAGACATTACAAATTCTCATTGAAACACTGCCGTAGTTTTTTTTTGATTTTATGTTTTTACTGGCATTTGCCGTTTTGAAATCATTTATCGTCATTCTTCTGGGCATTGTCTTATTATCCGTGATAAAAGTACGCCATGTACCTCTCGGGGCTAAAACTATTTCTGTACCAATTTTCACATAAATCGGTTTCGGCGTTGAACATTGAATTCAGAACCAACGTACAAACATAACACACTTTCCAATGGCGTTTATCGCTTTTCCCTTAGGAACTGTCCAATTTTCCGGAGTATAAAATGACCTATGTGCTACTCCAGACTCTATATCTGAGCCAAATTTCATTCAGATCCGTTCAGCCGTTTTGGCGTGATTGAGTAACAAAAATCCACCTCTTCAAACTCCCATTAGGTGTAATTCCTATTTTAGGTATAAAATTAATAAAGTTTTAGTATATAACGACAGCCTGTAAATGTCGGCATTGTAGCCTGAAATAGAGGTTTATATTATATTCTTCAATTTCACGCTTAATATAAATGTCGCAGTAATAACACCCCGTGTGGAACCACAACAGTGCCAATGCGCCGCGACTTTGGTCCTGACAGGTCGGCTTCGCGCCCAAATTTGAAATGAGAACGCGTGAGAAACCGCTCGCGGCCCCGACTCGTATTACGACGTTCGGGAATGTGAATGAACGTGTTTTTTTTATTTCACGAAAAAAGTTTGCAATCGTTTTTTTGCCGGACGAGTTAATTTGCCGCGATGTTTGGATTCTTGCTGATTGCGGATTTGATGCTTAATGATTGAGAATGCAATTTTCTGAGATCTCGTGCGTGATTTTTTCAAGGTTTTGTGGGTGGCGCCGTGCGTTAGTGTCCATCCTAATTCAGATAAAAGGTTTTATTTTTTTATTAATGTGTATGCACTTAATGCTACTCGGGTAGCAAAAAAAAAATCATAATGGTACTCCTCATTTGTGGCAGTTATTTCATAAAAAAAACCCAATTATTGTGTCCCTAATTACTAATAGAATGTTTGCACTTCCTGTGTAAAAGGTAGCCTATTCTGTTCCACTATTCAGCCGACATTATCAAAAAAACATTAGACATACTTTAGTACATATTTACAATCAGTGACTGATTAAGAGTGAGATGCCTATATTGTCTTAAAACAATAAGAAATAAAGAGGACACTGCTATTTCTGACGCGCTCTAGAACGTGCATCTTTCATTTCTTATGTCATTCATTAATAGACGACTGTTTTGTATATAAAAGCGGTTCTTAAACTTAAGCAATACACACTTTATTTTACGGAGTATCAAAATAAGTAAAACATGGTTTTATTAGTTATTGAAGGCGAATAAAAAAAAAAAATGTTTATCTCGGAAGACTGTTTTCGTGAACTTTGAAGAGGCTCCGCGGAAAGTCAATTTTTTTTTGACTGTCGTAATCATTGTTTGTCCAGACGAAAACGGTTTTTTTTATAAAAACTATCGTAGCCTAACCTAATAAATGTACACAATAAAAGTTTCTTAAATACTGTAATTTCAGCCTAAAAGGATGGTAGGCGAAAAGATTTGAGACCAAACAATACGTTTTGACACACAATTTTGGCGATTCGGAGGGATACAATACATAGGCAATACCAGCCGCCTATTTCACCATGTTGACAATGACACTTAACAGGTGACAATTCGGTATACATTGCAAAGAACACACGCTGATACATCACTGGGCTTCATATAAGCTGCGCCATGTACAATGAAATGTCAACTGTCACCTGTCATTGTCAGGATGGTGAAATAGGGACCAGATTGCAGGTGTATAATACGCAGCCCGTTAATTTTCGTTACCTTATCCAAATAAGCACGTTAACTTACGCTAAACTAGCTTTTGCCCAACTACGTTCGCATAGAAGTCATTTATAGCTGCTCCTTCGGAAACTGTACAATTTTACGGGATAAGAACTTTCCTATAACAAACTATCTCTAAGTATACCAAATTTCATCTAAATCAGTTAAATTGTTATCAATAACTAAAACACTTTCGCATTTATAATATTTAGTGTGGATTAAAAACCTCGCCTTCATCAGTAACTGTTATCTCGGTCAGTTTTGTCATTGATTCGACAATATTTATGTCTGAGTGAATAAAAAACCTTTATCCTTGTTTAGTGCAAATTGAATCTGGTTTCGGTATTGGCTGGGGCAGTGTTGCCTGACAACATGAAAATATTTGCCGAAAACTATAAGAATAATTTTGTATACTACCGACTGGTTGCTTTATTAAGGTGTGGTGACCACACAGCTGGTAAGAAATAATAAATTGATAAATATGAGATTTGGAATAAATGTAATGAAAAATAATGGGTGCATGTAAGATCAATAGAGACATAATATCTCTATGGTGATTGTGATTTATCTGTGTAACAAGTAGACCCCGCTATCGGAGGTGCAAATTGGTAGCTGTCAAGTTCTTAGGGATGAGTTAAAATTATTTTGTAATAATAGCTATGTCAATAGTTATTCGATATTTTTTCTTTACTATAATGAGGGTCTAGGACTTTAATTAAACTTGTTTATTCTATAAAACAGGACTATATAATTAAAAAATGAATGTGATAAATGTTTTTCATTACTATAAACAAAAAAAAACTATCTTTCATCATTACTAACAAATAATCGTTATCTTCATAGCACGAACCATTCATAATTTGTCTGCAGTAATCTAGTGCAGTCATGTAATAAGTCAACCGACTCGGTGGCCTTCAAGTTACAGGCCCAGCCTAGTTTGAAATCCACCGGACACTGCTTTCTCTGTAACTATGTGATTTGTGTAAATAAAAGAATTAAAAGAATTCTCCCGAAGATTTTCTGCCGATGAACCGATGGTCGACGGGGAAAGAGGGTTCTTGAGTGGAGAGCACGATCTGGCAGACGCAGCGTGGGACGCCCGCCGGCCCGCTGGACCGACGACCTTAAACGAGTCGCCGGTAGCGGATGGATGAGGATGGCCGAGGATAGAACTCTGTGGCGTGCTCTTGGAGAGGCCTATGTCCAGCAGTGGACAAACATTGGCTGATGATGATGATGATGATGAAAAGAATTAAACGTCAAACTCGATTTTAGTCAGACAAAGAGTTTGAGAAAGGTTATACTGATATTTAAAATTAGAGAACATTGATCCATATTGGTCCTATTGTCGTTTAGCGTTCAGCGTACTCTTGTGTGGCCTCTTCCAATGTAACGATACGCCAAACTACTTGTGTAACGTTAATAATAACATATAGATTAACTGTTAATAAGCAAACTAAAGCTATAACGACCGCATGTTTTGATACTGTCGTTTGAATAAGTCAATATCATGTTATGTAGTTAAGTCCACCATGTATACTAATATTTTAAGTACCTAACTTTGTCTGTTTAGTACTCTTTCACGGCGGAACCGCTGAACCGATTTCGATAATATTGGGTATGGAGATAGCTTAAAATCCGAAACGAGTTCCACGTGGACGGAGTCGCGGGCAAAAGCTAGTTTTAATATCTAAAAATGACGTTGTTAGAAATCGGGCTGTTCAGCCTCTTAGAGGAAACAAACAGACATATATATTAACCATAAATATGTCGGGTAAATATTATTAGTGAAACAAAACCGAGCTTTTTTTAATTATATGTATTTATATTTGTATTTTGTATTTAGTTATAATTATTTAATTATGTGCTTATTTATACAACATATTATACAAGATATTTTTTTTAGTTTCAATTGTTTCCCTTCGTCCATATTAAGTTTTTTTCTATTATTTGTTCCTTTTTTACTCACTCGCCCGAAGGTTAACTGAAAGAGATCCCTTAAAGGGATGAGTTCGCCTTCGTACTACTTTTATTACTGTAATTTCCATATTTTTGTAATGCAATTGTTTTAGTATCTACAATAATGAGTGTACATACATACATACATAAACATCTGTTATTTAATGTCCCGCGGCGCGCTCGATCATCGTCACCACAGCCTGACAATTTGCGGCCCCGCGAATTCGGACCAGATCTGAATCCTATCCGACCGGTTCGACTGTTTGGGAAACAGATCCGGTTATCGAATACCTAGTACAAAAACGTCGTATGTACATACAAATGTTAGCTTGATACGACTATTTGATTTTCACTACATCGACTTATTTCAAGCCTCGATACTGGAGGCGTGCGTTGGAACCTGAACGTTATATATAGGATGTTGAAGCTCTATTTGGATTGAGCTCGCTGTTGCTAAGTGGAATTGCAATGCTTTTTTTTTCTTGTAACGCCTTAAGTATTTAATGAACTTTGTTTAGATTGGAATTTTGGAGACTTATTAGTGATCTGTGTAACTTGAGACTTGTGAAAGGTTTTACGCGAAGTTTTTGTAGGATTTTATATTCATATACATTTTTGGGAGTAGGTACAGATACGCAAAAAAAACACATATTAAAAAAGAAAGTAAGAGGAATAAGTATTAAGTACATTTGCTTGTCGTCTTTCAAGAATTTGGCTTACAATTGTAAAAAATATACGTTTAACCTATTTACCTTATTTATTTATTTACCTGGATTATAACCTTTCATTTTTGTGGTAAACCTAAAACCCTTTTACAGATCATTCAGTACTGGGATCCCTGATATCAGTACAAATGTGGCCCAATGAAATGTTCTCGGCATTGAATTTGTTAAGATAGCGGCAGGTGCCGTCATTATCAGTTCGAATTTCGAATTGTCTTTTCGGTCTTTTGCGAAATTTAACGAACGTTTAAACACGGAACGTTTTCAAGTTCTTAAAATTACTACGTTTTCATTAATTGGTATGAATTGGTAACCTAATTAAATAATTTCACAGTCGTTTGCCCGTAATTCGACTGTTGGGACTGATTCGGGGAAGTCTTTGTAATAAACGGTAATGTGAAATTATTGAAATATTTTTTCGAGGAACTTAATTTTAATGATGTTAATTTAAATGGTTAATTAATTGTTCAATATTTGCGTATACACTCACGATAGCACAATAAAGTGATTAGACTTTATATATCTATTATATAAAGTTCTCGTGTCACAGTGTTTGTAACAAAACTCCTTCGAAAAACGGCTTGACCGATTCATATGAAATGTTGAATGTATATTCAGTAGGTCTGAGAATAGGAGGTAAACAATATTTCATCCTCGTACCCCCCATTTTATTATAGTGATTGTAATATTTTTGTATATATTGCAAAACAACTTTTGCTGGGTAGTTATTATAAATGTGAAAGTAACTCTGTCTGTTTGTTACGTTTTTGCAGATACCGCTGAACCAATTTAGATGAAATTTAGCATGGAGTTAGGTCAAGTCCCGGGGAACGATATAGGGTGTATTTTATCCCGAAAAATTGGATGTTTTGATGAACAACTTCTGATCCGCAGGAAACAGCTGATCCGTGAAAGCGCATATAACAATCAGACACAAAGTTACTTTCACATGTATTTATAAACTATCGGCTCGCTTTGTTTTATTAAGATTCTGGTAACACCCGTACAAAATCCAGAATTTAGTTTGCTTAAAATCTCTTTAATCACTCTATTGATTTAAACCACTTTAAAATTTGTTCCGTAGTTTAAAGGTTCTAAGCGTACGTAAGTAAGTACACAGAGGGACAGGCGGCGCGCCGCGGCGGGAAGCGACTTTGTTTTATACTAAGTTAAGAAGTATAGATCCTATTGAAATGTTTACTAAGAACAAAAAATTAGGCGGTTGTCTACACCTAGTCAGTATGTTTTATTTTAATCCAATGAGCAATGGTAAAAAAGTTTTATGTTTTTAAATTATTTTCCCTATTTTGTAGTTGAATTAGCAATCTTAAATTAATAACTTCAATATTTTACCACGATCAACCACATCCCTTATTATAGAATAAATACATTTTTCTGAATGAGGCGTAGGCCGTACAAATATCTTTGCCGTATACCTAAGCGAAATGTGACGTCACAACGTTAAACTTTCTACCGTGTTCTTAAGTATCGCATATATCATATTGCGCCTCAGATCCCAATCTCAGCCAATTACGATAGATAAGGTCTTGAAAAAAGATGGCGCGTTGAGCATTACAGATAACGTATCAACCCCCGTGTCCATAGAGCGCAGGATTTGTTTTTTTTTGCCACTAAATTGGTCTATAGAGGCTGAACACGTGCTGTTCTCAAAAAATGCGTCCCCGCCTTTGTTATATAGATATGAAGTTTCTATGTGATGGATTTTGTGTAACACGTGGGGTGGCAAGGATTTGCGGAAGATTTAGGACAATTCAAATACTTAGTAAAGGATTACAAAAAAAAACGTGGCGAGAAATCTTTTACAAGTATTTTTATCATACCGTGTTTATGATAATTAGAATAGACAAAATTTTGGATTTTTTGTCCAGAACTTTTCATCTCTTTAAATCTTTTAAACGTTATGTATGATGTAGTTTGAAATTTAAATAAGTTTGGCGGTGTGATATACTGACTGGGTTGGTATTCTTAGAACTATTAAATAAACCTTTAAATATATGAAAAAAACGCATTTTGTGTAAGTATATTTAATCATACGGTAGTTAAGTCATTCGTTTTGTCATTTATTTTTTACATTAGACATGCATACATCATTATCCCGTGTCATAACTGAAAATTTTATTTTCGCAAGCTTTTTATTAACTGCTCAATCTTGCTAGGGAAATTTGTACCACTTCCAATATTCGAGCTGGTCTGACGATGCAGTCGGAAAATAGTGACAGGATCTCCGCTATACTTAAAGTAGACAGTGTTTGGGCTGATTAGGTTGGTTTTAATAAGCACTAAATGACTGCAAAAAAAAGTAGGCAACAAAAGCTTGTCTCAAAAATGTGACAGAAACTTTGATTTTATGAGAGGTTGATTCCGACAAATATTAGTCGTGTCATCGTATTAGATTGTCGCAGTCTGATCAATAACGTGGACCTCTTATCCCAATAACATTTAAAAACAATCCTACGAGCAATAGCCGTGGTACCCTCTTGGTAATAACCGTTCTGCCCCCGATTCTGCCTAATGCCTATAATGTGACATAGTAAAGTCTCCCGTAACGAGGACGTTTGGTCGCCGCGTGCGCCGGCTGTGGCAGATGGCTCAGTCGGTCCCTTTCAATTGGCCGTCTCAGCCGTATTCCTAGTTTTTAGGGGTGCGTAGGCAGCGTCTTGGAGAAAGTTTTTGGAGGAACCTTGGTGTTTCAAGCATTCTCGTAAAGATCGAGTATAAGTTTAGGACTTTCTCCACTTCATTATTTTTATTATAGTGCCTCTCAGACAACGCAGAACGCAGGTTGAGAATTTAGCTTCGCAAACTGAATATTTAATGTAGATTTAATTTATTAGTACCCACAATTTATTAATCAAATGAGAGACGGTTGTGGGACACTAGGAAAATCACAGATTTAATATTATTAATGCTTTGTTTTGATATTATTTTATAGTCTTTTAAGCTGTTAGAACTCTTAAAATCTTTTATTTTTTCATTTACTTTTTTATTCAAAAAAACTATCGATTAGTTTTACGAAAACTTTCTACATAATGTGCTATTAATTAAAGTCATATATACATCTTTCTTTCTTTATACCGACGACTTTGTTCACGAAGAATCAGTATTAAAACTCGTTTTTCGTTTCGTATGCAAATCTTAGGTCATGTTATCCATTCTTAATTTCACCTAGAATTTCATTATGGTTTTATGATTAATGTGTACGGAACCCGCCAAAATCGCAAATATAATGCACTTTGCAATATTTTTTCCCCAAGCGAACTGATTGTGATCGCAACCATTGTAACTCGGATTGCAGTTAAGGAACTGTCCTGCTAATTTAAAAAGGTATACTTGGTTTAGGATTAAGAAAAGACTTACGCCCTTTCTTATACCGCGGTGCAGCATTGTTGTGAAATTTTAAAAATTCACTTTTCTTAGGCAATTTGCGATTTCCTATTTGCGATGTTCCTTGGGATCGAGTGTGGGAATTGGCATGGTGGGATTGTATTGTTCTGTACAATGTGGGATAAACCCCGTTTTTTTCTCTCAACTGGAAACAGTAATCCTGCTTAACTATTTTTTGATGGTTTATTTTCATTAGTACGTCTTTATGTTGTGTAGAAATAGTCGTTTTGCAGTTATTACACGCAACTTAAGCTTGAATAATTGCTTCTCTTCAACAATTTAAAAGTAACGACCCAACAAATTATTAAGACATAAAATACCTGCGGTAAATTTCAAATATGTAAACCCACTGAGCTGGAATTCTACACGGTAATAACGATATCGTATTTGACGTGTTTCCGTATTGTCAACGTTTTGATAACTCTTGTCATTTACAATAATGGCAACTGTGACATAAACGATTCTTAAACATGTCAAACACGATATCGTTTTAACGCACCTGAATAGAGGCCCTGAATAACACATGACAAAGTATCCACGATAAAATTGTAAGCGAACCCCCTAATAAACAAAAGAGCATCAACGGTCCAATATCCCTGATACACTCCTATCACCGACATAACACGTATTTACGGGTCTTTTACCAAAGAAAACCCCATCGAAGACCCAGTAAGTCCCGATGCTACGTACGCTGGTCACGTAGGGAAGATAACGCGAGGGCATATGGGACCTCTCGATGGGATCCATTGCTGGTTGAGCCCCAAGATTTACCCGTAAACTGCGATCGGCTTGTCCATTTGGATTGGTTTATATGCTAAAATGGCTTATAAGCTTTTTTCGTGGTTTATTTGTACTTGAGTTATATTAGATTACGTTAAAGGTTCGGTGTGCTGGGCTATCTGGTTTTGTTAGCGCTAAGTTCTTTACAGTAATTAACATAAAGGTCATTTGGTAATGACGAACGGAGAAAAAAAAGCAAAGCTCTGACAAACAGCCTACAGAAATAAAAACTTTTACTTACCTTAAAAAAAAACATCTTAGTTTTTTATAGGAAACTATCCGTTCACAAAGTATTTAGAGACTAGTTTGTTAAATTAGTTAGTAGATTGGATACCTAAGTTTAATTAGTGTACATGTCCTAGACAGTACTAAACTAATTACAAAACTCACGCACACAGCAATTAAAATAAAAGCTTGTAGCCGTCAAGGGAAAATGTTTCTAATTATTATTTTGTTTTACTACTAAATTGGAAATTTCATGAGTACCTAAATATCACGGGACAATGTCTCACAAATTGACCTAGTCCCATACTAAGCTCTAGGCTTGTACTATGGGTACTAGACAACGATAAACTTACTATAGAGGAATATATACTTAAATACAAAGAAAACATCCAAGACTCAGGAATAAATACTCGTGCTCATCACACAAATATCTGCCCTAACCGGGATTTGAACTCAGGACCGCCAGCTTCGAAGGCAGGATCACTACCAACTAGGCCAGCGTGTCGTCAAAAAACAAAACCTGAAACCAAATAAAAGTATAGTAATTCTAGTTACCGTCAGCGATGAAGTCTTTTATCGCTATTCCCTAAAAACTGTCCTTAAATCTGGGATAATAAGTAAGCTAGGTCTGGCTGTTAATTATCCTTGTACTTACCATATTTCACTTCGACGGATTAGGGTTGACACGTGAAGACGTAACAAGCAAACCAACAAACAAATTTACATATTTAAAATATTATAAATGATCATATAATATATGTATTTATTTATTTATTTATTTATTTAATCTTTATTGCACAAAAACAAGTACAAATGGCGGACCTAATGCCTAATGTATGTAAACACTATATTCAACAAACAAAAGAAAAAACTTATTATGGAATAGATAAAAATATAGCTGGCATGTACATGAGCGAACTTATTTCTTTAATGGATCTCTTTCATATAACCCATGAGAGATTGAGAAATAATTAATAATTAATAATATAAATAATCAGGGAATAAGGGCTTGTAGTACTGTTAGGCGATGGGCTTGCAACCTGTCACTAATACACTGGTAAACTTCTTGGCCTGCTTGTGCAAAAAGTGGTTACAGAATTATCAGCAAGTATTTTTAGAGTTGTTGGTATTTCTGTAGCTCTGCCTACCCCACTCTGGGAATGAAGGCGTGATGTTATGTATGTATGTATGTATTAATATAAATATTAATTTACATTGCGTATGCTGAAGTTTTTCTAAAGTACCGTCTTTAGCGTATTTTAACCGACTTCAAAGGAGGTTCTGTGTTTTACCCGTAAGTATGTATGTTTGTATCTTCTAAATATGAGCGGGTGCACACGAAGGATCAAATGCAAAGTTATTAGGGGTTTTTCCCGCAAATTAAATAATAATTTTAAAATCTTAATCCCAGGAAATCACTAATAAAATTATGGAATGTCGACATATGTTTTGGACTAAATTAGCGACTGTTTATTTAATGACCAATACGGGACACGTCCTTTAAAATTTAAGAGCATATTAAAGTGTATCAAGTCATGAAATTTAAATTTACGATGTACGCGAGACTTCAGTTTAAGGTACTCTTAGTAACTGTGTGTGTGTGTGTATTCTCCTCGATAATATCCCATATACTTAGCGTTCATAGGAGTAAAGAAATAGTGACCCGGTCCGCGAAAAACTCGTGAATAATAAATAAAAATGATGTTATGTTCTTTCTTTTATTTAAAAAGGTAGAGTAAGCGCACATGAAATTGAGGCTTAGGACGGGGTGGTGTGGTACACTGAAGAAAAGTTTTTGTAAAAATGTCAGACACTGAATAACGCTTTTAAAAAGCTTAAACACACAAAGAAACATCCTTGCGAAGTGAGGATTGCTTTAGTAGAATAAAAGCCTCAAACATTTTAGGTATTTATACATACATACATAACATCACCCCTGCATTCCCAGAGTGGGGTAGGCAGAGCTACAGAAACACCAACAACTCCAAAATAACTTATTTACAATTCAATTTTAGGTATTCGGCTAAGCACCAAATAGTGGGACCACAGTTAAGCGTAGTTAACCATACAAAACACAAAAGTGAAAAAAGTTCCGTTGTGACACAAAAATTTATGGTTAATTTTCGTGTCACAATGGAAAAGTTTCATAGAAAATTTAATTGAGTGAGTTAGCGTGGCCAACTTTTTGGTCCTTACCCATTCATACTTTCTAAACATAAATCCTGATGCCACAGAGACTCGGAAATTAAAAACCTCGAGTTAAAAATTTAGTTTTTGTTAAAGCTATACATACATACATAACATCACGCCTTCATTCCCAGAGTGGGGTAACCACATTTTGCACTTCCAGGACAAGAAGTTTACTAGTGTATTAGTGACAGGTTGCAAGCCCATCGCCTAACAGTACATACTACAAGTGTGACGTATGCCCCACGTTGGGCGCCAGTGTGACGTTCGATCCCATAATGTGGTTAAGGAAAAAAATAATAATCGAAGTCTACAACAAAATAATAAATATTTATTTATAGAAAAAATAAATATTAGGGTCTAGGTAGAAGCCCGTCTGATCTCGCTCCCACAGTTCGGTACTCCCCTGACGTGGACGGCGGCGGCGAGATGGTCAACAAGATGACCGCGGGACGAATGTTGGTCGGTCAGGGAACACCGTGGCACTTGGTGGTCGTCGTGCTGCTCAACCTCTCGCCATAACCTTGCGAGGTGCGGTTTGTGTTCCGGCTTCCCTAGCCGTGGTATAGCACCCTGTGAATAAACGTCCACAGTAAGATTGATGACCAAAGTTGCATCCGCTGATCGTGAACCCCTTGTAGTTGTAAGTCTACTATCTAGAGGAGAAGCCGGAAGCAGATGGTGTGGGTGTTCACTATCAGAACGGAGCAATACAATTAAGCTGGAAGAGCAAAGCAGAATGACTTGCACTTTTTGTATTAAGAAGGCACAAATGAAATATGAGCACATTTTTTCAAGCTAGGGTAAAGCACAAACAAGCGGCTTAGTCTATAATGCTACGCATATTTTAGAAATAATATTTATTAGCAATATACATTTACGTATTTGTTCTACCACAGAAATATATAGCCGAGGCTATGATTTTATTATTATAATTTACTATAATTAGATGAAAGGGAAAGCTTAAACACTATGCGCATACACA
The DNA here is from genome assembly GCA_949316455.1 of Acleris holmiana. Lineage (NCBI taxonomy): Eukaryota > Metazoa > Arthropoda > Insecta > Lepidoptera > Tortricidae > Acleris > Acleris holmiana. Next base: position 2,784,982 of record OX438772.1, read on the forward strand.
TCCACAGATATTACGGTATGATTTACATTAGCACTAACCTATAACTAATAACTACGGAATCAATTAATACTTGTTCAACACTTACCCTATTGGGGTGCGAAACGACACAGCTTAAACTTTATATGTATTTGTGGACACTTCCAAAAACGTTGGAATCCCAACTATTAAGTTTAAATAAGATTTAGAATTGATTTGTCTGTGCGGTTGCGTAAGACGACACGTAGCAGAGCTAGTGAACGCGACCGACACAGGTTGGTCGCAGAAGAGGCGTCGTCGGCGCAGTCTGGCGCTGGCGCAGCGGCGCAGGCCGTGGCTCGCGAAGGAAACTTACGGAGATGCGCGCGCATGTACAGTCGCGCCGACCAAGTGTTTACTTACGTTTAATCCAATTTTTAATTTACTTTTCCTAACTTTAATTTTATTATTGAGTTAATTCATAGATTTAGTATTTGTTTAGAATTAATTAATAATGTTAATTCAGATTTAAAATATAGATTATTAAGATTTCATTTATAAATTATATACATATGCCATTAATAAAATAATGTGTTTTTTTATAATTCAAATAAAAAAAACACATTTAAAATAAATAGAATTTCATTGTAATAAAAAATAATACAAGTAATTAATTATAGTTGTATATTAATACGTATGTACAACGTTACACAAGTCCTTATTTATTCCCTTAGTCGCCTCTTACGACATCCACGGGAAGACATGGAGTGGCACTATTCTAACTCGGCAACCACACGGGCGATAATAACATAATAGATTAGTTGCAAGAATAATTTCTCGTGTCAATTGATCTGACCAATTAATGTGGAATCCGTTTCAGTTAGCTGATACGTTGCCGTTTAAATTTAAAGTAATACCTACAAAGTATATTGAACTAAAATGGTCATAAAGATTTCGGAAACTGATGTGAAATCTGGCTTTATATCCCATTATCTTTATAGGTGGCTATTAAGGCATAATTCCGCTAACAACAGTTGCGCCATTTTGCCCTTGAAAAATTAACTTTATCGCCAATGTCATACGAAACTACCAATTTGAACCTTTAACCTTCACCCCTTAATATATTTAAATCTACCCTTAGTCTTATACGCTCACGCAAGCCATGTACCTATCACTAGACTAGAGGGTAGCTTTAATCTGAGTACTTTAACGGCAATAACTGTCATAACGACTGTTCGCGTAAAATATGGACCAATAAACAAGCAGATTTTGAGTTAAAAAATTAACATGTTCAACATTTGACATGACACGTGCGACTTTATTGCTAGAGATGTAAAGTTTATTCTGCTTAAGCGCTTAAAATGCGCTTGAGTCCTTTCTACAGAACAGGGTAGAATGCGTCGCGACGCAATACCACCCCTTTCGACGGTTGAGGATTCCAGAATATTCTCTTTCCTGTAATTGCTGCACTTCAGTGCCGCCGACTCCCCTGGCGCGTTACAGCGGCATACTGTGACTAAGTGGTGGCAGGGAATGTGCTAAACTTTATGGGAATCGGTCTCGATTTAATGTCTCATATGCACTGTGTACGGATGTTTTGGTGATGAATGTTGTTCACTTATTTTTTAATGACGATTAAACTGTACGTTAAGGCATTCCGTGCCATGCGAATAGTCCCGGATGTCCATTAAAATACTGGACTCAATGAGATAGTTTTTGCCAGCAATTAGACCCCGGATTTTTGTGGCAATGACATCACAATAGGTTAGTTTGGGGAGTAAATGGAACGGTGCTAATAAATACAATTTGTTTATTTATACTTTTTTAACTGAATAATTTTACTAACTAGGCATTCACGACAAAAAAAAATATTACTACTCCAAGTCATATAGAACAACTTTTGATCTATTACGGAGAGTCAGTTAAACAAAGGACATCATCGGTCAATTGAATATCGTGGATGCCTGATAGTAAAATTTTAATTCCGTAGAACACCAATAGACTAAGTTGCCGTATTAATTAACACCGTTTCATTTAGTCCCCAAACTACCCTATTGTGACGTCAATGCCACAAAAATCCGGGGTCTAATAAATAATGAGCATGATAATATCAAATCTCACACATATTGAGCTAGTGCGAAACTAAGCTCTAGGCTTCTACTATGGGTACTAAGACAACGATGAACATACTTATGTAGATACATACTTAAATACACAGAAAACATCCATAACACTGGAAATTTGTTCCTGAGCTCGCGCTCATCACACAAATATTTCAAACCCTGAACCGCTAGCGTCGTAGGCACTAGGCTAAATGTTTTAGAGTTACGCGGCGATCTGCAATGTGTGTGCATACCGTGCAATTGTAGTGCCCTGTCTGGGGAGGCGTATGCCCTGCATTAGGCCCGATGGACGGCGTCAGTCCATTCGCTGATGATGACGATGATGGTATTAACCATTATAGAACAAATTGTAAAGTGACTAACGTTATCTGCTCTGTTAATCAGGGCCAAACATCTCGTTTCGCCTAGGTATCTCCCCGAGGTCACACCTCGGTGTACCCTAGCAACGACATTTTATTTCACTTTCCGTTGGCATTAAGCAAGCTCCGTTACCATTTCGTGTTGCGTCGGAATGCAAGTGCATACAGGTTTCAGAGAAAAACTGTATTTGGCGTGGCCAGATCATTAAATTTATCGCACATTAACGATATCGGAATTTTTAATAGCATCTCACCTCGTTTCTTTGTCGAGAGAAAGAAACGGCAAAGTTTTTTAATTGTCATTCGGTGTAATTACGTTTAAGTTGTGTATTTATTACTACTTACTATTGTAAGCGACTATCTTCGCTTTATTTGGTTACTGCACTGCCTTTGCGTTCGAATGAAGCGATTTTTAACGTTGCAAATATTTACGCAGGCGTTAATTTACGTCTCTACTTTTTTAATTGGTCTAGCGTCCGCCATTTCCCATGCGCTCTGCCCGTTACTTTTATAGCACTCAACTTGTGTATATGGAGATGCATTGCCAATTCGTACTTTTCACCTTGACGCTTCCCTACCAAGGAGATAGAGGTCGCTGTAAATCTTTTTTTTTGTTTTTATTCAATTATTTGCGTAGTCTAGACGTATGAGAAGTAGACTGTGTAACGTCAATGACTAGGGGAGAATTTCATTACACGGATAAGTGCTTTACTCTGTTTTGTTGTACCTTTTTTCATAACCTTCTCTGTAGTCTGGAGGACGCTGGGGTAATCGTAAAGACTTTTATTGTGTGGTTGGGATTTAATGAGTTTTATTTCCGAATGCTACGGTGTTTATCTGTGCTTAAGTACCATGCAGGATTGGCAGGTGTTATTCACACCATATTTTGTACCTTTTTTGTATTTTAGAGGAAATTTCTCTTTGAATTCGTCTTCACTACTGGAAATTGGTAGTTCTCTTTTGCTTTTCAAACTAATCAGATCTTCAACGACGCATGGCTAGGATACAAAATTGTCTCTTGCCTCGTACTAACTTTTGTACAAACAGCTGTAACATGTCAATATACGAGTACCTACTCGTGTATTATATTTTCAAGTGTCGTGATCATTCGTTTGATGTATGGGAGCCTTTACACTCGTTGCTTCATCCCGCTATCCCTATAGCTACCATTAGATATTTTCAAAATTAACCTCATTCATTTCTCCATCTCCTGTTAACAGATCAGATCGTGAGTCGGCGGGCGGTCGTGTATACAAATTTGTTTGCCGAACACATTCCGTTGGCGATCCCATGCTAAAAGGATCGAAAGGGCTTGCTTGGTTCCGATTAGGCAACCTTATCGGATTCACGCCTGTTTACCTTTAATTTTGCCGTGTCGGTGGGTCGAAAATGTAAGGACTCATGTTGTCGTGGAATCAATTGCCAAAAGAGGTTGATGCCATGACAGAAGTGTGAGCGGAGCGGTGGTGATCTGTACCCTAAGGCCGTTTGTCCACCGCCGCCGTCAACGACAGGATAACGATAACGAGATGACGGCGATGAAGTAGCGGCACATACATTTACTATGGCCGCCTGTCCACCGCACGCCCGACGCCCGAGCGGCCGACGATGTTTGGAGTATATCGTCGCTACCGCTAGAACTCGGCCCGATATTGTTTCGGGTCGATGTTAGTACCGGCAATACAAAACACGTTTGAACATGTCCACTGCCGCCGTCAACGACACGATACCACGACAAAATTGACAAATTCAAGCACTTTATATTGACTTAGAATAGGCCTCTCCATGTTTTCCCTTGGCTTGTAGTACTGTTAGGCGATGGGCTTGCAACCTGTCACTAATACACAAGTAAACTTCTTGGCCTGATTGTGCAAAATGTGGTTATAGAATTATAACAAGTCCTTTTAGATGTCTGCCCCACTCTGGGAGTGAAGGTGTGATGTTATGCGTGTATGTTATATTTAGTGCCATTATTTCTGTACTCCCTAGAAATTACACCCGGCTTATGGCTCCGAATGTGTTTAAGTTGGGGTTGATTTGGTACCAGACACGCGTTTTGACGTTATGTACCGTTGGCGTGGTTCTAAATAGCGTTTCGAAAGCTATCAATTCGTGTCATGTAACATGATTTTTAGGGTCTCCCTCCAGTGTTGCCAATGTACAGCGAATAAGTAAACAGCAAGTTCCGTTTTAAAGATTACAGGTGAATTTAAGACAGTAAGTTTTGAACGTAAATCTACCTACCTAATGACAACATAACACTCGCCTCTGTTGGTTCTGGATCCATTTTGACGCATGGTCCTTTGTCCAAGCAGTATTATTTAACTAATAACCAGCTCAAGTACCTACAACCTGCGCTTGCGTGCATCCGCTCATCGCGCAGCTTCCGCCCATCGCCGTCGGCACGCGATGCAATCAATACGAGCTTTTAATGGCCCCGTAATGACGCGTGTACTTACTCTCGTAAAATCGCTCCCTCCTTTATTTGACAGCGGTGGAGCTTCGTCGAATTTGTCTTCTATTTTAAGGTTTGAATTATAACGGTCCGATTCGCCCACATTTTAGAGGAGAGGACTCCAAGAGGAGTAATAGATATAAAGTATGTGTTTATACCATTTTTTATTTTTACATTGTTTAGCAGGTCTACGCAAGAAATAAATGAGCGATCACCACGGAGTAATTTCTCTGGGCAGTACTTTATAGTAAAAAAAAATCGGCTGTAGTGTTAGACTTGAAAAACAAAATGTGGTTACAAACAAGATAACGTCATTCCGCACACTATATAGTCCAAAGTGGGCGTAGCAAACACTGATAATATTTTTAGTCTTTTTTCTTAGCAGATAATAATCACAGAAAAAAAATAATGCACTCGCTGAACAAGAATTTTAAGAACACTTTTTCAAAAGTCTTGTTGACAATTCTACTGAGCAACGCCACGTTGTCCTAGGACGCCTACTCTTACCAAATAAGTTTATCCTTAGTTATTTATATAACTCTTATTATTCAAATTTCATATTTTTAAAGATATATTCTGACGATCTCAATGTAATGACATATAGTTTGACATGCTGTGCAATTTATACTGTGACTTTATATTGGGAAATAGAAGTTGTATTTGAATTTGTATTATTATAAATGCGTGTTGGTTTTTAGTTTTTACAGTTGAATGTCCTAATCAATCTACGTGAAATTCGGTATAGAGACAGCGTATACATAGCATTATTATTGTGCGTATTCCTCTGTTCTTTGTTGCTGTTTGTCACGGATAAATGTTTTTTTTTATAGCCTAGAGGTGGATAAAAGGTACTTTAAATTCTGGAAAATTCTACAGTACGATAACTGAGTTCGACGCGGAATATCGAGCTAAAGCTATCACTGTTAGGTTCGCTGAGGGCATGGGTGCGCCGAGTACGACGTTTGCGCACCCTGTTTTTAGATCCCCATAGTTTTAATAATAGGCTTGGGAACGGTAGATGTCTTTTAAGTATAATTGACGCGTTTTAAGGGTATTTTGTGGACTATGGTTAAAGTTTCCATGGGGGTGTTATTAGTTTACAAAGGGTGTGAGGGTGTTAATTAAAGTTAAAGGCGTTGTGGTGAAGTTAGTTTTAAAGTGATCGGTTAATAATATACTGTTAGTGTATATGTGTCGTTTCCCAATTAAGGCGTAAATGTTGTATTTGTAGATAGTATATGTAATATTATGATTGATTATATATGCATTAGTTGCAAAGAAGAGAGATGGATCACTTTTCTAATTGATGCTTGTGTGATTGTCGCAGCTTACATCTTGCCTTTCACTGAATTGTATGGCTTTTCATTAAAAAACTTCTGATAACTTGTACGTATCTTATCTTATCTTACAGATGGGCCCTTTTGGATACACTTCGACCCCTTTAGGATCTTTTGTGCAATTGCCCTTTACCACACTCAGCTGTTTGAATGTGCAGGTTTCCTCACGATGTTTTCCCTTCACCGTAAGAGGGTCGGGTAATATACTTAAGTTAGAAAAACTCATTGATACATGGTGTCCGCGGGGGTTCGAGCTCGGTACCTTACGATCACGAGTCGACCACGTAAGCCACTAGGCCACCGACGGTCTCAACTTGTACGTGTATTACAAGAGTACGTGTGTACTCTTGCAAAGTTTTGTAGGATAGTGATTGGACTTACCAAAACGTTGGGGGATGCCTCTACGATGCCACATACACGTTTTAACCCCTATAATTTTACGCTAAGGGGCGATTTCCTAAAAAAGTACCTAGAGTTAAGGCCAAAAAGACGGTAATTTTTCCATTACGTCACGAAAATTAGTCATATATTTAAATACTGCCCTCATAAGCCAACAGGCGGTATTTCAAATTAAATAAGCATAGCAGATTCAAACCTCACCTGTTAGTAATGTGGTTGGACTTGCTACAGGAGTTTTGTCTGAGATGCCACTATTTCTCTTAAAGCAGTAATAGTTAATTTTCGTGCCGTAATGGAAAAGTTACCGTTATTAATTTTAGTCCTTAAATATAGGGTTTTTTTAGAAAACGCCCTAATACATTTTCACTACTATACCTACTTTTAGACACTAAACTTGTACGTTTTTATCCTTATATGTTTAATCCCCTGTACAATCAACCCATTTGGACGTTTTGATATCATGAACCCTCAGTCCTGGAATTCTTCTTTCGATGATGTTTAGCTTGATATAATAATAAATACTTATCAGGGAACAATCTCACACAAATTGACCTAGACCTAAACTAAGCTCTAGGCTTTTACCATGGATAAACATACAACACACATACTTATATAGAGAAATACATGCTTAAATACATAGAAAACATCCAAGACTCAGGAACAAATATTCTTGCTCATCACACAAATATCCGCCCTTACCGGGATTTGAACCCAGAACCGCTGGCTTCAGAGGCAGGGTCACTCCCAACTAGACCAACGTGTCGTCATATGATGATAAACTTAATTCTTTTAAGAAACGTGGTGTTTGCGTGTATCATGACTTTCCAGCAGCCAAGTACCTATTCCAATAACCATTAGGAACCTAGTGATATTATAATTCGCGCAGCATTGAAGCCTAACCGGCGCGCGCGCCGAAGCGCGACCTACACTCGTTTTTACACCTCCGTGATCCCACTAAATTAACCTGGTGCATTCTGCATGCATGTCTTCTTTAACTTGCGTTTGCGCACGCTTTACACCGTGCTACACTGCGATGGCAAATGAATACGGTCTTCGTGTTTGTACCTCTCTCTTGCTCACTCTTATTAGGTCTTATGCTAGTCTAACCATCTTTACCCGAACCTTTATTAATTCTATCCATTTGAGTAGTGACACGTATTTTCTTAAGGGCATTAACGTAGATCTATCGTAATTGTATGCTTTTTACCTCTTCCATCGTTCTTAGTTACATTGGTAACGACGAGATACGGCTTATTGTTGTTTGTTTTCCTACAGTCTTGCAACTTAGGTTTGACGCATGCTGCTTGCAACATTAGCTTCAGACTGCCGCATGATTTTGTGGCACGTTGTCGCTCAAGCAGCACAAATTAACCACGCGGTACCATTTTGTGTCACAATGTCTTAATTGTATCTTGAAATGCATCTTATTTGAAGCTTTCTGCAGTTGTTATTAAGGTTTCAAACCTAATGACGGTTCTTCATCAGTTGCATAGTTTTTTTTTCAGAAAAGGGTAGAACGTCTTATTCACGTATGAAAACAGCGGAACCATCTGCGATCTGTAAAATAAATCCAAATTAATTTATTTTTTATGAATTCCTCGGTTTTTGCCACTTTGCGAACTACTGTTTGGGTCGTTATCGGATTGCATTGTTTTCACGAGTTGGTTCGTGTTATCACGTTTTTGAGGCTAATTTAAACTGATTACTAATTACTTTGTAAGTTTTTTGTAACGTATACTTAACGCTTTTGAGTGGGTATTCGTTTTGGTTTTTTTGTTGAAAAATAACCGGGGAAGACGACTATCTGGGAAGAATATCTGGGCCTCTATTCTACTGTGTTGAAATGATATTGCGTTTGAGTATCGTTTTTAGCTCACATAAGAGTTATCAAAACGTTGACAATACGGAAACACGTGAAAGGCAATATCGTTTTTACCGTGTAGAATCTCATCCCTGATTCTACCCCCTTACTTATAAACGTGGAATAACCGTGGGGTAGCTTATGCCATGCTTTGTGCTTATCTGTAATTGTGACATTTGCATCTGACAAAAAGTGACAAAGCATGGCATAAGCTATCCCACGGTTATTCCACGTTTATAAGGGGGTATGTGTACCAAAGTTAGTCAGCCAAATGAAAGTGCCGCTATAATCTGACAGTGTCATATCGATCGACCTTATTGTTTTAGGCAACGGAGTTCAGCCGTAGGAGCCAGACATGGCCGACAGTACATTCGTTTATCGTATAGTTCTCATCGTAATGAAACAAGGTGTAAAATATTTTTAATTCTAATAACCAAACCATCTTATTAGAATTTTACAATAATTATCTTTAATACAGCCTAAGGTACCTACGCCATAAAATGGCTCTTACTTGACACCTGCGCGCAGGCATGTGCGGAATACAAGAGAAAAAAAACGCGTTTTAATTAGAATACCGCGAAGTTAAATGGAATTACTGTCTACGAATGAGTAATAGTTAATTGGATGTAGCGATAAGCATTAACATTAATAAAATAACTAACCTTAAATGGATTGCACAATTGTATGCAAATTAAGTGTAGATTTTTTTATTTATAAAAAAAGCCTACCCCTGTAATAAGCATTTGATAAAAGTAATTTTTATTTTAATCCTTGTTTATCATTTAATAGAAGTTGTTCAAGTATTTATAAGATAAGTAAATTAAAAAGGTATAGTGGTTATTGGGTAGGGCCCTCTAACGTTTCTTCATGCCTTAAGCCCGTCACAAACCGGCTATAATATATGTTAATAAGCCGGAATATTGTATTATAACGAAGGACCACACATTATTAAAATGTGAGAATATATATCGATCCCATTCATTATACTTGCGAGGGAAAGAGATAAATATACCTAATTTATAGCAAGGCATCTGCGTGTGAGGAGTCTGTCTACTAGTACCGAAAATATACAGTAAAATGCATTGCAATAATATGTAGTTTGGCATATTAGTATATATTATAGCTCCGTGTGTGACGCGCGTTGAAAAAGGACAAAGAGTTTAAAGTGAAGTTACGTAGACAGACTTACGTCTTAGTATTTTTTATACGGTTGTCATATCGTCACATCCATGCCAAAGTCGCGAATCTGCACTTCGATTCAAAATAAGAATAGCAGATTCGCTAGTTTACCAAGTGGCGTTTACGTCATTGTCTTTAGAAGTCAAAGTGCAGATTCGCGACTTTGGCATGGATGTGACGATATCCTTCATCCCTTACAACTCAACGTTGCCATTATCACAAGAAAAGGCGCTCCAAAAATTATATCGTAAAATAAAACGTCATATCGTATCGCTTTAGTGGTGGTAGCACCCTGGGCAGGGTCCGTCCGGATCGCTACCACCACCTTATCCATTAACCACCCGCTAAGCAACGGTGTTCGCATTGTTTTGTTCCGGTGTGGGGATAAGACAACCGGTGAAATTACTAGCATAGAGGTGTTAGGATTATAGTCTTGAGAATTCAAATGTCTATGGGTCTCAGATTCCACTTACCATCAGGTGGCCTGAGTGCTAGTGTGCCTTCTCCTTAACATAAAAAAAAATGCACTGTAAGAATAATTTCTTCAATGCACTCGAAAATTTATTACGGCATACCAAGCGATAAACTTTGAAATAAATTGGGTGCTCTCTATAATAGAGTAACTAGACGGCCCTTATTCCAGCCCCCTATTCTTGCTAATCGAGACGAAGTCGCATGCGAGAGGCGAAGGAAATGCAGCTGGCGTTTCATCTCGAAGCGAGCTTTATTTCTATTGGCACGAGATTGGGGGATTTTTGGAGAACGTTGGAGGTTGAACGGTCTTTATATTGTTCGCAAGTCGTTTTAAGTTTTTGCGGGTTATTGTTTGTTATAGTACAGATATTGCACGGAGGGTCTTCTGCATGGTGTGCTGCACGTCGTAAATTTATATAAATCGCTATGTGATTGCTTTTATTGAAGTGGTATCGTTTTAAGTGCTGTTCTAATGGTTGAACAGCTTTTATCTCGTAACGTTTCTGCGAAACGTGCTATTTAAAGGCAGTTTGTAATTTATATTTTTGTGACATTGCGTTTACGATGGCGTAAGCTGGGCTAGTTGCGGTGAACATGCATTTATCTCAAGTGAACAACGCTATCGTCGAATACTAATGCTTTTTAGGGTTCCGAAGTCATCAAGGAACCCTTAGTTTCGCCATGTCCGTCTGTCCGCGGTCTAACTCAGAGACTATTAGTGCTACAAAGCTCTAATTTGGCATAGTTATACAGTTACATTACGCTGACAAAGTTTTAAAATCTGAAAAAAAAGGTTTAAGAAATATTGAACTCGAAAAGCGTACCTTGCTCCCCCAATACACCCAAAATGTATAATGAATTTAAAAGGATAAGTAAATAAATAAATAAATAAATCACAGAACATTGTCACACAAATTGACTTAGTCCCAAACTACGCTCTAGGCTTGTACTATGGGTACTAGACAACGATAAACTTACTTATATATGGAAATATATACTTAAATACATAGAAAACATCCAAGACTCAGGAACAAATACTCGTGCTCATCACACAAATATCTGCCCTTACCGGGATTTGAACCCAGGACCGCTGGCTTCGGAGGCAGGGTCACTCCCAACTAGACCAACGTGTCGTCATATGATGATAAAATTAATAGTTTTAAGAAACGTAGGTGTTTGCGTGTATCATGACTTTCCAGCAGTCATCCAAGTACCTATTCCAATAGCCATTAGGTACCTACAGTGATATTATGCTTCGAAGGCAGGGTCACTCCCAAGTAGGCTAGCGTGTCGTGCAACGATACCTACAAAAAATCATCTAAGACGGCACCGAATAACTAAATAGAAAATTTTTTTTGGTACTTGTTGTTTTTTGTGTTTGTAGCTGTTAACAGCTTCGGAACCACTCAGCATGGTCCGACATGAGATTGCGCGGTTTTTTTTATTGAATTGAACGTGCATAGTCAATCACTGCAGTTAGCACCAGAGAGTTTTGTTACATTGTATTTATTTCCTTGCTGTCTCGAATTTAGTCAGCCATAATCATGTTCTATTTTATTGTATTGGGTTTGTGTTTAAGCGTGCAATAGTTTGGACTTTTTATTTAAAAAAGCTCTTAGACACTAACTCGGGGTCGCTCGACAACCGAAGCTGGTGTTGAGTTGATTAAAAACATTTTTAATGCCTGGGAAGGGTCACAGGATGCTTTAGGTATTTTTTGTGATTTGTCCAAGGCCTTCGATTGCGTTAACCATGACACATTGATCAGGAAACTACACCACTATGGAGTTAGAGGTACTGCGCTAAACTTAATAAAAACGTACTTATACGGGAGAATACAAAGGGTAGACGTGAATGGAGTACGATCACCTGGGTCATTGGTCTCAATGGGCGTACCACAGGGCTCAATATTGGGTCCATTTTTATTCCTCATCTACATAAATGACTTACCTTACCTTATAAAGGATAACCATGATATAGTATTGTTTGCTGATGATACGTCACTTGTGTTCAAAGTTAAACGACAACAGCAGTTTAATGTCGATGTAAACAATGCTATATCAAAAGTAGTCGATTGGTTTAGTGTTAATAATTTATTACTGAATGAGAAAAAGACGAAATGTATAAAGTTCATGACTACTAATGTGAAAAATAGTCAAACTACTGTAACTATTAAAAATGACAAACTAGACCTAGTTAATGATACAGTGTTTCTTGGTATAACGTTAGACTCCAAGCTCCAATGGGGTCCTCATCTTGCTGGATTGGCGGGTAGACTCAGTTCTGCAGTTTTTGCAGTTAATAAGATTCGGCAATTAATAGACTTAGATACCGCTCGATTAGTTTATTTTAGTTACTTCCATAGTATTATGTCATATGGTATTTTACTGTGGGGTAGTGCTGCTGATGTAAATAGCATCTTTGTTCTGCAGAAGAGGGCTATTCGTGCTGTCTACAAGATGGGCCAGAGAGACTCGCTTAGAGATAAGTTTAAAGAAATTAACATATTGACCATGCACAGTCAATACATTTATGAAAACATTATGTATGTTCATAAAAACATCGCTAAATTTAGAAAGAACTGTGACATACATAATGTTAATACCAGAAATAAATATAAGCTCGCAGTGCCCTTCACGCGGCTCCATAAAATAAAAAACTCTTTTATGGGTAATTGCATTAGGTTCTATAATAAGCTCCCAAGTAATGTTACTGAACTATCAGTAAATAAATTTAAGAGTTACGTTAAGCGTAAACTAATTTCTAAAGCATATTATAGTATTAAAGACTATATTAATGATAACAATGCTTGGGACTGAATTGCTTGTAATAAAATGTTTAGTCCTTACGACAAAAGGTTGCGAACGTCGAAAAAAAAAAAGACATCCGACAGAGTTTCTTACAGGTTCTTCTCTGATCGGTCGCGATTTGAACCTGCAGTCAATTTAGGCTAAGTCGCTACTATGACGTTTCAAAAGAGTTTATTATTTGTAAACCTACTTGAATAAAGATTATTCTGATTCTGATTCTGATTCTGATTCTGTAAGAACATCGCATTTTTAAAAGATAATTACTCGTATCTGTTGAATAATGCTTGTAAAATATAAATAGTGTGTAAATAAAATCTTTAATTCGTCCACAAACCGTTTGGCAGGTAATAAATCTTGAACATTTTGTTTCTATATTTTTAAAACGCCTTCACCTCACCGTTGAAAGAACTTCGTTGAACTAGGTTAGGTAATTCTTCCCAGATCGAGGTAGAACCAAGTGGGTGGGTAATGAGTTTTCCAAGAAAAATAGAACTCGTGTACACTAAATTGTTTTTGATCTCGCATTTTGCTCGAGCTAACAATTCAGTGCCAGGAGCTTTGATTTCTGTACAACGTTGACCCGATATGGAGGACTGGGCCTTCTGTGGGTTAACGGAGGAGATTGCGGATATGTTGGGATCATGTTAACCTACTTTGTATTCAATGTTTTGCTTATTTAATTTTTATTTACAATATCGAAGTTTTGATGCAGTTAAAGTCTTTTATAATTGAGCTCAATCTGATTGGCTTTTAGCTAAATCAGTCACTTGTTTTAGATATCCTCCTACCCGCGCGGCTACACGCAAAAACACTTAATTTACAACCGCTCCGTAACTTTTAATACTTTTAATTACTTACCAAGTTCTATTTTGTGCAAAATATATATAACTGTGTAGCTATTGAAGTAAGCGATAAAAGTAAAGTGTTAGTTTTTGACATAGTTGTATCCCACAAGTGCTTTTTTAATGTGAAGTGATTCATAAATTCATGTGTTATTAACACTTGCTCTTTAGACGCTAATCACCTTAACCAGTCTAAGAGATAAGGCCGCTCGCCCGCTTTGAATAGCCCCCGTACCACGAAACTGTAGCCGACGGCGGCTGTCGCTTGACTAACGCAAATTTATCGCTGGGTAAATTGTTATTGTAAAATGGATTGCGCTGGATGTCTGCAGAAGATTCAACAGAAGAAAGAGGGGATAAGCTGTTGCTCCAAGTCGTGTAAAAAGGCATTTCATGCTGCCTGTGCACAAGCTGAACACCTCTCATCAGACGAAGTTAAAATATGGATCTGTCCGGACTGCGTCGCGATAACTAGAAAGGGAGGAGACAACTCGCAGACTCCTGTCCGTTGTACAGTAGATAATGTAACCGTTAGGAACAAAAGTAAGCAACGTTCAGGTCCAAGCACTGCTGGCCCTCTTGCCGCTCCTCCACCACCGCGCGCCGTCAAGACTGCAAGTGACACCGCCGCTTCCGCTACGTCTGCTGTAGTCGCTGGCCCTGCCAACCAAGCCGCGTCTGGTCATGCGAGCCCCGCCGAAGAGCTGCAATCTCTGTCTTCAGAAATTAATTTACTGCGACAAAGTGCATCCGAAATGTGGGATTCTCTGAAGACACGTCTTGATACCATTAGCGAAAAGATTTCTAATTACGACTCGAGAATAAAATCACTTGAAGCTCTGCAAGCTGAAAATATTTTGCTGAAAGCCGCAGTTTCTAATTTGGAAAATCAGATAAGTAATCAAGCCCAGACGTTCCTCAGGAACGAGGTGGAAGTTACTGGCCTCGAGGAAAAGCCAAATGAGAATTCCTATCATTTGGTAATGACGACGGCGTCAAAGCTTGGTGTTAACTTGCAGGAAACGGACTTGGTTTATGTATCCAGAGTTGGCCCTAAACGCGGTGACGTCAGCGACCTAAACGATAGCAACAAGTTGTTGCTGCGCCCTCTGGTAGTGTCGTTTACCCGACGTGTCAAACGAGATGAATTCCTGAAGCAATTTAAGGTTCGTCGTAATCTCAAGAACAACGACATAGTTGGAGATGGGTCTGCTAGGACTGTGTACGTAAATGAGCGCCTTACAAGCGCAAACCGTCGTTTATTTCGTAGCACCAGAATATTCGCAAACACTTTTAAGTACAAACATAGCTGGACCCATAACGGAGCAATCTTTGTCAGGAAGTTCGACTCATCTCAGGGGAGCCCCGCAATACGCATCCACTGCGAAGGGGACCTCAGCAGGCTGTCCCAGTCAACACCGTCTGACAGGGACGTGCCTGTTGAGCTTTCTGTTGACTCTTCTCGTCCTCCGATCTATGTTTCTTAGTGTATGCACCTCCTTTTTTATGATATTAAGTATTTGCATTTGTATTTTTCCTACTTTGTATGTAATTCTGCTATTATGGTCTTTGTTTCGTAGGACACATACCCACCTTTCAGCAAGTACACTCTACATAACCAATTATAACACATACCGAGCACTACGTGTGAAAAGTGAGAGGGCCCTTTTGGCTCAACTGGGATCTTTTACTGCTATTGCTTGTATGGCATTTTCCCTCGCACATTGCGTAATAACATCATATCTACCAACTTTGTACCCATGGCTACCCTAAACTTATTAAATGACGTAGATAATTCTTATAGGATTAAATGCCATACCATTTTACACCCTGAAAGATGTTCCGAGGTTATTTCTAAATACACATTGAAAGTCTTGAGCCTCAATATAAGAAGTATTCAGAAGAACTTTGATAGCTTTCTTGTTGTACATAAACGAATCAGTGTTGAGTTTGACGTGATTGTGCTTTCGGAATGCTGGATTAATGAGAATTCCACTATCAACCAGATTCAGGGTTATAAATCTTTCAACTCGAAAAAGTTTATAAACAGATCAGGCGGAGTAGTTGTATATGTAAACAATAAATGGTCACCAATTTTTTCAGAGTTGGAGGTAGATGATGCTAATTGTGTTCTTGTGGAAGTTCCAAATCGCTTCAAAGTTGTAGGAGTGTACAGGTCCCCTAGCTTCCATAATGCTGAGGCTTTCATTACGTCCCTTGATTCGGCTCTAAAATCTACCGCCTCCGCCTTGGGCACATGCCTTGTGTTCACCGGAGATTTAAATATGGACATACTGGATACGGCGAATACTAGTACTCAGACATCAGAGTACCTGTGTACTCTGGCGGAACACGGCCTTATTTCTTGTATTGACACTGCTACACACCTCAAAACTTGCCTCGACCATATTTTCGTATCGGGGCTTTTTCCGGCAGAGTCTGTTGTCTGTTCCTCTGACCTAACGGATCACAATATCACTATGGTTGGAATTTCGCCTAAAATGCAAAAACAGGTGAAGCAAAGTCGCACTAAGGCCAAAATTGATTACGTTTCAGTAATGGCAGATTTGGAATCTTTTGACTGGACCCCCATCTTACGTAGCTGCAACCTCGACGAAGCCGTGGACATGTTTTCCACGAGAGTTTTAACGGCTGTATCTAAAAATTCCAAAATCATAAAGGTTAGCAGATCTAAGCATGTTCTTAAGCCCTGGATAACTCCCGGGTTATTAAGATGCTCTAGACATAGAGACAAACTGCATTTGGAATCGCGAAAAGATCCTTTAAATGAGACCAAAAAACTTGTCTATACTCGTTACAGGAATTTCTATATAACACTCCTCAGGAACCTCAAGTCTGAACATGACAGTAAGGAACTTACACAAAATATGGCCGCGCCCAAAAAGCTCTGGAACTCTATTAAACGTATCACTCACAGATCTCCTACTGTCAAATCAGCGGAAGATCTATTAAGCATTAGGTCCACTGCTGTAGAATCACTCGATCATTGTAACAGCTATTTCTCGACGGTTGGATCCAATCTTGCAGGTGCAATTTTGACCAAGTTAAATGATAGCCAAGAGAATCTGGCCTCGAAAATAGCTGTTGCAAATAGTAACACTTCTTCGGGATCTTTTTGGTTTGAACCGACAGATGCTGGGGAGATCTTAAGCCTCATCAAAAAGCTGGACTCGAACAGTGCTCCTGGTCATGATGGGGTTAGTAACTCTCTCCTGAAGGCTATTGGCACTGTCATATCGGAGCCGCTTGCAGC
The DNA here is from genome assembly GCA_949316455.1 of Acleris holmiana. Classification (NCBI taxonomy): domain Eukaryota; kingdom Metazoa; phylum Arthropoda; class Insecta; order Lepidoptera; family Tortricidae; genus Acleris; species Acleris holmiana. Next base: position 2,802,050 of record OX438772.1, read on the forward strand.
AATATTTAACCTAAGTTTGTCGTCGGGTTCTTTTCCGTCGGACTGGAAAACGGCTGCTATAGTTCCAATTCATAAAGCCGGTGCTTCTGATGAGCCTAGTAACTATCGTCCCATCTCTCTCTTTGGAGCTTATTCCAAACTACTCGAACGTGTAGTCAATAAGCGACTTGTCCAATTCTTGGAGAAAAATCGACTCCTGTCTGATCGCCAATTCGGCTTTCGCCAGGGGAAGTCTGTGGAAGATGCGGTGAAACTTCTTACGGACACTGTTGTATCACATCTTGACAAAGGCAGAAGCTGTATCGGGGTCTTCCTGGACCTAGCGAAGGCCTTTGATACGGTTTCGATTCCCATCCTGCTAAAGAAATTGGAAGCATTTGGCATACGCGGAACATCTTTGGGCTGGTTCTCTAGCTACCTGACGGGCAGAAGTCAACGTGTCAAAATAGGAAATGTAGTTAGCGCCGCTCAATCAGTATCTTTTGGCGTTCCTCAAGGGAGTATACTGGGCCCAACGTTATTCCTTGCATATGTTAACGATATTGTATCCCTGGATCTTCTGGATGGAGAAATCTTGTGCTACGCCGATGACACAGCTGTAGTATTTCATGGTGACTCTTGGCAACATGCTTATGATGTGGCTGTGTCGGGGCTTCAATGTCTATCTACATGGTTAAATAAAAACCTTTTGACTTTCAATGCAGATAAAACAAAATTTCTAGGATTCCATAAAACTGCTGCATCCCGTCCCCCTCTCTCCATGACAAGTATTAAAGTCCATAGCGAGATGTGTTCGATACCGCTGGACATCCCAAGCTCAGTCTGCTCCTGTGACTGTATTAGTAGTGTCTCCACCATAAAATACCTGGGCGTTAAGATCGACGAGAATCTCAACTTTAAAAATCATATCTTGATGACTGCCGGCAGGGTTCGTAAACTAATTTACACCATAAAGCTGTTAAGGGAGGCTACCGATGGCCAACTGCTTAAACTGGTATACTTGGCGCTCTGTCAGTCTATTTTGAGCTATTGCATACTTGTGTGGGGTGGTTCCGCTAAATCACACGTGATCGTCTTAGAGAGAGCACAAAGGGCGGTCTTAAAAGTTTATTTGCGAAAACCACGTCGGTATCCTACTTCTGAACTTTTCAGAGAAGCTCAAGTTTTGAGTGTCCGAAGATTATTTATAATGCGGGTGACAATGTTTGTGCATATTAAAACTAGAAAACTGACTGAGCATCGTAACATGACTCTAAGAAGAGTATACAAAACTGCTAAACCTTGTGTTAACACGGCTTTTGCCAAACGGTTTTCTACATTTCTATTCCCGCACATTTATAATAAAATGGTTAAAATTTGTGACATAAGGCACTCTCAGGCTACGGAGGCAAAAACACGCATTCAGAGTCTTCTGCTATCCTGGAATTATGATAAATCTGAGGAAATCCTAAATGTGTTGAAGTGAATGTAGTGTGAACCCCGTCGTCTGATCCCAAGAGCTTAACCACTCGGAGGGCTACATTTCTTTCCTTTTCACAATGCTCGGACATACAAACACGCACACGCGCACACACACGCACACACACACACACACACACACACACACACACACACAAACAAACACACACACACACACATACACACACATACCGTACTGCAAAATTACTATTTCAGATCCTACTTTATTTTTGAATAGACTACTCGTTTATTGTGTATCGAAACATTAGATCTAATGTACATTTTAACTTAAATCTCAAGCCGCACTACTCTGGTAATTCTTAATGATATTGAATCCCACGATACAGGCCTTGCCTAGTGTGGGAATCACAGGTAATCTTGTAAGCAATTTCATACTTTTGTGATCAATAAATGTTTTGTTTGTTTTGTTTGTATATTTTGAGTACACGTGCCACCCGATGGTACTCGTAAATTGAATCTAAGACCCATAGAAATTGGCAATCTCACGACTGCAATCATAAGACTGCAACTGCGTTGCAAACCTCCAGAAGTGCCAGTCATTTTACCGGTTATCTTATACCTTCACTGAAACACAACAATATCAACACTGCTGCTTAGCAGTACGTTAAATAGAATGGTAGCGATCCGGACAGAACCAGAAAACTTATAAGTTTTGTAATAAAAGTTATAATAAGATGTAATTCTAACTTTAATTAATTGTATTAATATATTTCTAAGAATCACGATGTTACTAATCAAATTATGGACCATTATGTTGTCTGACACAAATGATTTAATTTAATTTAATTTATTGATGCTATTATATAGAGGTTTCTACTCTTAGCTTTGTTAAGTGTTAACGAACCCAAAAACTCGATTGCTATCTCGATGTTAACTGTAAAATTCATTTCAGTAATGTAAAATATAAATTTGCCCTAGGGGGAGAAACGACATTTCTCCACCCTAATACCAGAATCGCTGGGGGGTAGTTACAGATTCTAAGTACTCTTAACGGCTTCCATTAGATGTCTGTTTATTATCATTTTACATCTAGTATTAAATTATTCTAAAGTGTTACTTTGAGTGAAATGGCAAAGGCGTACTAAAATAAATTTATTCTAGCTCTTAATTTTATTGAACTCGAAATTGCTATGTTGTCTCGTTCGTAAAGTCAATGTGAGTAAGGGGGTCCTCTTGAATCACCGACACTCATTTTATCGAATGTGTCGGTTCACCGAATTTATTTTCATCGACGGCTTATTTCTGCTGAAGCATGGGTTACGTGGGTTAGGTTAGGTTAGACCTGTGACCACCAAAAAATACCGGGTGTGGCCTGTAATAGGAGCAATAAATTGAGGGATATTTTCTACTCTATAAACGTAGCAAATGTTCTACAACTTTTAAAACATGTAATTTATTATTTGGGATGTTTTCGAACAAACTAAACAGCATTTTCAATGTACTCCATCCAATAGTCTAGTTGACATCTACTGTCAGCCTACAAACTTCGTAGTTTTCGCAACTTCGTAGTTTTCGCAATAATTTGGTTGACAATAAGTTATTTTCAAAAGTTTTAGAATTAAATGTTGTGGTGTGGAAAAGATCCCTCAATTTATTGCTCCTATTACATGCCACACCCGGTATAACTCCTACAATGCTTGTCGATGAAAATAAATTTCGGCGAAGTTAAACAATCTAAGAAATTAGTCTCGGTGATTGAAGGGAAAACCGCAAGTAATCAAACTAACTAGGTACCCCTACAGTTTTGACCACGTCCTTTCGTGTTATTTCTGTACGTATGTCACAGGCCTTTTTTCTTACAAACTATCAAAGCAACAATACTTTCACATAGTCACATATTGATATTTATTTATCTATAGATAAATGCCACTCCATGTCTTCCCTTGCTGTCGTAAGAGGCGACTACTTGGCCTGATTGTGCAAAATGTGGTTACAGAATTATAAACCAGTCTTTTTGAGTTATTAGCATTTCTGTAGCTCTGCCTACCCTACTCTGGGAATGAAGGCATGATGTTATGTATGTATGTATGTACATATACATACTTCTGTGACAGACAGAACTCTGCCTAAACCGCTAGACCTAGGGGTAGCGGGGGATTAATTCAACGTGTACGAAGTCGCGGCCGTCCTGTAAATGCCCTAATAAATGTTGTTATATAAAATAATATTTCACCCTAACTTTAAGTAGGTACTCTAAAGCTCTCCGAATACCTCTGCACAGAATACGTAGCTCCGTTGCTGCTTCGAATGACAAACCAACCAACTTTCTTATTCAAAATTAGGCATTGACGAGTTTTAAATATGAATGTGAAAGGCGAAGGGGGAAACCTAAGAAACGGATGGTATGAAGAGCGATATGAAAACCCAGGGAGAAAATACTGGAATGACGGCTTATACGGTATATTTGGAAGAAAAAGATGTGCTACGCCGACCTCGAATGATTAGGAAGGAATAAGGGCAAGATGATGATGATTACTAGCAGGCATTGCAACGCATTTCTGCCCTGCTAACACTACCAGTATCTCAGACATAACTCCTATAGCAAATGCAACCTTATTATCAACAGGATAGGATTGAATCTGCTTTGGCTATTGAATTTGATATACTGCTTATTGGCTTCGGAGGGCAGATTTGAACTGATTGTTTTATGTACTTATAAAGTAAAGATAGGAGGGGTCACGACAAATTGCACTGGTGATTGCCCTGCAACATGCGCCATTATTACGTCATCAGAGTTTATCAGAACTATTATTTACACTATGCTATAAATAAAGTAGTTCCTGGTTACAAGTGTACTTGTTCCACCAACTTTTCAGTGTGGAAGTGACCTGTTTTATAGGAAATAGTATTTTATGTGATTGACCTTTGCGCCTGATTCAGAATTTCAGATGTTGTCCTTTTGGAACTTTTCTATTGTCTGTCTAAGTTTGTATAAACTATAAAGTGTACATGTAATTTAAAAAAAACTTTCGATCATATATTGTTACTAGCTGTTGCCCGAGACTCTGTCCGCGTAGAACTCGTTTATGGCTCTTCTCTCGGATTATATTTTCCGAGATAAAATAGTACATTATAGCCCGGAAAGTAGGGGATCGTCTGAAGAGGTGTTTAGCGGGCCGAGCCTTGGCGAGGCCTGCTCAAATACGAGTCAGGCAATCCCATTTCCACCGAGGCATATATAATGCTTATCTCAAACAATGCGAAGAAATGATACAAATGCATAATTAGAAGTATTTATAAAAAAACTATCGAGGAATTAAGAGAGAATCTCTTTTTAAGCAGTTCAGCGGTTTTCCGCAAAAGCAAACAAACACACAGCTCTAATAGTAGCGAGCTCAATTACGTCGGGGAAGGATTATAGTCTCGACAATTCAAATATCTATGGGTCTCAGATTCCACTTACCATCAGGTGGCCTGAGTGCTCGTGTGCCTTCTCCTCAACATAAAAAATTATAATAGGTATGACGTTTATTCTTGTAAACGATTGATTGGTTTTAACGATTTTGATGTAAATCTTGAATTTGTTCTGTCGCTTGGTTTCATTACACGGGATAGCTTTGATTGGGACGTTCTTTCAGAGAACTCATTTTGTAAGTGCCGCCATTATCATTATCGTCTTTGTATATGCACCCTTATTAATATCCACACAGGGTCTTATTTCTTTTAGCAACTATACAGCAAATGTGGCCCCTTTATTATGAATGTTCCATCATCGTAACCTGTCCAGCGCCCGACGGTTTGATTTTCATACGAGTTAGTCCCCATTTCGAGTCATGCGTAAAATTCCAAGCAATTGTATATAAATATACGTCGTTCTTTTAATGACTTAGGGTTGCACCCCCTGTAAAGTTTATCGCGTACATTCTCACTTAACGACGTTTCAAAATAATATGCAATTAAATCCGGCTGCACTTAATGTTGATTACTAATGGATTATATGAACAAGTTACTGCAAATATACGCGCCCAGATAGGTGATTATTTTAACCAACTCGAATTACAACTCGACGTATTAATTATTAACCGGCGAGTTTAAGTTTTCCAATCAGAGCGTACAAACATCATTTTAGAGCGTTCATTCTCAAGTAGGTAGCTTGATATCAACTCTGACAATATATTATCATAACTACCACCCGCCAAGCAACAGTGTTCGCATTGTTGTGTTCCGGTGTGGGGATAAATGCGCTTGTTCAAATAATTAAAGATAGCTATTAAGTTATTATACAATCTTAAGTCTACATTTTGTCATAGTATTTAAATTCTTAGTCTGCCATTTGTTATGTAATATTTTATGTTTTATAAATTCTTTCCTTTTTATTAATTATAGTAAGTAGCTTTTTATATGATGAGCGCTGTATGTTCCTGTAAAAGATGGTTGCACGTAGGATAAGTATCATTGTTTTATTTTTATAAGTGTTTCGTGTAATTGTTGTTGGAACATCGAATAAATAAATAAATAAATAAATAGATAAGACAACCAGTGAAATTACTAGCGTAGAGGCATTCCATCTTAGTCCTCAGGGTTGGCAACGCCAGACGTCCTGAGAATTCAAATGTCTCTGGGTCTCAGATTCCACATACCATCAGGTGGCCTAAGTGCTCATGTGCCTTCTCAATAACATTAAAAAAAACTAGGGTTAGGACTTTTGGTGGCATACCGTGTTTCTAGAATCCATGGAGTCGCAATTAGTCTAGTGGTTATCTGAAAATATATGTTAATACTGAAAGTCAAAATGAAAGTGGTAGGTAATAATTAGGGAATGCATATCGTCACTACTTTGAAAAATCCTCGTATCACACATTTTGTGATTTACGTTTTTAAACTTATTTCTCATAAAGTTTAAGTTTAAAATCGTACATCACGGAATATGAGATAAGAGGTTTTTTTCAAAGTAGTGACGATATGTGTAATAGTCCTGTGTGATAAGTTGCCTGTAGATATGAACCTAGAAAGAACATACATACACAACATCACGCCTTAATTCCCAGAATTACCAATAACTCGAAAAAACTTGTTGATAATTCTGTTACTAGATTTTGCACAAACAGGCTAAGATACAAATTCTTAGAGCCAAAAATAATTTTGAGCATCGGAAAGATCAGTATGGTTGGCAATTTACGAAAACTAAACTTATCGAGGACTATGGAGGAGGAGGGAGTTGGCGTAGCTGACTTATTTAATTGATTTTTGTCTCGGGTCGTAGAGAGCCAGAAATCTTTTTACTGCAAGTACCAAACTTACATAAATTTATCGAAATTGGGTGAGACGTTAATTCCTTGCTAATCCCGCGGGAACACTGTTTTTGTTCGGGATAAAAAGTAACTTATATGTTAATCCAGGGTGTCAGCTACCACCTACAAAATTTTATTAAAATTGGTCCAGCTGTTTTAGCGTGAAGAAGTAACAAACACGCAAACACACACACAATCATAAACTTTTGCCTTTATAATATTACATACATACATACATAACATCACGCCTTCATTCCCAGAGTGGGGTAGGCGGAGCTACAGAAACACCAACAACTCTAAAACAGCTTGTTGATAATTCTGTAAACACATTTTGCACAAACAGGCCAATAAGTTTACTAGTGTATTAGTGACAGGTTGCAAGCTCATCGCCTAACAGTACTACAAGCCCTTATTCCCTTAGTCGCCTCTTACGACACCCACGGGAAGACATGGAGTGGCACACGGGCTAAAAATTATTAGTACCAGGTTGCTAGGAATACATGACAATGTATATAAAACTAATATGAATGAAAAAAAAAATTCGGTTTCTTGTGCGGAAAAAAACTGCGTCCAAATCAGTCAATCTGTTTAGGAGCTACGATACCACATATAGACACAAAGATACACACGTTAAACGTATACTATCCCTTTTTGCGTCAAGGTTAATAAAGTGGTTATTTAATCCCTCTAATATGGTCAAACGGGTCACTCTCTATGGTAATTCTGAACCCATTTTCATTGCCCCCTAGTGTATTATAAATGCGAAAGTTTGTGTGTGCGTTGTGTGTGTTAGTTTGTTAGTTCTATTTACATTACTCTGTTTCCTAATCCATCCAGCTTAGGTATAAACGTAAACTCACGTGATCCGAACAGCTGGCGCGTTCCCATCCCGTCCCGCAAATCGCTAACAATTTTTATTCAGTCTGTTCCGATACAGGATCGTATCACGTACACGCGATTCTCTATTTATAAATGACGCCTACAAACACATTGTGGAGTGATTTAGTGCCGTAAACCTAACCTATTTAGGAATAGACTTCTAAATCTGCTAGCGTATCTCCGTGGCCGTTTTCCAAAGTCAGTTTAATTCCGCATTCATTGGAATTAAATAAAAAAAAAAGTGTAATTATGTACTCTATTCCGTCCCACGCTGTTAAGAGGAAGTCGATGTTCTCTGTGTGGGGAAATATAACATCTAACTAATAGTAATATTATAAACGTGAAAGTAGGTAACTCTGTCTGTCTGTCCGTTTGTAACGCTTTCGCGGAAAAACCGCTGAACCGATTAAGTTGAAATGTAGTATGGAGATAGTTTAAGTCCCAGGGAAGGACATAGGGTAGGTACTGTAAGCCTGGTAGGCGCCTATTCCTAAGCGTAATACTTTACGCACTTTTAACTAAGCTACGTAGAATAAAAGTGTACGTCTTGCAGTGTTAATATATTCTTTCATTTATTTTAACGTTTAAATATACATTAATTCACATGTGAATGCCAACGCGGTCCGTTGGAGACTCTCGAGCGTCCCCCTGAAAACCACCGGCGGGCATTCCATATTTCGAAATCTTTTTTATTCAAAAGATTTCGAGACATTTCGACATAACAAAATAGAAAAAAGAAAACAATGAAAGGAGTATGTACTGCTACATCCTTCTTTCATTACAGTACTTATTATCCCGAAAAATTGGATGGTTCCTGAGGGAATAGCGATAAACAACTTCTACGTCGACAGAGTCGCGGGAAACGTCTATTGTATGATACGATAGTAACAGCTATTTCTTACTTTAGTAGGGCGAACGAAACAACTGGGCCGCGTTTCTTCACGGTAAAAACATCATCTTTGAAGTGTTTCGTTGTCAACGTTTTGATAACTCTAATGTCATTGATAATAATGGCGGCCGAGTCATAAACGATTCTAAAACACTTCCAACGCGATATCGTTATAACGCAGTAGAATAGAGGCCCTGATAGTTTGAATAGTGGGATCATGTAGATTACTATTTTTTGTTACTACCCAATATTTACAAGGACATTCCACCAATCGACGCTATTATTTCTGACCTGAATGCTCACGATTACGCTTACAATTTGCAACTTGAATTCCATTCATGCTTACTCATTCATTCATCGGACCGGTCGCTGATCCGACGGTAACCAGCGCGGCCGCGCCTTAACTAGTTGTAATTGGGCCAGGATGTTGGTCGGCGTTCGGGAGCGGTCGGGAGCAGTCGGGGACGGTCGGGAATTCGCGGTTGACTCATCGACTCTCCCGGGTTCAGCAGCGGTACCGATAGCAGAAGTTCTTAATGAATCCTAATAAAATGGTGTTCGAGGAGGAAGCATGGGAAAACAATACAAGAAAGGGTTTCCGACAACAATAGAAAATGGGAAAATATTTATGATGAAACACTTCCTCAAAGATATCATTGAAGAAAAGATAGAAGCAAGAAGTCAAGGGAAGAACAAGTCAAAATAGTTTGAGCAAATAACAGAGGTTAAGGTTGTGTTGGAAATGTGACTCAAGTCGTTGACAGAAGCCCGGAGCGGTTTGCAATTACTTACTCTACCTATATAAACCTAACCTATACCTATATTAACCTTGAGCATTGAATAAGGGAGACATTGAAGATAAGGCTTGCTTTGTTGCAAGCAATGACTGGTCCTGCCTGCTATTGCAGTAGATAGTTAACTGTTACAAGAATAGGCATCAACTCTATTCTTTAAAAGGTAGTTCCACGACCTGGTGAAATTCGTAGAAATCTGCTGGATACGTATAGCGCAGGTCGAGACAAATGTGCTTTTATTTGGGAATTCATCGTCGTAGTGCAATATTTATCACCACAGATCGTCGGCCAATGCTGGTTTACCACTTTAATACAGACATCTTCGCTCATTTAACACATCTGATTCTCTGTCCAGCTCGCACCGCTAATCGCGTTGGCAGATGAAAGCAAAGAATTCTCCCGTATTTTCTTTATTCGTGTTTTTTTATTAGTTTTCAAGCTATTCCTCGCCAATTTCCCGATCGCAGTGAAACTGGCTTTCATTGAGAAGGATTCTTTAGGCATCTCGTTGAAGAATTACTTTTACGCTAACCGTACATATCTCGGGCGCTGGATGTAATTAAATTAGAATCTGACTGAAGCAAGAGGTTCCTGAAACGAACTGTCTTGGGTCATAGCAGCCACAGCCTTCGTAAATATTTAATTTATTCCATGTTGTTTACTAGGCAAAATGATTAGGTACTTAGTACTTACTAACTATTGATAAGTCTAATATTTTTAAGGTAAACATATTATTATGTTAGTTTAACATTGATAAAACTTAATTTTTGACGTGAATCTTTTGAAGGAGATGTTTTATATAATTCAGGTGAATGTACGTGTACCTATTGAGCCTCAATTTGAACCTCATTAGCTAAGCTTCTTAAAGCTTAAGGTTTAAGATTAGTAAGGGCTAAGGGTCTTAACCCAAAAACACAAATAATATCCATCATTCCGAAAAATTTAACATTTCCGACAAGTGTAGAAGTAATCTTAAATTATTCTCCATTCTGAATATGTGGCGAAGTTATTCAGGACAAAGCTTATAATCCATACTATATAATTATGCGCCTACATGTACACATTATTAGTAGGACATATGAACGTTAAGAATGACCACTGCATAGGTATTGTCAAAAAGAAATGTATGGATTCTTAAAATATTCAATCATACAAATATGAAATTAACCGCTTTTAATAACTTCAATGCGCTAACACCTAATCTTTATAAAGTACAGCTTACGCCTTCGACAGTTACAAATATTATGTTATTACTGTAAAAGATCTATGACTTAACATTTTTGTGAAACAATGCTTCCGTTATATAATTATACACTGAACGACGCACAGACTGACAATGTAACGAAATTAACTTGAGTTACAACCGTCTGAGTACGTTGCTGGCGACGGCCATTTAATACGCATTTAAAGATTTCCTCCACTGCAGTTAAGCTTCAGACATATAGCAAGTTAGACGCCGTGCGCCAACTGACGCGTCGCTCGGCGTGAAAAATTGCGTCGTTGACACAAATTACGGAAGCGGCGAGGCGAATGCGCGGTGCAGGCATGTGCCGCGTCCAAAACCTTTTTCATGCAATATGTAAGAAAGCGACGAGTCGCCTTCGGCTCGCAGCTTCTGTCTAATTCGTGCCATAGATAGCTGTCAAATACATCGCGCCGCGTCGACGCACACTTGACGCTGACTCGACGTACGCTCGCCGCTCGGCATCATTTGAGCAAGCGCGTTGTTATTTAATTTGGGTTATATTTTGAGTGCAACACTTAAATAGACCTAAAATTTTATAACGTAATTTATGCAAGTATAAAATAAAATTGCTGATATTGATTTGCGGGCAACTTGTGCTAGCCGCATTCGTCGTGACGGATGAGCGACACCGATTCGGTGCAATCGCGGTGCGACATTTTAGACGCGCTAGCGTCAATCCCCTGCTGTGTATCTCAACCTTAGCGACATTATGTTTGCAAATGACTGTATACATTGTTTGTGTTGTATCGTTCAGTGTATTGTGCTGTTTCACGACGTAACTTGTACTTGGTAGGTACTCTTAATATTTCCGGAATCGACTTTAACCAAGCTCACTGGTTTTCTGAAATAAACCAAATCTCGAGTTCTGTTATGGCCCATAAAAGGTTTAATTTTCAATATCAGTACGAAAATACCTTGGAAATTGCTTCAATGATATGTTTTAAATATGACTCCACCATATTGAAATCCAATAAATACGTCTTCTATGTGTGAGCGTGTTTATTACCACGGAAAACAAGCCCTTTTTAAACCCGTCACGATTCGTCATAATCACGCATAAAACGATTTTTTTACCATCATTACGTTGCCGGTATCACTTAAACACTCTTTCGCGGGGCTATAAAATTGATTCACCAATTGCCGTCTCAATGCCGCCGTGTCGTGCCAATTCGACGCTCAAGGTTGGATTTTTCCTACATAGGGCTGTCATATTATTGTCTAGTGGATAAATAAAGTTAATAATTTAATTTACTAGGATTACAGTATGTTTATCGTAAAAAGTATCTTCCCCGGGACCTTAATTATGGTCATTGATACACTGCATAATTCCGAATTGATCAAAATTCCGATTTTTTATAATTCCGAATGCATTGTTTTGGTAGAATACTTTATTTTTGATATCACTTATAAATCAAACCTAACCTAACCTACGTATTAAAATTATGCGTAATTAAATTATGCATTTAATCAAAAATGTCTCTGTGTGTGTGTGTAACATAGCGCTTGGAAAAATGAAAATTCGGACAAATTAATATTCGTAAATAATAATTCGGAATTTCAAACTGATCTCATTGATCTTAGTCCGTTAGGCAGGTCATCCGCGGGTGTATTTGTGGTCATAATTTTTTTAGTTACGTGGCAAGATGGCGAATGAGCACGCAGGCACCTAGTGGTAAGTGGAATCTGACACCCATAGACATTGATTCTTGCATTCTCGAGGTTTTAATCTTAAGACCGCAATCCCAAGACTGCAAAAGTAGACGGAATACTTTTATGCTAATAATTCTGTTTGTTATGTAACTGTTACTGATTAATATTGTAGTTCTTTGTTTGCTCCGTCGTCACGTTTCAACGCCTCATCTAATCGGTTAGAAATTTGGTCCAGGAATAGTTTTAAGGTCGTTCGGTGAAGGATTTACCATACCTTTTATTTCGGATCAATAAACACTTTCCGAGGAAATAGCAATAAACACTTTTGCGTGAACAGAGTCGAGTCGAAGAAATAGAAAAGGCAGCCCTGCTTGTCTGTGCAAGCGAGTGGGCATGGTGTTTATGACGACATGGAGAACATTAAGGAGGCTGGATGATTTGCCGTTACCAATTGATTATACGCGGAAGTGTGAAACTAGGTGATTTATAAAAAAAAAATGCCAAAGACCTCGAAGTTATGTTTGGAAAACTCGTGTAAGTTTTTCTGGCATTCAAATTTTCCGTGGCCGCGATAGTAATAAGATTTATGTTCTATAGTCGTATCTCTAAATTTACATTTGTTGAAGTTACCCAACTTTAACTTTATAAATGTACGGTAAGTAGGTAAAAATTACTTTATTTGTTGAGCAAGAATCCTGTGGTAGAACAGATGTTCATCAATGGATGACCCGTGTAGTACTTTTGAAAAGCTACTTCTTCAACGAGATCTACGGTTAAAGTAAAAATACATTATTGGCTCTGAAGTGACAACTTATAGCAAGCAATGTTCATTATTTTACCGCCTACAAAGTTAAAATAACCACTTTGGATTTACTAGGCTAAAAAATATTATAAGTAGGTACCTATGTAATTTTGTTTACTGAATAACTAGCTTGTGCCGCATCGTCGTCCGCATTCATTTCGATTATCGTCATTCCCTCGCGAGCTTTTAGTTTTTTCGACATTAAGTGTAGCCTACCTATATGTTAATCCAGGGTATAAATCCGTCCAGTCGTTGCAGCGTGAAATAGTAAGATACTTACACACGCACAAACAAACTTTCACATCTATATAATAAAAATGAATCACTGAATGTGTTGCTAAGCGCAAATCTCGAGAGCAACTGAACCGATTTCGCTAATTCTTTTTTTAATGTGTTTGTTACTGACAGGAGAAGGTTCTTATGAAAGAAACAAACTGAAAAATGCACCGGGAAATTCAGAAATTTGAAGCGGGGCGGAGCCGCTGGCGGGCCGCTAGTCTATATAATAAAAATCAATCGCTGAATGTGTTGCTAAACGCAAATCTCGAGAGCAGCTGAACCGATTTCGCTAATTCTTTTTTTACTGTGTTTGTTACTGTCAGGAGAAGGTTCTTATAAAATAAAAAACTGAAACATCCCCCGGGAAAGTCAGAAACTTGCAGCGGGGCGAAGCCGCTGGCGGACCGCTAGTTGTTTAGAATATTAGTAGGATTTCCTACAACTCGTATTATTCAATTTCACTTATAAATATTTCAATTTAAAAGTTAATAAAAGCCATAAAACTAAACTAAATCAAAAGACATTTGTTGTTCCGAAGATGCTGGCGGTGAAATTGCTAAACTTAATACGTTCAGCGAGGAAACTACCAACTCTTAAACTTGTTTTCTTTTCATTGATGATATGATTCTATAAATAAGGAAACTTAATAAAAAAACACATCCGACAACAATCGCAGTTTCATAATATACATGTCAACATGAAAGTTTAGATATTTTTATAAGCGTAAAGTTGTTTATCTAGGTTATTCGGTTTCATAATGTTTACTGTGATATCCGAGACGGCGGAATTCCGAGGAAATATCGTTTCTAATGTATGTACAGAGAATGTTACGTATGTATTTGCGGTTATTTGGTTTGTTATATTAAGGCAACGAACAGTATTTGTATTGGAACTTCCGTATTATTTTTATACGGTACATATACTCATTTATATACATTTGTGGCCAAGTTTGTTAACCCTTTCCCCTGCCGCACCATTCTAGATAGTTTTACAAGGAATGAAACGCATATCTAAGTTATTTACATGTTGGGAATTAATTTCAGAGCAAGTAACTTTTCGCGTATATAAAATCAAATTTGTACCCTAAACTTAGGTACTAAGGTTGAAATTGTAACTAAACTAACTGGTCAATATAGAGCCGCTGCCTGGTAAAGGGTTCAATGATTTACTACGCAAAAAGCCAATGATTATTTTAAACGGAATTTATTTCTCGTGACTTGACTTCTAATTGTTCGCTCGTGATGGTACTGCGAATATACTTAGTTGGAGTGTCATGTGTGAACACGAAGTACTTGCACAATATTCTTTACCTTGGTTATGGTTCAGATGAGGAAATAGGTCAGCTGATGACAAGTAATCACAGCTAGCCATTAACATTGTACCTTTAACACTAGCGGTGTTATTCTATATCGAAGAAGCCAAAACACTGCCGCTATATATGGTAGTAATAGTATATGCTTTTTAAATTTAATGTGGCAGACAATAGAGTATAGAATGCTTCGACATTTTATATATTACCTATGACAGCCTGTCGATGTCACTAGTAATCGTCGACCGATCCTGCAAAACTTTACAAAGCCTAGTTGACAAAATTTATGACTTTTAAAATAAAACCGTGCATTGTTTTGTTGGTATCTATAAACTGTATGGAAACAAGGGGTTTTTTCCTCAATGCTTTAATATAGTTTAATAGTTAAAGGTACGCTTGTAAAGGGAACAAAACAGTTTCTATACAGAGATTTAGGGACTCATTCGGATTTTGTTGCATAGTTACTTAGTAATAGTTGCATAGTTTAATGGCCTGCCGATAACTCTGAATGGTGGGTAAATTAGCAATATTGTATACATATTCTCACTTTCCCACCTTGGGTGGCCAAGGCAGAGATATATATATTAACACACGTCAAGTTATGTTACCTTATACAGTTAGACACTTTCGGAGACACTTCGACCCTGTAGGGTATTTTGTGTAATTACTCCTTTTACCCTCTTATTCACCTAACTGTTCGAATGTACAGGTTTCCTTACAATGTTTTCCATCACCTTGCGGCATTGCCATCTGTAAGAAATTTACGAGATATGCAAAAAACTTGCAAGTGTAAACTAACACTAGCCGCGGTCTGGCAGCTTAGATATTTCTCGCAGGTGTATTTGCAGTCTAATAACACTGAATGGCGACTGGCGCTTGATGAACTCGGTACAGTCAAAGACTTTAATTGTTATGCGACTATAGAACCCTGTCATAATAACAGCGTTAATCATTAATTTTGCCTTTCTTTCATGTGGTTTGACGCTGTCATTATGACAGGGTTCCATAGTGGCGGTGCAATTAAAGTCATCGACTGTACCTCACGATCGCTGTCGAAGCCTAGTCCGACCCTACGATCTCACCTTTGTCGGGTAAGAATACCACCTCAGACGTATCTTAACCAACCCGCTGCTCGTAAAAGCGGCGCCGGCGCCTGCGCATATATTTAGACGTAGCGTCATCGCAATCAGATAACCACATTGTCTGTCTTTATTTAGCTCCCTGAATCACCGGTGCACTGCTCTAACGTTGTGCAATAACACTGACATTACCGTTTGAACCGAGAACTAGGTATCGAGCTAATTTTATAGGGGATTTTGAGAACGTGGTACTGAATAACTTTAGTGTACACCTCAGTGCCAAAAACGTCGTATTGTATCTATTTAGTATGGATTTTTAGGGGTTTTGTACTTGATGTTATACCTGTTACCTACGTATAAAATGCTTGGTCATTGTATTTGTTGAACGTTATTGTGCAAATGTGTTCAGTAATTAATAGGTATTATTATTGTACTAAATGTCGGTCGATAACACTTTATCGGTATTTGTTGTTCCTAGCTAGGCGACGGATTGTTGACCCCTCGAATCTTGCCTGACTATTTGATTGTCGAATTGATCTTGTATTTGTATCCCGACATGAACTTTATGGTCCAGGGAAATTAATGAAATGTTGACATACGGAACCCAGGGGTCTATTTCGTTAGGCCAAAATATTTTTGGTCAAATGATTCATTTCCCAAATTTCATTTGCCAACCCGCTTGGTTTTCTGTAACCGTAAATATTTCAGGATTTTATAAAAGCTAACCTGACCTAAACTATAGGGTTCTACACGATGGTACTAAAATAAATTCTGAAAAATTTGCATAACATTGGTTCGGCAAATGAAAAAATTGGGAAATGATACATTTGACCAAAAATATTTTGGCCAAACGGCAGGCTCCCGGAACCCAGTGACCTAGTCCGCCAAATTTTTTTTTGATTTATTGACAAAAGTAACTTAAAAATGCTTAGCCCCTTCCCCGCCAAATTTTTTTTTGATTTATTGACAAAAGTAACTTAAAAATGCTAACGTAACGCTTAGTCAATTTGCGGTACATCCTGTCGAAAGGGTAGAATGCCCTGATTCTCAGATGCACCGCTCCAAGTGCTCCAACGTTGTGCATTATGGCATTCGACTTTAACTTTCTTATGAAGAATTAGCTTTTGAACATATTTTATAATTAATACACGCTAATACTGAATATGTCAACACGCCAGTGCCAAAAACATATTGAGTATATTTTATAGAATGTGAAAACTTGGCACTGATTTGTTTACGATGCGAACATGCTAGATCATTGCACTTGGTAAGTGTAACTATTGTGAAATTTTGCTTTGTAACGCGATACGAGTAATTGATAATTTGTATTATCGTAGTATTGATGACGGCTTGTTTGTTGCTAAATTAGTTGGTCATGTATTTTTTTTAAAGATATTACACATTACGGGATTTCTACTTTTGAAGTTCATTATAACAGTATGTCTGGGCCTCTATTCAACTGCGTTATAACGATATAGTTATTGACCTGTTTCCGTATTGTCAACGTTTTGATAACTCTTATGTCATTTACAATAATGGCGACTGTGACATAAACGATTCTTAAACGTGTCAAACACGATATCGTTTTAACGCACCTGAATAGAGGCCCTGGACATGACATTGGATTTAAAATACTAGTTATGTTTTAACGCCCTGGATTTGGTCTGGAACGACCGTTTTGGACAGTCTGTATGTTTCCATGCCATTTCTTCTGGGCTGGGTTGACCCATCTATACTAATATTATAAAGAGGAAAGATTTGTACCTATTTTTGTACGTTTGTAATGAATAGGCTCAAAAAGTACTGGGCCGATTTAAAAAATTCTTTCACCAATAGAATGCTACATTCTTCTAATTTGACATAGGCTACATTTCATTTTGAAAAAAATTAGGGATCCTTGGTAAAATTTGAACAATGTAACCGAAGGTGTAGAAAAATGAGTCTTAAAATTGGTAAATGTGATGTAAAAAAAAATTGCAGTGGGCGAAGCCGCTGGCGGGTCGCTAGTCTGTAATATAGAAACTGGTTTGAAATGTTGAAACAACAGACGACGTAAGTATATCAAATAGATTTTTTTTACCCGGGAAAATATGCATTCAATATGTATATTAAGTATTTTTGCTACCATAAAGAGTATACACATACGTCTTTTATATTATATATATATATATGAATAAAACATATATAAATGAATCCCTATTGCCCTTGGTCATGGCATCACGCATGAACGGCTGGACCGATTTCGCTAATTCTTTTTTGTAGTGTTCGTTATGGTCAGGAGAAGGTTCTTATGAAAGAAACCACCGGGAAAGTCAAAAATTTGCAGCGGGGCGAAGACGTTGACGGGTAGCTAGTTATTCATACTTCTACTTGGTAATTGATGTGTCACACAGTATGTGTTACGTAAGTCAATAGGTGACAGAAGACTAAACTAATTCGAGATGCCATATCACATGTCGCTGGATATTACATGGTGCTTCAAGTATGAGCTCTAAATACTCGTTACTTAAAATAACGTTAAATAGAGACCTGCTAAAAAGTTTCATCTTCGAGTACTTGTTCTTGTTATGCTGTATGCGTTTTCGCAACTTCTGTTTATTGTTACAATTAGATCGAGAAATCATCTCCAACCCGGGTCCAGTCTGCATACGTTTTTTTTTTAATTCTATGGTGAATTTAATTTCTTAATCAGATCAGTATGCAGGTCGTAAAACCTCAAAATCTACCAGCGCTTCCCCATAGGAAACCACTGCTGGAAAGAAGCATCGCAAGAAACAACAATAAGTTTCCAAAAAACATGGCATTCAAAAGTCTTCGTTCCTGTTTTGTACCTCGGTATTTTAATAGGTGATTCGATTCTAGAACCGTTATGTTCCCAGATTTGTTCTAATTCTGGCGTCGCGAATAGTTGGGACCAAGGAGCGTGGCGTCTATTCTGAATACCTTCACGTGATGGGCTGAATCCCGTGCTGCGTGCGCTTGCGTCACTGCGTGTTCCACTTGGGACTTCGATTATTTTTGCATGGATATCTAGAATATTCTGGTAACTAAAAAGTACCGTTTGATAGTATTGCGTATATAATAAAGGTAGTCACCGGCTTTAAAAAATATGTTAAGTTGTATTATTACATACATACCTTCACGCCTGTCTTCCAACGGGTAGGCAGAGAATATGGAACGATGACTGTATGATTTTTCCAAAAAAGTGCCCTTGTTGTCAGTCAATTGAGCTTCTCGCATTCGATATTAGATTATATTTTATTATTCTCCTTCTTAATTTACAACAAAATTACTTAGTTTCCAAATAGAACTGAAACCGCATGTCTTATGGCCAGTGATCGTAGATTTTGTAGCAAAACCGGTGCAATGACATCACAATGACATATGACAGTGACCTAGGATTGTCGAGGTGTATGATATGGTTGACTAATATAATTGAATATTGATTGTATAAGTAATAAAACACTACACTTTTTACTTAATTTACCCTAGCACTGCACCAAAAATGCTACAAAATCTACGATCACTGCTTATGGCAAAAAATATTTATAATGTAAACCTAAATATTTATAAAGTAAATGATGTTTCAGATCATTTGCAATACATAGTTTTGATATTTATTTCAGCTGGTTGTTCACTTATGAAAGGAGACGTGAACCTTTTCGATATTAAGGTCAACTGGTAGATAATGCCTTACGGTATTAAGTTCGCCTTTTGTATACTAAGTGTATTCTTTTGTGCAATAAAGATTAAATAAATAAAAAAATATTAAATCTGCATATGTGTATGTAAGTGTATAAATAAATGTGAAAGAAGCGAAATTGATTTGTGAGGATCGTAGCAGGTGGAAAGAAGTACTTACTAGCTATATGTGCATTAAAAAGCTAGCATTTATGCCGTAAGCAAAATAGTAGCAGTAGTAAAAAATGATTTCCCTCCGGCGCCGCAGGCTGCAAGCGGAGCGATCGTCTGCGCCCGCGCATCTCGGTCACTGTGCCGCGCACGCGTCTAGTCACGCGGGCGATGCTGGGGTTTCCTATGAAATAGCCGGATGCGCCGGGGCAAGTACCCGGGCTGCCAGAGCTCTAGAAGCTAGGGGTGTGGAGTTCGATGCCTACTAGCTACCATGTATTAATGTTAAAACTTAACCTTTTCAACGCCATTGACGGATATTCCCGTCATCGTTGGCAGCGCAAAATAGTCCTGAGGATCTATGAGTCAAGGTTGACATTCGCTCTGGTTTTGTATTTGAAAAGGTTAAATACGTCTGTGTGTATGTCGGGTTAGAATGTCTTCCCGAGGATGTCGTAAGAGGCGACTAAAGGAATAAAGGCTTGTAGTACTGTTAGGCGATGGGCTTGCAACCTGTCACTAATTCACTGATAAACATCTTAGCCTGATTGTGCAAAATGTGGTTACAGAATTATTAACAAGTTTTTTGTAGAAGTGTTGGTAATTCTGTAGCTCTGCCTACCCCACTCTGGGAATGAAGGCGTGACATTATGTATGTGTATGTATGTTAAATACGTAAAGAATTCGACGACGCGGTTAGTCTGGTGACCCAGCCTACGAAGCTAGCAGTCCCGAGTTCGATTTTCGGTATGGTTAAATATTTGTGTAATTAGCGCTAGTTATTGCTCGTGTCTTAGAAGTTTACTATATATTTAAGCACCTACTTGAATCGATTTACCTATTTAACTACTACCTAGTTTGGGGCTGTTGTTAATGTGTAAGATTTTTCACGGTACATTTTACATATTTGACGATAACATTTTATGTGACCTTACTTGTAGCTAATGTTATTCATCGAAAGAGGAAAAGCTAGCTAGTTAGTACGCATTTGGGTTTATAACACCATCAAGTTGTTAAGGGTACCTACTAGAAATCTACGTACTTAATATAATATAATATAATACAGAAAAAAGCAAAAACTGCTGAATCGATATTGAAAATTCTTTCACGTGTAGAATGCTATATTATCATTTAGCGGTGTACATAGACTATGTTTTATTTTTCTACGCGGACGGAGTCGCGGGCATAAGGTAGTAGGTAAATGATAGACATAGCACTGAACAAACAAAGCCATACAAAATCTCCATTGTCATTAAATATCACACCAATCATCTATTCATAATCGATAATACAATTAAAACATTTTAAACTCAGCGTAGGAGTTTTAACAGTTAGCCAGTGGGAACTGAAACCGTTGTTATCAAAAAGGGCTTAAGTGCATTATTATCTTGATGAACTTATGATTTTCCTGATTAAGTTGGTCGTATAACGATAATTTTTGAAAAGGGCTTATGTCTATTTATAACTTCATATTCTTCTGATGTTATGGGTTCGGTTGGTAGCGTAGGTGTGGCGTAGGCATGCGGGAAATCGTGTGCTAGATGCAACGTATTGGGAGCTTTAGACTGGGTGCAGTGCGGTTGCAATCGATGCCAGGTACTCAGATTTAGATACATAATTGACTCTATGAGGAGTGTTTGGTAATGAACTGGGGTAGGGATAGGTCTGCGGCTCATGCATTCAATGAAGCATTATGTCAGCTGATGCGAATAACTGTGGCGTATGTGTTTCTATATTAGTGGGTTGATCATTCTAGTACCTATTCGTAGAACAAGCCTAGAGCTTACTTTGGGACTAGGCCAATATGTATGAGATTGTCCCCGGATATTTATTTATTTAGAAGTCTATCTATGTTATGTAAGATATTATAAATGCGAAAGTGTGTGTGTGTGTTTGTTTGAAATTTGGATCGAAGTCTACCGTTGTAAAAACAGCCCGCGAAATTACCGCATTCCCGATTATGATAACTAACTCCTAACAGCCAAACACTCGTATAAGGTTAGTGTATCCAATAGTTTTACTTTTTTACCTTATTGTGTAAATGGCATGGCATTGTTTTTTTATGTTAAGGAGAAGGCACACGAGCACTCAGGCCACCTGATGGTAAGTGGAATCTGAGACCCATAGACATTTGAATTCTCAAGACTATAATCCTAAGACCACAAATGTTTTGCCAACCCTGAGGACGAAGATGGAATGCCTCTATGCTAGTAATTTCACCGGTTGTCTTATCCTTACACCGGAACACAACAATGCGAACACTGTTGCTTGGCGGGTAGTTAATGGATAAGGTGGTGGTAGCGATCCGGACGGACCCAGCACAGTTTCCTACCACAACTGAAATGATTGTCATGTGAGGATGTCGATGCTGATGGCGTTGCTGCTTCTTTTTCTTGAAAGTAATTTTGGCTGTGGTTGAAAATTATAAATCAATTTGTTATATCTTCTCGCATTATTGGAGAAAAGTACTATAAGAGTGTCGGCCGGGATGGGCGGTTGCTGGTCTTGCAATGGTCTATTTCCCGGCCTCTCCAGTAATAGGAATACAACAGCAGGGATACTCAAATAGAATCATTTATTTACATATTGCTTATTTAACCTTGATTAAAATAGTACTTATTATTAATTTATACAGACCGTAAGCTGGTGCTTCATTTAGTATCAGGTAGTGAATGACGCACCGCGAACATTGCAGTATTATAATTTTACATTGCAGAATTCCTATTAGGTACCTAAGATCCTTGTTAGTACATACATACATATATACATTAAATCACGCCTGTTTTCCAGAGGGTAGGAAGAGACCACTTCGTTCCTGACCTGCTACTATCGTGAAAAATCTCTTAGCTTCTTCCACATCCATACATCGTCTTATGCATGCGCGTCGGTTTCGAGTATGTAAGATTCCCTTTACTAGTATTTCTCCGATTTGAGTCAAAAACATACGCCTAGGGCGGCCCTTTCCAAATGACCAAACCATCGAAGCATGCCCTTTTCAATCTTAGTCACTACATCTTTTTTCAGTTCACATTTCCCTCTGATCTTTTCATTCCTTGTTAGTTAACTTCGCAATACAGGTGAATCAATGCCTTCATAAGGTACAACATCTTAGCTAAGTCACTTAAGCGATGCATCAACATGCGTGAGTGTGTCTAGTGTATTTTATATTAATTGATGAGTTGAGTTTACCACGACAGTGAAACACCGCAAACCTGAAGTGATTCACTTGTATTGCTAAGTTAACTAACAAGGAATGAAAAGATCAGAGAGAAATGTGAACTGAAAGAAGATGTAGTTGACTAAGATTGAAAAGGGCATGCTTCGATGGTTCAGTAGTTAAAGTGCTTATGTTTTAAGCATCAAGATTGAACATACGTCTGCCTACATGAAATAGGGCTAATGTATGGTCAAGAATCGCTAATAACTGCTTATGCAATGCTGATGAATCAGCCGACCTTGGCCACATTGTCATTTTAGAAGGGCCAACAGCTGGTGTACGAACGTATGGTTATTTCGATGTCACAAGCCGTCAATTTTGAATGAAATGCAACCGTTTAGGGAACGGTGAGAAAAACATGTCAATTGTTGCGATGGTAAGTTAGGGTTAAACATGTGAATTCTCTATGCCTACTGGTAATTCGTTTTGGAGTAATCTCTATTAATGCTTAAATATTCATCTTTAAGTACGTTCTATTGATATTTATTGCTTGGAAAACGAGCCAGCGTATCATCACTAGTAGCAACACTACAAAAAATTCAACAAGGTAATATTTAAATCTATAAAATGTGTTATAGTACGAGTACGAATGTTGAGGGTTGTAAAGCAAGATGAAGGCCTAAAAAGAGATGTATGCATGTGAAGAGTGATATGAGAAAGAAGGGAGTGAACGTTGATATATGACGGCTTATGGGGGAAAGAGGAAGAAAAATACAAGCTGCGCCCACCACAGATGATTGGGATAAGGCAAGGAGATGATGATGACGAAATGGTGTCATGATCAATGGTGGTGTGGGGTTCATAGAACGTATCACCACGCAGATTTTCCATTTCATAGAAAGCTAATTTCTGCTGAAAACTTTTTGTTTTAAGATTATCTTAAGCATGGGTTGCGTAGGTTAGGTTAGATTTGTAACCACCAAAAAATAATCTGAATACAATAAGGTTTCAGCAGAAATTAGCTTTCTATTGAATGAAAATTCTACGAAGTGATACGTTTGAAATGAGTGTCGGTGAAACTGTACAACCTGACCAAATCCTATATGCCTCATCGTCAAATGTCAAAGAAACTTTATCTAATTGTGTTACGCCAGTCTAGCCCCAGTAATTGAAAATAATGCGTTCATTTATCACGTGTCGTGTAAGGGAACTCATGAAGATTACTAATATCACCACAATTCGGCTAGTTGCGGGACAGTCTCTTGTTCTTTGGTCAATAAAGCCATTAGATGGCTTTGCGGCCTCTATTACTGATAGCTTGGGGGGAGATTGGGGAGGCCAGGCGTTTGTTTTTTTGTAGGAAATTGTAGGAGAGAAGGAATTATATGTATTTATTATTAAGGAATGGGTCATGTAGCATATGACAGTTTTTACGTCAAAATTAAATAAACAGCAGATTAACGTGATTTTGACTCGCGCTCAGACTCGTTTCAGAGAGAACACCGTGCTTTAATGCACGTTCCCAATATCCATACCTCTAATAGTTTCGGCAACTTCGGGTTTAACATTAATAATAACGTACAAAATGTATTACATTTTAATCTAAAAGAAACCGAATCTATGAGCAATTTCAATATTGGGAAGTGACATAATTAGCAGGTTGTAAATCCGTGATGATGCTTATATTTCGCCTTGCCTGCTTATTTATGAGTATTTATAATAAAAAAATGTTTATTCATTTTATGTCTGTACATATATTTATATTTTATATACTAGGTTTCTTGTTAATATATATCGACACACTTCTGTTTCAACGCTATTTTCGCTTAATTTTTTACTACTGTTTCGCCTACTGGTTAACTGATAGAGAATACCGTTAGGTATTAAATCCGTTATTTGTAATATAAATATGATAATTTTTATCCGGTCAGGGGAAGCGTAATAGTGTTATTTCTGCTATATTTGTGTGAAGCACACGTTTTCAACGCAATTACAAGCAAACATCGTAAAAAATAAACTAATTTTCACCCTAACAATGACTCTCATCCATCAGCTTCAAGAGAAATAATTTCCACAAAAAGTAACTTTTATTCTCCAAAAAGCAGTCACCCCACCGAGGGACGATAACACGTCCAATTTGCAGATCTAATATCTGAGCAGCCCTTCTTGTAGAAAAGGACATATCTTAATAAAACTATTATAACTGCAACCGTATTGCTAGTTATAGAAGGTAAAATTTGCTTTGATGATTCAGATGCGCTTGCGCCCTTTTAACTGATAAAGGCAGTGTCCAAACTACCCTCGAAGAGGGAGGTCCATATGCTTTATGGTTGCATTTTGAGGGTATAATGTACTTTGTTATTAGTTTATTCCAACAAAAGTGGCTTGACGTACTTTATCAGAGCATGGGATTTTTACGCTGGCTTTTTATGTGGTAATGGGAGTATGGTAAAAGTGTTCTAATTCGCTTATATAGTCATACTAGCGACCCTTCGGTTTATGTGCGTTTTCTGTAACACCCATAAATAAAACAGAATTTATTATAAGGGTATGTATGTAAACTAATATTTGCATAAAAAGAAAAAGCAAAAGCTAAAAGAACACCCTTTCGTGAAAAAATATTAAAGTGATGGTGAGAACAGCATCAAAATCCGTTGTATGGTTTAGATTTCAGAGCAAGCGTATACCTATACAGACAGCGACTTTGTAAACTATAGTAATTATGCCTATAATTTAATAGTATCAACATTATTTAAAATACTAGGTGTGAAGATATCCAGATCACTGTGTTACCAAGCAGTCGTTGAATTGTTTGTTTATACGAAGCAACTTTTTAGTTTACACATATAAATTACCGTCGGACTGACTAGACATTTCTTGTTGGTTAAAATATTACTTTAGGACCATTTATTAAAACCATTCAATGCAAAAACCGCTGAGTACCACAACTTTCTGTTGATGTTTTCCTTTAAACATCGGAATATGAACACAAATTTATGCGAAATAACTACGCGAGTGAACAAACTGGGCTCCCTAATAAAACAAAAGTGAAGCTGAAAGAACAACTAGAGCGTTTACTTTCAATTCAGGTATGAACTTGCCAACAATATTGTCTCGATGCAAATTACGCGGCTCATACATAACCGGGGTTAGGTATATAAAATAAGTATAAATAGAGATAACACAGAGCTCTTTCTAATTTAAATACCAAAAACAGGCATACATGCAGACGCGTTTCATGTAAATAGGTATTAGATAATAGCATCACTAAGGGAATAAGCTTCGCCGGACTCGCCGGTTTCAAATACATTTTTTTTTATATTGGAATTGTATTTCAAGTTCTTATTGTGGGTGTATGTAACGCTTTTGAAAACCGTTGCGTAATCGAGCGCAAAAAGTAAAGAAATTGGTAATAGACACCCTGCCGATAAAGATGATAATGAAGCTAATAGTTTTAGTCCAGACAGTTCCTCCGAACACTCTTTAACGTACAGAGAGACGCAAAGTTTGAGGGTCTTCAAACCTATAGATTGTGTAATTAAACATACATGTAGATTTCAGTTGTCCAGAAACATCATGTCTATCATTCATGCTTACATCGCATTCCTCCAAGCAATTGCTACTGTTCCCAAAGACAAAATCTTCTTCAGTCACGTCCCTTTCACTCGATCGTTTACCGCCTCACGAACGAGGAAGACAACACTAAAGATATATCATTACTTTTAATCAAAGTGGTTTCAAAGGGCTACGTTACTGCGCAGACACCGGAATTTACCACACATCCGCATCAGAAATGAACGAGGCGCCGAAAGAAGTATGGGAAAGGTCAGATACAACATAAACAAATTCGCGGACCGCGACCTTTGCCGGTAATAGATATACTATTTTTGGGATTTTTGAAGCATGAATTGTAAGGGAGCTGTTCGGAATAGTTATCAAAATCATGCAATATTCCATATCAAAAACAGACTTGGTTCAGTTACGTAATATAAACCTGTAAAAATATGACGAGGCAGACATTTTACGTATTAACTCGGAATTATGCGCAGATATTGGGTAGTTGGTAATTCCGAATGATACACAATTTAGTAGCGGACAAGTCAAATTAAGGCGATTAACTTAATACAGGTTTTCCATAAAGAGGTTTTTGAACGGGCAACATTTTCACGACAATATAATAATAGGTATGTCATGTGTCTTCTTACTCTTACATAACTTGCGTAACGAAGTAAGGGTTTGCTGTGTACCAGCCCCTTTAGCAACATACTTATATTTTTAATCCAACCCTGTTTTCGATATTAAAAGCTCAGACCCCTGTCATTAGCAAACGAGGAGATAGAGTAGACCTGCTGATAAACCGGGGACAAATTGGCTCGTCTTATCTCCAATACCCTTTAATAGGGTTGTCTAAATCAATAAATGGGGAACTGCGGTGGATATCGCATACTCGGACGTCTGGAATATTGTAAGATCAATGTTATATTAATAGAGTGGAATTCGGGTTATAGGTATGTCTAAATGATTAGTTTCTTAGAGTAGAGTTAGATTTCATAAACTATCTTCCCGGGTGTCACTTCAAAAGGTTTGCTAGCTGTGGAAACACTTGAAGTCACCGTTGTAAGCTGAAACGAGTCCCGATTAACCAAAATCAGGGTATTTAATAAGTTTACTGGTTGCCTTTCATTGATAGCGGCCGATGCGACAGATACGCGCGACAGTCGTGCAGGTCAGCCGCACGCGTCTGTCGCATCGGCCGTATCCATGGACATCAACCTTACGTGTGTCGATCTTTCTGTAGCTCTAAGCGCAAAACACACTGAACGCGGGTGCAGGTCGTGTTTTCTATATGCCCGAACCGCGCACGCCGCCTATGTGTTGTCGTTCATAGAGATACACGAATAGTGCCGGTACTCCCGATCCGCCCCGCGCTCGCTTTTCTGTTTGTTTTGCGCTTTATAGCAAACGGATGGAAGGATTTAATTACGGTATATCTTTAATTGGAAGCTTGTTTAAAGGGGTGGTTCTAAGCTGAATTTGATGGAAGCACTCGTAATAACGTCGGGGTTTTAATTAGTAAAATTAATATAGCTGAACAAATTAAAAGCTTCATCATCCATGTATAACGAATGTTCAAGTTAAGAAATTCGTATCCCTTAAAACGAATATCGTGAGTTAAATGGCGGCACGATATAAGAATCTACCGTTTTCGCTACAGTAAACAGGCATAGCACATTGTTGCCGAGGGTAGAAAGTACGCGGTTTTTGGAGCAGTCCTTTAACGTATGGGTCCATAAATTGAAGTTTCTGCCGAGGCAGACATAGTGCTTTTCTTAAAGCGAGGATTGTTTTTTTCATTTATTTACGTAATTAGAATGAAATAGGCCTGTCTCAAAAGTGATGTTTTCTGACCCTAAACGAGACCAAAAATGTTCATATTTCCGAGCAGTGGGATAATTTTCGGCGACTGTGAGGGTTGGGTAAAGTGGTTTTTTTTGCACCTTCATCATCTACTTATCGAGACTAACCTAAAGAGTTTAAACTCAGCGGGTCTTGATGATTAGGTTGCCATTTCCAGACTCCATCGTCAGATCAGTTCGCGTTCACCTTATATAAAATTTCACTTGGGTTTACATACCGTTTAGTATTCAACATTTTGCAAGATAAGATAACAAACTGACAAACATGTGAAGTTAAATAAAAACCTGTAGAAATAACTGCACTAGTGCTTAAATTTGTCTTTTTCGTGCTTGTACCCATGACCATTTAAATACCCATTTTTAGGGTAAAACGGGAACCCTATTACCAAGGCTCCGCTGTCCGTGCGTCCGTCTGTCACCAGGCTGTATGTCATGAACCGTTGAAATTATACCACCTGAAACAGTTGACATTTTCACAGATAATGTATTTCTGTTGCCGCTTTATCAACAAAAACACAATAAAATTAATATTTAAGGGGGCTCCCATCCAACAAACGTGTTTTTTTTACCGATTTTTGGTCGATATTAATAACTCGCTCAATTTTAGTACAGACACTGTGGTTGTATAGATAACGCTATGGAACCCTGCGTGCGCGAGTCCGACTCGCACCTGGCCGGTTTTTATTCGAATTATATAGCGTCTATTGCTTACGGGGGGTCAGTCGAAAACATCCCAAAAACCGATCTGTCAGAATAGTGACACGTTCTGCGCACTATTATCCCGCGTAGTCTTGACACGGCACGTTCGTACCGCCGATTTTATATCCCCCATCAAACGGAACACGTAAACCACCCGGCTACGAAAAACTTATTTAACTCGTAAATGGCTGGTGCTCTGCGGATGTGTAAAAAATATCTTATAAACAGAGAGCGTTCAGCTTTGAGGGGTCACCATTTGAGAAGTTGCACTCTTTTTTGATAAGGAGAAGACGAAGACAAACGAGTACACGGGCCACGATGATGGTACTGAACTGAGGCTCATAAAAGTTGGCACTCAAGACTTTACATCCATTGCCACCCTAAGCTCGTAAATGCACCTGTAAGAACTTGCTGAAAATTTCGATGGAGTCGGAAGGTGGTTACAGGATCTCCGCTTTACTTAAAGTAGACCCACCGTGTTTGGATTCATTAAGTTGGTCTTGATAAATGGCTGCAATAAAAGTACAGTCGGCGACAAGAGCTTGTCCGAAAAAGCTTTTTTTGACAAAGTTTTATTTGTTATCCTAGAATTGTTCAGTATCTATATAATTTTCATTGCTAAGTCGCGTTGTTTCTGCTCCATTTTCACACATAGTTAGTTTTTATTTTATCTGTTTCGTGTTTGCAACAACCCGGTTAACGTTATCCTATATAGCAGCGGTTTTCAAACTTTTTTAATAACGCAAAATTTAATAATATTTTACGGAACTACAAAATAAGCAAAAACTGGATAAATTAGTACATACATACATAACATCATGCCTTCATTCCCGGATTGGAGTAATAAGAGCTACAGAAATATCAACAACTCTACAAAGACTTCAGGCCAAGATGTTCACCAGAGTATTAGTGACAGGTTGCAAGCCTATCGAATAACAGTACCACAAGCGCTTATTCCCTTAGTCGCCTCTTACGACATCCACGGAAAGACATAGAGTGGCAGTACTCTAACCCGGCACCAAGGACTTAAGTTCTACGTTAAGCGATTAAAATGTGATTTGAACTAGAAATAGCTCCAGTAGAGGTTACATAGCTTTAAAGGTACTTTAACATACCCTTGTTCTCTAGGTTAATTTTCAGCAGAGCCCTTGCATCTATGCTGTAGGGTTCCGCGGAGCACACTTTGAGAATAGCTGCTATAAAGGATATAAATATAACTATAGTATAGTATTTGCGTGTGGCAACATTGCCCCTCAGACACTTAATGTGCACAAGCATCCGGTCTAGACTCTTGGACACTCAAACTTAGAGTGCTCCCAAACTTTGTTTGTAATTATTCCCCAAGAGCCGCGTTAACTTTGCTAGTTAAAGCCGTTTCTTTAATAGCTGTAGTTATGTTAGCAAACTACGTTTTAGTTAGGGGAGTTTGGCATTCAAATTTTGTAAATGTTTTAGAGTTTTTAAAATATACGTAAATCATGAACTGGGGTCTATTCTAATCGGTAAAACCATATTGCTTATAACATGTTATGGTATTTTTTTAATTCAGCGGCCATTACAGTCGAGTAAATAAGAGCTATCACAATGTTGACATTACGATGACATGTCATGTCAAAAGCAATATGGTTTTAGTACAATACGATCGCCATATCCAAGAATTGGCAAGTCCTAGCGGCTGAAAATGGATTTGTGTTTCTATCGGTTGTATTTCTATGGTAATTCAGATCAATAGAGGCCAGGGCTCTTTAGATGGTAGATGGTAGACGTCTGAAAAGACCAATTGAAAGAGTTCTGGCTCGACTCGAACTCCTAAATATTGTATCAACTATCCTTTACATTAATATAGTTAGTTATATGTAGTTTGTATAAGTTAAAGTATGTATCCATTTAGATGTGTAAATATATATTTCTGTATCTATTTATGCAGATATTCGAATGTGTTAATTTTTATAGGTTTTATTGGTTACTACTAGAAGCGCAACCTTTCACTTTTCTTAATCTCTCAAGGGTTAGCTGGAAGAGATCCCTTAAAGGGATAAGTTCGCCATTGTACTTTTCTTTTTCTTTCTTTTTATCCAATAATAAAGTGTTTAAATACATTAAGATTTATTCATACGAGTACAACGGTTTAAACGTGTTTAAACTAAGAGCATTCCAACACCTAAACATCTTAACATCCCCATAAACTGTCACATTTATAACTGATAGATATCCTCAGTACCTAACTTGATGCTTAGACGAAAACATAACCAGACCTACATATCCAATAATTACGTACAAGGCAATATATAACGATTGTACACGTTTTGGCGATTGTTTCAAAGGACGCCGCTAAAGCTCTAACAGTGTGTTTCAGCTATCGCCGTCCGCATCGCACCGGCTAGAGACAGACCTGCGTGATTTACGCGCAATTTCACTATTTTTAGCTATCGGTATTAGGTACAGGAGGTAGCGGGCGTAGTCTTTACTTGGCTCAATTGTCAAAATGAACTTTTTTAACAGTGTTCTGAAAAAAAAATGCTTATAGAAGATTGTCTCATGATAAGCAAAATTTTTTTTTGTTTTTTAGTGATATCTGCTAATGGCTAAAGAGCTTAAACGTCACATGGTCTTTTCTACTTCCCTAGTCAAAAGCGGGCGGGCGTAGCAAACACAGAAAATATTGAAAAAAAAAATGGCAAAGTAATTGTATGCTTTTGAGACAAATCTGTTCAAAATATTCCTGTTGCGAATTTATAATTAACTTAGAAAGCATTTGATCTTTTTATACTTATCTACCGACACGCCATGAGGTTAGGGTTGAGTTCCGTTTTAATTGTGGCAAGGCTGAAATTTATGAAAATCATATCAGTTTTCCCTTAACCAGCCTCAATAATGCTGTATACCGCAGACTAGAATGGCTAGTATCACATACATTTGGTTATAAAAATACCCATTTTAAATTGATTTGGTTGTACGGTTCATTTGATCTTTCTCCAGATTTCGTTCGTTTACGTACTCTGTTAGAAAACTTTAACTGTCATCACTCGTCATTTCATCAAACATGACATAACAAATCAAGAAAACTACAATGTCACAATCTGTTATGAATGTCATTTAAAGGTATATATATATATACGACATCATCCTAACATAATAATAAGCAAATTGAATAAATCTTAAAATCCTGAAAACAAAAACAAACTTACATAAAAATTAAATTTAAGAATCTGTGCCTAGCTCAGATTAATTAACTAATTTATTCGTTTGCTTTTATCAATAACATTCAAATTAAAAAAAATAAAACCTCTTTGATAGATACTTGATAGCGGCAATCGCACTTTAGCAATATAAAATATTCCAATTACCTATTTTGCCGTTAATCCAGTCATCTGTGCTCAATTTTTAAATATAACAGCTGTTTCTGTGTAAATAGTTCGCAAATGAGTGTCACTATGACTCTAATATTAGCCGCTGGGCTGGCTACTGGCTTTAGGTAAAATATAATCACCGGCCTTCACCGCATTAAAAATGTTTGAAACAATTTCCTTTCCACACGCCGCTAGCTGATAAATTGCAATCCTATAAACATTTGGGTCGCGCACACAGGCCCTGACACACAACCGTTTCTAGCCTGCCGCGACGCCGCTATCTTGCCCCGTATCCCAATAATTATAGAGCTCACTTTCGACCGGCGCACGCGCAGCTTCACGGAATAGTAATAACTAGCGTTGTAGTCCAAGTACAAATCATTCATGAAATGTGTGGACTTTTGATTTAGCACCGTATACCTGCAAAATGAAAAAGGCTTATCTTCCATCAATTAGCTTGAGGATTTTCGACTTTTTTCTAATAGTACTGAGGTGGCAGGACATGGCAGTTTTATTTAAGATGTAACGTATTAGATCAAGAGGGCAGAACGTGTATTTACAGGAACTATTTCATGTTTATGCTACTATATAATCCACGGTCAAAATTACGGCTGTAAAACTGCTGTATATTTACTGTTTTATTTCTTTACGCGCAGTTCTCATAAGGTAAATTCAAGTATAGGTACTAATTTGTACACGTCACCGTGTCTAAATTTTCTAGAAAATAGTTCTATCATCGCTCGCTGATTATTGCTCCGTAGGTCTGCAGAACGATATGAGAACTAAGAACATTTTTATCAGTTAGGATGATGTTAACGTTACACAGTAACCTTTCGTTATGTCATAAATAAATGATGTTTCCCCTCAAATTTCGTATTCTCTCACGGGTTTTTGGCAAGGTCCCACCTAAAGCTCTTTTTAAATATTTACCTTACCCCGTTTAGGAAAAGGGGCGTATCTGCGGTGGAACTCTTACAGGAATTTCTACCTTATAATTACTTGGACAATGTCATCTTTGTCTTAGCACTGACTGCAGATTGTGTCTTTATTGTTTAAAAGAGTAGTATATGGACGGTATATTCCTTTTGATTGGTTGCATTATTAAATTGTGGCCCTTTTGACTTTATGAAATGTTTGTTTAAACTTTAAACGCGCCATGTTTATTATTAACGGAGATAAATAGTCGTAGTTCAATCGAATATAGCTAAATTCCTATGCATTGTATTGTATGTGACTCTAAAGTAGGCAAGCAGCAACATACGGATTTGTTTCAAGCGTAATTCCCGGTAATATTCTTTTCTTATTCCCATTTGTTTTTAACTTCCTCCACTTTATAAGTTGTGTTGAGGCAAAATCCTATGTAAAAAGGTACAAAAATCATTATTCCAACGGTTTTTTTTTAAGGAAATTGATAATTTTAATAAGGTAGCGCCGCTGTTGGGGAAATCCTAGTAAATGTATAAATTGTGGAACAGGAAAATAGATATTTTTTTAGTGTTTGTTTAAACAAATAACGTGCCAAGTATTTGTTATTGGCTCAGTATAATGAACACTTTTCTACTCGTAGTAAGTATTATTATTACCTTGCGTTGCGCTAGCGGTGTTAGACCGCTGTGTAGCATTTAGCTGCGTAGAAATCCAAAATTGTATTTTTTTTTATCGAATGGATCGTTTTACTGAATTTATCTCTTCATCGAAAGCAATTTTTCTGCTGATCTTAAATAATAATTACGTTGGCTAGGTTAGGTTAGACTTGCCACCGTCAAATTATGTATACCTCTGCCCCTAGTAAAGCCTGTCGATAAAATGAAAACTTTGCGAAGTGATTGGTACGTTTTATGAAACGAGTCTTGATCTTCTTTACGACCTTTTAGGACTAGTTGTATTGTGCATACTAGCATACTTATCAGCAATACGGTGACAGTGCGAATTGTTAGAAGAAACTCTTACATTATTTTTATTGACATTTCTCTTTCCAATGGCGCCATCTTTACAGTTCCACTCGTACATCAATAGATGGCGCCAACAGTCGCTATTTCAAATAAAACCCTTTGATACCACATAACCGCAACAATGACAACAAAAGCTACAATTAATCACGAATTGTAAAAACTGTATCGAATCTGTGATCTAACAATCGCGGCCATTGGAACATTAATCACGTGTGGATATTCTAAAAAGCATAATGCGCGCTAAATCCGGTAATTATCGGCGGTTTGCAGGCGGTTACTCTGGTTTATTTGTGGATTGAGTGATGGACGCGAGCGGGTGATATGGTTGATTTTACTCTGGTCTATGCTTTTTTTTTCAATCTATTCATACTTCGTTTGTCTTTACATTAAAATAATAACTGTAATACCACACATAATACTGCAAAATATTTGTCTACCGCTTTACGAAAATGTAATTACATGTATAATTATATATGAAATTGTCTTAGTGAATGAAAGTGCCAAGGTACTAAAGTGTAAACATATTTATGACGTCGACTGTACAATACTCGTATAACGGTGATTTACTAGTATTTTAATGAAAACAAAACGAAGAAGGAGAAAACTAAGTTATTGCTAGCACTTAGCACCTTGCTAATTATTAGAGCCATGAACTACCTCAAGGTTATAGAGCCGTTCATTCTAGATCACTAGGTGTCAATAATAAGTGTGAATGTGTTTTACCTTTCCCTTTATGATTTCAGACACTGATATCTTTTGGTAGCTATGTAGAATTTTTACATTGTAAAATACACAAACTGATTTTATAAAATGTGTACCCACTTGCGTAGAAGTATGTAACTACTGTTGTATTACAGATGTTTTGTTGCTCAAGTTTTCGTGTATTTATAACGTTAATTCACTGGTATTTAAAATTATAAACGCTACAGTCGCCCGATTACCTCAACGGATTTTAAAGCTGCGGATGTCCAAACGTGAATTGGTTCTACACTACATATTTTTCGTCGGCATATGACGTCCTGGGATCTTGAACATGTAAAATTTAGTTAGCTTAGGGTCAATTCCGCTTGTTTCTCTTAACTTGCGGCGATCTGAACTATTCTCTTTCCGCGTTCCCCTTGAGGGAGGAATAGTGACAAATGACGTTCAGAAATGACAAAAACACCCCAGGAACGTCACAAAGCCGGCGTCTAATCTTGTTTGTTATGTTCTTTAATAGGTTAACGGCATTATGTTATTCACATGTGTATGCTAATGGTAACACTGGGAGGGATGAGTTTGAAGTGAATGTTGCCTTAACAACAAAACATTGCTGAAGCTTTTGTCAGTTAAAAAAACTATGATGAACGATAGTTGGGGACTAAAACAAAAATTGGATTGGATTGGATGCAAAGATAGGGTTCAAACACTTTTTTCACCCCTGTCGACAAAATAGGGGTGTTATAAGTTAACGTGTGTATATGTGTGTTTGTCTGTGTCATCTTTGTTCCCAGGATGGACCTATTTAAAAAAAACTAGTTCAATCGGGATGGTTCTTAGCCAGGTTTCATGAAAATCGGTTGAGCCGTTTATGATATAGGTACAGTTACTATCTTTTGCCCGCGACTAAGTCCATGTAGATTTCGATTATCGTTATTCTCTCAGGAACTTAAGTTTTCCGCGATAAAAAGTAGCCTATGTGTTAATCCAGGGTGTTATCTCCATCCCAAATCCGTCCTGACGTTGCAACGTGAAAGAGTAATAAACATCCACACGTCCATCCATCCATACAAACTTTCGCTCGAAAGCCTTTCCCTAGAATTTCATACATTTGTATAGAACATCTATCTGTCGCCCTGTCGCGGCGTCACAGTCGCGGCGTCACTGACGCTATAGACGCTCAGTTCGAAAGGCTACCTTTAACCATCTCTTTTTTTTAAGGTTGTCTGGAAGAAGCTCTTTTTAGCGCTGTTTTTTTTGTATATCCGTCTTTGATGTATGTGGTATTCCAATAAAGTGTTTTGCATTGTATTGTATATTAAAAAAATGTAAAGCACGTCAAACACGGTCTGAAATATGACTCTTACTTATGTCACAGCTTAGTACAAACAGTAACATACAAAATATCTTGATTAGTACCTACCTAACCGAAAAACAAATCGTAAGTTAGCTAACTTAATGTAATTTATAACAAAGATAACTATTGCTATGTAATGCTGTCGAAAAAGGCAACCCAATGTTCTTCGCCACTCGCGACATCCGGTGTCGATATACGCCTAATTAACGATTCGTTAGGGCGTAAAGTTTCAATGTCGAACACAATATGTAATATTTTTTGCACTCACTGAAAAACCAGAATATTTACATGTAATTTGGGTAATGGTCTTGACAAGTGAGCCACTAATACATTTTGTTGAGTGTCCTGATTAAATTAAAATTAATTTAATCAGGACACTTGGAACTTGGTAATTTTGTGCAGCGTAACATGTAAATTGATTAATTCTTAACTAAATTTACTAAAGGATATGTTGAGAATAATGGCAGAGGATCTAAAAAAAGTAGTTTACATTTTCATGCAAGTTTTTTTTATTGGCTTGAATTACATAAAAATAATACACATTAGAAACATGACTATACGGTAAGACTTACAATAAAAAGACAGCTGTTAAATGGCTTGCTTAGACGCATTTCATTAGTCTTTAGGGTTTTTTAATAACAATGAGGCCACCTGATGACAAGCAGACCCCATTTGCATCAGGACTGCAATACTAATTCTATAAATGCGATGACAACCCTGACAACTAAGATTGAATGCTACACTAGTAATTTCTAGAGTTATTTTATCCCTAACCGGAACACAACAATGCGAAGACTGCTTGGCGGTAGTTTAAACGATAAGATCGTGATAGCGATCCACACTGACCCTGCACAACACCTCCACTAAATATTAACTAATCTTGGGCTTGCAAATGTCCATCATCAGCTGTGACCGTTTGCCGTCAGCCATAAAAAAAAAAAAAGTCAAATAATTCACCAAGCCAGTCACTATATTTGCAGCTGCCTTGCAATTTTAGGGGTGACTCATTGCACTCGAAATTATTTTAATGACCGCAATGGCTGATAACGAGTGCAGTTGAGATGCTATCAATGTTAATTCGGGAATGTGATACTGGTGTGCGTGTGTACGTGATGTTTTAGTTAATTGTCTGAATTAAACACCAGTCTGAAAGCTATAGACAGGAAATACGTTGCCATTGCCAACCCGGAGGACTAACGCCGCTTCTTGACTTGTCGGTATGCGTACAGTAAAACGTACAGGCGGCATAAACGCTACGCATTGATTGGTAGATGCCACTGGTTGCCTAGAAACTCTTGCCGATTCCGTGTTTTACTGCAAGCATACCTACAAGTCAGGAAGCTGCCTAAGGGTGTCATTCCGCAACTGACCGCAGATGGCATAAGCAGGCGTCACTACTGGTTTCTATGTATTTTTATTAAATACCTTCCGTAGCTGACCGCAGACGGGTAGCGGGAGACGGCAACTGCAGGCTTCGCTGACGCCCGACCGCAGGCTTTTGAGACTCTTGACACCGTCGTCCAACGCCTAGTGCTCCCGTCTGCTGCGTGTGGTCGGGTGCGGAATTACGACCACGGCAGACAGCAGCAGAGGTGTTGGCTTCGCCGACCTATATATATTTACTAGCTTCCGCCCGCGACTTCGTACGCGTATAAATCAGTTCCCGAGGGAATAGCGATATGAAAGGTAGCCTATGTGTTAATCCAAGGTATAAGCTGTTTTCATCCCCACCTAAATCCGTCCAGTAGTTTTTGCGTGAAAGAGTAACAAAATCCATCCATACTTACAAACTTTCGCGTTTATAATATTAGTAGGATCTATGTATATAGGTATGTAAGTGTATATTTATAGTTAGACCCTATATATGTTGCACCGCCACTACAATCTCTGCTTTGCCAAAACTGTTAGAGAATGCCTTACGGGATTAAATTCGGTTTTGTATTAAATAAATACGTAATTAAATAACAAGTGTAATTTGTGTTAATTAACATAAGCTGTCACGGTGATCATCCGAGACTGACCGGACTATAGTAATTTCAACTGTTTATTTATCCAGTTCTATCTCTTTCTATAGATTCAATCACGAGTAACGAGTAAAAGGAATGGGAAAGCTATATGGTTTTACAATATACTATCGAGCCCCTGTACTGCGTTTGTCCAGCTGTGTGGAAGCATCTCATTGATACTTCGGTAGAACAAGGGCATAATATACAATGTGACTAAAGGGGCAATTATGCGCTTGTCCACTAGAACAAAGGGCACAATGTATAATGTGACTAAAGGGGCAATTGTGCCCTTGTTCTACCGAAGTTACGAATGATAATCAGAATGTATGAATAATTTGACCACACCACCAAATTTTAAAAATCAATGTCCATTTAAAAACATATGCGGGCTACAATAATACTGCATTAATTGCATTCCCTAAACAAAAGTCAAGCCCACTAATACGGGCCCCTTGGTCGAGACCAAAATGGCCGATACACGTTCGTCACTAATAAATAGCAATTGTATTTATTTTGAACTCATCGCCGTGTCAATGGCATTGAATGAACTTTCACATCTGAATCAGTAGTATAGCCACGAACTCAATATATAGCACAATTTATATGAGAATTGGGGAGCCGGGCATTGATAGTGTTATTATTAAGTCATTATACAGCTATATTAATAATAAATTGTAAATGGGACCCGCATGGTGCGCACGCGACGGTGCTAAAGCTAATGTTGCTCGTTTTGTTGCACAAAAAATTACACAGTTAGTTGTGTGTTTGAGTAATTTGTGTATAATGTTTGATTTATTTTGGGAGTTAGATTGAAAGTGGTTTTAGTTTTAAAGGATTAAAATACTTAAAATAAATAAATGAATATCTGGGGATATCTCTCACACAAATTGACCTAGTCCCAAATTAAGCTCTAGGCTTGAACTATGGGTACTAGACAACGACGTAAATAATTATATAGATAAATATAATATTTGCCCATGCCGGGAATCGAACCCGGGACCGCTAGCTTCGTAGGCAGGATCACTACCAACTGGGTTAACGCGTCGTCAAATAAGTGTAGTAGCAAAGGGATTTTAATTAAGAAGAGATCTGAGCTTAGAATACGTTATAATAAATATGTCTGTACGCAAACTTGATGTGGTTTAGGGATACATTACAATGTACATTACATTACGTAGTAGGTACACATGATGGTAAGACCTTGTGCAGGGTCCGTCTGAATCACTACCACCACCTTACCCTTTAACCTGCCGCCACTTCAGTAGTGTTTACATTGTTGTGTTCTGGTGTGGGGATATGACAATCGGTAAAATTACCAGCATAGATGCATTCCATCTCAGTCCTCAGGGTTGGCGGTGCATGTGCAGACTTCGAATTGCAATCTCAGGATGGCAGTCTTACGATTGCAGTCTCAAGATCGTAGTCTTGAGAATGCCAATGTTTATGGGTCCCTGATCTCACTTACCTACCATCAGGTGGTCTAAGTGCTCGTATGAAATCATTAACTAATGTTGACTGTACCGTACCCTGACCCCTTACATTTTTTTCTGACAATATGCTGTGTGTGGGCACGACTTAACACCAGCGCATACGCGTTACCGCTTAAATTTCTATCAAAAACGTGTTTCGGATACATATTTTGTCTATGAATATGCTTGGAATATTTAAATTTAAAAACTCTTTGTACACACGGGTTCAAAATTTGAGACCGTTTTCGTTGGACGAAATAAAGGTACATTGCCACAGTATAATGCTCTGTTATTTGTCAGATAATCTACAGCCCCCCCCCGTTTACCCGTTTTATAACTATAAAGAGTTTTTAGATATACACACTAAGGATATTTGGTAATTTTTACTTATGTTGCATTAATTATTATTTTAAATATTTAATAGTTTAAGTTAACGACATATTTATTTTGGTTGTAAATATGGTCTGTATAATAACGTGTAAATTGGCTTTACGAATAAATGACTTATGACTTATTTTTTTCAGGTTTCGAAGATTTACTTCCCCGGTTTTACCACCGCGAATAACGTTTAAAACAACCAAATTGACAAATGCGAACAG
Organism: Acleris holmiana; assembly: GCA_949316455.1. Lineage (NCBI taxonomy): Eukaryota > Metazoa > Arthropoda > Insecta > Lepidoptera > Tortricidae > Acleris > Acleris holmiana. The sequence continues at coordinate 2,842,244 of OX438772.1, forward strand.
CTTAATGCGGCTCAGTATTGAATAAATGAATAAAGCGAAAACACTCCCCCTTCATGGGCGCACGACTTTGATTTATTAAAACAATAATTCACAGTGCAATTTGTTTTTCATTCACTTTCGCGTCACGGGGAACGGTTATTTTTTATAATAGCAACTTACATTTTATCCGGCTCGAGGGACCGAGCGTGCCAAAAAGCATTCCATTCCAAACGTTCCGTATTCAAATTCAGAAACAGTAAAATCGGAATTTAAAAAAATGAACCGGAAACGTAGTACCAGCCAGTGTCAACACGGGCCCTTCTACGAAATAGCGTTCGTCAGGCCGAGTTATAAAAAGGCCATATCCAAAGTAAATAATTTCAATGCAACAAAGAGGTCGGCTGATATGGGAATTTGAAAACGTTGCCACATGTATTTGTTGCATTTGAGGCGTTGTCTTTACAATTTTTTTGTTAAGGACCGTACCTACAGACACGTATGAACTTGCCGTTAAGCCGTACAAACTTGTAACGATATCGCGTTTGACGTGATTTTGTATCGTTTATGACTCGGTCGCCATTTTTGTAAATGACGTAAGCGTTATATAACGTTGACAATACGGAATTACATCAAAGACGTTATAATATAACGCAGTAGAGCAGAGGCTCTGAACTTTTGTCACAGTGTATACCACCATCTGTCACTGAACGCATAGCGATGTGCTAGACATTTGAAATCTGAAATCGAATCACATCTTGTAAACAAGGGAACACATTATCATACTCTTCCATTATCAAAAAGTTAAATATTAAAGCAAATGATGGGTTGGATTTGATCTTTAACGGGCAAGAAGTCGTAACCTTCCATCGGGGTGCTTATCAGTGTGATAACGCTGGCTGGCAACAACGACCGATAGCGACGTGAGACCGAGATTCCTTTCTACAACTTGAAATTCACGTCTTGTTCAGTTATGACTGGTTAAGCTTCTAAAAACCGGCCAAGTGCGAGTCGGACTCGCGCTCGAAGGGTTCCGTATCCATACAGCGACGCCGTCTGTTAAGATCGAGCAAAAAACGGTAAAAAAAACACGTTTGTTTTCCCGTTGTCCCGTTTTTACCCTACTTTCCTGGGTACGGAACCCTAAAAATATTACTTACATGGGAATACTTGAATATAATATAAAAATAAAGTCTTTTACTAATTTCATACGAGCCTAACAAGTAACTAAGATGTTAGTTTAATCAATCACAAATGAAATAAAGCCGATACATTTGACTGACCTCCGCATACATATCTGCCTTGATTCTAATTTAAGTTATTACAAGAGAGACATAATGATTTTGACTAAAATAAAACTCAATTATGCTGTCGATTTAGTATGCTTTTACTCCCTAAAAATATATATATTCTAAAATGCAATGCTGCATGTCGGTAGTATTGCATTTAACGATCGCTGCACCAATACGGCAGGATTAAGTTACAGGGGTGCTACCCCAACCACGCTTAATCCACTCAGCCCGAATTTATTTCATATAACATTTTGACAATAGGTTAATTTGCGACGCCTGTTTGTTGAAATCCCTATTTTATTGGGTATTCTGATATTTTTACAAGGCTAAGGGTGTTACGAGTTAAAAGTAAATGCGCCATTTAAAACATTAATAATGTGTTAAAAGCACTGTCAATCATTTAATTTGCAGTTACAATGATTTCTATTGCAATTACTCTATAAACATTGATATTAGGTTTGAACATCGTCAATCACTGCAATAATGACACAACGCATCGCTGCTCAGCCGCGACCCGCGATCTATGTGTCTAGGGCCATATCAAACACGTTAAAGCCAGCATACGTACTTCCAATTGAAATAAAACAATAAAATTCGCATTTCTGCATTACGTGCGAACTAATTTGGATGTCAGTCACGCGTCACATTATGTTGAAGTCGCACGTTAAGTTTATTTCGTTTATTTGTCTTTATAGGCGCTCGAAAACATGTAAATCTGTTAACGTCACACGAAATATGTGACAGTTATTGTCACGTAAGCGTTTTTATAGCTTCTACGTTGAATAGAAGGAACTTCAAGGTTTTCCTTGATTGTTGCAACGACAAAAACATGCCCCAAACGAAACATGCTTATGTTTTGGTTTTAAATATACGCAATTTTATTGAGAGAATTACATTCTTTTTTTCTTCATAAGGGCCTCTTTAAAACATTTTTTACTGGATGCGTTGTGAATATTTGCTGACTTGCGATTGAAGTAAAAATAATCACGCAAATTTAAACATGTCTTAATGAATCCCAAAATGCTGTCTAAAGATAAATTAAAGGACCCAATGAGAGCTAAATCCCAATTAGTAATGGCTAATTCTTCTCTCTGTCCACCCCACGTACCTATGACTAAGTTTTAATGAACAATATGTTAACGTTGCGTTACTTATGAACCTCCTTCCACAAAGTTCTTTGTAGTATAACGAACGCAAAACTGTATTAAACAACTGAAAAAGAAAAAAACTTTAATCGCAACCTAACCGCGTAATCATGTTTTCGGTCTTCATCAACCCATTGACTACCGACCTTTCTCATTCCCTTAAAAAACTGACTTGGGTATGAAGTCCATGGCAATGTATCTCGTTACAGACTAACGTGATAACGTAAAGAATAGTGGCCTGGTATAGGTAAATCACTTGAGGGTAGCCGTGTTTGTGGGAGTGAAAAATCCAACACAACAATGATTTAGAGTAAAATTGCAGCGCACACATGCGTTGCTTGTCTATTTGTGCATGCTACGCACACGATCGCGACCGCGAGGCTAAGGCGATTTGTCTGTAGAAGTTTAAGCGGGGTAAAGGACTAGACAATGTGACTCTAGCGCCCTTCAGGGGTAAACAAACACATTTCGGGGGTAAGTTTTGTGGCCGGGGAATTACGTCTCTGGATGTGTTACCGAGAAAGGGCGTAGATTTTGGCGTAAAATCATATCATCCTTAGAACGGTTAAGACGAGACCAAAGTTTGTTGCAGCCCATCAAATAATAATACAAGGACAAGGATTACGAGCAACAAGATAAACCTCGTAACAACGTGTTTTTCAATCACATTGCAATTGTTAAGAAAACTATAATTCGAAATTTTACTATTAACTAACTACAGGTTAGCAAGAAGACCATCGCCTAGCTTAGAGGGTTGACTCTTGATCGCGAGGTACAGAGTTCGAGTACCCGCGGTCACGCTCATGTAAAGTCACCGTCATAAATAAGTGATGATTTCTGGACCTTTGACAATTTCGTATGACATTTCAAACACGACGTTAAAGTGACAAGGTTCATAAGTATAACTTATTTATGCCTGCGACTGTACCAATTAGTTTTTCTAACTTAAATACATCACTCGTTGCTCTAACGCGGAAGGAATAACATCGTGAGGAAACCTGCACATTCGCGCAGCTGAGTGTGTAAAACTGTAATTACACAAAAGATCCAAAAGGGGTCGAATTGTATCCGAAAAAGCCCATTTGTAGCATAATATTAGACAGGTTAACAATTTATTCTTATATTTTTAGTTTCCATGTAACCGTAACTTACACACAGATAGTATTTGTAATTTTAGTAATATATTAACGTTCAGTTCGTAAAATGATTTTATGATATTCCGTCAGTAAAATCAGTGACAATGACCCAGTCCGGTAAGATCTAGTTGTTTATACCACACCAAACAACGTGATAAACTTTTCTAATTTCCAAGTATGGGCACGCATTGACGCTCGCATTATTTCTGCTTATAAACAAACACATCATATTATTAGTTCCACTCTAATTCTGACATGTTACTGCGTCACCGAATCGTTTTACCGATCATTATGCACCTTCGCCCACTGTCAAGTTCAAATAATGCACAATTTGCAATTCCTTAATCCATGGGTGTCCAAACTTTTTCACTTTGGCCATAAAAGTATATAGGCTTAATTATATAAATAAATAAAAATAAATAAATGTCAGGGGACAATCTCACACAGATTGATCTAGTCCCAAACTAAGCTCTAGGCTTGCACTGTGGGTATTAGACAACGATAAACGTACTTATATAAGAAATACATACTCAAATACATAGAAAACAACCAAGACTCAAAAACAAATATTCGCGCTCTTCACACAAATATCTGCCCATACCGGGTTTAAAACACAGAACCGCTGGCTTCGGAGGCAGGGTCACTCCCAACTAGGGCAACGTGTCGTATAATCAATATATTCTCATTTTAAAATCTATGCCTACCCGCAGTGGAGATTGTATGATATAGTAGTTTATGCAACAGTTGTATAAGAGAGGTCAAAAAAGACGAGTGGTGTGGTTACGATGTGAGCCGCAGGCGAACATCGTAAAGCAAGACGCCACGAGTATTTTTTGACTTAGTTATACACCGTTGCATACAATACTTTTTCTACGACTAAATTTCAAATAAAATGCAAAATTAAATTAACAAAATTTTATTAATATAGGTTAGAATAGGAACGAACGAAGCACAGAACAACAAACGACCGGGAAACATTCGAAAACGACAAAATATGTGTCTATGGTTAACTTTGTTTTTAAATTGATGTGCACTTGCCAGGTTTTATATTTAAAAAAAAAGTTGCACAATCGATTTTACTTGTGAAATAGGGACTAAAAAACACCTAATGATTTGAGAAATGAGTTCTTTTACCTGATTGGTCGATTTTAATATAGCTGCATTCTGATTGGTTGATACCATGTTTTTAAAGAGTTAAATTAGTAAAAGAGTTTACATACCAAAAAGAACCTAACGTTCCGATTGACAGTCAATGTGTATTGTGATTGGTGGATTAATTTGGTGAAGTATTTTGATTGGACAAATTAACCTAGGTGTAAGCTTTGGCAGCTAGGCATGTCGTTTTGGCTCAAAAAAGCACAAGTGCTGTTAAGAGGAATAGACTAGATAGAGTTTTCTACGGAATGTTCTGCGGACATATTATCTATATTCTTATATTAGTGTTCGTGACTATATAAATGACAGATAAAAGTACAGGAGTAGGAAAAATATTAAAAAGCGTCATCGTTTTAATTACCTAGTACATCAACGTATCTAAACTTAGTAATTTAAATTACAAAAAGAAATATATATTTTTTTTGTCCATCCAATTTTTGGCAAGTTTTGGGTTTTGTCAGATTGATGGTGCTTGCAGGCCGAAGTTTGAGAATCGCAATCTTGAACTATGGATGGCCGAATCAATGGAAATGCAGTGTTGTTTTCATTCGTAATTTTCATGTCGCTGTATGCGATTAACCCAAGTTAGCGCTGATATATTCTCGGTCGATACAGTTTTACTTTTCAGATTTTAGGAATGTCACTGCCATAGCGACTTCGTGGTATTAAATTATACGTAAGTGTACTATAACAAAACAACATAAATAAATTAATCACAGGACAATGTTACACAAATCGAACTAGTCCCAAACTAAGCTCTAGGCTTGTACTATGGGTACTAGACAACGATAAACTTACTTACATAGAGAAATATATACATAAATACATAGAAAACATCCAAGACTCAGGAACAGATACTCGTGCTCATTACACAAATATTTGCCCTTACCAGGATTTGAACCTAGGACCCCTAGCTTCGATGGCAGAGTCACTGCCAACTAGGCTAGCGTGTCGTGGCATGGCGTCGTTCACACATCTTGGCAAGCTTGTGAGATCTTTCTAGATGGAAAGCTTCAATAGATAAGAGGCGTGAGAGCCCTGCATTCCAGAAGAGCATAATAGGAATTGATATACTTTTAATGATAATGATATACTTATAAGATCCGTCTAAGAATGTCCTTTCGTTCTCCGAAGTGTCGCCCAAAATAGTCTTAATAAAATTTGATATATTTCATTTTATGTGAGAAATTCAGAGAAAACATCGAAATAAATTTTAGAACACACATAAATATTTCCTTCTGTTCATTACAGACAGACATTACAAAGAGTGATGCCCTAAGCTTTACAACTTAGTTATGTTAAAACCATCTTATTTCGTATTCTGTACGTCACCGGACTAAATAAGCGTCCCGAACTGCGTCGTTGTCCAAACACGTTAAGCCGGACCTGCTCAGTATATGTTAACGGATTCAAGTGCACCGGTTGCAACTGCGATGCGCCAAAATGACACTGAAGCCGCAAAAAATACCAAGAGCGGTGGTAGGACCCTGTGCAGGGTCCGTCTGGATCGCTACCACCATCTTATCCATTAACCTACCGCCAAACAGCTTTCGCAATGTTGTGTTCCGGTGTGGGCATAAAACAAACAGTGAAATTAGAGCATAGGTATAGGCATTCCTCAGGGTTGGCAACGCATTTGAGGTCTTAGGATTGCAGTCTTAAGATTATAGTCTGGCGGATTCAAATGTCTATGGGTCTCAGATTCTACTTACCATTAGGTGGCCTGAGTGCTTGTGTGCATTAATTCTCCTTATTAAAATAAAAGGGCGGAGGCGGCGTGATGCGGCGCGTTCCCATACTAAAAAGCGTTTCCAAAGCGTGGCGGAGGCGTCTTTGTAAAGCAAGTGGCAACAAGACGCAAAGTATGGTTCCAAAAAAGTATAGTAGTAAGTAGTAGTGTAGTTTTAACCCCTGAGGAGAAAAAGTGGAGTATTAGAAGTTTGGTACTTTTGGAAATCGAAGTACTCCCGTTAGAAGATGTTGAACGATCTATCATTTCATGTGCGCAAATGTTTGCATGCTAAAGTACAAGTTCCCAAACTGGCACAAAGGAGAAAACTCCAGCGCTAATCTTGCAGGGAAACTCATAAATTGAATGATCGTTCTGATGTCCTCATTTATACCGAGCGAAAAGTACGTTTACTCCTAGATAAGATTGAATTACCAGAGCATTAACCTTTCGCGTCATGAAGTCATTACGCCATGTCGTCTAGCCGCGAATGTGACGTGGTGACGACTTGTGACACTTAAGCGAGTCTTTTATCAAAAGCGCGTTCCATGTCGTGACTAGAAAACCGTCTTCCAATTTTCACCCACTCCTTTTTTTAACGAAGTTAGCGGTTCCCGTGCTAATTGCGAATCGAGCAGCTTGCCAAAACTCTTTTATATCCAGCTTTTCCGAGAATTATAGTTTTTAAGGGTGCATTGAACTCGCTAGGGCTTGAATTGGTGTATTTGAGTTGCATGTCGGCGGCGTTTTGGAGTTACGCACGCGACCGGCCGTTTACAACGCCACATTTCGCTGAATTAGCCAATTTTAAGTCGTCCATTTCGATTTTCGCCTGAAGGGCGTTGGGAACGTACCCTCTGTGCTTTCTGTTGGTGTGTTATTTATAACTGTTGTAAATAAATACTTTTGACGTGAATTGTTACAACTTAAAAGGTTTTTTTATCAAGACTGACCATCGATTGACCTTTCCCTCAGTAATTTTAGTGATGGTACGGCCTTGTGCAAGGTCCGTCCGCCACCGCCTAGCAGCAGTGTTCGCATTGGATAAGACAACCGGTGATATTACTAGCATAGAGGCATTTCATCTTAGTCAAGGTTGGCAACGCATTTGCAGTCTTAAGACTGGGGTCACAGATCCAACTTACCATCAGGTGGCATGTGTGCTTGTTCGGCCTTCTCCATGCCATAAAAGTGAGTGCCATGAAATGATGATGATGTCGAAGGTGGAGTTAAATTATTCTGTGAAATCAATATGTAGTAAATTATTATAAATGTGAGTCATTGCCTATAGGATACATTTAAAGCCCCCAGACAGTAAAAACCCGTTATCAAAGGTGTGAAAAGTAACTAACATTATTTTGCGGCGTCTAACAGAACGCTATGATGTAATCCTAGGTAATGACACAGCGTATTCATCCCGATGAGGTCCGCTTCGATACAGAGCTTTTATTTGAGTACCTGCCTAGAACGTAGCTTGGCTTTTTGCGTTACTTATTAATAGAAGTAGCTGACTAGTAGTTCAGTCGGCCTTATACAAGTACCTATACATTTTCGTACCTTGTCACTTTAACGCCTTCAACAGATTAGTGCAGCAGTTCAAACATGACGTTAAAGTGACGCAGCAATGCTACTTATAAAGCCGTACAAATAGGTCGGTCGGTTAGTCGGTACATTGCAAAGAAAATAGGATCTTTCCATTATCCTTCCTATTTTATACTCATTCGATAAAAACTATGTATGAGTTTTTGTATGATCAGCAACAATCTGTTGTAACAATGTATCGTATAATGGGTGATTTTGGGGTCATGATCCGGAATGGCCAAAACTGAATAAAATGGTCATACTGAACAACTTTTCCGATGGGACCAACCACGAAATCGACAAAAAAAACAACTGTTCCATACATTACCGGTGAATTAATTGAGAGTTAATGTCTAGAACAGCTGGTTATTTTTGGTGATTTCATGGTTGGTCCCATCGGAAAGATTGTTCAGTATGACCATCTTATTCACTTTTGGCCATTCCGGATCATGACCCCAAAATCACCCAGTAGAGAGAACATTATTATTTATTTATTTATTTATTTATTTTCTTTATTTAGGAAAACAAACAGCTTACATTAAACATGAGTATTACAACACAAGTGAGTAATTTATAAGCACACGAAGTTTTTTACCAATGTATGATATACTTGGGAATTAACTGCACAAAGCTAACAACTCCTATTAAAACATGCACTTAAAACGGTATCTCTATATAGACATGGAATGAAATGAAATAAGTAGTTGCTATAACTTAGGATAAAAGGTAATTAATTGTAACTGCACTTACATAGCTGCCAAAAGCATCATGAAGTATGTCAGTATGATTATATTTGCAATTGAATTTTATATATATGTATTTGCAATTATGAGCGGAACATGCCTTTGTGAGGAAGCGATTTTTCAAATAGTTGTGACTGCAAAATGGTGTGGCGAACAAATTTTTGGACCGAATACATAAACATGAGCGTTTTATTGAAATGATACCGAGGAATTGATTATCTTCATAGTCTTTCTCCTATCCCAATCATTCGCGGTCGGCGCAGCGTCTTTTTCTTCCAAACATCTCTATAAGCCGTCATCTCACCATTCACTCCCTTGTTTCTCTTTATCGCTGTTCATACATTCCATCCATCTCTTCTTAGGACTCTCCCTTCGCATCTAGTACTCGTATTGATACTTTTAAACTCTTTTCATCACATAGAAAACATACGTTCTATAAAACATATTAACATACATTGCTATTAATTTAACCCGTCGAGCGTATATTGTTTTTTGTACTGCATCGCATCTACCACACCGTGCACACAACACATCTGCGTCAATTAACGTCTCACTAGAGCAAATTTTTGTTTATTTATTTATTTATTATTAAAAATCAGACAACATAATGGTCCAAAAAATTTTTAATAACATACCTTAAATGAACTATATTAGTACCTACTTAAACAACACACAAAAGAAAAGGCTACATAAGGCTCCGTTTTTCGGTCATAAGACGATTAAAACGCCGCATGACGGAGGAGTCGTATGAACCTACTATGGTCTTTAGGATGGGGTTGGAGCTGACACGCAATCTGCAAAGAAGTGAGGCAGAACTTTTTCGCATAATTGCATAAAAGTCGTCAGTGCGAGCTTGTGCGAACATGCCTGACGCACTGCAGCGTGGCGGCAGCCCCAGCAGCATCCTAAAGCCGTTATTATATTGCACTCGCAGGGCACTGAGGGTCTTAAGTGTAAAACTGGTCCAAAGGCTACACGTGTAGAAAACCTGGCAGTACGCTTTGAACAGTGAAATTTTTATTTGTTCACTATTTATTACCGATGTGGAAACTGTTTTGGCTAATGTGTTAACTTATATTGTTTGGTACAAATTTGTGATTGCTGCTGTATGTTTCCCTTGAAATAAAATAAATAAACATTAAGTACTGAAATTAGTTTTGATTTGCCATTCTAACCGTTTTTTCAATGCTTGTTGTTATTTTCAACAACACCCAACAAAACATTTCTTTTCTTTTTTTCTCTTACATACATACATACATAAAGTCACGCCTTCATTCCCAGAGTGGGGTAGGCAGAGCTACAGAATTACCAACAACTCTAAAAAACTTGTTGATAATTCTGTAACCGCATTTTGCACAATCAGGCTAAGTGTATTAGTGACAGGTTGCAAGCCCATCGCCCAACAGTACTACAGGCCCTTATTCCCTTAGTCGCCTCTTACGACATCCACGGGAAGACATGGAGTGGCACTATTCTAACCCGGTAACCACACGGCACGGTTTTTCTTCTCTTAATGGGTTAAAAAGAGAAACTGGGTGTTCCACGGGTTAAACAAACGCTCGGTATAATCAAGAAAATATGAACTGTAAAATTGACACTTAAATTAAGTACAAACTTGATTCTGCCCGCTTTGGAGCGTCACAGATCCTTATACAAAGATCACCAAAGTATTCCCGGTAACTGATATTTTAGCAGATTTCGCATACCTCTGTCCAGTCTCACGCCTGCGCACTCCTTAATGGGGGTCACCTTGGCTTGGGTTGTTTCGAAGTTCACCGAGAGATGGCCGATTCAAATTTATGTTAATGCAAGCGTATAAATGGTACTATGAACCTTTTTTAAAATGCGCTGTTTAACCTTGTCTGACACTGATGTGCGCCTAGGTCTTGTACAAAAGAAATTTATACGTTTTGATAAGCCACGTGACGCTGCGAATTATTAACTTTGTTTACTTTTTTATATTTTATTGAACTAGTTACGCGAAGAGTGTCTAGCATTTTTCTGCTCTCCCTGTACGAGTCCCGTGTGAACTGGTTTTGATACGTTAGGTAAATATTTTTTCTCGGATTCCCTGCATATGTAAGGTATCGCTTTTATTCGTAAGATAATGCTTTACACGGCATGTCGAACTACATAATAACAAGGAATAGCTAATTTGCTATTTAAAGTCATTTGGTGCTGTCTTAGATGATTTTAGTAGGTATAAACACTTTAATCGCCTGCATCTCAAGAACCAATGATGTCTACTTAGTCGTTGTAGTTTTCCTTATTAATTCGTTGTTATGCACTTTTCTTTGAGTTTTTTTTTCAGATTTTTAGTATTCGTAGTTTTGGCCGTAATGGGAGGGCGAGGAGACACATTTGACTTTAAAAAAAATAGCGCTTTTAAGCTTAACATTTTATAAACGGATCCCTTAATCGAAAAATGATTTTACAATCTCGCAATATTTTTGAATGACCTATCCAACGACAACCCACACTATGGGGTAGTCGAGAAAATAAAATTACATCCCCACGTTACGTGTATTTTATTTTACCTCTTTGTTGGCGTGACTAATATGTATATGCATGCCAAATTACATTAGTATTAAGAGTCTCTGAGCTAGGCTGTGGCCGGACGGACATGGCGAAACTATAAAGGTTCCTAGTTTTTAGACTACACAGTGGCCTAGTTGAGAGTGACCCTGCCTCCGAAGCCAGCGGTCCCGGTAAGGGCAGATATTTGTGTGATGAGCGCGAATATTTGATCCTGAGTCTTGGATGTTTTCTATGTATTTAAGTATTTATTTCTCTATATAAGTATGTTTATCGTTGTCTAGTACAAGCCTAGAGCTTAGTTTGGGACTAGGTCAATTTGTGTGAGATTGTCCCGTGAAATTTCATTTATTTATTTATATTTTACTACGGAACCCTAAAAAACGGACCCATAACGAGCTTTTTGGCATTCAATGTTTTACGTCAACTTAAGCGTAATGTTGAATTCAGTTTTGAATGAAAACCGGCTGAGTTCCAGACAGTGAAAGGGACAAAGATATACGGCTCCTATAGCCCCATGCCTTTCACACTGGAATTTGGCAAGCTCTATTCATAATACGGTCTCAGGTCGACGTAACAACCGACCTGTGCTGCAATTGGCTCTTAACCTAATATTTGTACTTCGATGTCTTTATGTTGGTGCTGTAGGGTTGCCTCTTGTATGTCTATTTTTTATTACAACTTGTTCACCTATTTGTTTGTTTCTTTGCCAGGACGTTGGAAGTCTTGCAAGTCAGTTATTAAATAGGTCTCGTTATCGGAATTGTACATATGATAATTGATATATCAATGACAAATTAATAATGCTGTCTAAGAGCTGATTTTATGATTGAGACTGAGAGTGACATTAGTTTGACACTTTTGACAGAAACATTTAATAATCAAAACACAAGCTTTATAATATTAGTATTTATGTATGTATGTATGTATGTATGTAAACACTTTATTGTACAAAAGAAAAACCAAAACAATACAAAAAATAAAAATAAAAAGATGTACAAAGGCGAACTTATCCCTTTATCAATGTCAATAAAAAATATTTAGTGGATGTGTGAAGTATCACGTTCGAGATAAGGATAGATATAATTACGATAACGCCAGCACCAATGCGTTTCACGAAACATAAAACAGACTCAACTAGTCACATCTCTACTTTTAAATTAGGTTTCAAGGAAATCTTTCTAAATATATGGGTATATAAGTCATTTATCGCTGATCCCTCGAGAACTGTTTAATTGTCTGGGATAAAAAGTAACCCATACATACAAGGGTTACTGGGCTATAAACTATCTCTGAATCAAATGTCATAAAGAAAAGTTGAGGCGTTAGGCCGTGAGGACGGAATGAACAAACAAACCAACACGCTTTCACATTTTATAATCTTAGTAATTATAAATTGTCAAAGTTTGTGAGTACCTACGGACATTTCTCTTAACTCCTTCAAAGGATTTTAATGAATTTCAAATTAATGGATTATTACCACTATCTTTACTAGATTTCCATAAAAATTGGTAAAAATTATGACACACACACAGGTTAGGTCCAATAAGTTGGGCTTGCTAAATCACGCAATTAAATTTTCTATTCAACTTTTCATTAGTGCGACGAAAATTAGCCATTCGTAAGTATACTTTGCGTTGCACAACGAAACTTTTTCCACCTTCATTGATTGTATGATTAACTACGTTTAACTATGGTCCAATTTGTCGTCCAAACGCAAACTGGTATTTCGGGAATGAGCGAGCTGGATTATAACATTTATAATATTCACAGTATGGAAAAAATTGTATAAAATAAATCAAACCTTGCCAAATGTGACAGCCCTAATGCACCCAAGCGGCTCCGAATACCGCAATCGGGCAAAAGTTCCCCGCGCAAATCTTCCGCAATGCAGGCGAGGGTTGTTTACAGAAAACCTCCACTGGAAGGCTTCTTCGTCCCTTTCACTCTTCAGTTGTGATCTCATCGAGGAACGGGGACAAAGGAGTTTCGAAGTTGGATTTTCAAGTGGGATAATCTCACGTGGGCAGGCAGTTTCTATGAGCGGAATATCTTTATTTTACTTTTATTTATTTAACTTTAACCATAGCAATATCGCAAGCTTAAGTGAACATATTCTCCTAACGCGCATAGGTATTTTTAAAGGCCTTCTGTCAAACTTTATTTTGAACTTCATATGACAAAAACCTGTGTTCCAGTATAAAACAGAAGTTTAAAAACTTAAATGAATACAACCTTATTATTTTGGGTGGTTTATCCTACTGATTAAAATCTAGAAGTTCCCGAGGGAATAACGATCATCGAAATTTAATTAAGTAGACGAAGTCGCGGGCAGAAGTTTGTTATAAAATAAACCATTTGTTTCAAACCCAATCGTAGGTTCATACATACCTAGCCAACCCATTAACTTGAAGTAAGTTTAAAAAAAAAAAATCGCTTTGATTATTTAGTACAGTTGGCAACAAAAGCTTGTCTCAAGAAGCACGCACTCGATCAAGGAATCCGTTTATAAAATATTAAGCTTTAAAGCGCAAATTTTTGTTAGTCGACTTCGGAACCCTACACTGAGTATGGTCCGACATGCTCTTGCCCGGTTTTTCTTTCTTATGCTCGTCGAATAAATATTTATATTTCTATTTCTAAATTAAATGTGGTTACAGAATTATAAACAAGTATTTTTAAGTTGTTGGTATTTCTGTAGCTCTGCCTACCCCACTCTGGGAATGAAGGCGTGATGTTATGTATGTATTTCTAAATTAGTCGTTTTTAAATATAGCAAGCGATTCCAAAACCTAACGTATGATTGACATGTTCGCGCTAGGGCAGTATCGTAACAGTTGTAACACAATCGTGAAATAAAACTAGAACAGTCCATAAAAAGCGAAAATGTTATTCACAGCTAAAAATGTATTCATTAAGTTATTAAAATGCTTAATTTAAATAAAACTCTGAATAGGGATGTAACTTTGGCCCCCGCTGTTTTAGGGAGCTTTCTCGGAAGCTTACACGTAGGTACTTAGCTAATTGTGATTCTGGAATTCCCATTTTTCGTTTGTAGACTACACGGCTTCAGCGGGGTTAGCACAAGTGGTCCACGACTTGTTTGTCCCTTTCTATCTAGTCTGTAGCGATAGAGACGCACTAAGCGACGAGCGAGAAAATGCAACTTGTGCTAAACGTACTGTTACTGTGTTGGGAATAACCTGAACGCTCTGTTCTGTTTGTCGTCTACCTACAATTTTTAATCACACAATTCTAATGTTGTTTTTCGCATTTAGGTTTTCGGAATGGCGCGTCCTCACTGAGAGCATTCGCGTGTAGTTAATATTCGAGTGGTGTGGACGTTGAGCCGAGCTTTCTTGTAGTCCACACAACTTGTATAGTCGACGCCGAACGCTACATGCGAATGCTCTCTCAGTCAGGACGCACCAACGGTAATGTTATCAATAACACTGTTGTCATATTTCATGAACTGTTAAGGCGCAGACAAAACCAATTCACTTATGTAATGCCGAGAATTCGTACGCTTTCTATCAAATTGTATTTGAATTAAACAACGAATATTGCCAGATCATACCTAACTAAGTTCATTTTGACGAAAACGCACAGAGGCGCCGCGGTAGCGGAGCGCTGTACTCTTATAAATTTAATCCAAGGTGTCACACCAGGAAAGCTGGTAAACGCGATTTGAAGTGTGGTCATTACTGTTTCTTATCATCATATTGAAGATTAGGTATATGTTGCTATATCAATCTACATTCTTTTTTTCCATAGTAGCTAATTATAGAGTCAAAGGTCCCATTTGCAATACTGGTTTTAAAGTAATCACTTGTATGTGTGGAATTCCTTGGTTTTTTGTCCGTGTTAACACGTGCCCGTGCGCAGGCAAAAACACGAGATCATAGGCTTTGATTGAGCATGCAGGTCTTTGCACCGTGGAAAAAAACCGTTTTTTGTAGTTAGGTACTTAGCTTAGCGTGTTAACGATATTATGGCTTAGCCTCCTAAGCCCCGATGTGCAATAGGATTTACACAATCAAGACAATTTAATTTGAACTACATTACAATGGGGATAAACTTCATTTCTCTTTGTTAAAAAAAATAAAATGGCATTATAGAATAAAAGTACTTGAACTTTATTTCCTTGTTGGTAGTTGCAAATTCCCATACACAAAAAAACCCGCTTTTAGTATGGCTTTGAAATGTGCACCTTAAATCAAAAAGTGTAAGTATATTTGATAATAAATAGATACTGTAACTTAAATTGGGACAATGTCATACAATTTGACCTCGTCCCAAACTAAGCTCTAGGTTATACCATGGGTCTAGTGCAACGATAAACATATGTATATAGAGAAATACATAGAAAACACTCATCAGTTATCCATCACCCAAATATTTGTCCCTACGGGAAATCGAATCCGAGGGACCACTGACTTCGTCGGCACTGGCACTAGGCTAAACGCGTCGTGTAAGGTTAAAATAGATAAGTTATCCTACCAATACTATAAACGTGAAAGTTTGTGTGTGTGTCTGTGTAACTGTGTACCCTGGATTAACACAAAGGCTATATATAGGAATTACGATAATAGGGACGAAGTTGCGGGCAGGAGCTAATAATGTAATGTATAATAATATCACAGATTGCCCATTCACCAACAGAGCTCACAATAATTAAAATTCAAAATTAGAACGTAATCGGTCAAGTTAGAAAGCGCCTAATCTAATCAAACCCAACCTCCCAATTATTTATCTTTAATTAAGCTCGTTACGACCATTAACAACTCTAAATAGGGACTTAAAGGCTGTCACACATGACGGAAAACTACACCCCGTATCGTAAGTAACGCGTACACACGCCGTGTTTGCCGAACACTCCACGCCCTTACTCTGATTTCGTCATTATAAACCAACCAGCGTAACTTTGCCTACAAGTTCACGTTGCCGCGCTTTTGTTAACCCACAAGTTAAATCGTGTACGTGTCTGGTTAATTTGGTTTCTTGGTAGAGGAAACTTCCAATCCATCCGTCACGCTAGTGTCGTGTGAGAGAGCGATATGTTATCGGGCGGTTTCAGAATGTGACGTTTTATAATTAGCACGTTGAAAACCAAGAACGCCGTATGGAGACGGTTTTGTATAGGCATATAGAAGCGTGGCTCCGATGTGACCTTGGTTATTTTTAGGTTTACAATTGGGTCGTCGTTTTTGGGTTGCCTTGGTGATTGGCTTATCATGTGTCTTAAGCCTACGTCTAGTCCCCTATTGACCTACATCTATTTCGCGACAGAAACTAGGCTACTATGTGTTCCTATCTAGTTTATCGAAAACCTCTAGAGAAACTGATACGAGTAGTCTGTGGACTAATTTGATTAACTGAAACGTTTTAATATCGGCCAACGAAATGTTGTTGGAGTCCTTTATTTATAAACACGAAATAGTCTTAAATATACTAAAAGCCATAAACACACTGCACACGGCAGCGCGCTATTACACTAAAAAGCATTCGTAAAGCGTGGCGGAGGCGTCTGCAGCATGAAACATGCTATGGTATGTAATCTTATTCTTTAATAATTTAGCACATACATACATACATAACATCACGCCTTCATTCCCAGAGTGGGGTAGGCAGGTCTACAGAAATACCAACAACTTAAAAATACATGTTTATAATTATGTGAACACATTTTGCACAATCAGGCCAAGAAGTTTACCAGTGTAATAGTGACAGGTTGCAAGCCCATCGCTACAAGTCCTTATTCCCTTAATTTAGCACAATTTAGACATAATTGGAGTTATTACAAAAACTTAAACTACCGTTGAACACTTATTTAACAAATGTCAATCCACAGAAAACTGTCACTTCAGATATGTCCAAGGCGTGTCTAAGTTTTTGTTATAACACCGAATAGGTTCAATTAGTAACAAATCCCTATAGAATTCCCTAGCTGCCAAGCGAACTAGGCGCCGATGCGGCCGACATCCGCGTTTCTAGACAGATTGTAATCAATCCCCGTCTTGTTTCAGATCGGGTCGACATACGATAGCGCCCTGATAACGTGAGTACATTAACATTTCGCCTGTTGCCATGCCGCTTATCGCCGAAAGTTACACATTTCATTTGCGGGCTCAAAGCCAGGCGGAGCCGGAGGCGTTTTAAGTATGGGAGTGCGCTACACCGCGCCGACTCCGCTTTCAGTGCGTTTGGGTCTTGACTTCGGGCTTTCGTTGCACCGGCGTCGAGCGGGAGGGAAAACAAGTATGGTGAAGAAGCTTCTCGCCGCGACTTTGGTCACGTTGATCATCTAAAGATTGTATGATTTTAGTAAAATTCACTCCATGTCTTCCCGTAGATGTCGTAAGAAGCGACTAAGAGAATAAAGGCTTGTAGTACTGTTAGGCGATTGGCTTGCAATGCAACCTGTAATCTTAGTCTACTAGTGCAAAATGTGGTTACAGAATTATCGACAAGTCCTTTTAGAGTTGTTGGTATTTCTGTAGCTCTGCCTACCCCACTCTGGGAATGAAGGCGTGATGTGTGTATGTATGTATTATATAATTACAATGTGCAGGTTTCAATTTTGGGAGTAATGATATTACATATAAACAGGGAGTAGATATATTACGGCCGCGCCGCTCTTAGCTAGCTCTTCTTCGTCTTTTCCGTATCCGTCCATCATTCATTTTTGAAACAATTGAACATATTGTAGTTTGTCTTTATTCAAATGCAATTTACTAGGAACGTAACATATCTATACTCTGTAATAACATTTTGTCGGATTTTTTTTCCGGGTACACGCGTTTCTAACTCGGGCCTGCGTTTGTTTTATATCGCGTTGCAACTGCCGCCGGTCGGCAGTGTGCCGTCTCACGCGCTCTTCACGAACCACGCTGCTCCTGACACGTATTTGGTTTGCAGCAGACTACAAGGAATCTCGCATCTCAACGCAAACGTATTTTCTATTTAATTTTTGGATATTTTAGTAGATTCACAAATGCCTTTGGCACTATGAGGACACCTTCTGGTACTTATGATTAGCCAAGATATTTAGAAAGATCCAGCACGCCAATTTAGGCGACATGTGCAATAAGTTTATGGAACAGAGATTTGTCATTGGTTTAGTAAATAAAATAGGTGCTTTTAACACTGAACGTTGCCTGAATTGTTTGTTTAGTTATATTTCTTGCTCAAAATGTAATTATTGACATAACACATGGACGTTTTACAATGAAACAAGATCCGGGGTTAACTCTGGTGCGCGGCATGGCCAGCAATCGTGGTGGGTTAAGGAGCAGCCAATAATGATTATCGTTGTTTTTATTCAAAATGGTTTAAGATGGTGGCAGATTTTATTTTAATTCTACTTAATATGTTATTGATTATACTGTTGTGTTCAGTTTCAACTTTGGTCTCATTTAGACAATGTCGAATAGAGGCCACCATTAATTTTATATCTGAGAAATTCGAAATGAACTTTTAAAACAAGGACCATCTTACTATTTTTTATGATGTCTTAAAAAAAAAAGCAAAAGCTAGTGGATTTAGTGCATCGCATCGCCATTTATAATTCTAACAATGCAGCAAAGCGTTGTTAACTAGATATAGTGTTGTTATTTAAACAAAAATAACTCAATATTATTCAATATATCCTGATAAAACTTCTATTTGTCTAGTTTGATTGAGAAAACGCTTGCATTTTTGCAATTTATTTCCGTTAAACGACTGCATTCACACAGTGGGCAGAATAATTTAAAACTCTTATCTTGCTGCACTTAGCTCCCAATAAATCAGCTTGTGTGAACCCGTGCATATCGTAATTATCATCGGGTAGGGCTTTTAGGGTTCCGCACGTGTACTATCAGCCCTATAGAACCCTGAGCCCCATAGAACGGTGCCACAGTGATCATTTGTTTGACACTTCTTGTGACTTGAATTATAACGTCACTGTAACACAGTTCGATGGTGGGGCAGGGTTCCATTGTGCTGATAGTACTTCACCTTGGACTGTTACCGGAGAATTCTTAAATTCTTTAAAATCACAATCACATCACACAAATTGACCTAAATAAGCTATACCTAGGCTTGTAGGTACTAGACGACGATAAACATACTCATATAGAGAAATAAATGCTTAAATATATAGAAAACATCCAAGACTCTGGAACAGATACTCGCGCTCATCACAGAAATATTTGCCCGTACCAGAAATCGAACCCATGACGGCTAGCTTCGTAGGCAGGGTCACTACCTACTAGGCTAACGCGTCGTAAATGAAAGTCATACTAGTATATTTCGTCGGATATAATATGTAAGGCAAGGCACTAATGAGAACAAATCAATAATACTCGTATTTTGCTTTTTATAGTCACTTGTAAAATCATACGTAGCTCTCTCGAAGGATCATATTTAAGTAATTAGCGACTCCCGTCTCGTTTGTATGATGACGTACTAAATAATCTTTACGGAACCTTTTTCTTCCTTACCCAGCACCTTCCAACCGTCCAGCTGGTAATTTTTCGCCAATAACTCAGCGCGATACGATCAATCGGTGTGCTATCGTAAATCAGTGCGCAGGAACGTACCATTGTTGCGCGACAGATGGGGCCGACTTTTTATGGTTTAATCCATGCCGAACTTGATTTATGTACAGACAATGTGCGAAATTAATCCGGGAGATGGCGTTAGACCCTGGGACGTATTGAGAGCGTCTTGCAACGGTTGTGCTTGGGGGTATGTTTTGAAGTATTAAACTATCCAAACATGGAGAAGGCAAACGACAATACTCTTTTTTACATAGCTCCTCTTTAACGTCCATTATAATTTATAATAAACTACCCGAATTACCAAAAGAAGAAACGACATTCGTATGATTCTTAAATGTTATTAATCGCTCAGTGACTAATTTAAAATCTAACCACAATGTCTTCGTCTCCCTAATACTAAAGTGCCCATTAGAGTTCGTAATTAACTGTGGAAATATAGCTTTTGATTAACCAAGACCTTTGTAACATTATGGCATTGCTGAATATAATATAATGTTCCGTTTACAGATTTCAAATCCCATCGGGCATCTGATGGAAAATGGGTTCTGTAGTCCATGGACTTGAAATCTCAAAATTGCAAATGCATTGCTTACCCTGAGGACTAAGATGTAATGCCTCTATTTTAGTTTTTTTCCGGCTTTTTTTAATCTTTCACTGAGACACAACAGTGCGTTTAAGCACGTTTAAGGCTGTTTAGCACCAGGGTTAGCGTAAAATCGCACTAAACACATAAATTCATACTAAACAGTGGGTCGCGTGGCATTGGGAGAGGGTTTGCTGGTAGCGATGAGAACAGACCTTATTCCACACAAAGTCGTTAAAGTTTTGTCCCTTTCACTGACTGAGAAATGTCATTTAAGAAAATAAACTATCTGCGTTTCATACTGATGTAATTCCGTCGGAAATGACATACATATCTTCCGAGATCCCGGCTGTTTCTGTCGCGCGTACCGCAACACTAAGGTATTTACTCACAGTAATAAAAACGTCGTAAACGCTGTCCGTCCATTGTTGTCGGAGAGTCGGTTTGTTTATGTTTGTTGGCGATAAACTGGTATATTGGATTTAAAGCTTCGTGGTGGTTCGCTGCGATGCTCCGTTTGATGTAGCAGGTCTGAGAGTAGACCACCTGTGAACAAGCATGTTGGGTTTCACCTACAAATCAGACAGACTTCTAAATCTTAATTTGGTTTAGTTTTACGGCGCAGAGGTGGTGTTTCGCGTAAGGCCGCTTCCTGACTTGTCGGTATGCGTGCAGTGTAACGTACAGGCGGCGTAAACGCTGCGCATTGATTGGTAGATGCCACTGGTTGCCTAAAAACCCTTGCCGATTCCGTGTTTTACTGCAAGCATACCGACAAGTAAGGAAGCGGCCTAAGAGTCATGTTGTGCTTAGGTGTCAGCTTACCGCTTCAGCGGCGCCATGGATTTAGATACCACAGGTTTAAAATAATCCGCAATTGTTTGCCTTTACCGAAGATTAAACCGGGGAACCCTAGCTTCTTAGGCGAGGTCAATGCAAGCTAGCCTAACAGGATCGTTAATTTAATAATTGTAATTTGAAGGGTAGCTATTGTGGTTACGGAAACGTGTTATGTTGCGACCATTAACAGCCTAAGGCATAAGAACAGATGATACACGTCATAATGCGTAACATCTGTTACAGTAACCGCTATACATTAGCTACCTTTCTACTATTAGACAAAACAGAACTTGCAGGAGTGCGTGCTCTTCAAATTAACTTTTAACTAAACAACTAAGGCTAAAATTGTTCTATTGTGCGACAAAGTTTCATAGAACATTTAATTGCATATGTGGTTACCGAAGCTATTTACCGTTGGTACATAATTTTTGGTTCGAAAGCAAAAGTTAAAATCGGTACCAATTTTCTTTTCCCGACTGTCTCGTTAGCCAAATTTTCATGATTAAGTTAGAAATGCATTTTTTTTAAAGCGGTAATTAAGTTGCGTAAAAATTTTTGTTTTCTTGCCACCAACACCTGAAGTGATGACCACGACCACTCTGTCAAGAGTGATACCGACAAAGAAGAAGAAGAATTAAGTTGTGTAGGATCGTTATAAAACTAACTTTACTTTACAATATTCAGGTCTATACGTGATCTTTGTGATTCGGAATAGTTAATACTAAGATGCAAATCCCGGTAAGGGCAGATATTTGTGTGATGAGGGCGAATATGTATTCCTGAGTCTTGGATGTTTTGTATGTATTTCTCTAAATAAGTATGTTTATCGTTGTCTAGTACCGATAGTACAAGCCTAAAACTTAGTTTGGGACTAGGTCAAATTGTGTGAGATTGCGCCTGATGTATTTATTTATTTATTTCTTATTATTTCTAACTTAAGAAAATGCTACAAGTGAAACGGGAATAAAAAAATCGTACTTAAGATAGGTTACCGTTGGAAACTAAAATCCGTCTTGCCAAGCGACTAAAAACAGATCTTGGAGCCTTGTCAAGATGCATAACGATGTGATTTTTGAAAATTGACAATAAGCTGATGACAGATTGGCCGACCGCTTATGTTAACTGTTAATATTTCAAGTCGATAAAAAACAGAAACGTTAGTAGCGTTTACATCTTGCCTAGGCTTACTTGTTTATTTTTTTGTTGCTTAAGACACATAATAGTTACAGCTAGGTGTGAGCTTATTATATTTTATTTCATTTCCACGGTCGCATTTCCAGAATTCACCTTCAGTCACTTAATGACGACACGCTAGCCTAGTTGGTATTGACCCTGCCTTCGAAGCTAGGGGTCCTGGTTCAAATCCCAGTAAGGAAGGGCAGATATTTGTGTGATGAGCATGAGTTATTCCTGAGTCTTGGATGTTTTCTATTATTTAAGTATATATTTCTCTATTTGCCCCCGTGTGGTTGCCGGGTTAGAATAGTGCAACTCCATGTCTTCCCGTGGATCTCGTAAGAGGCGACTAAGGGAATAAGGGCCTGTAGTACTGTTAGGCGATGGGCTTGCAACCTGTCACTAATACACTAGTAAACTTCTTGGCCTGATTGTGCAAAAAGTGGTTACAGAATTATCAACAAGTCTTTTTGGAGTTGTTGATATTTTTGTAGCTCTGCCTATGTACCCCATTCTGGGAATGAAGGCGTGATGCTATGTACGTATGTATCTATATTTCTCTATATAAATAAGTTTATCGTTGTCTAGTACCCATAGTACAAGCCTAGAGCTTAGTTTGGGACTAGATCAATTTGTGTGAAATTGTCCTGTGATATTTATTTATTTATATTTGCTCGTATTATGTAACCTTCTCTGCTAATCATTGCAAACCAAAGTAAAGATAAATGGTTTTAAGTACCTATATATAAGTATACAAACCAAAGCCATGTCCTTACGTATCCCCATTCCCTAAATGTGCCTATTTATTCATCAGCGTCCCAAAGGCGCCACGGTGAAAAAAAAAACAAACGGCCGCATTAAAATATGCTAATGGCGGACACGATAATGTTTGAATAAATGAATGAGAGATCCGCAGTTTTTAAGGACTCCCTGGTACCTTGACCTATTACACGCCCGTGACGCCACGCGGCGTCGAAAATTTATCTAAAGTGCGATCGCAGGCGCTGAATAAGTAGATAAGATGTTTCTCGCTATATACCAACTGTGCGAAAGCAAAGTTTTTAATTGCATTGTTATTTTAAAAGGTACTCTGGTTTATTTTAAACAATTAAGAAGTTTATAAATATATCAGGTTCGCTATTCTACTCGCTGCTCGGTAAAACCATTCTTAATTGCTTTTGATTATCGTAATGTCAACGTTATGATAGATAGGCCACCATCTTATCCATTAACCACCCGACAAGCAACAGTGTTCGCATTGTTGTGTTCCAGCGTGGGGATAAGACAACCGGTGAAATTACCATGAAAGTACCACCACTAAAGTTACCTATTCAAAGTATGCAAAAAATATTATTTTAAAAATGCACGTATGTAGTGCAATGCTAACAAACAACAGGAAAGCTACAGTTTGTTTCATTTAAGATGACCAAAAGCACTTAATGGAATTTTACAACTTCTTTTGTTGCTAAATATCGTCTTCAGACCCGGTGTGCCGTAGGAAGTACATAATCAAGGCAATTTATTTTAAACTATATTTTAATGACCATAAAGTTCATTTTTATTTGTTAAATTTAAAAAAAATGGCATTTAAGGGTACAGGAAACTGAATTTTATTTCCTTGTAAGTAGATTCAAATTCCCACTAACAAAAATCTCCTTGTAGTATTGTGAGCTTCACCAGGATATTAAAGGGAAAGATAACAATAGAAATCTTAAACACAATACATGTACTGGATTGGCTCAACCCGTCTTGATCTTGGAAATAAAATAATAATATGTTTTTTAACAAACTTTATTGAGATTAAAACATTCGAAGTACTTATTCTTATCGCTAATACCGTAATTGATTGATTAAAAAGTTTTAGGTTTAAGAATTTCACTTTAAATACTCTTTAATATCATAAATATACGAAAAAAAAATATTTACAAATGTATATGCAGTGAAATATCGACAAAAAACAGGAAAACTACCAAGATTTATTATTCACGGTGTCTTTCGGTCTTTTGGCACAGCTGCGTAATAGTTTTAGAACCCTACTTAAATATAACAATTAAACAATAGATAAGTAGTGGTTAGTTCTGCCCTCTTAAGCCAATAAGCAGTATCTCAAATTCAATAGCCAAAGCTGATTCAATCCTATCGTATTAGTAATAAGGTTGCATTTGCTATAGGACTTTTGCCTGAGATACTGCCATTTGTGTTAGCAGGGCAGAGTTGGTGTCAAATGGCTTTTAGTAGTCTTAAATAAATCAATTCCACGATTATTATTCACAGTGTACTTTCGGTCTTTTGGCACACTTGAGTAATTGTTTTATCACTAGGGAATAATGCAAATAGCCTGTTAAAATCAGTTATTAACCGTCTTTTTTTTGCTATAAGGAGAAGTCACACGAGCACTTAGGCCACCTGATGGTAAGTGGAATCTGAGGTCCATATATATATGAATTCTCAAGACTATAATCCTAAGACTTCAAATGCGTTTTCAACCGTGAGGACTAAGATGGAATGCCTCTATGCTAGTAATTTCACCGGTTGTCTTATCCCCACACCGGAACAAAACAATGCGAACACTGTTACTTGGCGGGTTGTTAATGGATAAGATGGTGGTAGCACCGGACGGACCCTGCACAGGGATCTACCACCACTAAATTCGGTAATTAATCGGCTATTTGCATTCCCTATTTCCAACCCTACTTAAAATTTACAATCAAACAATAGATTGTGGTAATGGTTGGTTTCATGTGTTTCTTCATTATCTATCTGTAATTTAAAAAAGGAATCGCAAAATGTGTTGGTAAGCGCATAACTCACCAACGCCTGGACCTATTTTACCAATTCTTTTTTTAAATGTTCGTTGAAGTCCAAGGATGGTTTTTACGGCGGGAAAAATCTAATATTTTCCGGGAAAGTCGAAGCCGCTGGCGGGCCGCTAGTCTTAAATAAAACCAAACGCATGGTAGTACAACGGGGCAAAACATACTTGGTTCGTATTTGTGTAATTTCTAAATGATCTTGTTATTAAGTAAAAATCCTTAATATTGTTAAGTTATTTTAAAATCAACGATTATACCAAAATTATTAATCATTACTGTTTAATCACGTTGGCATAGTCAATATGCCTGTTTTAGTGATACTCGTATGCTAATCATTCTAATATCTGATTTGAACCTGTTATAAATTAAACTTGTTCAACTGACGTTCCCTAACAGTCATAAACGATCGATTCAGTAAATAGGGGGGTGCCCTTTTTTGATTTACACCCCTAATGAGGCTCGATGCTTGAGGTGACATTTAAGTATTTTACGGGACCCTTCCAATAACATGCAAATATAGCAAGCAAACGACGTTTGTCTCTGTCAAACTGAAAAATGTGTTTTTTAATTTTATATATTCGGTCATGGTTAGGGCGTAAAGAAACTTAGGGTAAATGAGGGCTGCGAAAAGAATAAACGTATACGTACGTACATAACATTACGCTTTCATTCCCAGGGTCGGGTAGGCAGAGCTACAGAAATACCAACAACTCTAAAAAAGACTTATTTATAATTCTGTGATCAGATCACATTTTGCGCAAACAGGCTAAGATTTATACCAGTGTCATTACGTTTTTTTTTTTATTAATTGTGAAATTGTTATTTTTGAGAAAGACGTTGCCTCTCGTTAGAACACTCGATTTAAAAAAATCAACCGTACTAATTAGTTTCTAAAAACTTTAACAAGATAGTCCCAGTCCTCTTCCGAATGTTAAGGAGACATTTTGCAATGCTGCGAAAGACAGGTTTTTTCGACAAATTCTAGCTTTTTTACATGCTTTTTATTAATTTTCAATGTATGTATGTATGTATGTTCGCGTCAAATCTTGTAAGGAAAATTTGAACCACTTCCCGGAGACTGATTGAGCTGAAGTACCTAACCTCTATGACAATACAATAATATGGCACCATCAAGCTGGTCTCATGATGCAGTCGGAAGGTGGCGACAGGATCTCCGCTACACTTAAAGTAGACCCACCGAGTTTGGACTCATTAGGTTGGTCTTGATAAGCAGTGAATGACTTTGCAAAAAAAAGTACAGTCGGCAGCAAAAACTTGTCCCAAAATGAAATTTTTGACAGTAACTTTTTTGCTGTTAAGGCTTCCAGTGTTTCCTGTGGACAACAATCCAAATAAAATTTGCTAATTATACCTGTTTCATTTTCTACGCCCACGTTCGTTTCTTAATCATATACAGTTAAAGGAGACATACCCTATGTGTTCTTTACGGATTGAGTAAGTACGAGACGAATGAGCAGGTAGAATTGGCATCATATTGATTTGTGATTGCTTTATCTGTATTAATTTTTGCTTATCTTTATACATATATATTATAAATTTATATTATTTATAGCTTATTGATATGTAAGTGTATGTGTAGGTATTAGTGAGACCTTATGTTGCACCGCCAATACAATCTGCTTTGCCCAAAGGTTAAATGGTAGAGAATGCCTTACGGCATTAAGTTCCCTTTTTGTATATTAAGTGTATTCTTTTGTGCAATAAAGATTAAATAAATAAATAAATTAGTAACAAAGAACAAGTATTACGTTAAACCCAAAAAAGTAGCGTCGTAAGAACAAATTACTACTTGCGTTTTTATCATTACGAACCCTAACTTGAATAAATTAAACGAATCAAAATGAATCCAATTTTTAAAAGAATAAGGGTTTCGTTACGATTTCCTCGAACATTATTGTTTTAAAACAATTTCGTTACCGCCTCTTGCGTTTTACTTTAAATGTTTTATTATAAAGGCGACTCTAACTTATATAACACAAGGTTTACCTTAAATTTAGTGGGTGTTTTATTTTATTTTGTATGTCGTTAGGTCATTTACCTAAGGGCACGTGTACTCCGCCTCTTTAATACAAGGTTACCGTATAATTATTTGGATTAAATAAACACGCGAGCCTTCTGTCATTTTTTATGGTTAATTATGGCGGAATTAATAGTAATTGCGGTTTAAATTGGCTATCTAGCTTCTGGGTGGCGCTTCGTTATTACGAATTCAAATGTTTTTCGTTGGGTCTATGTCTCTTACGATCAATTCGTCAGATCTTAATTGACCAGAAAGCGTTTTCTTGACTATGTTTAATGATAAAAGAGAGAACTAGAAGTTAACTAAGAGTTAATTAATACGGCCAAATGTTTTCTTTTTATATCCATTGCATTAATTAGTCGACCAAAGCAAGAACCTATTGTTAAAGGTGTTTTTGTTAAGATGCGACTCCTTTCCTTCTTAATCCGACATCCTTTATGAAAGTAAACGAAATAACTGTGACTCTGGTTTTTAGAAAGGGAATTTCATTTAATAACAGTTTTTGTTTAAGTCCACCTGCCACGTCTTTGATCAGCGTCAAAACCGAAAATGTCCACAAAAAGTGTAAGAGCGTTGAAAAAATAACAATCAATAGACGCACATTAAAAAGACATCGGGATGTGAATAACAGTTCAAATGCTCATCATATCGTGTCGGTCCCAAAAGGGCATAAAAGATCTACTACTATATGGCTTGTTGGTTGTTTTGGGTATAGAGGTTCGCTAGTAAAGGACTGTCCTAATTTACGGCCCGACAGACATCACCTGTCGGTCCGCACGAACGGTAATGCGTTACAAATCTATCTTGCCAGTGATAACATCGGTTGGTTGATCTAACTGACGGATGTGCTCATTAGGTGAAATAATGATGAGCTTGTCTCAATTTGAAATATAATAAGTAATTGCTATTGGAAGGGTAGACAGAGCAGTGACAGTTGCAATTTGTGAACGAGTATAGTGGCCTATAGAAGTCCTATGCCGTAACCGTAGAATAAGAAATAAAGGCATAGAAGGAGCGATAAAATAAAAGACAACATACAGATACCTGTTATGCACAGTCTTATTGGGATTCAGTGTGTTAAAAAGAGGCAGGTCTGTAAGATGAAATTATGGTCGTAGTGTACGACTGCACACTGTTGCATATAATTTTGAACTAGGTTTATGTATGCAGACATTGTATAGGCTAATTACCATGGTGATAGTGTCCAGTTGGTGTCGTTGGAGACCAGTTTACACGAGTTGACAACACCTTGGTGTGTACCGCTGGTCTTAGCAAGAACTGGGGGTGATCCTTAACACAAAGGTGAAGTTTTATCCGGCAAGTTCTTAAGTCTCGTCGGAGCGTACAAAACACATTTTAGCGCGTGCCTTCTTAATTAGGCAGCTTTATACGACACTGAACTCGACTCACCTGCCTGCTGCCTAATTGAGGAGGCACGCGCTAAAATGTGTTTTGTACGCTCCGACGGGACTTCTTGCCGGATAAAACTTCACCTTTGAGATCGACGCAGCGCTGTGTTGAGAGAATCACCCCCCTGTACTCTATACTCTTTCCTTTTGGAACTTATTGAACAATCATATTTAAATTTTCGGGACAGGTATAGATTTGATGCTTTCGTTTTAAGGCTCCTTCTATGCCTTTAGTTATTCTTCTATGGCCATTTCACAACGTGTTTTTGAATGTGTTTTATTAATTTCCTGGACAGCACCTCACTACCCTTGAAACTATCTGATCTATCCTATGAAGTTTCTGCTCACGGCTCTAAATTTGGACCAAGGCTCAATTTACGTTTATCTTTATCTGTTACTCTCAGATAACGCTATCTGTATTTGACAAACAAACTGTCTTCTTAGTTGAAATAGATTTCCTAAACTTCAATAATACCGACTAAGCTATAACATTTAAAATAATAAGTTCAGCTCCCTAATTCGTCAGTACTCTCCCAAGCAGCACGCACAAAACCGGTACTGCAATTAAATTGAAATATAAAAATCTCTATGCCTTTCGGAGATGCTATCAACCCGGTAGTAAAACGCAACGCCGAATGTTAGGCCAAACATTATTTGTGCCCATCACATAAAAGATTTCAGTAACCAATTAAAAAGTCGTCGCAGGAGCGATCAAAGACGCGACGATTCTGGTGTAGCACCTGTCTGAATCGCAGAGAGGTGGTCGTTCCCGAAGACTTTTTGGTGACACTTTAACGATCGTATCTCAACAGATGTCATTCGCGATTACCTAAACCATTTATCCGTCCGCCTAACCCATTTTTTACATGGAAAGGATGTGCTTCTTTTTTGCAAGTTTCTTCGTTTCAAAGGGTTCATTTTTGATGTAGCTTTATTTGTTATGAAAGCTCCCTAGATTATTTTGACCGAGCTTAAGGTTAATGCCCAGCATTTGTCTCTAATTGAGGGACAAATGAAACCCGACTCCCAATCAAAAAGCCGAACACAAATTGGACGACAACGAAAGTGGACACGAAGGTCACGACGACGATAAAATGATTTTTAACAAGGAAGCGGCAGGTGATGGCAATTACGAATAGATACAGTTGTTGAAACAAAGCGACCTCACGCGCCCCACCGTAGCACCTTTCCTTATTGTTCCGTTTACATCTGCCTCCATTAAAAAAGAAGTGTCATAAATGACGCCTCAGATAATATTTGTTTTACAATGGTCAATAGCTAAACAATAGTGTTGCCTTTTCTCGAAATCGTTAGGAATAGTTAAAATAAGGCTGGCAACATACCACCCATAGATTTCGATTCATGAACCAGCCCGCGGTTGACAAAGGCCGCCTGACAATGCGTCCCGTTCCACCTTTGTTCTCCTCCATTTGCGGGTAGCTGGAGAAATGAACGCGTCTTCTCGGTAAGAGGATTCCTTTTTGTTGTTTCTGATGAATAAATTTTTGTTATTTACCTTGGTGAACAATGATTCGGATGACAAAGCGTAAGGTGTCGCGTCAGAGAAGAATATCGCCGTTGTTTTTTGGAGTACTTGCATCAATGAATTGTTTAATTACTTCTATACTGCTTAGTTAACTTAATTGTTTAGGATTCAATCCTTTTTGCTCTACTACTTGTAACTATTTGTGCTATAAATCCATTTGATACTTTTCAATGCGACTTTATTTTGGACTCTATATTTGCTACAAATCCTAAGACGATAATTTCGTCATCGATGAGCACTACAGAATCCTTAAACAAATAGATCATTTTGTATTTATATATTCGGTCTCCGGCATTGTCACCATACTTAAAGAAACATGTAAGATAATATCAATTATCTATAGACTGAAGCGCCGTTTTTTATGCGTTTAATAGGGTATAAAATTAGTCCCTCCATCAAGCGACCGCGATATTTACAAATCCCCTTCGGCGAACGTTACAAAAAAGATAAGGCGCTTCAAAAAAAATGTTCCTGTTATCGGCAAATTGTTAAGCCCCGAACAATATCGGTGCATCGGCTTGTGAAGCCGTTTGGCGGCACTCTTTTTCATTCACCCTCATTGGTTGAAGTTCTTGGAAAGGCGGCGGCGATTTGGCGCCTCCAAGATAAATTTTTTCGCTTTGTTGTTAGTTTTTATCCTTAGGTAGGTATTTGGCGCTTCGTTTAGCGTTCATCATTATGCTGATGAGGTTTTGTACGTTTTCTACTAGATTGTGTTTTGCGGGGCTTGAATGTTCGTTAATTTAAATCCATCTTGTCTAATCTTCTAGAGTGACAGATGATTCTTTGATTTTAATTTACTCGTGACCGGTGGAATCGTTAATATGATTTGTAATACTTGTAATAAGTCGATGACTTATTAACAGGTAAGTGATTTGATTTCAATTGATTCCAAACGGTACTCCTGCGACGCTTCTAAGCGCAGCGGTATACGTTCCGTTAAAAACCACTACCAGTCACGCTCGTCTTTATTTAATAGTCTGAGTTTGATTGAAAATTGATGGACAAATAATAACATGTTGAAGAAATTGGCGCGTTTTTGTCCTTCAGTTAATTACTAAAAGGGCAAAAGTCGGCAACCTGTTGCTTCACTATCTAATGATATCCGGAAACTAGGTTATTAATGAAATTATAAACTATTAAGGGTCAAGGATTGCCGACACCTGTATCACGCGAGCTCAATTTGGTCGCAGCAGATGTTTCAATGAACATGTTGCGACTTGCTTAGACCCTTTTTAAACGCTGCAATAGAAAAACTAGAAATATTATGCGTTATTGTTGCTATTCTTGTAATTAAAACATTATGTATATGTCCAGGCATTCAAGTACTTTTTATTAATAGTACCTATTCGATATATTTGCTGAATTAGGCGTTTATAATTTAGTTTTTTGTCCCTCGTTTCCCTTGAAAGGAACAATAGGGTAAACAACCCTCCGGCTTTTAAACGATAAATTCTCTTCGCAGAAACTCCTTGCGATGTTTTGATAACGGCCGACGTTGTTTTGCCCAAAACGTTGAGTTCGGCCAATTTAGAATTAAGTTGTCGGTTTGGATATTTAATTGGGGATTTAACAAATTTGGGGGTTTCTCCTCCGTTTTCCATTTTCTATTCTATTCCCAATGCAATTTTACTAAAAATTTAGAAGCTATGTCAATTTGACCAACAAGTTCCGTGTTTGCGTTTAACATGCGTCAACATCTTTACTAGAATCATGATAGCATACTTTCACAATCCTGCCTACTGATAAGGAACAGTCTAGATTATTCATCTAAAACTAAATGCCTAATTGTACGTAAATGAGGTCGTTCACTGTCTGCATTCCGAGTTCAAGGTGACTCCGTATAATCGAACTAATTTAAAGAACTACGCCGTCTTGATTAGTACGGCAGACTTATTGACAGTGCTCTGTTGTGGCCCACAGATCTGGTGACTCATATTAATGTTTCTGACATCAGACCACTTCAGGGCCCAGAGAGCGCGTTTACTGCCAATGGATGCAATAGTGAGTCGTCTATGTATGGAAATTATGGAGGCTGGCGTGGTTTGGAATTGGCGGATGGGTTTTTTTTCAAATGTATTGAATAATGGTAATTGAAGTTCCTAAATTGTATTACTCATAGACAGTCATATCGTCTACTAAAACAAAGACAATTGTCTGTTAGAGATTACAAAATAACACTTGAACGTTAACGCCTGCAAAGCTAATGTATGGAATCCCGTGTGATATCTCTTTCAGAGAGAATGGTTCCAAGGAATATTGTGAAATTTTAGTTTAAACTGTGACTTTGTCATTACTAGGTAACTCGACTAACCATTATTAGCATAGCTGGGATAACTCGGGGCAAGTTCTAGGGATTTGATATCGATAAAAATGATGTCGATGTAATTAAATACTGTTTATGACACCATGAAAAAAGTAAACAGACTAATAAAAGGTGAGGAAATTTCAATAATCAACATGAATGAGAAATTGGCTTTGAGTCATTATACATATTTTAATAATGCCCCGTTGACCACTGTGGACGTTGAGAGAACGTTTAGCAGTTCAAAGTGGATATTTTAATCTCTACGGCAATCATGAATACTGACGAATATGGAAAAAATATTGGTCGTTTAGTATGAAAATAATTTAAAAATAACCTTATAAATACGTGTTTTAATGTGTTTATTTATTTATTTCAAAATGAGGAGAAAATAAGTAATATTTATTTATGTCGAATTATTTAGATTTTAGCAGTAACATCGATGTACGTATATTTTTTGTCGATAAAATATTTTGCAACCTCACTATAGATGCCCCGATTTATCCCAGGTATGATTAGTAGGTAACTCCAGCAAGATAGCATTTTGTATTACCTTCTTTCACAATGGGGTTGCCATACCCAATCGACTATGGTTGCACCGTTGAATGTGTCCACGAGTTCGATCTGGATAAGTTCAAGTAACCCCTCTGATTTTGATATCGCATTAAGATCCTCTGATCGTCGTTAAGTATCAACGTTATGATTATTTTATTTTGACTCAATATCATTTATTCTGCATGATACGGGCGGTGTAGCTCGTTCAATATTGCGTTGGAATGTTCTTTTACCAAATTTGGATTTTAATACGTGGTTCTGAATTAAATGTGTATAATTTATGAATTTAGTGAGAGAAGAAAATTTGAAATTTAATGAAACACTTATTGTACAAATCACAGAAACTCAAATATTTACAGGACATTAATGTACAAAGCCGAACTTGTCCCTGTAAGGGATCTCTTCCAGCCGACCTTTATAACTTCTACGCGTACGTAGTCGCGGGCGTCCTCTAGTTGTTTAATAAATACATTTAGCTTTGATTTGCGAAGATGTTCGTATTGTTTATGTACATAATATCTCGTCGTGAACATCTTTGGGCTGCTATGCATTATTTTTAAAACGTTGGCCAACGCTTATCCGAAGATTCGTCTGATGAACGTCTCTTTTGACTAGATTAAATGATTTAAAGTTTTTATTCTTTGTGTCACACGCAGGGTTCAAAGGCTTGTGAATTTTAATTTCGTGTTAAAGATATCAAGCAAACTAATCCATTACATTCAAGGTTAAACTCCAGTTCTGACGCTGCAGGCGTCAACATCCGTATTCTACAAAAGCATGCTTTTTGTCGCGGGCGCGTGTATAGCGAAAGTTAAAAGAATCTCGTTTGTTTATCACATCACGCAGGGTCAATCGTGATGCCGTGTTACTCGAAATAAGCCAATCGTGCGTCACCCTAATTGTCTACGAGAATCGGCAGTTAACGCTCCTTGTTAGTTACGCCATTTAGGATTCTTGGTAAGGGAATATATTTGTGTGATAATACTGAAAATTATAAACGAGAATACATTCCCCCAAAGTGGGGTAGGCAGAGCTACGGGAATACCAACAAATCTAAAAAGCCTTGTTTATAATTCTATAACTACATTTTGCACAAACAGGCTAAGAAGTTTACTAGTTTATGTTTATAATACTAGGCGGTTAAGTCAACCCTGATACATTGTCCTTTGGGTTGTTAGTATGTTTATCGTTGTCCAGTACCCATAGTACAAGCCTAGAGCTTAGTTTGGGACTAGGTCAATTTATGTGACACAGTCTTCGGTTTTTTTTATTTGTATTTATTGCACAACTATGACGTTACTGAACATTGAAAGCATTGTTTTACTACCGCCGCCAACAGTAGTAAAACAATTATAAACCGGTTTGTTGCGTGTGAGGGAATAGTAATATCAGTATTGATTTACTGCTGTCAATATTATCAATATTTAGAAACTTCATGGTTGTGCAATGAGTCAGGATTATTTACAGTGCCCCTATTTTCTTAATGTCTTTCGGCTAGCTGTCGCTGTCTCACTCGCACTCTGACAGTTTAATTGTCACTCGTGTGTAATAGAAAAACCAAGCTTGCTGATATACATTAAGAAAATACAAGGTCTGTACGTCTTATTTACCGAGGTATTCTAGTTTAATCTTGCAAGTCAATTTTAAGCTCCCGTGTCAAGTTCCCGTGTATTCGCGACCACCATCTTGTCTTGTCCCAAGCAGTAATGCTCGCATTGCTGTGTGTTGCCAAGATAACCGCGGTGATATTACTAGGAAAGAGCCATTTTATTGTAGTCCTCAGGGTTGGCAACGCATTGGAGGTCTTAGGATTGGAGTGTTGAATAAGCAAATTTATTACGGGTATCAGATCTTCCTTACCATCAGGTGGCCTGTGTGCTCGTTTGCATGATCTATGCCACAAAAACAATGTGACATTAGCCAACCTTAGGAGTTTCGTGTCTTGCTTCTTAGACCCCGCCCCGACTTTCTCGTTTTAACGCAATTATCGTCAGTAAAGTGCTGAGACCTGTTGTTTTAGTCACGATACGTGTAATTGTGGCAAAATGACTTATCAAGGCGAAGGGGTAGGCGTACGCCTTTTACCCAACCCATAAATTTATCGCTTTTCACTTCGTCGATTGTATCATTTCATCGAAAACTATTTTCTGCTGAAACCATGAGGGAAGACTTATCACTACCAAAATAAAATTTACTCATGCTACTAGAAATAGGTACGAGTAACTTACGATGAAATGAAAATTCTGCGTAAGGATACGTTCGTTAAAGGTGTTTCGATAAAATAATAGGTAAAACTTTTCATAGATTCAGCGAAGTTTTTTATATTTCATGTTTTGCTTATATTTGAAAGTTGTGAAACGAATTCAACAAAAACCCTTTTTTTTTACAGAGACTCATAAAAGTATAAACTTAAATTCGTTATAATTAAAGTGTACATTAAATAGAATTTGGGAAGTAAGGAAACAGGCGTGAGCGTAGTTTGGCCTATTAGAGGTGAAAGGTTGATTTCTGACGTTCTATGTTCGTGTTAAAAATGACTAAAAGGACGTGAACTCTTAGTTTATGCGACTGGATCACGATTTTTTTTACAACCTACATTGTCACGAGGGTTGGCCTTGCCTACTTGCTTTGTTAAGTTGCGTAGAATTGGTAAAATTAAACAGATTTTGAAAGAAGTAGAGCAAACTGACTGATTATCTGACTTAGTTTAGTCAACTATAAAGGGTTGTATCCACTTCGTCACCTTACATTGTATAGGGTCCAAAATCTCTTTGTAGTCGACTGTACTATGTTGCAATGTATAGATTTTTTCTTGATGGGTTAGTTTGAATTACAAAAAGAAAAATAAACTGATTAAAAAACCAAGGTGAGCACAGTTGCTCATCTAGTTTCCCAACGTTTCGACTGAAATATGGAATTAAAAGAGGCGTTTACAAATCTTAAGCTAAAAGCATCGTGTTACATTACAGCTGGCAAGTGGAGAGAAAATTTCCATTTTCGGATGGATTTCAACGGGATAGTTTCCTAATTTGGATATCAATCAAAGGCCATGGAATTATTATAGCAAAGTGCATCCCAGGCATTCGACTTCTTGGTTATTTTTGCTTCGCCATATTCGGATAAATACGAGGACGTTGTTGTTTTGGCTGGGGACAATCTCTTACAAAATTGACTTCCTCCTATACAAAACTCTAGGCTTGAACTTCGGTATAAGTGTACTAAATACTAACCCCATAATGCATAAACACACTATCAACCGAGCCTTTATTAAACTTGTTAAAACCATATTCCATTTGACGTGTTATCGTCTTGTTTCTAACTCATCTACCTTTACTGTTAAGTAAATGTAGGTGAATAACTTATGTAAAGGACCTGTTACGTCAAATTTCAAGTATATGATGTGCACAACAACAGATGTACAGATGTACAGGGCCTCTATTCAACTGCGTTATAGCGATATCGTGTTTGACTCGTTTAAGAATCGTTTATGTCACAGTCGCCATTATTGTACGTGACATAAGAGTTATCAAAACGTTGACAATACGGAAACAGGTCAAAAACGATATCGTTATAACGAAGTTGAATAGAGGCCCAGATGTCTTACAACAACATACCTACAACAGGTCCACTTGAGTTTCTCATCTATAACAGCTATCATAACGTTTAGAATACGACAACATGTTGAACAGAGGCCCTGGTTTTAGATAAAGTATTTATTTATTGTTTTAACTTGACACCTTTTCCCATCTAAGGTTGTTTTGAAGAGATCGCTAATCAGCGATAAGACCGACTGTTGTTTACCTGGGTCTTTTAAATTGTGCTATTTCTCTGTAATGTTTTTGTTTGGTCGACAATAAAGTGTTTTGTATTGTATTGTAATCCGTCAGATGCAAATGTCATACTCGTAATAACAGATAGGACAAAGCATGTTTTACTATTGTGCGTTCATGAATGTGTGGGTAAACATATTAACCGGCAACAACTTCACAACAATGGGGCAATTTTGCATTTCGTGTAGCTTTTTCCTCATTCCCATGTTTTGACAGGTCCTCATTTCGTCTTGGTCTCTGCTAAGTGCAAGTGAAGCCTCGGCGTAAGGTAGTTTATTTATAAAAGAAACTTTCCTCACCATATAAGTCAAGTGGCCGAACACTTTGTGGCGGTGTCTGTTACGGATTCGGAGTCGCGTAGCCAGATATATCTGGATGTTTAATGACACCGCGTCTCACACCGAAGCATTGCGTGTTGTTAAAAATGCACCGGTTTGACGACTTGTAGAGTTATTTATTTAAGCATATAGCGTATTTCGAGTGTACTATAGTAGCCGGCCGATGAGAAGTCAATCCTGACACCTGTCATCGCAGTACAATTTATAGCCTATTCTTAGGTTAGAGGTTATAATTTGTACTGGAATGACAGGTGTCAGGATTTACTTCACAACGGCCGGGCACTATAAAAAGATAACTATAGATCCACATTCAAGGTCCTGAGCCACGAGATAGTGTTAGTTTGTACAGATCTTCCAGGGCACTCGAGTAATGTAGATGGTAGCGTTGTACAAGGTGCTCCATGGTTTAAGTTATGGATTCATTAAGGGACTAATATCCCACGGCATGTGTCGGCAACATGTCAAGCGAAGCCGGCCGATTTCGCCTGACATATCTGGGGACATCGCGCGACTTATGTCCGTAGTGATGTCAGGCGAGATCGTGCGACTTCGCAAAACTTCACCTGCCATGTCTGGCGACATCGCGCGACTTATATACACATAATTATATACGCGTGACGCGCGATGTTGCCAGACATGTCGAGCGAAGTCCGAACGCTCTTCATGGGTTAACCACTTTTATTTCAGACAAATATTACTGTGTAACAAGTACCTATAATCATGAATGCAAGAAATAATAAGTTTGTAAGAATCATACAATTATATTATTTAAAAAAAAAATATAAATATCTCGGGACAATCTCGCACAAATTGACCTAGTCCCAAACTAAGCTCTAGGCCTGTACTATGGGTACTAGACAACGATAAACATACTCATATAGATAAATAAATACTTAAATACATAGAAAACATCCAAGACTCAGGATCAAATATTCGCGCTCATCACACAAATATCTGCCCTTACCGGGATTTGAACCCAGGACCGCTGGCTTCGGAGGCAGGGTCACTCCCAACTAAGCCACCGTGTCGTCAAATTTTACCTTATAGTCGCTATTTCAATATAGCTGGCACACTGAAAAAAAATACCTATTAATTGCCTAATTCAACGCTGTCGATTCTCAGCATGTTGACCCATAGTTCATAATTAAAACTAGGTATAAGAGGTATAAGAACTTCTGTCGAAAAAGTTTAAAAGGCATATAAACTACGCATGCTACCCACGTTCATTGACACTTATAATTTAGTCATAAACTCACCACAATTAATACCAATAAGGAAACTTATATAATATAATTATGTTTATACCTACAAACGCATTCACCTGGCTCCGCTATAAATAGCATATACTACCGTATAAATAATTTATTTACACATAAAAACAATCGGCCATGTTTGTTTACTCACATACCTGTATTGTATAAACATTTGCTGGAACAGTTACAGTATGTAAACGGTAATTAGAAATTCCGCATGCCTTATGTAGTATGAGCTCTGTCTGTGGTATGCCAGGTGTAATTATAGCAGAAACACGCCGTAGCTCATAGAAGTTATTGGCCGTGGCCATCGCGTTCTATGCGGTGTAAATGAAACTCTGGAGGTACGTTTTTTAATTTAACTCTCACATTTATAGATACACAATAATATTTTTTAGTTGAAAAAAGCGAGTCTGAGGTGGTCGCTACGGTACCGCTTTTAGTGCGTTTGCAGCTTTATTTTTGTTGTTTGTAATTAAAGGTCATGGTCGGAAATCAAAGAATAGCGGGGTTTGTTTTTTAATGGTACACAGAGTCAGACGAGCAAGCGTGTCTGTCATCTGATGGTAAGTGATCACCGCGACCTATGAACACTGGAACATCAGAAGGATGGCAAGTGCGCTGCCTTTAAGAGAAAGTTATGAAGTTTACTTTTCGT
The DNA here is from genome assembly GCA_949316455.1 of Acleris holmiana. Lineage (NCBI taxonomy): Eukaryota > Metazoa > Arthropoda > Insecta > Lepidoptera > Tortricidae > Acleris > Acleris holmiana. The sequence goes on from OX438772.1 coordinate 2,881,426, forward strand.
CCCTATGTTACATTGGGTCGAAAATACCAACGCCTACAGTTGATTTTGTAAAAGTGACAAAAAAATGCATCACATTAGCTTTTTCACTTGTCACCAAAGTATCGTGCGGTGTGAGAGGCGGTCCGTTTAGTCGTTTAGGCGCGTCGGTTCCTACATACTTTTTGTCTCCTGACGATTCTAAATCGGTCCGGGTCGGTGCCGGTCTAATTCCGGGCCGGCTCGCATTGTAGGCTTCCTGTTGCGTAACGTCCCTATCTTTATCCTTCACCAATGTTACTTAATCCTGTTTCGATGTATCTTCGGGACACGATAGAAACAGGTACGTAAGACTAGATGTACCTTGTCGCGGTCACGTATTGAAATGAGAGTGGTTTGAATTTAGTATATCATGGCTGCGACAACTTACTAAAATGTTCAGCTACTTCTGAGCTCGACCGTACGGTTACACAAATTGTGTATTATAGAAACAAACAAGGAGTCCTTCCATTTAGGGAAAATACAAGTGGAAGCGTAGGATTACCTGTTCATGAGATTGGGTTAAATCATTTGCAGTCTTGGAATCGCAAATCTCTTTAGGCATAAGACAATCACCTTATTCCTCAGGGTTGGTAACGCATTTCAGGTCTTATTATTATGGTCTTGAGAATTCAAATGTCCATGGCTCTCAATAACACTTAACATCAGGTTGCCTGGGTGCTCGTGTGCCTTCTCCTTATCACAAAAAAATAGCTCACTGACCATCAGGTGGCCTCACTGGCCTGTGTGCTTGTTCGCATTCTCCATGCCATTAACAGAATTGGTCCTAAATTATTTGGGAAATTTTGCTGTCCTGTCCCGTGCTTCTTAATACAAGATAACTAAAATAGGTGTCCTTCGACCTAAAGTGGGCAAGTAATCTTACAAAAACTTGAACACTTTAAAATAGCTACATGTAAATTATATGTAAAGCTTCCTGTTTCACACCAGGTCAATGTCCTGCTGCTTTCGAAAACCTAAGTAATGCCAATTCATGTTTGCACCCATCATTGTTACGTTTGATGTTGTACGGACTTCAACACCCTTACGATCATTACAATAAGAGTGTTAAGAACTGGTTGAGGATCCTTACCAGCCCATTTGGTTTCTGATCCAAGATAAGATTTTGTCGTCGGCGATAGAGATCTGATGGCTTGGTGACAGTAACGTAAGTGAGGATGAGACTTGAATATGCAATGTCATTGAGGAGGAAAACGTATTGTTTGATGTAGCTAAAGATATTGTTAACAGTGTAATAAAATTTGTCGATTTATTAAGTATATTTTTTTATTTAAATACAGAAGAAACGGAAAGAAGAGAGGGCTGAAAGTTTTATAGTGACATGTAGACACCGTAACAAATTACCGAGTAGTGCCAAATAGGGTAGGGTACACAACATAACACTTCAAGCCACAGCGCTGATTTTAAGTGTATTATACCCCTTTGATTGTGAATAAGGTATTAGTGGTGGGATGTCGTTCTTGTAAAACTGTTTATCAAGATCTAGTATAAAATAGTGCAATTTACTTGTTAAAAAGTTTGTAGAATCTTTACAGACTACTGACAGCTGTAGCTACAATTTTGAATGCCATCAACTCCTATTTTTCAAACCTCTTGATATGTGTGTCACTTTTATGACATAATTTCGCCGAATTAAGCAGATTAATTACCCACTGATACACACAATGATATACAAAGATCCCGAGGCATCACCGATGAACAAATACCATGCCAGCTAATAAATAATACAAGTCAGATTTTAATTGAATTTGCCCCTAAGCATGGTACGGCAGGTTGCAAAACTTCACCTACTTTATCCACTTACAGAGTGTATGTGGCTTGTTTGCCTGCTGGTCATAATAAAGAACCAGTGAACTATCGTAGCTGCTGGCCGGCACGCGTCGCTAATTAAAATGTGCCCTTCCAGCTCTTCATTACGGCGCAGACGCGTTTTTGCGCCGGAGCTGGTTTTGAGGCGTACGGCTTGGTAGTACTGCGCAAGTTGCTTAGCAAGCACATTGATAAAAATAAAAGATCCAAACGGAAATAATGAGATCGTATCATTTCATAACCAACGATCCACAAATGATTAATGAACAAATTATCATTTGACAACCCGCATTTTTTTTCGAAACTGTATTTTATTCTGAATTTATTTCATCGTGAAGAACCCTATAGGTTAGGTTAGGTTAGTTTTATAAAAATCCTGAATCATTTGTAGTTACAGAAAAATGCGGGTCGGCAAATGATTAGGTTGCGTAACGATGCATTTGTCAAAGATTTGTCGGTGAAAAGGAAAAAGGAAAACCGAAAATAATATTATCAAACCCATATGGTATGAGCTCGCCTATGTCGATGCATACATGTCTTGTAATTGTTCATGTGCATTAAAGAGTTTACATAAGTACATACGATTATACAACGTGTTACAAAATAATCCGTAAAAAAGAAATTACATAATTACTTTAGTGTCATCCCTTATTAATTAACGTCAGTTCAGTACCTATCTTAGGTATACCTACAGTACTACTAGGGTTGACACTACTTTCGTATTTTCTTTTTTACGGATTATTTTGTAACACTTGTATAAACGTATCACCTATTCTAAATTTGGCGGTTAAAATTAGTAATGCGATGACAAAATCAGAGGACGACTGCGATTTCGGACGCGTAGAACTAGTTTTCCGGTAGGTACTCCTCCTATTTTGAATCTATTAGGGGATGAATTCCCAAAAATCCCGTCTTAGAGCGCCTTAGGAGGAATATTCCCTCCAAATTCCAAGCCCTAGGTCCACTCACATCCAACAGTTTCGGCTGTGCTTTGCCTGTCGGTCAGTCACTCACGGTACTGCTATAACTTTTTTTATGATAAGGAGAAAGGCACACGAGCACTCAGGCCACCTGATGGTAATCGGAATCTGAGACTCATAGATATTTGAATTCTCAAGACTCTGAATACCTACTGCAATTCCAAGACCTCAAACCACCTGAGGACCAAGATGGAAATGCCTCTATGCTAGCAATTCCGCCGGTTGTCTATTTAACCCTTAATTTGGCAAAAAATAAAAAAGTCGTGAATTCAAACCCTAGTTGATTCAAACCCCAGCATAAAAAAATATCAATTAAAAAAATACAAAAAGTGAATATTATGTTATGTCAAGTATAATGGACACTATCAAATTAAGGGTGATAAGTAAGTATCCAGAGAGTGTACAATTTTATTATAATTGTTAATTATGATTTGATTCTCTTAGGCGTATCACTTTTCAATTCGACTCGGTGCAACAAATATTAACCGGCTAGAAGTTCTTTCGTCAGAGAGTACAAAACACATTTTTGCGTGCAATCTCGATTAGATTAGCTCATCAATCTGATGTCAATCACTCTTACCAGGCCTTCAGATACTTCGATATTAACTTTTTCTTGCAATGCCAAGTGACAGCGATCGTCTTCAAAAATAAACGCGCTCCAATACAAACATGCATATAATAAAAAATAATTCATAGACACAATGTTAAAAGCGGTATCCCCCTGTCATTGTCTACGGGAACATTAACGCGTGCCACAAATAAAAACGAAACAGGAAACGTTTAAGCGTTTTCGGTTACTGTATAGTGGATTGTCCCCCTTATTCGGTCGGTGCAGTGATGCAATACTTTGTTTACCAATGAGTCAAGTTTATTTTAAATTGTATACAATGTTAGGGAAAATGGTGGTCAATATATGAGTTCAGAATTCTATTACTTCAGCGTTGATTAATTATATTCACAAAATCATGATTTACCTTCTGCTGTTTTCCTGTATTCTAGGCACATTAATCAAGCTTATTAAGCAGATTTACATCGGCTGCAACTGTTTTGTTACTTTAAACCGCAGTACTACCGCGTCGTGCGCTTGAGCATTGCATGCGCGCGCCCGTAGAATCCACGTATAATCGCGCGTTTTAACAGATTCAATGCCAACAACTAGCAATTGCATGCAATTTGAGCACCGCCGTAGTGTCACGGGCAGTGATTGTCCAGAGCTTTTTACCCTTTTTTCCGCGACTATTAGCTGCGCGCGCGCCGCGTAAGGCGGATTATTGCGATTCCATCACGTGATATGTTTGTCTGGGGCTTTTTGCGAAGACGTTGGAGGTGGTGAACTGGAAACGGAGCTTTTTTGCTATCTATTATTGTAGATTTTTATTCTAATTTATCGGGTAATAATTAGTCTTAGGAGGTAGACTACATTTATCAATAAGGAACCTTAAAAAAGTGCGAGTTTTGCTTGTTATTTTTTTACGTTAATAATATGTAGTCAATAAACAAACGACATCGTATTTGTTCGGGAAAGCTCGTATTTATCTCGCATTCCCAGTCTGCTTCAATATCCATTGATAAGCTAAAATGAGAAGGCAAGATATCTTTATGCGACATAAATTGCATGATTGATTGTAAACTTCGATTTGTAGGTGCTTATGTCACCGCGTTGCCACTTTTTGCTTTTCTCATTTTCCTCAATCACCCAAAAGTTTGCTGGAAGAGAACCCTTAAAGGGATAACTTTCTCTTTGTACGTTCCTATTCTGTAAGTACCTACAGTCTGTTTAAGTACATACATTGTTTAATAAATGTTAGTGTGTCAATCAATAAATAAAAAGATGTACAGGAGAAAGCAAGAGACACCCCGAGCGTTTAAGAACCCGTGGAGCAGAGATAGAAGAAAGTTACGTGAATCCAGAAACACTCACCCAAAGTTTCCACACCGCACAGCTGATAACGCGCCGATTAAAAATGAAATAAATGAACGACAGTCGCATTCCTCTCGGGTCCTCGACTCGACCATTACTCGGCGTTTCCAATACGCCAGCTAGATTAAAGAACACGAAGCGATTTTTTCCCACCGCAATCGACTACTTAACATTTACAGCTGTTAAAATGACCAATCAAACGATATTGGAACCAAACGCGAGGGTATAGGGGCTCGGGGTGCTTTAGGAACGGTGTTTTAATGGTGTAGGCGTGTTTGGGTTTGATAGGCAGGTCGGCAGACGCTGATCGCGAATGTGATAGATATAGCTAAATAACCTTAGGCGTGCGTTTGCATTTGTGTTAGAAAGAAAGTAAACACATTAACAACACGCAAATAAACATAATAGAGTGATGAGGAAACGACAGATAGTGTATGAAGAAGCATGTAGGTGTACGTAGACGACTGTCGTCATTGAAACAAGTAATGATATCGCATTGCGATAGATCGGTAATGGTATGGTAGGCAGAGAGTATTATAAATAAATGAATGCAGTCCAAAAATGATGATGCGTTTTCCAAAAAAAAAAGTAAAGTAGACAATACCAAAAAATATATGGACCAAAAACCCAAAATCGATGCAGCAGTTAAAAATTTGCTCGATTTCATTAGACTGTTTTTTCTTAGCAAAATTTATCTCGCTTTTCCATTGTCAGCAATGGAAAACAAATCATTATTAGTATTATTTCACCCAATTGGGAGATCAATTTCACTGGTATCTTTAAAAAGAGTTTTACTGAAAAGAAAGGAAAGCGAACAAGTGCCATGATAAGAATGTAAAAACAAATCGGACGTTTAAGCTGTAACAAATATGGACCAACTTTGTAAATATTTTAAAAGCTTAAGCAGTAATTTGACGTCTTCCTCAATTTATATTCATTAATTAGAATGCTTAATAGTAGGATCGTGGTCGTAAACCTGAAGCGGATTTGAAATGGAACCGTGACTCTTTAACGATTTTACTAAAGGTCCACAAAACGGTAGTTTATGGCGTAGTAATAATATTAAATGGGCCTTTAACCCTAAAGTTGGTAGGGAATAGTGTAAAATAACCCATGATCCTTGAAAGGGCCCTTTAGGGTTTATTGGATATTAGGAAAATTTCGCTTATCCAGTCGCCACTTAAATACCGTTACGTCATGGTGTTATTAAAACTTGAAGGGCCCGACTAAAAATTCCAGATTAATACTATCTGCTAGTTAGAGTTATAGCGTCCCTATCCTTGTCATCACTAATATTATGAAGAGGTAAAGTTTGTGAGGTTGTAGGGGGTAATCTCTGGATCTACTGAACCGATTTAGATGAAGTTTGGTATGGAGATAGATTGAGTCCCGAGTCGCGGGAAACAGCTAGTCTAAAATAAAATGACAGAGCTATCATTCATCTGCCAGTGTTAGGTGGGTAATAAGCGAATTTATTTAGCTATTGTGGATGAGTAAAGATATTTCAGTCTTAACTTTTGTAAAGCGTATGTAAATACGATGAACTGTATTTATCATATTAGAAAATAAACTTTTAATTCGATTAAACCGTGTTTTACTGTCCATAAAGAAACCACTGATATAATCAAAACGTAAACATACGCATTAGAAGTCAATAAAAAGTAACATAAACTACGAATTCCACCAATGTAATCGGGTATACAAAGTTGTCTTGTTAAGAAAGTAATAAATTCTGTCTAAAATAATTATAGCTACACCGGCTTTGCTATTATACCTATACCTACGGGGTCATAGCAAAACTAGTGTTATGTGATTTTGACATAGTTCAATTTTTCAATTTTTTTGACTTTACAAATTTAGAAAACTCTTGGGAGAGACAAGCTCCGTGACGTGTTTGGGTCAATTTTGTTCTGTATCATTTGTTAATGGCTTTTCTTGACAAAACAGCTTTTAGATAGGCCTAAAAACGTGTCTAATTTGTGCTTCCCTTTCTATCGCATAATTCTGATTCATTCACACGTAACCCAGCGCATACAAAAGTCACCCTTAGGCCGAGTTGTTTGATCAGTAGTAAACTGGAGTAATGCTTAAAATATGACACATTTCCTTGAGATTTAACCATTCGTTACGATTTTTAACAATTAGTTTTACTACTGATGAAACAACAGGCCCTCAGAGATGCAAGCCCATGTATTAGTAACTTCACGCCAAAAAGTGCAAAGTGCGTAAGGCATGTCACTACACGCTAAAACCACATGTCTGCCTCAATTAATCTATGCACGTATAACCAATTTAAATCCCCAAAATATTTTCTTAATGATTACACACCTATGCCAAATGTGTTTCCACTGACACCTAATCCTTCTTTTTAATTGTAACACGTTCACATACATCTTGAAACATAGCATGTTTTAGTAATAGCTCGTTTTTGTCGACTATAGTTCGGCGCGTGTACAAGGCTATCGACCCACGATTGATATAGCCGATACCGCCGACAAAAAGAAAATGCTATCTCGGATAGGGTTGACGACGTTATAAAATTGTTTATTGTTTATTACTGCGTATGTTTATAAATTTGTGGCACCCTCACCGGGGACCATAAGAACAGCCCTCAACAATCACGCCTTGAAAATACACCAGATGGAAAACCACGGTAGGCTTAGGGCATGTAAAGCTCTTTATAGAAAGAGTTGATCAGTGCTGGACCAATAAACTTTGGAAACTCAGCAGAAGACAACTCTGATGCATTATCGGTGTGTTTACTAGGCACTTTGGGGTTAAACACCTCCTGGCAAAGATGGGTCATTATGACAACACAGATTGTAGATTGTGCGGCGAAGAGGTGGAGACAATGAAACACTTACTGTGTTAATGTGATGCCCTCGCCGGAGTAAGAATGAAAATCCTTGGCTGTGGCTACTTAGAACCTAAAGGCTTCAAGGCACCGCCATTGCACTCCATTATCCGCTTTCTGAATTGGGTTAAGCGCTTATAAAAAGAGGGGGGTCACAAAAGATTCCATAGGGTCGAAGTGTATCCGTAAGGACCTCATCGATAAGATAAGACTAGATAAGATGTTTATAGATTTGTTTAATGGAACGCGGTTAGATTATGTCGGTTACTTTTTACCCAGATCCACCAAACTATAAGCCCGTATATGTCCGTATATACTTGTAGTAGGTGAAGGTACTAGGCAACCATAAATACATAGAATCCAACGAGACTTGGAAGCATACTCGTGCTCATCACGAGAATATTTTCTGTTACATGGGATCAAATCCGGGACCGGTTACTTTGTAAGCAGTTACACCTATTAAGCTAATGTATGTATCTACTTATACACGCCAGTGTACAAAAAAAGAGATATCAATTATACAATAGACAAAAATATAGCTAATCGCATAGTCAAAAGTACTACTTTTTTTAGATGGAGGCTTCTGTTTTCTATAGACTCGCGTTTCCAGATACTGTCGAGCTACATACCTAGATTAGATGTCAGGCCCCTATTTTACCATGCCGACGGTGAAAATTGACAGGTAACAATTCGGTATACATTGCAAAGTTAACAAGTTCTTGCATCAATTTGACTCATAATAGGTGCGCAATTTACGTTTAAATGTCAAATGTCACGTGTCATTATCTGGATGGTGAATTGGGGGCTTGTTCTTACTAACATAATAAGATGTGAAAAGATACTGTCTTTGACTGCCGCCGAATGATCCCATCATAGCCGTATTAGTATCGTATGTAGGCGTAGGTACTGATTTAACACACTCAGTGTATTATAAGGCTCAGTGACTTCCAAATCACTGAACGCCACGTCAAAGTCTTGATGCCACATAATTAATCTAATCGTGGGAAGTAATTTATAATTACATACCGATTACTTGGTACATCGATATATGTGTGCATCGTATTTTTTTTTATTTGTGTTTGTCTTTTTTGACGAATTGATTTATGGCTCGTCGATTATAAATAACGGTTGCTCTTAATATTTTTGATTTATGATTTCTTGATTTACCCTATTGAAGGTAGAAAAGACATTGTATTTTGCGTTTTGCAAAATAAATTATCAAGGGACAATCTCTCACAAATTGTCCTAGTCCCAAACTAAGCTCAAGGCTTGTAGGTACTTACTAGACAACGATAAATAGTTCCGCTAGTTTTGTAGGCAGGGTACCAACCAGGCTAAACGCGTCGATACAAAATGTCAAAAACATCTTGACATATATCATGATTGACATGAAAAATTACTAGTTAAGTTACTTAGTTACTAACGAATTGACGATCGCTTTGCTTAAACGCTAAAAAAAAACATAAATAAGAGAAATTAATATCGCGGCAACCCTGAAAACGGAATAAGTGCGAAATCACGGTTGACCTAGGAAGCGTCTGTTAACTGTCGACGGAGCTAACCGCGCAAATACTAACTATACTAATTGCGCGGGCGCATCCGGGTCGAAAAGTTTACTTAAGGTGACTCGTGGAAATGTATATCGACTTCTAGTGACGTTTTAGGTGTACGCTACGAAACCGATGTTTAATTTAATACTCTAGTGACTTGAAGACCGAGCCACACCGGAAGCGTGGGCGTTCCACTGCGTTGTATAGTATGAATCTTCATATAATATGTCACACCGCGTTACGCGCAAGTGCACGCGTACTTCACGTAAGCACAAACATATAAAAGCAATTATGTCAGACAATAATTATAGACCCTAATACAATACTAACCCAAAACGAGTTACAGTCGCATACTTTTTAACATTTCCGCACCCGTAAAAGGCTCACGTTCGCTCTCTCACTCACGTAATATATCACATAATACATTGATCATCAGTGCCCAGCACCCTCATCTATATTAACATTTTGACTCGGCTTTGTGCCACGGGCGTTGAATTAGTACCTATATTCTTCCTTTAATACAGTCACCAGGCCTTTTATATTAAGGGAAGTTGATATCCGCTGGTGTCGTCCATTGCGAGATCTTTATGGTTGTACGTGGGTGGTGAAGGTCAGGTGAGGAGCTGTCGCCAAGGTCACGAGGCTTGTTAACCTCATTCAAGTTTGGATGTAACAGTTGCCTAGACTAGATGGAGTACGTCAATGAATTATGAGATACTATATTACTAGGTAGAGAACCACAAATTTTTCAGTATTCATAATGTTTACAGGAGTAAAACATGTAAACAACTAAAACGTTCTGTAACTGTAAAAAAACACTGGATAAATAATGAAAATCCCAGAGCTACGAAGTTTTTTCGAAATCCATCCGGATCCCACCAACAAGATAAGATACCAAATATCAAAACGACATAGACATACATTGACGGACGGACATAAATTACCAGTTTTTTCGTGATGTGCACCGTAACAGGACATTCCAAAAAAATCTACGCAGTATCAAAGTGAGTCAGATCGAAATACCAAGTCGTAGGATTTGTATACGTGATTGTATGTTAATAGCTTTCTGCACATAGCATAGCCGATTAGGACCATTGATTCAACGGAGATTGCTTGGTAAGAATTCGCGAGTGTCAAAAGAACTGGTTACCTAAGTCAGAAATCTGCCTGGAGCAAACATGTTTGTGAAATGCCGCACCCACGTAAGGTCCATACGAACTGACTTGTCTTATTTAGTGAACACTTTTATAACCGCAAAACGCATATTTTTTGGCTTTATTCGTTTTCTGGTTAATAAAGCAACTAGACACCAAATTTTGCACACTATTTTTCTGATTTTACATCACGGATGGTTTTTTATGCCAAAATTTTAATTTTAGGCGAAAATGGCGCATTTTGGGGTTACATAAATAAGACAAGTCAGATGGTATTCAGTATATATGTATCTGATGCCATCTATAGTGTCATTACAGTTACAGATGCACTCTATATCCATTCTAATAGCTTAAGCTTAACTTAAAAGTGCTCAAGCAAGCAGAATTTTAATAATACATTTTGCTATTCTGTAATCTGGACGTGCTAATAGCAAACTTAATTGTTAAGAGACTCCGGGAAAAGTGATCATTGCTGGTTCAAATGCGCGATTTTTGGAAGAGGGCCACGATCAGCAGTGGACGTTTTTCGACTGATATGATGATGATCATGAGCTATGTTCTTGTTAATGTACAGTCACCGAATAAAAATTTTGAACATACTTAGAAACTTGTCATAGTTAATGTCATTGTCGTTGTCATGCTTGTCATTGATGTTCAGTTTGAAGCTTATTATGACGATCTACCAATTTTTTTTAACATGTTTGTTTGGGGACTGTACTTACAAGTGGTAACCATCATCGGTTGAAAAGGTATAAATTATTATTTGCCTTCAGATCATGACACTATTTTTCCCCTTTTTCCGTAGGTTCTCTTTTTAGTTTGTCTCTGAATTCGTTTCACACTTACTTTAACTTTCCTAATGCGAAACGACATTATGCGTCACCTTGTTATTTTCTGATGAAGTATTTTTATTAAATTCACTTTAAAAAGAGTTTGTTGTGAACAGTTCATCCGCTTTAGATGTAAATACCGGCTTTATATTTATCATCCAAAGTGCGACATGATTAATCAACCGCTTTGCGTCATTAACATTCTTTCACATTTGTATTCGGCAGTTCGTCACTTTTGGAATCATTTGCAGTCATGTGTGTAGTTTACGTATTAATTACTATATCAACTGACATTTCATGTTAAACATGTGACGAAATATATATATATATATATATATATATGTGCGTCTTTATTCAGAGTAATAGCTAGCCAATACACAGAACGACACATCTTAAGAGTGATTCTGCAGTAAATGCTTCAGCAAAAGACAAAGGCAATGGCTTCATTGACTATTGATTTGTGAAAGATATATGCTATCCACAGCTTTATATCTATCATAATACTTACAATAATATACATGATATGTGAAAGAGAAATGATCTCGTCGCATCTTTCAACCGCCATAATATCACGATTCATTGGATACTCAACCGAACCGGCTTTGAATTTATCTTTTTGGCCAAGCTTAGAACAAACTCAATCTCGACCTGTCTAGAAATATTCAAGGGCAAGTCGCATATTTTCAATGTAAATATTCCGTTGGATATGGATCTTAAAAAGTTATTTTCACTGCGGCCTTGGCAGTGAATTATGTGTACATTTGCTTCAGATCGATCGCGGGGTTCAAGGAGAGTCGACGCAAACGTCATTTGTATCGAGTTTTCTATGCCGCCTGAATCGGAAAGGACGTGTTTCAATTGAAACTGTTATTTACATAGGCTGTTTTGCTTTGGAACTAGGTGAAGGCCAATCGGGTGTGGTGTGACGTAATGTGAGTTTCATAGGAGATCGTAACTAGCTTTGTCGCTGTTGCCATGGGAGATCCTAGAGGTTTCCTCGTCTTTGCTGGATATCGTGGTTAATTTTGGGTTTGACTAATTGCGGGAAGCCTTTGCAGTTACGTAGACTGAGAAACCGACCGTCAAAGTCGGTTACATTTATGTTATCACTTGCTTTGTTACATGTGTACCTATGTGTGTTTCTATGATGTATGTTGGACATTGTTGATTTTAAGCCTGTGGTAGTCCACTGCTGGACCTAGATCTATCTCATTGTATGTATGAGCACCGAGTGCCGGGCATGATCCGCGGCCACGTTCAACCATCGTCGAAGAATTGTAGTTGTTTCATCATAAGAAAACCACCATTATGCGAGTAATAAGAATTAGATATAAAGTGCCGAGTTGAATGCGTTCTGCGTAGAATCCACACGTGCCTAGTTCATCCTCCACACTCCCCTGATTTGCGTTTGGTGAACTGAAGAAATTTCTATGTGAATCTTATGTGGAGTGAACACGTTATTTCAAATATCCAAGAAAACGTAATCGCGAACCATATTAATTTTGGTACGCGGACTGATTGATGCGAACGTTTCATGACGGTAATAAAGTGCTCTATTCTAAACATGTTGTAGGATGTATTCACCCCTGCCGCGCTCGCTGCCAAAAATAATAGTCCACCGCGACTGGTCGGGCGGATAAAACGGAGACGTGTAACCAGAGGGTTCCGCGTGTTACATTATAATGAAAAATGTTTCTCGTTTGATGAATGTCAGTCATTAAAGTAAGTTTCGTTAATGTGTTGATTTGAATAAAACATTTTAGGGTGTCCTATTTGTAACGTTAAACAAATACTAATGTTATAAACAAATGACGCTGAAACGGCCGACGGTAGGACCGATTTGGATTATAATTTGGAATGGAGGTAGCATATTCCCTGAATTATTACATGGGCTGAATTATCATTCCGAAAAATATAAATGTTCCCGTGGCGTGATCAACGCGAACGAATGCGCGGGCAGAAGCTAGTATTTATATAATCATGATTACTCGTAAATTAACTATTGTAACGTTACAAAATTATTCAGTTTAAATATGTCCCGAAGGATCTCTACTCCGGCGTAAGAGATAGCTAATAGGAACCGGTAAGCTACCGCCATTAAGTCTAGCTAGTGCCAACATTATACAGGGTTCAAGGTCGGCCGGAGTCATCCCAGTCCGAGTGCGCGTGCGCACAGGCTCGGGAATATTTTAATGACTCGCTTTGATGCGCTGGAATAACGTGAAAAGATTATAGAAGATCTTTTTGTGTTTTCAATCCACGGGGGCGTGCACCGCCACTAAGATGTTTTTTTTTTTGTATAATATGTCATAGAGAATTCAAACGAGCACACAGGACACCTGATGGTACCTACAAAATACATTTTCATTCTCAAGACTACAATCTGAAGACTTATCTATGACTGCAAGTGCGTTGTTACCCGAGGACTAAGATGAAATATGGACTATGCTAGTAATTTCACCGGTTTCTTTCTCCACACCGGAACTCAACAATGTGAACACTGCTGCTTGGGGGTAGGTTAAATTTTCCTTGCACTATCTCCTGAACATACAGTGAAGTATAAATGGCTTCCACTTTTAAGTCTATCTACGTATTAAATCTTGGAGTGCGACTTGGTGGGATCAAAACACTATGTGTATCGGAAATTTCTTGTATTTTATTACGAACTACAACGTATTTTCCCGTATGTTTCTGACCGAGGCTATTTAAAAAGTGTTAGACATGTATTTGAATCATAATTAAAGATATAGCACGTTACTCAGCCTTATTTAACAATACCATTATATAATTGGAAGTCCCGGCCCTTACTGCATGTACGATCATCCAGAACCCCCACTTGTACCCTTCCCGGGTACGCCATTTGTCCGCCACTTGTAGATGTTCCGTATTTATGTGGCGGGAACACCCTCCGACCCTGTGTTCTCGTTATGGCTGTATAATCAAATGTGCCCGTTTAGATTTATAGAGGTGTATGTAACAAGCCTTATTTTTTTGTTGAATTAAAACAGACTCCGGGCCATGGTTGTTACCGAATGGGCCACGCAAGATGGCTACCAGAGCAGAGGCAGTCGAAATAGGATATGGCGAGATAATTTGGACGCGGGTGGCGAGAGCATGTACACAATAGAGATGAATAGCGGAAAAGAGGGAATTCTGCTGTAGGACACTGAGAGGGCTGAAAAAATTGTTAAATATATTTATTTCGTATGTCGACCGCATGGGAGCTTTAACAAATCGTGATTTTACTAGAGTTTCCAAGAGGAGACCGCTACTATGAGAAGAGCCGCAAGAAACGCAGAGAATTTCAAACATATCACTTGTCAGTGTCTTGTATTAAGCTCCGGTAACAGTTTTCGACCAAGCATTTTCTGCTGCAATGATGCACAAAAAACCCTGTAGATTTCGAACGATGCAGAAAATCCAGTTCCAATCCAGTCAAAGTTATCAAGTTATCTTCAAAGTTATTTGCCGATACTACCTACTATAAATCTACACATCTCCGTTCCTTATTCATAATTCATAACTCATCTTATATCACCCGCCAATGTTCTTGTAACAAATTATTCTGATGGGCATTACGTAACTTATCGAGTATGCTCATCAAACAATGGGCGATTGCCGGTCAGCGAGGAAGTGACTTCCGTCGCAGGCGTCACGTGTGTCACTGCCCATTGCCCAGCCAAGTTCAAGGGCTGCCGTTCATTACTCTAGACGCTGAAGCAGTGCCAACAACATTTTTTGATCTATTATCATTCTTTATTTCAATCTCTGGGAAATTCGTTAGTTATACGAGTTAGCAACACGTGCGCACGTTAAAATAGAATGTACTGGACCAAGTCGGTGAATGCGGTACCGTTGCTATCGTCGTCGTCGTTGTTCTCTATGAATAAAATTCAGTATACGCGAAACAGACAGACTGAGAAACTCACTTCTGCATTCAGAATATTAGGTGCAATATGCCTTCACGATCATTTATTTGGGAATGTGTTGGGTTGATAGTGGTAGTTGCTGTCATAGGATTGGAAATTTGGAAATTGTAGTTTGGAGTAGCAAATTTCTTTGAGTCTCAGATCCCACACACTATTGAGGTGGTCTATGTTGCCGTTTTCCCTCTCTATGCCATAAAAAATATCTCCTAAAATAATTCGGAAATCGGGATAAGTAAATTCCGAGATACGAGTAACAATCTTTGTAACATCATCCATATCCACAGCAATGATCTCATCAACGCTTTTCCGCCAATCAAGAGCTCATATTTTAGCGCCGCCGTTCTTAGAAACAACGCTTTGATTACTTCGCTAACCTAATAAGTCAATTGCTGTATTCGACTGGGCTACTTGACGGGATCCACATAGCTGCGCGTGATTCACCCGGCGACGGATCTCCTAATCAGGCGCAAGGACGTCTCGAGACCTACGCGATTTGTTTTATGGGTCTTGAACTCGCTATTGTGGTTGGGTGTCGCGTTTAAAAGGCCTCTTTGAAGTAATTTAATTTTATATAGCAACGTCATATGGCTGTTGGCTTCATGAGTTTGCTTTTCGTTATGCTAATATGCGCAGTTTGTGTTATGTCACTTTAGTACGTAGAACTGTTAAATACGTAAAACCTACAAAGTACAGTCACAACACCAGATTGTCGAGTCATTCGTATTTTGGCCGTGTCATGCAAATCGGGTTTAGTCGGTTGTACTCGTATATCCAGTGTGTGTTACTTGGTTAAATTATGAGTAGCGAGTCGCATTACATTTACCTTGGACAGTTGACTGTACCAGAGGAGATCTGTTGCCACTTTTCGACTTTGAATTTGAAAAATTTATTTGACGTCATTATATTGCATTGTTATCGGGATTACGTATGTCAAAAATTCTGCGAATTCCAATAACAGGAGCTGGTTCAAATCTAACTCCTCTTGGTCGACATGCCTGTCTCAAGGTATGTCTAATTCAATCTCAAGTCGTAGAAAACTGTAATTTTTCTGTTACGGCCTTACGTCTTATAGCATACACTGAGTGTAACTAAATAAAAACTTGTAATAATAGCAACATGTTACATATTAACAATGTGTTACACAAATTTCCTATTTCCTCTAGCGTCTTATCACGTTTGATTAATGCGCCCGTTTATTTATTGTCATCTTGTGGGACCTAGGACAGATGGGCGGGCGCCGAACGGAAATTGTACCATTACATCTGCTTACATCATGGCGACCAAATAGGTCTATTGCTGTTAAATATGATGACCAGTGATCGGTATAAGTAGTGCTAATTTGGCTAAAGTTAATAATTAAATTGAGCAGTGAACACCATAAGTTTTTAACTTGATTGTGTGAGCCCTTGTCACAGAACATAATCACTCTGGCCCTTACTTTGTGTAAATCAACAGTCAATTGGTTGACCTGCACAAAGTGTTGCCATACAACTGCGTAGTGTGCGTAGTTAAATGTTTATTGGTTTTTTGGTTGCGTGTGTTTAGTTAATTTGTTTTTGTATTAGATGGTCACTTGGTTTTATTTTTGTCTCCTTTCTTTTTTTATTGTTATGTTTTTTATTGTCTCTGGTATACGTGATTTCACTCAAATAGGGGCCACAGAAAATCAGCGTCGTGGGTAGTGGCTCGCCACGCCACGGCATCATGCTGAGTGGTACCCTATTTGACACTATTTGATACTATCTTACTTCTTTTTTTTTCATGTTGTACATGTATTGTGTCAAATATTGTCAACAAAATTATTTATATTCTATTCTATTCTATTCTAAGTAAGATCATATTGCTCAACACAAAACTTCAGCTTTTTAAATAATGGCGATCCATTATTCCGCAGTGTTGCGCCAATGTTAAGTGAGTATAGTACCTTAATCAGTACCTAAATCCCTGAAGACCATATCTCAACACAAGTTAACACAACACATAACGAGTACTTACAGAAGTCGACAGACGGAAGGATAGAAGGAAACAATAAAGAGATGGAGACAGAACAAGGCTCTTGTCGTTGCTGTATTAGTGATGCAAATATTCTCAATTCCTCTATCCTTATTCCTTTGTCTGCTTGTAGGTACGACATGACGGTAACTTTCAGGTCTTTTTGACTTTATTCTGATCTTGATTATTTCTTCTATGATTTTCTTGTCAAGCTGCCATGTCGAGAATATAATTTCGTTATCAATTATCATACACAATATAGATACTGCGGGATTATAGACAAATTATTCGCAAGTTAGATATTTCTAAACATTAATTTACTTGTGATTAGAAAATCGTTATTTGATTGATCTGCGTACGATTTATTGCAAACCTAATTCAAAAACATTCTTAATGGAAAAAAAATTGTAAGTATAGCGTGCTAAATTAGAAATGCAACGCGAAGTGCTTCACTAATTAGTGAGTAGCAACCAAAACATTATGATAACGAGGTGATTACGTGTCAGTGCCAATAATGACCTTTGAAACGCTAATTTCTAGATCGATCTTGATTGAAACGGTAACTGAACTTAATTAACTACGTAACATGTTCGGCCTCGGTCTCTTGCCGGCCGTCTAAAGCGACGCACGTTGCGTCAGTATCCTTAGGGAATTCGCTTTACTATGAAGTCGCGGCAGCGGCGTTGCATCACGGTCGAGGTGTTGTCTTTGTAAAGAGCCTAGGCGCGGGCGGCTATACTTCGTTCCAGTTAATTAAATGAAAATGAAAGAGATCATAAAACTAAATTGCGCCGGCGTTACCACGCGCCACAACCTCGACTATTCCGCATCTCGCCTCGACTGTGAGCGTACTGCGATGTACTTCCATGTAAGACCTAGATGCGGCGCTCCGCTTCCGTGCTTGAGCCTCGACTCCGCCTCGTCTTTTGAGCGAGCGAGTCGTATGAGCGAAGTCTAGGCAAAGGCGCCACGGCGCCGTTTCACGGTCGAGGCGCGATCTTTTTTAAAAAGCCGAAGCGCGGGTGGCTATTGCTAGGCTGATAAAATAAATATGTTGATACAATTTCAAGCCCGTGCGGTTGTCGGGTTAGAATAGTGCCAATCCATGTCTTCCCGTGGATGTCGTAAGAGGCGACTAAGGGATTAAAGGCTTGTAGTACTGTTAGGCGATGGGCTTGCAACCTGTCACAAATACACTGGTAAACATCTTAGCCTACTTCTGCAAGATGTAGTTGCTCTGCCTACCACTACCACTCTGGGAATTAAGGCGTGATGTTATGTATGTATGTAATTTCAACTTGTAGAGGCACGGGCTCTATTCTATTGAGTAAAACCATATTGCTCTTGACATGTTATCGTATGTTAACGTAGTTCTTATTTACTTGACAGTACTCGTAATGGTGCCTGAGTTAGAAACAGCCTCTGTATTGTAGTAGTGTACAGTTCTTTACATGACGAGTGCATGAATGTACCTACTTACTTTATTACTCGCAGGAACATAGGGAATTCCCGTAGTGAAACTACTTCCGGAATGAACACAGTAAGTGATTGTAACAGGGCTCTAGTTATGTTTCGAACAAGTGTACATACAACTGAACGGTTGTAGCACATCCTTTCTGAGAAGTCTGGCGGTTGTCCGCTTGACTCAGGGTACAGAGTTCGAGTTCGTACGATAACCCGACATCTAACGCACTAATGTGATTCCTTTTGACTTCGCCGAGCTAGATTCAATGCCCGACGCGCTGGTTTACATGTAAAATTGACACGTAATCGAGTAGGCACTCGGAGGCTAAATATGCTGGGCATGAATGGAATTCCCGTGTATAGATCATAGAATTTTCATAGCTAAATATCTACTTAAGAACAGGCCAACTGCGCACTGAGGGTTCCGTATTACGGAGTTGACTGTACAAAGAAAAGAATCTTCATCGTTGGTGGAAATCAAAAACATTGTATCCCTTCTCGTTTTTGCGTTCCTGTTTAAAATTACGTTATTACTAACTAGCAATTCTCAATAGTGTTATTTAATCATTATCAATTCACTGAGTAATATATGCGATTGAGACAAAAAACTTAACGATCAGATCTCGTGTAAAAAAATAACCGCAAATTCATCAAGAGCTTTAAAAGCTTTTCAAGAAGCTTAACCTCTGGGTCCGGATGGGCGGGTCATAGGTTCAAACCTATTTGATCCGACGACTTGATGACGGGAGGGCATTGACTTGTGGTATTTTGTGAAATTAACTAGTGGTCAAAGTAAGTGAGTGAAGTGTGTGTAAATAGTTTTTTGTGGCTTGGGAATGGATAAGAAAACGTACAAAATGAGGTACTTAGTTTGATTTCTATCAAATCTATTAAGCGCTTTGTTATACACTAGCTTAATTTAACACCTAAACATGGCTGGGATTCAACGCGGTAAAAACGATATCGTATTTGACAAGTTTCCGTAATGTCAACGTTTTGATAACTCTTATGTCATTTACAATAATGACGACTGTGACATAAACGATTCTTAAACGTGTCAAACACGATATCGTTTTAACGCACCTGAATAGAGGCCCAGGTCATTGAATATAGAAGTCCCTACAAAAATGGCTATTTTGAACGTCACAGCTGACGCGAATCGAATTTATGTACGCCATTTTGATGTCGGACTATTTTCGTTTCCAAAACAAATCCCAAATTAATATTATAGAAGTCAAGTTCTTAGTCGTAGTCGTGAAAGTGCTGTAATCGTTATGTAAATATTCTAATCTATTCTATTATATAGTCAGCTTTACTAAGAAGTTTAAAAAGTCCTTTAATCATTAATCCTTAGGATAAGTATAGATACCCATATCCAGTCATCTTGTGATTAGTTTTCCGTGAACTATATAAATGCTAGACGTATTTAAATCATGAGTTGACTCATAGTTGAACAATCCATTCATCAGCGTCCGAAGTAGATGAGTCAAACCACAGTACCTACTAAAAATACTCGTCTTATGTAGTTACCGGGGACAGATTAAGATCATTAATTGCGAATCTTGGCCAAATTTTACAGTGAAAACAGTTCCTTCATTCGAATTCGATATGGCAAACTAGTTTGTAGAGGTGGGTTTGCTTGACCCTAATCGAAAACCAAGGATATTTACAATGGCAAAATATTATGCGAGTCAAATAGTAATAGTGTAATTGTATCGTTTGTTGTTTGTAATGCTACGGCCAGGTCATCGGGATTCGGCGAAGGATCGTGTTAGCCTCGCATTCATTATTATAGAGAAAGAAAGAGAGGTTAACGCGAACCTTCGCCGAATCCCGGTAATGTGGCCCCGGGGTTATAGTCGTCCTTTTCGTGAATAGACGTCTACTGTACTGCTCGACAGGCCTCCACAAAGCTTTTCCACAAGGACCGACCCTACGCCAATTGCATCCATAGGATTCCCGCAACCTTTGCCATATACAGGGTGTCCCTAAAACCAACGCCAAAACTGAAAGGGCTGATAGAAGAGCTTATAGGCTATAAGATTAAGCAAATTTGACCCTATGAAAAATTGATAGTTTTCGAGATAATGGCACTTTTATAAAAGTCGTGATTTTTGATACCTTTAACCCGTTTTTGGAAACTATGACTGCAAATTTAAATATTTTGGAAATCTGTTTATTGCAGGGTGTTGCCAATAAAATGTGCTATCGAATGTGTTTCAAGTTTTTTTTTGTAATCATAATGATGTGGCAGTTATAAAAAAATAAGTGCAAATTTTTAGATTCATGAAATTATTTACTGAAGTTTTGATTTAATTTTATTTGTATTAAATGTACTAAATCAACCTGGCAAATGACGTTAAAAAATACAAATTTATTGTAGTTTTTAAAATGGTAAAACATTTACTTATTTACGCAGTAGTTCACGAGATAATGATATTTTATTTCAAAAAGAGCTCATATTGCAATCATTCCATGGTATAGAACCACAGTTCGAATTTTGAAAAAAAATTAGATTATTTGAAGAATGATTTGAAATTGGAACACAATGCGAAATTCGAACTCAAGCTGGTCTTCTGGTTATTGATTATTTTAGTAATTTCAGTACCACGATGCGTCTTCTTCGACCCCATCGGCCATCTGTTCTTCGAGCGTTTGGAGTAGTGTATTTGGCCATTTCCTTGGTTAAGAATTAGGAAGTTACTCAGTTTATTTGATTTATTTTCTGAAAGAATAAAGCTTAAATTGTATAGATACCGACTGGTTAATATTGCTTAGGTAATGTGACGTCGAGTTTCTTGCGGGGTTTTTTTTAAGAGAGACCTCTTAGGAAGTTGGTACCGGTAGACTCAGACATGTAAAAAAGTCGGTGCGGTTCATTTTATTTGGGTTTATGTATTCAATTATTGGTAACTTTGATTATTAAGAGACCTTTTTACGCTAAGTAGGTATTCACTTGTAGTTTTTTGTGATACATTACTTAACTTACGAATATATATGTACCTAATTTAAGATTGTGTGTTATTACGTGTATGGATTGGTGATGTCTGGGAGCATTGATCTCTCGTTTTTGCCAGTTTTGCGTCATGTTAGTTTAACGACACTGCTATTTATATACTTGTTACAATTGGCGTTTATTTCTGTATTCTTGTAGCGAACTTGTCAATCATCATCTATATAGGTATATATTAAAGAAACTGAATGTAGATTGTCAAACTATGTTTGCAGTTGTTTAATTTGGTACATTTACATTGATTCTAGCATTGAAAGATACGCAGCAGTAAACTACAATTATTATTATATCACTCATTTATATATATGAATATGTTTTCTGTATTATGTATACCTATTTACCTCCTTACTTTACTTACACACATTCAGCTGTTTAGACCATTCGTGCGCATTCAACAAGACAACAAGTTGCAACCTTTTTTTTATTTTATTACTGTCTTAGGATGATTGTTTACCGTCGCACGCAAACTAGGGATCCACTGAAAATCAGCGTTGCAGCACATGTGCCGCAACACGTGCTGAGTGGGCCCCTGTTGGCGTCAGGGTGCAATACCACCAATGTACTGTAAAATTTCTTATGTTTAAGTTAATTAAGTTGGTGGAGGTGCGCTGTTGATTCCAATAAAATATTTTTCTTTAGCAAAGAAATCGAGCCACTTTCTATGGGAAGTCAGTACTAAGTGGCTCGATTTCTAGTGTATTTACCTGTCTTATTAAGTATGTTGTTACTGCTGAAATTAATAGATAAGCCCTTAAAAATGTATTTCTAGAAAGAAATTGTTCTTAGTGGTGGTAGGACCCTGTGCAGGGTTCGTCCGGATCGCTACCACCATCTTATCCATTAACAAACCGCCAAGCAACAGTGTTCGCATTGCTGTGATTCCGTGTGGGGATAACACAACCGGTGAAATTATTAGCGTCTTATAGTTTTGAGAATTCAAATGTCTATGGGTCTCAGATTCCACTTACCATCAGGTGGCCTGAGTGCACGTGTACCTTCTCCATATCAAAAAAAAAAATTTTTTCTTCCTTTACTAAATTAACATTACCTTATTTGGTTTTAATTCGCGGATTGGTTTAGTTTTGACATATTTTGTATTTGCAAATGTCAACATTTAACCCGAAGGAAGCGAATCTATCGCTGATTTTAATATTGGGAACATTTTCTTAAGTGTACCTCTAATTCTATCACTGTTATCTTGTCTCCTGGCTTACGGGACAAATTCCAACAAAAAGTGGGTCCACACAATTATTTAAATTACGTTAGGAGATTTTTTCGTATTTATCATTGGTTTAATTGTACGTTAAATTGTTTCTGTTCGTCCCATTGTTCGACTGGACTCTTCCAATGCCTTTTTAAATCAAATTGGGTGTGCGTTTGGCCTTATAAAGCCTTAAGCCCACCAGTTGTACCTAGTTCGTGTATTGTGTAATAAAGTTTATATAAATAAATAGCGGAAAACTAAAACTAACAAAGTCGCAGGCTCTTTGTATGAGATGAACGCTCCAATCACCGTACGACCATTTTAATATTGTTATTAACATCGTTAGCCATAACTGTTTATTTGCTTTCACTGAGTTTATTGAATTGGGCTTTGAACACACTAATCAAATTCGTATAAAAGAGTATTTTTATAAACATCTCCGACGCTTATTACCTTTAATCTGACCGGTGTGTATTTTTGGTTACAGATGTTAAGCCGGCAGCGGATTCTTTTCAATCGGTGAGTGTTTTTACATATTGAACTACCAAAATTTTGTATCCGGGTCAAAGGACCTGCTAAGATACACGTGTGAACGGATTAATCTTCAGATTTACTCTTATCCTACTATCCGTTAGTCTAAGAAGCTTATCGTTGGAGTCAAGGTCGCGAATATGGCAGTTTTATTCATTTCATATTTCATCATAGAAAGCGAAATTCTGCTGAAACCTTTTTGCTCTCAGATAATTTTTTGGTGGTCACAGATCTAACCTTACCTAAGGTTTCAGCAGAAATTAGATTTCTATACAATGAAAATTCTCCGAAGTGATACGTTCTATGGAATGGGTGTTGGTGAAACAAGGGTTCACCATGGCAGCAGCCATCTTGAAGATGTCCCGCGATTGGAGTCTGTAATTGTTTAACGTTAAGTTGGTTGCGACAAGCGTTTTTGGCAATTATACTTTCTTTTACATTATTAGACAAAGAGAGACAGTGATTTCTTTATACCAAACTACCCAATAACTTAAGAGGGCGGAACTATTTAAAAGTAAAAAAACCCCGATATAATGACAATTCCTTCTTTGAGAGCTACTATCTATTCAACGGCTCAACAGATTTTCATGAAACCTATCTAAGAATAATCCCGATTAAACTAAGCTTTCTTTTTTGAAATCCGCGCCCAAGTTGGTCTAACCGTTT
This sequence comes from Acleris holmiana, assembly GCA_949316455.1. Classification (NCBI taxonomy): domain Eukaryota; kingdom Metazoa; phylum Arthropoda; class Insecta; order Lepidoptera; family Tortricidae; genus Acleris; species Acleris holmiana. Next base: position 2,905,359 of record OX438772.1, read on the forward strand.
AGGAACTACAGACAAATACACAGATACACAATACACACGTTAAACTTATACAATCCCTCCTGTTTTGTCGGGAATTTAAAATAATGGTGATGTTTTTCGGGTGTTTGAAAGTATGTATCGATGTTTCTTTGTGACCTTCTGAAGGCTAAATGCTTTGACGGTTTTTAACGTGCGGGTGTCCTTCGAGTTTCAAAGGCTGTATTAGATCCTCCGCACTCCCGATTCTGCATGGTTAGTCAAGTTTTCAAAGCTCTATTTTTTTTAGACTTGTTTTATTTTGATATTCCAATATTACTTGTTACCTTTATGATATATATCATCTATAGCTAGTTACTGATAATCAAGGATAGCTATATCTTTAACTGTAGATTTAACTTTTGTAACAATTGTTAAAAATTTACCGCTATCCAGTAGCTTTTTGATTGCATTCATCAGGTTACGATACGAGCTTGAACCTTGATCTTTGAGACCAGAGAAACAGTTGCCGAGCCGATATTCGTTAACATGACACTGTGTCATTCTCTCGATTGTAACAAACCTGGAGAGCGAGAGGGATCGAGTTTCGATTTACCAATTTAGTCCTTCGGAATAACCTTGATCGCCCGCGTGCCTCGAAACTTAATTCCATCGTCTTTATTACTTCTCACAATCTCCCCGAAGAATTTAAACGTACGTAAGTATAATTTGCCAATTATTGCGCTCCAAAAAACAAGCACCTTTCCGACGCATTCCGCGACAGTTTTGTTTAAAACATTCAACGCGGGTGACGCAGATGAGCGTCAACATTTGATACAAATGGTGATCAGTGGCCCTGAATGGGTTGATAAAAGTGGTTGACCCATTGATGGTCGTACGACATTTCGGTTTTGCCGTTTTGCTTTCTTTAACATTCCTTCAATAAGGTATTTAATTTTATTTCGCAGTAATTGTATTTGGAAGCTAAGTATCGAAAGCCAAGTTCACGGTTAAAGAATTCGTTTTTTTATCACGACGTCATCGGACCGATTTAATAAATTTAAGAAGACGTGTTGGATGTTACTTAGATAGATATTATGTTGGTGATTGTGTATGATGACCTTGAGAGTATTATCGATTCATTATGATTGATTAGTATTTGTTGATTAACTATGAGTAGGGGAAAGTAGTACGAGATGATCACCTTAAGCGGGAATCGCTGTAAAATACATATTTTTCAAGGTAAACCAAAAATAAAGGCGATTACTACTAGTGTATATATCTATCCAACTTTCCTAATATTCAAAACCAGAAATTAATTGAGGTTTCATTAAAATAAGTCTTTTTTTTAAAAACCTTACAAAGTAATCATCTTGTACACCCCTGTGGGTAAGATGATCACCCAGGTCGGGGTAAGATGATCCGTATGATCATCTTACCCCCATTCCGAGTAAACAAATATTTTTATGAGGAAAAATGTTATAAAAACAAAAAAAAACGCAATAAAGAAACATATTATTTATTTAAAATAGTCATACATTAATATGTATGACTATTTTCATATTAACTAAGGTAATAAAATTAACAAAATCAACAGTCAGATGACTTTAAAAGTCACAAAAAATAAAAACGAAAATAAAACAGTCTTCTTAGTTAGTTATTAATTTGTACCAGTTACATTAATAATAATGAGATCAATCTAATTTTTCCCTCCTAAATATTTTATTGCACCAGCAGCTATTTTATTTTTTGCTTTGGCCCTTCGTTTCAATGACATTATAGGCACTAAATATTCTTTACTTGCTTTTTTATATGCCATGCCATTTTTCACAGCATCAAGAGCGGCTGTCATTGATTCCTGCGACCAATCCCCACGAGAAGTTTTTCTTTTATAGTTACGTGGCATCACGTTTATCTAAAAGAAAGTAAATAAAATAAAAGTTGTTTAAACTCAGAATGATTGACAAAATAATAGACTACAATAACCCTGAAGACAGACATACCTAAGCACAGACAAACTGACAGATCGAAGCGAGTGGCTTACAATATTCGATATTTAAAATTAAACAAAAATATGGTACAAGATGATCCCTAGGGATCATCTCGTACATATAGAAAGGAATCATCTTGACCCAAGTCCCACTTTTTCAATCAATGTTTGCTAACATAACCTACAAGCACGCGGCTATGTTCACGTGGCCAAAATATTAAAATTAAGCATAATAGAAAGCCTCAAATCAACAGTATTTACATTTAACATTATTTGAATAAAAGTAACATAAGCTCCAAGTCATGCCTACCTTAGATCAGCCGTACACAATTTTTATTTTTTCTCGTCAAAATCGATGTATCGTTCACGCCGCCATTACGATTTGACTGAGGCGAAGAGGTGTCCGGAGCTATGTATTACCAGTGAAATCAACTAGATGGCTTTAGTGGTTTCAGCACAATCGCGAAGGAACATCTTACCCCAGGGAATCAACTCGTACTACTTTCCCCTACTTATGACACATTAACTTTTGTCAAACTTAATTGTATACTTACTCTCTCTTACTTAGTCTGTAGGTACTACTCGCCTACTTTTTTACCTTTTTTGTTTTAGTTGTTACTTGTAAACATACCCGGTGTCCCAAAAATCAACGTTAAGCCGGAAATAGGTGATAGGGCAGCTCATAAGCTATCGGTTACTTTCTCCATACTAAGTGAACCCTAGTTCCTTTTTCATCTAGTATGGAAAAACAAACTTTGTGTAATTATCCAAAATGTAGTCTTGAAAAATAAATTGGCAAGTAGCGTTAAAAACATCCTAAGTTTATAATGATTCTATCGATGTAAAAAATTACTGAAAAAAACTTGAAATAATGCTTGAACTTTTTTTTTTAGGTTTTTCGTAACATGGACATAAGGAAAAATTACAATAATTCCGAGAAAAATGATCAATAACTCCGAAAGTACTAAAAGTTGCAGAATATACATGGGGTTAAATCGACAGCTTATGAGCTGCCCTATCAGTTATTTCCGGCTTAACGTCGATTTTTGGAACACCCTGTATACAGCACAATAATATGTTGATAAGAATCCAAAAGATTTAAAAGGTTGGGATGGACGGCATAGTCCAAAATTACTGGATTAATGAAATTGCTTATAAATACTATTGAATTCAAATGTAAGTACTAAGTCTTAAGTTTCCCCTGTATCCCGATCACCAGTTAAACAACTAATCAAGCAGACACCAACAAATCCCCATTTCCACACGTGTCAAGTTTCAAATCTATCTCGACCCTTATCATTCCATAGCGTTCGTCGATAACCTTCCCCGAAGACCGACCCCCGATAGCGTCAGATAGTAGATCCACAACCAAAACGCCGTATGCGCATATGGACTTCATACCACTATACTGCGTTCTTTCGGACGCCAGTCGCCGCTCGGTCTATTTTTATGAATGGACCAGACATTCAATAGCCACGGGTCTCAGATAGTTGTATTTTCAGCTTTACGAGTTATTGTTAATGGCCGTAAACTTTAGAATGTATGTACTAGCTGCGATTCCTACTGGACATCTATATTGATGTGTGTGTACAAAATAATATAGAGCTATTCCGTGTGGTTGCCGGGTTAGAATAGTGCCACTCCATGTCTTCCCGTGGATGAAGGGAATAAGGGCTTATAGTACTGTTAGGCGATGGGCTTGCAACTTGTCACTAATACACTAGTAAACTTCTTGGCCTGATTTTGCGAAATATAGTTACAGAATTATAAACAAGTCTTTTTAGAGTTGTTGGTATTTCTGTAGCGCTGCCTACCGCACTCTGGGGTGGGAATGAGGGCGTGATGTTATGTAGGTATGTAATATAGAGTTATACTGAAGAAGGAATTGGTTACTTACAAGATTGTGATTGTTCGGATTAAGAGTCTTGGTTCCATGCGAGCCTGACGAGAAGTTGATACAAAAGTGTATACAGTAGCGTAACCTAAGAACTCTTTCTATTCCTGTAGGAAGATCAATTAACTAATAAACAAATTAATATCCTGTGACTATAGGCTTGCGCTATAGGTACTAAACAAATATACATACATACATAACATCACGCCTTCATTCCCAGAGAGGGGTAGGCAGAGCTACAGAATTACCAACAACTCTAAAAACCTTGTTGATAATGCTATAACCACATTTTGCAAAATCAGGCTAAGATGTTTACCAGTGTATTAGTGACAGGTTGCAAGCCCATCGCCTAACAGTACTACAAGCCTTTATTCCCTAAAGATTAAACAAATATATTCATGTACATTTTTGTATTCTTAAATACGTACCTAGTACGTGTTTAAGACTCAAATTAGATTATTCGTGCTCGTTAACTATTTAAAACTCGAAATAGGTTACTCGTGCTTGTTATACATATTTTCAATATCCTGAGATCATAACCGGGACCACTTAGTGTCACGTGTAGTCACAACTGTACCGCCTAGGCTCTAAGTGTCGTCAAAAGTAAAGTTTTAGATGCCATTTACAAAACTCTAGTCGCGCCATTCTGAGAGGCCCAATTTGACAGCTGTCAACGCAGTAAAAAATATAACCTCAAACTTCCCTTAACACTCATATTTTTTACTGACAGCTGACAGCTGTCAAAACGGGCCTCCTTTACTTGCTCATAGACAAAAACGTCACTTTTTATCGATTAAACGTAATTTCCGTCAAAATTTTAACCGCTTTAAAATCGCAATCCATTCGAAACCCTTTCATGTTTAAAGCCTTTGACCATTTTTTTTCTTGGACCGGACTTTTTATTCCCTTTCTACGCTTGAAATACCGTTATTTGCTTTTTTCTCGTTTTTTGTCATTAGCCCGTCCCGACGACAGATCCCAAATAAATTAAAAAGTCATCAAGTTTTTTTATTCTCTTACGGGAAGTGGCGTATTTATTCCATGAAATTAATGATTGCTGTATATTATGTCAGGCGTCATTTTCACTTGTTTGTATTATACGAGTACAGTCGTTGCTTTTAATGAAGTTTTTATTCAAGTGTAATTTTATATATTTATTGTAATTTCGTTATTAAGGTTCTTTGAGTGTAATACTTTCCCTTTTGGTCAATTATTAATGTGATTGTAAGATTGAAAATGGTTTCTGTGCGTATGGAGTTATCATAATAATTCTATTTTTTCATGATGGATTTTTCGTGTTTGGACAATCGGCATTTTGGGACCTGCTAATCGCAATCATGGTGGTTTTGTTGAATAGTTGGTCATACAAATAGGAACAGGAACATTCAACTTCCAAATATGTATTCAGTAAATTGGCCACATGTGGGTTCTTTTATACGCTGTGAATCTACGAGCGCTTCGGACAAGACCATCGTTGGGAAAACGCGGAGAAGAAGCGCCGCAAGAAACTCCAAAAGCAGCAAATGGAGGTTATTAGGTATGCGCCCTGGGTCGAGATTCTACACGGTTAAAACGATATCGCTTTTGAAGTGTTTCCGTATTGGCAACGTTTTGTATTTTACAGTAATGGCGGCCGAGTCATAAACGATTCTAAAACACGTCAAACACGATATCGTTATAACGCAGTAGAATAGAGGCATTGGTTTTATCTTTGCTCAGCATAAAAATACTTTTCCATTGATTTATGTTATGTCCACAGCTAACGATATTACAACAATTATATTTGACTTCTTACAGTATAATCTATTGACGTTTTTGAATTGATCTAAGTAGTACTGTTCGGAATCCAACCCGGTGTCCGGTCATTAGTCATTGCGTGTGTAATTTTAGACGACAAACGTTTCGCTCTTATCAACTGGCCCTAGTTCCGCTTCCGCGGGATAAGTGACTTCATAGTTTGGCAACTTTACATCGCATTCATAGAAAAATACCTATACCACCAAATTCGCGAGATTAGGGTTATATTGAAGTCAAGTCTATTCTTCTCTATTTAATCGTATAAAGTGCAATCATACTTAATCTTTCTGGAGCTATATTTTGTTTTACCGCATCATGCTTTTATATCGTAATTATATAGCAGACGTTATGACACTCTTATTGTTTTGACAGTAAGAGCGTATGTAAACTCATTATTGCACATAAAACCAATTACAAGGATGTATATAAACATGAGATTAACGTGTACATTGGCGAACATCCCTTTCAAGGGATCACTTCCAGTTAACCTGACCATGACTGAGGAAACTTTTTTTTATGATAAGTACACGAACACTCAGGCCACCTGATGTTAAGTGGAATCTGAGACCCATAGACATTTGAATTCACAAGACTATAATCCCAAGACCCCAAATGCGTTGCCAACCCTGAGGACTAAGATGGAATGCCTCTATGCTAGTAATTTGTTTTCCCACACAGATGCACACAATGCGAACATTAACTGTACGAGGATAGGTAAGAAGACTATATGTATATGGAAGGCATGAACACTTAGTCCTCTGAAATCGACATTGTCTATGTGGTTAGTAGACTAAATTGAAGCGAGAGGGCCACCTAATTGTAATTCAACACCCTTTAGTTATATACCATAGTAACATATTATGCCACGGGAATAGTAACATCCAGTATGGTTTACATTTGTTAATTAAAAGTAAAGTCTAGCTATTCAAATAATTTAATCCTCAGTAAGGCTTCTATAGAAATGTAAAAATGCTCGATTAACTGGGGAGTCCTGTCAAATCTAACTTGTCACGCTCCCGCAGCACTTAGTCAATTAGGTCTAGGTCTAGACCTAGCTGCTCTGAGCTGCGTGGAATTTGTCGTTCAAGTTCTTCAGCTTAAACTTTTGTATTACCTAATGGCATCGTCTAAAATATTGGAGATCAAAGGCAATAGACGTGTTTATTCTGTCTGTTGAGAAGAGTTGGCTGCCTGTCACTCAGAAATAATATGGCTTTCTATTTGTGAAATAATTTTTGAGATCGAATTTTTAATCGTAAGTTCTAGAGAAATCGAACTTTGCCAGTATGGGCAGTATACTAATACGCGGTGAATACTAACTAAAAGTCTGAATCAGTGTGTATCAACTTGACTGTGAAGCAAAAAAAAAACAGAAAATACGATAACGTTTTTCTCTCCTTAAAAGTTCTCCGATTTTTATGATTTCCGTAGATATTATAAAAACATAGGTCTGTACGTTTTCCTTTCCAAGAAAATATTTATTAGGTAGAAAAAAGAAAACAAAAAAAAAAGCGAAACAAATCGTGGAATTCGGTTTAGATTTAGGGGGTGAGAAACGTTATCGCCCGGAGCTAAATTTTATATGGATTATTTTTGACACCTACGCGATTTAAGCATCGCTACACAATCCTCTTAAAAAGAGTTTCCAATACGTGTCGGAGATGTTTTTAGTATGGTAATCGCACCGCAACACGTCGCCTCAGCTATTTATGTGTTTGCGGCTTTGATGTAGTAAGAACTTGGACATTTTTAAAGCGAATTCACTTTTTAAAGAACTACTGTTTTTAGCCAGCATCATCGCTGAAAGCCGCAACTCCAATTAATCCAACCTCTGCGGTCGCAATACCAGACGCCGAATAAACAATTACTCTCGTCTCTATCAACCTCTCTTTCTCATTAAGGGTGGGTGAAACAGACGGCGATAACGTAGAAATTGCGTATATAAAATTACGCAGCTAACTACTTCATTACGGTCGGGTTTAATATCGAATCTTTTTAATAAGCGGTCGATATGCCGTGACATTTAGCGAAATTGCCCGAGCTTTCGACTTGGCCAATTATTGTTTTAATGCCACAGTAAAATATTTACGGTCGTCGTTTGACTTGTTACCGTCGGCGAACTAAGTGATTGGGAAATGAATGAAAATAATTCTGCAGCTGTAAAGTGGCAACACTGGTAACGTTGGCCGTCATTTGGATATAAACATTTCATAATTATTGCCATTAGAAGTTAATGAAGAATCTCTACCTTCGATTCCTCTGGTGTTGCGGGCGTTATTGGGTCGTGTAATCACCTATCATGGTGACCAGATTGTTCATCTGCTTCCTTTTAAAAACTTAGGGAAATTACACCGTCGAGGCAATGCGAGACGATGCCAGACGAGAATTGAAATTTGTAATGAGAAAATTAATTTCCCTCCTCGCGCATCTTTGGGGGAAATGGTTTTTTAATACGAATTAAAATAAATTATCGTCTCGCCACGTCTCGCCGGTGGAAAAGAACTTTGAGGTTAGCACTCATTAGTGGACCTAAAAGCACTTTCGATTATTATTTCAAATAACATCTTGGGTTTCATCATCCAAAAAAGATCATGAAGAAAAAATATGTTATATTTTATGACATTGAGCCCTATCCTGACTGCTACTATCTATATAATCCGAATAAGCATATATATGCATAAGAATGCGAGGGTAGGAATGTTGGTTTGTCCGTAGAACGTGTCGCTGCGCGGACGTAGCGCAAGGCCGGCGCGGCATCTGCTCAGACCGGACGTGGAGACGGGCTCACATAGCTAGCTGTCTAGCGCATTCAGTGCCAAAAACTTGAATCTCTCTGTATTTGATAGCCACACTCAGTGGAGTACATATAGAAGTCGCTTGCCAATTATTAGGGTAAATGAGATAGTGGTAATAAATATCTATTCGAAAATTTTGCAGATACATAGTCGACGGAGCCCCGCGCGGGGCTCCTATTTCTGGGCAGTTGGTCCTTCGAACATGAGATTTTAACGAAACGAACATAAACTGCTTTAATAATGTAATGTCTAAACAGTATTGTAAGTACACGACTCGCGCCTTTCGCATAACAACAATACAATACAATACAAATACGCTTTATTGAACACCACACGGCAGGTACTCTAAAACCCATTTATTGGAAGCGGTCGAAGAGGTATAAAACAAAATACTTTTACTATACACAATTTGCTCAATAAATGACAACAGTTCTAACTTAGTGTCTATCAGCCCGTGAGCTCGTTTGCCTTCTCTAGACCATAAAAAAAATTAAAGCACCAAAGTTCAAAAGTGGTGTACTTGTGACGTTTACACTTACTTACATAAGCCACAAACCCAGACGGAGTTAAACCAATTTGAATAAGTCGGTTAGCGGATTCCGCGCCATGTGGGCCAACGCTAAGCCGCCGTGCGAATCAGGTCAGCGGGACCCTGGACAAAACGACAGTTAGTTGTTTGTCTCGGTTGCTCTTGAGCTCAACACGATGGTAGGAAAGAGAACAGAAGACGTTTCTACATCCTGGACTCTGAAAAACGATAATTAATTTTTGCTCCTTTGTTCTTGGTACGAAAGAGAGGTCTGAAGTTGTTTTGCGTTTCGTTTTTTAAAGTCTGGTGACTCATGTGGTCATCAGTTAAAACCTATTAGTCTGACATTATCTGGAAGGGATATTCATTACATTGGTTTGTTTTTAAACGTCTTGTTAGATGCAATTGACAAGCGACAAAGTTATGTAACTTAATTAAGTGGTATGTGGCGAACGTTAACGTCTGCACAATTATAGATTTCTGCGGTTGCTAGTGGTGTAACTTTATAAGTTTAATGTGTGTATCTATTGGTTTGTCTGGGGTTACGTATCTCACAAACGAATAAACCGATTCGAAAGCGGTTTTTTAATAGAGAGCTAGTTTAACCGGGGTGGTTCGCAGTGAAGCTTGATGAAAGAGATATAGGTTTGAAAGTAGAGCTCGCAATTATTTGTCGGAGTTTTTTATCAAACTATTTTTTTCATATTCATCTTCTTCCATATAAATAAAAATCAATTGTCACATGTACGACGTAGCTTCCCTTAATAACGGCCCAACGGATTTGGCTTTTTATCTTTGTATTTGTAATCGTCAAATTAAAGTGTGTATCAATGAAAAAAATCACCGGGGCGACATCGGGACGAACAGTTATTTTATCATAAAAATGCAATGCAAGTTGTTTGTATTGGTAATGTGGCTTTCCTTTTTAGCAGGTCGTTTCAATCCTTCGCGTATATATCAGTCCATTTATTTTACATCGCAGTTAGTATGTTGGGTTGAATTGTTTCTCGTAGCTAGTGGTATTGTGCAATCCCCGGTGAGGACAAATTAATATATTTTTTGATTTATACATTTTAGTATTTTGTTTAACTATGTGTCTCATTGTGTCAAAGTACAACCCTAAAGTTTCGTTTCAAGGACCTCTGAAGTTTCTTTAGTTCATAGGGACACACAACAATAAAACGTTTCGAGTCGAGAATCGTCCAAAAACTTATACAAACTAACCTTTTGCCCGAGATTGGTATTGAAAATGTCTCTACTTTAAGTTGTTAAGATCATCCCGAAAGCAATCTTGCTTAAAGCCTTTTGGTGTTGTCAGTTTACAGCTTTCTTGACAATGCTATTAACGAATCGCCAAGTGTATTTTGTATCATGTTCTACAAAAAACAGGGTGTTTTGTTAGAAATACATTTCATTTTTCTCTGCTTTTTGTTACTGCGCCCAGCGCTATTTAGATTTCAAGGTGAACCAATATTTTGCAGGCTTTTTCGACTCCTTGCAGATAAGATACCTTGTAATGCAGGGCGGCATTATCTGAATCTGTTAATTACCAACTATTGTATCCTTACCACAGGCTAATGCATCAGCTGCCATTGTCAAACAAAATTTGCACAAGCTTTTTTCCAGCAGAACCCGTCGTCAAACTTCAAAAGATCATTTTGCGAAATTTACGCTATTCACACCGAACAATGCGCCATTCAGGGGACTCCGCTTTCGAGGGACGAAAACAAAATCTCGCGTCCTCACAGTCGGGTGGATCCATTGCATCGAGAAACTAGTTCGAACACGCTTTTGTGCGGTGTAAGGAGAGATTCTCTCCGCTGCACATCGCTTTCTGAAAATTTACATTCGACTTCATAAATCATAGGTTTGCCTTTGCGCCGCCGCCGCAGGTGTGCGGAGACAGCATTGTCGCTCGCGATTGTGCGATCCCATTCACTGCGATATGTCCATCCCTTATTAGCCCGCCGACCTACCTCGTCTCGTCCTACAGAACCGGCGCACTATCGAGAATGCTCGCGTCACTTGCTCAAACCAACTCGACAACTTTGACATTTATTAAGAGCGCCACCAGGTTGATATTTGCCTGCGCGTGCGCTTGCCAGACCGGATGGGAAGCCGAGATGCTGTAATTTGGCCGTACAATACCGTGCAATAATAATCGCCGCGGTTCGTAATTGCGACGACATCCGTTGAGTAAGGCGTACATGTGCGATGCGTGTGAAAGTTGGAAAGGGCCTGCGTTTGCGCTTGAGCCAGACGCAGTTGTTATCGGAACCAGTTTCATGCATTTTAGATGTGTCCGCTTTCATGACGCCTCGTTACTTAGCGAAGAATTTGTTACTTTTTATTTGGTAAGCGTGAGTTGTGTTTGTTATGGTTGGAATACCGAAAAGCCTCAATTATTCATGAAACAAATGGCTATTCATTGCCGAAAGCATTCTTCAAAAACCCTTTCTGACACATAAAAGTTAAAACACGACTTCACACCTAATCCGAGATAATAACAACAATGCGGTCCTACCGCAACATGTGGTCACTCACCCCCGCGATTATCTCAGTATTTTGTTAGGCACCGGAAGCCCTTTTGTGGTCACCGTCAATATTAATGTTTTGACAATCGGAGATAGATAAATGCGTGGACAATTGATTTCCGGACGCGTCCGGTTTTTGGTGAAATTACTTGTGAATGAATCGTGAAAGGTTTGTGCAAGCGCTTTATTTGTTACTAGTCACAAATAAAATTAATTGGTATTGGGTAAAGAGTCCAACCTTCGACGGAAGGTTGTTTTCGCAAACTGCAAAGCTCGGGGCGGACTTATCCCTGCAGGTAAACCACTCCTGGAACGAATTGCTATCTTCGGATTCTGCATTGTTAGTTGATGGTGAATTGGTGATATATAGTTAAGAGTTTTTTACAAACTTTTGAGTAGTTTGTGGAAGAGCTTTTGTCAAGTTGAAACAATTTTGATATATGACTAAACTAGCTCATAATTTACAATATTCCCGGAAGATCATTATTACATGGTTTTTTATTGCATATTTGCTTGACATTATCGGTTTATTACCATTACCAGTTTAAAGATTGGTTAGTTTTATAAAGAATTCTCTACATTTTTTATATGAATCCAGAATATTTTCAAGTGAGTTCTTGTAATAGATACTCTTACGTTTTTAACGGCTTCATGATTGTATAGAAACGGAAGCTACTTGATAATTTGATCCATTTTTTGTTCCAAATTCGAAATTCTTTAATATAATTTGATCAGTATAACCCGATAATATCTATTTCCGCTCGATCCCTTTTGAGGTTTTTTCTTTTTAAGGTTTACAAGTGTTTACTATTGTCACAGGAGCTTTAAAAAATGTAACCTTAATACGGGCGTGGGAGCGATTTAAACCGGATATCCTTTAGTGGCGTTTTGTATCTTTTATTTATACTACAAATTGTATTGTTATGGTAAAAGTTCTTTACAACATTAATTCACTTGAGTTCGAGTTGGATAATGCTAGGTTCCGTGGCTCATATTTGGGGGTTGATTGAATATGGATTTATATCTTAACCATCAGGTGGCCTGAGCGCTTCGTTGCGCTCTTCAAGCCGTTAAAAAAAAACTACAATAGATTACTTAAATATATCCTTCAAGCATTTTTTAAAAGAAGCTTGTCCATGATGACATAACGTGAACTGACTCTAATATACCTAGAAATGTTTTTTCTGAAGCCGTTGAACTTTCTCAGAATTGTTTTAAAACAAGTCTAATAGGTGATGTTTTTACACATCTTAAACACTTAACGGTTTCAGAAATAAAAATGCATTCATACCTTATGACAGTTTGGTAATGAAACAGTTCCGAAACAAAATTTCGATGGGACACCATTTATACACAATAATGAAAATTACCCTAGCTGGTACCCTTCCTTAAGAAGATTACTTCGTGGTGAACCGAATAGGTCTCGGTTCACCACGGAGTAATCTTCTCTAGACAGCAACGATGCCTTAGATGAGTCATTTTATAGTGGGCGCCCTGTTTGAACGTAAGTTGATGCTTCCTCATAAATTAATCTGTTCAGTTATTGTTATTGCTGGTAACGTAATGGTAATTTAAGAATGGCATTCAAACGAAGTAGAGAAAGCGATCCAAACACAGAGTAAAGACAAAGCACCTGGCCCAGATGGCCTTACGACTTACGAACGATGACTTTACGCCAATGATCTTATAACCCCAGTTCTCACTCGCTTGTTTTATGTGATTTCGAGTTCTGAAGTTATACCGACACAGGCTGAATCAAATGTAATTTTACTGCACGAAAAGGGTGTCACTTTGATGTTCAACATCAAATACTTTGGTCGAGCAACAATGAATTGATCAAGCTGGGTTCAGGAGTGACTTCTTTGTACTCTACCCCATACGTGGTAAAACAACTGATTGAGAGATACAAGGAATATCAGCTACCGCTATACTGTTGCTTCGTGGATTACAATAAAGCATTTTGCCTTATATAGATTATGAAGCAATATTATTATTTTTTTTTATTTATAATAGGTCACCCTGTGAATGACTGGCGCTTTTTATGTAATAGACTCCTCTACTCAATGGATTTTCTTTTGTTCTTTTGTTATTTAAAAATATACATTAGTCTCAATTGGGTTTTATTAATACAAAGTGGTATAAATACTTTCAATATACGACATCCAACTCGTTAACGCCCGTTTTACAAAAAAAAAATGTTAGTATGACGGGTTGTTATGTGACCATGGTGATAGTACCTATCGCTAATTTCGCGAAGCAATGTTTCTTCAAGAAAAGTTTTATCACTTATAAATCACATTTCTTAATAAAATAACTACTTAAGGACTGTATCGAAAAGAAAGTAGACAACTTTAGGGTCGTATAAATACTTATACGCAACTCCGATTTACGAATAGTTTTTAGTAGGTTATAAACCTTATTCTTGGGTACGATAATATGTCAAAAGCAATACGTCTTTTCTTAACAAATTGTCAAAGTGGGACGGATTAACTTAGACACTAGAAAAAAGATTTTGGACCACTGGTGCAAAATTAAGGGTATAACAATAAGAAAACTTGCTATAAAGTATGTTGTCAGTCCTGCAGGAATAAACAAGTTGATAAATAAGTTCGGCAACACCTTAACTTTGGAAGACCTGCCTAAGAGCGGCAGAAAACGAGGACCTTGGGACCCTGCATTGCAAAAAAGAGTTGTACGATTTTTTTTTACAAAATCCAACTGTTTCTGTCCGAGATGCTGCTAAAAAAGCTAAAACTTCTCCATCAATGGTTCAGCGAATTAAAAAAGATGTAACTTAAAGACTTGTAAAAAACAGAAACAACCTAAAAGAGACGAAAAGCAAGTGGCATCCGTTAGAAAACGAACAAGAAAAATATATGATCGTGTATTAACCAAGAAAACGCAATGTACCTATTATTATTGACGACGAAACATACTGCAAATTAGATTTTAAAACATTGCCTGGACCTCAGTTTTTTACTGTACCCGCTGGTAAAAAGGTTTCTCAAAAAGATAAAGCCATCAGTGTTGAGAAATTCGGTAAAAAGATACTAATTTGGCAAGCAATTTGTCAATGTGGCATGCATGCGGTCGAAATCCTTTTTCACCACAGGTAACTTAAACGCTGAAGTATATCGTGAAGGAGTGCTTGAAAAAAAGACTAATGCCTTTCATTAAAATGCACAGGAAGCCAATTTTATTTTGGCCAGACTTGGCATCAAGCCATTACTCAAAAGCTACACTGGAATGGCATAAGGCCCACAAGGTTGATATAGTCGAAAGAAACATGAACCCCCCAACTGCCCTGAAGTCCGCCCTATCGAAAGGTACTGGGCTATTATGAAGCGGCAGCTCCAAAAGAATGTCAAAGCTGCAACATCAGTCGAGGACTTTAAAGAAAAGTGGAACAGAGTGTCAGGAAAAATAGCAAATACTGTCGTCCAAAACTTAATGAAGGACATCAAAAAGAAAGTAAGATTGCAGGCTAAATAGGACAACGACAGTTTTCTTAAAATTAGTACTTGAAAAAGTGTTATATTTTAGTTTATTTTATGTTTTATTTCCAAATGTCATCCAGAATAAAAATTATGTCATTTTTAACTTGTCTACTTTCTTTTCGATACGGTCCTTATTTAAAAGTTAACAAAAGAAGTTCCACTATCGAGTTGTCGTAAAATAAATAAATAACCCTGTGTATACCCTTTTAATTCTTAAGTTTTGTCTTGAGTTCTTTACATTTTCTTTAAAAATAAGTTTAAAAACTTCTTTCCCAAAAGTATCTAACTCGATGCAGTCGTATTCGCCCGCATGGAACTCATTCATAATCATAATCTTTTTAATCGACTTAAAAAAGAAGGAGGTTCTCGATTAATGGGGATTTTTTTTTCGATTGCGTTTACTTACTAGTTGGGCGCATTTCCAGCACGTCAAGATCTGATGATGGGATCTTGAGGAAATCGAGGGAATTCCTCAAATATTATAGGAATAAATATACGTGGATGACATAACAGTATCAATATGACCACTAAAAGGTATGAAATAAAATGAATATTTTAAAAACTACACACCTTCTTCAAAAAGCAAGAAAATAACTTCTTTTAAAATGATAGGTAACAGGACAGTCCAACTGAAGTCGGCGTCCCACTATATTTTTAACCAAAAGCCGAATTCAGTTCACCTGACCTATTTATTACCTATCATTTAAAAAAAATATTTCTTGCTTTTTGAAGACGGTTTTTAGTTTTTTATTTACAATAATTTCGAGTTGGTCACACAGCACAGTCCGATACCCATACTCATATTTCCTCTTCCTAGTAGTTAAATAGATCAGGGGACCTAACATGGTCGTGTTTATCGATGTGATTAAACGTGGATAACACATCTGTCTCTTTCTGCTCAGCATGTCAGTGCAAGAGTGACGGAAGCGTTATCCACGTTTATCCACATCGATAAACACGATCATGTTAGCCCCCTGATTGATACAAGATAAGATCTTGAAAAAGTTGCAAAAACCAACGTTCCGTAACACTAAGAAAATAACATAGAGCAAAGAACAATACCAAAGAGTTGTAATCTTTTTGTATTGTGTAATGAACAAAGTTAGATATATTATACTTTGCTATCTAGCGGATGGTTTTACGACCCTTCACATGATAAAAATGACATTAAACTCTAGCAACATCGTTCAGTTAACTGCCTCTAATTGGTTACATAAGTTTAGTTCGCGTCTACTGGCTTTATCGGAATATTAACTTCATGTTTATGTGTGGTTATATATTAATTTGGGAATGGCGGAGGAATTACATCGAGAAATTCATTTTTCAAGCGTTTTGATATGAAATAAGTTGATAAAATTTTGAAGTATGTTTTGAGAGTTTTGTTCTATGTTATACTTTTGACTTCGTGTATAAAACTACAAATTAAAAATCCCTATACTCATAATATTCTTTCCAAACAGGTATTTTTGCAAACCCCTTTATTATTGCCGTTTACGAGATCGTATTTTGTCAGATAAGTTCGTTTACATCCTGCTTTCTCAGCTTCTGTGCCTATCGATAAGCTTAGAGAACGCGATTTAATACGGACTATATCTATCTATACACATAGCTGGGCATTAACTAGTTAATCCGTTAATCGGTAATTAACGAAGTTGAGTAACGTATTAAACGGACTCGTTAACTTCCGATATATTTCGCCAAGTCCGTTACTCGTTAATCCAGTATACTATTTACTACAAAGATGACGCACGCACGTTCAGCCTCGCTTTTAGACGACTACTTAATTGAAATTTATACTTAATTTATAAAGGGAAATATCCACATTATGCCAGGAGAGATGACTAAACGTAACCTGACCTAAACTGCACACACTAAATTATACTCGTTTTTTTTTGTTCTTAACCTGTTAACTTCCAGAACCAGTGTTCACGGATTAACGATTAACGTTAACTTGCGTTAAATGTAACGCATTAACGTTTAACGAAGTTATCTTTTTTAGTAACGGATTAGCGATTAACTTAGTTATCTATTGATTAACGGTGCCCAGTTATGTCTATACACACAGCGATATAATATAACATATCAGTCCAAGCACCGGTCTTAAGTCGGTTCACAACAACGGACCAAAGCGAAAGATTCAATCACGACCCGAGCGCTTCCGAGAAGACGCCTGTTTTTTTGGCCGAGCCTCACCGATTTGGGGCCCGTAATTGACTCGTTACTTGGGTAATAAAACTCCATATTCTATTTGAATAGAGAATTGAACATGACTTGGTATTTTTAAGCCATCAGCAGTGAATTAAATGATGTTAGCACCTTGACTGCTAGTCCCTAGGGGAAGTTTTATGGGTGTTCTAATGCTTTAGAAAAATGTATGAAAAAGAATCATTAGATATGATTTGAGTTAAATTATGTGTACGGCTTTCAAGGATTTAATAGATATTTCAACGCTATTCATAGTATTGTCGACGACAGAAAGAGTTTCTAATATACTAGTGACAAAATTTAACACGAGGGAAATTTGGATAAAATACGTTTTTATATGAGTGAAAGACGCGAACGTTTATATAGATTAAATTGTTAAATTTAAGCACTAAAAAAAGCGTTTGCTAATTACATTCTTCGATTAATTTGCACAACGTCATCATAATCATGACATGTGACGGTAAAATTCGCGGCGTCTTCAGGTCTTGTGTACCTATTAAAATGGCGCCAGTACTTGTTTCGTAACGGTTGCTGAGCAATGATTTTTTTTTATAATTTGTTGAATGAAGTATTTGCTGCGTTAAACTTTTTTTGTGTGTCAATAAATGTAATGATTAGTGCGAAGCTTGTTTGTGTAATCAACGCGGTAAGTAGATGGCTTTTGTTGCGTTTGTTAATGGCGTACGAACTACGTAAAAGCTAGCTATGTAAATATGTACGAATGTTCCACTTTATTGTATGAAAAGAAAAAGAAAATCAATTCAATGAAGATAAAAAAAATCATGTACAAAGGCGAACTTATCCCTTAAAAGGATCTCTTCTAGCGAACCCTTGAAAGGTGGAGAAAAGTGAAAAGTTACGCTTCGAGTAGACAAGTGTACACATTTATTTATGAAAAGAGAATATCATTAAACTAACCAATAAACCCTATACAAGTAGTCTTCTTTCATGTCGATGAATTAATGAGATTATAAATGTTCCACTTTATTGTATAAAAAGAATAAGAAAATCAATGCAGTGAAGGTTACGCTTCGAGTAGTTAAGTGTTTTTTTTTTTTTTTATGTTAAGGAGAAGGCACCCGAGCACTCAGGCCACCTATAAACTACGCGGCTCGTGTTTTCGATTTTCCCATTACTGCCGCCTGGAGAAGCAGTAACTCCTGAGAGGTGCGCGTGGTCACATTGTCGATGAATTTAATGAGAATATAAATGTTCAACAGTTAGACACTCTTCTACATACTTAATATGTTTTAAAGGAACCCTCCCAGCCACCTGCGGTTCACTCTTGCCGATAATTTTTTCCCCGATCGCCCAGGAGTCGTGATAGTTTTTTTTCTGCCGGACCGTTACTGACCCGCACCTTGCACTCAAATACTTCGCGATACATTGATGCCCTTTAAAAAGTCGTGAACGAGCTATCGTGTTCAAAGCACGCAATGGTTGTTGAGCAGTGTAGAAATGGCTGCCAATTTTCCGGCTAGCAACCAGTTTGTATGTATGTTGAACAGTTGGGCTAGACAATTTGTTTTATCTGTAGTGTGTGTTGTAGAAATCTAAAGAGCCGGTCAAGTGCGAGTCGGACTCGCGCACCGAGGGTTCCGTACAAACTTATAAGAATGTGAATTTGTATTAAACAAACTTGACTCTTCCGTTGTTCACATAGTTCGAGTAGTTAAGTGGTGCTCTAAAAGAATAAAAAATGGCTAATTTTCTTAAAAATTGGCTCCCGTACGAAGAAGTTCAAAATCCTTCATACACCTCTAGCTAGGGTACCTAGGAATATTTCCTCCAAAGTCCTAGGTCCACCTTTGCGTTGTCTGTCAGTCACATCGACATGAAGCTCGAAGGTTTTTTTTATACATAACTCTTTGAGCAACAGTTTTTAACGCCGGCGCATACAACGTTGCAAACGAACGCATTTAATTAGCGCCAGACTTAAACGTAAACACATAAATAATGTAAAAAACTTCTGTCTCGTCTGGAGTCGGCAAAAACAATATTTATTGATATTTTTTAACAGCCGGTTGACAGTTGGATGATGGAGGGTCGCTGCGCCCGCGCATGTGTTATGAATGAAACCGTTTTTATTTGTATGGCGTAGTGGAATTCGCTGTTTTTGGTTATGGGTGAGAAAATGTTACTTGTTGCATACAGTCAGGGCCTCTATTCTTCTCAGATTATATTGCCGTTGAGATGTTATCGTGTTCTCAACGTTTTGATAGCTCTTATTTACTTGACAGTAATGGCGGCCGTGTTAAAAACTATACCGTAACGATGATATGTCAAAGGCAATATGGTTTTACCGAGTATAGGGCCGGAGAAATACTTTTAAATGCGATATTAGATATTAGCATTAGAGGTGTAAAAATCTAAATCAAATTACATATTAGTCCTCAGGGTTGGCTACGCATTTGAGGTCTTAGGATTATAGTCTTGAGAATTGAAATGTCTATGGGTCTCAGATTCCACTTACCATCAGGCGGCCTGAGTGCTCCTGTGCCTTCCCCTTAACATAAAAAAAAAACACCTATTTAGAGATTATTACCTTTCACTGTTGGGCAAAGGCCTCCGACTATATTTTTCTCTAATCTCTAGATGAAGAAAATTCTTGCCAGCCTGGATTGAACTTGTCTAAATCGTCTCATCATCTTCTTTTTGTTTTGTTGTTTGCTGGCTTTAATTATCTGACGATTTGAATTCCCGCATCGGCAATTTGTGTCTTGGAGCGCGGAGCTGGAGCGGAGGGCGGTGTTTCTAATGCGATTGGACCTCTGACCAATTAGAATGCTGCAGTTCAAGGCCCACTGGCAAACACTAAATTATACTCGGTCAGAAACCTGGTTAAGGACTTTGCGCATCTTAAGTTACAAAAAGGCAAGCCCCGCATGAACATATCGACGAGCTTGCGCTTCAGGGATAAGGGGCCCTTTCAACAGCTCTTTCTTGGAATCAGTATCTCCTCCAGGCTTTTTCGATACGTTATTCAACTTGCTTGGCTCAGTCTGATTTTTAGATTGTAAAGATAACATGTCTCAGACTTTATTTTTATTTTGCGTGTGCTGTGTTGTGAAATTTAACATCATAACTCATAAGTAGTTGTGTGTAGGAAATCCCATGTGCCATTGATGCCAGCTGATCGTAATGGGAGCGATTACGGCGCGCGCGCCGCGTGACGCCGGTAAATGCCTAAGTGCTGGTTTCGCGCACACGGCGCCTCTGGCGTGGCGCCGGCGCAGTTACAGCTGGATCTTTTTAGCCTTACGTTTGTTTACGTGTGTATTGTGTAAGCATGAACAAATAAATGACAACCGCATCTGACCACGGAGACGAACGGAGCGGAGAGGTGACGTGCAAATCCAGTTCTGAAACAAAAAACGCCTTCTCTTTGGGCACGCTTTTTAGTAGGTATAGTACACCTCGCCGCCTCCGCTCTAAGTGCATTTGCGGCTTAATGAAAACCTAGCCGCGTTGACGAGTGTCGCGGACCTAACTCTGTGTACAGTTTCATTCCCCTTGTCTATGCCTCAGAGGAATCACTTACCGCTTTTCACAGCTATGCTCGTCTCCACCCCCAGTGGAAATGCAACCTTAATCTTATACGAGTTAGTGCGAAAATTATGCTCTGAATCACTGTTGTGTTGGCTACTCGAACACACAAAGACCGCAACCTTCAAGTGAGTGTCTGTACCATATCTGTGGTAAATCATATCATAAACGTGGTCAGTGTTCGAGTTTGTTACTTCATTTATTTTAGCTCCTGACTACGACTTCATTCTTCGAAGTTGTACCTATCCTTCCCTCGCAAATATTTGTGCGATTACTGTGATTGGTTTCTACGCCGAAGATATTTATTATGACCTTAAATTACTTCATTGATTTGACCATAAAGTAACAACTAGGTACATATTCAATTTATCTGGTAGTCGGACTTGACTGACTTGTTTAAACAATGCCCGGCCCTGTACAGCGAATGGTTATTTTAAAGCCAGTAAAGGAGAACAATAATCCCCCATACAAATCTATCATTAAAAAGTACCTAGAGTTCGCAATAATATGCGAGGTGCAGTTGACGATATTTATTTGAGCACCTAAAGAGATGGATTTATTGCTTTCTCAAAGGTCGGCAATGCATCTATATTTACAGAAGTACTGGTAGTATTTTGTCTGTGTCCATGAACGACGCGACGGTGATTACTTTTCTTGTTTGCTTCCTTCAGCATAAAAGAAACCGTCTCGAATGAATATCAGACAGATCGCACGAACTTGCGGTCAGCTCCCAGTGCGGTTCTCCCTATTTTTTGCATCTACGATTTGTTTTACAACATCCTGCGGCTTCGCATTGTTACTCGCTACAATGTTATCCGACACCGGATACTGTTATGTTAACGCGATTTAAAAACTCAATGTTAAAATGCATTTGTTGCAAGCTAAGTGCGGTTATTTGATTGAAATCCGATGTAGCGGAGTCTTTGAGTGTCAATGGCGTCATCGAATGCAGGTGAATTGCGACATTTTTAGATATTTCTGTTGTTGTCTATTTGATGATACTATAAAATGCAGCGCGTGGATTATTAGGCGATGGGCTTGCAACCTGTCACTAATACACTGATAAACATTTTAGCGTAATTGTGCAAAATGTGGTGTGTCTTCTTCAGAGTTGATGACATTTCTGTAGCTCTGCCTACCCCACGGGAATGAAGGCGTGATGTGATGGAGGAGGGATTGGATGGATTATTAAACTTAATGAATAATCTAGGTGTTTTTGAGTTAACGGTGACTTGGTTATCAAAATTTGTCACTACCATCACCTCATAGTAAGTTACAATCAGTTGAACTTGTGTTCAAAATACACATTAGCTAGGTTAGTGTACGCGAAGTTATGAGTAAGGCTTGGACATTCGGTGGCACACCGTGGGTCGTGCCATGGAGTCGCTATCTCCTACCCAGATTTTGAATTGTTTCAAACTTTATGTATGATTTTGGTTAGGAGGATATCTTCGCTTGTAACAAACGTACGAACAAAATATATTAGCAGGTATAGGCAAACCAAACTATTTTTTTTGTGTATTCTGGAGTATGACATCGGGGTTTCACAAATATGGTATAATAAAGGTCGAAATCAAGGTAATATGTATATAAGAATTGGGAAATAGTGACTTCATGGTTTTTAGAACGACGATAAATGCTTCCGAATATCATATGTTACGAGTTTCTGCCAAATGAGACAACCTTATATTCCAGTCCATACTCGGTGGGTCTACGTTAAATACAGCTGGGATCTAGGTGCCACATGTTGATTGCAGCATCAGATAAGCATCCATAATATTGAATTATCATTTATCATAGTTTTCCAAATTTGAGTCGTTTTCTGTTACGGAAACTGGAACGGAAATTTAAATCAATCCCTTCTTGCTGTTTCAAGTAATTAAAAGTAATCAAGAGCATTTAGTGGATCGCACAATTAATTAATTGGGTTCAAAACAATAAAACAGCGGGTAGTCTGAGAACTAGTAACGAATATAGAGGCATTTCATCTTGGTCTTAGGGATTCGGAATCCATTGCAATGTCAGTAGATTTCAGAGTCCATATTAAGTGGCCTGTGTTTTCCTTGGACTTCCTCATGCCATATAGTAACTGGTTTTTATGTAATACGGTTTAAAATAAACTTTCTCAACACCGCTCGGAAATGTGAACATTTTTGGTCTGGTTTCGAGTCAAGAAAACTTTTAGGACAGGCCTGCCATTTTCGTACAAAAAAAAATGCCTTGGCCATTTCATACAAATAACAAAAATAATTAATGAAAACTGATTTATGACTGCCTAGGCATAAAGTGCCATTTATGGACTCGTACGTATTTTCTACCCTCGACCACAATGTACTATTGTGAATCCTCGCACATTTTTTCTTTTAGAATTACTAGTAATGCCTTGGACAAACTTAGTCTACATACGGTTTTATATCATTTAGGATAACTTTTAAAGGTTTTATCTTAGCTCTTACAGACCCATGACGACCAACAATTACGCCTTTTAATTAATTATTATTTGCCTTGAAACAATTCCGAGTAATTTTATCAAAGTTTATTCGAAGTCATAGTCGATCCACTTTAAAGTGATCGAGACTTGTTAATTGTTTTAATAAAGCCTTAGTTTTACGCCGCCATTTGTAAAGGTCGCTTTATGTCTCCATTCGAGCACTTTGCACCGAAATATATTAATTGCAGCCACTTTTAGTTTATGACACCTTCAATTTTATAGTGGAATTTTGAATGATAGTCAGTGTTGTTTTGTGATTTTGCACTTTATAAATTTAAGGAGATTCATTTTACATCTTTTATGTTCTTAGTTAGGTACTAATTTATTTGGTGTATAATCATCAGACATGGTATGAACAAGTAGGTACTTCACTTTTGAATTTACAAAAGCACTTATGAGTGACGAATATTTTCATTATATCATACCTTCATGTATGAGAAATGCAACAGGTGTTTTACCATAAAGAGAACGAACCAATAGATGTGCTTGTCACCGTGGAATTAGTTGTATCCTAGACTTTAGGTAATAAGTTTTCGTGAACTGTAACCTTGTCTCTTTCTAAAGCTTATAATTACCTTCGCAGACCGGCCGATATTATTATATCCTCAATAGTATATGATATTTGTAATCTATATGTGGTAAATTTTACCTAGATAAGACTTATGGTGAATTGTTATATGTTATGTTTGTTGGCACAAGCGAGTGAGCGGTGCAACCCCTTTATCTCGGTCATCGTTATGGCAATCGTAATAATACCCTGAGTACGTAATTATGTGTTATGATAGCAATAATGGCGCTATAACCTAGAATTAACGCTGCGCCGACATATGTGCTCAAACATGTAATGAATCATTATGTACTTTGTATGTGAGGGGAAATGCTTGAAACTATCGCCCCTTTACTATCTAAACCTCGCATCGTATCTAAATGATTAGTAGGAAAAGCACTCATGTTCCAAGAAGTGGAAAGACTACTTTTCTATCAAACTATTCGATCAGATAAGACGTTGAGAAAGTAAATGGACGATATATTATGTAGATAATGGTAAACAAATGTAACAAAAAGCAAGTATTAAAAACTGCATATTTTGATTATGTCATCTATATATTTTCAGTTACCTGCCATTTATAGATTTTTTATCTAGCCATATATACTTTTTTTTAAATTTATATACACAGTGACGTGTTAAGACGAATCTGATAATACCTCGCTCGAAAAACATTACCTATAATTATTCATATTATTTACTAGCGACCCGCCAGCGGCTTCGCCCTCTGCAATATTTTTTTTTGCACTTAGGGGTATGAAAAATAGATGTTGGCCGATTCTCAGACCTACCCGATGTACACACAAAATTTTATTAAAATCGGTCCAGCCGTTTCAGAGGACCTCAATAACGTACACCGTGACACGAGAATTTTATATATCAGAAAATAAAACATTATTATTTCTATGATTTGTTTTTAATACAATTATGGAGTTAACACGAATGACAGTGTATAACCCTTACTGAATTAAGAATCATTAAAGAAGAATAATTAAGAATCAGGAGTATTTTAATTTTATGTTTTTAGGGTTCCATAACGAAATGGTAAAACAGGGTTATGGTGAGAATTTGGTTTCTGTCTGCCATTTGAGATCCGAATGACTTATACTTTTCCTACCCAATTTGTTCGTGAAACCACACCGTGTCGCGGGTACTTGAACACTTAAGTACCTAACTAAAACACTACGTGTGGTCTAAGTATTACAATCAGACCCTCATATTCAGTGAATGTGTCTCATCAAAGATTCCGGCTAGCCGCACAGACATATTCCCCCTGTATAAACTCAATCAGCGCCACGGTTTCAGATACCCGTACGAAATAGACACAGCATTCTTGTTTTTGGCATTGAAAGCGCTAGCACACTTGTGATCCGTCGCTGTCATTCAATACTGCATTCTTAAGCAGCGCGTCTAGCATAATACAAATCCTAACACACATCAAAGTAAAGACTGGTTAAGGTCCAAAAAGTTGGCCAAGCTATATAATTAAATTATCCATGAAACTTTTCCGTTGTGCGACAAAAAAAATGCCGTATAATTTACTAGCTACTAGCCCTCACTTTGCTCCGGTTTAAAGTATTGTACGTATTTAAACCTTACTCGGAATCGTGCTATCTATTAAAATAAACCGCATCAAAATCCGTTGCGTAGTTTTAAAGATCTAAGCATACATAGGGGGGACAGACAGAGGGAAGCGCCTTTGTTTTTTACTATTTGCGTCTTTGTTGTTTGTATGGTTAACTACGCTTAACTATGGTCCAAGTTTTTGGTCCTCCCACACACTTGATGTGCGTTCATTACGAAAGTTTGTTTATTTATTCTTCCACACGTTTTAACGTCCTAATCAATCGATGTTTCGGCACAGACTTTGTTAAATCTTGTTAAACTTTGTCCATAAATTAAGGTTAGGTAAGTACATTTTAAGCGGAAAATAAGACATTTCCCGGTGATAGTCTAGCTAGTTAATTAGTACTACCTCCTATGCACCTTGTTACTATTTTAAACAGACTAGTTGTTTTTTATATCCGTCTATGTATATTTTGTACACTGTTTCACCGACACTCATTACATAGAACGTATCGCTTCGCCGATTTTTTTTTATTTTTTTTATTTTAAGGAGAAGGCACACGAGCACTCAGGCCACCTGATGGTAAGTGGAATCTGAGACCCATAGACATTTGAATTCTCAAGACTATAATCCTAAGACCTCAAATGCGTTGCCAACCCTGAAGACTAAGATGGAATGCCTCTATGCTAGTAATTTCACCGGTTGTCTTATCCCCACGCCGGAACACAACAACGCTAACACTGTTGCTTGGCGGGTGGTTAATGGATAAGATGGTGGTAGCGATCCGGACGGACCCTGCACAGGGTCCTACCACCACTAAAAATTTGATAGAAAGCTAATTTCTGCTAAATCCTTTTCAGAATATTTTTAGTGGTCACAGGTCTAACCTAACCGAACCTAACCTAGGTAACCCATGCTTAAGATAATCTGAGAACAATAAGGTTTCAACAGAAACTAGTTTTCTATGAAATGAAAATTATGCGAAGTGATACGTTCTATTAAATGAGTGTCGGTGAAACAAGGGGACACCATTGTGTGTATGTATTTTTTTATCTTCACTGTATTGTTTTTGTTTTCTTTTGCACAATAAAAGTGTTTACATAGTTACATACGTACATAGCATTGTATGTATGTGTGTAAACTGGGTACGTATCATAAATATCATAATAAATAAAGTTCAAAATACATAATGGTCATAATTCATAATAACTTTTTTTCTAACCGTTAACTTTTCAGGATTGTTATAAAACAAACCTAGCCTAACCTAATGGGTTCTATTCAGTAGTCTACTAAATTATTCTATGAACATTATGTATTTTGAACTTTATATACTTATAATGATGTGATCCCATGTAAACTGTTTATTGCACAAACAAAAGATAACAAAGTAAAAAAACGAAACAGAAACACAAAAGGTATGTACAAAGGCGAGCTTATCCCTTTAAGGAATCTCTTGCAGTTAACCTGCATATTAGTGTTATTATTGTTAGCATTGCATTCTTGAAACGTTAACAACTGCAGAATTATAATCATGTACCTACAGGATTTAAGTAAGGTAATAAGTATGCTGTTTTGCGTTCGCCTGCAGATGTCCGCGGTATGTAAAAACATCACCATTGTATCGTTTAACCACCAAGTGTTCCGATGTGGGGATAAGACAACCGGTGAAATGACTAACATGGAGGCATTCCATCTTATCAGGGTTGGCGAAACATTTGGTCTCTTAAGATGAAATGTCTTTAGGTCACACATCCCACATATTTAGTGGTGGGAGGACCCTGTGCAGGGTCCGTCCGGATCGCTATCACCATCTTATCCATAAACCTACCGCCAAGCAACGGTGTTCGTATTGTTGTGTTCCGGTGTGCGGATAAGACCACCGGTAAAATTACTAGCATAGAGGTATTCCATCGTAGTCCTCAGGGTTGGCAACGCATTTGAGGTCTTACGATTACAGTCTTGACATTTCAAATGTCTATGGGTCTCAGTTCCCACTTACCATGAGGTAGCCTGAGTGCTCGTGTGCCTACTCCTTGCCATAAAAAAACCCACTCACGTGTGTGATATGTGATAGTACGCCTTCTAAAAAAAAGTCCAACGCAGGACGAGTTCCTCAAAAGTCCTCGGGTTCGGAAGAAGTTGGTGAGAATCGCGCGAGTGTGTATGTAAGAGATACAAACGAGAAATGTTTTTAAGGGCTATCTCTATCGCTCGTTGTAAACGCGAATGTTTAAAATATATAATTAATAAATATTCCACTGTATGCCGACTTCTGCTGCTGAGTTTAATTATAGCATAGGTCGATTCATGAGAACTGCCAAGAATGGAAGTACCAAAACTTTGTACATACATTCATACATAACAACATTCCCAGAGTGGGGTAGGCAGAGCTACAGAAGTACAAACAACTCTAAAAACACCTAAGTTGTTTACCAGTGTATTAGTGACAGGTTGCAAGCCCATCGCCTAACAGTACTACAAGCCTTTATTCCCTTAGTCGCCTCTTACGACATCCACGGGAAGACATGGAGTGGCGCTATCTAACCCGGCAACCACACACTCGTGATTAAACTGCCGTCCTTTTAATTAACGTTGCCGTATATTCCGTTCATTAATTAATTCGGGACAGATCTTGTCATTCGATCAATATGTATAGAAAAGTTGAGCATTTTAGTGCCTTTTCATAATAAACTATTTAGGAAAAGTACGATTTCATCAATGACATTTCAACTGACAGAGTTCTAAGAATGCTCATCATGCTAGGGTTGCAGCGTATGGTGTCTTATGACTTACGACTGACGAGTTCGATGAGCGATCGGTAAGTTATGAGTTTGTCTTTCAGCTGTATTCGGTGTGATGTCGTCAATTGCAAGCGTTTGCGGATGGGTTTTTTGAATTGGAAACTGGATTCTGTGCTAATTAATGTATGTATGTATGTCAACGTTTTATTGTACAAAGAAAAACAAAAATAATACAATGAGAAATAATAGAAGGTGGTGCATAAATATAGGTATACTCGTATAGGTAGACAACCGAGGCTATTAAATTAATAACAGGGAACCGTCTCGCACGAAACAGGCTTATGAATTGTAGGTCCTAGATAACGATAAACGTACTTACATAAAAAAAAACATACTTAAATACACAGAAAACATTCAAGACTCGGATCGTTATTCCCGCCACAAGCCATAGAGTACTTTCTACCTTATACAGTGACACACGGATGCGCGTTACATCACGAAGATCACGGTGCGCGTACGCCGCGCAATGTTTATGTTGACAGCGAGATACGGTGTCAAGCGCATGCTCGAATCCGGGCCAAGCATTGTTTTCCGTCTAGCGCCAGTTTTCCAACTGCACGTCTGGTGGGACTCTCAGATAGAACACTTTATGTTCACATCACCTATTTGGAAAGGGGACTTTTCTTCCCGTTAGCTATCACTTCATCGAATGTATCATTTCATCGAATACTATTATCTGCTAAAACATGTCTTCAGGGTACCTTAAACATTATTTACGTAGGTTAGGTTAGGTTACATGTTTAAGATACCCTGAAAACATTATGGTTTCAGCAGAAAACGAGAACGTTCGATGAAATAATACATTCGATGTGTTTCAATGAAATGATAAACACCCTTTCTTCCCTGCTAGGAGGGATCAAACTGGCACTTTTCTGTTCAAGGTCATTTAGTTGCGTATTAAATTTGATAATTTCAGCACTTTTAGAGAGCGTAAATAATTAAATTTGTTTCATCACTAAAATCTTTTATTTTCTTCATAGGTGATGTGAAAAGCAGTACGTGTTACATGGTAGCAAAATTATTTCCACCTTGGGCGTTAACACTTGAATCCCTCACTACGCTCAGGATTCAATGCACGGCCTCGCCGTAAAAATGTAATTTTGCTCCCTTGTGACACAAATAACTATTGTGTGTCCCACAGCTGGGCAGCCATTCATTCCCATTTCGTGCGTACTCGTGTCAATAGCATCTCAACGCGTCCAAGTCATACAAAACCTCCGTTTCCCATACGAGAACCTACAAGTGCTTAACTGTTTAATTGAATCGATTTCGTGAAAATTACGCAAAAAAATCAATAAATTAAAATCGGTTCAACTGCTTGGCCCTCTGATTGACACACAGGCAGACGAAAGCTCTAAACATGTTGTTTCTATCGAAGATTAAGATAAATCGATTAATTGTTTATTTGATTGTTATGCAAGTTGTCAGTCAATTAAGGCACTGGCAAATACAACCAGAGCCTCTATTCTATTGCGTTAAAACGATATTGCGTTTGATGTGTTTCAGTATCGTTTTTATCTTGGCCGCCATTACTGACAAGTACACACGAAGACACTGTTAACTGACCACCCCTAGACTTTAATACGTTGCGATAAGGTTTATGTTCGTTTGTAAATGTACAGTTAACAGTGTCTTCGACTGTACGAGTAAATAAGAGTTAAAACGTCGACAATACGGAAACACGTCAAAACCTATATCTTTTTTACCAGCGAAGGACACGCAACCGTGGCGAATCAGGATCACGCTGGTTTGTCACCACGGTGTTAATTTTTAGTTTTATATCGTTACTAGCTGTTGCCCGCGACTCCGTCCCCGTAAATAATAAAACAATAAAATATGCTAATCAGGAATAATGTAGCATTCGAATGGTGAAAGATTTTTTGAAATCGGCTCAGTAGTTTATGAGTTTATTCGTTAGATACACACATACATACAAATCTTTCCTCTTTGTAATATTACTATAGACTAGCGGCCCGCCTTCGCTTCGGTTTAGGTATTTGAGTTTTCTGTAACACCCGTACACTAACCAGTATTTATTATAAGTACCTAATAACCTTCCGTAAATTATATAACTGATGATGAAAATTGCAAACAAATCCGTCGCGTGGTTTAAGAGGATTTAGCGGAAATACAAACAAACAGAAATACAGAGAGACAGACGTGTGTGTTTTATACTTTGTAAAAATTATTAATAATAATAAATATCAGGGGACAATCTCACACAATTTGACCTAGTCCCAAACTTAGCTCTAATAAAGCACTACTAATACTTATATAGAGAAATTACATCCAAGACTCGGAAACAAATATTCGCGCTCTTCACACAAATATTTGCCCTGGGTCACTCCCAACTAGGCCAACGTGTCGTCGAATTTTAGTCTCTGAGGTATTTATATTTATGGTTCTTGTAGCCTGAAATAAAAATTTCTTATTCTTATCCTTAATATTTAATCCGTTCCGTCGTACCTATCGTGAAATCTGACAGTGAAAAGGGTTCGCAATTCGAAACTTAACTCGAAATTTTCGACAGGCCTAAAGTGGCAAGTGTAGGTACATGCCGCTTTGTCGGAACCAAGTGGGGCCCGGGTCAATTATTGTGGTATTTTATAACGTCTTATTTAATCTAACTGTTAACCAATTATTGCCTAATGAATACCGCTGAGGTGTTTCGGCCTGGAGCTTTGTTCTTTTCGGTAAAACCATATTGCTTTTGACATATTATCGTATTTCCACGTTATTATAGCTCTTATTTCCTTGCCAATAATGGCGGCCGAGTTAAAAATACTATTATTTTTAACTCGGCCGCCATTACCGTCAAGGATATAAGAGCTATAATAACGTGGATAGTACGATAACATGTCAAAAGTATTTTAGATATACAGAATAGAATATAGAGCCTCGGTAGTCATTCCCATCGTGAACCAGCATGAGAGATGCATTTATTTATTTGTTAAGGAAAATCAACAGCTTACTTATGATACCAATAGTAATTTAAATAGAGACAGAGCCAATTACAGGAACTCGCATATACAGGGTGTTAGGTAATGAGTGGATAATCCTTGAACTACGGATAGAGGGCACTTAGGACGTTATGAAAAAGCTAAAATAGGTCTTGTAAAAGTCGCACGGTTTTCGAGATATTTGGACTTTTAATCGGATTTTTTGTCATTTTTCCTTATGTCCATGTTACGAAAAACCCTTAATTTCATGTATTAATTCTTTTTATTTTCACTTTTTTCTTGCATGGTTAGAATCACTATGAACTAAGGAAGTTTTTAAAGCTACATGCCAAGTTTTTTTCATGACAACTTTTTGAGTAAACTCACTAAGTTACTTTTTCCATACTAAGAAATCCCCGCGTTTGTTTTTCACGTAGTATGGAAAAACAAACTGTGCGTTTCCTCAAAAAGTTGTCATGAAAAAAAACTGGGCATGTAGCTTTAAAAACTTCCTTAGTTCATAGTGATTCTAACCATGCAAGAAACAACGAAAAAAAAAATTGAATTAATACATGAACTTAGGGGTTATTCGTAATACGGACATAAGGAAAAATGACAAAAAATCCGATTAAAAGTCCAAATATCTCGAAAACCGTGCGACTTTTACAAGACCTATTTTAGCTTTTTCATAACGTCCTAAGTGCCCTCTATCCGTAGTTCAAGGATTATCCACTCATTACCTAACACCCTGTATATACACCTTAGTGACCCCGCACAACGGCGCTACATCCGCAACGCAACAGCAAGTGTAAAATATTTATAATATCTTTGTACATTAAGAAAATCCTTTAAGTTTTAATAATGTGCGAGCCGTATCGTACGATCTCTAGATTTCTAAAAACACAAATCGAAAACTAAACTCCTAAAATACATTAAACTACAGGCTCAAAGTATCCCCTTTCTTCTAAGTGCAATCGAAACAAGATGTAACGAGTTTTCACGTTTACGTAAACTGCAGCGGGGATCCTGTGGCGTCTTTCGTCCATAAGATCAGGGGGGTGATTTTTGAGTGGCATAGACAAAAAATTACTGACTTTAGAATCAATTTATGCAGCTATTTTAACTACGAGTGGCCCTCCATTTGGATTTCATATCATGACGCCTTTATCATATCAAATCCAAAAGGCGGGTCCTCGTCGATTCAACCGCTGCAGAAATTGATTTTAAAGTTATTAATTTTTCGTCGGTGATATTCAAAAATCGCCCCCTGCTCTCACACCGTAATATTGCATTGTCGTCTCAGCCCATTCCAAAGAATTTTACTTGCAATAATTGAACTAGATAATCATAGCTACATGAAGTTAAATAAGCACGCCTACATCTAAACCTCATAATCCTCCCCGCAGTCAATACCTCTACAATTATCTCTACAGCACGAGGACGCCGACGGTTCAAACAGACCCGATCGATGCGGCGCCGAGACTGCAACGCTAATCGCGCCTATCTGCGGTATAAATAGACCGTCCGCGGACGTCTCGGAAGTGCTATCCGGACGTAGTGCAACGTCCTATATTTACACACAAACGGACAAATTCATATCATACTACATTTGAGTTAGAGCCCTATTTCCATTGCATTTCAAAGCAAACGCCAGTCAATGGATTTTGAAGCGTGCTCGTAAGCTAGAAGGCTGCAGTTACGCTGGCTCGTGGAATACATTTCCTACGCTGCAAAGTTGCGCTCGGAAAATGTAACGCCGTTTATAGTACTCGTATCGTACTATCGTAGTACGGTTTGTGTGTGCGCCGTGTCCGTGAATGGGTGTGCGCCGCGCACGCGTGTGGGTGTAGTTATATGTTTTATGAATGGGAGTTGTTCGCTCCCGCTTCGAGGTTTGCGCTGCAGTTTGCAGTTTGCACTTCTTTTTTTATGCGGCTGCGGTTTTTAATAAGTGAACTGTGATTATTAAACTCGGGGTTTGTGGATTGTTCTATTTGTGGACGTTCGTTGAGGTTTGAAAGGGAAAATAACCTTTGGTGAAAGAATTGACATGTTTTTTCTCGTAGGCTAAATTTCAAATGAGCTTTATCGGTGCTGTGACATAGTTTACTCGTACAGCAACATACTTTTTCCTGTTGAAGGATATCCCAATAAATCAATTATTTACCTCATTTATAAACCATTAAATGTGCTAAGGTTTATTGAGTTACATTTTATACGTTTGTGGTAACACAGAATTACAAATTATGTGGAGAATTGATATATTTTTTGGTTTTATTTCAGGTACATTCCAGAAGAACAGCGCCACCGTTATACCACTCGCAGCAATGGTAAATGTTTTTGCCAATTCTTATACATATTTTATGTTAAGAGGCCTACACCTGAAGAAAAATCTCTGCGAGAAATGGAGTCTCTCCGTAAATGGCACATGGTCTTATAAGCTATACATTAGAGCTTTGTCACTTAAACGTCATGTTTGAACTGGTGAATAGTCAAAGGCGTGAAAGTGACCAGGTATAAATGTGTTCAAATCTTATAAAATCTACTGTACACACTTGCAAATTTCTTATAAGTCACTGTCAGATATAAATATCTAACAGATAATTTTTGCGCGTTAAAATGAGTTCATATTCACTAGTTATACTCATATCTTCTTTATTTTTTACATAGTATTATAACAAACTAGCTTTCCGCGTCTGTCTGTCTTTCTGTTTGTCTGTTTGTTTCTAAGATTTTGATGCGGTTTTAACCATCATAATGATATTTTCACGGAAGGCTTTTATGTAAAATAAATTGTGTTTTTTATGGGGTGTTACAGAAAACTCATATATAAGCCGAATTGAAGCGAGTCCCTTATAATATTTTAAAATAATGGCGCCTTTATTTATTTATTTAAGTGACACAATATTATTTATAAAAAAAATATTAACTGCCAAACTGCAATGCAGTTTGTTGGCAATGATGGAGCGCGTTGCCAGCACGCAGTGAGTTCGTTTACGGAGTTGGAAATATTCCTAGTATTTGGGGAATACTCGAATGACGGTATAATCTACTACTTTGAATGTAACGATGAGTAAATAACAAGGTAAAAGCGTTGTAAGTCCCGTGAGTCCCGGGTAAGGATATAGGGTACTTTTTATCCCGAAAAATTGGACGGTTCCTGAGGGCGATAAACTAATACGCGGACGGAGTCGCGGGAAACGGCTAGTCTTGAACATTTTTTTCATTTGTTGCTGCATCTAACGGTTTTTATTTCGAATGCGGAACCGCAGTATAACAAAAAAATCATTATCGATTTTCCGTCGATCCAACCAATTCATTCAACTATTAATCTGGCAAATATATGTTCCACATTAGCTGATACGATATCGAGCAGTCGATAAGATCACGTCCTTGTATCGATATCGATGGATTTAGATATCCAGCTGCCGATAACGGGGGCCGGCGGTAGCGTCTAAAATACCTTGAGATGGCTACTTATATTATAGTAGAAGTCGGCTATCGCAATTCCCTCGAAATTTGTCCTATTTTCCAGGATTTAAGGTATCTGTATACCAATTTTTATTGCAATCGGTTCTTTGGTTTAACCGTGAAAGCGTAACAGACAGACAGATACTATCAAATTCAAAGTATTAGTTTAGATATGGAGGAGCAGGAGTTTTACTTAAATAGGTATATATAAATTTTAGTTAACTACATTAGGGTTCCTGTTTACATCGGTATTATACGAGTGAATGTACCTACTATGTCAGTACAATAAATATATTCCAAAAGTTCAACTATTAAATTATATCGTTTCGGTTTTGCGTTTTCGCACGCGTGCGTTCAAATGCGTGCGTTAATTATAGACTTATTCCAAAAACAGTGAGGTACAGTCGAGTTCATAAATATGTGTAGACTTTAGTACCTTTTCATTTTCATCGCTGTGACAATTCATATATGGCAGTTTAAACATGACATTAAATAGACAAGGTACTAAAGTCTACACATATTTATGAACTCGACTGTAATATTTCATTTTAAAAATTTGCCAAACTTAGGTTTGATGGCAATTATTAAAGAAATATTGTTTTTTATGGTTTTCATAGTAAACAGTCAATGTTTTTTCCATATAGGACGACACGTTGGCTTTGTTGGTAGTATCCTGCCTACGAAGCAAGCAGTCCTGGGTTCAAATCCCGGTAAGGGCAGATATTTGTGTGATGAGCACATTTGTTCCCGAGTCTTGGATGTTTTCTATGTATTTAAGTATTTATTTCTCTATACAAGCAAGTTTATCGTTGTCTAGTACCCATCGCATAAGCCTAGCCTCCCAAGACCTCTCGTACAAAAAATGTACATAATGCGTTAATTACAAAATAGTCCTTATTGCAAAGGAAATAAAATTGGTTTTCCTTTGTTTTTATGAGGGACAATCAAACTAGAAAATTGACTCTATTGCATTTGTAATAGGTTCATATTCCATTGGCAAATTTCTTGTATGGTGGCTCTTAGGAGGGACCTTAGTTTGGGACTTGGTCAATTTGTGTGACAGTGTCCCGTGATATTTATTTATTTTATTTTTATTTATATCTTTAGTACGTTCAATGAAAAATCTAAAAATTAATAATTCCCTTGTCTTCTTCGGTTCTACAGTATGCATTTAGAGGGCCTTGCGGTTTTCGGCCCTGAAATGAACTGAAAATATCCATCCCACCACAAAAAAATGTCATTCGATAGAAGACAAAATTACCTATCATATGGCATTCGAATTTTTATGATAACACTTGCGACCTTGATACAATTAGCTTCGTCGTAAAATTTGCGTGGGTGGCTCGATTTCTTTGCTCCCAAGTGTAGATGAAATTTTCCACGTTAAATTACTAAACGTTGAAAGAATTCAACGTCCACTTTGGTAAACGGGGCATTCTTCAAATATCTACATACATACATACATACATAAATCACGCCTGTTTCCCAGAGGGGTAGGCAGAGACCACTTCTTTCCACCTGCTACGATCCTGACAAAGCTCTTTCGCTTCTTCCACATTCATACATCGAGTCATGCATGCACGTCGGTTTCGGGTTTCGTAAATATCTAAAATTACTCAAATCCGTCTTCTGATTTATTAACGATATTGATTTATTCACCTTTAATAAGACTATGACCAAATCACACTAGGCATCTATTTTACTGCATTATAACTATATCACGTTTGACTTGTTTTAGAATCGTAGTTATCATAACGTTGACAATACGGAAACACGTCAAAGACGACATCGTTATTACCGTGTAGACGTCCCAGCCCTGGTCTTTTTATCTTAAGGGCAGCAAAGGATTATTATAATATAAATAAATATCGACACCTTATTTATCGATATCAAATCCCTAGAACGTTCCCCGAGTTAGAGGACACACGTATGGTTGTAATTATAAAGCTACGAGTAGCTCGTATTGAGGTGAACTGGGCCTCTATCGTACTGCGTTATAACGATATCGCGTTTGACGTGTTTTAGAATCGTTTATGACTTGGCCGCCATTATTGTAGATGACATAAGAGTTATCAAAACGTGGACAATATGGAAACATGTCAAAGACGATATCGTTATTACCGTGTAGAATCCCAGCCCAGGGCCTCTATTCAAGTGCGTTATAACGATATCGTTTTTGACCTGTTTCCGTATTGTCAACGTTTTGATAACTTTTATGTCATTTACAATAATGGCGACTGTGACATAAACGATTCTTAAACGTGTCAAACACGATATCGTTTTAACGCACCTGAATAGAGGCCCTTCACGCGGCTCCATAAAATAAAAAACTCTTTTATGGGTAATTGTATTAGGTTCTATAATAAGCTCCCAAGTTATGTTACTGAACTATCAGTAAATAAATTTAAGAGTTACGTTAAGCGTAAACTAATTTCTAAAGCATATTATAGTATTAAAGACTATATTAATGATAACAATGCTTGGGACTGAATTGCTTGTAATAAAATGTTTAGTCCTTACGACAAAAGGTTGCGAACGTCGAAAAAAAAAAGACATCCGACAGAGTTTCTTACAGGTTCTTCTCTGATCGGTCGCGATTTGAACCTGCAGTCAATTTAGGCTAAGTCGCTACTACTTGAATAAAGATTATTCTGATTCTGATTCTGATGTGTTGACTCTACTACTAGTGCTGTACACTGACCGTAACCCTCGAGTTGTTTACCAATACAATTGTAGTGTTTGTGTACTGGCTCCGACTCAGATCGTAAACAAATAACAACGCTACTGGTTACGATAGGTATTGGTCTATATGCGCGTACACAGAGTGTTTGGTAGTTTGACGCATGAGAAGTGTTTAATTCAGCGATTTTTTCCCAGTATTTGTCGTCGACGCAGAAAGCTTTATTGAAGACTTAAAAAAATGATTTCTGCCAGTAAAAACTCGTAAAAAACCATCTTTTCAAAATTTTTAATTGGTAAATAATAAATACGAATACTAAACATTTTTAGTTTTAAGCCTATGATACGATGAAATCCAATGAAAATTGCAACAATTTCTTTACAATCCGAACTAAAATACTGCAAATGAGCTGTACAATACGCTTCTAAAAAGGAATGCGTCACATTACTAATCAGCCTCTGTATTCATACGCGTTATCCTTATAGATAAAGGAAATATAACAAGTAGTTCTCCTAAAATTAGTCCGATTGTGTTATCAATTCGCACACTAATTTGGTTGTAACATGGCTTACACGGCGGTTGCGAGGTTAATTTGCTTAAGCTTGCCTCTTTATTTACCTAGTACCGGCTATTCCCCGCGTCGTTTATCGCTTTCCCCTCGGGAACTGTTAAATAATCTGGGGTAATATTAAATCCCCAGGGCTCAAGCTATCTTTATACCAAATTTCGTCGAAATCCGTTCAACGGTTTAGCCGTAACAGCGTAACAAACAGACAGACAAATAGTGGCTATAGTTCGATATACTGGTATTGAGGTTGCTTAAGGAATCGTTAGCGACCAAAAATCTTGCCACTTGAAAGATAAACGCGTCACGTCACGTCTAAAATATACCGGTACTCCCAATCCCAAGAGGAACTCTTGTCTCTTTTTTAGGGTTCCGTACCCAAAGGGTAAGAACGGGACCCTATTACTAAGACTCCGCTGTCCGTCGTGTCTGTCTGTCACCTGGCTGTAAATCATGAACCGTGATAGCTAGACAGTTGAATTTTTCATTGATGATGTATCTCTGTTGCCGCTATAATAACAAATACTAAAAACAGAATAAAATAAATATTTAAGTACATACATACATAACATCACACCTTAATTCCCAGAGTGGGGTAGGCAGAGCTACAGAAATACCAACAACTCTAAAGAGACTTGTTGATAATTCTGTAACCACATTTTGCACAATTAGGCTAAGATGTTTACCAGATGTTTTAGTCGTGGTAGGACCCTGTGCAGGGTCCGTCCGGATCGCTACCATCATCTTATCCATTAACCACCCGCCAAGCAACAGTGTTCGCATTGTTGTGTTCCGGTGTGGGGATAAGACAACCGGTGAAATTACTAGCATAGAGGCATTCCATCTTAGTCCTTAGGGTTGGCAACGCATTTGAGATCTTAGGATTATAGTCTTGAGAATTCAAATGTCTATGGGTCTCAGATTCCACTTACCATCAGGTGGCCTGAGTGCTCGGAGGCCTTCTCCTTAACAAAAGATAAAAAAAAAACCAGTGTATTAGTGACAGGTTGCAAGCCCATCGCCTAACAGTACTACAAGCCCCAACATCAACTCACTTAAACCACGTTTGTTGTATGGGAGCCCCGCCGCCTTTTTTATTTGTAATAACGGCAACAGGCAGACGCTTTAAATATCCACAGAATATTAAATTGTTTATTCACTTTAAAAATAAATATTGAAATTTAATAAAATTTATATTTAGGGGGGGCTCTCATATAACAAACGTGATTATTTTACCTTCATACATACATACATAAATCACGCCTGTTTCCCAGAGGGGTAGGCAGAGACCACTTCTTTCCACCTGCTACGATCCTGACAAAGCTCTTTCGCTTCTTCCACATTCATAGATCGAGTCATGCATGCACGTCGGTTTCGAGTACTTAAGATTCGGCCCTTTTCCAGTATTTCCCCGATTTGATTAAAAAAAGAAAGCCAAGGGCGCCCCCTTCCGACCCTTCCACTCACTTTAGCACTGTATATTTCTTTCGTCAATCTTCTTTCATCCATCCTTTCCAAATGACCGAACTATCGAAGCATGCCCTTTTCAATTTAGTCACTACATCTTCTTTCAGAACACACTTCTCTGTGATGTATACCTATTTAAAAAAAAAGTTGTATGTTGTATACATATATAATGGTACGGTACCCTTCGTGCGCGAGTCTGACCGGCACTTGGCTGGTTTTTTTATTCCTCTGCTGTTGCTTGCTCACTGAAAAATAAAACTTGGCCGCTCGTTAGAAACAAGATTGCGATTGTTGTGCTTAAGCGTCTTGTCCCCATTCGAGCTTAACAAGACGTTAGATACTAGTACTGACTCGTACATCAACCAAGACGTTAGTTGAATCACTAAACAACTTGCCGTGATTAACTAATATCACAACTATATTCAATTTTGTCAACTAAGAGAAAATCTCTCTTGGTTGGCTCTCAATCTATCATGTGAGAATGCGGCATCCCCTGTATTACAGCTGACTCTGAGATAGATTATGATCCTGTCCAGACACGGCGGGGACCGCACGAATTCCGCCCGGCAACCGCCGCCTGTAAATATATCCGCGCTATAACAATAGCTTGCGACTCTTGCGAGACAAGTACGGTTGCCATGCGAAATCGCTCCGTGTCTCTATATCTAAGGCACGAATTACACAGAAGCTGCGAGCGTCGCCTTTTACGCGCGAAAAGGCGAGGAAGAGGCGCCCAGAGGACCTAGCCAAGATGCGTACGCTAATTACCGTTTCTATTATCATGGGTTAACTCAAATTTGCGGGTTCTTTATCATATTGATTGTATCGGTCTACCCTCTCATTTTAAACGAACTAGAAGAGGGTAGACCGATACAGCTATTCTATCCGCGGTAAGATCCCGTTTTGTTACCTTACTTGATTTGTGCAATTGACTTTTCAATTAAAGGTTCAAAATTCAATTTCGTTTGGCCAGCTAGAACAGAGAGGCGTTATTAATTCTAATCTATAATATAAAAATGAATCGCAAAATGTGTTGGTAAGCGCATAACTCAACAACGCCTGGACCCATTTTACCAATTTTTTTTTAAATGTTCGTTGAAGTCCAAGGATGGTTTTTACGGCGAGAAAATTTCGAATAATTCCCGGGAAACTCAGAAATTTGCAGCGGGGCGAAGCCGCTAGCGGGCGCTAGTTGTGTATAAAATAGCCCAGACGGTGTAATTGTCACCGCGTAGAAACATCTGAACGGGGTCTTGGGCCGGTAATTCGAGTACGTCGTGCGTCTTTCGAATGACGCAATTGACATCAATTCGATATAAAGGTTCACAAAGGTTTCGGTAATGTAATTTGCTCAGCTGTCCACCCGGCGTTGCTACGCGTACGATACTGTTGCTAGCCGACCGGTTATAATCGTAGTTATAATTAAAATTACTTCATGTTGTATTAAATGTCGTTTACACGTACCTTTGACTAATGTTCCTGAGCGTTAAGCTGGTTAGAATATCTATTAAATATGTGAAAAGTTTTTTGAAAATGGTCAATTTACCAAACCTGTGTAGTTCCGCACTATTGTGTAAATTGATGAAACTCAACTTAGCAAACGGTCTAGCGCTTGAAAACCAGTTTTAAGCACCATCATTCAAATTCTTTAAAAGACCGGGCAAGAGCATGTCGGACCATGCTCAGTGTAGGGTTCCGAAGCCGTTAAGTACTACAAACATAAAAGTCAACAAGTAATAACTATTTTTCTATTTAAAGTCAATTGGATGATTTTAGTAGGTAATATAAACACTTTAATCGCCTGTATCACAAGAACCAATGATGTCTTCTTATTAGTCATGATAGTTTTCCTTTTAAGTTCGTTATATGCTCTTTCATTTATTTATTTATTTCAGGTTTTTAGTATTTGTAGTTTTGGCAGTAGGGGCACTTGAAAAATACATCCCCAAGTTACGTGTACCCTAAAAAAAAATATTTTTTTTACGTTTTATTGTGCTACTTTGTTGGCGTGACTAATATGCATATTCATGCCAAATTGCAGCTTTCTAGTACTAAGATTCTCTGCGCTAGGCTGCGGACGGACGGACGGACGGACATGGCGAAACTATAAGCGTTCCTAGTTTGACTACGGAACCCTAAAAAGTAGTCTCCCTTTGGGTAGGTTGTTGTGTTGTTCATATTTAATCCTAAGGAAAGGAACGGTCTTGAATTTTGATACGGTAAAAATATACGGCACCTTTTATCAGATCTCTTAATACGGATCAGATTTGGCTATAAATAATTATGTAGTTTAGTTAAACCTCTGACAGATAGCCTTACTTCGGATTAAAATTTGACACATTTTGTATGGGCAAATGTCAAATTTCAATGCCGTTAATGGAAAGGAATTGAATTCAAACAATTTTTTTGGAGAACATGTTTTTTTTTGTTTTCATCAACCGAAAATGGGTTAAACAGTTACTTCATACAATCCAAGAATATTATTATCACATGTTACAGAGCCATATCTCATTCAAAATAATGCAAATCTAGTTAAAATACAGGTATATCTCTGACGGAATCTAAACCCGCCATCAGGCTTCACAGTCAACCGTCAGTCAGTCGTTTGGACGGAACCAACAGGTCAAATTGCCGAGAGATACCGCAGTAGTAACTAGTATATCATCAGCATAATAAAAAGCCCTCATAACCATAACAATCGAGGGCAGACACATATAAAAAAACTACAATTAGACGGAAGCAGTTATCGTAGATTCTTGGCAGTATTTTTATTTTTCCACCAGCAACAAAGACCCCGTTTGACATATAAAAGGGGGAACGTCACGTGTCTGCCAACAATGGACAGTAGGACCAACAAGATAGACCCGCTAGCAGTCAAGTGGCGGTTGTATCTCCGGCTCAGGGCGTTGTGGTGGTAATATATAGGATTAAGAATCGGACAATCGTCGAGATTATCACGGGGCGTGGGCAAATCGAGGCCGTGACGAAACTGATTGATAAAGCCGCTCTATTCCGATAAACGCTGTTGCTATGCTGTGTAAGCGCGTAGGCATTCTGAATCTATTTAGTTTTGCGGGCGATTCGCCTATCGAGGACGATGTCACACGTGTCCTGCTTAGTTCTTAGGATCATTACCTTGTCCACTGTTTAGTTTTTAATAGAGAACATGCGTGATAATCAGAATTGAGTTTCATTAATCCGATTTAGGAGAAAATGAAAAAAAAAAAACATAAAACGCATTACACTAAGTTTTGACCCGTTTATTAAGATTTTACATAGAATCAAAATTAAACTTCTTATAAAGTTGAGATTGTTTTTTTCGGCATCCTCAGTTTATTTACGTAATATTTTAATTCGACGATATTGGACTAAACATAGTAATTTACGAAATAAATGCGTTTTTTTTATAAAGTATTGTATTTTGAACATGGAACAACAGCTGTGACGTCATTCCTGTCGTCGATTTTGTACAGATTGTATTTGCAGGGGGTCTGGGCTGGGATTCTACACGGTAATAACGATATCGTATTTGACGTGTTTCCGTATTGTCAACGTTTTGATAACTCTTATGTCATTTACAATAATGGCGATTGTGACATAAACGATTCTTAAACGTTTCAAACACGATATCGTTTTAACGCACCTGAATAGAGGCCCTGAACTATAACTTTTTAAAGCTTCATATCTTATGAAAAAATTACACGACAATTACTTAGCGTATACAGTTATTCCTCTCTTTCATGGCATTTTCCAGAGAGCGTAAGAGTAAAAAACTATGAAAGTTCCCTATTGTTTATTGATATGTCTTTTTAACAACGCTTCTTGATTCTTTTGAACCTCTGGAGCTCTGTCAAAATATATTCGAGCTCGACACCACGATGTTTGAATTGAGGTACGATTTGTCAATGACCGCGCCCCATTCAAACATGACTGGAGTCATAATCGGGCGTTGTACTCGCCCGTACGTAATGAATTAACGTCATTATTGAAACATATTAAATGAGTTTTAGGTGACGTGGAACTCGATGGATTTGGGAAAAATATATGTTGATCGATAGTCAATTATATGATATAAAAATGCTGTCTTAGTATATTGTCGGAATAATGCAAGTCATAGCTATGTTTTCCAAATCAGTCGAAATCCATTAATAAAATCATGACTACTGTTTTGGACATCGATCAAGTAGTGACTTGTGCCAAATTAGAAACGTATAAAGTAGTAGGTAGTAGGTTTTCTTAATAATACAACTCAAGAAAGAAAACTTCCATGAATAACTCTTTAATATTTTAAGTCTCGTATTTAATTCTCTAAGATGAAAGATTTATGCTATGCTTCCGTAGAAGGGGATGTTTTGAAAGCAGACACTTTCACTCCATTTTAGATTACATTCAAAACTTTAGATTGTGCTGAACAATAGAAGGGTTCTAAGCTACGGATTGCTAAAAAAACCTTTCAACCGCTGGTTGAATCCCGGCGAATTCATTGTCCCAACTATTGATCCGAAATTTCAGCTCAAAACGCTAAGTCACTCAGTACGCATTAATCTTCTGGCCCTCCCTCGCCTTTATTGCCTGATTCGTCACAGAGTGATGCGTTGTTTGAGTTGAGCATCGCCTCGCACGATCTTTGTTCCATCACCGCAATCAAGGGGTTACCGTGTCATTTCTTCATTTTTATACTCGTTTATATTGCTTTCTATCTCGATTAATGCATTCACAATCACTTCTTCATAGTCATCATTGTTCATGCCGTTACGATTGTCAGTGACATTATCTTTACGTTTGTCTTGTGTCTTTACAGTTGTATTAAATTAATTCTATATATTCCTTTTGTCCTTGTTTCAGATACGACCTGGCACATCTGATGCAGAATCCTGTAACACCTTTAATTGTTAATCTTAGTCCACCAGTTTGATTTAAACACTTTGTGTTATAATGACAAGCTTTCATTTCTATATTGTTTGTCTCAACACCAGGAACAATTTTAAATACAGTCAGCATTGATCACTGAAATGTTATTTTAGTATTTTTGTCACCATCGTTTTTTACATGATCGTGTATCACTGCATTTTTGTTTGTTCCTCTGTAAGGCTATTGATTTGTAACACAAATTGTTCCGTTCGTTTTATTATTAGACAGTTGTTATACGTTATCGGCAATTGTAAGGTCCGGAAGGGAATCGCAAAAATGCTCTCTAGTTCGTAAGTTCCGTGACTACCGCATTGTGTGATCTTTCAAACGTTTTTCCGCTTCCCTCCGCGACCCTAACGTTCGCGCATTTATTTTACATATACAATCTATTTATTGTTATACATTATACACATTGGATTAAGGAGTTTGTGTCGTCCATCGTGTTTTGAATTACATTGACTAACAATCACTAAACATTCTAACGCATGACCTTTATTTTTACAATATCAACTCGCGAGTGTGCATGACATAATATGATAATTTTAATAATTTAAT
The DNA here is from genome assembly GCA_949316455.1 of Acleris holmiana. Classification (NCBI taxonomy): domain Eukaryota; kingdom Metazoa; phylum Arthropoda; class Insecta; order Lepidoptera; family Tortricidae; genus Acleris; species Acleris holmiana. The sequence continues at coordinate 2,950,095 of OX438772.1, forward strand.
GTTCAATGTGTTTTATCCCTTGTGCTATAGACAAGATGCTAGACTGACCTGTTATTATTGTTAAGATATTTTAATTGATTATGAAAGTTTACTTCAACAATATGTTAATTACGATTTAATCATTATTATGATGTTATTATTGTCGTTCGCCGATGCGTCATAAAACTTGATTTTAGGTTAAATATAATTCTTACTTAAATTCGAGTTTTAGTATTTGCATGGCAATACCCGGGGTTGCATTTTATGTTTTTTTATGAAGAAAAATTTGATTATGCAATCTGTTAATTCATATTATGTACAATTATTCAAAGAATTTTATACATTGCGATTATAAATATTTTTAAATAAACGTTTCGGCATGATTTGTTGGTTTCTGTGTCCCCAGTCTCGGTTCCCACCGAAGTCGCATGTCGGTTCACAGTTGAATAGCTCGCGTGGAGGTCGGACATAAAGTCATTTTTCAATTAGTCCAATGTCATCAGGACAAGGCGACCTCTACGAACCGGCTAAGTAACCTATTTTCGATATGTGACCCGATTCAAGACGCGCGACAATCGACTTTGCCCTCCTTAGCATAATAGTAATTTTAAATTATCCAGAGCGTGTAGAGTTGTAGACTTTTGGTAAATTTAAACAGTTGATGCTTTGTAGTTGCACTTTGCAATTGGCAAGTCAAATTTGCCGCCTGCGGTCGGCAAAGGTCGCCGGAGCGTCTCCGAAGCGTCTACGCGTTTTGGAATAAAGATTACGGTGATAACCTTTGAATTTATATGTCTGGTTGGCACGACGTGTGGGCGTCAATTAGCGTTCGTTGGATTTCTGATGGTAATGATGAGCACAGACTCTTTAATGGCCAGCCTTATATTACTTATCCTGGGGCTGCAACAGTAAGACGTAGCTGGGTCCATACACACTCTTAAAAATCAAAAGTATATGTAGTCAATAGTTAAAAGCTTGTGTGCATGTAAGTTTTGTTTTTATTATGATAGGTCTAAAGCAGTCCTAAAACCGTTTGTTTGGGATTGGGCTTAGCCAGAAAATTAGGCTTTAAAAACGTTAACTTCCGGCGTGTCCACAGGAAAGACGCTAACATAAATCTGTGTAAGACCCAGCTAACACACTAAATAAGTTTCTGGGAAAGCATACAAAACAACACGTAATCCTAAAGAAAAGAATAAAAAAAAAAAAAACATTTATTCGTGACAAACAACCACAAAGAACAAAGAAATACGCATAAGAAGAATGTCATCACGAAATAGTCCCAACTCTGCATTACGTCTTATTTCTTAATTAACACAGACCATCTGGTTTAATCTGTACAATTTATACAATTGAATCATATGCATTACATACTTGAATGTCTTGTATTTTAAAGACGATATTTGAAAATACCTGCTGAAACGAATGAGGTCCTTCGGATCTGCTGTTACAAGAACGACTGTTCCAAAAACCCAATTGTCTTGAGAAATACAATTGAAAATTAAAGTGTGTTATAGCTAGAACGCACTTAATGATTCTACTACCGTTTGTACATTATTTACAATAAATAAACTTGTGCAAATGTTTGTTTATAGTAAATGCTATTCTACATGCTACCTATTCTGAAATGTACCAGCTAAGAAGGTCGTGGTAAGTGGAACACAGCTGATCGCGTTGGTAATGTGGAAACAAATAGTGGTAGACAGCATTTGGCACAATTAACCCAAGCAAGAATAATGGAATCACGTGGGCTGGTTTTGGGGTTCGGTGGAAGATAGGTTTATTCATACATTTTCTCATCTTCGTGCACGTAGGACTTTTCTATGAATAACAGGATAGTGATAACAAAGATATTTTGATATAACCTGGGTTCTATTTTAAAGAGACATTTTGAATATAGGGACCCAGGGTTTAGATGTCCGTTTCAAGAAACTTCAAAGCGGCGTTTAAATCGCCTTTTTTAGTGTATATTATTTTGATCATGGGGATTACAGTAATGTGAAGTAATAGAAAAAAAAACAGTCAAAGATCCAGAGTCCAGAATCCAGAGGACGGCTGCTGAAGAGTGCTCCAAGGAGTAAGTAAGTACAGTACTATGAAGTTATTGGGCGAAAATTCCACTTTAAGAGTTCAATATTTTTTAAACGGTCCCCTATATCTAACAAATCATAATAACATGTATGCACAACTACATAATGATTTTTAAGAGCAATCCAATGAATTTAACAGCCTATAATGTCCCACTGCTGGGCAAAGGCCTCCCTCCTTTCCTTCCACGATTCGATTCCATAATGTAACCAATATACCTACCTTTGTTTTACATGTATCGGAGGTACTACAAAAAAAGATTTTATTTTACAACTTCTATGCCGAATTAAAAGAAGGCGGCGGACTGCATAGTAATAGTATAAGCATTTTAAATTTAATGTGGTGTAATTTAATTTAATTAGTAAATAGAGTAAAGAATTCTTCTACTACATTGCACTTAGCCGCCTTCGTTGGTATTAGGGCAGAATAATAAACATATTGGCCTAATCCTATTTTTTTTTATGTTAAGGAGAAGGCACACGAGCACTCAGGCCACCTGATGGTAAGTGGAATCTGAGACCCATAGACATTTGAATTCTCAACACTATAATCGTAAGACTTCAAATGCGTTCCCAACCCTGAGGACTAAGATGGAATGCCTCTATGCTAGTAATTTCACTGGTGGTCTTATTCCCACACCGGAACACAACAATACGAACACTGTTGCTTGGCGGGTGGTTAATGGATAAGATGGTGGTAGCGATCCGGACGGACCCCGCACAGGGTCCTACCACCACTAAATAATATTCGACAGCCAAACAATTTTTGGATAGATTCGAAAAAAAAACGCTAACTACAAAATTGCCGAATATCTATGGAACCCATTAGGTACTTCGTTCGACTCGCGCATATTCTACTTTCCGAAGGTTTAGCGTAGGACGCAGATTTTATTTTCGCACTAGATCCAGAATTGGTTCTGACCCCGATTTGCCAGAAATACACTCACTGGTGTAACAATCTTGAAATATTGCGTACGTTGGTTTAAATGAGTAAAACCTCAAAAGTTAAACGAATACAAACCAACGAGGTTTCTTGGCTTGAACAATGAAAGGAGTATTTTCGACTCCAGTTGAATACGTTGAAAATGTATTTTCAGGTTTGTTTGCTTTGTTCCTAAATATGGGTTACCTACGTAGATTGTGGTTATGCGAGGGAAAAGGTTTTTGTTTCTTCTGTAAACCTTAAATATTTTGGTACATAAAAAGCGAAAATGCTTATTATTCGAGCTTTACTATTTATATGAATTGCCAGAGATTAACAGGTTACCTACAGTCCAAGTCTGCCAGACCGTCTGTCAGTCCATGTGCAAAGTAGTTGTGCTTCTAATACGAAGAACGGACAGGCCAAAATCGGTCGGCGGACTTTTATTACTTATTATATATTGCCCTTTCGTTTCTTTTTTTTTATGGAATAGGAGGCAAACGAGCAGACAGATCGCCTGATGGTAAGCGAATATTGTCACCCATAGACACCTGCAGCACCAGAGGAGTTACAGGTACGTTGCCGGCCTTTTAAATGAGAGTACGCTCTTTTCTTGAAGGTCTTATCGTTTGACAAAGCAAATATTCAAGTGCAACTAAAATTGGTCACGTTGTATATGTACGTACAGTGCAGTGACCAGTTTAATGCCTTATTTCAAGAATTCCACTTATTATCGACCCAATATTGAGTCAAGTATTATTTTTAACGAGTAAATACTTATTGCATCACTTTCTTTTAATTTAAACCGCCTTTTAACTGTTCTTAGAACGATATAAACCACTTTCGAAGTTGTCGCTCGGTTTTAATTAATGAGCAATTTTAATGAAGATTTCTTGAGAATCAGTGCGCAGTCGCAAGAGTTATCGGGAAGATCTACGGGTCGTTCACCGAGGGAGCTCGATGAATAAACTGTATGTATGTAAACTTTAACTGTGCGTTAAAAATAATAAACTCAGGTATTCATTGGTCTTACACTTTTGGGATGTGGGTTGAGACATTAATCAGGTCTTTTTTATGGCATAAAGAAGGCAAACGATGTTTCAAGCCACCAGAGGGTAAGTAATCTTACGAAGACAATCTCAAGACTGCAAATGCGTTGCTCTAAGGACTAAAAGAAGATAAAAGCTTAAAGCTGTTTATTAAGTACGCCGCTCGGGCACTATTACACGTCAAAATTCTACTAAGATGGAATGCCTCTATGATAGTAATTTTACCGGTTGTCTTATGCTCACACCGGAACACAATAAAGAGAAGACTGCTGCTTGGTGGCAGGTTAAAAGATAAGATAGTGTTAGCGAACCACACGGCCTCTGCACAAGTTCCTACCATCACTAAAAAGATGTAGTTTATCGGGTAAATCTTGTTAACCATTTGAACACCATTGGAGGCTAGAAACCATAGCTAATGTTAACCTTCTCCAAACACACTTAGTTCTATTTTTCACTGTCATCTATGACGACTGTAGTCATGGATAAGAATGGAATAATATCTACTACTTTTTACTAACTTGCATTGTATGTATGTATGTTCGACCCAAATCTTGCAAGGGAATTTGAACTACTTCCCGGGGACCGATTGAGCTGAAATTTGGTATACCTTCGTAACTTCGATTACAAAACAACAATAATACAATACAATGAAACAAAAATATAGTATCACCGAACTGGTCTGGTGATGGAGTCGGAAGGTGACAGGATCTCCGCTATACTTAAAGTAGACCTCACTCATTACTCATTAGGTTGGTTTTCATAAGCAGTAAATGATTTTGCAAAAGAAGTACAGTCTGTAACAAACACTTATCTAAAAAATATTTTTGTGGTAGATATTTCAAGGCAAAGAGAAAATGGGGTGACTAGAAATATAGTTTTGCTGGTATCTTTTGCAATTCGTTTACTTAACACGGTCGCGAGCACTCGAATTTAGCATACTGTGCCCGACAAGTGTGACTTTACTGTCCGTGAACATGTTAATATTAAGTTATATTTTGTGTGAGTTTTACTTTTGACTTCTTAGGCATATAATTCTTCTACAAACAAGCCCTGTATCCTAAAATCATCATTGGTAGCCATGTTTTTGTGTAATCACTTTCATCATTAAAATAATTGAATATGGTCCCAGGCTGTTTTCTGTAGGTAGCATTCCAATATTCACTTGGCTCCATACAAGAACAGTTACTGCGTAATCAGAGGTCAAAATTAAAGAGCCGATAAAAACTAGTCAGTGGCGAGCCAGTTAATTACCAATAATCGATGGTGTACTTACAATCCCACCAAAAACATAATTGTAAAAAGGGGCCAAGTACGATACATGTGCAATTACAGTGGCTCTAGACAAGATGCATTGCGAGAACGATTTTGTTATCGAAAATGTATAGGATGACGTAAACTGCTGGACGGTCGCTTCGAGCGCTGTCAACTTCATACATTTCGATAGTTCTCGAAAATAGGAATTACAATAAGAAGTATTTATTCTCACCATAAAAATACAAACATTAAATCAAAAAAACGGGTGACAAAAGGCACAGACTCAGCATGTGCTGCGAGCGCGGGCGAGTGCTCAAGCCTTCGCAGCGCTCGTTTTCAGTCTGCACTATTCCGCACTCAGTCTAGATTAATTGAAATCCTTTATGTCAACGGTAAGCATCTTGTCTAGCATCCCAGGATTGTAAACGTCGCCGATAAAAGAATTGAGATCGAAATGGATGCAAAGTTACGTGGTTCTTTAAAGCATCGCTGCAGGAATGTAGCTTGTTTAAAAGGAGTTTATTAGTTTCCTTACTACTGGACTTGTGGGAATAATCATTGGCAGCCCGAAATCCCGGTTAAAGACTCCATTACAGAGCCTGGTTTTCCAGTCTAACTGACAAAAGAGCAAGACGGCACAACTGCGAAACAAACCCGTCTGTCGCAATACATCAAGATGTGAACAAACTTCCGGCCTCGTATTGGTTTATGTAGTCACCAAAGATGTCTTTAACATCAGAAATTCACTATTCTTCTGCCATAGACGGCGTAGACCAATTATAATTGATTGTAATTTGACCCATTGTAATTTAGTAAGCTTTCACATTTCATAAGTTATATATACAACTGATAAAAAGTTAAGCCTTAAAAACGGACAGTGCGTCGCCCTTTTCGTTTTCCGAACTTGGCTTAACACACTGCCGCGTCTAGATAAATAACCTATCACTTTTGTTCCTTGTCGTTTTAAAGTCAAGTAAAAACTGTCATACGATATAGTTTAACCAGTTAAAGTGACAAGATACTAAAGTGAACATTGACTACAATTATCATTAACCGCCCATGACACAACGATGCATCGTAAATCTAAACAAATCGCGATCGCCGGCACTGAATTGTCGACACATTCAGAACTGGCGACACGGCTTGTTTTTTAAAAAGTATGCAACCCTTTTTAGTGGCGGTGTACTCCTTAACTATCTACCTTTGACATTTTATTTGCGCAGAAAGGTTATAAACTTGTCTGGGCCGGAATTCTAGAAGGTAATAACGATATCGTTTTTGACCTGTTTCCGTATTGTCAACGTTTTGATAACTCTTATGTCATTTACAATAATGGCGACTGTGACATAAACGATTCTTAAACGTGTCAAACACGATATTGTTTTAACGCACCTGTGGTGCTAGACAAGTTGAATTCGACAATCGTTAGCGATTATGTTTCGATTGATAAATCTATGGAATTGACGTAAGCCACCGAGATAGTAACGTGACACTTACGTCAATTCCATATATTTTTCAATCGAAACATAATCGCTAACGATTGTCGAATGCAACTTGTCTAGCACCACTGAATAGAGGCCCTGCTGTCTTGCGAAGTTATCATACTTATCATCTTGGTGTCCTTTCGCAAAACTTGAAATCGAAACGATTGTTACTGTCATTTACAAGATTAATTAATAAAGATTAGGAAATTATGACAGTAGTATGTAAATTACGATATTGAGTCAGGTCGCTAGTTTTACAAATAGTCTGGTAAAAGGTCATCAAAATTGATATACAGTGAATTATTATGTTGGTCGACCGGTGAAATCTTGTGTATTAGACCTAGACAGAGAAATCTTGTACATTGAGTGCGTTATTATGGAGTTTGACAGCTGAAAGCTGATTTATTAAACCTAGAGACTATAGAATCATTTTTGGAGCTTTCAATGTCGTATCTTTTCAACGTCGTTTTTTGTCTTTACTTCCAGTTCGTTTTTATCATGATTCGAGAATGGGTGAGTATTTCATTCATCGTTTTGGTTTTCGTTAATGAACTGATAAGATTATTTATTAATACAGTATTTGTTTTAAGAAAATCATAACTTATTTTTATACCATATTGTAGGTACTATGTATTTAGTGTGTTGTCCAACTTTAACCTTATCGTTTATTTACTTTGAAATATTGATTATTCATATAGGTATTTATAGAGCTAGTACAAAAAATATATACGTACGATAAATCGGAATGCTGTACGTACAGAAACGTTGTAACTAGTTTTTAATTGATTCGATTGTATATTAAAATAAAGTTAAGGTTTGTCAATTAAAAAGTCGGTAATTATTTTAAGGGAAATTTCAAGACCGACCGGTTTTTGTGTGTTGTTTTGTTTACTCGCTAGCCAAGGAAAAAGTTTTCAGAGGTAAGATTCAGAATTATTCTGCTTACAATACTTTGTCAGTAATAATCGTTTGTACCTTGACGTTTTAATTGTAGAGAAATATCTGTTACTAATTGAGTGCTAATTTGGACCCCTGGCTCGAAATCTGCTTGGCTCATGAATATTTGCAGTCTCAAGATATAAATGTGTTGCCGTTGCTGAACACTAGAAATGTTGCATATTAGGTATACAAGTATGCGACAGGGGCGCGCCAAAGTTTATAAAATTGCAAATTAGATTATTGAAACTCAGAAAATTAGTCGTACACCTGTTTTTTTTTCAGGATTTTAAAAATATCTAAGTGGTAAATAAGATTAGGTTAGGTTACGTTTGTTTTATAAACGTCCTAAAACAGAACGGTTTCAGTAAAATTCACTTTAGGCAAAAAAATCGGAGAAATGATGAGTATAGTCACAAATCGTAATTTGTATAAAAATTCAGAAAACCAATTTTATATGAGCCAATATGGACCCATGTCACAGGCTCTGCGCCTACCACCTAAACAACAATGCGAACAGTGCTGCTTAGTGGGTAATATTACTCACCAAATAAACATAACGCAAAAATACAAATACGAAATCCCTGTTAACCTTTGTGTTATTGCAAAACTATGGCGAGACTTCCCACTTTGACCTCTAAACAACTTTTAAAAGCTATAATTACTTGTTACGTTTGTCTATGTTTAGTCGCAATTAAGAATAACCTATGTATCTGTCTGATTTGAAGTTTAAATTTCAGGTTATATCTAGCCTTGGACTTAATTCCAAGTCTAGACTAGGTTTCTCCGAAGACATTACCTGAGGCTAATGCCGTTGAATACATTTGCTCCACTTGGAGCTTGTGTAATCGGTTTCTGATTTGAGAAACGTGTTTTTTTCATAGGGTTGTACATTTTTAAGACAAACGACCAATTATGATGAGAACATAAATATTTTTTAAATCATTACAAATTGAATGATTAGTAAAATAGTACAAATGACGAACTTAATATCTTAAGGTATTCCTAACAGTTTCCCAACCGGCCAAACGATTTATTAGATCAATTTCCAAAATGTGTTAATTTTAGTAGAAGATTTTCCATCAGCATTATTTCCTAAATCAAGGTTTCAGTAATCAGTAATCAGTATCTTTATTGCTTTCATAGGTAAATAGAAGATGGTACATTATATATGTTCAGCTATGAAACCCTGTAGGGCACTATGATATAACTAAAACTAACATTTAGGTAATATACAACAGCTTAAGTTTTAAGCGTGTTTTGCCACTGCTTATTCCTGAAATCAGAGTGTCGACGGAGTTGCACTAAAGCGGAGCTCCTATTTGGAGCGGGGTAGGCCCTTCAGGCCTGCTGCAAGCCTAGCTTACGTAGACCTACCCGCCATATATCAACCTTATTATGTGTTTTTTTTACTGTGAGAAATCCGAATAGCAAAATATGCGACTGGGAATAGTCAGGATCGGAATAAAATGCTAATGAAAAATTCGCGACAAAGTTTTTGGGAATAAAAATTAACAAGCCCCAAGAAGAACATACCAACATGCCTTATTCATTTATACCAATATCTACAACTATTTCTTACAGACAATATTTAAATGTCGAGTAAACAAGGAACTGCAAATTACCATAACATTCGGTAATCCTAGATCAGTTAACAAGGAAAGAGGTGTCAAAACGTGTTATATCGAACCACTTAATAATACAGACAACATAATGGCCTTAATACATAGACATATATTAAGATATAATACTACTAGGACGTTAAAATGGAGATTGGGACTTTAGAATTCATGGGGTGCCATGTGTGCGATGTGGTTCATACTTTATTTAATCCATGAATTTGTTTGCCTCAGCAAGTTTTTTTATTGAGGAAAACAGCAAGCAATGGATATCGTTTTTACATTAGTATTTACTACTTGGTTGATACATAGGTAGGTTGTTCAGGCGAATATTAAAATCTTGGAGGTTTTTTCAAAGTTTGTTATCACCAATATGTATATCAACAACAATCGTTTTTCCTTTAAATATCCAATTTTCTTCTGAATTTCTATTTTCGAAGTTACTCGCTGCTAGGCAAAGGCCTCTCCGTTAGATCTCCACGACTCCCTGATTCATCCTTCTTCCGGCCAGTTGCTGAGATATGCGTCCAAGTCGTCTCGTCTTGGCCTGCCGTCGTCCATCATGCTTGCTTGCCTTTAAGGGGCCGATAAAAAGATAAACTTAAAAAAACACCGATGGTTTGTCCTTTAAACAACACAACTAAACAAATAGATGCTGTGGCCACCGCTGCGCGCGCGCCGGCGCGGAACAGAAATAAAGCGGGGTTTTAATTTTATTTTAAAGTAGTCACGTGACAACTTTCGGTGCGCTTGTCCGCTCGTCTGTCATTCCGGCTCATCAGCTTACAGAGGCGCTACCGGCGGTTCTCGAATGGTACTGCCATTTATCAATTTCATTTTTAAAAAAAATTACATTAATCAACTTGGTATGTCTTAAGTCTATGGTTCCAACGGTAGACCAGCGCTGACAAATGCCAGCATTATTTATGCTCAGTTGGGACCATTTCGTGACTACATTTTTCTGGTGCGTATTCCTCTATTCTTTGTTGTTGTTTGTCTCGAATAAATGTTTTTTTTTATATTCATATATTTATATCTGTTAAATATCACGATATTTAATGATATTTTTGAGTTTATAACAGCTATTGCATTGCACCACCCCGACAATCTTCTGCTTTGGCCAAAGGTCAACTAGTAGAAAATATGGGTGCGCCAAAGTTCATATAAAATTGCTAAGTAGATTATTGGAAGTTCGAAAATGTTTCTTATAAAAATTAATTTCCTAATGATCATTACTTATGTCTATTTTTAGTTAATAACTATCGCAACTCCAAATCATTGATATGTATAATGTCATTAAATATATGTACTTCTATTATATCAATATAACGATTTCTTGCAATAAAAATTAATGTTATAAACATTTTTAAAGATACCCTTGTTTATTCCTAAACTGTTTAAATATAAAAGTCACTATGCAGAAAATACTTATAAGTAGGTTAGGTTAGGGTTATCTTGTGTCCCTTAGAGCAAGCAAATGTTTTATTTTGGCAAATATCCTATTACCTACGGGAGACAGAATTTCCTTATTTGTAGCGAATGAACAAGACGAATCTGGGCAGAACCGACTCGGATAGGTTAGGTGAGAAGGCTAAGGCGGGAGCTCAGCTCCCGCCTTGGCCTACGAGGTTATTTTTTTTTATCTGCCCAGAAAAACTTCCTTTCGATAAATGCATTCAATTTTAATAATATAACTACTAATTCGCGGGGAGCCGTCGACACGCTGGCTCATAAATGCTCGTATAATAACTGTAATAAGCATTCTCTTTTAATAATATATCTACTAATTATATGAGTACAAATATTACTATCATATAAGTTTATAAAAAAAAAACTTCGAAAAAAAATTATAGGTCCGCATACAATCTTGGCCACAGTATTATGAGTATAAAAAATCGAAGTACTGCATATTATGAGTAATACTAGTAGTACTACAAAATTATAATGAATAATATTCTAAGAAACAATTTTCTAACAAATGATGTTTATGATCACAAAGCGGTATTATAAAAAAAAATCTAAATTAAAATTGTATATGAGCCAATATGGACCCAGAAAATATGATAGGGTAATAGGTTCAATTTTTGCAAGACAATAAAAACAGATCTTGGACATAATTCAGTTTTTCTTTAATGTAAAGGATAGAAAATTAGCACACAGGTCGCCTGATGGTAAGTGAGATCTGACCTACCGACAGTTCAATTCTCAAGACTACAATCCTAAGACTGCAAATGAGTTACCAACACTAAGGACTTAGGTGAAATGCCCCTATCTATATAACTAGCGACCCGCCAGCGGCTTCGCCTGCTGCAACTTTTTTTTCTTGACAATTGTTTTTTTATACATAATTTTGTAGACATTATGATGTTCTTCAATATTGTTGTACATTATTTTGTTCTATCGCTAATAGTTTCGGCAGCGCATTCGACGAAAGACATTTTAAGACTCATTTTTCTACACCTTCGGCTACATTGTTCAAATTTTACCAATGATCCCTAATTTTTTTCAAAATGAAATGTAGCCTATATCAAATTGGAAGAATGTAGCATTCTATTGGTGAAAGAATTTTTTAAATCGGCCCAGTACTTTTTGAGCCTATTCATTACAAACATACAAACATACAAAAATAGGTACAAATCTTTCCTCTTTATAATATTAGTGTAGATAACCATTGTCATTGGTTATCATTGTCATCTTCTCATTTGATGTTGTTAATTACATCTCTTCTATTCATAATTTACCATATTAAGCACAGTCAAGGTTTTTTTTTTCCCGACTGCTTAAAAAAGAGGGTAAGATAATTTTCGGATGTATGTATATCCATATGTGATTCTTTGTGAGCTGACTGAAAGTCCAAGAGATTTTGGGTTTTTGTGGTGTAGGGTATGGCATGGAGAAGATTAAGGAGAAAATCCTTTGGGTAAGAGAAAATGTTAAGCTCGTGTCGTCAAGCGGGCCTAATATGGCCGTGTTTATCGATGTAGATAAAACATCTGTCACTCTCTTACCAGTATGTAAGTGCGAGAGCGATGGATGCTTTATCCACCGCGAAAGGCGACCATAATACGGGCCCTGGACGGCTAGCAAAAACGGTCCATGACTAGCTTGTCGCTCGGATTTCACTTTTTAACTTGTCTGTAACGATAGAGACGTACTGAGGGACAAGCGACAAAATGGGTAGACCAACTTTTTGCTGTTGTTATTCTCTCCCGTAACTCAGGAGACAACAGTGATATAATTTCTTATAATGATATGCTTGAAACAAAACCCATAAAAAAGCCTTCTTTGGTGAATTTATATACTTAGAAAACATGTTTTTAAAGAGTATCCCAATAGAGGTCACCATGGCAACGAGGTACAAAGAAAAATTGATTGACCCTAATACAACTTTTGCTACCCGTACAGAGAAGCAAAAAAGCAGAAAGCAGCTGACAAAACACCGGAGCCGTTGGTGATTCCTCTACTGAAAAGAGCTTGGCTTTTAAGTAATGAATGTGAGAAAGACCAGTGAAGGATACTTTTTGAACTGGTATTTTATCTCAGTGCCATGAACATTTTTTTTTTTATGTTTAGGTGAAGGCACACGAGCACTTAGTCTACCTGATGGTAAGTGGAATCTGAGACCCATAGACATTTGAATTCTCAAGACCATAATCCTAACACCTCAAATGCGTTGCCAACCCTGAGGACTAAGATGGAATGCCTCTATTTTGACTTTAAACATACGAGTAAATACTCGCGTTACACCCGTCGACATCTCGTAGTAACTCTCCGAAAGGTCGTTTACCGTTTCGAATATATTCGAAGCGCTTCCTATATCCACCGGCGGAAAAGCATTTGTCTTGCTGCGCAGAAAAAAGCTTTCGACACCTTCAGAGGATCAATTTTAAAATGAAAAAATTACGTGTCGACGCTGTTGAGTTTTATAAGGAAAAATTGAAGTTAATTTCTGACTGAATTGACGGTATTCCAGTGGGCTTAAGACAGAATTGAGTTTATTTTTCTATATATGTATAGTTTTGGGTCTAGAGTGGCTCCCAGTGAAACATCCATAGCGCAGTTGCAAATCTGAATTTTGATATATTGTTTTAAAATCAAAGAAGGAGTTCGCTGCGGATGCGACAAGAGGAAACAAATTTAACCAGCTATTACTATTCAAAATATTCTCTTTTCATTTTATTCTAAATAAAATTATATCCAAAAGTCTCGTAACTCGTTATAGACAAAAGGGCGGCGCGTGCGCTCTCACGCACAAGTCGCACAACGCACATTAATCAAAACAACATCCTCGAGTTATCGTCAACGGAATATTCATCGGTTCCTTGACGATATTGTGTAGCGGCCGTTAACTTAACTGCGAGTTTGTATTCAGAACGAGAAGCCGATTTAAATGGAGGTAGTAAAGGTAGTTAGGCTTTGTACGTAATAGGTTAGTACATTATTGTAGAGGCTCGGAAAACAATGAAATGTTACCACCGTTTATTAAGGTTTCAACTCTGTCAAACGTGGATACTTGGGACACCGTGAGTACCTGTGACAGTGAGGGTTTAGAAATTACGCTGGCAACACAGCTCCTTAGTCTATGGTTCATCTGTCACGGAATATATTGAGGCTAATCAGGGAACCGATTTTTGACTTTCGAGCGTTCGAAAGTTTCAATCGAAAGTAACCAAAACAATAAAATGGTATTTTTGACTTGCGAGCGATAGAAAATATGAACACGAGTGGTCCGTGGCATTCGTTTTGAATTCTATCAATAGAAAGTATCATTTGACATCTGTCAAACCTGTTAAAATAATACTAAAACAATTCATATTGTTATAATACTTATAGCAAAATTAGCGACATAAAATAAAATATTACAATAGGTATGGCAAGTCTGAAGGAGTATTTAATTTTAGTAAATAATAATGAAGAGGAAGAAGATGAATTTGTGCCTGCGCAACCGCCGCGTTCTTGGCAAGCAGAATTAGGAAACGAGCCATTTCTCGAAAGCGAAAATAAATTTAAGAAGAATTACAGATTAAGTAAAAGCCTATGCAGATATTTAATTCATAAGTTAAGGCCGTTTGTCTCGGATGCTCAACGACCATGTGATTTAAGTATTAACGCAAAGGTAAGTTAATTAGTTTTGTGTGATTATTATGGATACAAAATAAAGTTTTTGCAATTATGTTACAAAACAATTGCATGTTCTAACCAGTTACTATTATCTAGAAAGAAAGAAAGAAACCTAGCAATGACATAGACATCCACAGACGAGGAAGCGTTTCATTTAACCTAAATTTATAACCAGTCAAGAATTTGTAAAATAGCGTAATAAATCTCACTCGCACTTAAATAATAATTAACTTGTTATAATTTCAACTTTTGATAGTTTCACACATTTATTCGCATTCAAAATATGAATTACAAAAAACCGGTAAAACATCGACTTACTGCGTATAATGAAACGCGTTCCAACTTAACAGTAAGTATTTAGTCAATCCCTCAGTTTCGAGTGAGAATCTCAAAAATATGGAATTTGGTACCATTCGAAAATAAAGCGTGAAAGATTGTCGCATTCGAATATTTTCTACTGCTGGGTTTTGAAATCGAACGCTCTAAAGTCAAAAATCGGTTCCCAGAGTGTAATTTCTATAAGTAACCCACACAGTCCTACGGTGTCCCAAGTATCCACGCTTGACGGTTACCTAACACTATCCAGAAAGTATACTTCATGTTTGTTGTAGGTTCCCTGTCCGAAAACTACGTACTTTGGCCCTAGACTGACACCCGTATTTATAGACACGAAAACTAAATACTTGAACAAAAGCAATGACCTAAGAAACGATTTTAGTATGACGTTTGACATGACTATTACTCAAGTAATTACTTTTCTTGTCTATAAAGACGTGTGAGACTAATAGGCTGAACCGACTCAACTGACCAGTGGTTTTTAATATTAAATGAAAATGTAAGAAAGAAAGAAAAATATTATTATTTATATCTTTCTCTGTTTCTATTTAAGCTCCTAGTCCTGAGTGTTTTGGCCGATCGGGCCAGCTGATAATCTATCATAACCTAAAATACCTCATAATTATAATAGACGACACGCTGGCCTAGTTGGTAGTGACCCTGCCTTCGAAGCCTGCAGTCTTGGGCTCAAATCCCGGTAAGGGTAGATATTTGTGTGATGAGCACGAGTATTTGTTCCTGAGTCTTGGATGTTTTCTATGTATTTAAGTATGTATTTCTGTATATAAGTAAGTTTATCGTTGTCTAGTACCCATAGTTCGAACCTGGAGCTTGCTTAGTTTGGGTCTAGGTCAATTTGTGTGACGTTCTCCCGTGATATTTATTTAATTATAATACAATTTTGATCAGTTTGAGCTGAGCAGGTTAGTTTAGTAGTGGGGATGTCACTGTTCTTCTTTCATCGTTCACCTCAATATACCATGTTATGGTCTGGCATCAACAATAACTGTAACGTTTATGGTGGAGACAACAATACATACATAATATCACGCCTTCATTCTCAGCGTGGGGTAAACAAGAGCTACAGAAATACCAACAACTCTAAAAAACTTGTTGATAATGTTTACAATGAGACAACAATAACCGTAGATAAATAACAAACAACATCAATAACAAACTACTTATCTAAAACATAGGTTACTTTTTATCCTGGATTTTTTTATTTCCGTGGGAATGAGGGTAAACAAGTTTTACGAGAATACACTGGTAAACATTTTAGCTTACTTGTGCAAAATGTGGTTACAGAATTTACAACAAGTATTTTTAGAGTTGTTGGTATTTCTGTAGCTCTGCCTACCCCACTCTGGGAATGAAGGCGTGATGTTATGTATGTATCTAAGTTCTACACGATTAAAATCCATAGTAATAGTGTGAATTTGAAAGTAACTTTGTCTGTCTGTTTGTTACGTTTTCGCGAATGAGTCCCGGAAAAGGACATAGGTTTCTCCGGAAAATAGAACAGTTTCGGAGAGCATACCGATAAACTACTACGGACGGAGTCGCGGGCAACAGCTTGTCTAGTAATAAATATCAAATATTTTAAACCGGAAGGGCATTACCCATTCGAAGATTGCGAGTCATTGCTTTTAAAGAGCGGCATTTACAAAAGTACTTTTAAATCTTAAATACCAAAGGTTTGGGAATCACTAGTTTCCGTTTGTATCAATTTGTAACATGTTAGATTGATAATGAAGACAGACCGGAATCACTTGGAACATCACCCAACCTACCTACAGTTCACTAATGTTTAACAAATCGTTCCATCGTTCGCCTCTTTTATCACCCGTCTCTATTAATATCTATAATACACGTGACCATAAAGTGTCATTCTATGGAACTTGCTAACTATGTAAACAAGCCGCCATACTAAAATTGACATTAGATGTCAATTTCAATATATTGTTTGTTTACATAGTTAGCAAGTTCCATAGAATTACAGTATAGATTATACATGCAATTTTTATTTTTGATTGTGTATAAAGGTGATGATGGGTATAAATATAAAGTTGTTTAAGAGTCTATTTCAAATATCATGGCGGCAGAAATCAAAAACTATTAGCAAGAGCCTGCTCAAAGCAAGTTGCGTGCTTTATTTAAAAGGTCAACAAGACCGACGAGAACAAGATTATAGAGAAAACATCTGCGAGAAATTCGTAGAATTAACGGTGTACATTTCATTTTTTAATAATAATTTGAAAGTTTAACCTGAATCTGCCTGGCGGCTATGCACTGTTATATTTTTTACATACTCGTAGTATACTCATGCCACACGTGTTTCACAAATAATGTGACCTCATTCGGCTCAATAGTTCAGTTTGGCTCAGGAACCATCGATCCATCACCCTTAATTTCTAAATACGGCCCTGCATACTCATTGAGAATCTCTTGGGCACATCTTACTGCAGTTAGTGCCTTTTTCTATGGCCACTAACTCTGTACGACCTTCTGAACATATGCCAGCCCATGCATGTACACTGCCTCTACCGTACTGGACTCTTTCTGAGAAGCAGTCTTGAAGGTATCGCTCACCAGCTCGCCTGTAGACACTTCGCCTTCCATCAGAAGTGTAAAGTGAGAATCGAGATTCATCTGTGGAATTTAA
Organism: Acleris holmiana; assembly: GCA_949316455.1. Classification (NCBI taxonomy): domain Eukaryota; kingdom Metazoa; phylum Arthropoda; class Insecta; order Lepidoptera; family Tortricidae; genus Acleris; species Acleris holmiana. The sequence goes on from OX438772.1 coordinate 2,967,544, forward strand.
CTCGTTTTCGAGTCCATGTTATTCCGAATGTGTATTTTGTGTACTTTAAAAGTTATTGCAATTTTGAAAGAGTGATACTTAGTTTTGCAGGCCAGTGTATTTTTGATCACAAACATACATACACACACACTATTCAATTAAGTAACTCATCTACACCAAAATTATACATGTGAAAGTAGCTGTTTGTCTATCTATCTGTCTGTTCGTTACGCTTTACGGATAAACCGCTGAAACAGGTGAAATTTGGTATGGAAATAGTTGAGTCCCGCGGAAGGACATATATCTTTATCCCGAAAAATTTGACAGCTCCTGAGTATTTACTCAGCGATAAACGACTTCTGCACGAATGGAGTTGCGGGAAAAAGGTACTTACTCATATTTCCGACTTTTCGCAGTCGACTAAAAAGAATACAATTTCAAAAATGTACATAAATATACTGTTAAACTCAACTCTCTTAATTTTTTGGCGCAGTTAGGTTAATATCAGGGCTGAGATTCTATACGGTAATAACGATATCGTCTTTGACATGTTTCTGTATAGTCAACGTTTTGGTAACTCTTATGTTGACAGTAATGACGGCCGAGTTATGGTTATGAACGATACTAAAACACGTCAAACGCAATATCGTTTTAACGCAATAGAATAGAGGCCCTGGCCATATTTTGGAGTGTTAAATATTTTAACATCAGGGTTCCAAGTCACATGCGTACAGAAGCCATGGCTTCTTAACAATTGCCAATTAGTCATTATAACATTTTTGAAAAGCAGGAAAACTGGCAGATATATGAATGAGTCGCGGATCGAAAAATTGATCAGTTCTTTGGAACTGTGAGTCACGGCGACTGTGACTCATTGACTGGCTGTATCGTTAGTCGTAGTAACGAGAGGCTGCACTGGAAGAGACAGCCTTGGAATAACGTGTTTGACGGGATTTGATATACGAATTGCTTTATTAACTGTGTACCTAGTTCGAAATAGTTTTGGAAAGTAAGACAGACAATGTAGTAGGAATCTTCTATTTACGTCGTTTTTTGTTATGCATAAAGATGGTTACGTTGTTAATTAAATATGTTTTCTTGTCAATTAATAGTTTTTATAATTTGTAGAATAAATATGGTGATATTGTGAAGGTGTACCACTGTTCGGCCATTTGGTATCCTTTAATTGCTTTAGATATACCGGGTGTACAATCTAAATGGGTCAGTATGGTGAAGTCGGAAACTATGAGAGATAGCGAGATCTGTTCTTAGGAACGATGGCGTCGATTTTAGATTTAATAATAATAAAAATAAAAAAAAATATATATATATTTAATATATATTTTTAATATTTCAATTTTGTTGTGCTTCTTGCGACTTGCAGAATTTATACACATTGACTTTGACCAGGTTCGGTTCCCGGTTATGTATGAGAATTAATAAAAAAGTTTGAATGTAATTATTATTAAATCTAAAATCGACGTCATGGTTCCTCAGAACAGATCTCGCTATCTCTCATAGTTTCCGACTTCTCCATACTGACCCATTTGGATTGTACACCCGGTATAAGGATAGTATCCAGATAGCTAACTCATAATGGTGTGCCAGATTAGCAATGATGCAGCTGTTTGTTCCACAATCCTCTGTAAAATGGAGATGGCAATAATATGACTCAAGAAGTCGTTTCGCCAAAAATTAATAGGTAACTCGATTTGGTAAAGTTACCTGCCGAACTCCTCACAACTTGGTTTTTTCATCCATTATTTAATAGATAATTCGAAGTAGAAATAACAGACATAAGAAGGAAGATAATTGTTAATAGTACATAAACAATGCAAATTAAATAACGCCTTAACTCGATTAAGATAGTTGACCAATTATGATGAAGCACATTTAAATGGTTTAAATATATGCACTACTTTTTCGCGGCGTTGCTTGCGGCGCGCGTGAAATATCCTGTGGTTCTTATTTAAAATGTTCTTTTTTGTTATTGCGTTGTTGAAAGCGAATTTTGGTACATTTTTTACTTTTATTTTTTGTTAATCCAACTACGTTCTTGCCACAATAGCGTGCCACCTCCACCGACTGTAGCTCCTTGTCTCATTAATGCACTATCCAATCGTGGTGTATCAGAACTGGTCCAGCACTAGATGGATGCGTGTTGTAAACAATGCGAGGTGATGTTCGGCTTTAACGACTTGTTAACACGTTTATTGCCAGTAATTTACTTTCCATACTAAATTGACACCATATTGAGGTCTGAATAGGTACTTAGTGAGTTTAGGCATGTTAGTAAAGGCCAAATAAATTGTTCATAACTATCTCAGCGGACATTTACCTTTAATGTATGCTGTATTGTGATGTTCATGTATGTGAAGCTTTCATTCCTACTGATAGACTGGTAGAGAATGCACTTGGGCACTAAGTCCGCCATTTGTACTTTTAGTTTTGTGCATATAAATTTAAATAAATAATAAGAATTCATACCTAATGATACAGTACCACCTACAACAATTTTCTGATTTCCCCAAAGGTCAATTGGTAGACCTTTGTACTCAAATTTGTATCAATCAATACATAATAAAATACCCCGAGAAATGGTGGTGGTCATTTATTTTTAACACATTCTCCTACCAATTTGCAATATCGCTACGGACAGTTCTTCGAATTGACAAAAAAATGATTTATGATTTTGCTAAAGGGAGGCGATTTCATACGATTCTTTGTTATTATACGACCTGATGGCTCAATCAATTATTAATTATTAACTTTTCATTTAGAATGACCAAGTCATAGAGAATATGATTGCAATAAAAACAAAGTGGAATAGAGTTACATCGCAACTAAACAAAAATAGTGATTAGTCCATTACAGTTAAATAATATACCTGTCAATACTCTGGGTCGGTACATGTTTAACAATGGTGGCGGTGAGAGCCGACCGCCTACGACTCGCTGTGGGTGCCGGAATACGTCGCTTTCCCGCTGCTGCGCGGGAGTGGACGTTAGCCGCGCCGCACAGTGGATCCGTTCAGAAAGGTGGACATGCGGCCAAAAGTTGGTAACTCATTTTATCTAACGCTTTGTTCTGCTGAAAAACAGATGTTTTCAGGATATCTTAGTATTTTTTTACGTAGGTTAGGTAAAGTTAGACTTGTAAACAAAAGAAAAATTTAACTCGTGCTGCGAGAAATGTCTTTTGGTGAAATGAAAATTCTGTATAAGCTCGTTGAAACTTGAAAGGTAATAAAATAAGTGCCTCTAAAAGTTAGATTTAAGGAAAGTATTTTTTTATGATAAAATATATCAACCTTCCGTGTTCTACCCAATTTGTTAATGTGACATAAAAACAACATGGGGACTAGTGTCAAATACGTCAAACGGCAACTATTGTCAAACACAAAGTAGCTATTATAATGAAATTATCAAAATGACAGCCACCCGGGGTTTAAATTGCTTAATAAAAGGACTCAAGTCACACAAAACACTTTAAACCTTAACACTTTATTCTTACGTTGGAGTATGAAATAGACGGATTAAAGTCCCTACCCTATGTCAAAATCTTATGTTAGGCCACAAAATTCACAAGATCCACGCAGGAATAGTTCAAGAGCTAAAGTGCATTATTCGATTTTGGATCACATTCATGCATACATACATTAATTACTTTGTAATGTGCAATACATATCAAAAAAAGTGGGTATATAAAATCGGAAACTCATTAATCATTCAGGCAAAATCCTCTTGAATTTTACCTATTAAATTTTCTTCTAAGTATGCGTGAACCCGATAGCGCGGCGTGCGCCCGCGCAGCACGGTGAAACGTTCCCGACGCCCGCGCGCGGCGTGGGTGCGCATTCTGTGTCTATGCCGATTCTGCATCTAATCGCTTTTTTCCCCAGGGTAATGACTGCCGGTTTTTATGTGATCTATTTTCGAAGGTGACGATGTGATGCTGGATTTACTGGCCGTATTGTATTGACTGAATATTAATGATGATTTGTTTAGCAAATAGCAAACAGCTTTTGCTTTGATTTCAGGTTTAGTTCTTTGGTTGACAGCTAACAATTATTTTGATTGACATTTTATAATGTTCTTTTTTATTTTGAATAATAATTGCATGACTACCAAAATGTACTATAAATTGTTACTTATAAATTGTTTCGTTCCTTACAGAAATAGCGCTTTTTGAATAAAGGTTCCAGTGGAAACAGGTATAAGTCGACTTTACCCGTAATATAAAGGGTACATGTAATATAAACCGCGTAGAACAAATAGAAGCAACATCAAATATATGCAAACAGGCCCTCATCTAATATACAGCGCTCATAAGAAACGTTGGCACTTTTTTGCCCGCTTTTTATATACCAGCCGAGTTTTTATTATTTATTATATTGACTCTCGTAACGTTGTGTGTCTGTATAGACTTGGCTCTGAAACCGTTGTTTCAGTCCAATTTGTCACAAGACTAAGCCGGTTACCGAACAAGATTTTATTTATATTCTTGCTTCTTTATGTTGACGTTTAGCATTTACAGTGACAGGCGTTTAGTGTTCAAAAGAATGGTTACATCCTTAGTGCCGATAGTTTTATTTTATTTCTGTTACATAGTCATTTGATTGATTAGGGGCTACGTGATACTGGACTGCTAGCTGATTTGGTTAGACACTTTGACTACTTTAAAGTTTGCTTTCAACCCATTGGGTATCATAAAAAAAACTGGAAGTTTTTAATGCTACAGAATTAATGATGTGTGAATTAGTCAAGTAAATCCGTAGTATAAACTAGTACGCGGTATTAGAAATGCCAACAATGCCAATCCGGTGGTATCGCCCATCATAGCACTCGATTCATCATCAATAGGCCACAAAAACACTAGATCTGATGCGTAGGAGCCGTTCCTTGAACCTACGGTACATAGATAAAATTTGACAAAGGAAAAACTAACTTTAATCTTTTTACTTAGAGTTCTTAATGCAGTGGTTGTTTAAACAGGATTCGGGTGACAATTCTTTAGGAGCGTTTGCGTGGATTTTTGTTTTTGTTGCATTCTTATGCAAATCTGCACGGTATACAGTTTGTTAGTACCAATAAATCTTTGGTAAACATTTTAGTAAATTACTGGGTGATTTTAAGAGATCAATCAATGTTGTGGGTATAAATTCTTTCGCTATCTTTTTACGAATCAAATTTTGAAGTGGCCAACCGTGCTGTGTGGTCTGGGATAAAGAGTTTACGGATATTTCCAAATCACAAACTAAAAATAATTTGAGTCTTACGTTTGTCTTCATGTTTGAAAATTGGCAACTAATAAAAATAACAAAGCACCCATTTGCAGGCTTGAGAGCCTACTTACCATCAGGTTGTCAGTTGTCAGTATGTTCATTTGCTATTTCCATGCAATATAAATTTACTTTTGTTTTTGTTAGCTCTTGTAGCTGTAGTTTCCGGCACCAACATCATCAACGTCATCTCTACAGTGGGAAAAGGACGGCATCCATTTTCCCAAAACGGGCAAGAATGTCCCTCCCGCGATTTGCAAGATGGCGACCACATTCGCGCACATAAGTAAGTAATGTGCGTAGGCCGGCGCAAGCGCAGCGCAGGTAGACATCGTCCGAATACGTGCCCCGGTTATTGACCCCCGAAACTGGTACCAGTCGGCCAACCTGCCGCTTTTCAAAAACTTTTTTTGGGGGTCTGTTCCACTCTGGATCTTCGAGCGGTTTTGTTGGTGGTATTTGGAGCAAAAATAAAAAGGTTGTATAATATTTGCAAAAATGTTTGTTTTGACGATCTATCTTCTGTTTAATAACAATACGAGTAATGTAGCCTCAGTGTACATAGCAGTACCATCCTAATACTTTACAAGATTTTATTTAATCTTGCAAATATTTTATAATCAGTTACTCTTATTGGAATGGGTTGAAGTTTGAAATACTTATGTAAAACAATGGACGATGCAATACTACGATGTCTATAGAGTGTGATGATACTGATGATGGAGTCGGACTGACAACAGGAGCTCCGGTTTGGCAGAAGCTTACTTGAACAAAATATGGATTTTTGGACTGGGGTCCATTTTTCGTACTTATGCTACCGTGAACTAGTTACGTGTATTTCTGCATTCAATTTATACTTATCTTCACAGATATGGTCTGTTCTAGGATGGGATTATTTAAGGGATTTATTAGTTGTGTTCAGGAGAGAGGCAAAAGATCTCACAAGCCAATTAGTGCTTACTTGGCTCTTACATTTTTAGGTATTTATAAACCCATGTTTTTAATCCTGAGCATTAAGGTGAAAAAAGTAAAATGCCTCTTCTAAATAGGCTAGTCATCCCATAGAGGCTGCCTTACCCTCACTACATTGAGAATGAAAATTAAAAATGTTTATTACATCAAACTTACAAGGCGCAATGCGAACTACTTGCTTATTTCAAGATCAAAATAAGTAAGTATAACTCACCAAAGTCCCGCAGGATATTCCAGGAACACGCCGAGACGTAATGGCGCACATTTAAAGCGGTTTTTTGAAACAATATCAACTCCCCAATTACTGTCGCTTCACTTTAATTAAAGTACGTTTAATGGGGAATAGCGATAATGATTCGTTGTCCTTATTCGGCCGTTACGTCAGCGTTTTGCGCGGTGGAATTTATAAAGCGAGCACTTTTTGCGCAGCATTCTTTGGACAGCGATGAGGTTGAATACAAAGGTTATGAGAGTTTAGGTTTGAGTTTGGGGTCTACGTATACATAAGGTATACTCGTACGTTTTTTACTTTTTGTACCTATGCTCAATTACCCTGTTCTTAACGTATACCTTAATTAAATTAGTGGCATTCTTTATTTGTATAAATATAGACTCCACACATAGTACAGTTGTTTTGCTGTATGGAAACATTAAAATTATAACTAAAAACTAATACGTAGTTACCCGTAACTAAAATCAAGGTTATAAACAATATAATTCATAAATTCATTCAGGTAGTAATAGTTGGTAATAAGGGTCTTTTACTAAAAAGTATGGGTCCCGTGTGGTTGCCGGATTAGAATAGTGCCACTCCATGTCTTCCCGTGGATGTCGTAAGAAGCGACTAAGGGAATAAGGGCTTGTAGTGCTGTTAGGCGATGGGCTTGCAACCTGTCACTAATACACTGGTAAACATCTTAGCCTACTTCTGCAAAATGTGGTTACAGAATTATCAACAAGTCTTTTTAGATTTGTTGGTATTTCTGTAGCTCTGCCTACCCCACTCTGGGAATTAAGGCGTGATGTTATGTATGTACTAAAAAGTCAAACATTATTAGGATGAATACAAATGATTTGAGAATGTGCGTGTTTTCATTTAGTACTTTAATCACCAGGGAAACACAACATATATTTTGGAGTACCTATGGCGGCGTAGTGGGCAGTAAAACGCAGTGATTAACTTTACTGTGATCACTTATGTTTGAACTACGAGTAATTATTGAATTCATATCAAATTAATGTGAAAAAGATGGCATCATATCAATATTTAGCCCATGTTTCCCCTAAAATTCCCTTAACAATGTGGATATTCCTTGTTATTGTAGGAAAACGGACGCCTCATTACCAAAATTGATTAGGTCCCCGGCCGCGGTTTTATTTCCGCTGCGCGTGCGATGTGATTGCGTTCAATGGCGGCTACAAATGAATCGTAGGTACTTCATGTTTTAATTAAATTAGTACCTACTGGGTATAAAACAATTAACAATTTTTGGTTTGCGGTTGGTTGGATAATTGTATCTTTTACAGTCATGTTCAAATGTTTTCATGGGACATGATTTATTTTGTAACCTTTATGTTTTTTTCATGTCTCTGCTTTTCATGCTTTGTTGTACTTGATTTAATAATTATATCATTATTTCTTTGTTGTTTTTTTATTGTGTCCATTTAAAGTTATTCTGATAAGAATGATGTGCTCAGTTTTCGATCAAAACATAGAATATACCTTTGATTACAATTTGGTACTACGTATCTACTAAATAGTTTTTCTCTCTCTCTTTACTTAGGAGCTTTGCTCTTGTCGGTGGAGTAGTCGCCACCCGCTCCGGTCCTCCGTCAACTGCTTGACTTTCTGTTACGACCCAACCTTAACCTTCTCTTTTATCTGCTTAAAGTAATTTCTTCTTGGTCTTCCTCCTCCCGCTATCTTTCCTTCTATGATGTTTTTAAGGAAAAGGTCGTGTCGTAGCAGGTGTCCTATCATTGTTCCTCGTCTATTTATTGTTGCTAGTAAATTCCTACTTTCTTTTATTACTAAGTATATGTACCAAATAAGCGATTTATTAATAAATCCGGCCTTCCACATATATTACACAGTGTTTTTAGATATGGACTTTTACGGGTCACAATGGGTATACTTCCAGCCTATAATAAGAAGTCCAGCCGGACCCTCGGTAGGCTAGATTAAAAAGCATAAAAAGAGCCTAATTCCAGATTAGAAACAAACCAACATCAAAATGACAACTCTATTTCTGTACATTTCGTCGTGTTACACAAGTACCTACACCAATCAGTCAGACGAAGCCGTGGGTGAACGCTAGTCTAAAAATACCGGCAGTTTGGCAGTAGTGCGGGGTGAAGGAACTCGGGCGACATAGGATTGAACCCGTGACCGTAGGACTATTTCCGGATCAGACCACTGCACCGGAAGGGCTAATTTTTCAACAGCTTTCCACGCAAGGAAAAACGAAAACGTTTAATTTTGCGGAAGTATGTTGTAATAGTAAGCTGACAATAATTACGACACTGTAATGGTATGCTTGTATATACGTCTATATAATGTTAAAGCGCCGGAACTGGCCAACTTTCAAAATCTTTTATTTAACTGAAGTACCTTTGAAAACCGTTTTTAATTATTTTATTTAAATTTTGTTATACTGAGTTTCTCTTTCTGTATTACATAAATATACCGACAGTAAAGAACAGTATACCAAACTAGATTTAAATCTGTTAATACTTTATAATTTAACATATTCTTAGACTTAAGCACATGGAAAATCTAAATGATCTCTAAGTGAACGTTATTCAAATTCCACACCAAAAGTAGAATCATTCATTCCTTTAGAAACATTATGTGTAAATCCGTTGGCTACATTAGTAGCCATATTACAATACATCGGAATGCCACCGGGCACGGCGCCTCAAGTCTGATCCAGACACGCAGTAAACCGCTTGATGTATCGGGTTTAATTTAGGAACTCATTAAGGCGTCACTGGGGATTGATCACAAATTTTACGTAGAACTAATGCTTTCGGTTATTTTTGTGACCGTTTAACCACTCACTCAAATAGTCTTGTACTTTGAAAAAAGAATGCATAGGTGTTGTCATAAATCTCTCTGTTAGTAAGCGTCTATGTTTGTTAATTTAGAAATCTTGGACGAAATTTAACGTGGATGGATGGAGAAGGTTTTATATTGGTTTGTCATTTGATTATTCCATTAAAAATATTTTTTTTCTACTGCGTCCGTCCGTTGCAATAGATAAAGAATTTAAAAAAAATTGATAATCTTTTAGTAAAGTAATACTTTATGCGCAGAAAGAATTAAATGTAAAAAACTTTTTTAACCAGATCAGCAAAACAGAAGAATGCGGCGTTCCGTTTATTAAAAAAACAAAATGGCGATTAAAAAGATTTTATCAAAGCGCGGCTGTTGCTACGCGTTCGATTTTTTTAATTCAAACGTGTGCTCGATGTTTCGTGAATTTATTCATTAATGTCTTTGAATAGAACTGAATTTGGTTGAATCAGTGACTTTTATGTTTGACAAAGGATTTTAATCTCAATTTTATTTTCAAAAGAAGATGCAATACAAAAGGTAACTTCTTTCTTAAAAGAATGTTAACATAGGACGTCAACAAAACTTGTGTTAACATTGTAACCGAACCAGCGGACGTATTGTTGCACATTTTCCTTGCTCTTTAATTGAACGGCAACCATAAACATGTTTTGATAATTACATCAAGTTATTTGTAGCCTTTTTTAAGAAGGAAAATAATTCTGTAAAGATTAAAAAACCGGGCAAGAGCATGTCGGACCATGCTCAGTGTAGGGTTCCGAAGCCGTTAAGCACTACAAACATAAAAAATCATCAAGTAATCACTATTTTTTCTATTTAAAGTCAATTGGTGCCGTCGTAGATGATTTTAGTAGGTAATCGCCTGTATCTCAAGAACCAATGATGTCTACTTAGTCGTGATAGTTTTCCTTTAAAATTGGTTATATGCTCTTTCATTTAAGTATTTTTTCAGATTTTTAGGTTTTGTAGTTTTGGCTGTAGGGGGGGGGGACACTTGAGTCTAACAAAAAATAGCGCTTGAAAGCTAAATATTTCATAAACGGATTACTTAATTAAAAAACTGTTTTCACAAACCCAATAATAATATTTTTAAAAGAGCTATCCAAAGACACCCCACATTATGGTGTAGACGAGAAAAAAATACATCCCCACGTTACGTGTAGGGGAGGTACACTATAAAAAAATAGTTTTTTACTTTTTATTGTACCTTTTTGTTGGCGTGACTAATATGCATATTCATGCCAAATTGCAGCATTAATAGTCTTTGCACTAGGCTGCGGGCGGACGGACGGACGACATGGCGAAACTATAAGGGTTCCTAGTTTGACTACGGAACCCTAAAAAAACGGGAGAGTTCATAAAGTATGCACCTACTTTCAATATTAAAAAGATTATATGTGTAACATTCATTATTATTAAATAATTACCAATTATAAATCTCTTTACAAGTGATATATCTAATAACATCAAGCTATCTATGAATCAACTTTAAACTGAGTTTGACAACGACAGCGCTACTTTTGTCGGTCTACCTTTTAGCCTGCACTTTCATTTTACCAACATATATTTACCGTCATAAATCTCTTGATACACCAACATGAACTTCATTCCTCTGTGATTAAGTTGCAAGGTAAGCTGGCTGGCTAATAAAGGCTTGGCAAAGCTTAGTGTAGGGTATAGACAAACAAAAAATATTATTCATTACGCCGCTATGATCTGTGCGGTAGGAGGGTCGGCAAATTATACAATAACAACATAACTTTACATAGGTTAAAAATAAAACACCCGCAGGTAATTGCGTTTCCTACTTTTAAAGCTGATAACTTAAACGGCTTAATTCTTGGAAATTTTAATCAATTTTTTTTCCTGGTTGATATAGTTCAAATCAAAATCTGTACATGAATTTGGGCTATCGTAGAACAAAGCCAACACTTTTGCGGTAACAGGTTAAAGGACAAGCTACAATCCTGCTCTAGATCTTACCATCAATAAAAAAAATCATCATCGTCTTCATCATTTGAAGATGTTCATTGTGACGAGACGTTTATACTAGTTGGTAGTGGCCCTGACTATGAAGCTAGCGGTTCGATTGCCGGTATGGGCAAATATGTGTGCGAGTGTCTGTTCTTAAGTGTTAGATGTTTTCTATGTTAGTATGTATTTTCCTATATAAGTTCGTTTATCGTTGCCTAGTGCCCATAGTACAATATCTAGATCTTAGCTTAAGGCTAGGACAATTTCTGTGAGATTGTCCCCCTGATATTCATTATTGTATGTCATTACCAATCGCGGGAGTATGGGAGCCTCGAACCTTTGGAACTAGAACCCCAAACGTACTTACATGAAGCCGAAGCCAACGCACAAAGACCACTTAAGAAACATTTAGTTAAGTAAAAATTATACATTTGCCTTTGCGTGTAGATGCCGGGTTAGAATAGTGCCACTCCATGCCTTCCCGTGGATGTCGTTAGAGGCGACTAAGGGAATAAAGGCTTGTAGTACTGTTAGACGATGAGCTTGCAACCTGTCACTAATACACTGGTAAACATCTTAGCCTGATTGTGCAAAATGTGGTTACAGAATTATCAACATTATACCTCACTCTGGGAATGATGGTGTGATGTTATGTATGTATGTATGTAATTTTACATTTCAGTTCACCATACCTACTGATAACCATTAGCTACGGGACAAAGCTAGATGACATGAAGCTACATGTTAATCAGTTTTAGTTCATCATCGTCCTCGTTATTATTATTATTTCAGTGGAACTGCTGGACATACTCCTCCTGGAGGTCTGGAACCAAAGGACCGGTCCTGCGCCGCATGCATCCATCGGTTTCCCGATCCACCTTGTCGGTCTACCCGCATCTTCCGATAAACCACTACTAATCATCATCATTCCTGGCCGGCGCAGCACGTCTTGTTCTTCCAAATATCCCTTCATCTCATTCGGTGCACTCTTGAAGGAGTAATCGTGGTCGTCAGTTGTTGTCACGATGAGTGACCAGCCTGGCAATGTGGCGAATCCTGTCGGGTCGTTGCCGCCCTAGTGCACGGGGCAATTTGAAATATCCCTGTCTTCTCAGTATTCACTCCTTTTCTTTTCACACATCTATCTATCTATTTCACCGGTACTGCATTACTAAAATTAACGAAAAAATGGCTGAATGGATCTCGTGGTTTCTGGAGTTTTTTGTGGCGTTTCTTCTCCGCAATTATGGTCTTGTCCGAAGCGCTAGTAGATTCACGACAAATTACCGACGTAAAAGAGCCCTCATGTGGCCATTTTACTGAATAAATTATTTGAATTTGAATTTGGTGAAATTTTAAACAGAGATAGATTATAGTCTGGAATAGTACCCAAGTTACTTTTTATTCCAAAAAATTGAACATTTCCCGGAGGCGATAAACGACCTATACACGGATGGAGTCTCGTGCAAAAGCTACTAAAGTATAAAATGTAAGAACACAAGTTGTTTCTGCTGTCGGTGCGCGTCTGGGCGGCGGTCAGTGGACCAGCACGGGTAGCACAACTTGTATTTTCTCGCTTGTCGGTCAGTGCGTCTCTATCGTTACAGACTAGATAGAAAGAGAGATCCGAGCGACTAACAAGTCAAGTCCAGAGCTGGTGGCCGCGCAGGCACTCGCGTAAGGTCGCGTGCGAAACTGCTTTGAAAAAAACCAAGCATTGAAAACAAGTTCTAACCCTAACAAGATAGTCATTATTGAGACTAAGCTTCTTGATTTATTATACGGGTTAAGAAGAAAGAAGAAAGAAATAAAAGATAAATACATTCACTTCACACATATGCTAGAGAAAAAAGTAAAAACAGCAATAGGAAGAGTAGTGATTGTGTCTTCGCGGCAGGGAATCGGACACCGGCTCAGCATAATGCTGGAGTGTTCAACACCTACAGCGCTGATTTTCAACAAGCTCCGTTTGTAACAGACGGACGGTACGCTAAACGAACAATCTATGTAAAGCAAAAAATAAAACGAATAGTTATAGGTGGTTAGTGACAAAATAAATACGAAAACCTATGCAAATACCTTACAGAAACACAATTAACAAAAGACTGAAGATAAACATTGCCTCTATTCAGGTGCGTTAAAACGATATCGTGTTTGACACGTTTAAGAATCGCTTATGTCACAGTCACCATTATTGTAAATGACATAAGAGTTATCAAAACGTTGACAATACGGAAACAGGTCAAAAACGATATCGTTATAACGCAGTTGTATAGAGGCCCAGGGCTGGAATTCTACAAGGTAATAACGATATCGTCTTTGACCTGTTTCCGTATTGTCAACGTTTTGATAACTCATAAACGATTCTTAAACGTGTCAAACACGATATCGTTTTAACGCACCTGAATAGAGGCCCAGAGCTAAGATTGTACTCGGTAATAATGATATCGTGTTTGATGTATTTGCGTATTGTCAACATAATGAGACTAAAAGGAAGTTAGTTACAGCGATTACTACGAGGTGTAGTTTAGTTTAGTTTATTTATTCATCAATGTAATATTACAATATAAATTGCATTAAATGTCAAAAAATATGAAATTACATTGAGATTGTCGACATAAATACTAATAATCAAAGAATACAAAAATAACATGCAAATAATCAAAACAAATCTATTAAATATCTAGTAAATGGTCACTTATCCGATGTCAATCAATAGGTATACATAGATTAATAAATGTCAATACAATAATAATTTTACAATTTGAGTGCCATATATTCATCCACGGAGTACAATGGATTATCCAATAAAAGGTTTCTCAGCTGATGTTTAAATGCTTCGTCGGATTGTACATCTTTAAGTTTGGCGGGTAGACGCTCATAGTACGTGGGACCTATGACACGCGGGTTCTTACCCGCAAGTGCCATGCGACGGGGAACTGTTCTCAAACGCCCGGTGTGGCGGAGCTCCTTGCCAACAATATTGACGCGGGCGAAGGAGGAAATATTATTTCTTACGAACATTAATATTTGGAAAATGTAAACAGAATAGTGTGTCAATATGCGGTGCGCTATGAAAAGACCCCTGCAAGAGTGCCTAGGTTTTACCCCAGCTAACGTACGTAAGGCACGCTTTTGCATAAGCATTACCCTGTTGGCATCCGTGGAGTTTCCCCATAGGAGCGTGCCATACGACATCAAAGAAGAGTGTATACTCGTAGAAGCTCACATGGACGGTTTTTAGGCGATTATACGCAAAAAAATAGTGTAGCTGTTGTTTCGCGCGACACAAAACGCCCCAACAGCATTCTGAAGACGATTGCGGGCAGATGTGATTGTCCCATTATAAGTTATGGGTGGGGAAAATCTAAACCGTGTAGCAAAAAATCTTAATCAAATCCATAATTTCAAAATAAGATTTGCTAGCCTAGTCTTACTCTTTGATGATGATGAATCACATACACGAGAACAGCTCTAACGTTTTCTAAAAAAAAAATGCAATATAGGGGTTTACATTCGTGTTAGTTGATTCTTGGAAATGGTTCCAGAACTCATTTAAAGTATCTCGGTTCAGGAATAAAGTCACGAGGGAAAAGGTTGTTAAATAATTAAACTTAATTTCAAAATGTGTACTTACACTCGCTTTCTCTTAACCACAAGTGTTCTAAGTTCTAACCCATGAGTAAAGTAAAGATTAGCCTCAACAGTTCGACAGAGACAGACAGAGCTACAACATTCCCAACCACTAGATCAAGTCTCTAAACTGGTAGGAATTTATAGGTAAAACCTTCCTTGCTAATACCAAGGGTTAGAATAAAATATTTGAGTCGTATCTTGTCAACAGACTCCAGACAATATTGACTCTAGAGTCATCCCCAAGTTCCCCAACTCATAAACTTTGTTCATGTGGGCAGAGCCACAGGGTGGGCTTGCATCGTTGAGATCACTTTATTAAGACATTTTATTAAGAGATCGTAAGATATGGAGTCAATACTGCATGTCCTTTTAGGGGAAAAACGATAATTTCCTTTTTAGTAAGTTTAAAGATTCCAAATAAATTACCACTGGAAGAATTTTCGTGTCGTATGAATTGATATTTTTGGAACTAGAATTTCAAATATCGTTTCAACACTTATGATTGTGAAAGGTCATCCATGCTTCAGTATATCCTTTGCATATTTTGTTAGCATGACGTAGCCTTAGTCACATTTTACACAGGTAACTTTTAAGTCACCGTATTGTAAGTAAGTTTAATGCTTATGAATAATTTTATTATTATGTAACACTCCGGTCCTGGACTGTACCTGTCTTCCATTCAATTTTCTAGCGAACGTAAAAACTCGGCTAAAAACTAAGCCCGCTGCAAAGCACTGACCTCTACATTCTGCATACTGCATTTGCATACCTTCCTAGAATGCCGGTTACGTAACATGCCGTAAACTCTATAGGTGCAGTAACACCTAATATCCTTTAAGGGTGAATTGCAGAAAAAATGTACCTTTTAGTTTAATTGGTGTCCCGTGAAAACACGGTGGATTTAAAATTATATCATGAGAAGAAAAGACGATGTAATTATTTTTCTTAAAGTATGAGAATTCTTAAAATTCAGATAAAATTATTTTATTTTTATTCTGTTTTATTTATATAGATTTAAATAAAAAACAATCCTGCGATACGCGAGTACTTCATATATTATATGGTCATGTCCCAATTCCGAGTGTGTTTTTAACTAGGAAATTTGTTACGATTTATATTAATTCTTATAAAGCATAACTGTAAACTATACAGTCCTTTTTAGTTAATCTTTAAGTTCCGTACAAATCTATTAAATTTTATTGTAAATAGTTATGAAATTTTAATATTAATTTACCTGTCCCAACTTACTGGACTTTCGTTACTCAGCTTTAGTTACGGAGCATTTAATCCCAAAAAAAGTTTTAAATATCTTAGTAGAATTACTTTTTATCAATCTGGATACACCTTGATATCTATCAAACTGTTGAACACAGCGACACCCATTTTGTTTTCAACGAAGTGGCACGCGGATTGACAGTCTAGTGTATAAAATCTAAAAAATCTCATGATGATAAACGGCGATTTTCTCGGGTAAAAGTTTCATTTTCGTACACCACTTTATTCATTACCGTGTAGTTTTACTCTGCTTCTTAAGAATTTACAAAGTTCTAGAACAATGCATTACACGTTTGAAGGGAAATATATTTTTTAGGTAACGTTTCTCATATTATCATTCTCAGTTTCGTTATTTTTCGTTATGTAACGAAACTGAGAAACTGTAAAGCCTATTTCATACAATAAAACTATATAGAAAATACTGGTGTGTAAGTTTGTTTCAGTCGAAAAGTCTGCCACGGTACAAACCATCCATACTAACATTATGAATGTGGTGTGTCTGTCTGTCTGTTACCTCTTCACGCTTTAACCGCTGAACCGATTTAGATGAAATTTGGTATGGAGATAGCTTGAGTCCCGGGGAAGGACATAGGCTACTTTTTATCCCGGAAAATTAGACAGATCCCGAGGGAGCAGCGATAAACGACTTCTACGCGGACGGAGTCGCGGGCAAAAGCTAGTACCGTAAAATGGGGCTATTTGGTACTAAGTAATCACAAGCTTTTAGTTGATATATTTCTTGTTATGGCTATGATAGAACTGTAAAACTCGGTGTCAGGCTAATTTTTCAGTTCTGCCATTGCCATGACACAATTATAGCAACTAAAAGCTTCATAATTACTCGATTCCAAATAGCCCCGTGATTCCCAAATAGCCCCATTTTACGGTACATAATATGTGTTTGCATATGGACTGTAATGTTTTTTTGCCTTTGTCAATTCCCTAACCGATTTTTTTGGAGTTTTTCGTGTATTCTTTTTTGTAAAGATATGGCTGGCTGTAGCTATTGATTCAATAACACGACTAAAAAACACTATTGTTTACAGTAGATCATGGCTCCAATGACAAATGCTGAAAGGCAAAAGAAGTACAGAGAACGTTTAAAACAAAACCCTGCAAAATATGAGGAGTTACGATTAAAACATTTAGATAAAGTAAAAAAATCAAAAAGAAATGGAATAAATAATGGAATAAATAATTCTGCGAATGAAACCACAAGATATCACTAGTATTTTTCCATGTGTACGACGCTTTATTTTATCAGTTTCGTTACACCAATTATCAATTTCGTTTACTCTCAGGTTAGTTATGAAATTCAAAAGGTACATTTTTTCTGCAATTCACCCTTAATAAGGGGACAATAAGAAGAAATTCACGAAGTAAAAGGATTTATTACGACAAATTTAACTTGGGTTGATATAATAAACTGTATTTTGATACTTAAATTCCACATCTTCATCCTAAAAAATTGGTTGCCGCAGGATGCAATAAGCGAGTTCTACGCGGGTGAAGTTACGACCAAAGTTAAATGCTGTATTCCACACCAGAGACCCGCCCTCGCTTCGCTCCGGATTAAAGTATTATACATGTAAACCTTCCTCTTCAATCACTCTATCTATTAAAAAAAACAGCATCAAAATCCGTTGCGTAGTTTTAAAGATTTAAGCATACATAGGGATATAGGGACAGAAAAAGCGACTTTGTTTTATACTATGTAGTGATTCCTACCGTCCTTTCGTATATCCTCATGCTTAGTCACATTACTATGCCGACATTCTACTGACATGGTCCAAATCACGATATGTAACGCAGATTAGTTTCGGCTCGAACTAATTAAATCTGTTAAGACGACACGAGATCGAATCAGCGGGAGCGGCGCCGCGGGCGGATTCCTAGCTAGCGATCCGTTTAATAGATAACATATATAACGTTAAACATGCGTAACTAACTTCTTGTAGTACCTATGTGGCTATTGAGCCACACTTTACTGGTGGTAGGACCCTGTGCAGGGTCCGTCCGGATGGCTACCACCATCTTAGATATGAAAAAGCTTACTATAATATAACAGAGTATCTAAGCGATAAATTATATAAACAGATAGATATATAGAAAAATGGAAATATTCAATATTGATTAATTATTATTTGGATAGTCCTCCTCTCTCTTATATTGCTGCGCCCAACAGGGTCCATAGTGTACGAATATCACCTATGTAAGTGTATTATGTATTATTATGAGTGCAATAAATAATTGAAATTGAAAAAAATTGAAATCTTATCCATTAACCACCCGCAACAGTGTTCGGATTGTTGTGATCCGGTGCGGGGATAAAACAACCGGTGAAATTACTAGCATAGAGGCATTCCATCTTAGTTCTCAGGGTTGGCAACGCATTAGGGTCTTAGGATTATAGATTTGAGACTTCAAATGTCTGTGGGTCTCAGATTCCACTTACCATCATGTGGCCTGAGTGCTTGTGTGCCTTCTCCTTATCGTAAAAAATGAAAAAGGAAATAAAATGAGCACTACTTCCAAAACAAAAAAATATCAAAAAAGACTTATTTATATGGTTTCTTTCCGACTCCCGTACTATAGACCCTAAAAACATTATGGTTTCAGCAGAAAATAGCGTTTGATGAAATGATACGCATCTTTTAATAAAAAACTTAAAACTAAATTGGCATCTAACGGCTACTACTCAGTCGATGCATTTTTCGAGAACTAACATCTACATATAGTAATTAAGTTTTAACATCCAAATGTGTCTGGGTCTCTAGCTCAGCCTTGCCTCACAAACATGCATACATGTTAGAAACTGTAATACGCATAGCATTAAGTTATAATAGCTATAAGTGTAATTGAAACATAATTTGACATGTAAAATTATATATTTTATTAATAAATTATTGAATTGAATTGATACATACAATGAAGTGAAGTTCGATGAAGTAATGAGTTACCACTAAAATGTACAGCTTTATGAGTTCGACTGTACAAGTTTACCTCCTTCTAGTCCCGGTGGTCTTCCCGTCTGGTCAACTCGTCGTGTTTGATTGGACGTTCCGGTGCCGCTCCTGACCTATCCACTCAACCCTATCCCTAAGCAGCAAGAACTATTATTCAATAGCATGTCAAACACACATTTCTGGACTGAACATAAAATTTCCTCGGAGAAAACGACGCAAATTCTATACAATTACTGCATATGCAACCTTATCTTAAGCCGTGGAAAGTTTAATGTCGTGTAGGTTTCAGAGTGGAGATATACTTTTTATTTTTAAGAGGGTAGACAGGTGCTAATGCGCATTCTAATGTGCGATTTGCAAGCAACACTGTTGCATTATGAATTTTCCTGGTTACTAGTTTTTTTAACGGATAGCTAAGTAAAGCTGGCTTAAGTTTTCTGCTGGCACGCGACTACGGACGTGCATATTTATCTTATTCTGTATTCAGTACGTGTTTATTTCCATGCTAAATTGACGTAAATAGATTTTATAAAACCGGACGGCGTTTAAGGGGCTTTGAGATTTGATGTTTGGTTTTCAAAGTTAATGAAAACCTTTAGAATTTTGCCGGGCTTTTTTGCCATTTTACCACATTATAAAAATACGGATGACGCGAGTCGTTTCTTACAAAATCTTTGATGTTTTCTATGTAAGTATTTAAGAACCTGTCTTTCTCTATACTTAGTGCGCGACTCCGTCTACATAAAAAAAATAGCTTATGATACTCAGTGACAATTCAGTATTCTACTGGTGGAAGAATTTTCAAAATCGGTCTTATAGTATTAATACTAATTTTCCCTCTTCATACTATAATTGTGTAGCTATTTATCGTTGTCTAGTACCCGTAGAGAAAGCCTAGCTTAGTTTGGGAGTAGGGCAATTTGTGCGGGATTGTCTCTTGATATTTATGAAATTTCACTGACTTTGTGTTGTGTGGATTGGGTGGTGGAGGCAGCACTTCATATCAAAATTTCAACCCAAATAAACTACATAATTTATAACATGATTGACATCGAAAAACAAAGCGCATTGGTAATAGGTGGCCCTTTATGCCCGCGCTTGCGCAAAGCAGAACTAATGTCTTCGTATCGAGTCTGTAATCACGCGCCGCCGTCGCAAAAACTGCGCGCGCGGCGGTGTGAACATTTCGAACGGTAACGGTTCATCGGGTGTTCGTTGTTACATGCATAATTAAGACCCGATACCTAGTTTAGTAACATTGTAATCACAACCTTATCGAATTAACTATACAGTGCCTTTTATACTTGGTATGCTCTCAAGCGAAAACCTGGGGAGTGAGGAGGCTAAGGAAATAATCCTTTTATGTTTAACCAATGAAAGTTAGTCGGGTATAACGAGCCGTCTACTTTTTCAGGAGAAGTTCACAATAAAGTTGTTTAGAACGATATCGTTAGGCTCATTACTAAACACACATACAGCTGCTTTTATGCAATAGTGCCACAAATCAAAAACAAATACAATTTGATTTAAAACTTTACGTTCCGAATTTAAATACAACAATGACTCATTTTGATTTGTGACACTATTGCATAAAAGCAGTGTACGTATATTCATACATACGTACATACATAACATCACACCTTTATTCCCAGAGCAAGGTAGGCAGAGCTACAGAATTACCACAAACGCTAAAAAGACAACAACTTTTTTAGGGTTTCCAGATGCTTATACGGTGAATATTTAAAGACTATAGCTTCAACGGTATGGCTGTTAAAACTGTGTGACAGACGGACACGTGAGTAACAGCAATAGGGTTCCGTTTGGACCCTTTGGGTACGGAACCCTAAAAATGATCGACTGTTGAGTTTTGCTGCGCTTCTTATCAACATTCTGTCTCCTTGGGAAGCGGTCTTCTTATTGAATAAATATTAAAATATTATACCTATTGTATGTCTGCCACAGCTCAAAATTTATAATAACTGTTGCATCATAATTATATTTCTCGAAAAAGCAACGTCACTTTGAAATCCATCTCTTTCGGACCATAAAGCTTAAGACGACTTATTAAAATAAATGTCACCAAAACAAACAAACTCACAGATTTACAATAATATTAATAGCTATTTTCTGTTCGGTTTAGACATTAAAGTCAACAGAGTTATTATTTATAGCAGAGATCTAATCTCGAGAGTATAAATCAGAACTAAAATAACTTCTTAGTAATTCGTCTTCTAATTTGAGAGGATTTTTGAAGACATCTCTCTCTTAAATTTGTGTGGTGCATTTTGAACTTTGCTACATTAAAGAAAGCTTGGGTTTTCAATGTAGATAGAGGGATAAGAAAGGAAATACTTTATTCGTTCGTAATGCTGTGACAAAGTTAACTAACTGCATGATGGATTCAATGTTGTCTTTTTTCATGACGATTTAATTAAGAACGAAACTTTTTTGGGGTGTAACAATTGTTTTAATTGCTTAGTGGCCATCTATGACAACATTGACGTTTGTATTTGTTGATCTGTAGATTTATTCTACTACTCACTCTTTCCCAGCAGAAAGTAAAAATACAATATTTTCAATGTACAGGGCCTATCGTATACGTTATAACGATATCGTCTTTGACGTGTTTCCGTATTGTCAACGTTTTGATAACTCTTATGTCATTTACAGTAATGGCGACCGAGTTATAAACGATTTTTAAACACGTCAATAGAATAAAGGCAATTGGAATTCCAAGTTCCAAAACTTAAGGTATGCCTCATTTTTACCCAATATTCTAATTCTGGCATTTTGGGATTGAGCGTTTCTACTAATTTTATAAATCCGAAACCAATGTCATTAAGAGTTTAATTGTCACATTTTTTTTTATTTTGGTTGTATCCATCTCAGCACCAACCTTATTTTCATTCTGTTTGGCCCATTGGTTGACTGGTAGAGAATGCCTTATTGTATCATGCAATTAAAATGTATAGCGGATTAATATTGCTCTTTCAAGCATTTGAAGCATTTAACTTGTAGTGTTATGATGATCAATGTTAATCTAAGTTTTATTGCATTGTAATTTGTGTAGCTACTTACTAATCTTAAGCGAGTGTTGTGTGTGGTAGTAATAGAAACGTAGATACAAAACTATGTGGTTGATAATATTATTACGATTAAGTGTAATCTACGTTTTGTTACCATGCCTAATAAATAAATAAATAATTAAGTCCGCCATTTGTACCTACTTTGCGTACTGTGCAATAAAGTTTAAATAAATAAATAAACCATACTTTTCGTCCTGGTTTTTTTATATTTCTCGAAGCAACAAAGAGTTCTATGTGGACGAAGTCGCAGGCAACGACAACATCTATTTACATAATGCACGTGACAAATAACATCCTAATAAAACCGGCTTCGAAGGTGGCCATCAGACTGCAGTCTAGATAATTGATCTATGTTGAAACCTAAGTAACTTGTGGACTAATCTTTCTTTTGTCTCTTAACCTTTCGAATCAGGTTATACTAATGGCAGAGGATTACGTATTCGAGAGTTGGTAGCATTGTTCTTCATTGTAATCTAAGGTGGAAATTATGATCTATACAATCCTGTTAAGGTGAAAGAGATATAGCTGTTGAAGTCGTGTATTGTCCTTACTATCCGGTGCATGGGTCTTGTCAGGTTTTGACAGTGCAGAAAACACCATCAGGGGGTTAAATAACCCCCCTGAAGTCGTTAGGACAGTCCATGGGGGGAGGCCTATGCCTTTTATAAACTACCGCACCTTTATTTGCAAGCTGAAAAATAAAACAACGCCTTCCTCCGAATAGTTTTATTGTTTTTTAATAACTTTTAATTTATTAACTATTATTTTCCATAAGCATTTTGTAAAGAGAACCATTATTAAAAAAAATATATACATTCACCTCTTCAGAGGTTGGCAGTCTGACACTACGAGACGCGGTCATTTTATTAAAAAAGAAATTGTTGCGAACGGTTTCAGTGTTGCCAGGATGGCTGTAAAACAGCGGAAAAAATAAGTTTATCGTCTGGTGTTTTTTGTAGAACTGTAGGTAAATTTACATTAAGTATATTGATTATCATGGAACTTATTATTGCGCACTTTTATCATAAAAGCGACTGGTTTTATTCTTGAGAAAAGCACTACACATGCTTCGACCATTATAATGGCTCATACATAAGCCATCCTGGACTCGTATGTATAAAAGACCTCGCGTGACGGCTCGCGCGGGCTTTTAACTCACTTACTGGTCTCTCCTCGTGTAAGTTTGTTTATCTATTTATAATTATCCAATAGCATCATCATCAATAGACGTTCTGCGACTGGCAAAAGACATTAGTAATTTTTGCATATCTCCCAAATGTCCACGGTCCCGCGTAATGGAAGTTGATTGGCCGATTAGCGAGGTAATAGGCGTGGGTACTCCATAGCAAGATTAATGGACCCCCTTTATCTATGATTAAATAGTTCTATAGAGTAGTGCTAACAAAAAACTCTGTTGTCTATGCAGTGAAATAATATTAACTAGACCACTTAGAGAGGTTTGGGTGGTCTGTAAAAGAAGTAAAGCTAGACTTGCTCTAGCTGCAATAGGACTTTGGCGGACCAGGAACTTAGCCTGCCGCCATCAGTAGTTGCATTGTTGTTTTCTGTATGTGAAATGATCAGCTCAGTGGCATTCCATCTTAGGCCTCAAGGTGTAACGCATTTGCAGTCTAGAGGGCTTCTATTCTGCATGCTAGAACCATATTGCCTGATGTAGTGAACAAAATGACATCGGTTTTGGTCAAAACAGTTCGTTTTCATCTTTCCCAATCAACTTTAATGCCCATCGTTAATATAAGCTAATTGAGAAATCAAGATGAATACGAACGTATTCGATAAAATACGATATCGGTAATAACGATATCGTCTTTGACGTGTTTCCGTATCGCTAACGTTTTGATAACTCTCATGTCATTTACAATAATAGCGACCGAGTCATAAACGATTCTAAAACACGTCAAACGAGATATCGTTATAACGCAATAGAATATGAGCCCTGTACCACAAATAAAAAAGAAACCACATAACTCAAAGTTGTTCTCTCACATTATGCTATTTCATGCTGGGACTTTTCCGTTAACCGATAAACAGACTAAAAGTTATTTTAGGTATGCAAGTATGTTGACAAGGTGGGGTCAAGGGTCGAACTTTCGTCACGTACTTAATTATTCGGGGTTCCGTCAGCGTTGACAAGTCAGCCGTTTGACCTCGGTTGCATAAAGATGGCAGCGTATGTGTCAGTAAAACTTTGAAGAGTTCGAACAAATATCGCTTCTTCTAACCGCCCAAATAAAGAACCTGAGCATTTCGGGCCATGCTCGGGCGCCGTAGCCGTAACGACTACAAAAAAGAGAGATTTTCTTAGGGGTTATTTTTCTTACCTATCCTAGAGCTGAAGCTGAAAGTTGAAATGCAAGATAAGCATTGCTTTACAAAAAACCCGAGCAAAAGCATGTCGGACCATGCTTAGTGTAGGGTTCCGAAGCCGTTAAGTACAAAAACATAAAAACCAACAAGTAATAACTTATTTTCAATTTAAAGTCAAATGGTGCCGTCTTAGATGATTTTAGTAGGTATAAACACTTTAATCGCCTGTATCTCAAGAACCAATGATGTCTACTTAGTCGTGATAGTTTTCCTTTAAAATTCGTTATATATTCTCCCATTTAAGTTTTTTTCAGGGGACACACACTTGAGTGTAACAAAAATTTGCGCTTTAAAGCTTAATATTTCATAAATGGATTACTTAATCGAAAAACCCTTGTTTGTTTTGTTTGTAATATTTTTGAAAGACCTATCCAACGACAACCCTCACTGTAGGAAAAAGAAAAAAAAATACATCCCCATAATTTTTTTTCACATTTTATTGTACTACTTTGTTGGCGTGACTAATATGTATATTCATGCCAAATTACAGGTTTCTAGTACTAAGAGTCTGTGATAGCGGAGCATTCAAGTATTACGTAACGCAATTTTTGAAGATTTTAGACTCCCCCTCCCCCCCTTGTAACGCACCGTAACGTTTTTCTGTACCCCCCTCCCCCTCTCTAAACGTTACGTAACACTCAAGTGACCATTTTTACCCTAAAGGCGCTAAAAGTTATGTTATAGTCACTTTTTTGTATTTGCTTAATGTTAATAAATTGTACAATTTTAGTCTTATCTAGATTTACACTTAAATGTAACGTGGACAACCAATTTATTACAATTTTCAAAGTATTTTGTAACTCGTTAGCTATATCGGAGCCCTCTTCTTCAGATACAAAAATAGTGGTATCATCAGAGAACATAACACACAGGTGGTTAATTGTCAAGGAACTCATTAACGTATACCAAAAACAAAAAAGGCCCCAAAACACTGCCTTGAGGTACCCCTTGCAGATTCAAATCATATTTTGATTGTACTCTTGTAATTGTTTTTGTAGTCCTGTCGTAAGTGTCTAATATCGTAGCCTGAGACCTATTTGTAAGATATGTCTCCACTAGTTTCAAGGCCACTCCTCGAATCCCAACACGCTCTAATTGTTTCAGTAAAATTTTGTGAGACACGCAGTCAATACTGACTAGAGCAATGTGCTTCTGCATAAACTGAAACGAATACTGACAACGAAAACAACATTAAATGACGTTCAATACAATCTAGGGATTCCCGGTGAAATATAAACGAAAAGGTTTGCCAACTTGCGAGAACAAATGAAAAATGACGACCAGACTATAATACAATCGAGGGATTCCCCGTAAAACGTAAACGAAAAGGGTTGCCAATTTGGGAGTTTTAATTCCCTAAATTTTTATTAAAAAAAAGAAACAATGTTACGTAACGTCTTGTAAGAAAGACCCCCTCCCGCCCCTGTAACGCATCGTAACGTTTTACGAGACCCCCCTCCCCCCCCAAATTGCGTTACGTAATACTTGAATGCTCCCTAGGCTGCGGACGGACGGATGGACGGACGAACGTGGCGAAACTGTAAGGGTTCGTAGTTTGACTACGGAACCCTAAAAAATGAACCACGGGTAGGTACTTGGTTATTCTTGACATACATACAAATTGGCGTTATTAGTAAGAAACGTATAAACGCCAGCCAAAAGATTTTTAACTGCTGGCAGAAGCAAGTTTGTCCATCTATCTATAAAGCGTACAACAGCTCCTTATTCCACCGCAAAAAGGCTCTCCGGTCCTCATTACGCTAATATAAACGAGTCGACTGCATACCGCGCTCCCAAAATTACAGCAGACCGAGCCGCAACGCCGCAAACATAACCCAACTAAATAAAACAACCGCACGCCCTTCACCGCAAACCTTGAAATCGCCACCTACATCATTCAACAAGCTTACAACTCTCAACTTAACGCCACCGAATCGCGTAGCCCCCCGAAAACAAGGGACCTCCTGTGGCATGTGGATTTGGAAACCAGTCGGGTTGCAAAATGAGATACTGCATCGGAACCGGTGATCCAATTAATAATAATGTGGGGAGCAAAAACAAAGTACGACGTGCGATTTTTGGTCCGAAATTGGCCCAAATTCCTGCGCTCGCGGCGGAGGTCAATGGTCCAGGACTGGTATAGGGTGTTATTACTTCAATCACTCGTTCGAGGCACAATTCGACCGGCAATCGTAACTTGGTCCCAGCGTCAATATAGACGGCAAATGATCAAAACCAAAGACACGCGTAGTGTATAAAACACTGATGGGTCAACTTTGGCTCGTGAATAAGTTCGTAAACGATGTGTTACTTTTAAGAAATAAGACCCCTGGTCGCATGATCAAGCGGGTCCTTTGGGCGGGGCCGCCGGAGGCTCGCTGCGCCGGAGTTTATTGAAGTGAAGTGTATAGATGGCTACGCCGCCGATAACGACAACTGATTGCCTTATGCAATTTTTGGGTTTTGATTTGTAATTGGGAATGTTGTGTCAATATTTTGATGTCATTTTACCTGTGCAGAGACAGAGGGAGATATACTTAAATACAGGGTGTCGGAGAATAATTGATGTTTTCCGAAAATGGTGTGATCACTTTTGAACAAGTGCACAATTGCACAATATGTACACGTTCTTTTTGCATTTATTTTTTAACTCAGACACAAAACAAAGGTTTTGTTTGTGTGCCTATAGTGTGACAAATGGAGTCTCTGTATTCCGTATGTTTTCAAGATAAGTACATAAAAGAGGTCAGCTCGGGACCTTAATACATCGGGGTTTTAAGATTAATATTAAGAAATAACTAATATAAATCCTAAATCCTTACTTCCCATACAAACTGTTAAGTTCTTGGTACTGATTGTTCATAAAATTGTAAATTAACATGATTGATTACACTTATAATCGCATTATGGCTATCGCCGTCCCTGGGTGGCGTTCCCGGTACGCTCTCCCGTTCGTTGCTCCATTTTGGACAGGCCAAAATAAAACGAATCCACCTGTCAAGCGGAGAGATAATGATACCAAAACCGAGTTGGTATCAGTACCAAGAAACCGGTTCGGGTGAAATTCGCAGCACCAAGTTATTAAGACGCATGGCAATCGAAATTTATACGAGTACGGTAATAAAATAAACGTAGAATTGAGATATTAAACAACTCATAATGGAGATGGCAAATTTGTATTTTAGAATGCGTCGACAAGAAGGGAATTTGTGGAGGAAATATACCTACACTTTGTAGAGTCAACACAACGCTGCTTTGGAACGAAATTGCCGCACAAGTGTAAAGTTTTTTTTTTTATGGCATTGAGAAGGCAAACGAGCACACAGGCCACCTGATGGTAAGTGGAAACTGTGACCCATAGACATTCGCATTCACAAGACTGCAATCCTAAGACTGCTAATGCGTTGAGACCCTGAGGACTAAGATGGAATGCCTCCACGTTCATATACAAAACGATTGTTATACCATATCACGCATGGTTCCACACAGACCTTCATCACCTTCGGAAACGTCGAGAGTGCGATTCCTGTCCTGATGTGTCTGTGGGGGAGTGTGATCACGTACTATTACTAACAGGTGACCCGTTGTCTCATCTCACATAAAATAGGGCAAACGGTACTGACTGTGCCACGCCAAAAAAACGTTACGTTTCTTGTGTGGAGACGCCCTTTTTTATTATTTGTTGTTATAGCGGCTATAGAAAGACACAGCCGAAGACACGGCTATAGAAAAACACCAAAGGTTCAACCTACCAACCTATATACTGATAGACAGACAGACGGAGAGCGTAGGCTTAGTACTAAGTTTCTGTTATTCTGTAATGCTCTTTTAAATTTCCACTGAACATATTCTGCTGATCAAAACTTACTTAATTGCAAATTGAAATCATTGATTATTTTTTAATGGCACCTGGGATGAAAATTACACACAAATGACACAGACGAATGAGCAATCTAAAGATTAAAAATGTGTTACCAACCTTCAAAATCAGGAAGATTATACTATACCCTCTTACAAAAAGACATGAAACGAAATACTTGACGTTGTGGCATTCCTGAACTGATTCCTCTACTGGTGTTGCCGTGGATCACGGTGATCACTTTCCACCAGGTGACATGCTGATTCGTATGGCTGTTAAAGCAAAATAAACTCTCCTAACCAAAAAAAACACCTTTGAGGCAAGCTTTTGTTGCCGACTGTACTTGGTTTGGGATAGTCAAGGCGATTCTAAGGAGCACTAACACGACGGGTTTATCATGTGTAATTTAGGAGTTCCTATGGTCACCTTCCGTCTTTATCATCAGACTAGCTCGAGGGTGCCATGTTATTGCATTGTCACCTGGTTTACATAAGTATCAATCAATCAATCAAACATCAATCGGAAAACGGCAAGTGACTGAAAAATGGATTGTAAATTTTGACGGACAACTTGCATACTTACATACTTAAGTACATACGAACAGGGCTCTATTCTACTGCGTTACAACGATATCGCGTTTGACGTGTATTAGAATCGTTTATGTCACAGACAGCACAGTCGCCATTATTGTAAATGACATAAGAGTTATCAAAACGTTGACAATACGGAAACAGGAGGGTTATTATGCATGCACCATTGGCAAATGCCATTAGAATCCACAGGAAAATTCGTTCTTTAACAAGCGTGAAGTTTTTTTTCGCTAGCCTGTATGAGTGTCCCACTACTCCCACTGCTGGGCAAAGGCCTCTCTCCTTGATGTTCACGAGTTGCCATTTGGTACCTCTTCCAGCCAGTGGCTGCGGATTGCGTCAAAGTCGTTCCGCCATCTCCGTCTCGGTCGTTTACGTCGTTAACGTGAAAATTTAAAAAAAAAAAGATTAATCTATGAAAGTTTATTACAGAACATGTATTCTTTCCATCATTCTGAGATCCTTACAAATTCGCCAAAATTTGCGAACACAGATTATAAATACAGATAGCGGTATAATTGAGGCCCAGAGGCGTGTGTTTCGTACTCTGCGCTTATTTGAACTGGAGCGACGGTTTTTTTTTCGTTTTCTGCGATTTTCTCGGTCCGTTTTCGGCAGGAGTGTACGGTGTCCGCTGCAGGGATACTTGGGGCATGGAAGTGGCCATGGATTAAAAAAAGATAAACTACTTTCGGCGTATGTGTTTCTTAGATGATGGTATATTGTTAACAAATTATGGTATATTGTTAAGGTAAAACAATATCTGAAAAACTTACAGCTGAAAACTAGGAGAGAAACTAAGATTAAGCTCAAAATGGGCCCGGCATTGTACCGAAGATGCTGGCAGCATTTCCTCGCTGATGCGTTAAACGAGGAAACTGCTAGCATTTCTGTCTCCAGTGACGTCAATGAGCCTCTTCAAAATTTCTTTGAAGAGGCTTAGAGCACTAGGACCCCACAGACCAAGGGTCCTGACGCCGGATGGAATATAAAAATATTCTGGGTCGAGACCACTATTGCCAACCTTGATGCTTTCAGTCGCTTCCGCTGCCGCACCAGCCGTATTAGTATAGTTTCATTAAAAAGGCTTTTTGATCAAGACTTCTTGTCAGGTCGGTATTCGAACAAAACGCGATCACTAACAAAAGAATGATGCTTTTTAGAATGTTTTTGGAATGCCTGTTTTTTGGATTAGGTTAAATTGAACGGAATGGTGCGCTCCCAGGCGCAAACATCACGGAAACAGTTGGGAAAGCAGGGAAAGAAGAGTGGTAGTGTGATGGACGTATTGCGAGTATTGTGACGTACAGTCAAACCGCGCGCATCTTTGGGAATTTTGATTTGTCACTTTCTTTTCTTTTTGACACTTTCAGAAATGACCAAAATCTCTTGTCTTGCCGCATCCAGTCAGTCGGTAAATATCACTCGCCACGCAATTTTTGTAATTACACAGCAAGTGTATACGCCAAATTTTATGAAGTTAAGTACTTAATGCTTTCCTTAAAATAATACAGCGCGGGCAGCGAACGGTCCGTATACGGAAGACCAAATTATGGGAAATTTCCAGGGAGGTAATTTATGAGGTTAGCGGCTGTGGGATGAAGAGTATTACTGTAATATGTGACGTAGCAAGTAGTTTTATATCTCAAATGCTTCGTAACAGTTGCTTAGGATCAGTTAAGGTTAATTCAAAATCTGCTGTGGCTTTCGAAGTAACTGATTCAAGTAAGAAAATATGGTCAAAAATCATAAAAAAATAAGCAGAAAATCATCCTATTAACCATTTTAATCTTTACAAGCAAGCAATATAAGCAAGCCTACGTTTGTTTGATCTTCTTTCTCGATATAACAGAGCAATGGACGACGGAGGGTACTTTTTGATTAACTAGAAATCGAAATTAGAAGTGAAATCGTGTGAGCTAACTGATGAAAACTATTTTTTAATCTAGCAGCATGACGAGTAAGTATATTAATTGTTAATACGTCGACACTTCAAATTTTCTTATGCACGCTGACACGCTGAGTGGTATCATGGTCTTGTTTTAATTTTTTATTTCAATAACGCACATCCTGAATTCTACTTTTGTGCTTTGAACTACCTCGTGAAAGTAACGTGTTTCTGAAAAAACAATATTCGTTCGGTATCAGTCACATTTAACAAAAACACCGGAAGCGCTTCGTGCCGAAAATTATATATGATGCGATTTAAAAGAAAGCACTCACTGACAGTAAAAATGGCGAAATTGCAGTTTTCGTGACCGTGCGCAATCTGCGCGTGCGATTAAGCAATTTTAAATGATTCGCAAAATGGCGGCGTGAAAATTCGATGAATAACTTGATTTCACGGATTATTTCATGTATTATTCATTACAATAATTTCACGTGTGGACGTCCCATGATATTAGGGCGTTTTTAACTTGAAATTTATTGCGTTAAGTATCTTACAAAGCTCAAACTCAAAAGCTTTAACTGTGGAATTAGATTGATTTAGTCAAAACCTGGCAACAACATATCGGACTATGCTCAGTGTAGGGTTTCGAAGCCGTTAACTATCGTACTACAAACATGAAATTCGACAAGTAATAACTAATTTTCTATCTAAAGCCATTTGGTGCCGTCTTAGATGATTTTTGTAGGTATAAACACTTTAATCGCCTGTACCTCAAGAACCAATGATGTTTACTTATAGTCGTGATAGTTTTCCTTTAAAATTCGTTATATGCTCTTTCATTTAAGATTTTTTCAGACTTTTAGCATTTGTAGTTTTGACTCTAACAAAAATTAGCGCTTTGAAGGTTATTTCATAAACGGATCACTTAATCAAAAAATTGTTTTCACACACCCTTAATATTTTAGAACGGACATGGCGAAATTATAAGGGTTCCTAGTTTGACTACGGAACCCTAAAAAGCGTTTGTATTTTGTTTCGATCTCACGCTTTATCAGAGAAAAGCAAAGTACACCCTTATTACATCGCCAATTCGAATTCGATTTAAAATTCGAAAAGGTTTTACGTTCAAATTCAAGGATGTTTCGTAAACAGACTAGCATGAACTAGCATTCGTTAATTTTATAAAACGTTTGCTATTATTCTAAATGGGCACAAAAGAACTTACTAGCGAGCGTACTTGGTAGAATTGGTGGAAGTACAGATGTGCCTTTTCGATTATTTTCGTAATTACTGCCCTGAAGACATGTAAGTTCAAAATTCCTTCATACGTTTCTCAAAATACCTTAGACCTCGTACGGTGTGGAACCAAATCCTTTTATGATTTTATTCCTTTAAGGAAAAATCTTTCAACGTGCAACTAAGATGCAAGCAATTGACCTTTTTTGAGTTCGTCAGATGTACCCCCCCCCCCTCCGTAAATTCTCGTATAAAAACCCTTAAACTACCTTTGTTCTCGGAATCATTTGATGTGTAGGTAAAAGGACAGATCATGTAATGGTTTAAAATATTAAGTAAGTAACGTACATTACAATTAAGTTAACTGCAAAAGGCATACGCTCATGTGCGGTTAATGCCATTAATCTTGAATGCCATTGGTCAATTAAAGAAAAATTCGTCGGCTTCAAATGACGAATGTTTTTGTTTATATACGTGAGAAAACGTTTTTAATCACTGATTGTTTTCCGGAACGCGTTGGGTTATGCAACTACGTATTTAACTTTTAAATTCTTTTTTAAAGTATATTCCGTATGATTGATTTATTCGGTAAAATCGCCACATCAGCGCTGAGATTCTACACGGTAAACCTTATTGAGGTGTTATCGTATGGTCAACGGTTCGATAGCTCTTATTGAATTGACAGTAATGGAGGCCAAGTTAAAAACAATATTATTTAATAATAATTAATTGGTATCTGATGACGGGATCCGTAAGGAAACTCCTCAAATATTATAGGCAAATTGTAGTGATTTTAGTATTTTCGGTAACAAGTCCAGCATTTGCATTCAGAAAGTATCATTTGGTGACGTGGAACTGATGATGAAGATCACAGATGGTCACCGGGAACCTATTTTAAGGGTGGTGATAGGATACTCCGATTAAGATAGCTGTGAGACTATGACTAAGCCCATTTAAATGGTGTAAATAATATGCACAATGACTTTCCTGCGGCGTTCTTCTTAATTGTTAAGTGGGGCGACAAAACAGCATATTTTGATCACTAAAAAGTATAAAATGAAACTTAAGTCGGTGTCCCACAATATTTTTAACAAAGAACCGACTACAGTTTGATTGAACATGAAGTTATTTTTTGCATTTTTGATCTTAACCTGCGCTTCTCGGCAAGAGAAGCGTGGCTAGTACGACGACTAAATACCTGCATCACAATGTAACGTAATCAATTTTACTTTTATTGCAACTCGGTGCATCGTGAGAAACATATCAGATCCAACGATTAACGATCACGAACATAAACCTACATAAATAACGAACTAATTAAGTACCTAACTAAATCGCTCTAACTTTGCACTTGTATACGTACGAGTCTAAATGTGTGAATAGACGACTATCGCGACTGACACAATCACAAAACACCGTGACGCTACTCGTACGACGTTTTGGTTCTGAATCGTTGGTGTTTAGACTTTACGACTACGCTGCCGACTAAAGCAAGAAGGCAGTATGCGCTATGGACTTCATAGGATTATACTGCCTTTTTTCTTTTGGAAGCGAGTACAGCTATAGAATGCAACCCTCAAGTGATTTTACAAACAACTGTTGTATCAGAACGGGTCGATCTGTAGTGTATCCGGGTTTGTAAAGCGGCAGATTTTATCTAGAATAAAAGACAAGAAAAAAAAATATGTACAATAATTTCATTTTGCAGGTCATGCTCCCTTAACTACTAGGGTTGCCAGGCATGCGACCAAAGCCGGACATAAGCTTTACCGGATCGTTTCTCAAAATATTCACGGTTCTGTCCGTCCGGTTTTTGTTAAGAGCCGAGCGTTCAGTGGTTCCCTCTTAACTTTTATAGTGTTTTCTAATAAACTAAAGTATTATCTTAAAATCAAAGAGCGGTTGTTTGTTTTACAAATGAATACACAATTTATAACGAATATAAGTACAGACATAACATCACGCCTTCATTCCCTGAGTGGGGTAGGCAGAGTTACAGAAATGCCGCAAATCGAACAAACTAAATAGTATTTTCAATGTACTCCATCCAATAGTCTAGTTGACATCTACTGTCAGCGTAGCAACTTCGTAGTTTTCGCAATACATTGCTTGCTTAGAAAATCTAAATTGAAATTCATTAATATTTAGTTAACAATAAGTAATTTTCAAATGTTGTAGAATAAATGTTGTTACGTTTGTGATGTGGAAACAAATCCTCAATTTATTGCTCCTGTTACAGGCAACACCCGGTATATTGTGTATTCATTTGTACATCAGAAAACCGCTCTTAGATTTCAAGACAATACTTTAGTTTATTCGAAAACACAATAAAACTAATGAGGGCGCCACTGGACGCTCGGCTTCTTGTTAAGCTCCTTTATAGTTCGCTTTTGGTCTTTGCACCCGTTTTAATTACAAACACATATTTTATTGACTGATCATCGAAACTTCACAAGTCTCATCTTCAATAGCTGTTTTAGTTTGTAAGCAATAGATCAGTTATATGACTATCAAACCAAGCCATGATCAAAGCAAGCATGTCAGACCCATAATCTCGATATTGGCCACAATTTATATATAAAACCAAGAAGCCAAGCATTAATGAAGCGTTAATGAAGAACTAATGAGAATCAAATTGGTCCACGCCCAAGTTTCTACAAAAACTATGAGGTAATAAGCATTTATTCAATCAAATACACCACGCCACTAATTCATCCGCTATGACAGATTAGTGGCTAGCCCCGGGCGAAACGTGAGGGCAATCTTACGACCGAAACCGGCTTAAACAACACATACGCACCATCCTTATACCATACTAGATAAAGTAGCTATTACCTTGAACCTAGGGTAAAAGTTAGTATGCAAACAGTTAGCTATAACCAAAAAATTAGGATCCCTCGGTTGTTAAAAGAAGTTATTACTCTGAAAAGACGGAGGGGTCGAGGTAAGCTGGCGCTGATGTGTGTGATAATCTGTCGTAGTTTCGGACGTGCGATTTAATATTGGTTTTGTTTTATGATTCGTCTCTTTCGCTCGGTTAATGAGGGAGTAGAATAATGCTCAGAGGGTGAAGATTTTGTCTTTCTGTAAGATATAGGTGTTTTTCTCAGTAAATACAGAAGCTATCAACAAAAGTCAATGGGCATTTTGATACCCGGTTAGTAGCAATCTTGTGTCGTTGAATAGGTCATACATATAGCAACAGTGAATGGAAATACGCGCTCTGGCTATCTTTGCTACCTATCCATTAATATATTCGGTTACTTGAATTAGTATACAGAAACCATTTTTTCTTACTCAGTGTTCGATGGCAATTACATTTTAAATAGAAGTTCGTAAAACATACATGATGTTAAAAATCTTTTAATTATTTAGGGTTAGATTTTTTTTTTGTTTGCTTTTTTGGTGCCCGTGTGGTTGCCGGGTTAGAATAGTGCTACTCCTTGTCTTCCCGTGGATGTCGTAAGAGGCGACTAAGGGAATTAAGGCTTCTTGTACTGTTAGGCGATGGGCTTGCAATCTATCACTAACACACTAGTAAACATCTTTGCCTGTTTGTGCAAAATGTGGTTACAGAATTACCAACAACTCTTTTTGTAGTTGTTGGTATTTCTTGTAGCTCTGCCTACCCCACTCTGGGAATGAAGGCGTGATGGTGTGTGTGTGTGTGTGTATGTGTATGATTTTAAACATAAATTATTGTCACCCTATGCCTGGTTAATCTACGAGATAAATTTAGCAATAGGACAAATGTAACAAATGTAAGAAATGTAGGGTGACCATACAATTAGTGTACATAATGTTTTATCACTTAATTATTAATTAAATAATTCAGGAATTAATTAGTTACTTTAACACGCATAGACAGGTAATTTGGTTCCTGTAATCAAAGTCACTGTTTGGGGTGGGTACCACATTCCATATATTTTTGCCCATTGTCCTTTGGCACAGTGTTACTTAATTTCCCTCTCACTGAGGTAAAGCATGAAATAAAAATGAAAGCACACAAATTTCTAAATTCTAAAAATGTTATACCTACCCTTATCTTCGAAGTTATTAAGAACAAAATTATAAAAAAAATCCAAGCTTATTCATTATAGCAGGGCTCGGGTACCGGTTTATTTCTCAAACCTTTATTATCTACTTGACGCAAAACTTTTCATTTCGGCTTCATTCACAAAAAGCGGTTCTTTTAATCGGTTTTTGGAGGAACCTTTTTATAAAGTTATTTACGAATTAACCGGTATCGAGCTAAAAAAGCAGGTTTATCCAGACACACGTCACGCACGATTAACAAGCGCCGCTTAGTATTTTGATTCAGTACCAAACTTTTGGATTCTCGACTCGCCGCTCGTGGATTAAAACCGTTTAGTTAAAATCAAAATAAAGTTCTCAAAACATTCGCGTCCCAAAAAGGGCAGGAACAAAACCGATAAACCGTTATTAACCGGTATTTTTTAAACCGGTTCTGAGCCCAGCATAAAAGGTCTTGAAGCATTAGTGGAGATATTTTTTAATCCTTAATAGCAAGTGTTCCCTGTAGCTACCCTTGCTTACCCATCTCACCATCTACCCTGTACTTATCAGCCCACAAATGGTTGTTGAAGGGGCTGTCGCATCTGCGAAGTAGACTTCATAGTCTTTGCCGGCAGGTACCGTAAGGTATTTAGGGAGTGCTCGTGATGGTATTGGCGAATCCTGCAGTTGGCAGCCTGCCCACCGCACGGTTCCGGGTTCGGTTGACGCTGATAGTGGTATTTATGTTGGTTCTGCACTATATTTACTTCATAAATTGAAATAAATGTATTAATTAACGACTCAAATTATGGTCTTATTTGATGATGCGGTTTGTGTTGTTGGTTGTGGAAATGCCTACGAAGTTGGCGGTTTTGGGTTGAAGTCCTGGTTGGGGCAAATATTTTAGTGAGTAAACTATTAATTTCCCAGGAAAGAAATGGTTTTACAAAAAACACTGATACGAATTTGAAGTACTCGTATGTAAAAAGGCGACACTGTACATTTAATTTTTTTTTTGCATGTATTTTTCTACAATAAGTATGTTTATCGTGGTCTAGTACCCATAGTAGAAGCCTAGAGCTTAGTTTGGGACTAACTCAATTTGTGTAATGGCCGCTGATATCGTTTTATCAAAGCTGAATATAAGAAATTACACGTTTTCAAAAAACATATCATACCTACTTAGACCATTTTCAAATATTACGCTAATATGTTGTTAGTGACTTTGGTATTTCTTAGGTAATGTTTCGCAAGGTTCACGCGTTGATACCTTTTGTATAAATGTAGATAATAGGCCTATATATAATTAAAGGCAATTAAAGTGTTTATATTTCAGTAAGTATAAACACTTTAATTGCCTATATCTCAAGAACCAATGGTCTACTTAGTCGTGATAGTTTTCCTTTAAAATTCGTTATATGCTCTTTCATTTAAGATTTTTTTCAGATTTTTAGTATTTTTAGTTATGGCTGTAGGGGGGGGGGGGGGGGGCTGCACTTGAATGTAACAAAAATTAGCGCTTTAAAGCTTAATATTTCATAAAGGGATTAATTAATCAAAAAACTGTTTGCAAAAACCCATAATACTTTTTAAAGACCTATCCACCGACATCCCACACTATAGGGTTGACGAGATAAAAAATATACATCCCCACGTTACACGTTTAGGGGAGGTAACCTAAAAAAATTTTTTTTTTACATTTTATTGTACCAATTTGTTGGCGTGACTAATATGCATATTCATGCCAAACTACAGCTTTCTAATTCAAAGAGTCTCTGCGGTAGACTGCGGACGGACGGACGGACGGACATGGCGAAACTATAATTCGGGTTCGTAGTTCGACTACGGAATTCTAAACAGGTTTAAAATTAACATTACGTTGTAAAGTTTTCGTGTATCCCAATTAAATATTTTATTGGCCTCGAGCCCTTCAAGGTTTTAAATTAGTGTGCTCATAACTTACCACTAAATAGCCGTTTGTCCCTTCATTACCGTTTATTCGGGTCTCAAATATTTATCTAAACAACGCACATCCCTATTAAAAGGTCGTAAAGGCAAGTGGGACAATTAAAACAACGCTAACCCATAATGCGGACATTTATGTAAACCTAACGCTAATTTCACCTAAGTTTCCTTGACAGTAGTTGTGATGATCTACCAAAATATAGGCAAAAACCGAATAAAAGTTACGCCTCGTATACTGAGTATGCCACTGGTATCTTAAAAAAAAAACGTTTCAGTTGCACTATTGTAACTCCTGTTAAGGTGTATTTTGCCAATGGACTTAATAGAGAAATAAGTCCATGGATATCACACGCGCGGACAATTGTTCGGTAAAAAGTATTTTCTTTTGTGGACTAAACAGAAGTACATGGGGTTAGCTCCACGTGGTCCTTTCAAGTCTGCACAAATCAATATATGTATTATAGGTATATATTGCTTGTGTAGCTAGAAAAACGAATTATACGCAAAGGAGACTTCGTTTTATTTATAAAAACAATAAATTCGTCTTGTAATAAAGTGTTTTTTATGGTCTTTATTTAGTTGAAAGGTGTATGCGTTGTAGATTTAAATGATCCCTATATCAATGACCCTTTGGATCTGTGTCATAAAACACGACTTACCGGTTATGGAAGACGAATTTTCAAAAAAAACATCAATGCAGAACTTATTGTTATCAAAAATAAAATAAAGTCTCATTTGTGTAGAATTCGCTATTTCCAATATTTAAGGTAGTTGCCGTCCATGTGGCTTTCGTTTCTTCCACCTGTGTAACCCCCTCGCAGTGACGTATGTCATATCACGTTGGCAATGAAATAAGCTTTTAAATCCTGAATTCGAAGTCGATTTTTTATATCTCAATCCAAAATGAGCACAGATCGAGGTACGTGCTGATGTAGTGCATTTGTACGAGTATAGGCGCTTGCGCGTCCGAGATGTTCGATTCCTGTGTGTAAACATCTGCGTGTCAATCAAACGCGAATTTCATGAAACATTAAACATTTACAAAAACTTTTAGGCTCTGATTACGCTCTAAATCTTTTAATGGATGAAAACCAGCCGTTGTACTTTAACTTATTTTATTTCAGGAAAAAGTAGACTGCATTACTTGTTACATTTTTTACCCGACTGCTGGAGTATGTATGGTTCTTCCTTCCCTCGTAGAGGCTGGATGGATGGACCGATTTCAACAAGCAAGGTGTCGTTAGATTCGTCTTAACGTCGCGAGTGTCACTGGGTACTTACATTAAAACAAAAACAATACATACAGCAAAATTTAGAAAATATATGGTAGGTAACAAACATATACATATACGACATAATCAAAAGATTTTTGTTAGACTGGTTAGACTTTATTTAATACAATAAAGTAAACTGGCGAAAGTAACGCCTTTGGGCATTCTACATATATCACACAATAGGCCAGTCAGTGAACATAACTTTAAAATTTGAGAACCCGACTGCAATTTTTGATAATGACGTCAATATAATATGTTAAATACCCATGTTAGATACTTTTAAAAGGCCATCTGAAAAAACAGAATCCTTTTCGGATAACTCTTGTGAATGTCTGTCCGTTGTCTGTCACAGTCAATTTACTCCGGATCTACTAAATATGATCTAATTAATTTTCAATATGGGGATCACTTTTAGGGGAGGTAAAAAAATGTACAAACTGTACCACGTGACAAATCAAATGAAAGGGCTTTTTATACGTATTTTGAATAAAATTTAATTTTAAAATAAACAGTTTTAAAGTTATTTAAGAATTTAGATCTTCTTCTTCTTTCGTGTCGGCAAGAACTCGGGCTAAATCTTACTTGCCCAGAAAGCGGCTACCGTGGTAGCCCTCTGGTTACTGACAAGTAAGTCCTCACGCGAGCAGGTGGTCGGGCACGCGGGACAGTTTGTGAGGTGTAACATGGTTTGCAAGGGTTCTCCACATTCACAGCTAGCGTCTGCTCTACTTGAGTACCCCCACCGACACAGGTTATCTTTGCTTCGGCCAACCTGGGTCCTCAGCCTATTTAGACTTCTCCAGGTGGGCCAAGGTTCCTTATAGCCTGGAGGCAGATTTTCGTTGGGGGGGTACAGAGAATGTGGATACTCACTTGCCCAAAGCCTGCACCTCACGTCAGTAGGGTTTTCATCGGTAGGCTGCGTAGATCGCAGGAAGCTTTTGCGGCTTCGCAAACGACCTGCGGTGGGGGAGAGCCCGTAGAGTGGGTATCTCGGGTCACTTTCCTGTTTTTGTTTTTCAAGCGAACATGTCACTTCTCTACGGACTCTGGGTGGAGCTATTCCCGCAAGAGGAAACAGCATACCGACCGGGGTTGGCTTAAGACAGCCAGTTATTATGCGGCAGGTATTGTTCAGCTCTACGTTTACCTCTCTGGTATGTGCTGACCTAGCCCACACTGGGCACGCATACTCTCCTGCAGAGAAACACAAAGCTAGTCCTGTAGTGCGCATAACCGTTGGGTTTGCTCCCCAGTTAGTGGAGGAGAGACGGCGCAGTAGGTTATTGCGGGAACAAACTTTTTGTTTTGTGTTTCTGCAGTGGGTCTTGTAAGTCAGGGAGCGGTCCAGTGTCACTCCCAGGTATCTAGGAGAGTTACAATGTTGGATGGCGACGCCTTTCCAGGAAATGTTCAGCTCCCTATTTGCCTCCCGGTTACGTAGGTGGAAAGCACACGACTGGGTTTTGCTTGGATTAGGCCTTAGAGCGTTATGCTCGTAATATTCATGAAGGTTTTCCAAGGCAAGATTCAGTGTACTTTCCACGTTTTCGAAGGTCTTATCTTGGCAAGTTAGTGCAAGATCATCGGCATAGATATATCGCCGAGTGTTAGGGTAGTGGGGCTGATCATTTGTATAGGCGTTAAATAAAAGTGGTGCCAGAACGCTTCCTTGGGGAAGGCCGTTTTTCTGACAGCGCCATCTGCTCTTCTTTCCGTGCAAGTGGACGCAGAAGCGGCGGTTACGAAGAAGCTCACTCAACAGTGACACGAAAGTGGGATCGTTTCGTTTATCGTTTAAGAATTTAGATGAAAGTTTACCATTCAGCTTATACGAGGCCACACATTCATCATGCATACAGGTCAAAAACATTACCCCTCTCCTTGGGCAAGCGAGTAAAAACACCATTGGTGCTTCTATTAAATGCGAAAAAAAATTACCAATAGAAAATCATCTCACATAACTTAAAACAGAAAATGGCTAACACTTATAGTTTTTGCTTGAGATCGTTTTGGAGTTAGAATTAACAGTAACGGATCCCAAAGTGAGCATGGTCTGGTCTGAAGTTTTTGCAAGTAAATGACGGAGCAATTTAGCAGTTTTAGCTCCCCAAACTGCCTCTATTTCACCATCCTGACAATTACAGGTGGCAGGTGACATTTTAGTGTACATGTCGCAGCTTATATGAAACCCAGTGATGTATCAGCAAGTTACCTTTGCAATGTGTACCGAAATGTCACGTGTCACGTGTCGTTGTCAAGTTGGTAAAATAGGAGGCTGGCAGTCGCCTTACTTCCCCTTCTCCTCACCCCACAGGACGATTGCGAATGAATTTGAGATAATACTTCATAGATTGTGGGAGGAGTTAGCCCGTGTGGTTGCCGGGTTAGAATAGTGCCACTCCATGTCTTCCCGTGGATGTCGTAAGAAGCGACTAAGGGAATAAGGGCTTGTAGTGCTGTTAGGCGATGGGCTTGCAACCTGTCACTAATACACTGGTAAACATCTTAGCCTACTTCTGCAAAATGTGGTTACAGAATTATCAACAAGTCTTTTTAGATTTGTTTGTATTTCTGTAGCTCTGCCTACCCCACTCTGGGAATTAAGGCGTGATGTTATGTATGTATGTATGTTTTGTGGGAGGAGTCTATCATGATTTTGTCTCCGGCGTTTGTTATATATAACTCGCGTGACTGTGACATGACACATTCTTAGGAAGAAATATAATGTTTTGTTTCTTTGTAGGGTTGTCAGCTGTTCGTCTTTGAACACATTTCGCGTATATCACGTGAGCGGCAAAACTTGTGTTTCGGATTTCAGAGGCAATATAATAAGGAATGTAAGGTGTCAAAGCCTGCCATCTGTCAGGCTTTACTATATATTGAAAAATAATCACATGACAATGTCACACAATTGACCTAGTCCCTATGGGTACTAGACAACGATAAAGTGTTTGCATTGTTGTGTTCCGGTGTGGGTATAAGACAACCGGTGAAATTACTAGCATAGAGGCATTCCATCTTAGTCCTCAGGGTTGGCAACGCATTTGAGGTCTTAGGATTATAGTCTTGAGATTGATGTGAATACATAGAAAACATCCAAGACTCGGGAACAAACGTGCTTATTACACAAATATCTGTCCTTACTGGGATATAAACCCGGGACCGCTAGCTTCTAAGGCTAGGGCCACGGCTATATCACACCATTGATTGATTAATGATTCAGCCCAAAGATATCCTTCTCTTCACCAACTTGTAACAATGTTTAGTGTCAATAACGTGTTCTTTGGTTAAACTAGACAAGTCCACAGGGAGTTCATTACATATAGCATGCTGCCGTAACACCAAAGAAGGTGGCTAACTGCATAGTGATACAATGGCGGCCGAGTAACAAACAATGCCATACCATGTCAAAGACAATATGTTTTTTTCCAAATTGAACAGAGGCTCTGTATGCTCGTTTGTCTTCCCCATGCGAAAATGAAAGTAACAGTAAAATCTCATACATTTTTGACGTTAAATCTAGCTGTAAGGACTCCGGTCTTCAGTATCACTTATCCAATACCAAATGGCACCCTGGCAACCCTACTAGTCGACTCCTAGTCCGAAACAAAGGTTCATCGACCGGGAAATAAGAATTAGAACAATTTGGCATCCGTTTGAACCAACGGTGACGTTCCTTTAATGTTTTCTTTAAAACGAACAAGAATCGAGGAGACGGTCGCTAAAAATAAAGATTTTATTTAGCTGTGTTCTATGACATATGTATAACTGGCGACCCGCCCTGGCAAAGGAGCTAATTCTACGTTTAACATTCCTCATTAATAAAATGTATGGCTAAGAATAACAAATTGTGGAACTGCAGTTGAGTATTTCCAGAGAAATTAAATTTGGCACACTTCTTTCGACCGCGGCTCAAAAATTAGGAATTCTACCTCCTACTTACTTTCTAACTTATCAAGCTGTAACAGTGGTCACCATAATAAAAAATACGAATTAAATATGAACTTATGATTAGTGTATGGTCAGTTTTATCCAATTTCGAGTGATTGAGTAGGAGATGTTTATTTATTTAATATAGAATTGCAATTAACAGATAAACCAACACATTAAAATCTTAAAATAAAAACATGCTAAATTTAAATTGAATAAAATAAAATAAAAACAATTACTTAAATAGTCACTGTACAAATAAATTCCTGCATTATTTACAATTTTCGTCAGATTCATAGCAATCAGGTCAATATTAAATAATGTATACAAACTAAATTTCATCAATATTAAAAAAACGTAATTTTACGAGTTCTAATGGTGATAGATATGACAATCACTTGTTTTTTAACGAAAGGCTGACAGTGCGCATGTTTAGGTCAAACGTAGCCAGCTGGATAGACCGCGACCAGCTAGATAAACAAACAAAAACTTTATTGCTTTACTTTTGTTTATTGGTCATGTTAGTCCTTCGAACCGGATCTCACTAAAATATCATAACGCGATTAAATGCTATATACACGTAAGACCCAACAATACCTATTTTAGTAACAATTTAATTGCAACCTTGTTAGATTGATTATAGGGTGCT
Organism: Acleris holmiana; assembly: GCA_949316455.1. Classification (NCBI taxonomy): domain Eukaryota; kingdom Metazoa; phylum Arthropoda; class Insecta; order Lepidoptera; family Tortricidae; genus Acleris; species Acleris holmiana. The sequence goes on from OX438772.1 coordinate 3,011,591, forward strand.
TTTTATATTTGCCATTATGTTCTGTCAAAATATACATTTTTGGGACAAGCTTTTGTTACCCACTGTACTTCTTTTTGCAAAGTCATTTAATGCTTATAAAGTCCAACTTAATGAGTCCAAACTCTTTCATCATCAGACCAGCTTGATGACGCCATATTGTATTGCCATCGTAGTTACGTTGGTGTAACAAATTTCAGCTTAATCTGTCCCCGGGAAGCGGTTCCAATCTTCCTTACAAGATTTGACCTGAACATATAAACGTTGCAAGTTAATAAAAAGCTTGTAAAAAATAATCTAATGTTGATGAATTCAACCCATGACGAGACAGTCACTTCTTTTCCGAGTGATATTTTTAGTACCTTATTATTTGCTTAGCTTGTCGAGTCTAGGAGTACTAATACTTACTCGGATTCCATCAGGCAGCGTGAGCGCCGCGTTCTAAGGCCGCATGCTAAAACATCTCAAAAATCCCTTTTTTTTTTGTTCTAAACCGTCGGTTGTGTTTTTTTTGTACTAGTATTAGCAACTCTAGAAGAAGATAAAATATGTAAATGTTTTTAAAACTAACAACCGTCTTCAAAAAAGCAAGAAAAGAATTCTTTTAAAATGATAGGTCAGTCCAACTGAATTGGCCTTTTGGTTAAAAATATAGTGGGACGCCGACTTCAGTTGGACTGACCTGTTACCTATCATTTTAAAAAGAAGTTATTTCTTGCTTTTTGGAGACGGTTTTTAGTTTTTTTTAATATTTATTTTCATTCCTTTTAGTAATACTGATATGTCATCCACGTATATTTATTCCTATAATGGTTGAGGAGTTCTCTAGATTTCTCCTAGATCCCATCATCAAATCTTAATGTGCTTGGAACTGGAACCAACCAAAAAGTATACCCAATCGAACAAGAGAAACATTTTTCGGCGGTCTTTGTGTAATCGGAGAACATACATTAAAAAGACCCGCCAAATTAAGAACCTCTTTTTTTTTTACTCGGTTAAAAAAGTAAAGCTTCATATTTTTAACAAAAATATATTTATACAACTATAAATATGAAAAGTTATATGGACTAAGGTACTTTTTGCGGAGCATCGAACCCGTTCCCCGCGAACACAATCCAAACAGTGAGTCGCGACCGGGTGCGAAACAATGCGCGGGCGCGGTGGGCATTCATTACTGCGCAGACTTTTTTTTTAACCAAAGAGCCGAATAACATCCTGTGGACGGAGCGTCGGCAGGACAGGCTTTTATATCGGTCTCAAAATTTCATGATGATGTTTCATCATCATTATTTTAGTTGAAAGATGACCACTCCTGGACGTAAAGCCAGGTTTACACGAAGTTAATTGCTGTCTTACTTTAACTTCAGTTGTAGAGCAAGAAGCACAATTTTATTGGCTTTCGGGTTCAAATCCCGGCAAGGGCATATAGTTGTGTAATGAGCACGAGTATTTGTTCCTGAGTATTGGATGTTTTCTATATATATTTAAGTATGTATTTCTTTTTTTTTTTCGTACGTGCATGAAGAGATTGATTGATTTGTAAGAAAGAAAGAAAAAAAGAAAAATACATTTATTCACTGAACACAACGAGACACATAAATAATAAAGCAGTAAATAGAGAAAGAAAAACATAGTGGTTGGTGTGTCTTCGTGGTAGTGAACCGGACACTGGCTCAGCATAATGCTGAGGTGCTAGGCACCTGCAGCGCTGATTTTCAGCCAGCACCGAGTGTGACAAACGGACGGAACGTTGTACAAACTAGTAAATAAATGAAATGTAATTACTTATTATTAAACAAATAATACTCATAAAAAAATATTCAAGGGAATTAAATAAAACCTTTACATAAACATACTTTAAAAAGAAAAGGTACCTACTTAGCTAGTATACAGCATTGGCAATTCAAAAAAAAAACTCAAATTTAGAGAAAAAGAAAAAGTGCTGGATTGGGATTAGGATTTTTGAAGCGTCAACAAATAACCCTTAAGCTTACGCTTAAAGGTGAACTTGCTAGGCGCTCCTTGGATGGGTGGGGGGAGATCATTCCAGCACTTGGACGCCGCGAACCTGAAACTACCCCGAAATGCCGCGGTTCGGTGAAACGGCACGATTGCCCTACATTTATACCGGCGCACACGACTCGTAAAATGGACCTTTTTAAAGAGGTACGACGGGATCTCATGCTGCACCACACCGAACATAAGGGTCGCCAGGTGCATGCGCCTCCGCGCAGACATGTTCAGCAGGTTAGCGGCGTTCAAATACGGAGTGATATGGGAGCGGGGAGGGACTCTAAAACAAAAACGAGCACATGCGTTTTGAACTCGTTGTATCAGCCTCTTGGATCGACCAAGTATGCAACCACCATAAACGACATCGCAATAGTTTAACCTTGATAGTACAAGTGATTCACACAGGTGGACACGCAGATCAACACTGAGGTAATCACGAATATTATAAAGGATTTTGAGGCGGTAAAAGCAGTTGCTAACGACTCTAGCTACGTGGCTCTCAAAGCGCAGCTCACTGTCCATAAGCAGGCCAAGGTTACTTGCTTCAACCACTCGCTCTATCGGTTCGCCCATGATAGCTACATCCACGGTCGCCAGGCTATCCAGAGTTGTACGGGTTTGATGTTTCGATCCAAATATTAAATATTTGGACTTCTTTGGATTGAGGACGAGGCAGCTCCTCTCCGACCAAGACGCAACACGGTCGAGGTCAGCATTGATGTTCCCTACGGCGGTGACTGTATCTGAGACTGTGCTGGAAGTGTAGAGTTGCAAGTCATCGGCGTAGAGGTGGTATTTACTGCTCCTTATATTGGAAACGATATCACCGCTATACAGTATAAAAAGCAGAGGACCCAGGATCGAACCCTGCGGTACTCCCCTGGTCACAGGACCAGGAGAGGACAGCATAGCACGGCCTGACACTGTGCGTAGCTCGACCGCCTGCGCTCGGCCCGACAGGTAACTGTCAAACCACTTGACCGCAGCGGCATCAAACCCGTAAAATGACATCTTCGATAATAGCAAGGACACGCTAATGCAATCGAATGCCCTAGAGAAATCCAATAGCACTAAAATAGTACTTTTACCAGTATCCCGAGCCTGTAATATGCTATCGACTACATCGAGTAACGCAGTAGCAGTCGATCGACCCTTGCGAAAACCCGACTGTAGTTCAGGTAGGATACTGTTATTCTCTAGGTATTCCGACAGCTGATAGCAAATTACCCTCTCGATTATCTTTAATGCGCAAGGAAGGATGCTAATAGGACGGAGGTCAGACAGGTCCACCGGGTTCGGCTTGTGGAGAAAGCGAAGATTGTATGTTTGGATCGGTGCACCTGGCGTTCCATAGTCTCTGCCTACCCCATTGGGAGACAGGCGTGAAGATATGTATGTATGTATGTATGTATTTCTCTATATAAGTAAGTTTATCGTTGTCTAGTACCCATAGTACAAGCCTAGAGCTTAGTTTGAGACTAGGTCAATTTGTGCGACATTGTCCTGTGATTTTTATTATTTTGAACTGTAAATATTTAAGGATATTTACAAAACTACACCATGGTCCTGAAATAAACTGCATTCCGTTTGGGAAATGAGTCGGTTTGAAACGTTGTTCGGCGATAAGGAAGTGCACCAAATAATACCTATATTCTCTTCTGTTTCTATTTATTTTCGGTCTGAGAATATTTAGTTTAGAGCAAAATTGAATATTTATCAAAATCACGGCCTATCTTATCTAATCTTGGCTTGGTCTCGCTCACTTATCAGATTGTCTCCACTTCACCGGTGGAACCTCTATGGAACAGGCATGATAAGCATGTTTGACGGAAAAAAACATAAAACACGTTATATTAATAACATAATTGCTAAAAGGCATAGCATCGCCTTATCACCAGAAAAAAAAAAAAAAAAAACACTAACAATATTTATTTTTATTTTATTTGCGAGCTTAACCCTGATTGAGTATTATTCCTTTGGTAAAGATTATCCTTGATTAACAAAAAAAAGTAAAATTTATTGTATCTAAGAATATAGTAATACTAAATCTAAATCTGAATGTGTATGATTGTGAATTTGTACGCTAACGCTACTCAGTTAAGTGTGGGAAAGCTGCACGAACGCAGGCGTCGGCGTCGCCCGGGCCGGCGCTGCCTGCGCCCCACGTGGCCGAACGTCTTCGGCTTTACCGAAAATCACCGAAAAATATCACCAACAAACACCGGATTGACGGGGGCAAAAATGTACCAGTGCTAGTGATTCATTAAATATTGACTAAGTTTATTGACGATTTTTATCGTGCCTAGTTGGGAGTGACCCTGCCTTCGAAGCTAGGGGTCCTGGGTTTAAATCCCGGTAAGGGCAGATATTTGTGTGATGAGCACGACTATTTGTTCCCGAGTCTTGGATGTTTTCTATGTATTTAAGTATATATTTCTCTATATAAGTAAGTTTATCGTTGTCTAGTACCCATAGTACAAGCCTAGAGCTTAGTTTGGGACTAGGTCAATTTGTGTGACATTGTCCTGAGATTATTTTTTTATTTTATTTACATATGGATTTTAAAGTAAGTTGTACCTTTATCTTCTACATCTGAATGATCAGTTTTCCATGAAGATAAACGATATTTTTCTTGCAAGGCATTTTAAAAAGGTTCTCAATTCGTCGGATTGCTAAAGAGCTGTACTGAATGCATTGTTATTCAATGTAATTTCAATGGTTGTCAAAAGTGACTAGAGTCAATGTCAGATACAGATTGTTTATAGTTGCGATAAGTATAAATAAAAGAGGTTTGCACATAGTTAAAAGGTGTTCAAACTTGACTTTTAGTTATGATAATGATGATTAAAAATGTTTTTTGTCGATGTCGATAAACTTAGTCGATGTTTAATGAATCACTAGCACTGGTATAATTTTGCCCCCGTCAATCCGGTGTTTGATCACCAAACTTGGTGAACATCAGTGTGAAAGGCTCTGTAGGGGTTTAATTTGTTTTTTAAGTTAGACCCAAACTCGCCTCGACTTATTTAACTTGGCCAATGCAGCGGTTTGTTCCTCAACACATCAGGGGGGTTATCATGACATAACAATGCAGTTCTGTTTACGTTCAGAGAAAAGGACAGAGCTATATAACTGTCATAGCTCTGTCCTTTTCTCTGAGCGTAAACAGAACTGCATTGTTATGTCATGATAACCCCCCAGAACATGGATCTATTGAGCGTTGCTAGGCAACCACCAATCCATTATGCATGTTTTACTATAGTTTAACTGCATGAATACTGCCAAATCAGGGATCCTTGACTCGGCAGAGCGGTCTCATACTTTACATACATCTCTACTCGCTCGTCAAAGTACAATCTGTAAGTATTAACCCATCGAGTGTCAGCCTACCGACTTGTAAAAGAGCCATCTTCTGGCCTAAATCACTACATAGTATAAAACAAAGTCGCTTTCTCTGTCCCTATGTCCCTTTGTATGCTTAAATCTTTAAAACTACGCGACGGATTTTGATGCGATTTTTTTTAATAGATAGAGTGATTCAATAGGAAGATTTATATGTATAATACTTTAATCCGGAGCGAAGCGAGGGCGGGTCGCTAGTACTGAATAAACATTTTGAATTTAGAATTTGTTTTTTTTTTTGAGCTTCGTTTCGTCTCGGATTAAACTATATTATTTTATACTTGATGCAGTTGGGTCTTCTATTTAAAAATACTAAATGAACGAACAAGATTATGATATAAACATCCTTTATTATTTTCTACCTTTTGTGTCCAAATGGCTCAGTGATTCCGTAACATTGTATATTTAAAATTCCGGTTGTTTCTTAGAGGTAAAAACGATTTTTACGGGCCATAAAAGAAATCAAATTGATGGTTTTATTAGTGAGGTTCCAGTTTTCACAACTCGTGGGCGGATGGTAACGATCAAATTTGTTATTTGCCATCTAAGCAAATGTGAAATAATAAAGGTAAAATAATAAACGTTATTAATGCACCTCGACATTACTACAGAAGTATAATTAATTTTATGATTCTGTCTTCAGTACAGTATTAGGTAGAAAAGAAGTTAACACTTGACACATTGCACAACCAGGAAGGTGTTGATTATTAATAATGTTGACGTAAAAATCGGGCAACACCATGTCGGACCATGCTCAGTGTAGGGTTCCGAAGCCGTTAAGTACTACAAACATAAAAACAACAAGTATTAACAAGTGTTCTATTAATTGTTATTTGGTGCCGTCTTAGATGATTTTAGTTGGTTGGTACAAACACTTTAATCGCCTGTATCTCAAGAACCAATGTCTACTTAGTCGTGACAGTTTTTTTTCTTTAATTCGTTTTACCTATGTGCTTTCATTGAAGATATTTTTCAGATTTTTAGTATTTGTAGGACTCAAAAGTTGGCGCTTTAAAGCTTAATATTTCATAAACGGATCCCTAATCGAAAAAATGCTTTTAAGCCTCGCAATGTTTTTGAAAGACCTATCAATCGACATCCAAGACTATGAGGTCGACGAGGAAAAAAATACACCAAAAAAAGAGTCTCCGCGCTAGGCTGCGGACGGACGGACGGACATGGTGAAACTACAAGGGTTCCTAGTTTGACTACGGAACCCTAAAAACTGTTCTTACTATACCTTATTAGGCACAAATAAGTCTAGTATTTTTACACTGTTGTCAACCTTTTTTTTTTAGGAGAAAGCACACGAGCACTCAGGCCACCTGATGGTAAGTGGAATCTGAGACCCATAGACATTTGAATTCTCAAGACTATAATCCTAAGACCTCAAATGCGTTGCCAACCCTGAGGACTAAGATGGAATGCCTCTATGCTAGTAATTTCACCGGTTGTCTTATCCCCACACCGGATCACAACAATGCGAACATTGTTGCTTGGCGGGTGGTTAATGGATAAGATGGTGGTAGCGATCCGGACGGACCCTGCACAGGGACCTTATCAATATTCAGAAACTGGGTCTATATACTATACATCTTCGGCCATTATTATTTTTAGTCAATGTGTTTTTGTCATATTTATCGCAAGTCGTAATGTATTACTCGTATTTTATTTTATTTTTAATTGTAACTTTTTCAGGATTTTCATCAACCAAACCTAACCTAGCCTTGTCTACATGTTAGAGAATGAATTTCTGAAAAGTTTACGGTTCCAGCGATATAAAAGTTATGACCATCAATAATTATGTCAACAATTATATTATGACCAAAACAAATTATAGCAAACAACGTACTCCCTCAGAAACTTCATGGTACTTTGAGGCTGTACTGTTGTTTTCAACTTAATGAAAATCGATACGCACAGTTAGGTAATTTACAACAAATATCAAACTCGTATTGTTGGTATTTCTGTGGCTCTGCTTAGGTACCCCACTCTGGGAATGAAGGCGTGATGCCATATGTTTATATCAAACTCGAAAAAAAATTGTTTTCAGTTTTCGATGGTGGTTAGCCTTCCATGATTGAATATGTTTCCTGCTTTTATCCTGACTAGCGTTAAAAATTTCGAAAAAAATATCTATGTTTTTTTCTTTGAGTTTTTGTAATTTCCATTTTTTTTTCAGTTTTTTTGCGTTTTGTTATAAAAATAACACGTCATGAATAATGTCAATTTATTCATAGTCAATCACTGTCACTATCGCCACCTATTTCAATTGTTTCTGCCTCCATGTCGTCCATATCGCCCCTTTGTAGAGGTGCAAATAAGACCGAATATAGATTAAAAATAAGAGCAGAAAAATTAATTGCTTTTTTTTATAAAAATCCAAAAAATATGAGTTGCGTGAATTTTTTTTCCAGACTTTTAACGCTACTTCTAACCACCCAAGCAAAAATTGCTTAAGTCTTATCGAAAAACTGCCTTCAAAAACGCAAGAAATAACTTCTTATAAAGTGGTAGGTAATAAATAAAAAGGTCAGTTGAACTAAAGTCGGTGTTGTCAGTTAAGAAGTTTTTTTTTGCGTATTTGAAGGCAGTATTTTGTTTTTTAAAACGTGTGGTTTAGAATAGTGCCACTCAAGGGGCATTTATTTATTTTATTTATTTATTGGAGCGATAGAAAAGAAAAACGTTAGGAGCGTTTGCATCTTGGCTAGGGCCCCGTGTCTTCTCGTGGATGTCGTAAGAGACCTCTAAGGGAATAAGGGCTTGTAGTACTGTTAGGCGATGGGCTTGCAACCTGTCACTAATACACCAGTGAACTTCTTGGCCTGGGGCCGATTGCATAATAAAGTACAAGCTAATAGTATTGGTGGTTTTGCATGGATTTTTACTAATAGTATTGGCTTGTACTTTATTATGCAATAGGCCCCTGATAGTGCAAAATGTGGTTACAGAGTTATTAAGAAGTCTTTTTAGAGTTGTTACCCCACTCTGATAATGAAGGCGTGATGTTATGTATGTATGTATGTTAAACATTTATTTATAAGTGTCCATAGCATAAGCCTAAAGCTTAGTTTAATACTAGGTCAATGGGTGTAAGCTCGTCACCTGATATTTATTTATTTATTTAGGCAACGTACAGTACAGTCTGCAACGTGTTTGGATAGAAGATAACACGCATAAGTGCATACGACCCTACCAAGTGAATGCGCGTGAGTGATTCGTGGGCAAACATTACCAAACGCACTGTTTTGTGTATACGGACCAGAAAGTGGGTTAATTACTATGATAAGGCTCTGATATCACAGGAACATTTGTGATAATACTATTTCGTCGCGTTACAATTAAATCCAAATTCCTTTGCCGCAGTTTATCTTACTAGGAAATACGGTGATGGAATTTTATTTGGTTAATTTTAAGGTTTCAACAGGTGTTAAATCTTGATTGGAAAAATTTCCTGGGAATCGGGCGTCTATTAGTGTTCAGAAAGTTACGAATGGTATTGTTGTGAAACATTGTTTCACTTAATCAATTCAAGTCTATATTGTGTAACTGTATGTCGCATCTTTAGAATTATAGTGACCTAATCCACATATTTTGAATTTCGACCCTATAATACTAAATTTATGACTCGAAATCGAAAGCTGAAAATATTTGCTATAGGTCACTATAATTCTAAAAGTGCGATGTATTTGACAGGCACGTACAGCCAACAGCAAAAGTAGATGATCATTTTAGTACTTTGTCGCGTACCAACTGTCGCAGTATTGTTAGGTACGTTAGTGCGATAAAGTACTAAAATCATCATCTACTTTTGCTATTAACTGTACCTACTAATAAAAGTTCGCAGCTTCTTCGGCTCCCTCATTTATAGAGTTCGGTACCCAACTTCTAAGCCTACGTTGTCCGTTCAGTCGTCGGTCCGTCTGTGCTAACTTTTTAAACAGTTTGAATAAAACTTAAGATTGTGTACCTAATTAAACCGTTACGGATAAATAGTTGTTTCTTTGTGTGTTAATTAAAATAATAAATTAGTGAGCTCCCAATCATCGTGAAAACATCGTAAGGAAACCTGCTCATTCGAACAGCTGGGTGTGGAAGAGGGTAATTGCACAAATTATCCTTAAGTGGTCGCGAAATGTATCTGAAAGAGCCAATCTGTAATATAAGATAAGATAAGAACCCCCACCTCTACCCACCACAAGCAAAGTTGTTTTACATACATACATACATACATAACGTCACGCCTTTATTCCCAGAGTGGGGTAGGCAGAGCAACAGAATACCAACAACTCTAAACTTGTTGATAATTCTGTTACCACACTTTGCATAGTCAGGCTAAGATGATTACCAGTGTATTAGTGACAGGTTGCAAGCCCATCGCCTAACAGTACTACAAGGCCTTATTGTTGTTTTAATGTTATTCTATAAAAACGCACAGCATATAAGGGTCAATTTTAATGTGATTAAAGTTGAAACCCGGGTACAGAACCCTAGGTGCCGCAAACCGACTCGAAATTGACCGGTTTTCATAACGTATATGGCGTGTTCACACAAAAGATAATTTAGTTATGAGCAACATTTGGGGTGTTAATTTAACATTGTCTATTTCAGAACAACTGGTCCCGTACTTCCGCAGACGAGTGTACCGCCAACAATACGCTGCCAACTTTGCCGTCTCCAAGCGTAGTTTTAATTGAATTAGTTAACTCTCACAGGTTGAATCATAGAAAGCTGGGTACACAATTTGTATCATTTTAGCGTATATAACCGCGTACCACCGACGCGTATCATGATCGTTAGTTTGGACGCGAAAGGATACGAGGGCCTCTATTCAGGTGCGTTAAAACGATATCGTGTTTGACACGTTTAAGAATCGTTTATGTCACAGTCGCCATTATTGTAAATGACATAAGAGTTATCAAAACGTTGACAATACGGAAACAGGTCAAAAACGATATCGTTACAACGCAGTTGAATAGAGGCCCAGTACTGTTAGGCGATGGGCTTGCAACCTGTCACTAATACACTAGTAAACATCTTGGCCTGATTGTGGAAAATGTGGTTACAGAATTATCAACAAGTCTTTTTAGAGTTGTTGGTATTTTTGTAGTTCTGATTACCCCACTCTGGGAATGAAGGCGTGATTTTACCACGATACCAGTCTGGGGGATTACCATGAGATGCCTAAGCAATTCAATTTAGGATGAGCGCAAAGGACGGAGCTTTAGTAGTTATATAGCTGTATCTTTCTCTCCGTAAACTGAATTGTTTAGCCATGTCATGTTAACACAGTGCGAATGTGTAATTTGGTAAATGATACGCCATGTCCCAATTCGAGACGGGTTATAATGTGCAGCGTCCAAACTACAGAAAGTCATACTAAAACGATACGATACGGTTTAGTAGATTAAGTATGGACGCGTTCATACCCGACACTGCCAGTCATACGTAATGTTATGACTACTTATGACTGAGGTAAGCTTTCATACTTACAATTATGCGTCCTCGAGACGGTGCGCCTGATCGTAATCGCGTAAGCGATGCAAGTGTGGACCCGGCTTAATAAGCTTTATGCCAATGAGGATGATCATCTGTGTAAAGAAATATATTTGTTAATTTATCACTGAATAAGCTATCTATCTATTTATCGCTATTTCTTTCTTTCTGTTTTTCTACCTTCACAAAAGATTTTCCGATACTCGTACTACTGATTAGATGTTCAAGGGGCTATTATCAAGACCGACAAAATCATTATCTAGACTAAGGAACCGTATTTGAGAGCAAAAGTGGTCAAACAGACATACAGTTGTGACAGATTTTGTGCCGGAAAAGCGTGATGATATCCTAACTATCGACCCGCCCTCGCTTCGCTTCGAAGTATTATACATACGAACTTTCCTCTAGAATCACTATGTATTAAAAAAACCACATCAAAGTCCTTTGCGTAATTTTAAAGATCCTAAGCATACATATAGGGACAGACAGCGGGAAGCGACTTTTTTAACATGCGAGGAGTGCGAGGAAAAAATCCTCCAATTGGAGAGCTGCGCTGAGCGAGGCTGAGAATTATTTTGGTGAGTTTACCCTCGCACACCTCTCCTCTACCTCTCACAGCTTTGGTAGACACGCAGCCTTAAATATCAAAATAAATATCAGGGGACAATCTCACACAAATTGACCTGGTCCCAAACTAGGCTCTAGGCTTGTACTATGGGTACTAGACAACGATAAACATACTTATTAATAGAAAACATCCAAGACTCAGGAACAAATATTTACGCTCATCACACAAATATCTGCCCATACGGGGATTTGAACCCAGGAACCCTGGCTTCAGAGGCAGGGTCACTCCCAACTAGGCCACCGTGTCGCCTTAGACGTGTTATTACTGTCAAGTCAATAAGAGCTATCAAAACGTTGACAATACGGAAACACGTTAAAACAATAAGGTGTAGAATCTCAGCCAGCTGCTATATTTGCTCAATATTCGGCCGTAATACCAAAGAAGGCGGTTAACAGCCTCGTTGTAGTTGAAGCATTCTATACTCTATTAACAACCATATTAAATTCAAAATGCTTATACTATTACTATGTTGCGGCAGTACATTGCCTTTAGTTTAAGTGCAAATTTGGTGCTACCACACGCAAATTTCATCATTACATACATACATACATAACATCACGCCTTCATTCCCAGGGTGGGGTAGGCAGAGCTACAGAAATACCAACAACTCTAAAAAGACATGTTATTAATTCTGTAACCACATTTTGCACAAGTAGGCTGAGATGTTTACTAGTGTATCAGTGACAGGTTGCAAGCCCATCGCCTAACAGTACTACAAGCCCTTATTCCCTTAGTCACCTCTTACGACATCCACGGGAAGACATGGAGTGGCACTATTCTAACCCGGAAACCATACGGGGCATAATTTCATCATTAATTATCTTAATTCATTATACAACAACATAGTAAAGAGTGTCCTCACTGAGAGCAAGCGCGTGTAATGAGCATTCGGCGTCGAATATTAGAGTGGTGTGGACGCCTGTAACACTCTGATCAACGTCCACACCACTCGAATATTACACGCGAACGCTCTCAGTGCGGACGCTCCCGTAAAAGAAGAATGTGTGCGTATCGTAAGAATCCTAACGATAGAGAAATGGATACTGTCTATTTCTACAGTATAGCGCTGATTCAATCAGTCCTCTCTGTGGCTTAAGAGTATTGTGAAGCGATGCTAAAATCGCGTAGCTGTCAAAAATAATCCATACAACTTTAGCTCTGGGTTTCTTTAGTTTAACGTTTCTCACCCCCTAAATGTTATCGGATTTCCACGATTTTTGAATATGTTGTAGATATTATGATAATCTAGGTCAGTGCGTTTCCGCTTTTGTTTTCCTTTGCAATAAATATTGTCTTTGAAAGGAAAACGTACAGACCTAGATTTTCATAATATCTACAACATATTCAAACAATCGTAAAAATCGGACAACGTTTAGAAAAACGTTATCGCATTTTGTATGAAAATTATTTGCATCACAGTCCTCTTAAAATGAACTCCTGTTAAATTTCACCGTCTAATTTCAAATAATACAGGAATTAACTCGTCGTGAAGTGTTCTTCATGTGTCATGTCATGTAGGCACAAATTATGATGGAAATAAAATTGGACTGTTATCTCACGGCCCACTGGCGCCAGCGTCGCCTTATCGCGATTTCCTAGATATGCGCGCGCGCACGTGGACCGATACCGCGTTATTATGCAATTTTGCTTGATAGTTCCCTTACGGATAGATACATTTTTGACACTTTGTGGGCTTTACGTGAAAGATCAACCATTGTTGCTTACAATGGCTTACATGCTGCAACGGGACAAGATTTTCACATAGGCTAGGGACTTACATACATTACCTACATTTTTTTAAATACCCAAAAGTACAGACTATAGTTCCCGCTTTGACGTATTTGACACTAGTTCTCGGTACGGTTGTTAGCCCCACAGGAAAGTAGTCTTCCGTTGTAACTAAATGGCACGCCATATATTTTTTTTAATTATTTTAAAAAAAAGGTACGTGTGTTATTTATGTAATTATCTACATGCTCGCCAAATTGTTATCCAGTTTGTTGGAAAGTAAAGCGCTCAAACTTATAGCCAATTATGCGCCTGGGCATAGTAACAATTTTTTTTTTTCTTACTCGAGCTAAGTAGTAAACAAACAGTGATATCACAAATCACGACATTCCGAATAAATCTCAGTTTAAGTTACCAAAATAAACACGTATAAAACAACACTAGACGAGTGCTCATTTGAAAAATTAAGTAACGTATGTTTATCTTTAGTTATTTACATACATACATAACATCACGCCCTCATTCCCAGAGCTACAGAAATACCAACAACTCAAAAAGATTTGATAGAAATTCTGTAACCACATGTGCACAATCAGGCCAAGAAGTTTACTAGTGTATTAGTGACAGGTTGCAAGCCCATCGCCTAACAGTACTACAAGCCCTTATTCCCATAGTCGCCTCTTACGACAGCCACGGGAAGACATGGAGTGGCACTATTCTAACCCGGCAACCACACGGCCAGTGTTATTATTTTAGTTATTTGATGATCTATTTTGGTAATAGCGTTATTATCAGTCATAATTAGCTTTATCTAAACCAGTTTTTTTTGTGCAAAATGTGGTTACAGAATTACCAACAGTTTTTTTTGTAGTTGTTGGTATTTCCGTAGCTCTACCTACCCCACTCTGGGGATGTGTCTGTTGTATCCTTCTCACATTCAGTTAAAGATCAAAGGTCCCGCGTACATGAGAGTGTATTTGAAAATTTATCATAGATATTATTGTCCTATACTAATCAACTGCTGGACATACTACCCTTCTAAACTAAAAAGCAGTGTCTCAAATCCAATAAACAAAGCAGTTTCAATTATCTTTTGTTAGTAATAAGGTTGATATTGCTACAGGGGTTTTATTTGAGATACTGCCTTTTACGCCAGCGTTCGCGGCCATTCTTATCCAGCTTTTATTTCCACTCTAATTCCAGAGCCGCCAAGGTTACTACTGCCCTAGGACATCCATCACATAACCAATTGCTCCATCTTAATCATAGTACGTAATAATAGTAACATAATCACTTACCCCCTTACTTATGAACGTGAAATAAGCTTGGAATAGTTTATGCCATGCTTTGTCACTTTCTGTCAGTTGCAAATGTCACAATTACAGATAAGGACAAAGCATGGCATAAAATTCCAAGCTTATTCCACGTTCATAAGTAAGGGGGTTATTTAAAGTTTAAACAAATGAATATTTTTCCCAACTACATATTCATAAAGTAAACTCGATTCATATTAGGGATTTGTTAACAAACAAATAATTATCACGTTCGCGGTAATCCCCAAAAATAAGTATGACTTATTATTATTGACCTATTATTTTATCAAAATGCACCGATAACGAATTCGATAGCGGTTCTATTCACAGAAGTAAGCCGACGGCAAAACACGCCTTATCTATTTACAAAGAAAACCTATGTGCGAGGCATGTAAATATTGGAAAATGCAATGTTGAAGTCGCCTGTTTACCAACAAAATATTAACTGAATCACTTGGGCTTTGCTCTTGTTAGTGTGTTTATAATGCAGCTGGTGCTCATTTTAACACAAGCGAAGCGGAAAACAAAAGCGGAATAACAATAATACCTCTAATTCGAATATGGGTATTACTTTTTTAGCGGTAACAATTTGTCATTTTAAATACAGGTATTGAATAAAACCGGTTTTACAATCCCTGTTTTAAATACAGGTATTGAATAAAACCGGTTTTACAATCCCTATGGTGAAGCGTGCGTCGATGTTACCTGTATTATGCTGGCTACACCCCTACATATAAATACCGCATACTTCAAATGATTTGGCTTTGCTGCACCTGGGCTGGACGTCATTGGCGTCAACACTTCTACGAATTCGTTCTCATGACATTTAGCGAATATTTTGATATCGTAGAGCATTTTTGATGCGTTTATTATTTTTCTGTATTAACTAACTGTTGCCCGCGCGACCCCGTCCGCGTAGAAATTGTTTAAAGCGCTATTCCCTCAGGAACTATCTGTGTTTTTAGTTGAATTTTATATGCATAATGGACAAGCGGCCCGTCCCGACATAGCCCAGGTTGCCTTATAACCTACACTAGAAGACGCCCAAAACTTCGAATTCGTTTTCCGCTACTCCCCCGGGGATGAATTTCCAAAAATCCTTTCTTTGTGCACCCTAGGATATCCAAGGAATATTCAGGAATTCAAGGAAAGGCTAGCGGTTTCGGCTGTGCGTTGATCGATGAGTCAGTTTCTTCTTTTATTGATATAATTATTGAAGGAAATATATAATCTTCTTCCCTCTGGAATAATGTACAGTTTCAACTGTGAAGTAGTGCAGTGATTTCAGATACCGTTCACAAACTCCTAATACTGCCCTTATTAGAAAAGGCACATGTGCAAACGAATTGTTTGTTATTATCTTTTTATCAAGGCCGTATATTAGTATTTATGTATGCGTTTTAATATATTTCACCTCAGTCACTAAATTATATAAGTAGTTTATACGTACGAGTATATTAGTATGTTCAGGCGTAAATAGCAGTTATAGCATTATATGTATTAGAGTATGTTTGTACAGCGTTCCGTGAGTCACCGAGACGGTGCTGGCTGAAAATTAGCGCTGCAGGTGTCTGACACCTCAGCATAAATGTCTATCTTTCTTTTCTTTCTTTCTTTAATTGGCATTGTAAATGCGACCTTTTTAAAAAACTTACAGAGTTCGATGTGCTTTTGGCAGTTGTGGTAATAGTTCGCAGATCCCTATTTTTTCCGTACTACGGCAGAATATTGGTTAGGGTGGTTCTGATTAATGAAGGTCTTAAATACACAATTAATTTAAAATAAAGCCTGACAAGTTTCTATTTGGCCCTATTTCAATACAAACTTGTATTGAAATAGGGCCAAATAGAAACTTGTCAGGCTTTACAATACAATTACTCTTTATTAAACACCAAAAAAACAGAACACGGAACAGTACTTACATTCGAATTATGGATATAAATCAGGCTGTCTTTACCGCTAAATAGCGATCTCTTCCAAACAACCTTGGACAGAGAAACAACTAAGGACACAAATTAATCTATTTCCCCATTCCTACCCGAAATTAAATTTAGCCTTTACGTCTAGACATGTTTTGGACACTACCATTTGGCATTTGGTGTCCACGTCGTGCACACATTGTGTGATATTTTTAATTCATGAACCGGAACGCAGGCCGCATATGTTGCGTTGCAGGCGGTTGGTAAAAAAGAAAAAATGGCGGTTTCCGGAAGCTAAACAAATTTTTGCGACCACTACGTGTTGGGAGTGCTAAAATTGTTCTTTATTACATAGAACGTTGCCCTTCCTCTGCGGACGTTAAAATTTGACCGAATGTATTCAGTGGAATTTTTTTAAAATGTTTTGTATAAGTAGATAATAGTTTATATTACTGATACATAATGAGGAATCTTAAAACACGACTGTGGTTTCTCTCGCCTTCGACTCGTTTCACAAGTATTTTTAGGCCTTGCATTCCCCTGTCGGGAGAGAAATAAAAAAAAAAAAAAAAAAAAGGTTTTAATAGAAGGTTTAGTGTATAGATAGAAGCAGATGTACCTCGCTAAAAGTAATCCTGGCGACGCCCTTGTAACCCACTACCAAGAAGCAGTGTTCAAACCAATTGTAAAATGGTAGGCGAAATGACATTCATCCACGTTCTGATTTTCTTCTCTATGCCATAATCCAAAATGCCAATACCTAATCTTAGAGTCGATTAATCAAAATGATCAAAAAATTCAATGCAATATTTAATTTATTCCAATTTACACACAATTAAAATTAATGTCTCCGCCATTGTTACCAAATGTTTCCTTAATAATCATATTCATAATTTATGTGCGTGTCCTTCAGTTACACGTGTAATGCGTACGCTTTGTCTGTCTGTGTCAACAGTATCACGGTGAACAGTTGTATCGGACTATTATATATCTACAATTAATGAAACGACTAAATTCTTTAAAAGTAAGAGCTCATATATACTGTTCGTTCCATCCGACATTCTGCACCATGCACCCTATTTTTGGTTCCCCGCGGAGTGTAAACCACAGACCGAGAATCAGGCTGCGTTTCAAAAAGGAGCTAAGCGCAAGATTTTTTTAATATAAGTATTCTGTCTCTGCGAGAATTACCAAGACAACAAAGTGCTGTCGTGGCAAGTTTTTGAAGGAAATATAATAAGGCCCGCTTGATTCCGTGCGTTGACATATTAAATTCTCCTGTCGCGTCTGTCTTGCCCTTATATTTAACCATCATTTGAAGTTGGCGCAGCAGGTCTTTCTTCTAAAGATCTCAGTATTCGCGCCCTTGGATTTTACATTTTAACACTTAAAATATCTGTAATCCTGGAATATTTTTAATTATCACCGTGATCAAACATTTATCGAAGAAAGTTTACTAATACTGTATTATAAAATTATATTTCACTCGTGCGAAGCCGTGGTGGGTCGCTAGTTTTATATAATTTATTTAATCAATCTTTCACAAAAAGTGCAAAAAGTATAAGTTGGTGTCTTGTTTGGTGGGCAATTGTAGCGTGAAAAGATGAAACAATCCAAATACATTGCAATAAAAAAGGCTAATTAAGTATAACATGGAATTGTTATCTATTTTTACTGGTTAACACATTTTTTTTCTCAATACCAAGTTAGAACAAGGCTTGCCACAAGAAAACGTTTCTTAGACAATGGCGCCTCTATCAATTTGCAATATTTTTTGGTAAATTCATTTATCTGTGTTGGTTTTTCTTTACATTCGAGCTCAAAAAGAAGAAATACAAAAGATCTACGTTCCCAGCTTATGTTTGAATCGTACAAGGCGTAAACAAGGCTGTGAACGCATCTTTTATCACTCTCCTATGGTCCAAGATACTGCACAAACGATTCTCGAAAACTGTCAAGATGTATGAAAATTACATAAGCGCTTTGACGCTTATGTCTTCCATAACTTTCTCGTCTACGGCCAGGTGTTTCGTGTGTGTTTCCATCCGCTCGTTTGCATAAAAAAACATATTGTTGACATCGTAGCTTGCTAACGTAGCTTCACTTGAGTGACAGTCACAATATGATTACCGTTTCGAATATTACGATACAGAAGCAAGATAAATTAGAAACCAGGGCTGGGATTCTGCACGGTAATAACGATATCGTATTTGATCTGTTTCCGTATTGTCAACGTTTTCATAACTCTTATGTCATTCACAATAATGGCGACTGTGACATAAACGATTCTAAAACACGTCAAACACGATATCGTTATAACGCAGTTGAATAGAGGCCCAGAATATTTAGAGGAATCAAAGCCTAATATTTTGCAAAAGTTTACGAATTGTCATAACATAATGTAAGCTATGGACAAGGTACGCACAGCTCACGTCAATTATTTCTCATGATTTTAGCTTTGCTGTTCACTTTTATGGAACGCATCTTCTCTAGCCCTGTGGTGTAAAGGCACTTGCCGTTGAATGTTCCGTGGCGGTGTTATTGACTTGGCCAGTTTTTGCTGCGTGCACGCGGACGGGACGGCACTCGGCTGCCATGTACGGCGCCCGCGCAGCCCGCCTGGACTACTGACCGTGAAATTCTTACTTGTAATTGTAAATCAATTGTTTTACCGTTTCGATGCAAGCAGGAAGAGTATAAATACATTAAACATATGATTGCAGTGAGAAGAACAGTTGAGACAATGTTGAAATAGCGGGAAAGGTTTTGTAATGCTATTTATTACAGCATCCTTAACAATACTGAAATTAGCGGGCTTTACAACGTATAATTTAAATTATTCGAGCATTAGACATCAGGTATCCAACATGAAGTCTACGTCCAATTCTGATGTGATAAAATACCTCCAACATAGGGCTCAAAAATATTTAGCACTCTCTGCCTCTGGTAATAGAGACGTGGCAGATATTTTTGAGCTCGATGTCTTATAAATACGGGTATATACCGTTGACTGTAGGTATACGCTACGTCAGAACCTAGACGGCTACGCGTCAGTTTTGTTCCGACAGTTTCTGACCTTCCTCAATACCACACATTTCTCCAGTAACCTGAGTTGTTGTAATACGTACTTATTTCACGGACACCTACCTCCGTCATGAGTACCAACATTTATAAATATCATTAGCGCACGCGCGGTGCTGTGCAAATTTTTAAAATTACTCGTTATGAACCTTTTGGATGCTTGTTTACAAGAATTGTGGGAAAAGACAACAGTAAAGACTCATTGCGTAAAACATTTGCAATATTTAGCAAATTTGATCTTTTGTTTTACTATATACAGTCAATCCTATACGGAGATAATAGAATGGAATATCAACTAGAATGGTGGAGAACAAATTCATTGTTTGATCAAAAATTGTAATAATTCTATTGAAAACCCATGGAGTTGTGTACATTTATTAATTTGCTTTGTGTCAGATCGGAAATTTTTGGACCAGACCTCGTTAGTACAGCTGTGGAAGACTCGTGTAAATGACAAAAGAATACCGCGCTCGAATTAAGAACTCTTTACAATTAATTATGAAAATGTAGACAGCGTTACTGTGTGGAGATTGACAGCCCTTTACTTCTTCAGCAAGATCATAATCTTTAGCATCTTTGCTCTAATCCAAACATTGTCAGCGATCTAGAAGAAAGACGTTAGGAGCGTTTGCATCTTCTCTAGATCTCTGGACACACTTCTCCCCAAAGATCTCCACGACGCCGCGAGACGGACGGACATAGTTTGGACACATCTTCTTATTTTCTCGTTATTCCTAAATCGGACTTCTTTTGGCCCCTGTCTGTTACTAAAGTAGCCTGAAATACTTTAAGCTAAGTAAATAATTATGACCTTGCTACAGATCTCTTTTACACACACAATAGCTTATAGAATCTTGTCATGGCAAATTTGGCTGCAATTTGGTTAAACTCTATGGTGCTAGCCTTGACGCAAAATGGTCGCATCTTCAATGTAAACCTCCACTATACTATCCCTCGCTATATGAATTTCAAAACAATGCTTCCCAAAAGTCACTATAGGAACCATGTCGTAGAAAGTCAATGACATGTTGATATGGTTAGATTGGTTCATGGGTTTTCTTCAATTACTAGTAAATTTCCATGACGGTATATCCTAACAGTTGAACGTATTAGAAAGACGATCAATTTGTAGCACTAGCGTTATCAAGAACAGCCATGGCGCCACGTCGCGCCATTTCATTGTTACTTCATGACTCATCCCAAATAAAATCTGAAAACGATTGTTATACAATTTGAACAGCTTGCCTGAATTCGTCCATTGTGAATTAATATGAATTAATCGCAAATTATTCGGGTTTGCGTCAATTGCGGCCTCGGCGCAGAACGCAGAAGTTAAGGTGTTCAAATATTGTTTGTTTGTTGAGGAAGAATCGGTGTAGTCACACGTGTTCTCACGTTTTCGATGAGGTATTGTTTGGTGAGAAGAGTTTTTAGGTCAGTAGGTGTGTCGATGGTTGGGGAATTCAACGGTTTATTTCACTGAAACCAAAGTGAAGTGCTCTGAGCCTCTATTCGCCGCGGTAAAGGAATATTTCTTTTGACATGTTATCGTATTGTCAACGTTACGATAGCTCTTATTAACTTGACAGTAATGGCGGCCGAGTTGAAAATACGATAACATGTCAAAGGCACTATGGTTTTACCCATAAAGCAATTCATAAAGGATAAAGATATAGCAGTTATATAGCTATGTCTCTTTCTCTCACCGTAAACTGAATTGCTTAGCCATATCATGGTAACCCCCCTGAGAGCTCTTTAAGATAGCTATGTTGATATTAACACCAAAACAGATTCTTATTGGTTATTCTGGGGTTTAGTGAGATCCCTCTGAAGTAATATCTACTAAACAACGGATATGCCACGTAGTTTAACAATAGCTCATGTTTGAGTTCGCGAATTGACCTGCGTGATTTGGTACCTACATCTGGTAGGGTGTTTCACATTTGAAAAAATAAATGTCACATTTTTTGCAGACTTTATAGTGTAATTTGAATGTCTTGTTTCAAGGTGAAAGGACAATATTTAGACGTGGCACATATTAACCGCTTACGTAAAGCCGATTTTCAATGTTAATTATTTTTTCAAGAACAACAAACATTAACTAACTTTTCTGTCGACTTATGTCAAACACAATGGTAACGACCGTCATCACTACTTTTTCCTCCTGTTGTGGCTTCGGACTATTGCATAATCATGAAAATTGTTTCAAAAAGTGTGCAACCCCTAAGTACATATTAATTCTATTAATATTACACTACTCTTTTAGATATGTTGGATCAAGCATTCGAGCAAATTCATTAAAAAATTCAGTGTGAAAAATGAAACGCCCTAGATTGTCTGGTTGAGGAAAATCTTTAATGAAGTCAATAAGTACAATGCATTCATTGCCAATTCTTATTATCTCGCAGGGAAACCCAATAGTGAGCGTTTCCCTAGAGATCTAACAGACAATCAAACAAACAACCATTTTAGACGTTTATCGTTTTTCTTACAAGACACTTGTGACAAAGGACGCCGCTTAAGGCACCTTCGAATGACAAAGTTTGAAATTTCACGAAGGTTTTATGCTTATATAAAAATAAAATAAAAATAAATAAATAATCACAGGACAATGTCACGCAAATTGACCTAGTCCCAATTTAAGTCCCAATTTAGGCTTGTACTATGGGTACTAGACAACGATTAACTTACTTATATAGAGAAATATATACTTAAATACATAGAAAACATCCAAGACTCAGGAACAAATACTCGTGCTCGTCACACAAATATCTGCCCTTACCGGGATTTGAACCCAGGACCCCTAGCTTCGAAGGCAGGGTCACTCCCAACTAGCCTAGCGTGTCGTTATGTTAGTAGTATGTTTACTTATCAATACTGTGCGAATATTATAAATGTCAAAGTGTGTCTGTCCGTCTGTTACCTCTTCACGCTTAAACTGTTGAATCGAACTAAAAAAAAAATCGGTATGGAGATAGTTTGAGTCCCGGGAAGGACAAAGGATAGTTTTAATCCCGGAAAATTGAACAGTTCCTGAGGGAGCAGCCATAAACCACTTCTACGCGGACGGAGTTGCGGGTGAAATAAATAAATAAATATCAAGGGACAATCAAACACAAATTGAAATAGTCCTAAACTAAGCTCTAAGCTTGTACCATGGGTGACAATGATAAACATACTTATAAAGAGAAATACATACTTAATTACATAGAAAATATCAAAATTCAGGAACAAATATTCGCACACATCACACAAATATCTGCCCTTACCGGGAATTGCACCCAGGAACGCTGGCTTCGGCAGCTGGATCACTCCCAACTAGGCTAACGTATCGTCAAAAAGCTAGTATATGATATGTCGACAGAATTACTCTTGTTTTAATGTTTCCAAGTTACCTTCTCCAGATTGAAGAATTTGCAACATCCCTGATGAAGTATTTTATCGGATGAATTATTTAAAACTTTAATATTTACTAAAATATATTCTTATGTAAGATTCATTTTATATTATTATCTCAATTTACTCATCCTGATGCAACTGAATACAAAGACGTTACAGGACCAGTTAACATGCATATTTAGAACTGTAATAGTTTTGGGGGTTCTGCTGCTAACCGATCACAAATGTTTTGATAACTCTTATGTCATTTACAATAGTGGCGACTATGACATAAACGATTTTCAAACACGTCAAACGCGACATCGTTATAACGCAGTTAAATAGAGGCCCTGAACAAGATGCATCCTCGAATGGTAACGATTGCAAAACCAATAAATATACAGGACCAACATAAGTCGTCGTACTTTTTGATGTGATTTTTTATCCTTTGTAAATTGCCACTTATCTAGACGAAAAAATCGTGAACTATAAACTGGAACAGTTTTCACGGATCTTTATTTCCATCTAGTCTTACCTATCTATTACTGCTTATGGCTCCTTAACAGCTATATCACTTACAAGTGCTCGGTCGTCGGTTGCTTGGAACAATAGTTATTGGGGTGTTCCCATGCGCTCGCGCAGTCCCACGGCCTGACGTGCGCAGTAGGTAAGGGTCAGGTGTTAAATCATTAACCTTCTTCATCAAATGATTGAAGTGACGTAAAAATGTCGCAATGCATTCGTGACTAATCCTACAGTTCCTGTTGCGCCCCCTCTTTCAACCTCCCTACGCGGAGCGTCGGCGGCCTAGTATTAGCATTCTCAAGACTATAATCTTAAGACTGCAACACTAAGGCTGCGTTTCCACCAGAGCTGTGCGAGGTAGCGAAGCGGTGTGCGAGGAAAAAATCCACCAATAAGAGAGCTGCGCTAAGCGGGGTAGGAATTCTATTCATCATACCATTATCATGATCTGGTGAAAACGCAGCCTAAGACTGCTAATACGTTGCTAACTCTAATGACTAAGATGGATTGCCTCTATGCTAGTAATTTCACCAGCGGTCTTATCCCCACAACGGAACACAAGGCGGTGGCGGTGGAAAGGATAAGACGGCGGTGGCGATCCGGACCACACAAGGTCATACCACCAAAGTGAATGAGGTATTTTATCCTAACGCGGTCTCATTTGACGGTCCCAAAGGAAAACAAAAGAAGCAGAATTATTTCCTGTAAGTTGAGCTATTGCAAAAATGATTTAAATTATGAAATAGTCACAGATTGAAACCGCTATAATTCTGTATATCGTGCCTTGTCGGGTCGTGTGTTGGAGTGTGAATTGGGCAGTTTAGACGCCCTTTCATTGCGTCACTCTGTCACGTAACTGTTAGCAGGGCAGGGTTGCCAACTCAACTGTCATCATAATATTTGTATTCTTGCATAATATTTTAACAAATATTAAGGTCTTGACAGAAGCGCGTGGAGCTAACCCCATGTGCTTCTGTTTAGTCCACAAGTTTTACCGAACCATTGTACTCGCGTGTGATATCCATGGACTTATATCTCTAATAAATTCATGGAAGTGTCTGTAAAAACTTGATATTGGCAAAACAAATCTTAACAGGAGTGGAGCCATTAATTAAAATTAGAATTAGAAGAACAAATATTAAGTTTCTTTAAGCTACCGGATATGGAGGGAGCATGGCTAAGTTTAAAAAAGCTAAGTTTGGTATCAGCGTTTGTTCTATATACATTTGACAGTTTCATTTCCGGCATTTAATAATGAAGACCTATAGAAAATCAGTCATTTCGGAAAAAAAAAATTGAAACCTAATCACCCGGAAGGCTTTTTTATAGTGCTTATTGAGACCAAACTATTAACATAGGTACTAATTTATTGAGTATTTATGTGCAAAATAAATTTCATTTTGTTTCAAATTAACTCCTTCTAATAAAACAAAAAAAAAACGATTTTTACACAGTGACAACCCTACTGGAGACCTTAAGAGGGCGCATAGGTGCTAACAAGAGTAAACATAACGTTACCTCGGCTCAACTTGTTCGGCGGAACCGTCAACATTCAGCTGGTGTTTACGTTAAATAATTACAATTTTATGGTCTCTCAAAATATTCTGTTAAATTATAAATACCTTTTCTTCGATATGCTCGTAAACGTTAACCTTCATACTGTTGCAAAAAGAGCCGCTAAGTTCTGCGATCCAGGGTTAAGCAAAAATAAAAACAAAAAAGTTATTATTTAGCAATGGCAGCAAATATGCATGGACTAGGATAACCAACTCCAAACAGCCATACACTAGAACAATAAAAAAAAGAAATTAACCGGCCGGCTAACTTATACTCTGGTCTGCAGTAGGTAATGTATTATTGTAATATATGTCAAAGGCGAAAGTCTGTGAATGAAGATATTGTGTGGTGAAGATTTTTCGCTGTCGTGCGTTTGAAAAAGCTTTTGACAATACATATTACTCCATTCCATAGTAATTAGTGCTTTTTGTGTTATAATCTGTGGCACTCAGTCGTCATAGCAACGTGTTCAAGATCTATGCTAGCGCCACCTGTGCAAACAAACGGCGCAGTTACTAGCCGTACGATCCGAGAAATTAATAGCTTTTAAAATATAAACATGAATGAGACAAGATTTTCTCTCTCGTCTCATATTAAATACAATTCAAAACTATCAATCTTAAATTTAAATAATACTTTTACGCGATCTTTTTGACTAGTAAAAAGAATTAATTTTTTTCTCAACAAGACAAATAAAAAAAAAAATACTTAAAACGATACCAACCTAACAGCGCTGCTACCAGTAGGCATCGTTCCCAAAATGCTGGCAGCATTGCCACATTGAATGGCGATGCTTAATCTTTGTGCCAAGTAAAGGCCAGTATTTTGGTCACGAGTAGCGTCGAACAGGCGCATAGAAAGGTCTTTAAAAATACGGAGTGCCCCTGACCCCCACGGTCCTAAGGTTTCGACCCCAAAAGGCTCAAATACGTAATTTCGATCAAGTTGACTGTGTTTGCGCCTTTTGAAGGTCTCCGCTGACTCCGCCGCGAAACCAGCCCTAATACTTGTTCCGGGAAGGTATGACGGCGCAAGGGTGTCCACGCAAGTGTCATCCCAAACCAACGGCTATCGGACCTTTTACCATCTTGAACTAGTAAATGTCGAAAGTGACTAAAATAAGTTTTTTTGTAGACGCATAAGTATATTATTACAATTCAGATGATAACGGTATGATTGCCATCCATAGTGTTACCAAAGCGTAATAACAGTGCAATGGATAACAGTTGTATTATAACTATTACAACTATTATAACTATTACTATGTAGCAACAGTGTTCGCATTGTTGTGTTCCGGTGTGGGGATAAGACAACCGGTGAAATTACTAGCATAGAGGCATTCCATCTTAGTCCTCAGGGTTGGCAACGCATTTGAGGTCTTGGGATTATAGTCTTGAGAATTCAAATGTCTATGGGTCTCAGATTCCACTTACCATCAGGTGGCCTGAGTGCTAGTGTGCCTTCTCCTTAACATAAAAAAAAAAAAAAAAAAAAAAAATATATACAAAAAAAAACTATGGTTAAGCTTAAAGTCGATATAAAACAATACTCAAAGGTAAGGTATTCAAAGAAGTTGAGATTCCAAACGCGACAAAAATTAATGGCTGGAAAAAGTATCATGTTCTGTTAATGCGTCGTTGTCTGATCTCCAGAACATAACAGCAACACTTGATCAGACAAGAAATCCATGGAAGCTACCGAGCTGTCATCTCACCATCGATCAAAGCGGTATTGGTGACATTCTTCAGAATCAGAATCAGAATAATTTATTGTATAACCATGTAACATCAAGAAGTGGTGGTATGACCCTGTGCGGGGTCCGTACGGATCGCTACCACCATCTTATCCATTAACCAACCGCCAAGCAACAATGTTCGCATTGTTGTGTTCCTGTGGGGATAAGACAACTGGTGAAATTACTAGCATAGAGGCATTCAATCTTACTCGTAGTCCTCAGGGTTGGCAACGGGTTTAAGGTCTTAGGATTATAGTCTTGTGAAAATATGGATAATGTAGGTATAAAATAGTTCCAAC
Source organism: Acleris holmiana (assembly GCA_949316455.1). Classification (NCBI taxonomy): domain Eukaryota; kingdom Metazoa; phylum Arthropoda; class Insecta; order Lepidoptera; family Tortricidae; genus Acleris; species Acleris holmiana. The sequence continues at coordinate 3,038,665 of OX438772.1, forward strand.
GGTACCCGCTCTGGGTGTACAATATCAATAACGCCACGGTGTTTCTCGGATCGACACGCCGTTATTGTCTTCTTTGGTGGCAGTTAGTAATGACCCTGGCTACGGAGCTAGCTGTCTCGGGTTCGATTCCTGGTACGGGCAAGTATTCGTGTGCTATCTGTATTTGTGTGTTTAAGTATGGTTGTACACTGTTTGACCGACACTCATTTTGTAGAACGTATCAATCACTTCGCAGAATTTTCAGTTCATAGAAACCGATCTTCTTCTAAAAACTCCGACGATTTTTTTGGTGGTCACACGTCTAACCTAACCTTAACTTCGTAACCCATGCTTATAACCTAAAAAAAAATAAGGTTTCGGCAGAAATTAGCTTTCTATGAAATGAAAATTCTGCGAAGTGATGCGTTCTATGAAATCTGTGTCGGTGAAACGTTCAAATTGCGCAGTGCCAAAAGGCTCTAATTGCCTAGATTCTTCGGAATTCCAATTAAACAGGTTCAAGTTTTTTACATTCTTCACACGATCAATTGTTACTTAAGTACTTGACTATCTTATAGGCGGCATCTTTGAGGCTTCGCCACTTTAGGCAGCGTGCCAATTTCCTGCCACATACGAGTTTAATCAACATCAGGCCAACCACTAACGGACATCACACAGATCTATCTACATAGGAGCTTGCCCGGGTTGTGAATTTACAGAAGTTTGAACAGCATCATTTAACATTAAAACTATTTGTATCTCTCCTGAGAGGCTAGACTTCACGCATCCGGTGTAATGCAAACAATTTTCGATAACTGCTAAAATGTATGGATTTGACACAAGTATTCGACGCGATGCGACCCTCTGGCAGCTCTCGTCAACCCTTTACATTTTCCATAACGATAACGTTCTCGAAAAGCATTTCGTCTAGGACCACTGTTCAGAAACTGAGGATTTCAATATTTCAAGTTCGTGGAGCCTAGATATCTCGGGAAGCGTTTGAAAAATTTCCATTGCTGGACAATCAACTACTACATACATAACATCACGCCTTCTTTGCCAAAGTGGGGTAGGCAGAGCTACAGAAAAAACAAACTCTAAAAATACTTCTTGATAATTTTGTAACCACATTTTGCACAAGTAGGCAGATAGATTATAGTCTGGAATAAGACATAGGCTAATTTTCATCATGAAAAATGTGACAGTTCCCGAGGGTAGATGCCAAAAAACAGGATCCTATCGTTTCATAACCAACGTTTCACAAATGATTCATTTTACATGACAACCCGTTTTTTTCCGAAACTACATTATTTTGGATAGGTTAGGTTAGTTTTATCCCACCAAAAACATAAATGTAAAAAAGTAGAGCCAAGTTCAATACAAAAATTATTCTCTGCTGTGGGTTTCGCCGCAAAAACAATGGAGATCTGAGATTGAGTGCCAAGTTCTATGCAAAATCCAAATATGTAGTCTAAGGGCTGACTTGGCTGGTTTTCCCATACGAATTATTATTAAGTACCTACTTTTACACAGTCATGGAAGAGCCTTATGTTCGATGGGTAGTTTCTACCAGCAAGCCAAATTTTCGTAATAATAAAATAAGAACCGAAAGGTAACAGGTTTAGAACATGCGAAGGCTATATAATTCGTATGGGAAAACCAGCCAAGTCAGCCCTTAGACTACATATTTGGATTTTGCATAGAACTTGGCACTCAATTTCAGATCTCCATTCTTTTTGCGGCGAAGCCCACAGCAGAGAATAATTTTTGTATTGAACTTGGCTCTCCCTTTTTACATTTATGTTTTTGGTGGGATATCATTACTTTTTGTAGGTAAGTACATATCCTCGTAACGCCGTGGGTCCTTTTAAAAGGACAAATTCAAAACTAAAAGTAGATTTTTTAAATATAAAACAATTGCATTGCCAAGCCCACAGCAGAGAATAATTTTTGTATTGAACTTGGCTCTCCTTTTTTACATTTATATTTTTGGTGGGATAATAGATTACAATATCTAATGCCGCCGTTCTAACCCGCCGGGCAAACCTGGCGAGCAGGCGGGTATGGTATGTAGAGGCCTTAATGATGCATTAATAAAAAAAATAATAAATTAATAAAATTGAAAGTAGACTTTATAAATATAAAACAATTGAATGAGTTACTGTATTTTCCTACGTTTACGGGGTATAATTTTCTTCTCAGTGTTACTATACGCACGTACCTACTTATTAAAGAAATTGTAATAATAATATTACTACAAATTATAAGTTTTCCTTAAGAAAACTTAGCAATTTCGCAGCATAAATCGCAACCTTATAGGTCAGATATCGAGAGACAACCGGACAGCAAGACGGCGCTCGCGTTTATGAGCGCGGCTGCCGCTCGCTCGGCCACGTTCGCGTCAACGGTTCGATTCGGTTGTCACAGCGCAGCGCCGCTCCGGCCTCACTCGGCGCGCGCGCGTCGTGTATATACCGAAAATCTAAATGCCTATTATTTTATCATTATTTATGAGTAGGTAATGATTTTACACTATTGATGTGCGCTAAATATAAAAATAATAATTAATCCCAGTTAATAACGTAGGTACCCTAAGTAATATTAGGTATTTATGTTACGCGTTCATAATAGAATCTAATTATTTAAAAATAGCCAGTTTTTTATTTATTCCTTTGTATTCATCTAATTACCTATCTGCTTACCAAATTTTAACTCTCTAGGTCATCTGGAACTGGGTTAGAGTTTTGGTCTATAGGTCAGTCAATGATAAAAATGAGGTATTTTGGACATTAATATCTAAATAACCGTTTGAGATAAGCTTATGAAATTTAGAACACATATGTATCTCGCAAGTCTCAATATATGAGCCAAATTTGATACGTTTATGTAAAATAGTTTTTGATTTATGAGGGGGTCAAAAGTGGCTCCAAATGGTTCGTGTAATATTACACACGGTGCGGCTCGCCAGTTCTGTTTCTTGAACTTGGCTTGACACGCTCCCGCGTGTCTAGATACCGAAAATCTAAATGCCTATTATTTTATCATTATTTATGAGTACCTAGGTAATGATTTTACACTATTGATGTGCGCTAAATATAAAAATAATAATTAATCCCAGTTAATAACGTAGGTACCCTAAGTAATATTAGGTACCTATTTATGTTAAGCGTTCATAATAGAATCTAATTATTTAAAAATTTATAGTTTTTATTTATTCCTTTGTATTCATCTAATTACCTATCTGCATACGAAATTTTAACTCTCTAGGTCATCTGGAACTGGGTTAGAGTTTTGGTCTATAGGTCAGTCAATGATAAAAATGAGGAATTTCGGACATTAATATCTAAATAACAGTTTGAGATAAGCTTATGAAATTTAGAACACATATGTATCTCGCAAGTCTCAATATATGAGCCAAATTTGATACGTTTATGTAAAATAGTTTTTGATTTATGAGGGGGTCAAAAGTGGCTCCAAATGGTTCGTGTAATATTACACACGGTGCGGCTCGCCAGTTCTGTTTCTTGAACTTGGCTTGACACGCTCCCGCGTGTCTAGATAAAAATCATGAAATATTTGAAATTTAAGAAAAAAAATGGGTTGGCAAATAAATAGGTTGCGAAATGATGCATTTGTCAAAGATTTTTCGGTGAAAAGGCAAAGAACAAAAATAATCCTCAGTTCGTGAGAGAATAGAACGGTCTTAATCTGTGTTCTAGGCACTAACGTTTTTTCTTCCATAAAACCGCAAAAGCTCAGACCGGCGACGGTACTACGTGCGCGGAATCGCGCCGCGATCCACTCCCGCGCAGGCTGAATGGATCTGTTATGACGTCACGCCGGTGGTTGTGACTAGACCGGAGATTCTCAGAAGCAGGGGTGCCACGCGGGACTACGTCAAAATAAAGGGAGTACGACCCCGGATTTAGAACCGATAATATTATGAGTGTTTTTACTACGTCCGAGATGCTTCCGAGAAATTTTGGGTGGCGATTACGATATGATGTCACGGAAGCGTGGCCCTAGACAAGATGAATTCTCCAATTTGTAGGCTTTGTAAGACTGCTAACAGTTTCAGTGACGTTACGGATATCCACTTCGACCTACCTGGTAAATTATTTAGAATTATCCGTAGATGCTCTGATATAAATTCTATTACTTGTTAAAACTAGAATGTCTAGTCTTAAAGCAGTGTTAACTTTAATTTTAGTTTAGTCTTCACTTTAAGTTTTGCATGTGGTGTTTACCTTTAACTAGTTGTTATACTACTCAACAAACGTTTAGCATGTTTTTATTGAATGTACTGGTGTAAACAATTGTTGGTAAACCTGATTAAATAAATAAATAAATAAATAAATAAATTCTAGAAACGATATCGCTATCGAGAATGTATATGGTTGAGGAACTTATTTTAATACCTTTAACCTACCGTCAAGGAGCAGTTCGCATTGTTAGTTTCAAGTGTGGGGATAAAACAACCGGTGAAATTACTAGCCTCGAAGGCCCACCAAACTACAAAAAGGAAGATTTTTGTGAATGGGAATTTGTATCTATGCCCATTTAAATTTTTAAACAATGAAAAATGGTCTTTATACCCATTGTAATGTAGGTAGTTTAAATTTAATTACTTTGATTATATGTCTATTGGTAACAGATCCCACTTACCATCAGGACCATTTCATCAGTTTTCGAAAATCTTTTATTAGCGTTGTCTTTTTCCAGGGCCCGTGCGATAAGAAAACAGTTCATTTAAAATATAGCGTGTCCTGGGCTGGAATTCTACAAGGTAATAACGATATCGTTTTTGACCTGTTTCCGTATTGTCAACGTTTTGATAACTCTTATGTCATTTACAATAATGGCGACTGTGACATAAACGATTCTTAAACGTGTCAAACACGATATCTTTTTAACGCACCTGAATAGAGGCCCTGTATTTAGAAGTTCACAATCAACCTGTTATAGACCCTTAGGTCCTAGACAGAATGTATAAAGCATACCATAAGAACTAAAGGCATAGAAGGAGTCTTAAAGCGAAAGCGTCATATCTATACCTGTCTCGAAAATTTAAATATTAATGTTCATTAAGTTATAAAAGGAAAGAGTATTGAGTACCGTTCTTGCTAAAAATAGCCGTACACACCAATGTGTTGTCAACTCGTGTAACCTGGTCTTCAAAGACATCAGCTGCACACCATGGTCGTAGATTATATGTATATGCAACAGTGTATGACAGCAACAGTGTACGACCATGATATTTTAGCTTATAGAACTATCTCTTTTTGGCACACTGAACCCAATAAGACTGCATATCAGCTATCTGCATGTTGCGTTGCCTTTTATTTTACCGCTCCTTCTATGCCTTAAGTTCTTATTTTATGGCATAATGCTAACGCCACGCCTGTCAAGATTCATTTTTTTTTGGTACAATGTCGAGTTATTTTCTAACACTCCCATGGACTTATTAGATAGATAAGTGTATGGATATCACACGCGGCGAAAATTGTTAAAAGACTAAATAGAATGTACACGCGCTTCTGTCAGGTCCCATATTCAATTTGTCCAACGTTTCGGCTCGGTTGCACCGTGGTCACAAAAGGCGTCAGTGATGTCAGCTTCGGCGAGGGTAGGTAGCGTATTTGGTATTACAAACTACCCTCTTAATTTTTATAAGTTGTTTAATCCGTTAGCTGGGAAACCAATCGCTTGTTTTTGCACGTGCGTGAGTTTTTACGTGGAGCCTATTTCTCTCACTGGAATTTCCTGTGTTGTATGCTATTACATCATGAATTATCTAAGGCGAGAGTAAGGGGACACCGTGTGGTCGCCGGGTTAGAATAGTGCAACTCCATGTCTCTCCGTGGACGTAAGAGGCAACTAAGGGAATTAGGGCCGGGCTTGCAACTTATCACTAATACGCTAGTAGACTTCTTGGGCTGGTTGTGCAAAATGTGGTTACAGAATTATAAACAAGTCTTTTTGGAGTCGTTGGTATTTCAGTAGCTTTGCCTACTCCATTCTGGGAATGAAGGCGTGATGTTATGTATGTATGTTATTCTAAGGTTACACTTAGTGGCGATCAGTAGGTAGAAAAGAAATCCAGGTTATGGAATTCCACTGAACTCATCGACATTGGAGTCTAACAAGTGTTCCGCTAACGCCGGGTCGCAACACCTAGTCAGGGCAATGCCAAAAATTAATTTGATGTATTAACCATTTGAACGCCATTGACGGCTACAGCCGTCATGGTTGACAGCGTAAAATAGGCCTAAGTGTCTTTGATGAAGGTTGATTTTAGCTATGGTTTCTAGCCGCCAATCGAGTTCAAAAGGTTAATAAGGCTCAAGAACAAATAAATTGATCTTAGTTATTTCCTTATTAACAAAGGAATTGAACTGTGAATCTAAGTTCTCCCACAGCTACAGCGGCTCTACTTTGAAATTCATAATTCGAACTTCAGATGACCCATCACTTTTTTGCAAATCAGTTACGCATCGAGAGCAAAAGGGGTAACAATAGAAGATTTACGGATTCAAAGTAGAGCCTCAGGAGTAACTACAATCCAAAAAGTTGACATCTATTCTGCAACAAGGTTGCATTTACTACAGGAGTTTTGTCTGAGTTACAGCCATTTGTGTTCGCGAGGCAGTATTAATTCATGTCAGTGTCTTTGGTTTCACCCCAAAATCTTAACCTCGTTAGGCCCAACGGCCTAAATGTAGGACATTTGTCAAAGTGATTTTAAACTTTAGTTGACTGACACAAGGTTCTTTTCTGAACTAGTAAAATTTGACGTGGGCCTCACGAGGATATAGGTAAGATATAGGTAGGATATAGGCATATATTGAATCAAACACTTTTTTATGTTAGAGTACTTAGGTATCAATATTTAGGGGAACAGGGCGGAATGACCGGAAGACTGATAGACCTCTTGTCTGTTTCGGTCGGGAGTCCACAAAATCATCATTATACTAACTTTATATCGACTAATTTGCGTAATAAAGATCGTCGTTGTGGTTATTTGCATTGCATTTTTTATTCGCTGTGTTATGACAGATGGCATATAGCAGCGAATTATGTAGAACATCGGCATTACGTCAATCAATTCATGAATGGTGTAATCAACAGTTTAACCAGTATTTGCTAGTTAACTGATTGTGTACAAAAGTACAAATGTTAATCAAAAAGAAACTCCATTGAATAGTTACATTACATACCACTCCCGATTTTAGAAATTCGAAGTTCACGCTTTATCCGGAATGTGTTCAAAAAGTTTCGGTGTTGACCAACAACCAATTGCCGTTCTTTTGCGATATACTAAAAAACTAAACTTTTGGATCGCACTGATATCTTCATGATTGCAAAACCTTTAAAGCTTAGAATTTTAAAGGAAACACGTCCGAATAGCCAATAACTCACCACTCAATTTAAATTCATCAATAAAACTGCAGTCGAATTACCATCTTCAATATTCTCCATTAGATCGGTTTTGTGTTGTGGCGGCCCTGGCCGGATGGGACGCCATTTTTAAATGGCGCTAGCGTCTGGACGTCGTCTGCGCATATGATGCGTATGCTGCGCGCATCCTGCGCTTCCGCTGCGCAGTGTCAACAAACTGGACACAGAATGTCATGAAAGGGCATAAGTGCAACGCACCTTTACAAAATGACATTATTTTCTGTGGAATCCTGTTCTAAAGGTACCTTGGGATGTGCATTGTATGCGTTCGTAGGTAGTGCATGCCCGTCTGTATTGTATTAGTAGCTTTTGTTAGCACATAATACAATATTTCAACGAATATCACTTATAACACACAAGGCGTGGCAGAAAAGCGTTTTATAAATACGAACATAGACGTGGTAAGATGTTTGGTCGCCTAACGACATGACGAGTACATAAAAATGATAATAAAAGGAAAATAAGAAGGAAAAAGGAAAAGAGGGACCGAGGAAAGGGAGACCGAGAAGATCTAAACTAGACTAATTAAAAGAAAAACCGGGCAAGAGCATGTACCATGCTCAGAGTAGGGTTCCGAAGCCGTTAAGTACTACAAACATAAAAATGAACAAGTAAAAACTAATTTTCTATTTAAAGTCAATTGGTGCCGTCTTAGATGATTTTAGTACCTAGCTATAAATACTTTAATCGCCTGTATCTCAAGATCCAATGATGTCTACTTAGTCGTGATACGTTTTCTTTAAAATTTGTTATGCGCTCTTTCATTTAAGATTTTTTTCACATTTTTAGTATTTGTAGTTTTCGCTGTAGAGGGGGGGGGGGGGGGGGGGAACTTGAGTCCAACAAAAATTAGCTCTTTAAAGCTTAATATTTCATAAACGGATTACTTAATTGAAAAACTGTTCTTAACAACCCATAATATTTTTGAAAGACCTATCTAACGATACCCCACACTAAAGGGTAGACGAGAAAAAAAAATGCATCCCCACGTTACGTGTAGGGGAGGTATCCTAAAAAAAAAATATTTTTAATGTACCTACCATTTTGTTAACGTAACTAACATATATTATATATTCATATATATATTCATGCTAAATTGCAGCTTTCTAGTACTAATAGTCTTTGCGCTAGACTGCGGACGGACGGACGGACGGACAGACTTGGCGAAACTATAAGGGTTCCTAGTTTGACTACGGAACCCTAAAAAAGTAGGCGTCGTGCCGTATCAGTGTGTTAAAGAGAAGGCTCGGCATAGGAAAGAATGGAAATTACTCCACCATGATGATGATTCGACATGACATTGGCATCGTGATCTATACCTAGGGGTTATATCGTTTGACCAAATTACATATGCAAAAATTTCACTTGCCCGAATTTCATATGACATGACGATAATGTCCCATAATATTCATTTACCATAAAGGCATTTTTTGGACATACATACATACATAACATCACGCCTTCATTTCCAGAGTGGGGTAAGCAGAGCTACAGAAATACCGACAACTCTAAAAAGACTTGTTTATAATTCTGTAACCACATTTTGGACAAATTGCACCAAATGACGTTAACTTCGGTCAGAATTGTATAATTCAATCTGAGTATTTGGGTATTTCACCGTAATTAGGTCGCTTGAAAGAAAATCAGCGTAAGTTATTTTTATGCCAATCAATGTAATCTTTATTAAATGCGCCAACTTTTGAGATAAACTGCCATATTGGTGTAGACCAATATAATATTAGAAATTATTTACAAACAAAGAAATTCGAAACAACATAGATTCAATATTTAAGGAATCTGATTTAAAAATTAATATTGGTAAACCAAAATTTTAACCGCTTTAAAATCAAATTCAGTGAATAGACCAATTAAACTTAAATACATTATAATAGATCAAATTAAAAATTTCAAATATCTCGGAAGTACTATTAACAGTGACGCAAGATGTAGCCAAGATGTCATTACGAGGATTGCAATAGCTAAACAAGCTTTTAACAATAAGAAATGCATTTTCAGATCAAAAATAGCAACAAACAACACTCGTTCATCTGGAGTACTTATACGCCAGTGAAACGTGAAAACTTATACAAAGAGATAGAGAAAGATTGGAGGCTTTTGAAATATGGTGTTTGCGGAGAATGGAGAGCATAAGTTGGAAAGGAAAAAATATCTAATGACCGAGTGCTGAATAGAATAAAAGAAAGTAGGAATTTACTAGCAACAATAGAAAATAGAAGAGGAACAATGATAGGATAGGACACCTGCTACGACACGACCTTTTCCTTAAAACATCATAGAAGGAAAGATAGAGGGAAAGAGACATTGAGGAAGACCAAGAAGAATTTACTTTGAGCAGATAAAAGAGAAGATTAAGGTTGGGTCGTACCAGAAAGTCAAGCAGTTGACGGAAGACCGGAGCGGTTGGCGACTACTCCACCGACAAGAACATGGCTCCTAAATAAAGAGAGAGAGAAATGCTTTAGTGGTTTAGAAATGTGTCCATGTTTTGGAGTTTTGGTGTAAATCAATACATAGCTACGTTATTGAGGATTAGATTTAAAGTTTAAGAATGACTAATTATAGCTATTTTTAGTCAAGTGAGGCGAGGTAGCTGTTCTTACCAATATCATTAAAACCTTAATAACTCCTAAACTAATTAACATATTTGAAACTTGACTATACTCTGGACCGGTTTAAAAGGGTCTTTCATATTCCATAATAAATACGTCAAGTTATGGGACACCTGTTGATGTTTGAAACTATTAACAATACCCTCCTATAATATTCATCTTTAAGTTTCGTGGGACAAAAGTAATACGAAGTGGAATATAGGCTCGGCATTTAACAACCTACATAAAGTACGCGCCACACAACGGCCTCGGCGCGTTTATTCTACGATACTGCGCGCGCGCACTTGTTCAAATTCGGCTGACAGTGAGTAAATCATTAATTCCTTTGTTCATAATTTTAACACCTTAAAGGAGTTGAACTTTTTGGGTTCCATCTGAAACGTGTATGGACGTGTTTCAACAAATTCTAACTCTGACGTAAAACGGCAGTTACTTTTTGGAATGAACTGTACAGTCGAAAGCGCTAATATTATGTGTTCGGTCATCGCGCCCAATATATTTATTTATTTAATCTTTATTGCACAGAAACAAGTACAAATGGCGGACTTAATGCCTAATGGTATTCTCTAACAGTCGACCAAATAACTAATCCGAAATGTACATGTTAGTGGGTGCACAGAAAAAGAAGACAAATAAATCTAAAAACTTAACATTATTATCCTATCTATTGCTAATACTTAAATATTACAATACATATATACGTCACATACTCGTACATATAATACTCATACTAATATATTACTTGTATCGAATCTAATATATAAAATTCTCGTGTCACAATGTTCGTTCCCATACTCCTCCGAAACGGCTCGACCGATTCTTATGAAATTTGGTGTGCATGTGTGGTAGGTCTGAGAATCGGCCAACATCTATTTTTCATACCCCTAAGTGACATGAAAGAAAAAAAATTGCAGCGGGCGAAGCCGCTGGCGGGTCGCTAGTATATGTATAAAATTCTCGTGTCGCGGTGTTTACTGCCAAACTCCTCTGAAACGGCTGGACCGATTTTAATAAAAAAATGCGTGCACACGATGACACGCTAGCCTAGTTGGTAGTGACCCCGCCTTCGAAGCTAGCGGTCCCGGGTTCAAATCCTAGTAAGGGCAGATATTTGTGTGATGAGTGCGGATATTTGTTCCTGAGTTAAGGACGTTTTCTATGTATTTAAGTATATATTTCTCTATATAAATAAGTTTATGGGCATGGGGCAATTCAAACCTACTATCTGTCCGATAGTAGGAAGCGGAGTGCACGGGCTTGCGAACCCGCCCTCCCTGAGCTACTGTAAACCACATCCCTCTCCCCGTGGCTATAGTATCACAATCCCCCTTCCTACTCCAATCTCCCTCCCTCCCTCCCCTATCTCCTATTCCTACAAACTCGCCAAGACGTTTGGCCTACGTGGCGTTTTACGGCTAATACCCCCTTTCTTAAATATGAATCGCGACCAAACACTACGGCCCTCAGTCCCCGGCAGCCCCGCTATTCCTAACTCCGGCAGCGGTTATGGTTCCGGTGGGGCAGAGGGTGCTAAGAATCTCCGGCAGAGACCCGGCTGCCACAAAACGATGACCCTGGCTACGTTTAATGCAAGGACATTGAGAACTGATGATCGGCTTTTGGAATTGACTGAAGAGCTGGATAATATAAAATGGGATGTAGTGGGATTATCTGAGGTACGGCGGAAAGGTGAAGACCTTATAAAACTCTCCGAAGGCCATTTACTGTACTACAGGGGCCACGACGATTCCAGCTACGGAGGTGTTGGATTCCTAATCCATAAACAGCTGTCTTCCGCCGTTCAAAATGTAACGAGTATTTCTACTCGCGTATGTTACATAATATTAACGATTAACGGAAGATACGCTCTTAAGGTGATCCAAGTATATGCACCCACCTCAGACCACACAGATGAAGAAATAGAAATATTCTATGAGCAAGTAGAGAAAGCGTACAGAGAAAATCCGTGCCATTTCACGGTCATAATGGGTGACTTTAATGGTAAAATCGGCCCAAACATGGGAAATGAAACTTCAGTGGGACAATATGGACTGGGTGATCGCAATTCGCGAGGACAAGCCCTCGTCAATTTCCTCGAGCATCAACACCTGTTTGCTATGAATACATTCTTCAAAAAGCGCCCCTCGAGGAAATGGACATGGGCTAGTCCAGATGGCCGAACGAAAAATGAGATTGATTACATCATCAGTCCACAAAAGTCATCCATAACAAACGTAGATGTCCTTAGTCGCTTTAAGACCAGCAGCGACCATCGTCTAGTGAGGGCCACATTCAGGTATAACCTCAATAAAGAAAGAGCCAAGTTAGCGAAGAAAAGTTATACCACATATGAAAGAGAAGCTTTCGCCTTTCTAGGGGGGGACTTTCAAGTTGATTTGAAAAATAGATTTGAAGGGCTCAAAGAACAGAACCAGGATGTGGACTCACTAAACGATGCTCTATGTCAGATTCTAAAAGACGCAACAAAAGACGCCATTACTATGCAGAAAGATAAGAACCAAAAACTAACACCAAATACGCTGGTTTTACTTGCCCAGAGAAGAGATATGAAGCATAATACAGTTACAGATCAGAGAGAGATACAGAAATTAAATAAAACTATTAATAAGGCAATAAAAACAGACATCAGAAACTACAATACTCGCAAAATTAAAGACACAATAGAGCAAAATAAAGGACCTAAAGTTTTCAGTAGATGCATCAGTAAAAATAGACCACAGATAAATAAACTCATGGATAAATTTGGCAATGTGGTCACAGATCGTGACAAGATCTTACAGATAGTTGAGGAGTTCTACGGGGAATTGTATGCAACTCAATCAAGAGAACCCGAAGAACCAGACGCTGCTGACGCCAGAGCAGACCCTGTAGAGCGCTTAAGGGAGGAGGATATTCCCCCAATTATAGCGGAAGAAGTAGGGTTTGCCCTGATGAAAATGAAGCGCGGTAAAGCGTCCGGTGAAGACGGTATTTACGTGGAAATGCTTCAAGCAGGAGGAGCTCCCGTGCGGAAAGTCCTCGCTGAGCTCTTCAACATGGTACTGGTTCAACAAACCACGCCACGATCCTGGAAGAATGCTATTGTCACGATCTTGCATAAAAAGGGAGATAAGACCAACCTATCCAACTACCGCCCTATCAGCCTACTCTCTCAGGTCTCCAAACTTTTCGCCAAAGTTCTGTGTAACAGGCTAACCCGCCCCCTGGACGACTTCCAACCTGTCGAACAAGCCGGCTTCCGGAGTGGATACTCAACCTTAGACCACATACATACAGTCAGACAGTTGATGGAGAAATGCAAAGAGTACAACCGGCCCCTGTGTATCGCTTTCGTAGATTACGAAAAGGCTTTCGACAGTGTCGAACACTGGGCCGTGTTCCATTCTCTCCATCGCTGCAACATTCATAAACGATATGTGGATATCCTCGGGGAGCTGTACAGGACTGCAACGCTGCAGGTGCGCATGCATACGTTGACTCGCCCCGTGCCCATACACCGAGGAGTGCGCCAAGGCGATACCATCTCGCCCAAGCTCTTTACCAACGTCGTAGAAGACATAATGAGGACGTTGGATTGGAGCCACAAGGGTGTCAACATCAACGGCGCTTACATGTCGCACCTGCGCTTTGCAGATGACCTCGTCTTGTTTGCCGAGGACGTCTCAGATCTCCAGATGATGCTTGTAGATCTGCAAGCGTCATCCCTGAAGATTGGTCTCAGGATGAACGTGTCCAAGACGAAGATCATGACGAATCAATATATACCTGTATCCAACATAATTGTGGGTAATGACCAGGTAGAACTGGTCAATGATTACGTCTATCTTGGTCATCGTTTATCTTTTGACAGTAGTCTTCAGGTAGCAGAGATCGAAAGGCGAATACGGCTGGGATGGGCTGCCTTCGGAAAACTAGACGACGTCTTTAAATCAAAACTCCCGCAATGCCTCAAGACCAAGGCCTATAACCAGTGTGTCCTGCCTATTTTAACATACGCATCCGAGGCATGGCCGCTCACAAAGCAAAATCTGCACAAAATTCAAGTAGCACAAAGAGCTATGGAGCGCGCCATGCTAGGAATCTCTCTAGTGGACCGCATACCTAATATCGAAATTCGCCGGAGAACCAAAGTCGAAGATGTCGGTAAGCGGATCATGAGACTGAAGTGGCAATGGGCGGGACACCTGGCTAGGAGAGAAGACGGTCGGTGGACCAAGGCGGTGACCGAGTGGTGGCCAAGACAGGGTCGCCGATCAGTGGGCAGACCACCAGCTCGCTGGTCGGACGACGTCGTCAGATCGGCGGGCAGACAGTGGATTCGTGCAGCACAGGATCGTGGTGAGTGGCGCGACAAAAGGGAGGCCTATACCCAGCAGTGGGAAGATACGGGCTGATTTGATTGAATAAGTTTATCATTGTCTAATACCCATTTACTAGCCTAGAGCTTACTTTGGGACTAGGTCAATTTGTGTGACGTTGTCCCGTGATATTTATTTGTTTATATCGGGTAGGTCTGAGAATCAGCCAGCATCTATTTTTCATACACCTTAATGATATGTAAGAAAAAAAACAACCAGCCGGCGAAGCCCGATTAATGTACCTATAAACACAAAAGCAGAGACTGAAACGTGATGACTGGGAAACGATTTTTGACTTTCGAGCGTTCGAAAGTTTCAATCGAAAGTAACCAAAAACAATAAAATGGTATTTTTGACTTGCGAGCGATAGAAAATATGAACACGAGTGGTCCGTGGCATTCGTTTTGAATTCTATCAATAGAAAGTATCATTTGACATCTGTCAAACTTGTTAATACTAAAACAATTCATATTGTTATAATACTTATAGCAAAATTAGCGACATAAAATAAAATATTACAATAAGTATGGCAAGTCTGGAGGAGTATTTAATTTTAGTAAATAAAAATGAAGAGGAAGAAGATGAATTTGTGCCTGCGCAACCGCCGCGTTTTCGGCTAGTGGAATTAGGAAACGAGCCATTTCTCGAAAGCGAAAATAAATTTAAGAAGAATTACAGATTAAGATAAAGCCTATGCAGATATTTAATTCATAAGTTAAGGCCGTTTGTCTCGGATGCTCAACGACCATGTGATTTAAGTATTAACGCAAAGGTAAGTTAATTGGTTTTGTGTGATTATTATGGATACAACATAAGGTTTTTGCAATTATGTTACAAAACAATTGCATGTTCTATTATATTATTACCAGTTACTATTATCTAGAAAGAAAGTAAGAAACCTAGCAATGACATAGACATCCACAGACGAGGAAGCGTTTCATTTAACCTAAATTTATAACCAGTCAAGAATTGGTAAAATAGCGTAATAAATCTTACATAATAATTAACTTGTTATAATTTCAACTTTTGATAGTTTCACACATTTATTCGCATTCAAAATATGAATTACAAAAAACCGGTGAAAACATCGACTTACTGCGTATAATGAAACGCGTTCCAACTTAACAGTACTATTTAGTCAATCCCTCAGTTTCGAGTGAGAATCTCAAAAATATGGAATTTGGTACCATTCGAAAATAAAGCGTGAAAGATTGTCGCATTCGAATATTTTCTACTGCTGGGTTTTGAAATCGAACGCTCTAAAGTCAAAAATCGGTTCCCTGATGAGATAAGCTAAGCAGGTAAGCCGTACACAGGCTGAGCGACGCTTCAACGTCTTGTATATTACGTACATAGATAGACTTTATTGTCAGTGATGTAGAGGCGTAGATATACGTGGTTGTGTGTATATTTATGACTTCCACTGGACGTTGCGATACGACTTGCACTTTGCATACATAGAGACCACGCCATCACGCCTTCATTCCCAGAGCGGGGTAGGCAGAGCTACAGAAATACCAACAACTCTAAAAAGACTTGGTGATAATTCTGTAACCACATTATGCACAAGTAGGCTAAGATGTTAACCAGTGTATTAGCGACAGGTTGCAAGCCCATCGCCTAACATGCACTTTAATTTTTAATATACTTAAATCAATTTCTTCATCCAAAACCTTAAAGATTGGAGCGTAATATCGTCGGTGAAACTGCAATACCGCGTAACTAACAAATCAAATAACTTGCAAAATACTCCTTAACAAGTAGGTCATTAAGGCACATTTTGCAACTAATTGAATTTGCTAGTTACGCGGCCTATTAACATTAATAGGCCTTATTCCTAAGCTTGATATCATCGATGAAACTTCAATACCGCGTAACCAACAAATTCAATTAGTTGCAAAATGTGCCTTAATGACCTACTTGTTAAGGAGTATTTTGCAAGTTATTTGATTTGTTAGTTACGCGGTATTGCAGTTTCACCGACGATATTACACTCCAATCTTTAAGGTTTTGGATGGAGAAATTGATTTTAATATATTAAAAATTAAAGTGCATGTTAGGCGATGGGCTTGCAACCTGTCGCTAATACACTGGTTAACATCTTAGCCTACTTGAAATATTCATGTACCTAGGTACATGAATATTTGCGCGAAACAAATGAAAAAATTAGAATAATGATCAAGCATGATGCATGTTAAACATATATTAAGATATTTGTATGCCTTTTGGTGATATGTAGTGGTACATAATATTTAAATAACATCTGTTTTACCTATGTTCAACAAATAAATAATTTGAATTTGAATATTTTAAAGAAAAACCTTGTCCTAGTCTTCAAACGAAAGATGTAAGATTAAGTAATTCATAATTTAAAAAACATAACTTTTTTCTAATTTCAGGGATCGGGAACTCGACGATATTTACCTAAAGTTAGGCAAGTATAGAGGCGGCTTCTTAATTAAATTAAGTTGATAATTATGTTTTGTAAGTAAGTAACATTAATATCTTGCCGAATATCGCCTTGGAGGCCTAGTTACTAAATTAAGAAATCCCTGGAATTTTATTAGCAAAAAACTATTAGGTCCGTCTTGATACCGTTCACGTCGCCCGACTTAAGGTGAATATTGTTGAACGAAACGCAACCGACTGAGAGAAATAGGGAGTGTGCGAGGGGGAAGTATTAGAATGGCTGTTAACGACGATCTGTGCTCATTAACTATGATAAATTAATAAAGGCTCAATCTGCGTTTCCTTTTCTTGTCAACATCCCACATTTTGGGGGCTCGTCCGGGATTTGACAATGATCGGCAGAAGAGAGAAGTTGCATGAAGCCACGGGTTAAGGCTAACCTAACCTCGAAGGCGTGCTCGCCGAAAAAGTGGTCTGAGTGTGTACGATGAATATTGGTAGCGAATTTCCGATCCTCACTAATTATTTCTCAGCGATGTCCTCAGTCCTAGCCAAGATACGCTGCTTACGTTTCCGTTTTGTATCGAATCGAAATGTATGGAGTTGACATAAGCGGTCGACGCGATTCGTCACGTCAATCCTATTTTGTAGATTTTCGAAAATCGCTAACTTAGCGTTGTGCTTCCTGACAGATATATACCTATATATGAGACAGACAATGCATGCACCTGGACTACTGTATTTCTACTTAAAGGTACTGCTAAGTTTAACTATACTTTTTTACAAATAATATACTTATCACACGCCTAGTTGGTAGTGACCCTGCCCTCAAAGCTAGCGGTCCCGGGATCAAATCCCGGTGAGGGCAAATATTTGTGTGATGAACACAAGTATTTGTTCCTGAGTCTTGGATATTTTCTATGTATTTAAGTATATATTTATCTATGTAAGTAAGTTTATCGTTGCCCATAGTACAAGCGTGTGCGAGATGTGATATTTATTTCTCGAGATCAAAGTAAAGAGTCCAACCTCGGTGGATCTACGTTAACACATTCAATGCCAAACGCTCTGATTTCGATACAAAATGGACCGGCTAATTTTCATTCAAATCACTAGAGGACGCCCGCGACGTAGTATGTCATATGAATTAGTTTCCCGGTACTCTATCTATTTTTTCCCTGTGGAGGTCGATTTTTGAAAAATCATTTCCTAGTCCTAGGATATAATAAATGTTCCCCCAATTTTCAAGTCCCTAGGTCCAGCGGTAGCCGGTAGACGCTTTGTCTGTCAATCAGTCAGGTAATTGTATATATACTGTTATACCTATATATAAATCATAAATAATCATTATATTATTATCTAAATCGCGGCACACATTTACCGTACTATTCACAACTGCCAAGGACCCAACTTCCAAAAATCAGTTATTTCGAATTCTAATTTCAAACCTGACCCAAGATTAGAATCGGCGCGGCGCGCGTTCGAAACGCGAATATGCGATATCCTCATTACGAAATAATTAGCGCTAAGCATCCTATTTCCAGCCAGCTACAAGGAAACGTTTAACGGCTGGTTGCACAATTCTTAATAGACAAAACAATGGAAACTTCTTAATTTAAAAACAAGACGGAGAAAATTTTCGCAGCTTTTCTCGTGTTTTTACCGTCCACTGCTTCTTAGAATCCTGCTTTATTTTTGTTGGTGTTGAGACAAGAAGCAATGGTTCGCTTGTTTTTGTTTATTTTAGTGTGTTGGTAGGTGGTTATGGAGACATTATGGCCTAGTTGGCAAGTCGTCTCCGCCCACGTCGCTGGGGCATCAACGGAACGTGTGTGTGTGTTCGTTCGCGCTGCAACTGGCAACTGGACCGAAATAGTTTAACTAGCTTTCTTCTAGTTGACTGACCTATATTTTGTAACACGATGAGGTCAATATTTAACTGGGTTTATTGGGACACGCTGCTGGTATATTGCAGCATATCATCTGGAGGAAAATGTGATGGAAAATGTCACTTTGATTTAACATTTCAACATACGTTTATACAGGGCCTCTAAACTTGAGTAAATTCATTTTGCCGTTAAAGTGTTTCCATATTGACAACGTATTGATAGCTCTTATTTACTTGACAGTAATGGCGGGCTAATTAAAAACAATACACAACACGTCTAAGACAATATGGTTTTTACCGTGTAGAATCAGCCCCGGGTGTCCCAGAACTTGACGTAAAAAGCAACCGCACGGGAATCTTGTTTTATCTTATTCTTATGTTATTTGGTGGGGCCCTTACGGATACACTTCCACGATCATTTGCGTAATTACCCCTTTTTTTAGCTCTTAGTACAATGATGACCCCCCTTTGCACCGGTACCGGTACCGGTTAACTCACATAATCGACACCCAGATGGAGTTTCTTTCGACGCTTCTTCTCAGTCTGGTCTAACGTAAAATTTCCGAAGCGTTGGTAGCATAAAACCATTTCGATTGAAATTCTCCCCTAGCGTCCTAAGTCCGAGGTCGGCCCAATAGGGGCGCCCTTAGGCATGCTAGTGTAAAAACCCTTTACAGCGTGGACTCCCATCAGGAGTCCGCCCTCTCTCCGGCGAAGTAGTCAAAGCCATCAGAGGCTAACTACGAAGGTCCCTCAAAAAAAAAAGCTGACTTCATCCCTTCCAGAAAGCGTATAATGAAGTGCATTGGCATGACATCGTTTGGTTCTGGGTAGCCATGGCCTAGGATTTTCATTCTTACGCCGGCGAGGGCATCACATTTCACACAGTATGTGTTTCATTGTGTCCACCTCTTCGCTGCGCATTTACAATGTGTGTAGTCATTAAGGCCCATCTTTGCTAGGAGATGTTTAACCCCGAAGTGTCCGATAAACACTACAAACCCAGCGATTCCGTGAAAGAATAGGCGAGTTTACGATACTATTTTTTTTTGTAGTTGGCCCTAATAGTTTTATTTAAATACGTTAATTGATGATGTGTTTCATAAACGACCGCATTACATAAGATAATACTAATCAGTAAATTATAACATCATTATGAACTTTATTAGGGTCATACACACTCTTAAAAACAAAAGTTGTCTCTCCTGTGGTCAATAGTTAAAAGCTTGTGTGCATAAAGTTGTGTTTTTATATGATAGGTCTAAAGCAGTCCTGACGGCGCTTTTGCGGGAATGGGCTTAGCCAGAAAATTAGGCCTTAAAAACGTTAACTTTCGGTGTGTCCACAGGAGAGACGGCAACCTAAATTTGTGTATGACCCATTAATGAGAAGTCAGTGAAAACAGCTATTAAAGATATTCCTCCAAATTGTTTTCGAATTAACATATCCCAGTTATGGATATCAATTAATAACTTTCAGAATCAGAAATGGATATACATCATTCATTCGTAACTCATTTATTCGATCATAACATTCATAACTGAAATGATATTTCATGATGTACATTAAAACTTATAGAAAAGCAGTATTTCAACCGTAAAATCATGAAAAGAAGCAAAACCGGCAAAATTTCGTATGCGGCCTCTTAAATAGAAAATTAGTTATTATTGTTGATTTTTATGTTTGTAGGTAGTACTTTACGGCTTCGGAACCCTACGGTGAGCATGGTCCGACATGCTCTTGCCCGGTTTTTAGGGTTCCGGAGCCGAATGGCAAAAACGGAACCCTTATAATTTCGTCATGTCCGTCTGTCCGTCTGTATGTCACAGCCATTTTACTCAGAGCCTATTGGCACTATATAAATGAAATTTGGAGGATAGATGTATTCTATGAAGCGCTATACAATGATGTAGTAAAATTGAAAAAAAAAATATTTAGGGGTGGCACTCCATACATGTAACTAGAAGACGAAAAAAAAATATTTGAGTTACATCAGCGTGTGGGGTATTTTTAGATAGGGCTTCCAAAATGATACAGAGGTTTTAAAGTGACTTTTTTACGTAAGTGAACAGTTGGCGAGATATACGCTTCTAAAGTCGTAAAAATTATGTCCGGGTGGGTAGCTTTTGAACTGTTAAATAGTACATTCTAACTAAAAATACAGTAGTAGAACATTCAAAATACTTCCAACCAAAATTGTTTTGAATACGACACGCTGTGTAGTTTTTGAGATTTTAATAAAAAAAATGAAAAAAAACGAATTTGAACGATGAACGTTCATCCCAGCTACGGAACCCTTCACTGTGCGTGGTCCGACATGCACTTAGCCGGTTTTTTATTTAATGTTGTGGTGTTTTGTTTACCTTCATGGGTATAAGTAAATATATTATCATTTTATTTATTAAATAATAATAAATAAATATCAGGGGACAATCTCACACAAATTGACCTAGTCCCGAACTAAGCTCTAGGCTTGTACTATGGGTACAAGCCTAGAGCTTAGTTTAGAGCACTGAACGCCAAGGACGCGCCCGCCTACACAAATACAACTGAAAACTAGAACGGAGGTCAGAAATACTCCTCTAGTATTGAGGTATCGACCGGCCCCAAATCTGGAATAGATCAGACGTTCATTTATGTTCGCCACGACGGATATAACTAGTAGAAAAACGAAAAAAGGTCTCGCTCGGATAACTTCTGCAAATAACGATAAACGAGTTAAGAAGTCGTTTATCGCTGTGCCCTTAGGAATCCGGGATAGGTTAAATTAGATTAGATTATTTATTGCTCAAACAAAATTAGGGTACAAATGGCGCATAGGGAATATAACAAAATACAAAACAACATTTTCACATAACATCACGGCCTCATTCCCAGAGAAGGGTAGGCAGAGCTACAGAAATACCAACAACTCTAAAAAAAAAGATAATAATCACAATACCTAAAGCAGGCACCAATATGAAAACAAATAACCATGAAAGCTTTAGGTCCGTCTACAAGAGATTCTCAAGTTTGAGCCTAAACGTTTCGTTTTTAAAAATTATCCCATGTCCTCTACCGGGACTTAAGCTATCTCCATGCCAAATTTCATCGCAATCGGATAAGCGGTATAGCTCAGATAGTCAAAGCATATTCAATCCTCTCGTGAGCATCTCTATGAGGTTGCGATTGCTACGAGTGTTTTATCTGAGATGTTGTCATTTGGCTGACTTTTAATATGGAATAGACAGATAGTTAATTTTTGATTACCATCGCAAGTTACAGTAGCTGTTTCGATTTATGTCGCCTTAGTTGAATTACTCAAAATTAAAGCGTATATTGAGGCCTGGGTATAACTTAAAAAAACCGGGCAAGAGCATGTCGGACCATGCTCAGTGTAGGGTTCCGAACCAATGATGTCTACTTAGTCGTGATAGTTTTCCTTTAAAATTGGGTATATGATTTTTCATTTAGGATTTTTTCAGATTTTTAGTATTTGTAGTTTTGGCTGTGGGGGGGCGGGACACTTGAGTCTAATAAAAATTAGCGCTTTAAAGCTTTATATTGTAGGGGAGATATCATATTTATTTATTTTTTACTTTTTATTGTAGGTACCACTTTGTTAACGTAACTAATATGCATATTCATGCCAAATTGCAGCTATCTAGTACTAATAGTCTTTGTGCTAGGCTGCGGACGGACGGACGGACGGACGGACAGACGGACGGACGAACGGACGGACGGACATGGCGAAATTTTAAGGATTCCTAGTTTAACCACGGAACCCTAAAAAAAAGATAAAAGGATAAAAGTTGTTTCTTCAGTAAGTAGGCCGCACGGACACTTTTACGCTCCGCAAGAAACTCAACAGTCAGTCATTTTTTTAAATGAGTATTGCTTAGTAGAAACGATATTGTTTAGACATGGCTAGAGATTAGTTTGTGACTAGGTGTGATACTCGTAACTGATAAACGGTGGTTGTTAGGGTTCCGTAGCCAAATGGCAAAAAACGGAACCCTTATAGATTCGTCATGTCTGTCTGTCTGTCCGTCCGTATGTCACAGTCACTTTTTTCCGAAACTATAAGAACTACACTGTTGAAACTTGGTAAGTAGATGTATTCTGTGAACCGCATTAAAATTTTCACTCAAAAATAGAAAAAAAACATAAATTTTGGGGGTTCCCCATACTTAGAACTGAAACTCAACATTTTTTTCATCAAACCCATACGTGTGGGGTATCTATGGATAGGTCTTCAGAAATGATATTGAGGTTACTAACATATTTTTTTTCTAAACTGAACAGTTTGCGCGAGAGACACTTCCAAAGTGTTGAAATGTGTGTCCCCCCCATGTAACTTCTAAAATAAGAGAATGATAGAACTAAAAAAAATATATATTATGATGTACATTACCATGCAAACTTCCACCGAAAATTGGTTTGAACGAGATCTAGTAAGTAGTTTTTTTTTTAATACGTCATAAAAACATTGATCAAAGCTACAACGAACTTTTATAATATGTTACTTGCTGCTACGAAACCCTTCATGGGCGAGTCCGACTCGCACTTGGCCGCTTTTTTTTATTTACTTTCACTGTCATAAGTATTTAATTATTATTTTTGCCCCCGATCCGTTCCGCATCCGAAATAAAACTAAACTATTTCCGTACACAATTTCGGCTTGAACGGTTAAAGAATTGGGCAGTAAGGATAGAACAAACAATCACACTTTTGAATTGTTGTTGTGTTCCGGTGTGGGGATAACCGGTGAACGGTTACTAGTATAGAGGCATTCCATCTTAGTCCTTAGGGTTGGCAACGCATTTGAGGTCTTAGGATTCTTCTTAGGAATCTTGAGAATTCAAATGTCTATGGGTCACTTACCATCAGGTGGGCTGAGTGCTCGTGTGCCTTCCCCTTATTTTTTTTTTAATAATATTTATAAATTTCAATGTCCAGGGCTGAGAGTCTACATCTTAGACCCTCGTATTGTCAACGTTTGATAGCTTGTTTACTTGACAGTAACACACGTCAAAGGCAATATCCGGGCCCAGGGCCTCTATTCAACTGCGTTATTACTATATTGTGTTTGACGTGTTTTAGAATCGTTTATGTCACAGTCGCCATTATTGTAAATGACATAAGAGTTATGATAACGTTGACAATACGGAAACACGTCAAATACGATATCGTAATAGCTAGCTGCAGCTTCGGAATTTTCATTGACAGTTAAACATTTAAAAATAAGAAATCCGGCGTGATCATATACGCAACGGTTACAGTTTAATTAAAAAATGCGCTAACGCTTTATAATTAATCCTATTCCTACGAGCATAAGCTTCAGTATCTTAAAGTTTCAGTTTCAACCTACATCGAAAGGCAATACAACTGACAAAACAAAGTTTTTGTGAGGTAACCTATCAGTGCATACAATAAAAGATAATAAGTTCTTGTTTAGAACGCGCGTCACAGACTAGGGGATCAGAGATTAATAACGATTCATGTTTCAACTGAGACTCATTTTGAGCTGAGCTGAGTACCTACACATGTCATGGCCAGCTCCTCCAACAACTCGTTAAAACCATGTTGCTTTTGACGTGTAATAGGTACGAGAATTGTTACGAGTAGTTTAGGCTAGGTATAGCTTGACAAGATTCTATTGAGCCCTATTTCAATACAAATTTGTATGGCTAAATAGAATCAGGAAAACCAGGGATGGTTCACTCTTTAATTTCGTCGCGCCGCTACTGGTACATTCCGGCCGGCCCTATGCATAGGGTCTATTAGTATGGATGCCACGCACTGCTACGGGGCGCATGCGTTCGCGCTTTGAATCGTTATTTAATAGGTCGCGCTGCCGGCAACCCTAGCACTAGGCTCCGCCTCCGAAAGAGCACGTTGCATGCTATAGATGGCCACATTTAGGCACTTTTGGCGTATCTAAACAGGGAGTTTGTAAACAGAGAACCCTCTGTACGTAGTACTTTGACTTATTCTTACATTTATTCTGTGGCTGTACTACTTGTTGCATTTATCAGTCGATTGTATTGAAAGGGTCATCCGATTAGATGTCTCGTGTCGCCTCTGTCACCAGTGACGTCCCTTAGCTCTTTGGACTATAGATACAAGTGTCAGGATGACAATATTTGTCGTGTATGGCGAGACCGTTGCGTAATGAATGGGGAACGTGAATTGTCGATGTATGTTATGTCTGTAATAGTATTGTTTAAAACCGGTGAGGTTGTGAGGGAAACGCTTTATAATAGGAGACGTAATTACGTAAAAGTTCAGAAATACGGAACACAATTTGTTAATGGTTTCTCTTACACAAACAAAAACAAACTGAATGAAAAAGTTTTTTCTTCATTCCAATTTAGAAATTTAATTTAGTTACGGGACGAACTCAAAAGTTCCTGTTCATTTTCTAACCACTCTCACTTTAATACACAGGGTACTAAATTGCATACTTAGCTATTTCTATATCCATTTTATAACTGTTTCAATTTTATACGCTGTTAGAAAAAGTTGGCGGGCGTTACAATTTTAGCGCCCTCGAAAGATAAAAAATACAGGTAGCTTATCAAAGTAATTTCTAGGGCGAATAACCTGCTTCGTCATATAAGTAAACCCTATTAATTTCCTACTGAACTATAAATTGCGATAATAGTACATACTAAATAAATGATACGTTATCTTTATTAATATGTCATGATTATAAAAGTTCTTATAACATTCGTCTGGCGTTGCTAACAGACAACACATGTTGCTAACAGAAAAAAACTGTAATAAAATAAATAAATATTATCGGGGAAAGTCTTTGGACTTGTCTAAAATAAAGCCCACAGTAAAGCTATATATTGCCATTGGATTGTTATCGCATTGTCAACCTTACGAAGCTCTTAATTACTTGACAGTAATGTAGGCCGAGTGTTGTTTTCTTAGTGTTCAAGTATGTATTTCTCTATTTAATAGGATAACCTAGTCGATAAGAGGGAAATACTGGAAAAGTGCCGAATCTTAAGTACCCGAAACCGACGTGCATGCATGACTCGATGTATGAATGTGGAAGAAGCGAAAGAGCTTTGTCAGGATCGTAGCAGGTGGAAAGAAGTGGTCTCGGCCTACCCCTCTGGGCAACAGGCGTAATTTATGTATGTACCTAGTCGATTTGTTGATAAAATCCGATCTAATGTACAATTACACGGGCAATTGTATGAGCAAGAAATGCCCGTCATCAGTATTGACGTCTCATTCTATAACACAAAATTAAAGTAAGACAGTATTTGTTTCTGCCTATAAATTGCTCTTAAAAATACCCGACTGCATTTTTTGATACTGTCGTAGATATATAAGTTAAAAAGATTAAACCCTCATCTCATTACTTAGATTAAAATATCACTCTGAGAACCAAGACGAATCTAACGACACACACCATGTGTTATCCATCAAATCGTTAAGGCTGCAGGGCGTGCTAAAGAAATAGATATACATACACTCCTAAAATAACCCTCCTTAGTATAATTGCCCGTGTAAGTGCGCCTGAAGAGATCAAAATATAACAGGAAAAATGTACTAATTTGATTCCCCACTCGTATTTCTAGTAGCTTCAGTAAGTGTCACTGTAAACACTTCAGCGTCGAAGTTAGTTGTCATTTAGTAGAAGCAGGTCTTATCAGAGATGTAGTACTTTTATGTTTTTTATTGGCTGGGGTAGCTCGATTATCTATACTTCTATGTGTTTAAGGCTAGTCAATAAACATAATTAAATATTGCAAAAAATAACGTGGTTTTTAAAGTTAGACTCAAAAAGAGTGTTATAAGTTGAATCTGTTTGTAAAGCGATGCTTGAATTTAAAATCGCGTAGCTGTCAAAAATAACCCATACAAAAGCTCCGGGCGATAACGTTTCTCTCTCCTAAATCTAATCCGATTTTCACGATTTTTAAACATTTTGTACCTACTTAATTTGCATGAAAAATTAAGGTTTGTACGTTTGCATTTTTTAGGTTTCCTTAGTCAAACTAGGAACGCTTATAGTTTCGCCATGTCCGTCCGTCCGTCCGATTTTTAAAGGAAAACTATCATGACTAAGTAGAATCATTGGTTCTAGAGATACAGGCGATTAAAGTGTTCATACCTACTAAAATAATCTAAGACGGCACCAAATTCCGGCATTAAATAGGAAATTCGTTATTACTTGTTGATTTTATGTTTTTTAGTACTTGACGGCTTCGGAACCCTGAGCATGGTCCGACATGTTCTTGCCCGGTTTTTTATTCTTGTTTCTTTTCAATAAATATTTTCTTGGAAAGAAAAACGTGCAGACCTAGTTTTTCATAATATCTATAACATAATTCAATTAAAAAATCGTGTATGTTTGGGACTAGGTCAATTTGTGTGACATTGTCCCGTAAAATACTAAAAATAAAACAAAACATGTAGACGATTTTATCAAATCACATCGTCTGTATTGAAAGCTTATTTAATACAGATATTTCTCATTAGGTTTGATTAAAATTGGTTGGGTCGATTGATTAAATCTGTAAGTAGGGGTTGTTTCCTCGGTTTTTACCTGTTTAGACTAAAGCCATGTCCTGTTATTTAGAAAACTGTATATCTCTACCGGGTACCCCTTATCTTGCACAATCTCTGTTGTCCGAAATACACTTCGCATAACCGTTTTTGCACAATTACTTTCAGGCGAATGATACTATCGCATAATTATATATTTACCACAATTATTATGTCGCATGATATTCATTTGGCACAAATTTGAATAGCATACTACTACTATCGTCGACTTTTATACCGCTGAATTTTCTGTAGCACAATATGTATTCCGCTGAATTTTATATCGCAGAATTTTCTGTAGCACAATATACATTCCGCATTACCTACGGGAGACAGAATTTCCTTATTTGTAGCGAATGCACAAGATGAATCAGGGCAAAACCGACTCGGATAGGTAAGGTTAGAAGGCCAAGGCGGGAGCTCAGCTCCCGCCTTGGCCTTCGAGGTTATTTTTTTTATCTGCCCAGAAAAACTTCCTTCTAAATCTAAATCTAAATCTAAATTAAAATTGTAATGAAAATTGTGGGAAATGATTATTATGCCATAACAATTTCGGCGATACGATTATTCGGCCATAGGAGTATTGTTCTAATCAACATTATGCCAATGTATTATTCTGCCAAAGAAAATTGTGCGAAATTATAGTGTGCCAAGAAATTTAGGCAAAAAGCAATTGTGCGAAATGATGATTGTGCCAATGGTTGCTATGCGAAACGAAAATGTGCGAATAAATTTTGTGCAAGACATTAGTAACCCATCTCTACCACGTGTCGTGTGTACATTAGAGACGTTTGTTGTCTTCGTCAACTTCCACGCAGAATATTTTATGAAACGGAGTGTAGTTTTTAAAAGGCAGACAAGAGCACTCATTATTTCTCTTTTGTAAAAACCTGTCAGGAATATGTACAAAAGAAATATAATTAATATGAACATTGGTATTTTTAATCTTAACCGTTTGAATGAAAAATGTTATCACAGGTTTTTTTAAAACGTAACTTAACAAAATGGCTAATGGAGAAATGTTTTACAGTGTCTAGGAATATTTAGGAGTTTGAATTTGCACAATTATTGACTAGAATCTATAAATTTCAAAGAGTATTTTGTAAACAGATTATTGCATGCTAAATACAAGTGCTTTAGTTTTATAAGTAAGACCGTGTATTACTGTATTCTGACACATAAATGAATTTGATTTGACTGCTTTAATAGTTATAGCTTATATTACATAGAGATGTACGTAAACACTTTATTGTACTAAACATAGAAATTCAAATACCACATTCACAGAATAGGAACGTACAAAGGCGAACTTATCATCATAATCAAGATGTGAATCTTTGAATAGGTATTTTGCCAAAGACTTGGTCTTTGACTGATATTTAGCAATCAGCCCTCAAGGTTTGTCACAGTGCCATGGAGCGTAGTATCATGGGATTCAAATTAACAGACAGCATCAGGAAAACAGTACTAAACTAAATTAATTAATTAATATTTACGCTGACGGGAATTGTCTGGGAGTATTAATGACTGATTTTTAACGATATATACTTTAACCCTGGAACCGCTAGCTTCGTAGGCAGGGTCACTACCAACTAGGCTAACGTGCCGTCAAAATTATAATACGAGAGCTAATCATTGGCATCGTAATAAATTGCAAAATCTATGCCAGTCTATATACATATTATTACATATGTATACTATTAACATAGATAATCCAGTGGATACTTAGTTAATGAACTGAGTTTTTTTTTATAAAACCTTAATTTAAAATTCTTATCAATATTTAAAAGTGCTTCCACAAAAAAATATTTAGTACTTTTATAGCATCACTTCATCTAGAAAACGTAGCAATGAACCCGAATGAAGTTCACGATTCACAATAGCCTTCTCGCATTGAAATATGGTTTAAAATCGCTTGAATTATATAAAAAAATAAGTTTATTTATCGTGTATTAATCGAGCACTCGACAAATATTGATGGGTTATAGTTAAAAGAGCCTAAATCACGTATAAGACCTGGTTTGATACACCCTTCTGGTTACAAGTTAGTGTCTATCATAAAGCTAACACCACACCTACCGATTTCCGGTACAAATATTGAACATACTTATCAATTTAATGTGAAAAGCATGGGGTATCGGCATTGAAGATCGAAAGTTTTGAAATAAACAGTTGTTTATGCTCAATGTTTGTGAAATGTCTGTCTTTTTAGATTCGCCGCTGAATATACGGTAGAAGGGTTTGACGATGTGACATTTTGGTGACATCAGGCATTCCGTCAACCTGCTCCCTCACTATGCTTACAATGATAGGTGACAGGTGACAACTCGGTACACATTGTAAAGTTAACATAATTCACATTAGTAGGATTCATATAAGCTGCACCATGTATATTGAAATGTCACGTGTGAAATAAGGGGCTGATATCGATAGGTGACAGGTGGCAATTCGGTATACATTGCTTTGTGCGATGCATCTGTGAGGCAAATTACATTCCAAACTTCATTGATTTTACAAGCTGTTTGTTTGGCATAGAGAAGGCAAACGAGCACACAGGCCTGATGGTAAGTGGAAACTGTGACCCATAGACATTCGCATTCACAAGAGATTAAAGTCTGCAAATGCGTTGCCAACCCTGAGGACTAAGATGGAATGCCTCTATGCTAGTTATTTCACCGGCTGTCTTATCCCCAAACCGGAACACAACAATGCGAACACTGCTGTTTGGCGGTAGGTTAGTGGATAAGATGGTGGTAGCGATCCGGACGGACCTTGCACAAGGTCCTACTACCCGCAAACGCGTGCGTTAGCGTTCGGGTTAAATCATAGAATAAGAACTAAAGGCATTGAAGGATCTACACCTATCTCGAAAATTTCAATATGAATGTTCCAGATGAAATGATATAAATGAATTTGATTTAATTCATTTTATAAATGTTCAATAAGTTAAAAAAGGAAAGAGTATAGAGTACCGTTCTTGCTAAAACTAGCCGTATACACCAAAGTGTTGTCAACTTGTATAAACTGGTCTTCAATGACACCAACTGGACACCGTGGTAGTAAATTATATATACAACAGTGTGCGACAGCAACAGTGCACGGCCATGATATTTTAGCTTATAGAACTGTCTTAATAAGACTATGCATATCAGCTATCTTTGTCGCTCCTTCCATGCCTTTAGTTTTTTTTCTACTGGTTAAATCATGTACCTAAGTCAGTTAAAAAGCAGTAGCTTAGTTACGTATATTAACTCGATGACAATATTAGGGCAAGGACTAAAAAGCTGGCCACGCTAACTCATTCAATTAAACTTTCTATGAAACTTTTCCGTTGTGACACGAAAATTAGCCATTTGTAGCGGGCCTTTTTCACTTTTGTTGTTTGTATGGTTAACTACGCATAACTATGGTCCAACTATTTGGTCCTTACCCGTTATGCTGTATCAGAACTAATCTAATGATGGAGTTGTAAAGTGACAACAGAATCTCCGTTTTTGGATATTGATTGCGAAAAAAGGTTGTTTAAAATCTTGTCACGTAAATTGGCCTTTTAAAATAAACTTTTATTAACCGCAACTTTGGCTTTGGGCCCGTAATCCTTAAATTCACATATCAGTGAGTTAATCAGGAATGTGTTAAAAGTCAAAGTCCTTCGATTGCTCAATTCGGCCCTTGAACCAATGAATAAGTACTCCTTTATGATAAGGGCCAGGAAGCGACCACGGCCGGGCCGGGCAGCTTGCTGGTTTCCGCATTACTTGGCTAATAGATAACGATTTACAGTATCGCTTCAGTAAGCTGTTTTATTAGTAACTGTGGACCCCTGGCCAGCCCACTATATCACCATCGTGGCAATGACACGTGACAGTTGACATTTCAATCCACATAGCACGGCTTATATGAATCCCATTGTTGTATAAACTGGTTAAGTTTGCAATGTATACGGAATTGTCACCTGTCACCATCATTGGTAGGTTGGTAAAGCAGGAGTCAGGCTTCTCAGGACGGCGAGCACCTCCGCAGCTTATTTGTCGTCCCTGTGAGTCCTACCTATGAGTAATCTACAAAATAACATAGGTATTAAAAAAAAAACCGTGATATCATGGCAATCCCTACATTCAGAGCTTGTAACTATTAAACGGCCCAACCGATTTTATTAATCTTGGCTATTCTTGGCTATTCTTTAACTGCAAAGTGCGTCCAAATCGGTTCAACCGTTTGGGAGCAACAATGACTCAGATAAATACACACGTTGTTTGCATCGAGGGATAAAAACAACTAAGAAAGAAAGAAAGAAAAACGTTTATTAAGTGCAAGAACAAAACTTATTAGTGTATTTAAAAAATATAACAACAAAGATAACATGCAAGCTTGCACTCGAAAGGCGACCAGCTCAGCAATATGCTGCAACTTTCAGTCACAGCGCTGATTTTCAGCTGGACCACAGAGTTTATGCAGAGAGCAGTCCTCTACTGCGTACTAACTAGTGTGGCAATCTGCGGCCTTTCTGAACCGCGACCACTTAAGGACCTTCAAGAGATGAGCAGGAGCGTATTTACCCTAGGGCCATCCCGGCCATAGCCCGGGGCGCCAATCCGCCTGGGGCCCCAATCCGACAGGGGCGGCAAGGCCGCTGTTTTTATTCAAATAGTTCTTTCCTTGCTTTCCGTGGCGGCAAACTGATTGGCCCGGGCGCCAAGTTTCAAAATACGCCCCTGGAGACGAGTGTACTCTTTTCAGAAAACCGGCCAAATGCGAGAGATTCGGGCACGAAGGGTTCCGTATTTTTATTACGGTGTCTATATTACGATCGAGCAAAAAACAGCA
This sequence comes from Acleris holmiana, assembly GCA_949316455.1. NCBI lineage: Eukaryota > Metazoa > Arthropoda > Insecta > Lepidoptera > Tortricidae > Acleris > Acleris holmiana. The sequence goes on from OX438772.1 coordinate 3,070,785, forward strand.
AAAACAACACGTTTGTTGCATGGGAACCCCCCTTAAATATTTATATTATTTTATTGTAACTATTTATTCTTAAAGTGAATATATAACTAAATATTCTGTGAATATTTCAGGCGTCTACCTGTTATTAATATCGAACAAAAATGCCATGTTGTATAGGAGCCCCCTTAAATATTTATTTTAATATGTTTTTAGTATTTGTTGTTATAGTAGCGTTGATTTAGCAGAAATAAATCATCTGTGAAAATTTAAACTGTCTAGCGATCACGGTTTATGAGATACGGCCTGGTGACTGACGGACAGACATACAGACAACGGAGTCTTAGTAATCCGGGCCCCGTTTTTACCCTTAGGGTACGGAACCCTAAAAAGGCCGACAACGCGTCTGCTATGCCTCTTCCGAGGTGTCCATGTCCGGTGCATTTCACAATTCATACAATTTTAGGTGACAAGTGACAACACCATATACATTGCAAAGTTAACGAGTTCCTGCATCAGTAGGATTCATGTAAGCTGCGCAATGTACACTAATATTGTCACCTGTCACGTGCATTGTGTCTTAATAATGTATACGTAATCTAAATCGTTCGTCAAGAAAGGAAAAAAAATGTGCCAACCGTACATCTAATTATTAGACACTATAGGGAATAACAAAATGTAACAGGTTTTATGATATAGGGAATTAAGTCAAAGATGACGATGCGTTAGCCTAGTTGGTAGTGACCTTGCCTACGTAACTAGCGATCCCGGGTTCGATTCCCTGTATGGCCAAATTTTTGAGTGATTTGAACGAGTACTTGTTTCTGAGTTTTGTTTTTTTTCTATGTATATATTTATCTATATAAGTAGTGATATCGTGTTCTAGTACCCATAGTACAAGCCTAGAGCTTAGTTTGGGACTAGGTATTTTTTTGTGAGATTGTCCCTTATTTATTTATTTAATCTTTATTGCACAAAATAATACACTTAGTATACAAAAGGCGAACTTAATGCCGTAAGGCATTCTCTACCAGTTGACCAGTTTATTTGGGACATCAACAGCCAATTTATTTCATTTAACGGATATAAGTCAAGCAGAGTATATAGTCCTTGTTAAAGTAATCTAATGCAATCTTGAGATAATCCAGACCAAGAGCAGTATTAATAAACTAATCTCAAGTGAGGAAATAAGGGCTTGTAGTAAGTACTGTTAGGCGATGGGCTTGCAACAGATGCAACCCGTCTACTGGGAATAAAGGCGTGATTATGTGTGTACTATGCCTTAAGTGAGATTTCAGTTTCTGAACACGTCAAATCTATATCTTTACCTTTCTTCATTGTAACGAGTATTATCTTTACATTCGCGTCTGTCTGTTTTTCCGCTTGTCTTGTCTGTCTTTCTGTAAATCTGCTAACTCCTCCTAAACCACGCAATGGATTTTGATGCGGTTTTCACCATCAGTTAGATACATTTTAAGGTTTTTTATGTACATATAATAAATTCTGGTTTATGTACGGGTGCTACAGACAACTCACATAAACCGAAGTAAAGCGAGGGCCGGTCGCTAGTTAATATTTAGACAAAAAACCTTAACGCGTCTCCGAGATTCTTACTGCTTCTTTGCACTTGTCATCTTATTCGAAGCGCAAAGACTCGCTATATTAATAATACCGTGTAAAAGAGTGGCCAATTGACTAAATGAATGTTACATATGAATTTGAATTCGAATTCGTCTTGAGATGGATGGGGATTGATCTATCTCAAGACTATTAATACGGACTTAAGGGCCAAAAGTTCGCCGGTGACTTTTTTCTGTAGTATTAATTTGCACCAATTGATGTTACTGGGGCCTACTTAAAAAATCGAAGTTTAAAGTTACGTTAGCTACATCCCTTTCTCTCACTTAAATCCCTAATGTCCAGTGAGAGGAATGGGGCATTCGATGTTTCGAATAAAAACGCCAAATGTTTCACAGGCAAATTATATTTCACAGACGTATTTATATCACAATGCAAATAGTACATGTGCAATGCAGGTGTTTGCCAAATCAGTTCACAAAGCACCAATGTAATGTAACCGATATTCGTAATCTAAACCCACCTTGCAATACTATCGTGGGAAACCAGCAAGGTGTCTTTAGGGTAATCGTTACCCGATTCTGGAATTAACAAATTGAATGCCAAAAACTCGATTTGGCGTCAATTTTGTTGGTGAATCTGAGAGCTTGGCTTGGTGCGTTAAGCCTTTTGGGATCTTGGATTTAGCTTTTGTTGGAACATCATTGTATTGAGATGAGATGTACGTTGGTATTGTAAGTATAATCATTGAGTGTTTTCGTCTGTATGAGTTTTTCTAGTAAGGGATAGAAATTAGAAACGGTTTTATTGCGTTTGCATATGATGCGACTTAGTCTGCTAATCAGATATGATTACTGATCTTAGCAAAGTCAGCTTGGAGTTATTGGACGTAGGTTAAGTGGCCTTGTAAGATTAGGCCTTTGTGTTGCCTTTGCCATTAATGAAAGAAAAAAACATATTAAGTACCTAGAATTTTTTTATTTCAACACAACAAATGTACATCATAACATATCATAAAATACAAATATTAACTAAAATAAAAATAAATTAAAACAAATCGAACCCCTCCAACGAACTCACTTGTGGCATCGAGCCTAAGACACTCGCAGCGTTTCCTCTCTGCACCGCTAGACTCAGCCTTTGGGCAAAAAAGGAACCAGCCCGAGGATCGCCACAGACAGCCACCAGTTTTTCCGACACCTCTTTGACGAATTTTTTCAAGTCTGAAGACCACGGACCAAAACTTTCGATGGCGAGGGCCGCAAATACGTAATTTGAAATTAAAAAGGCGTATTTGCGGCGTTTAAGAATTTGGGCATTGTCAGAAGCATATCCAGGAGTGCCAGCGGAGCCTTGAACATGAGACGAGGCTAACGTGTCTACAAATGAAAAAAAAAAATTGCCAATACCCAACCTAACCCGCCTAATTGGCCTAACCCGTTGCTAGACATGATGCATTCTAACCCCCACACTTACAAATGTGGGGTAGCTTATGCCATGCTTTGTCACTTTCTGTCAGATATAAATATCACAATTGCAGATACGAACGAGTAAGGACGAAGCACAGCATAAGCTACCCCACGGTTATTCCACGTTTATAAGTAAAGGGTAAGACCTTAGCAACAATCTTAAAATTATTAAGTATACATATACTGCCCTTCTAGGCCAATAAGCAGTATCTGAAACTCAATAACCAAGGATATTTCATTTTAATTTGTTAGAAATAAGGTTGATATTGCTACAACAAGTTTTATCTGATATACTGCCTATTGGCTTAAATGGCAGTGTATATTCTGGATGTAGGTTGTCGATTTTCAGTATTAAGCTGTTTGTAGAATGCAACTTGGCTAGGTACTACGGAGAAATCAGTTTTAAATGTAACATTCTGCCTTAATACCAAAGAAGGCAGGCTAAATTTAATATAGTAGTCGAAGTATTCTATGCCGTATTGGTTACCATATAAGATTTATAATGCTTATACTATTACTATGCAGTTAGCCGCCTTCTTCGGCATCACGGCAGCCTTGTCAAAGAATTTTAGTGCGGTGACAAGGGGGTGATTCTCTCAACACAGCGCTGCGTCGATCTAAAAGGTGAAGTTTTATCCAGCAAGTTTTAGAAGTCCCGTCGGAGCGTACAAAACACATTTTAGCGCGCGCCTTCTCAATTAGGCAGCTTTATACGACACTGAACTCGACTCGGCTGCCTGCTGCCTAATTGAGAAGGTACGCGCTAAAATATGTTTTGTACGCTCCGATGGGACTTTTTAAACTTGCTGGATAATATTTCACCTTTTAGATCGACGCAGCGCTGTGTTGAGAGAATCACCCCTAAGTAGAGCGGCACGGCAGCGCCCGCTTTCCAAACTCTTTTTTACCAATCAATACATTTTTATATCGATGTTCTAATTGATCTAAGTATAACCACAGTTATTTTATTCTCGCACTACCAATACGCCAATAATTTCACTAATCGTGGCCCACTAAACAACCCTACAATTAGCCACGCCATTTAAAACATTTGACGACATAAAAACCGTTATCGACCGAAACAACCCCAAGAATTAACCGTTGCTCCAACACCCTACACAAAATGCTAAACCAAATAGGAGGGATTTACACGTTGTATAATGGGCATAATCTCTTCCTGTTGTGACAATTTGTCTGCGCACACGCATTCCTACTGATCCCCGTCTAAATTATTTATTAGGGTACTCATTGACCTTCAACCTTTTTAGAAATGTTTTTTAATGACGTGAATGCATTTTTGAATGTACTTTCTCAAGAGATTTAGCTCCCCTTGAGGAAATGGGTGGAATTGTTAAAAAATAACTAGTTTTGTTACTTGCCAAGGATCCGGTAGTTACTTACTTGACATTCATAGGTAACGAAGTTGATGTTTTGACTTTGCCTTTGATCATTCTTGATTTTTTCAACATGGAATTTAAGTTTGTATAGAACAGTTTTATTTTTTAATCACAATTGAAATGAGTTTTAAGTATCGCTTAGGTTTGCTAAAGAGTAAAATAAAAATGACGAATCCTAAGGGTTCCGTTTTATGCCATTCTGCTACGGAACCCAAAAAAGACAGCCATCTTAAAACATTACTAATCTGCCCTAAAATAATAATCTTAAAGATAAATAATTTAAAATAGACTACTGACTCAAGGTGGATACTGGTTAGATAATCGGCGATATTAAGATAAAGTATCCGTAATACCTAGATTAATCATTAATAAATTAATAATTAATGAGCCCTATTTAATATTATGTCACTTAATCAAGTAAACTCAAGATCTTGCTAGAACAACCAGTTGACTACACACTAGCCTAGTTGGTAGTGACCCTGCCATCGAAGCTAGGGGTCCTAGGTTCAAATCCCTGTAAGGGCAGATATTTGTGGGATGAGCACGGGTATTGTTCTTGAGTCTTGGATGTTTTCTATGTATTTAAGTATATATTTCTCTATATCAGTAAGTTTATCGTTGTCTAGTACCCATAGTACAAGCCTAGAGCTTAGTTTGGTAGTAGGTCAATTTGTGTGACATTGTCCTGTGATATTTAGTTTCAGACGATTTAAGGCTTGAACAGACTACATTACTCGTAGTAATGGTCCATTAGCGAGTATTTTAGTAACTCAATGTATCTGAACAACGAAAATTTTGTATTAAGGTCGGGTATAAGGAGCGGATATAAAATAATTGTTCCTTAACTACATTAGGGAATAATGTAGTCTATACAAGCTTTTATGCCTCTAATTCCACTTTACTTTACGTAAATATATTTTTCATAAATTGCTGTTATGTTCGGCTTTTCCTAAGCAAAGTAAAGTGCGATTTATGTGACCACTGCAGTACTTAATTTAAAAAAAAACACTATTTGGAAGGTAGGTAAGTGCCCTTGTCCAGACGGACTTAGATGTGATGGTGGTCACTTATCATTAGGTGACCCACTAGTTAGTTTGCCTAGAGGAAGGCTTGAAAGATGTTAAAAATAAAAAACTTATCCCAGAAAAAATCCTTTGTAAGGTCACTAAAACCTATAGCATAATGCAAGCAGAAGTATGTACCTATGTACTTTGAAAATATATAAAAAAATAAAAATAGTATCATACTTTTTTCTCGGGCATCGTGCTAATTGTTTAATTACTGTATAAAGATCTTTCTAATAAGGTTTTTGTTACACACTGTATCGAAAGCTATTAAAATCAATATAACTTAGTAAATTCGATGGCCCGATAACAAACATTTTGTACTAAAATACATACCTACTTAATGTACCTAATCATTAAAGAAGAAGAAAGAGACCGTAAATAAATACGTTAATAATAACAACAAATTCCAAAGCAAAACCGCGCTCCTTAAAACATGATTTATTGTTTGTTCAACGAAACAACACTTGACAGCAAAGGCGCCCACAACGGTAATGTTTTTTGACACGTTAACTGTTTATATCAATTTAATCCGGTTAACCGTCGGCCCTCAATCATAACTATATTAAAATGAAGATGAATTCAAAGTTAATATTTCTATTATTACACGACCTGCGGAGCTCGTCAAAATAATAATAGTACATGGCAACCCTGAGGGATTATGACGGGTTGGGTGACAACCCTATTTTTAAACAAGCTGCCACTCATCAAGAGCACTTGTTGCTTTTAGGGTTCCGTGGGTTCATTGACCCTATACCAGTTTTCGGTTAGAGCTAAGGACCTTTTGTCGTAATATTAAGCCGGTTTAGACTGGCAATCAAAATTGCAGAACTTTTAAGTTGGAAAAAGACATCAAAATTTTGCTTCTTGTTTTATAACTGAAGTTAAAGTAAGACAGCAATAAACTTCTATAATTTTTATTGCCAGTGTAAACCTGGATTTACGGAAAATACGCCAATTTTCTTGTGGTTACTTACATGTTTGGGGCAGGAGCATCTCGATGCATCGTTACAATAGCCTATTTGATGTCCCACTGCTAGGCAAAAGCCTTCCTCATGCCTCGTCATCTTAGATCTATCCATTCCTTGCTTGGATTTAATCTATCCATATCGTCCCCCATCTTCTTTTTGATCTGCCTCCGCCCCGTGCCTAGCCTAACCCTTAAAATACAAACAAACAAGGAATTTACAACTTTCGAATAGGACTTTGTTAGTGCCAATTCTAAGAACAATACCCATACCATAATAAACCTGTATTGAATTTAAACAAGGACAACAAGAACTTGTTGCAAAAAATCACACATAGATTTATGACGTCGTGTTTACCTGGACTTGAACGCAGGAGAAAGTGTTATTCATTATGTGCAGGTATAAGCTCAAACATACCTTATGAAAATGTCTTTATCAATACCATTTACTTTATTATTCGACACGTTTTTATAGTTCTAAGTCGATCGTATCTGGTTTCGTTGGGCAACTCTGCTTACAACTGCTTTTTACTTATTTATTAGTAAAAAAATACATGGCAGGCTTCCAGTTTTTAACCAAAGTGCCTAGTTTGTTAAATACATGCTGAAATAAAAATAAGATAATTTTAGTCAAGAGTTTCTCCCAACCATCGGCAAACACGTCAGCATCCTGGACTCCAGATTGAAATTCATTTAACAGCGCAATTGCCCTGGCTTTGCGACAGTTCCTGGCTCTACGAGTTCTTAGTCAACCAGTCAATTTTTTTAAACTATACAGCTCACATCTTATAAATACTGAACCCTTCAAATTAAAGTAATTTCTACCTTCTCATCCACCTAGTGCAAATCCACAAAAGGGTAACCCTCGCACCGCGATCTATTTTTTGTTATTTGTTACTAACAATGTACGTTAGGGTGAGACCAGGAAATGAAATTTCTCTAATACTTAAATACTGAGTGCTGGCAAGTTATTCCTACTTTAAATTTTTAGAGACCTGAATAATTGTATTTATGTTATTGCAGTGGGGGTAAATAGCAAGTTCAAGGATTCCGTCTTGATCATCACGCCATTATCCCCAGAGTGGGGTAGGCAGAGCTACAGAAATACCAACAACTCTAAAAAGACTTGTTGATAATTTTGTGACCACATTCTGCACATCTTGATTAATAGGTTTGTTCGTTCTTATGCCATGAATAAATCCAACCCGAACCATGTTTCAATGCCGACGCTATACATACATGGAAAACTTCCGTGACTTGTTTGATACTCTTGACTTAAACCTTAGAAAAATCAGAGAACATTTTTGTGTAAATACAAGTCGGTTCTTCGTAGAATTACATACATACGTACATAACATCACGCCTTCATTCCCAGGGTGGGGTAGGCAGAGCCACAGAAATACCAACAACTCTAAAATGACTTGTTTATAATTCAGTAACCACATTTTGCACAATCAGGCTAAGAAGTTTACTAATGAATCAGTGACAGGTTGCAAGGTCATCGCCTAACAGTACTACAAACCCTTATTCCCTTAGTCGCCTCTTACGACATCCACGGGAAGACATGGTGTGGCACTATTCTAACCCGGCAACCACACGGGGAAACTACTTGGTAGAATTATTGCTAAGAATTCGGAATCTTATCCATTTGGAACTGAGGAGGAAGAGTTATGTTAAACCAGCATTCAAATCGTTAATCTCTAAGCTGTGTTCCTACAAAAAGTATTTTTTTTTTTGAGCTTGCTGTTTTTCTAAGGTGTATTTAAAATCATGTCATAAACCAATGACAAAAAAACGCACGACGGATAACTAGTCTACCTGTTGGCGTTATTAAAATCGAGAAAAAAACATGAGAACATGTATGTGTATGAGAGCCCCCTTATTTTTTATTTTTTTTTAACGTGAATGTACAACTAAATATTCTGTGAATATTTCAAGCGACTTCCTGGGCCTCTATTCAAGTGCGTTATAACGATATCGTTTTTGACCTGTTTCCGTATTGTCAACGTTTTGATAACTCTTATGTCATTTACAATAATGGCGTCTGTGAGATAAACGATTCTTAAACGTGTCAAACACGATATCGTTTTAACGCACCTGAATAGAGGCCCTGTTGCCGTTATTAATATCGAGCAAAAACGTAGAAAAAAAAAGTTCGTTGTATGGGGTACTTAAATATTTATTTTATTCTGTTTTTAGTATTTATATATCCAAGACTCAGGAACAAATATTCGCGTTTACCTCACAAATATCTACCCTTACCGGGTTTTTTTTTCTTTTAAAGTGAATAAATAAACTTATTCTTCGCTCTTTATACTAGTATACATTACAAACTTTCCGTGTGACGCTATATACAATGGAGTGTAACAAAATTAAGCCGTAACTTTAAGCAGATTTTTTATTTTATTTTCTCATTTGGGCTCAGTAATTAGCACCGGCAAATAAGAAGTGTTTATAAATTACGTACAACTGATAATAAATCATTGCGGGCATTCATAAAACTGGTTTCGGCCAGATTTTAGTAAGGTCATTACTGTATTCAGTGCCGAGAAGGACAATATTGGGTCATTTTTACATGGATTTCAAGAGGAGTGGCAGATAATTAGTATAGGTCAATGAACTTGGATTTATAAAATTTGCGGTAATTATGTTTTGTTAATCAATTGGACCAATGATGCTAATGGAAGGACTGAATTGATTTTTTAAAGGGGATGCAATAGGTAAGTCATTTTTATATCTAACTTTTTTTTATTACTCTATACGCGGTACGGCTCATCACGGGCCTGTATTATGGTCGCCATTACCGCGGTGGTAAGCATCCGTCACTCTCACACACACACACATACACGCACGCACGCACGCACGCACGCACGCACGCACGCACGCACGCACGCACGCACGCACGCACGCACGCACGCACGCACGCACGCACGCACGCACGCACGCACGCACGCACGCACGCACGCACGCACGCATGCACACACACACACACACACACACACACACACACACACACACACACACACACACACACACACACACAGACAGACACTCTGTTTTATCCACATGCAATTTTATGCCAACTAGGCATAAATAAATAAATGAATTCAATCAGTCACTAATCACTATAGAGAAGATCGAAACCAAAGGTGAACATCTTCGGTCAATCCATTGAATGTCAAATCTTCAGACCAGATTTTCGACTGAGGCAACCCACGGATTTTTAACCCCCGACGCAAAAAGAGTGTGTTATAAGGTGTTATAAGTTTTCCGGTCCTCCTATTAGTTAGATTGTGACGTGAGGTGGAAAGCCTCGCTCCTTGGGCCGTGGCTTTTAGTGTACCACGCAACCCGTAACCGTGAATGAACAAACCCACATCCATTTGCGGAAAATGACCGAGGATGATTGATGAATAACAAATTAAACCCACCGTGAGTGGGCTAAGATTTAGGCGTCGTTTCATTTGATTGGGTAGGATTGGATCAGGTCCATTTGGACTGATAGTGAATAAGGTGCTTAAGCGGAATGGATTGATCATTCCGTTTATACTGGGTGTGGCCAGTAATAGGAGCAATAAATTGAGGGATCGTTTCCACACCACAAAGTCAAACTAAACAACATTTATTCTACAACTTTTGAAAATAACTTATTGTTAACCAAATATCAATGAACTTAGATTTTCCAAGCAAGCAATGTATTGCAACAACTACGAAGTTTGTAGGCTGACAGTAGATGTCAACTAGACAATGGATGGAGTACATTGAAAATGCTGTTTAGTTTGTTCGGAAAAATCCCAAATAATAAATAACATATGTTTTAAAAGTCGTAGAACAAATGTTGCTACGTTTATAGAGTAGAAAAGATCCCTCAATTTATTGCTCCTATTACCTGGCCACACCCAGTATAGGCTGAATGTGATTTCTTCCTTTTATTATCTGTTTGTAAACGAAATAAACTACAAGCTTATCTTTGACGATATTTTTCCAAGTATGGCCTTTTGCGAACTTATGTTTAACCCTTAAAAAACATGCTGTACACCAACGCTTAAAATTATTATTTACAAAGAATACCGACAAATAAAGATAATGATGCAATTTCACAGCTGTCGGCATTTTTCACTTCATTATTTACTACGTAATTAGTGTTACTGTACCCTAATTCGTTATCCATAGAACCCCCGCCTATTGTTAACTTAAGCTGGGTAAGGGGTGGTCGTTTTGGCAGATACCGATTGTTAAAATATGGTAGTTAAACCCAAAATTCATATGATTATCAATACACAAATAAACAAAATGAAACATCTATTTTTTATACCTATGGCATGTAGAAAACTAGAAAGTAAACGACGCACAGGCCACAGTGTAACAGTGTAAATGGGCTCTGTGACCCACAGACATTTGCATTCTTAACACTACAAATCTGCAATCTTAGGATTGCAGATTTGTAGTGTTAAGAATGGAAATGTCCGCAAATTATTTGCCAACCCTGATGACAAAGATGGAATGCCTCTATGCTAGTAATTTCACCGGCTGTCTTATCCCCACACTGGATCAGGGACGTTAACCTATCCAGCACCAGGGACAAAATTGTGTACCCCCTTTCTACCCTCATTAAAAAAAAGGCTATGATTTTCTATCCTCCCGGATAATTTACTTAAGATTAAGGATAATTTATCTCAAATTTAAAATTAGGTTTTTTTTTATTTTTCCATTAAAAGCACTCAAAACTTCCTTGTACTTTGGTCCGGACGGACCCTGCAAGAAATATCACTTTAATTTGCATTTGATCTTAAGAAATTGCTTTATTTGTATGAAATTAAAGTTGAAAATTAAATGAACCTACTGTATACAATTCACGAAACGAAATGTCAAATAGGTACCTATCTACTGAAAATAAACGAATAATGGCCAATTTCAACACCTACTACTCACGTCTGACCTTGAATTCATCCGATTATACTTAATCGAATCCTTTACGTATACCGTACCCTAGCCCACACAAACACAGTCCTATCCTATTACTTCAATATTCAAGACGTCTTATGGACAAACCTCTGTTGCTTACCGTACGCAAGGACCACTATTTGAAACTAAAGGCGATTAAAATTGAATTTTATTACTAAGGTTTAAGGTGTGTATTGCACTGGCGTCGCTGTTGCTAAGTACAGGATGTCCATTTGAATCAGTTATGAAAGAGGCCCTTTGCGTGTGCAAAAAAAAACATTTCTTACATTTGGAGCATTTTTTTGGATAATAGTTAATGCGAATTTAATGTTTGCTGGGCTTAATAAGCCTTTTGGAATCGCGTTGACTGTGGTTAATTTGTGATTTTCGTTACTTTAGGTTAAGTAAGTACTTAAATAAGTATTTTTTACTTGTTAAATACATAAGTTAGTGTTTACCTAAACTAGGTACTTAAATAATAATATTTGTCGGTAAGATTTGGGAATATGTGTGCAGGCATAAGGAAATTCCGACGCAAGCGCAAGAGGACGTGGTAAAACTGCAAAAAGGTTCAAAACCAAAAGGATAAACTAGACTAGGACAGATAATTTTTAATAAAAAAAAAATGGTTTGTCTATAATTTGCCCTAAGACTAAAACTGTGTAAAATTCATTATAACTAGATAAGGCTGGTTGGTTTACTAAATAAATAAATGTAGGACTATTTTTTGCAATTTTTAATACCTATCTATCAATTAAAATGAGGCCTTCATCACACACATATCACATACTCATCTAAAATTAAAAATGCTGCCAAACTACGTACGGTGACTAACATATTATTTAATTCCTGTATAATTTACCAGTAGGCAATTAGCCAATAACACTAATGAGTTAATGACTCAGGATGGTAGGTAGGTACTTACAGTCTTGCAGGTTTTGAATGAGGGTGAAGTAGGTACCTACCTACCCCTTCATTCATTACATTATCATTGCAATTGCGTACTAGATGTATTACTGTATGTATTACTTAATAGGTAGGTACGAATACCTTGGTAACGTAAGCAAGTCTTTTTAATTCTCCAATCACTAGGTCCACGTGGGAACTTCTGCCGTGCACTATCACGAGAGTACACCTTGTGTCTAGCCCTACCAAAGCCGTGTACCTACCTAGACTCAACAGGATGTAATGTAAGTGGTCTTCTACCATTTTTTATATCATTTAGGTAGGTACTTGCATAGGTCCGGGGATAATTTGGTACCTAGCTCGCCCGGGTCAGAATGACATAAGTAGGTAGGTAAGCTTAAACTCCTAACCTAAATGTCTGGAGTTTTAAGTAGGTATATAGTTACCTATGTCCGGTGTCAGTATTATTGTGTCATCCTGTGATTAAATTAGGTAGGTACCTAGGTACCTACTTAATAACTCAATTTGCATAGAGTCAGTGCTGTTAATCAATCACCGACTCGAGCGCGGTTGTCACAAGGGAGTCGATTAGGTATTTAACGCCTCTATTAACGAGGCGAACGTATCAAATCAATTAGCATTATGAACGGTACGAATTATCCACTACAACTGTTGCTAACCGATTCTGGCCTCATTACCCATTATTCTAATTCATTAAATTAATCATTCACCATTCACGTAGATTCTGTCCAAAAGTTATTCAAAGATGTCTTGCCCTATTTTCATAATCGCAGGACCTTACAAATGCTAATTGTTTGCAGCCAACGGTCAATAAATAAGGCGTCGCAATTCATCTAGAGCCCAGGTATTTCTACTTCGCGCCATAAAGCTGGCTTGCCGAGGAATGCCGACAGACTACCTACTCGTTCGATCTCCGCAGCTGTGCGTGCCGCGGCGACCGACATGACCACTCGCAGAAAGGGCCCGCGGCCGAATGAAATGAAACTAGAGGCAAAGCAAGCAAAGTACATCTACTAGATGTGCCTCCTTCCTAGCATTCTGCGCCTCACGCACACCACAGAATCTACACACTACAACTACAACCGACGTATTCTTTGTAGAGTTCCTTGCGGCGGAGAGCCCCCCCCTGCAAGACGCTTCAGCAAAAATCGCGAATATTACGTTTTGTACTCGCGATTGCGTTGAAACATTGGTTTATATGTTGAAATCTAGGGATAATTAGAGGTTATTGGTAGAGTTTCGGTGTGATTTAGGTGTATTATCATAGAAATAGTTGAATGATTTTGTCGGAGCCGGGCGCGGCGGCGGTGCGGGGCTGCGCTGCGCAGCGCGCCCCGCGTTGCCGCGGCGCGCCGGTAGGAATCGGTTTGGCGCTCGCTAGTCGCTGCTGCCAGTCGTGTCCACGGCGCCTATCGAGTCGCTCGCGCGCTTCTACACCCGGCCGGCTACCGAATAATGTTTCAGTGTTTGCCTAACTCAATTGGAGGTCTCGGTAGACGAATCGTATTTAATAGTTTACACTGTATAACCAACCGCATAGTCTCAGTGAGTGTTACGCAGTGTGTACGGAAAAAACTTTGTCGAAGATTCTGAAGAATCTTTAGTAAAATTGTGTGATTCGCCGGCTGCGGCCGGATCGCGTTTTGCACAAACTTTTTGGTGAGTTGAATTATTCTAGTGCTTGTGCTTTAGCCTGCTAGAGTAGCCGGTGTTTAAGTGTATTTTAATGGATTGCGATCGGTCGTAAGTAGTAGCTATGTATACGTACCTTGCCCGAGCAGGGCGTTGCCTTAAAGCGGCAAGTGGTGGGTACTTTTCTGCGAAAATGCAGCGCCCGAATGCCGCACATTTTGTTCGCGGCGTACCTACCTACCTACTTCGCTCGCGATTCATTTAAATGTCTTCCTTCAAAATTATGTATGAACTTGAAAAAGGTTGACATAAATTTGGCCAACTCTTAAATATTGGTAAATTATATTTTAATTATTTTCAGTAATTGTAGATATATTATGGAAATTGTGCGATGTATTTCCAGGTCATGTTTACCAAACTGCCTATTGCACAATTTCGAATATTAGTTGTGAAATGTTATGTCCATGCGCTGTGAAATACTATGAAGGTATAAAATATCGTAGTTGCTCGAGTAAGTACCCGCTACTTAAGTTATCATTTTAGTGGGTACTTAAATATACAATTATTCGCAATTAAATATTTAGTAAGAATTGGAAAAATATAATAATAATTAAATGAAAAAAAAATACACAACTAAAATCAATCAGATGTGTCTACTTGATAAGTTTTTTTTTCGTTTTGTGGGTTTTTTATTAGGTACTTTTTAATCTTCGTACCTAATAATGTACTAAAACTAAGATCATAATTTGCATTTAAACTCATACACGTAATTAAAATCAATTTCATTATTTTAAATTACAAGTCCTACCCTACCTATTTAAATACGTTAAAACGTATCTACCTGCCTATAATGTGGTCGCTTGAAAGTGGGCGCTCATGATTTTTACAAATTGGCAAGTTGTATTTTTTCTCGTCTCGAGAGTACTTCTAGGTCAAATTTTAATGCTAGGCCAATAGTGAAGTCAAACAAAATACCTATTACTATATTTTCCACGTTTTTCTTGCATCCTTTAATTTATTAGACATCGCGAAATTTTTGCAGTCTGAAAAATATTAATTTTTATAACTTTATCACAGGAAAATGTGAAAAAAAAAAAAATTTATATTGCATGCAAATTTAACTAGATACCTATTGCAATTCTAATTGTAGAAAAAACCTTATGTCGTAACTTTAAGAAATGGCGGGAAAAAATTGTGCAGAGTTAATTCACCGGAGTAGTTGCCGGTGCGTTCGGACGAAGCCCGTAGTATTGGTAAACAAAATACCTACTCATTTCGCGCCAATATTCGTTTGTAAACAAAATGGCTTTTTGCGAAAATCCGTACCTGGCTTGAGTGACGCGCAAAAAATTTCAAGAATTAGTGTTGGGCTCAGGTAAAAATGTCTACAATGGAGAAAGTCGACTGTTCGACAATTGTTCTTTTCTATTCGCTTCGGCAGGCCAGTGTTTGTTTTTAGACAAAAGTGGGATAAGTCCCAAGGCCAGCCCACTCTTTATAACTGTTGGGTTTCGCATCCAGACTTCAGTCTAGTTTCGGGCTTCGTCGCGAACGCTTCCCAGTTTAGCATCCTTTAGCGACAACAACTGTTTGTAAATATACGAGGGTCAACACCCCCGTTTACAAATCATTTTTTTCGTTTTTTAATTAAAAAAAAAAAATCTTATTTGTGGTGACTTGTTCTTAAGTGCTGCTCTTAAGTGACAAGTGGTTTTAAAGTGGACAAATATCCAAATATTGAACTTGATTATTAGCAACTCGGAATTCAATTAGTTGAGGTACAATTAAAATATTTCAATTTTTTTTTTTTTTTTTGTTATTTTGTTTTATAAATTTTATAATAGGTTCTCTTCAATCTTTTGTAAAAATCGTCGTATATAGGCACCGAATATTCAGTCTACGTGTATTGACGTACAAGATATAGGACTTCCATCCTAAATTAAATAAAAGCTTATCATCCTATTTTTTTTTTATTGTTGCAGACGGTGTGCGTTGAACCCATCGCGCGCATCGTTCCTGTGATAAGGGGCCCTGTGATATCGACGACTTCGTCTTAGCTTTAAAACTAGTTAGTCCTTAGATATAAACAAAAATGTCGGCTTCAATCGAGACACAGATATTTCAATTCGACACTTGGGAGACGTTGGATGAGGAATCATTGGAATTGACTCACACATCAGAATTCTGGACTCAGATCCAGTATGAAGCGGAGAGGCTGGACCTAGTGCCGCCTGCGGATCTTCAAGACATGCTTCAGGATGACATTGATTGGAGAATAATGGACGCTCCAGAAGAACAGGAACATAAAGAGAATATAGTCCACCATGATTGTATGTGGGCAGGCTCGTGTGCTGACTCCGTTCATCCTACAAACACGTTCGTTCCATCTGAGCTGTCTCGAGCTGCAACGCCTGGTCCAGGCCAGAGTCTGCTGCGACGAGACATGTCACCGCCTAGACCGGATACTCCGCCTTCGCTGGATGGCGACGAGCCACCACAGTTCCGTCATGCTGTCGACGTCGCCGGTACCGCGCTTCGCCTGCTGCGAGACTCCGCTGCAGTAGCTGCTGACCACTCCTACACCCTCGCCAGGCAACAATTCGATAACCTCGGCGTGCAGACACCATCTGACTCCTGTGAATCAGGTTAGTTAATATATACTTGGCTACTTCTATACTTAATCTTTATTGTACAAAAATACTACTTTGAGTACAAAAGGTGAACTTAATGCCTAATTGAACTTTGGGCAAATATAAATTTGATGCATTACTAATCGTTGTATTGCTATTAGCAATTTGTTTCGCCAAAACTTTGAGCATCGAAGCGTCTTAAATACTGGATTATTAATTTGGATTGAACCTAATTCAAGTCGCAAGTCAAAGTTTTCAAGAATATGGTGCCCAGCAGCGTCTTCTGATTCGCGAAATATTACCCTTCCGAATTGAGAGAGACTTTCTTAAACGACGAGTCGGGTTGACCGGGATGGCGCTAGGACGCAGGCGCCAAGCGAGCGCGGGAAACGACGCGTATCGACCGACTCCCCGCGCCCCCACCGCGTCTAGACGCACCCGCAGCTCCGCTCTTCCGGGACCTTCGTTCATTGCGACCTTGAACGTCCCAACCTTCCTTAATGTCAAATTGCGCAACCTTCCGCAGCCGACCGCTCATCTCTCGGGATTGACACGCTTAATTAGAATAGGAATTAGTGCAGCAGTTTTCTCGTGAAAGGTCACGTTTAGAGTAGGACTGAGGTCGCTAGTACGTCGACCGCGACGTCCGCCCTTGACGCATCCTCTGCGAATTGATGTATCCCGCCGCGACGACCGGGTTAACATACTCTGGCTGGGCCCGTTCGAAGACACGCATTTCAAACACACCGCTGCTACAAAACATGTTTCTAAATTGATTGGGGATTAGAAATCAACTATGAACGGATTAAAAATGTTGGAATGCTCTCACTGTCCAGTACTTTCTTGTGACTGACAGTCAAGCAGTTCCGTAAGTTTATAGCTGTACATAATATAGTTAGCTTGTAATTAATTAGCAATTGCAACATAACTTACAATGTAACCATAATATTATCATTTGCACTTTAGCTCTGTATGATACAACGAGCAAGGTCATTATTGGCATACTTAATTGCACCGAGTTTGTTTACATTGGAACTCATATTAGAATTAAAACTACACTATTTACAGTAATTAATTGCCGATCTGTTTTTAATTACTGAGTTAAAAAAGGAACCGAGTCAGGTTTACGGTTGCCTTGGCAGTCTCGCTGCGTCTAGACCGTTACTCGTATAAGAATGCAGCGGAATGAAATGAAATCTCATTGGAGTGGAGCCCGGCTCGCCAGACCGGTTCGGAATGAGTACTTCCATGTCTAGCTTCGGCCGGATGACAATTTGATAGACAGCGTCCCAGTAATCGTGATTGAAAATCATTGGGTAACATCTACTTTTCCTTTAGTTAACGAGGCATTGGTATTAGTTAGTACACATAATGTGGAGAAACGTGACATTAAATTCACTGCTCAAATGTACTTTATTTTAATTTCACGTTTCTCCACATATGTGTACTAACTAATACCAATGCACAATTAACAAACCAATCGTCGTTGAGAATAAGTATTAACTCGATTAATCGATTAGGGAGGGTCCGTGTCACATCACTAGCTCGGTGTGCGCGAAAATTTTTCAGCGCATGCGCTCCTTTATCGCGTACGCCTACCGAGCAGAAAACAGTTAACGGTCAAAGTTGTCACATTTTCGCGCCAATTTGCTTCAGCGTACGTTGTAATGATTTGTTTTATCGCTAAGCATTTTACTGCAGCGTTGTTTAGCTGCAAAGTGTTAAATGCCGCACGTTGTAGTAAATCATGATTTATTAGGAGAAGCGTAAAAATATCAAAACTACGTTTTACAGTCTAGCACATTTTACATATTATTTAATAAATATATTGTAAGCCAACTGTGAAATGGCTGATCTAATTGTGGCGTCTGTCAAGATAATAAACTCTGTCCAGATAACCCTTTTAAAATAATAGCGGCTTTGACCCGCGAACACTATCGTGAACGATTGTACCTACTATGATGAATAGCGTAGCGCAAAACTAGATCCAGACAACTAGGACAGTTGTAGCTATACGCATACTTGAATTCGTAAAACCTAAAAGGGCAATTCGGGCCATTAGATCCGCTTCGGCCTGCCCTAAACACACGTGGATATCAATCTAGATCTGAGCCAAGGCTGTCTTGTATAGAAACATTCTCTCCGAACCTATATTTGGGGTGTAGAAATTATGTTTGACAGATATCACGCGCCATTAGGTTATAATTTTTACCTCGATTTTGAAACGATAACTTATGCTAACCAGGCCTGGTATTTAAACTGTTTGGCATGAAGTATTGGTAAGGAATTTTATATTTTATCGTGTTGCTAACGTAATAAAAGCCTCGGGCGCGTAGTTAAAGCAATTTGCGCGGTACGATTCGGTTCGACTTCAAGCGGCGACCTAAATATCGCGATCGTTTAGAAGCCTAACCTAACCTAACCTAGCCTCGCCGGCCAACCCGCCTGACACACATTCGAACACCTGAACTCGATTAAACATACCTAAACATTGCGATACCTCTGCGACAAGACACGTTATACCACACGAGCACGCATTATCAAAACTATCATGATTTAAAATTTTAAACAAATCATGTAACTCGACACAGTGCAGTTATGTATTGCAGAAGGCCTTGGTGTTATCGCATACTATGCACGCATAGATATCTACAATCACTAAGTATGTGTAGTAGTATTGTGTAGTACAGATTGTAAGGAACATCGTGAACATCGTGATGTACAGTGCTCGCAGCAGAAGCGCCTGGCCTCAGCACGGCCTTCACAATTTATCAATGCCGATAACAATAAGCAATGTGACACCCTAACATAAATTCGTTTTGTCTTATCACTAAAAACCTAAAGTATGCTGACGACTGATAAGTAGGTGGCACAGTAACAAGATAATTTTTAATATTGCTTTACGATCTTACAAATCGCCATTATTTGTGGAATCTGTTAATTTTCCACTACGTCGTTCACACATTAAATTAGTAAACGACACATTTAAAGAGGCGTAAAATTTAAATATCTGGTTTTGATCTGTCTCTGGGGCGTGTCGGTGCTGAGATAACGATGATAATAGTAATGACGCAACATTCGCGCGTTAAACGAATAACTTGTCCGGAAGTGTCGCCTTGTTAGTCACGTGATAGATTTTGATGAGTCGAGTTATACCGCGCGCGGTTGACACAGAGCCTCACAGAGGTACCTGTTGTTATTTTTCCTTGTAAATAAAATCAAAAAGAAAGAAGTCGAATGCTACGAGTATATACCTATAAGTACGTAACCTAATAAAAACTAATCAACTAGGTAGGTACCTAGGTAGTTATTTATTTAGACCACAGACCATGGTAGGTACCTTTTATTACTTTACTTAGTTACATTACATCTACGTGGCGTCTATTTC
Organism: Acleris holmiana; assembly: GCA_949316455.1. Classification (NCBI taxonomy): domain Eukaryota; kingdom Metazoa; phylum Arthropoda; class Insecta; order Lepidoptera; family Tortricidae; genus Acleris; species Acleris holmiana. The sequence continues at coordinate 3,090,757 of OX438772.1, forward strand.
GGTCCACAGACTAGCAAGAGACACTAAACATTTATTAATATTTGTACAAATTAGCCAATGGGGAACTTGCGTCACATTTTTAACACGCACGCGCGCCCGTGAACTTCCGTGTAACCTCGCCAAGGTCGCGGAATGGCGGGCCGATCGATCCGCCATGATACTCGGACCTATAAATTACCATCGTCTGTTTTAGCCGCCTCTAGTGGTTTCTTACTAACCAGATGACCGAGTTTTCTTTTGCGTAATTGAAAACCTACCTTTCGATCTGTCGTTTTTAAAGGTTGGCAACATCGGTTTAGTACAGCAAAAAATACGTATCTATGGATAGCTACTTTTTTTAATCTTACAGGTGCGTTCCAATTAGCGTGAAACTAAAAATATTGTAGTAAATCAGTGGAAGGAAGTAGTGTTATGATGATAAGATAAAGAACTTAATTAATATATGTTAAAAGGCAAGTAAACGGTTTACGTGAGGAAATGAAAAGCTTTTATTAAAAGTTATAGCAGGTAACGAGTTCTTATTAGAAAACGGATGTTCATTCTAATTAGTATTCTTAGATGTTGTGTTGGTAGATACAGGCTGATGTTAAGCGGTTTAAATTCGAGGTCAGGACTATAAATCAATTTTTTATCACTAATCATATTGAGAAAATCCCTTTGTGTAATAAAATTGTTATCACACTACTTTGTATTATTATCTGGTTGACACAGACTACCTACTTAGCAATTAAAAAGGAAAGAGGTTTGGATTATCTGAAGGAGTGTTCAATTTCGCGTTCCAAATTTGAATTGGAAACAGCGTCCATTATCGCGCGCCTAACGACTGGGGTTTTTCTTCGCCGCGAGCACGCTATGAGATGGCGTGCGCGGCGTCACGATAATTTTTAATTATCGTACAAATGCCAGTGAACTTGGCCTCGACGGCCGGCGCGGCGGAGCGTGCGCCCCTGCCTTAACAGGTCGCGTCTGACGTCTGTCATATTGATGTACTCATCAATCCTAGTTAGCGCCATCTTGAATGTGGGTCCATCCCGACGCGAGACCTCGACAGATTTAGAAGCGAGATTAGCCTGGTGATTCACAAAACGCCAACGTCATCACATTCTATCTATAAACTTTTTTAACCGGCGCTATTCGAGCAGAACTTGGAATTTTCGTTTCAACGCGCCCGTTCTCACCCTGCTTAATGATATGAGTTCCGACTCCCAATGGCTCTTCAGAGTTGCAGGCGCCCGCAAAAATTATAATTTCACTCGTGACAAACTTGCTTAATGAAGACCTAGTTGTTAACTAAAGTCGCTAACGATCAGTTTAAGCGCTGTTTAATTTCTACGAGAGCTGTTTACTGTTGGGAAACACTATACCGAGATTACCGTCTAAGCCACTATAAATTCTATGAGTCTATGACTCATTGTCTTTCTCACGGTGAAATTGCAACAGCAGGTACTTAGAAGTTGTGAGTAATCTATTTTAACATAGCATATGTATGCCACTATGCAGTCAACGCTCGCTAGGCATATCCTTTGTCGCTTATGTAAATGTCATCTTAGGACTTGAGCGTTCGAAATTTAAAAGATCGTCGTTTTAAAAATGCAATTTAGCAGCTGGCAGGAAAGACATACAAAGTCTGCGGCAAGGCGCGGAGAGAGCTGCCCATTTTTACCCCACCGGTATCGGCACCGGTCGAGCGAACAATAAAAAGCGGATTATCTCTGGTATCGTTTAAAATTGGAACGGCGGCGGTTCTGAGAATCGCGTCTAGATTGATGGCGATATAATAGATATGCACTAGACCGGATCTGGCGGCGCACCGCGACAATACCGGGTGTATCGCTTACACCGAAACAAATACCGCGGTGTCCGTGAATCGCTGGCGCCAGGCGAAATCGTCACGTGAAAATATCCTCGGCTCACAATAGCCGCCCACGGGCTCGTCGGCGCTGGGTAACTCGGCCAGGCGCCTATTCTGGCCCACTCGCTGTTTCTACGCGGAAACTGTCTGCCGCGTGAATTCGTCGCGATAATTCACCGATACGCATTTTTTTTCACGGCGTAGTAAAGTCGGATTGCGTAGTTCGATTTCGTAACGAACAGCTGGTCGGCTAACTGGTTCTATTTCCAGCAGTTAAGTACAACGAGATGCAATCGGAATTCCACGTCCTTGGGGCGTGAGCGGTCGCTAGGGCTGGACCTGACTTAAGTTATTGTTTAGCAATTTCAAATGTAGCTTTCATTTTGATAGGTATCAAGAACTTTTGTTTTTTATCAATGCGGGAATTATTTCCACCGATAGGGAGTAAAGTAATCCATCACGTGACTTCTTTGGCGCCCCATAGTAGTTGTGCCGCTGACATAATTATTTGAAACCGGATCGTGCGCTCATGCGACGTTTTCCGCGAACCATGCGCGGGCGCGCATAGCGTAATCATAAATACTATCAGTTGACCGACTCGGCTCGAATTCCAACGCTCACACTGAAAATTTTATCGATCGTTCAGGAGGTTTCGGATTGCTGTAGGACAAGGGCTGTACTTACCAACAACTAACCACTTCTTTTTAGTTTTATTTAAGTTTAATACTGTGACATAATTGAAGGCGTACAATTGTAACTCGTGCCTTTTATTTAGCGTTAAATCCTAACGTCATTTACCTGTAATCGGATCGTATTCCGTAGGATCGCGTCGATTGTTCCTCGCGTCCTGGAATCCAGGCCATTTCCGCTTACACGGAACATTTTCCATAAGTACAACCGCTTACATAAACCATTTTCCGTAAGTACTATAATTGCCTGCAGAGATTGGCAGCTCTGACTTGCGACAAGACTTGTTATCTACTTACTTTGTGGCGCAATTTTAGGCGCTAATATTTAGAATGTGTGTGTTATGTTCAGCAGAATGTTTATGTGATACTTGAGTACCCTGCTCATTTGGGAGCCCTGCGCCCTATGGCCTCGGTTCTAGAAAAAGCAGGCATATTATATTTAGAGAGACGCCCGTATTGAGGCAGTTACTATTGACGCCAACCAACCCCGTACGTCTCTCACAACTTTTTGGACATCCTTGCCGCCGCGACCGGCTCGCCTTGACCGACAGACCGCCCAATGCGCCCATTTAGGCCCAGCAACCACAGCTATGCATAAAATTATCCTTCTAACCCACTAAACAACTATTTTAGAAGGTGCGCCACCGCGATAGCCGCAACATAAATCTTAGTCAGGAACAGCAGGAGCAGTCTAAATCTAGCATTTTTACGATCCAGCCACGCTTATAATAAAACCGGGTGGAAACGTTGAATTATTCAGGCGGGATGCGCTCCCGATTTATTTATATCGGAAATGTCGCGCGTGAAATAGCCTGCGTTGTATAATCGGTCACGTGACTGAAATCAACCGATTTGGAGCGGTTTATTAAAGGCGGGTGATCCGTCCATTGAGCAGTGCCGCATGCACGCTCTCGTTTTGGCGCGAAAGGCGCCGTGACGTCAGCCCCGGATCGATGCCGGCAGACGCTGCGGTAGTACGCCGGGGTCGACGGCCTGCCCCGCCCCGCGCACCTGACTACTGCAGTCGCATCTCCCCGCCACTACATCTATCCTATAGATGCGTCTATGACGGCGCCCGCCTTTTATGGTGGGCGAATAATGACGCTCAATGAATGACGGCAAGCCGTGCGGGCGCGGATGCGGCGACGTTCCGATCGACATCCAATCTCCGCGATGAACTTAATTACGAGTAGAATAAGGGTCCCTATATTGAAATCAGGAAGTGCAATCGCTAAACGTGTTCTCCGTTGTTACAGAGGAGGAAATCGACGTAGTGTCTGTGGGTACATCGCAGCTCCCGCTCGCGTCGAGTCCGCACGTGCGCACGGACTCGCTGCCGCGCGTGCCGTCGGCGCAGGAGCGGCAGCACATCCAGCTGACGGTGGCGTCGGCCATGAGCCCGCGGCCCGCGGCGCGCAAGCGGCTCGTGCCGCCCAGCCCGGCCCCGCGCCGGCGCGCGCGCGGGCCCGGCCGACGCGGCCGCCGCTCCAACACCGACACCGATTCCGAGGCTGAGGCGCCGGAAATGGAACGCCGTTCCATACACAACGACATGGAACGCCTCCGCCGGATCGGCCTGAAGAACCTCTTTGACGAACTCAAGAAGCAAATCCCCGCCACTAAGGATAAGGAACGCGCTCCTAAAGTGGTTATCCTCCGGGAAGCCGCCTCGCTCTGCCGCAGGCTGCGGGAGGAGGAGATCGAGCGGGAATGCCTCAGAAAGCAGCAGAACAAACTCCTGACCAAATTGAAAAAGCTCCGTACGATGGTTGCCGCGCGCTACCGGCCGTATTGAGCGGCGCGCGTCGCTGAAGGTCGTGTTAGCTTGTTTCTGGCGGAGCCCCTGGCTCGCCCGCGTGACACTATGGACCTAGTTGTGTATGTAAGTCGCTTGTAACCCCAGGACGCGCTCACTTCTCCGGAAGCTTTGCGAGCGCTCCGACCGGTGGGAGTATGTCTATTAAATGAACCAGCTTTTACGGCTTACTCTGCTTCTGTGGTAACGTACCGAAGTCTTAAATCAATAACTGAGAGTTATTATGTTTTGCTCAAACGATGTTTGCAGTGCCAAAGTGAGCCATAAAACTGTTGTTAACTGTAATGCCTAGGTTTTCAGTAAAATATCTATCTTACAGACTGCTTCGTGAACTAGTAGACTGGTTATACCTCTAAAATGTTTTTTGAATTAAAGTATAATTAATGGTTGACATAACGCAAACAGATTTACCCCGTGTTGAATAATCGAAAAAGATATGACATTTGTTAAGTATTGTTTCGAAACAGTAACGAAGATTTTTTACTGGACCTTAAATTTTTATGATAAAGTAAAATGAAATACTTAGATGATAGAATTTCCATGGTGTTTTCCAGTGTCACGTTTTAAGTGAGTTTGTCTATGCTGTAAATAGGATGTGGGGCGAGGGTAGTGTTGTGTAGTTGTTGCTGGCAGGCGCGCTCGCAGCGCTCGGGGCCGGGCGGCGGCGCACGCGCCGGGTCGATGGGAGACACGATGGCCAATATATATGTTTTCGGGCCGATAAGTAGGTTTCTATTACAGACCTCGCGCCGGCAAGCACTGGACGAGGTAGTGATAACTTGTTTTAATTGATATTACTGTAAGTTTAAAGAATACATTTAGAATTAGTTCGCTTATGTTTTTTAGCGTTTTGTTATTTTGTAAAATTTTAACACTTTAAATTTTTTTACATGTAGTCGCGCAATTAACTCCGAATCAATATTTTATCACTTGAATTAACCAAGTATTGGACCATTTTAAAGCGTTTATATTAATTGATTCGCTGACTTGTGAAGCAGCTCTGATTAAATTGATTCACCCTACGATTACGGTCATGGCTTTGCATTATACTTATAACCTATTTATAGTATATGGATTTTTAAACTTATTCTCCATTTGGGAATGATTATTACTTTAATCGTAATGACGAAATCGAACGCAATAGTCGTTATTGTATATTAAGGTGTCCAGTTGACATGAACAGTGAAATAATCTCAGTGACTAGACCTGGGTGGTTATTATGACATCGCTATGCATCGGTTTACGCTGAGAGAAAAGGGCAGAGCTATACAAGTCCTGTAGCTCTGTCCTGCATAGCTTTCTCATAATAACCCCCCTGTATTTGATAACCATCAAGAGCTACAATTTCATATTATATTCCTAAAGGAGATTTATAAAAAATAACCACGACATAGTTCCTCATAGTACCTACTTATAGTAAATTTGCATTTCTTTATAGGTTTTTTTTAATTGCAGTAAGTTAGTGATGTACTCGCGATATTAACAAGAGCCCGCGTCGACCCGTCGGTCGCCGAAGGCTTTAATTGTGTGCGGAATGTGCCTTGCTTTGTACATATAAATGATAATTAGGTTTATACTCGAATTAGTTGCAAGAAATATTTTTTGTGAGAAATATTATGTAGGGATAGCGTTGATTTATAGGTAGCCGTACACGAGGGGTCGGAGTATCGTGTTAAAGATTCGCAGTTTATCTTCCACTAGCTCTACGTGTACATATAGGATAAACATAGGTGTATGTCAAACAGTTTTTTTTATGAAACGAGTTTTTTTTTCTAGTAATTGTTTAGTTTTTTCTTAACTGGAGAATAGTTTACGAATTCTCGAATGTTGTACCTGCATTTAATTTTTTGTTAATCTTATCTTGACATAAATAATAAAGATAATCTAATGATAATAGAAGGAATACCTAATGATTTAGTTATCCGGAAGTGAAATTGGTTTCTTATTGTGATAGGAAAGGAAAAATATAGATTTCACATAAGAAAAAGTCAGTAGTTTAATGGTTTAATGGTAAGAAGTGACAGCTTTACAGTCTGTATACAGATCGGGATAAAGAAAAAGCGAAAAAAAATACTGCACATTTTGTGACAAGGCACATTTCCACCTTTGCCAAATGAATATAAAACTAATCAAAAAAATACATAGCAACTTCGTTTGTAAATTTTATAAAGTAAGGGTTGGATGATTAAGTCATGTTATTGTTTAATTTTTATTACTTTTTTCTTAGTGTAGTATCCGCAGTAAGGGTAACATCCGCCGCGCCCGCGCGGCTAGCTGCGCGGGCGCCGGTTCCCGCGCCACTATTGAGAATGCAGCGCGCAAAATAGATTCCGCCTAATTTTGAAATTGCGCGCCGCAATCTTTGAAGCGGCGTCTTCTCGACCCGTGTACTTACCACTTTTTGGATACTATTATTATTGAGAAATTTGAGAGAAGTTTTTTTGGTTTTTGTTCCTTAATTATGTGTATCGAAAATATTAAGATAATCTTAAACTATGGAAATAAACGAGTCCAGTCAGGGCGGAGCGTCGTTATGTTGGCTAGTTGATTGTGATTTTTATACTGTTTCGAATTTGGGGGTGATTATTAAACTAGGGTTTTTGATTCTGTGATTCTTACCTGTGTGGTACGGGAGCTCTGCCTTGGCTGGCTGTAAAAAAAAATGTTTTTTTAATTGTGTTTTTCTCCTACCCCATCCTTTAACTCTTACTACCTTTAGACTAGACAATTCTGCCCTCTTTACAAAAAACGTACTTGCAGTCCAAGATATTTTAACAAGAGGTAAAATTATTATCATTATAAAAAATGCAACAAGGACACATTTTCTTCTAAGGAGGGCACATTATATTTTTAAATCATTTAAGAGAACAGATTCTCAACGAGGAAGGTCTTCCAGTTCAGCCGCTCAGTGCCAAAATACCAGAATTTTAAAATACCACTTTCTCAATATACTGGAATTTCTAAACTAAACATTTAAATTAAGGTATTGTTGTTCATACTTACCTAATATTTAGAAGCTGGTCTTTTGTGTATTTGGTAAAGACATTAGTCTGGTATTTAGAAATTATGGTATTTTGTTCCTCTTTGAACTAAAGTCAACTGAATGTAAACAAACTAGACCACGTAGTTTTGTTATGCAGCCAATCATAACTGATCTGTCAATTATGACGTAAGAATCGTTGTTTTATTTGCTGACGTCACGTGGTTTTCTCGGTTACATTTAGTTAAGTACTTAAAAAAATAATGTACCTGGTGTTATCCCATTTTATATAAATCTGATTACTGCTGAAACCTTATTGTTCTCAGATTGTCTTAAGTATGGGTTACCTAGGTTAGGTTGAATGAGACCTGTCACCACCAAAAAAAAACTGAAAACGACAAGGTTTCAGCAGAAACTAGCTTTTTATAAAATGAAAATTCTGCGAAGTGATACATTCTATGAAACAATCTTCTTTAAAAACGTGTACAACCGTATAGTACCTACACAACAACGAGACGCACTGCGCGATAACTGAGAAAAATCTAGATGTACAGTCAGTGTCAAAAGTAGATACGAAATTTTGTACCTACCGTAACATATAAGCAATGTCAGACGAGATACCAATAACTAACGAAAATCAGCTACTTTTGACGCTGACTGTACAAGCGAACTAAAAATTCATGGGTCGTGAGGACTTCAACATACATCCTAACCTGGGCTGAGATTGTATAGGGTAAAAACCGGGCAAGAGCATGTCGAACCATGCTCAGTGTAGGGTTCCGAAGCCGTTAAGAACTACAAACAAAAAACAACAAGTAATAACTAAATTTTCAATTTAATGTCAATTAATTGGTGCTGTCTTAGATGATTTTAGTAGGCATAAACACTTTAATCGCCTGTATCTCAAGAACCAATGATGTCTACTTAGTCGTGATAGTTTTCCTTTAAAATTCGTTATATGCGCTTTCATTTAAGTTCTTTCCAGATTTTGGACGCTTTCAAGCTTAATATTTCATAAACGGATTAAGTACTTAATCGAAAAACTGTTTTCAAAAAGCTGTAATTTTTGAAAAACCTATCCATCGACACCTCACACTATAGGGTAAACACTTTAATCGCCTGTATCTCAAGAACCAATGATGTCTACTTAGTCGTTATGTGTAGGGGAAGTTCACAATTTTTATTCCGAGACTTTTTTTTACCACTTTGTTGGCGTGACTAATATGTATATTCATGCCAAGTTACAGCTTTCTAGTACTAAGAGTCTCTGAGCTTGGACGGACGGTCGGACATGGCGAATCTATAAGGGTTCCTAGTTTGACTACGGAACCCTAAAAACGATGTTGCCTTTGACGTGTTTCCGTTTGGTCAACGTTTTGATCACTCTTATTTACTTGCCTGTAATGGCGGCCGAATAAATAACAATACTAAAACACGTGAAACGCAATATCGTTTTTATGCAGTAAAATAGAGGCTCGTGCACTTGTGACCTCACATAATTCGTGGCCAATTCAAAAATCATGAAATTCATGAAATACATACATAAAGTCACGCCTTTATTCCCAGAGTGGGGTAGGCAGAGCTACAGAATTACCAAAAACTCTTAAAAAACTTGTTGATAATTCTGTAACCACATTTTGCACAGTGAGGCAGTGTATTAGTGACAGGTTGCAAGCCCATTGCAAATTCATGAAATAAAGTAATGCTTCTTTAAATTAGACGCCGTTTGGTACGCAAACATCAATCTAACTACAATTCTGGGGTCCTAGTGACACAGGATAGGTATAAATTGACTTATCTCCAATAAAAATCTGTAGATATTGTATTCGGAGTAGTACTTACACTAAACTAGATGAACGCTGTTGAGTGTTGAGAATTTATTGCTAAATTGACACTTTGCGTTACAACATCAACTACAATAGGGTCTTCTGTACACTAATAGATTGATTAGTCTTCAATGGAACAACGACGCAAATACTCGATACCGACATATAGTAAGTATATTTCAAATTTTCCAATATATTTCTCAACAAGACAAATAAAACAATAAAAACTAACGAAAGAACTTACAAACTTACTTAAAACTATACTAATCTAACAGATCGCTACCAGTGGGCATCGTTCCCAAAATGCTGGCAGCATTGCCACGTTGAATGGCAATGCTTATCTTTGTGCCAAGTAAAGTAATGCACTGAGCAACTATAACAAAATCCATAATTATAGGAACCAGTGATTCGACTTTTTAATCTCACCGACGTCAAATTACTTAGTATTTAAAATCAATTTATGCGGCGATTTTTTCTATGAGCAAAAGAATGCCTGAAGCCTTTTGGATTTGACATTATATTTAAGTTACTTATTTATCAATACCCATCAGTGAGATTTAAAAATCGAACCGCAGTTCAAGAATCCAAAACGCACAAAAAATACCAAAAAAAAAAACAAATGTTGCCACAGACTACACACAGAAGACTCGTAATCGGTAACTAAACTGAAATCGCTAACTGTAGTGTTAACGATTAAGCCCCGATTCGACCAAACTTTTTACACGGGGGTAAAGCTTACTCTGAGATTAGTACCTAATGTCAAAATGCCATAGAAAACTGTCATTTTTTGACATTACTAATCTTAGAGTAAGCGTTTACCCCGGTAAAAAGTTTGATCGAATCGGGCCTAAGAGTCTACCTTCATGTTTACCCCCAACTTGCTTTTTTAATGTCAAAGAGAAGGCAAACGATCACAAAAGCTACCCGATGAGACCAATAGACATGCCTGCTTGGCTTCCTTTCGTTCTTTCCTTGTAAGTTGAGTCGACATTGAAAGATTGACAATACCTCATCAGTAATATAATAAATTAATAAACTAACAATCTATTGAACTTTGAGGCGTTTTCCTAATAGAACGTGAATACGCGATCATTACAAGTTCGCACGAATTTTCGTACGAACGCGCGATCATAGGTATATGTATATCGATCTTGAATAAAAATTACGAATAGAACGCATAATCGAGATCAATTTGTCGAAATGATCATACGATCTTACGAATAAAGTTCGTGCGAACTTGCAGTGATGGAGCATTCGCGTTCTATTAGGACCGCGCAGCGTCACATTCGTATCATTGTAGATTAACTGGTCGTTAGCTAAAATACAAATTAAGATTCGAGTTGCTGGCCATACTTAGGCTGGGTTTTATAAATATCCGTTAGATCAAATTTCGATCAGGAATGTCAAAAATCGTATGAAGTTACTAAAATTTGATCTGACATATTTACTAACGGGTCTTTATGAAACCGAACTTAAGTTACTTAACAGCTTGTTGTGTTTTGGTTTAATATTAATAACGTGGCAAACAACTTAAGGAACTAATTTTCCTCATGGTGATGCGATTAGTTATTTAACGACACGATTTCCTACAAGACTTGGCTGTCAAGTTAAAACTAATGTTTGAGGAAAACCAATACAGTCGGTCCGAAGTGCTTTAAATCTTAAGGACTGTTTTTAATAAAATTATTGAAAATATAGGCACAAACCACATTAAATGGTTTAATGGTTATTCACGTTATTAATTACTAAACCAATCATGTTATAGGTTATACACGCGGATCTAAATAAATCGATTTACCTACTTTGGTACGCAGATGGTCCCTATCCTAGATGGACACAATGGAAATCTCCTTTTTATCACAAAATTGATAGTTTCCAAGGAAAACGAGTTGACGTAAGCTGGTTTAGTATGGTTTCTTACTAGAACTATCTATATACCTACCTATCTCTAAATGTAAGTATTCATCAAAATGCCGAGATAAAAGGTACCTAAATCAAATAAAAAATACTTTATTACTGGACCTACATGTACCTACCTTCACGACCCGCCGGCGTCCCGTCGCCGCCGTCCCGTCGTTGGTAGGATGTAAACGCTGTAAACAAACACATTTCTAGCTCTAATTAATTTTGTGCCGTTCGTGGCTTATTGGCATAAGTATTGGTAATGCGCTTAAAACGGTCTAGACTACTGAAATGTACGTATAAAAAATACAAATATTACCTACCTAAAACTACGAAATACTTCACTATCCTATAATTTTTGCGGCGCTAAGTTCAACGATTCGATGGTCTTTTAGACTATTCTAATAGAATTTGCCTATTATTTACCGTAAAAGTTCCAAGCAATGTCTGCTTAAAATGGAACGCAACCAAACGTCAAATAAGAAATAACAATAGTGAAGTTCGTGCGATAGCCAAAGCGATGGCTCTACGGTCGGTTATTTCTTCTAAAATACCCATGGTGGTCATTTTAGGAGCTACAGGGACTGGAAAGACCAAGTTAAGTGTTGAACTAGCTCAAAAATTTCAAACTGAGATCATAAGTGCAGATTCTATGCAGGTATGTCGGTGCCAATATGTCCTAACCTATAAGATTGTTTTTGTAGCATTGAAAAGGCTCTTATCCGTGTAGATTTTTGCTCAAGATACGTCTTAACTACTATTAAAGTAGTCCTATGTTGTACTATGACTAAAGTATGGCCTGAAATGGTCGTAAATAAATGTTTCATGACCAAAACAATTGCGCTAAACATAACCTATTAAAATTGTACAATCAACAACTTGTAAGAATAGTCTCTTTCGCAAATTCTTACTAGATTTTAAAAGGATAGATATAAGCTGTATCAAAATATTTCGGTAACGTAAATAAAATGACATATATTCGCATTGTATGTCAAAAAAATAAATCACCAATTGAACCTACAATCAACCAATATTACCATTATCAACCAATATGTTACAATATTTCATTCAGAATTGTGACATTACGGTCATCAATGTTATTATTGTGAGGATGCTTCAGCAACACTCTGAGCTGTTCGTTTTCCGGCTCCATGAATGCTTGTAACTATTATCAGGCTACCTCATAGGCAACTCACCTGTCATACAGCTGGTAATAAACAATACGTATTAGGATCAAGTAGTAAGTATGAGGATTATGATGTGCCAAAAGAAATTTCATTCCAAATTGGAAACGTTAAGTGTTATTTCCATATCTTTTGATGATTGAAATGATTAAAAAAAGCATTACATGGACATAGGGTGATCGCACCAGTGTTGGACACTTTACTCTTTATTCAAAGATCATAAGGTTAAAAATTGATTGTTGCAAAACAAATGAATAACCTTTATTGTTTGTAAAAATGAGAGTCAAGTGTCCATCTTTGGACCTTGTACATTACTGGTTCGATCGCCCTACTTGAACTATAACAATATCCAAACAAGTCAATTTCATAAATTCCATCTTATTTAAACAAATCATAATCATAATCTTCGTAAAATACACATTCCAATATAATACAATACAAATATTCTTTATTGAACACCACATACAAATACAGCATGAAAAGTAAAATACTACAAAAACTTACTAAGTGAATCAATAGGACCGGTCTCATCGCTAAGTAGCAAACTCTTCCAGACAACCTTACAAAGAAGAGAAGTTAAAAAGAAACAGAAATTTACTAATTTAATAGAAGCAAATAACAAACCTTATTGGTCAAATTTATATTGGCGCAAAGTTTTTAGCTTTGAGTACTTATGTTTTTTGTTTATTCAGGGTACTTAAGCTTTATATTTTAAAGAAACAATATTTTGTGGTTTGAGTTTAAGCTTGCAGCAATGGTCTTCAGTTTATATAAGATTTTCTTATTAGAATATTTGGAATTAAACTTTACACCCTACTAGTAAATAGTTGAATTAATTGTTGATTTCTGATTGTAGGTTTTACCAACAGAGTCATGCAAACCATGCTTTATACAGTTAAAAATATTAACTCTGCTCTGTTTATACATTATATGAAACAGTTATGTATGTTAAATGTAACTTGAACCTATTCCCTGTTTTTAAAAGTATATGTCAGCAATATGCAAATTAACTTTAGGCCATCAAAAACGGCCCTTCCTTGCAATGAGTGTATTTGAAATGGCACTAAAAATGTTTAATAAATAACCGGAACATGTTAACATTAAAAAATCCAATATTATTGGATTTTTTAACAGACAGAGTGTTTTATTTCGTATTAGAGTTTTTAAATTGTAATCCGTATTAGAGTATTTAATTTGTAATATGTAACATACTAAACCTAATTGTACCTAAGTGCATGCTATCTGTCATAACACTCATAACATAATTTTGTGTGCCTATAATGACCAAACATAGTGATATTTACCTACTTTACGATTATGTGCATTATTCCATTATTTTTACCTGTGTTTTACAAATAAATAATTTGATTTGATTCGATTTTATTATAAAATACCAATTTTAGATTATTTTTTTATGTATTTTGGCTTAAACTATTGTTGTAATAAAAATTGCAATGTAGGACTTGACAGAAGTCCGTAGAGCTAACCCTATGTGCTTCTGTTTGGTCCACAAGTGAAAACACTATTACCGAACGATTGTCCTCGCGTGTGATATCCATGGACTTATTTCTCTAATAAATGCATGGTGATGGTGAACTCTAAATCTCGACATTGGCGAAATTAAAACAGGGAGTGAAAGCCATTAATAAAAAAAAACTGCATTGTAGTAGTCGAAGCAATATATACTCTGTTCGTAGCTACATTAAATTTAAAATGCTTTTACTATGCAGTTAGTCAATTTCAGTATCACGGCAGACTTGTTGTTCTCACATTGAACTATTTAAGAACCTGTAACTATTAGAGCGGTCATGATTAGCTAGTATATTAGGCCATTTTACTTCTGACACTTAACAAGACCAAGACCCCCTATTTCAGCATCTTGACAATGACATGTAACAGGTGACAATTCGATATACATTGCAAAGTTAACACGTTGATACATCACTCGGTTTTATATAAATTTTCGCGGTGGTGGGACCGCGCTACCGGTCCTTTGGTTAAATGCACATGCAATGTGTTTTAGTGGTGGTAGGACCCTGTGCAGGGTCCGTCCGGATCGCAACCACATCTTATTCATTAACCTACCGCCAAACAGCAGTGTTCGCATTGTTGTGTTCCGGTTTGGGGATGAGACAGCCGGTGAAATAACTAGTATAGAGGCACTCCATCTTAGTCCTCAGGCTTGGCAACGCATCTGCAGTTTTAGGATTGTAGTCTTGTGAATGCGAATGTCTATGGATCACAGTTTCCACTTAACATCAGGTGGCCTGTGTGCTCGTGTGCCTACTCAATGCCATAAAAAAAAACTGCACCATGTACACTAAAATTTCACCTGTCACTTGTCATTGTCAGGATGGTGAAATAGGGGGCTGGTGTTCTACACTTAAGATTTGAAGCTTAGTATAAAGCTGGGTACGAATCTGAGCGGCTCAGCCTGAGGCTTGCTCGCCCCGCACAGCGAGCTGCTCGCGAGTCAAATTGTTGCACATAAACATGCGCGGGTGAGGCAGCGTACTCGCCCCGAGCCGACATTTCAAAATGGCGTCGGACACGATGACAGCCGCTGCTGCGTTTATCGTAATTCCCGAATTATTAACAAAAAGAAGAAGAAATCGCCCCGCCCACAGACAAGTTAGAACTTGTTGTTCTTCCCGCGGCACGCTCAGATACACGTTCAAATTACGCGAGACACGCACAGCGAGGCGCTTTTGAGCACGGTCAAAAGACCAACTCTCGGCGGCTCGCCGCGTGCCGCTTGACCGCTGCTCGAGCACAGCGCGTGAGCGCGTACGAATTTGAGCCAAATAGGTGAGCTGTGCGTGCCTCAATGCGAGGCTGCTCTAATTTTACCCACCTTAACGCTGGCATCGTTGAGCCTTACGTCCGTCGCCAATATTCAAACCACCAATAGGTATGTGATTCTTTAAGTTAAAACTGTTGGTCTTTTTATGACACAAATGTAAATAAATAAATATCAATCTCACACAAATTGACCCCGTCCCAAACTAAGCTCTAGGTTTGTACTATGGGTACCTACCTACCTACTAAACAACGTCCTAAGAAACTGTATCACTGTTGTCTCCTGAGTTACGGGACAGAATAATAAGAACAAAACGTTGATCCACCCTTAATGTTGTTCAATACTTGGGAATACAAAATAGCTTTTAATAAATAAGCAATAAGCTTATATAAATACTTAAATATGCATTGTGTAGTTACTAAACTTTGAAATCCCGGGAATTAAATTAGAAATATTAAAGTGGGTTCGTCTCCATACCGTTCACGCCGCCCTACTTTAGGTAAATATAGATCAGAATTTCCGATCCCTGCTTATAGTTCCCCTCTGGTGGGTTAAAAATGAATGAGTTGAACTGTAACCATTCACAAAAAGTGCAAAAATCATCATATAATCAAACAAACAATCTAATGGTTAATCAATTACGCGGCGATGGTTACCTATAATTAATCTAATATCAGGGCACTGAACTCAGTGGGAAGAAACGAACCGAGTTTTTTGTTCAACATATACATCATCATGTCATAGTATGCATATATTAATATAGGAAGGTGGGGCCTTATTCGTCATACTAGTTGGAAATTGGTTGCTGATGGTGTGCGAAATGAAAGGTTGAATGTATGACTAATAATTGGATTTTGTCTATAGTAAGTATTTACATACACTCATACATAACATCACGCCTTCATTCCCAGAGTGGGGTAGGCAGAGCTACAGAATTACCAACGACTCTAAAAAACTTGTTGATGATTTCTGTTACCACATTTTGTACAATCTGGCTAAGATATTTACCAGTGTATAAAGAGCCTCTACCCTTAGTTTATTAAAAAGTATTTAAGGGTGTCTTGGGCCAACAGCCTTGCGATTTTCTGTCATATTCCTTAATATCTTTCTAACCTTACCTACCTTACCTTAGGACCTTTTTACCTTTTGCTGGGGGATAATAACCGATAATATTTTAGGATGTCGCGAATTCTACCTCGTTGCCATGATGACGTCTCTTGGGTCACTTTATAACCATGATTTTTAAGTTATATAAATCAACCAAACAGATTGTTTGGCAATTACAAGCCCATTTTTAGGAGTTTTATTTCTGGCAGGTTTAGTAGTGTATATTAAACCATTTTTCTAATAAACTCTACCACTGTTGTCTCATGGCTTACGGTACAGAATAACTGACAAAAAGTTCGTCCACCCATGTATGCAAGTATGTATGGTATCTATGTAAACACTTTATTGTACGAACATAAGAAATAACTATTAATAAATATAAAGTAAGAATGTACAAAGGCGAATTTATCCCGCTAAGGGATCTCTCCCAATTAACCTTAGGGCGATTGAGAAGTAATGAAGAACAACGAATAGCCAAATAAGTACCTACACCACGAAAAAAAGTAACAAAACCGAATTGAAGTTGCAAAAAATACGAATAAATAAATAGATATGTACAAATAGATTGCCTAATATACTAAATAAATATCCATAAACTTAAAAATAATATTATTAAAAAGAATCAAGCCAGTAAAATTTTAAAATGACTATTGACCTTATTTATACTTACAGAATAAAAATATTCTTGGCCTGTTTCATACTAATTACGTAAAAAAAAACGTTTTATTTAATCTAGTTAAAGCCTGACAAGGTTCTCTTTGGCCCTATTTCAATACAAATTTGTATTGAGATTAGGGCCAAATAGAATCTTGTCAGGCTTTAGATGAGAAATCACTGACTCGGCAGATAATGCAATTTGTGGACTCATACACTAGTAGGTCTCACTTCGTCTCGGCCGTCTATATGACTCGTCCATAACTAGCGTACATTCCACCCGCGGCAACAATGTACTAGTAGGACCTGTAATATCTGTGGATATTAACGCATCAAGGTTTGCTTTATATAATTTGTGAAAAACTAATGTCTACTGTCACTGGGGTGCCACGCCCTTCTTTCCTAAGAGCTGAAGCCGAACACACGTTGTAAGTCTAAGACGAAATTTATAATTATACGTAAAAAGTTGGTGTATACTAAATACGAGTATTACATGGCGCAGTCGACAGGACCAATCTACGGTATGCCATTGTAAAGAAAACAACATTTTCAAAACAAATGACTGACGCCGCTGCGCCGGCGCCGGTGTGCGAAAACGAACGTAAAGGTACGTCGCACTTTGCACACATTCGCGGCCGCCCGAGTTTGTCTGCACATTATATAACGCCGTGGGACGAAGCCTTCGGCCGGTCGCCGTCGCCGCAGTATACGCTAAACGGAGATGCGACAGGATTTTGTTTTAATTTTGCACAAAGTGTTTACATACATGCATACTTACATAAAAACATTTACTGCCCGACCGAAACTAGTTTTACCTGCAACCGCATTAAGCCTTTTCTTACAGTTTTGTCCGAAAATGAAACCGGAAATACAATTTAAAAGATAGCGTCGTAGTCTTTATCGCTATTGCTTCAGAAACCGTCCAATTTTGCTCGGAACTCATTATATCTTCATACCAAATTTCATCTAAATCGGTTTAGCGGTTTATCCGTGAAAGCGTAACAAACGGACAGATAGACAGACAGCGTTACTTTCACATTTATTATATTAGTATGGATTTATAGTTCGTTGTTGTGTGGCACTGATATAATTTTTAAACGAATGCATTAACGTGACACTCGTATGTTTACAAAATGTACGTTTACATATTCTAATTACTTGTTAGCATAATTATTAAGTACACTAAAGAAATAATATCCTTTTCTTTCAAATCCAATCGACACGTGTAAGACAAGGTCCACATATTTTAACGACGTTTTACCTTAATTTATTGTTTATTAAGCCGCCGAAGCTCGCAGACCTTGAAACTGTCAATGTATTTTGGAGTTTGAGCCATGAACGTGTTGAGCACCTCTCGTTACCATTTGTACGGATTTTTGACGCACATGGGTGTCATTGGCGTTGGGCGCATTGCGCGTGTCAATCCGGCGTTCACGAGTTTTGCGTTTAAATTGTCAATTAATTATTTTTTATGCGTAAATGGCCCTTATAGATACTGACCTTACAACTGCTTAGAACTATGTGGATGTTTGTGGATGAATTATTAAAGAAAATCTGCTTAGAGTAATACCTAGATAAGATACCTAGCTGGATATAATTATGTCAATTTTCAGGAGTGCGCCTTAATAAAGCCAAATTATTTATTTTTATTTATTTATTTAATCTTTATTGCACGAATCCACAAATGCCGGACGTACCTCATGGCAGTCATGGCATGGCCAGTCAACCTAAATTCATACAACAACTAACACATGTTGCGCAAAAAAATAAAAACGGAAAACAAAGCAAAGACCATAACGTAATATTTGCAAAATGATAATGCTTTATGCAAAAAATACTAATAAAATACATACATAGATAAATACATAAATATCTATGAAAATAACCCTAGATACCACATAATATTCCATGGCGGATAAACCCTACCTGGGGCAAGCTCGTGCAAGGGCACCTACCTTTTCTCGAAGCCCTTCGTCGTTTTTTAACCCTCATAAGGTTTGGATTATATTAGATAACATAATTCTCGGCATATGGGCTACATGAAAATTCGGACAAATGAATATTTGGAAAAAGATACTTGGAATTTTAAGGAGTTCCCTTGCAACCTGCCACTAATACACTGGGAATTATCAACAAGTCTTTTTAGAGTTATTGGTGTTTCTGTAGCTCTGCCAACCCCACTCAGGGAATGAAGGCGTGATGCTTTGTATGTATGTATCTATTCTTTCCATAGCTTATAGCTTTATGTATTGCCACTTCAAAATAAAACAGATCCAACGGGCACTGCGTAATTTACTATGCCAAGCTTTACTGTTACGCCAGTGTCTAATTTATTTTCAATATTTTCATACAAGCAAAGACAATACATAGATGACGTTAGAATTCGCACGTGTAAGCAATTCACGTTAGTTTTTAACAACAACTTGCCGATTTATTTATTTGCTAATACTTCCTAGGCGCGCTCCGGTCAATACACTTTCCAAGGTAATGCTAATTTATATAAATTTACTAAATTAACGAGTTTCAAATACGGCGGGTTAGCGCGTGAGTGCAAGGTCTTTTTTGGATCTTTGCAGAATTCTTTATTGCGTTGTAATGCTAAGTGACAGTCTAGTGGTATCGTCTAGTGCTAAGTTGGCTAGACTAATGGTATAAAGTCATGTTTTGTTGACATTGTAATTTAGACCTTGTTGGAATGGTGATAAAATTGATATAGCATCGAGTTTTACAGATTTGTTCCACGTTTGTCTGCTTGTTGCTCCAATTAGCAGATAGTAAAGTTATAGTACTTTTTCTAATGAGATCGAATGAGATCTTATCAGATGCTAATTGTGCATTTTGCAGTCCTTTTAGACGTAGGTTCATGTTGATATTACTTTTTATTTAGTTACAGGTTACAAAAGAAAAATCTTTTTGCAAAAAAAAACTTATAACAGTTTCGGAACACATTAGGAAATACGTGAATATTTTTACTTTCAAGATATAAAAAATATGTAAATAGATTTTATACAAGTAAAACGCCAGGCTACATTCAATATTGTATTATTTAATCGTAAATAATGGGTTGACCCTTTGACCCATCTCCAAGCAGCAGTGTTACAGTTTTAGCATTACCGTCTTCAGATTGTAGTTTTGAAAATTCAAATGTCTATGGGAGTTGTCTATCATTTTATCGAAACACCTTTCATCAAATGTATAATTCCGTAGAATTTCATTTCATAGAACGCTATTTTCAGCTGGAACCATAGTGTTTTTAGGGTATCCTTAACATCTAACCTAACCTACATAATTAATATTTAAGATACCCTGAAAATATTTTGGTTTCAGCAGAAAATGGGTAAGGTCCAAAAAGTTGGCCACGCTAGCTCTCGCAATTAATTTTTCTGTGAAACTTTTCAGTTGTGCGATGAAAATTAGCCATACAAGTTAGGGTATTTTTTTGTCAGACAACGGAAACTTTTTCGCCTTTGCAATTTGTATGGTGAACTACTTTTGGCCCTTACCTAAATAGCGTTCGATGAAATGATGAGTTAGCGTCTATGGGTCTCACTTACCACTTTCCAACAGGTGGCCTGGGCCTCTATTCAGGTGCGTTAAAACGATATAGTGTTTGACACGTTTAAGAATCGTTTATGTCACAGTCGCCATTATTGTAAATGACATAAGAGTTATCAAAACGTTGACAATACGGAAACACGTCAAAAACGATATCGTTATTACCTTGTAGAATTCCAGCCCTGTGTGAACGTGTGCCTTGAAATTACCTTAAAAAAAAAACGCCTTCTTAACCTACATGAAAATCTAGCGACATTGCTTAGTGATTGTTCTGCGCCCGCGCCATATACGCCCGAATTCGGCAAGTGTCAGGTCGCTTGCATTCCGCCGAGTTCGTCGCCTCGCCCAAGGTCGCCCCCGTGGTGCCTCTCGGACGCGGTGGAAATGGAAAACGGACATACCGAGGCACTATGGTACTTTAAAATTATGGTACTTTGGTTCCGTACCAATATTTAAAAAAAAATGTCTGTTTTATGGCCCGAATATTTGTTTTATTACAATTTAATTATCTATTTTCACACTGATCTTAGTCTACTTCTGCAAAATTATCAACAAGTCTTTTTAGAGTTGTTGTTATTTCTGTAGCTCTGCCTACCCCACTCTGGGAATGAAGGCGTGATGTTATGTTATGTTGTTGTTATGTAATTATTTATTTTTAAAGTGGATCTAGGTATAACTTATTATTCTGTGAATATTTAAAACGTCTACCCGTTGCCTTTATTAATATAAAGGTAAAACGAGCAAAAAAGTCACGTATGTTGTATGGGAGCGCCCTTAAATATTTATTTTATTCTGTTTTTGTGTTTGTTGTTATAGCGACAGCAGAAATACATTATCTGTGAAAATTTCCTGGTGACAGACAGACAAACAGACGGACGGACAGGGGAGTCTTAGTAATAGGGTCTCGTTTTACCCTTTGTGTACGGAACACTAAAAACCAGTACGAATGAGAGCTCCATATACGTATATGTTTTTTTTTAATATCAAACTCGCTTTGTCACCTTTTTCGGATCATAAATACTTTTTCTCGTCTCTGGGCTTAAAAATAAACTATTTCTGTACCAAACTTAACATCGATTAGTCGAGGCTTTAAAACGTGAAAAGGAAACAAACAAACCAACATTTTTTAACATATAGGTGCTAGCGACCCGCATTTCCTTCGCTTCGGTTTATGTGAATTTTCTATAACACCCATACATGAACTAGAATTTATTATACATAATAATCTTCCGTGAAAAAATATCTAACTGATGGTGAAAACCGTATCAAAATCCATTGCGTCGATCTTTAGGAGTTAGCGGATCCACAGACAGACAGACGCGGAAAGTGACGTTGTTTTAAACTATGTGAAGATAAAAAAGAAAAAATTAAGAAGTAAGATAAACTTTTTTTAATGATGATGAGGAAAAACGTAGTAACAATAACACTTAGACCTCCGAACCAGTTGAGAATGTTTCGAATCAGAGATCAAGATATCCTGGTGTAATCTTGCTTGTTTGGTCATTTCGACGTTACTAATACAAACTACGTTACAAATCTGGATATGAATATGGTATAGTCGGCAAATTAAATTCCTTACCACTTTTTAGGGTTCCGTAGCCAAATGGCAAAAAACGGATCCCTTATAGATTCGTCATGTCTGTCTTTTGACTTTTGACTTTTTTCCGAAACTATAAGAACTACACTGTTGAAACTTGGTAAGTAGATGTATTCTGTGAACCGCATTAAGATTTTCACACAAAAATAGAAAAAAAAACATAAATTTTGGGGGTTCCCCATACTTAGAACTGAAACTCAAAAATTTTTTTTCATCAAACCCGTACGTGTGGGGTATCTATGGATAGGTCTTCAAAAATTATATTGAGGTTACTAACATCATTTTTTTCTAAACTGAACAGTTTGCGCGAGAGACACTTCCAAAGTGTTGAAATGTGTGTCCCCCCCTGTAACTTCTAAAATAAGAGAATGATAGAACTAAAAAAAATATATGATGCACATTACCATGCAAACTTCCACCGAAAATTGGTTTGATCGAGATCTAGAAAGTAGTTTTTTTTAATACGTCATAAAAACATTGATCAAAGCTACAACGAACTTTTATATTATGTTACTTGCTGCTACGGAACCCTTCATGGGCGAGTCCGACTCGCACTTAGCCGCTTTTTTGACTCTATTTGTATGATGTTAAGGTCCAAAACTTGTAAAGGACTTGGTCGAAATAAAAGTCGTTTAAACACAAGTCCGAGCCAGACTACCTATTTTACTGCACTGCATCTGTGATTTGAGTCCTGAACTTTCCTTTGCACATTCGTCTTACGGCCACACTCAAAGATGTCAATTAAATTTAGTGCTCATTAATTGACGTGTTACAAATAAAGAATAATAAATAGACGTATAATAAGACTATTCTATTTCTATGGCAAATAAAGTGACAGCAACAATTTTAATCACAGTTTAAAATTAATTGGTTAGTAGTTGGGAGTGGCAGTGGCCCTGCCTCCGAAGCCAGAGGTCCTGGGTAAACCCCGGTAAGGGCACATATTTGTGTGGTGTGCGCGAATATTTTTTCCTGAGTCTTGGATGTTTTCTATGTATTTAAGTGTGTATTTTTCTATTTAAGTATGTTTATCGTTGTATAGTACCCACAGTACAAGCCTAGAGCTTTGTTTGGGACTAGGTCAATTTGTGTGAGATTGTCCCCTGATATTTATTTATTTATTTAATTGACTGAGTACGGCAATATCAATTGAACCACTGGGCAACCTTAAAAAGCAAAAACAATAAAAATTGGCCATGTACGAGTCACACTCGCACACGAAGGGTTCCGTACCATTTTTGTAATGGGGGCCACATTAGTTTTCTATTTAATTAATTTAATTGTCTTAAAGCACGAACGACATAAACTCTTGCAATTGATAATGTTGGGCAAGTTAAAGGAAATCTTGGCTTACAACGCTGCCCATGAGTTTCGCCTCGCGGAAATAGAGAGGAGTATGTGGAGTTGATTGCCAACCTTCGCTAGTCAGAGAAGCAAGATAAGAAGAAGAATTTAATTGTTTGTTGTATTAGTATTACTTTTTAGATAATCTCATGTTTCTACTTATTACGTCCAAGAGATCCAGCGTTTATTAATGTGGAGCAAAAAACGCCAAAAACAACACGTTTCTTCGTTCTCTTGATTTTTAGGGTTCCGGAGCCGAATGGCAAAAACGGAACCCTTATAATTTCGTTATGTCCGTCTGTCCGTCTGTCCGTCCGTCCGTCCGTCTGTCCGTCTGTATGTCACAGCCATTTTACTCAGAGCCTATTGGCACTATATAAATGAAATTTGGAGGATAGATGTATTCTATGAACCGCTATACAATGATGAAGTAAAATTTAAAAAAATATATATTTAGGGGTGGCACTCCATACATGTAACTAGGAGACGAAAAATTTTTTTTGAGTTACATCAGCGTGTGGGGTATTTTTAGATAGGGCTTCCAAAATGATATGAGGTTTTTAAGTGACTTTTTTACGTAAGTGAACAGTTGGCGAGATATACGCTTCTAAAGTCGTAAAAAATCTGTCCGGGTGTGTAGCTTTTGAACTGTTAAATAGAACATTCTAATAAAAATTACAGTAGTAGAACATACGAAATACTTCCAACCAAAATTGTTTTGAACACGATACGCTGTGTAGTTTTTGAGATTTTAATAAAAAAAAAATGAATTTCAACCATGAACGTTCATCCCAGCTACGGAACCCTTCACTGTGCGTGGTCCGACATGCACTTGGCCAGTTTTTTAAGTGTACACTATAGAAATATTCACTCTGTGAAATAATGTCAACTGTCTATTACGCTACAGGGGATACAGCTCGCTGACAGCCAGGCAGATAGCTTAGTAACAGGGTCCTGTTGGCACCCTTTGGGTGCGTTACCCTAAAATCAATAAAATTAATCGTAGCAGTCCCAGGCGGGAATAGAAATCACGACCTTTGGCTTCATTCATCAGTGTGAATATCAAGCCCATACAATTTTGCCAATTCCGGCGTCCAAACGTGACATCATTGCATCAGTTGGGGCCAGTCTGCCCCTGAATCACGCAGAGTTTATAGCTCCTATATAATTATGTCATAGCAATCAGTTCGTATACACCCATTGTGGAGAAGAGGTCAGTTACGCACAGGGCTGGGATTCTACACGGCAATAACGACATCGTCTTTGACCTGTTTCCGTATTGTCAACGTTTTCAAAACTCTTATGTCGACATAAACGATTCTAAAACTCGTCAAACGCGAAATCGTTATAACGCTGTAGAATAGAGGCTCTGAACTCCTGTTATACTTATCTCCATCTCCTACCTTACAAATTTAACCCCTACAACGAAGAACTGTTATTTTTTTATACACTAATATTAAGTATATCACATACATATCAATTTGTTATTTATAATTTATAATATAGAAATATGTATTTATTTATTTTCTTGAACATTACGCATTTTTAAACACAATGTAATACATTACATTATATACGCTATATTTATGTATACACATTTTCCCCTCGTCACGCGTTCGCGTTCAGCTGCGAAGTAGGTGAACACCAGGGTTCAGCTGAAAACCAGCGCTGTGGCTCCGGCTGCAGCACATGCTGAGCTGAGTCCTATTTGACTTCACACTACAGTGCAATTTTATCTAAATTTAATTCACACTAATCTGATCATGTTTTTACTTTATATGTTTGTTGTATTGCAGTGTGTTTTTGTCAAATAAAATGTCATGAATTTGAATTTGATGAATTTGAATTTAATACAAAGCGTAGGTAAAGAAGACATGGACATATTATTTCGTTCGTTTCGTTTATGAATAATTTTAATGTCGCCTAATTCGCGTGCTTTTTTTGGAGAAGGAGAAGGCACACGAGCGCTCAGGCCACCTGATGGTAAGTGGAATCTGAGACCCATAGACATTTAAATTCTCAAGACTATGACCCTAAGAGCTCAAATGCGTTGCCAACCCTGAGGGCTAGGATGGAATGCCTTTATGCTAGTAATTTCACTGGTTGTCTTATCCCCACACAGGAACACAACAATGCAAACACTGTTGCTTGGCGGGTGGTTAATGGATAAGATGGTGGTAGCGATCCGGACGGACCCTGCACAGGGTCCTAACACCACTAAACTCTAACTTGGTGTATTAGAAAGATCAAAATAAATAACCCCTTTCCGTTATTTGGGTTTGCGTTAGCTTACTTGAATTAAGGCATTAGCATGTCTTATTAGACATTTGACGACACGCTAGCCTAGTTGGTAGTGACCCTGCCTTCAAAGCTAGGGGTCCTGGGTTCTAATCCCGGTAAGGGCAGATATTTGTATGATGAGCACGAGTATGTATTCCTGAGTCTTGGATGTTCTCTATCTATTTAAGTATATATATATTTCTCTATATAAGTAAGTTTGTAACTAGGTCAATTTGTGTGACATTTTCCTGTGATATTTATGTATTTATTACTAGAAGCCCGCCAGCGGCCTCGCCCCGCTGCAAATTTCTGACTTTCAGTTTTTTTCTTTCATAAGAACCTTCTCATGACAGTAACAAACATAATAAAAAAGAATTAGTGAATGCGGTTCAGCTGCTCTCGAAATTTGGCCTTAGCATCACGTTCAGCGATTCATTTTTATTATATAGATTACATGTCTAAATCATCATGACGACACGTTGGCCTAGTTGGGACCCTGCCTTCGAAGCTAGGGGTCCTGGGTTCACATCCCGGTAAGGGCAGATATTTGTGTGATGACCGACTTTACTAATTCTCTTTTTATTTTGTTTGTCACTGTCATGAGAAGGTTTTTATGAAAGAAAAAAACTGAAAGTCAGAAGAAAAGCTAGCTTCGAAGGCAGAGTCACTACCAACTAGGCTAGCGTGTCTTCCGTCATAATCATGTCTAAATCACCATGTTTGTTGTAAGTTATAACTTACTTAGTTAATAGGACCAAAAGGTTTTAACGCCGTACTCAGACACATTTTAGAGACCGTTGACTTGTTCCTTTTTCAAACTTGTGTATGAAATATCGTCAATAAGGAATGACTCAATTATTGTAAACAGACGCTTAAATCGCGTAGCTGTCGAAAAATTTCTTCAGAAATTTAGCTCAGGGCCATAACATTCCTCATCCCCTAAATCAAGATTTTCGGTATTCCTGAATATGCTGTAGTTATTATTGAAATACTTTTTATAGCTATAAAAGGCAAAGGAGCTGATGGACCACCTGATGGTAAGCGGTTACCGTCGCCCATAACCCATAAATATCAGCAGTACCTGGGGCACAGCCAAGTTGTTGGCTTTCATTGAATACTCTTTTTAAGCTGCGTTTCAAGGAGGACATATCGTAGTGCTGAGGAAACATTGTGGAGTGAGTTCATTCCATAGTTTGAAAGTGCGAGGACCTTTGGAAACGGAAGGATGTAGGTTTGTATTTATATTCCAATCTCGTAAAAATCATACTGGGTTTAAAGGGAGAGAAACACTATACATTTTGTGTGGAAAAGCCTCACAATTCTCTTAATCGTCACTAACTAACTGAGTGCGGCCGGTAATTATGCAGCATCTATCACAAAATAGCAATTAAACATAGTTAATAGTATCCTGCGACAGGGTAACTTGCTGGTTCCACAACCGAAGCCAGAGCCCGCACTAATTTTTGCCTAAACGATGAGTAACTCAGGAATTGGAACTATTTGGCATTGGCAGTAGCCGTATTTATTTTAGTGCAGAGGAAATTGCACTACGTCGTTCGAAAGAAGTGTTTTGCTGCTACTTTTTTATTGTGAGCTGCTAAAGAGTGGAGTTTGTGTTTTTTGAGAAAAATAACTTGGTTGTCTTCTACGAGTTGAATCCAAGGCTTCATCATCATTTACCATTATCCCAAAATGTCAAACGCCGTTCTGTCTACAAAAAAAATCGATGAATCATCATCAGACCCTGATAATACATTTTGTTTGACCTTGAATCTGACTTGTAATGTAGGATCGCGTCTGCAACGACGTCCAACGTTTGTCGTAGGACTCCTGGGTTCCGCCTGTTTGAGAAGAAGCCTATTCTCGAAAAAAGTGAAGTCATCATTCATCAAAAATGTAAGCAGATCAGAAAAGATGATATTATTGTGTCCATTAAAGTAAAGGTCCTGACAAAATGGCGGACTTAAAAAACTATCGGTATTGATTATTTACATTATACATATAAACATCAACATCATTACAAGCTCTCTGATTTGCGTGCTTTTTGTCAAACTGCTTAGTAAATCAGTGAAAATAGCACTTTACACCGTGCCTGATACTGGCAGGACAGAACAATAATTAAACCAAGGGGCGTTTGTAACATTTGCGAAGATAATGAAATGATTTGCGTCATTGGTGTGATCATCAAGGATCATGTATCAATAGCTTAATCGTAGCAGCATGTGTCCTAACTAACTTGCTTCACGTGCTGAAAATCCGATTGATTTTGTATGAGTATAAAGATTTGGAACTTGAAATTAGAACAAGACTGCTTAGTATCCTACCGAAATTGAAGTCAACGAATCCTTTTAAATGCTGTGTTTGAAATCGGCAGTACCTCTACAGCATTAGGACTTCAGGATTTAAGTTTACAATAAAGCCTATGATGCCTTTACATGAAGATACTATACATACACTATAACAACGTAACCCTGCTTAGGAAGTAACGAAAATCAAGAAGACTATATCTTCTTGATTTTCATGGTAAATCACTCTCATTTTGGCTATAAGTTAGTATAGTTAGGACGCGGTTTATATAAAGAGAAGGAAAAAATGATGGACGAAATATGGAGATGAAGGTTCGATATCACAGATCTCGGATCTGAGCATCATCAATATCATCATCACAGTATAGTATGAAGCACGTCTACTGCTAATAGGCCTTCCCCAAAAACATGGTCCGTTTCGGACCATTCCTCCTCGATGATCGCGGATTCGAATTAAAATTTGCGTTTGACGGAGAACTATGTGGAGAAAGATGAGATTGTTACACAATTTTATTCAAATTTTATGGTAAGTTTTATGGACAAAATTGCACCGGTTCATGGTGGGTAATTGACTTACTTACAATGTGCTCAATGAGTCATTGTGCCATTCTGACATAATGCTAGCAACGAGTAGTGAGAAGCATCATGTCGGAATTTGTGAGGTGCGGTATTGTAGTTAGCGTAGTATAAATATGATGGTTATTATTAAAATGCATAAAATATTAACATCTCTGTATATCTACTTAGTATGTCTCTTTGTTTTTAGTAATAAGAAAAGGTTTAAGTTAAAAAGTGAACTAGAAACAAGAAAATTATGCCTTTAGAAATAATTATGACATAAAATTACCAATACACAATAATTATGTACATTATAGAAATAGTTTAGAATATAATGCAATTAAAATCTGTAATTTATTAAACAGTGATATTAAACAATGTATTAATTTAAATGAGTTCTCAAGAAAGGTTAAATTATATTTACTGACTAAGGCCCTTTTATAAATTGGACGAATACTTTAATAAAATGTGTGACCAGGCTTGTCTTTACTATACTACCCGCAAAACCAAGTGGCGAGTCAGGCAATAAACGTCACTATTGCTATTGAACTATTGTTGCACGGCCCGCACCGTAAGGCAGTGCAGTGGTGCTAGACAAGTTGCATTCGACAATCGTTTGCGATTATGTTTCGATTGAAAAATATATGGAATTGACGTAAGTGTCACGTTACTATCTCGGTGGCTTACGTCAATTCCATACATTTATCAATCGAAACATAATCGCTAACGATTGTCGAATGCAACTTGTCTAGCACCACAGGTGCGAAAAAGATAGCATGATTCCGATGATTTATGACCTGACTCGCCACTTGGTTTTGCGGATAGTATAGTGATATAAAATGTATAGGCATATTTTTAATCTTTATAAATTTTATAATTGTTGTAAGAAGTTGTATACTTCATCAGTTCTATGTGAATTCTTTTATTATTTATTTAATGTATATGTTAATATGTAGAATTTTATTTTACATACCAATCTTGGTTTAACATAACTGTGCATTATGTTTTATTTGAGCAAACAAATGATTGATTGATTGATTATTTATGGTAAATCGAAGAAGAGCTTTTATTTATAAACTAAAATGTTGTCTGTGAGGAAGAGACAAAGATTATGAACGCTTTTGGTGGAGCAAATGGAAAAGAAATAGACAATGCAATATTTAAGAAAATTACTTAATAATAAGTAGTCAAGTAATGTGATACCTATGTTAATCTAATCTGCTCCCGCATGAAATATAAACAGCTTATGCTACTTTGATGTTGCAGTTGTTACATCTTAATGTATTAAAATGCAAAGACCATATTAAGACCGAAGCACAGAACCAATGCCAGAAAATTTATGCGCTTTTTATTCGACGTCTATGTTAAAAGCGTTTTTAAAAGTTTGAACTAGCAATTACATGCAAAATTTTTTGGCAGACATGTTGAGGTCTTCGACCTCTGCCTTTTTAGAAACTGAACGCGGAGTATGATATTATTTTTGTCTATTATTGTCTGCCAACTGTTGGCCGCCCATTGTGCCCTTGCCAAATCATAGAGCAGCTGAAAGGGTCATTATCTGTGGTATGTTTGAATTGAAAAATGGAACGATTTCTTTTTGGTCACACGCGTAGCTAGGTCATCGTTCGATTTTCGAAAGCGCTTTTTGGATAGTGATCAAAACTTGAATGCGTTTAAGTGATTAATGATTACATACATAACATCACGCCTTCATTCCCAGAGTGGGGTAGGCAGAGCTACAGAACCAACAAATCTAAAATAAACTTGTTTATAATTCTGTAACCACATTTTGCACAATCAGGCCAAGAAGTTTACTAGTATATTAGTGACAGGTTGCAAGCCCATCGCCTAACAGTACTACAAGCCCTTAGTCGCCTCTTACGATATCTACGGGAAGACATGTTAATAGTTCAAAATGCTTGACTTTTCTAGGTAAAAACTTAGCAGAAACGAGTACGATATACATTATTATTAACAGGAACAGGAAATGTGACATACATCAATGAAATATTTGCCGTATATCTCTAAAGATAATCTACTTTCGAACCGAAATTTCTTTTCGTACCTATTAACTGAAGATGAACAAACAGGAAATGTAACCTGAATTTTCAAACTGATATTAGATATGTGTTATGATGAGATCTTATGAGATGCCGGAGTGCAAATAATTGACAGGATATCTTTTAAAAATGTTTGAAGATTACCTAATACATGATGCTTTATATAACACAACAAATTACAATCAATTAACTTGATGCTTAGTTTTGCATTTTGGTGTTTTTCTTTTATGCTGTTCCATCAACAGAATTTGTATTTTGTTGTGTTGTATTGTGTTTATATAATGTAACAAATAATAAACTTAATCTTTGGAAAAACCTAATCGAAATAAGTTAGTTTTTACCACATATATTATGTTTAAAATTTGGAAAAATATTAATGAAACTGACTAGCTGAAACAGATAGGTTCCTTGACTGACATATCCGGACTTCATTCTATGAATGGAACGAATGAAAAGCCAGAGTCTTCCTCAGTCCTAAATTTAAATTATACTCGTCTGTCGTCACTTGTTTCAGAATAGATAAAACTAATGAATCATTTACGATGGAAACAATTTTACAGGAGATTAGGTAGAGCAGAAATGGTATGATGTACAAAGGATTCTTTTTCAGGGACATTATTCGAATAAATAATATCAGTTACTTTTACGATAGGACTGTCATTTCATTTGAATAACACTTGCAAGTGTGGAGAACCCGTTTATTAATAAGAAGTGCGATAGTTTAAAAAAGTGTTACCAAACAATTTGGTCAAGTTCAAATTCAACAGTAAATTGGCCACGTGAGGTCTCTTTTACACGTAATAATATGGCGTGAATGTACTAGCGCTTCGGACAAGACCAACATTGCGAAGAAGAAACGCCGTGAGAAACTACAGGAGAAGATAAAATACAAAAACACTTAAAAGTAAGTTAAATTAGGGCGGAACGACCGGGAGACTGGTCGACCGCCCGCCTGCTCCGGCCGGGCGTCCCCACCCATCATCAAGTTAAATTACAAGGTAATAAAGTAATTATTATTAAAATGATTGTACCCTGTGTGGTTGCCGGTTTAGAATAGTGCCACTCCATATCTTCCCGCGGATGTCGTAAGAGGCAACTAAGGGAATAAGGGCTTGTGGTACTGTTAGGCGATGGGCTTGCAACCTGTTACTAGCACACTGGTAAACTTCGCCTACTTGTGCAAAATGTGGTTACAGAATTATCAACAAGTCTTTTTAGAGTTGTTTGTATTTCTGTAGCTCTGCCTACCCCACTCTAGGAATGAAGGCGTGATGTTATGTATTTATGTATTATTATACTAGTATGGTACTTCTTGGAAAGACACCAATGCAAGGATACCTCGCGCTTGGTTAACACATTGAACTGTAAGGACAAACAAACATGTACTTTCGATAATAATAGTAGTAAGGATTGGCACGCTTTGACATGTGTTGTCTGCGAAGCGATTCCATGCATCTATTTTGCACCAAAAAAAGACAGTTACTATATCCTCGGAACGTATTCTCTAACGTTACAACATAACCATAAAAACTTGATCCCTAACCTACTTACAAATGCTCCATATCACAGATCAAAATACACTGTTAGGTTTCTTAGAAAACCAGTTTAATTGGTCTTCGATTTGAAAGGTTTTCTTGAAGTTAATGGATCAAGATATAATAGTTGTCGTAACGCGGTGGCGTTAGAATAACACTACAGCACAAATTAAAGTAAAAGGTGTTCCGTCTAGCGCTAATAATGTCACGTGAGATAGGCAGAGACAGGTCGTCGCCCTCGGCCATTTAACTAACAATAGGTCTTAAGTAGGAGTACCCATAGCGCACATACGTCATTTTTGGTTTGGTTAAGAAGTACTCCCTTATTACAGTAATGGAGTATGTCGTTCCAGTCATAGTGCGCTTTAGACTTTTCGGGATTGAAGCGACCTAGAATGTTCTATTTTGGCGCGAGACAATGCAAATGGCGGCGGGAGGTGCAAATCGAAAGTTAAAGGCGGAAAGTTTGTTTTTGTGGCATATGATTATTTATATAGTCAAGAGCAATGAAAACGGGTCACTTAGTAAAGAATTTCCATAGAAAGTGACCCGTTATCATTGCTTCTGAGTGTATGTTTGTTTTGATTTTGAATCCTAGATGTGTTGTTTTTAAACATATCTGTCGCTTTGTCTGTCTCCATACGAGTATATCATTGTCGAGTAAAGTGCAACAATGCGACATGTGTACTTGTATTTTTATATTGTGTGATTTATATTCCTTTTTTATTACATACATACATAACGTCACGCCTTCATTCCCGGACTGGAGTAGGCAGTGCTACAGAAATACCAAAAACTCTAAACTTGTTGATAATTCTGTAACCACAATTTGCACAATCAGGCTAAGATGTTTACTAGTGTATTAGTTTCAGGTTGTAAGCTAATCGCCTAACAGTACTACAAGCCTTTACTCCCTTAGTCCCCTCTTACGACATCTACGGGAAGGCATGGAGGGGCACTATTTTAACCTGGCAACCGCAAGCTCAGCCCAAACCAGTCCATGCGTGCACCATCGAACTTTTTTTGGTTTTATGGGGCAATGGGCCCAGTCATGAGCCGCTACTGGCCGAAACCGCTGAAACTAGATTTATAAATTAATTTTTCAAATTTTAACCCTCAAATAAACGAGTTAAGTTGTAATAATAACAGAAACTGACAGAAACACGATTAAGTGGTGAATTGATTAGCATAGAGATTCCACCTTAGACCTCAGGGTTGACAACGCATTTGCAGTTGCAGATTGCGGACCTAAGATTGTAGACACTGGGAAAGGTTGGTAACGCTTCTACGGTTCCTCTATTGCTTGGTGTGTATATGGCGGCGGTGATTGCTTTAGACCTGGTGAACTAAATGTACTTAGGTACAGTAAGTTTCCGCTCAAAAACATTTTGATGACCAGCTTATGTCTTGCTCTGTAGGTACTAAAGATTCTTATTTAAAGAAATAAACAGAAAACATCCAAGACTCGGCAACAAATACCCGCGCTCATCACATACATACCGGGAACATAACCCGGGACCGCTAGATTCGTAGGCAGGGTTACTTCCAACTAGGCTGACGCGTCGTCAACATATAAGCCTTTGCATTAAATAAAGTTATTCTAATTTAATCCGTTTAATCCATGTAGGTGTCGGGTTGGAATAGTGTCTTCCCGTGGACGTCGTAAGTGGCGACTAAGGGAATAACGGCTTGTAGTACTGTTAGGCGATATGTCACAAGTAAGTAAGTACGTAAGTAAATCATTTATTCACAACAACAACACGCAGACAAAAAATAAAAAGCAACAAAAATAAAAGAAAAGAGACGACATGTCGCGTTAATGTTGCAAAACGGACCCAACTCAGCATATGCTGGCTGTGAAGCCAACGCTGATCTTTCGTTGGGACCGCTCGGTGAAGACACGGAAGGCCATACAGACATTTCGGTACTTACATTTAAACAAAAATGAAATAAAACTAAAAAATAACTGCATGTCACAACAGACAGCGCCCCAGGTGGCCATGAGATAAACTAACACTATCTAGACACGCGGCAGCGTGTCCAGCCAAGTTCACGCCAAAAGGAACTGGCGAGCAGCAGCCGTGTGTTATTTACACGAACCGTTTGGAGCCACTTTTGACCCCTCAATAACTCCAAATCCATTTAACATAGAAACTTGACATTTGATATGTGTAATAAGACCCTTTAGATCAACTAGAACCCCAAATTTCATAAATATAGGTTAAGCGGTTATTGAGATATTAACGTCCGAAAATGGGCATTTATTCCACTGACTGACTCACTGACTGACTAGTAATCAAAAACCTAACCCACTTCCAGGTGACCTAGAAAGGTGAAACCTGGCATCCAAGTGGGTATTTGTGTGTATACAAATAAAAGAGTCTGAAAACATTGATTTTTAAGTTTTATTATTATTATTATTATTTATGCTTGTTACTTCAGAACTCCGTTATTTGCTAACCGATTTGGAAAATTATTCTTTTGTTTGAAAGGGTATACTTCCGGAGTGGTTTCATCATCATCAGGTCCAAATCTGATGATGGAGTCCGGGAGAAATCGAGGGAACTCTTAAGATTTAATTCATATCATTTAGGTACCCACCTAAAATGGTAATTTATTTATTTAATATTTATCGCATTTCTTTAAAAATTAAACGCGTACAACGCGCGCGCGCGTTATTTGACAAAAAATAATGATATCCCATCAAAAACATAAATGTAAAATGGAAGCCAAGTTCAATATTAAGAATATCCGATGCGCGGTTGTCGACTTCGTCGACAAAAAAATTGAGATCTAGATGGGTGCCAAGTTCCGTAGATAATCCTGATATTATATGTATTTATTAAGAATATACAACATTCAAAAATAAATTAAAAACACATTTTCCTATTTTTTCTGCTACAGCAATGTTTGCTATTTAAAAAGTATAACTTCTTAGAACACCAATTATTTACACAAAGCAGATAACTTAGGATAAACTGCAGCTCAAAATTGGACTTGGCTAGTTTTCACGTACAAGGTATCTTGCATTTGGCTAATCAATAAGTTATAGGGTACGCAAGTTACTGTATTTATATTGTGTGGTCATATCATACTCTTCCAAACAATTGGCTTGCTGGTAAAAACTAGCCGAGTCAAATTTTGAGCTGCAGTTTATCTTAAGTTATCTGCTTTGTGTAAATAATTGGTGTTCTAAGAAGTTATACTTTTTAAATAGCAAACATTGCTGTAGCAGAAAAAATAGGAACATGTGTTTTTAATTTATTTTTGAATGTTGTATATTCTTAATAAATACATATAATATCAGGATTATCTACGGAACTTGGCACCCATCTAGATCTCAATTTTTTTGTCGACGAAGTCGACAACCGCGCATCGGATATTCTTAATATTGAACTTGGCTTCCATTTTACATTTATGTTTTTGATGGGATCTGCATTACTTGACAGTAAGTCTTGAAAAAAAGTTGTATATCTGTGCCAAGCGATGCGCGCTAACAATCTCAACAACAACACTTGCAACTTGCCACACTGGTAAACATTTTGGCCTGATTGTGCTAAATATGGTTACAGAATTATCAAAAACAAAATAAGAGTTGTTGGTAATTCTGTAGTTCTGGCTACCTCACTCTGAGAATGAAGGCGTGACGTTATGTAGGTATGTATGTAACGTTATTATATTCTATTCTATAGGCCTCCCTCTTTGATTCCCAGCGGGAACGATCCAGTGCGGCCTGCATCCATGAAACAAAAGCAAAGCTTCAATGCTACATAGATACATACATAACATCACGCCTTCATTCCCAGAGGTAGGGAGGGGTAGGCAGAGGTACAAAAATAACAACTCTAAAAAGACTTGTTGATAATTCTGTAACCACATTTTGCACATATATACATATTAGTTTTTAGTGGTGGTAGGACCCTCTAGGGACCCTGCAGGTTCCATCCGGATCGCTATCACCATCTCATCCATTAACCACCCGCCAAGCAACAGTGTTCGCATTGTTGTGTTCCGGTGTGGGGATAAGACAACCGGTGAAATTACTAGCATAGAGGCATTCCATCTTAGTCCTCAGGGTTGGCAACGCATTTGAGGTCTTAGGATTATAGTCTTGAGATTTCAAATGTCTATGGGTCTCAGATTTCACTTACCATCAGGTGGCTTGAGTGCTCGTGTGCCTTCTCCTTATCATAAAAAGAAAAACTCAATAAAATAACCCTCCTTTGTCCGCAGTAGGTAGTCTAAATTTGGGGTCAGAGTTACTTAGTGTATATGTCGAGTTAACTCGTAATAAAAAAGGGTAGGTACATACATAACATCACGCTTTTATTCCGAGAGTGGGGTAGGCAGAGCTACAGAAATACCAACATCTCTAAAGAGACTTCTTGATAATTCCGTAACAACATTTTGCACAAGTTTAGTAGGCTAAGATGTTTACCAGGGTACGGGGCGTATTAGGGTACATATACCACATAACCGGAGTATACCAGCCCTTTTTCACTTAAACTTCTGAAGACTTATACCCTTTTTCACTAGAAATATGACGTGTCTAGGTCGTTGGACTCTCACGGATGCAGACACCATGAAAATCGCTGAAAATAGTGTAAAATTTCATATCAAGCGTCTTTCTGCCAAAAATGCCTGTGTCAAGCGATACTGTGATGTAGGTTCCGAGTTTACGGTTGGATTTGGTTTGCGGTTTTGTTGTAGGATATCGGAACACTTTGGTTGTTTTATGTTCAAACGGGT
Organism: Acleris holmiana; assembly: GCA_949316455.1. NCBI lineage: Eukaryota > Metazoa > Arthropoda > Insecta > Lepidoptera > Tortricidae > Acleris > Acleris holmiana. The sequence goes on from OX438772.1 coordinate 3,127,551, forward strand.
GACAATGCTGAGGACATTTTTGACAACAGAATTACATACACATACATACCTAACGTCACGCCTTCATTCCCAGAGTGGGGTAGGCAGAGCTACAGAAATACCAACAACTCTAAACAGACTTGTTGATAATTCTGTAACCACATTTTGCACAATCAGGCCAAGAAGTTTACTAGTGTATTAGTGACAGGTTGCAAGCCCATCGCCTAACAATACTACAAGCCCTTATTCCCTAAGTCGCCTCTTACGACATCCACGGGAAGACATGGAGTGGCACTATTCTAACCCGGCAACCACATGGGCGAAACAGAATTATTTGTACAAAATAATGGCATTTTCACAAAAGCGGACTCTGAATTCGGCCTTGATACTCAAAAACGACATCGTTTGTCGTACTTTGGCAGAAATACGCACTTTTAAAGCTCAGATTTAAAAAAACCGGGCCAGAGCATGTCGGACCATGCGCAGTGTAGGGTTCCAAAGCCGTTTAGTACTACAAACATGAAAAAATAAAAACAATTTTTCTATTTGACGTCATTTGGTGCCGTCTTAGATGATTAGTATATAACATATAATAGGAGTATCAACACTTTAATCGCCTGTATCTCAAGAACCAGTGATGTCTAATTAGTCGTGATAGTTTTCCTTGGAAATACGTTATATCGTCGTCTTACTTACTCAAACTCGTATCTGCATAATTGTTTTGCTGTTGGTAAACTTAGAGCCTCTAAGTATTACTGAATAAAAATAAAATTACCAACAGCAAAAAAAAAAATGCAGATACGAGTTTGAGTAAGTAAGACGTCGATATGCGATTTCATTGAAGATATTTTCAGAGTTTTACTAACGACATCCCAAACTATGGGGTAGACGAGGAAAAAAAAACATCCCCACGTTACGTGTTGGGGAGGTACACTTTTTTTTTAATATTTTACTTTACCACTTTGTTGGCGTGACTAATATGTATATTCATGGCAAATTACAGCTTTCTAGTAAGTACTAAGAGTCTCTGAGCTAGGCTGCGGACGGACATGGCGAAACTATAAGGATTTATACTTTGACTATGGAACCATAAAAAGGTAAAGGCATGACCCCATGATTCCCCCCCTGGATCCCGCCCCTAGTAATATGGTTTCTAGCTAGGGCCGCTTTGATTTCTGGGCCATGCATTAATGAATGACCTACATGATCAACGTTCGTTCCCACGCCTAACGCAGCCCTCAAGTACAAGGTAACCAAATAAACGTTAAACTAAGCATAAAACGGGAAGTATTTCGTTTTTTTTGAGACACTTTTCCTTACTAACTTTAAAATCGGTTTGAACGTTGTTGAGGGTTTTGTGGGTAAAATTTTCCAAACAAAATTCAGTAACGTTTCCCCGTAAACCTTAATATGTGAGTGTATGTGTATAGTTAGACCTTATTTTGCCCCGTCCACTACAACCTCTGCTTTGCCCAAAAGTCAACTGGTAGAGAATGCCTTACGGCATTAAGTTTGCCTTTTGTATATTAAGTGTATTCTTTTGTAATAAAGAAAACCTGGTGTTTCATAATAACTAGAACACATTAAAAAATGGTGTACCTAAATCGCACTTGATTTAGGAGGAGATAAACAATACCGGAGCAAAATTTGCTTGGATTTTTTAAAAACAGTTACGCGATTTAAGAAACGCGTCAAAATCCTCTTAAGGTTTAGAAACTTATTGGTAGAAGCTGTCCCGCCGAAGTTCAAACGAGCCTCAGATCCATTATTTGTAATCACTTCTTCTCTTCTTAAATTTAAGAGCTAGGCTCTTATCGGTGGACCAATTTCCATGACTCAACATCTACTTTTTCTTTTATCTTTTTTTTTTATGTTAAGGAGAAGGCACACGAGCGCTCAGGCCACCTGAAGGTAAGTGGAATCTGAGACCCATAGACATTTGAATTCTCAAGACTATGATCCTACGTCCTCAAATGCGTTGCCAACCCTGAAGACTAAAATGAAATTGCTCTATGCTAGTAATTTCACCGGTTGTCTTGTCCCCAGGGTCCTACCACCCCTAACCATCTGCTCCATGAACGTTCTCCTTGGCCTTCCTCTCTTCCGCTTTCCTTCAACTTCCACTATTGCCTTAATGTATTCGACGTTTTGTAATAGGTATGGCGTCTTTCCTCTTATATTTCAAACGTTCTCCAATAAGCGAATGAATACACACAACCGAAAACATTCAACAGTTCAAATTATCACGTTCAACCGATTATAACACTCCTGCGCAATTATCCCCATTGTCTTCGGGTATCTTCGGCTCACCTCGGCTCGCCCGGAACCGTGATTTAGCCCTACGACCTTATACGATCGCAAATCAATTTATGGCCCGTTACGATTTTTATAATCGATTGTGATTCGATTCTCTCACGCTACACGCACGTTATGGTTTTCACGATGTATTATAATACATACATACATGACATCACGCCTTCATTCCCAGAGTGGGGTAGGCAGAGCTACAGAACTACCAAGAACTCTAAAAAGATTTGTTGGTAATTCTGTTACCACATTTTTCGCAATCAGGCTGTGATGTTTTCCAGTGTACTATTATTGACAGGTTGCAAGCCCATCGCCTAACAGTACTTCAAGCCCTTACTCCCTTAGTCGCCTCTTACGACATCCACGGGAAGACATGGAGTGTTACTATTCTAACCCGGCAACATTCTGTATTATAATAGTAGTTTATGCAACTATATCATAATAAGGGCCATTGAGACACGAGTGCGAGTTTATAACATGAGGCGAAGCCGAATGTCATAATAGATACGCATGAGTGTCTCAATGGCTGATTATGAATAGTTGCATACATTACTTTTTCTATGAGCTCAAAGGGATATGTACGTACAAGTAGCACAAAATTTTCTGCCCAGGTATAATGGGCGGAATCGTAAAATAAAACATGTACAATATACCAATATATAGGACCTTTTTCGATTACTGTAGGTAGCAAATTACTGCTCACTTCCATTGCCGCCTGTTTTATTTCTGGCGGCGTCAACATTTCCGCATCACTTAATTCGCCAAAGTCACACATTCTCACACATGAAAAGTGATTAACTCTCTTCTTTCTTTTAACTTTCAAGAACTTCGTGCAAAAGCAAAACAAAACAAATTCCAGCTATTTTGAAACGTTTGTTTTTTTTACTACAGTACACCTTAGAAAATACCCGGGAACTTTAGGTCATTCAGCCAAACTAAAAAATGTTAAAATACTACTTTTTTATAATAACTCTTAAATTCACTTATTGTCCGTTATGTAAGAACTAATTATTTAATAATTGTTTGTGTATACATATTATAATTAATCTATAAAGTCGATTTAACAATAATTGAGTAAATAAAATAGAATAGCAGCTGTTGATAATATACGGTGAACCTTTTTTTTTTAAACAATAATTCACGCCATTTGCAATGCGAAAAAGAACTTTGTGAAACGTTTCACAATGAAATGTCAACGTTCCGATCACACAAGGCACCTCATTGGATTACCGATAGCGGTATCGTTAGCGGCACATTGTACTACGCGAGTAGAAAATAATTATTTATTTTATGTGTTGGTAGAACTGGTCTACATCGTGTTACACGTATTAATGCTTAAGCTTTATTAATTGTCCTACAAAACAAGTTTCCGTGGTTTTTGTCAAAGTAACAACAAGGAGCAAAAAATAAATGATTATGTTATTCAAGAGTAAACATCTATAACGACACGTTGGCCTAGTTGGGAGTGACCCTGCCTCCGAAGCCAGCGGTCCTGGGTTCAAATCCCTGTATGGGCAGATATTTGTGTGATGAGCGCGAATAGTTGTTCCGAGTCTTGGATGCTTTCTATATATTATTTCTCTATTTAAGTATGTTTATCGTTGTCTAGTACCCATAGTACAAGACTAGAGCTTAGTTTAGGACTAGGTCAATTTGAGATTATCAAGTATTTATTTATTTTTATTATGAATAAAATAGATAAAAACATAGCTGTAGATAGCTGTGTGGTTGCCGGGTTAGAATAGCGCCACTCCATGTCTTCCCGTGGATGTCGTAAGAGGCGACTAAGGGAATAAGGGCTTCTGATAGACGATGGGCTAGCAACTTGTCACTAATACACTGGTAAATATCTTTTCCTACTCCTGTACTTTTATCTGTCATTTATATAGTCACGAACACTAATATAAGAATATAGATAATATGTCCGCAGAAAATTCCGTAGAAAACTCTATCTAGTCCATTCCCCTTAACAGCACTTGTGCTTTTTTGAGCCAAAACGACATGCCTAGCTGCCAAAGCTTACACCTAGGTTAAAATGACCAATCAAAATACTTCACCAAATTAATCTACCAATCACAATACACATTGACAGTCAATCGGAACGTTAGGTTATTTTTGGTATGTAAACTCTTTTACTAATTTAACTCTAAAAAAACATGGTATCAACCAAACAGAATGCAGCTATGTATATTAAAATCGACCAATCAGTTAAAAGAATTCATTTCTCAAATCATTAGGTGTTTTTTAGTCCCTATTTCACAAGTTAAATCGATTGTGCAACTTTAAAAAAAATATAAAACCTGGCAAGTGCACATCAATTTAAAAACAAAGTTAACCATAGACACATATTTTGTCGTTTTCGAATGTTTCCCGCTCGTTTGTGGTTCTGTGCTTCGTTCGTTCGTATTCTAACCTAAAGTGTCATTCTATGGAACTTGCTAACTATATGTAAACAAACCGCCATCCTAAAATTGACATTAGATGTCAATTTCAATATATTGTTTGTTTACATAGTTAGCAAGTTCCATAGAATTACAGTATAGCTATATTAATAAAATTTTGTTTATTTAATTTTGCATTTTATTTGAAACCTAGTCGTAGAAAAAGTAATGTATGCAACGGTGTATAACTAAGTCAAAAAATACTCGTGGCGTCTTGCTTTACGATGTTCGCCTGCGGCTCACGTCGTAACCACACCACTCGTCTTTTTTGACCTCTCATACAACTGTTGCATAAACTACTATATGTAGCATACTTGTGTAAAATGTTGTTACAGAATCAGCAAGTCTTTTTAGAGTTGTTGGTATTGCTGTAGCTCTGCCTACCCCGCTCTGGGAATGAAGGCGTGATGTTATGTATGTATGTATATAGATAATAACCCCGATTATTAAATGGTGGTACCTACTCGTACTTTCAGACCCGAAACTTTTAAATCCCAACCGATTTTGAACCGAGTCTAAATTGTTTTTTTAACAAATAGACAAACAGACACACAGATAGACAAAGAAACAGATATACAGACACACGACTTAAAAATACTACCCTTTTGCGTGTGGTGTCAAAATGAGAAGTAGGCCAGTTAAAGGAAGGATATTGCAGTTTGAAGTAACTGCACCTTAAGTGATCGAAATATTATTGCTATCTTATCTTTATTGCATTCCAGTATTTATTACCATTATCTAAAATTATGTAACAAACAACAATGTTCTAGTACATTTGCAGTGCTCCGATATTTACCCACCGAGTAAAGTGAGCCCTATCTGTGTTGACTTAATGTGGGACGGGGGGTCATCGGGTCAAGTTCGCTCATTGATCGGCTCGTTGAATTGTAAGATAAAGGCGCAATTGATTTAATTAAACTAACAGTTGTTGACAAATACGAATGTTATATTTGTTGTTTGGTTTCTTACTTAGTTCTATTTTGGCACATAGACACTGTTCTATAAAAGTAGTACCTACCTTTAGATATTAAATTTAAAGAGACTGATTCTAGATAAAAAGGTACGACATAACGCGACGGGAGGGCGTTCGCATAACTGTAAAAAATAATTTAAATTTAGGTCAAAACTAACCCACCGCCCATGGAACTAGCAATTTTTTACCCGCATAACAGATTAAAACAATGCAGATTCTGCAATAAGAAATAACGATATTTAGGAAATTGATCAAACATTATCTCGCAAACGCTAGTATGCGATTACTCTCCCGGTGTTGCGAGCGGCTTATTTGCCTACTCCAGCAAAAAAAGTTTATACACCAATAACACGCCCGTATTGCCAATGCCAGTGTTGCCACACTCATAAGATCAAGGCAGCACGCCTTGATCTTGACATACGCGCGAAGCGGATTTGAATTTCAAATGTCCGAATTTGGAACACGGTTTGCGGCTTTTCGACTTCTGCGCTGTACTTTAAGTTGGAGAATAGAGGCTCGAGGTTAAACAAAAGTGGCGACTATTGTCTCGGAATTAGTGACGTTCTTAGAAGTTGTCAGTTGATTCTTCAATAATGTCGTTGTTATTTTATCAATTCTTTGTTGCATGCTTAAGGGAAATGCAAAAGCGTGCACTCAATAGAAATAAGTGCCTACTCGTAAATAGCGAGAAAGAGGCGAGTCCTTTCTCCAGCTGTAGAACACTCAACTAAAAACCATGTTGAGTATATGACAGCTCTTACTATCATATCCTTAAGAGCTACCAGTTAACAATACGATCACGACATAGGCAAGATGGGTTAATCCAAAGTAGAATGAAGGCCCTGTTAAAATTATTTAAAGAAATTTAACATGACAACGGGTGAAATTACTAGCATAGAGGCATTTCATCTTAGTCCTTAAAGTTGGCAACGAATGCGATGTCTTCAGATGGCAAGATTATAGTCTTGAAAATTTAAATGTCTATGGGTCTTAGATTCCACTTACCATCAGGTGGTCTGAGTGTTTGGGTGCCTTCTCCAAGCCTTAATTTTATTTATTTATTAATTTAATCAACATCATTAGTTCAAATACTATTTGTTATTGTTCTTTTGATATCATATTTGGTATCTCAATTATTGATTTAAGGCTAGTACATCAAATTTATGCAAGTGCCGATCAAATATAATGTGATATGCATACAATTGTTCACGTAATTAGATTGACACTAATTGGTGTCTATTTGTTTTGAATATCAATTGTTACTTAGCTTGTAATCTACCTATTAGGATGCCTAAGAACATATCGATTTTTAATTTGAAGCTAATGATTGATTGAAATGAGCTATCGATTAGTTAGGTTAGATCAATAATTAATAATAGTTTTACGTTATTTTGTGGTACAGTTTCGCTTTTTAAAGTGACCGTACAAATTGTAAAAAAGAAACTTGAATACTTAGTAAAAGAAAATAAAATGTTAAACGTTCAATTCGCATAATGCTTTGCCTAAGAATAATGAAAAATTGAACCTCCTATTCTTTAAAATATGTTAATTAATCCTCTGGATTAAGGATGAATGCTTACTTGCAAATTATCTAACAAAGACCCAATTAAAAAAAATAACAAGTAGCAGAATCATAATAAAAACAATTAATAACTGAATTTTTAATTCTTAAATCAAACCGTTACAATTTTCACAAGAAGTGGTGCCAGTGGTAGGACCTCGTGTGGGGTTCGTTCGGATCACTATTCGCTACCACCATATTTTCCTTTAATCTACCTGTTTCGTTTCGGTTTGGGGATAAGACAACCAATGAAATGACTAGCATTGGCATTCTATCTTCGTTCTTAGGATTGGTAACGTATTTGGATTCTTATGCTTGCAGTCTTGAGATTGCGGTCATGAGAATTCAAATGTCTATGACTCACAGATCCCATTTACCATCAGTTGGCCTGTGTGTTCGTGTACCTTCTTGCCATAAAACATAAGACAAGGATGAATGTCAACAATCCTATGCCTAAAAAAAAGAGAATCTGGCCTGTACGTTGCCACAGACTGAATACACACGTCGCTATAAACGGTCATAGACGCGGAAGGACTGTTTCCACCCCGCGCGCGGAATATTTGGCTTAGCGCTTGTGACATCATGAGCCACTGACCTACCGAGGCCGCGCGTATCTGTGGCACGACCACACTTGAGTAATAAACCGCTGCGTTTGTAACCTAAAATAAAATTGTAAGTGTTGTCAATAATCATCATAATAAAAGAGAGCAATGATAAAAAAAAGACTCATATCTTGTGATTTTCTGGCAGCCGATAACGTAAAACCAGAGATGGTAGAAATAAAAGTTTGTTGGTATGTTATTAACTTTTGAGCTTATCATAATGATAGGACATGTGGAGATTAAGGACATGCCTTGTCTCTCTGTGATTACAAGTAACCAATTTCTAATCAAGTTGAGATATCAGAAAAGGAAAATCTGTGTCTCTCAGTGTAGTCTGTATAGAAAAGGTTCAGGACACAAGAGCAAAGAAGCCTTTCTAATGTACAAAGTGTGTAATGACCTTGATATCAGAGAATTTAATAAGCGAGTGTGGACGCTACTTAACCGTGTGCCGCGTGTGCGAATCGACGTCTAATTTTAAAGGCAACGCCTCCACGGCCGCTGTTTGAACTATTACGTAGTTTGGCTTTTAATTGTCGTCCATTCACGATTTTTCTTGGACATACGATTTGGGTATATTTTTAGGTTTTTTTTGATACTCGCTTTGATTTTCATAAAATACCTACTAGATTAACAAATGTAGTGATAATAATTATAGTAGTTTCGTTTTTTACTAAAATTTATGTTGGTTGGCGAATTGGTGATGGTTTTATAACCTTGGCTGAAGGTTCGTCTACCGGTTTGTTACTTACATATTCTAGTCAGCCATACCGCAGAACCCTGTTGTTTTAGTGATCAAAGTTTCTAAAACAGCGTATGATTGTTTGGTTACAGAATGTAAAAAAGTCTTTTTGGAGTGGTTGGTATTTCTGTAGCTCTGCAAACCTCACTAGGGAAATGAAAGCGTGATGTTATGTATGTATGTAACTTAAATATATGAGGCGTAATGCCATCATAATTAGGTATACAATTCTTCCGTCCAAAAGGAAATGGCAGTATAAATAAGAGTATGAATGAAGTCCATATGCGCATAATTCATTTTATGCATTGGTCGCTAACGCGCTAGTGTGGTATGGTTCATTAATGCGGTTTTAGAGTTTAAGGAAAATAAAGGTTATTTTTAGAAAATCGAGTTCAATTATTTAACCATGTTTATTATTATTAACCGCTGATGATGTAAGGGTATAGGAAAATGTATTTTCCTTAATGATTACTTAGTTTACTAACGTTATATATATTGACCTAAGACGGTCTTTTGATGTGTCTGTAGAGTTGTTAAAGAAGCAAAATCGGATTGCTTGTTCTTGAAGTGAAATGTGGTGGACCTAGTTAGTAATAATGATGAGGACACAAAAAAAAACCATAATATCTTGAACAAATTTCGACGTATCACTAGTTAATTGACGTTAAATTGTGCTAGCCAATCAAAAAGTGTGTAAATTCACTATCATTACATTTCCTAATTAGAATTTATATTTGTAAAAAGGACGGACGGTTAAGCCAACCAAGGTTGTCGTGTCACACGTTCCAAAATCAAAAGCAAAATATACCCGAAATTCGCTTATTAAGCCCCATTATATTAATTTGAATTGTCGTATAAACCCAAAAGTGCCAACACAACTGCGCAAACGAAAGCGTTCACTTTCGCCGTGTAAACAGACCCGTGACATTAGCTGCTTCCGCGCCCGTTAGGTTGGCATTGTCGCTGCGTTTTGTTTCGTTTATCTGTTTCGTAATTATAGGGTCGTGTGTTTGCTGGGCGTTTCGTTTCTGCCTTGAGTGGATTTTTTCCTTTTTTAATCACACTTGTCAAATTAGGAATTATGTAAGGATGATTAGGTAACCTGTTGAAAAATCTCATGGAAAGCTTGGTTGGGAGTATAGTGATGATGATGAATGGAGTATAGTAGACCCAAATTGTAAAACTGTATATTTTTATTCAATGGTTACCACCACTTATTATTTTTAACTATTTCAGCGCAAATTAAATCAGTGGGTGACGAAGAAATAAGTTTTTTACCGGTTAATAAATTTCAAGACGCCCTTTTTGTAAACCTGGTACTTAGAGGAAGTAAAAAAGTCACAGTAAAAACTGAGAATAGAAATAACAGAGAGTATGGAACTATGGTAAGATAGACTGGAAGTATAAGTGAAAACATAACTCATGAACGGGCAAACACTTTTCTGTTTTCAGAATTAGATTTCATTCTTAACGTCACCATGGCTTTAGTAATACAGTCGAAACGTCGAGGTGAATTTTTGTATATTATAGGAAGTAAATTGCTACGCCTGTTTTAGTACTTTAATCCACGTATATTGTTTGCACCTATGTGTGTCGACAATACTGTCAAAATAATATTTCCGGGAATCGCCTCTCACTCCAGTCAAGAGCCTACTTTAGAAGGGAAGTTGGCAGGGCGGATTCAATCTTTTTCACTCGCTGATATTATAAAGGTATTCGCTTTACCACTTCACTCTATGGCTTTATATTATATTTATGATATTTCTAGGATAAAACACTCAACAATTCGTTTAACATGATGTACGCATTGCTGTTCCGGTGTGGGGGGATAAGTCAACTGGTGAAAAGACTTACATAAATGCATTCCATCTTAGACCTCAGGGTTGGCAACGCTACTGTGAAGTATATGAAAGTTATCAAAACGTTGACAATACGGAAACTCATCAAAGGCAATATCGTTTTTATCGTGTAGAATTTCAGCCCTAAATAATATTGTCGTACCCTGGCTGGTCATTGTGCTATTTCTCTGTAATGATTTTGTTTGGTGGACAATAAAGTGTTTTGTGTTCTATTGTAGGTTTGCAACTTTGCATTCACTTTACCTAAATGTACAAGTCAGAATCGGCACCAGTAACTTAAACCGGTTCCGAAAACCTCGGGGTTGCAAGTATAAATAACGTGAAACAAAAGCTCGCGCGTGTTTTTTTAAACTGTCGATCCTATCTGAAACGTGGGCCGGCGTAAACACCGAAAGTGAAACCGGCCCATTGTGCCGGTGTCACGGCCGCCGGGTCATCGAGGCATGGGGATTGTAAACAGACTGTTTTTTACGGCTCGTTTACAGGCAGTTACGGCGAGCCCGGCTCACTTAAGGCGCAAGGCTACGGGATGTAAATGCTGAAACTATACTATTAACAGAGTCTGGCAAATGAAAGCGTGACCTGAGCAAAACACGGCAAATTAAAAAAATATACATGTGGTAAAATGATTTGATAGAGTCTGGCGAACGAAAGCGTGACCTGGATCAAAATATTTTTTCTCTACTATAATTATTACCACATGTATATTTTTTGAATTTGCCGCGTTTTCTCAGGTCATGCTTTCGTTTGCCAGAATCTAGAAAAGTAGTTCGTCTCCGGCGTTTTAGGAGTTTCTGTTACCTATTACGCAACCAAACGCGGCGATGGCGCGGCCCCTACTAAACCGGCTTGGTTCGTCCTGTTGACTTTGCTTGTGGTGGCTCGCGGCGCGTACCTACGGTCGAAGCACGCACACATGCACGCCGCGCGATATACCTTTGATTGAAGACGAACTACTGTTTAGCCTGTGGCAAAACAGACTGGAAAAACAGGGCTGTTTAGAATGAAATTGGCAATATGATCCATTTTTTGAAAACATTGATGCGTAATGGGGTGGTGTAGTAGGAGCACAGAGTATGTTTAACTTAGATAAACGCCGCTTTGTTAGTAGAGCGCCTTCTGTAGGTACTTACTCATTCTGTGGTTTTCAGAAGTAAAGGTTGCTACATACGCACCGGTTTTGATTCAGTTTCGGTTAGGGTAGCCGATTAAAAATCGGATGTCTCAGTACTTAATCAGATTTAACCAAGATTCTCTTAAAAAGATCCCTTTTTAATTCCTCAAGGAAATCTGCCCATTGTGCCGGTGTCACCGAGATCGTCGAGGCATGGAGATTTTATACGCGGCATGTTTACATGCGGCAATTTCGAGGAGTTAAGGTCGCTACAGACGCACCGGTTTTGATTGGGTTAGTGTTAGTGTTGTCACGTGGAAATCCTAACTTGGCCATACGAGCTCACGAGCGTGTGACTGTTGGTTTTACCAGTTAACTTCGTGGACCCAGCTAACCAGTACGTTATTACTTCTCGGACTTATGAAAATTCTGATTTTCGATACAATTGGATACTTGCATAACTGAGACGCGCTGCTTAAGGCGACGGGTAACGTTTTTGCATATTATCCGCAGATAACTTAAATTTTTGTTAAATTAGTGCGTCAACCTAATTTAATGGTATTTTATCAAAAAGAAAAGAAAATAACAATTTACAATCTAAATTTCAGGTAGACGTACTAATTAAAGAGATATTTGATATATCCGTGATGGTAATATCGATTTTGAACCTATAAAAAAAAAACTCGCATAAAGTTCGTATTGAAAGACGATTGCCCCACCCGCCTTAATAAAATGGCTTTAACATGTAGGTATGCTTGTTTTGTTAGAACGGTTACTTTTATTAATAAACATAAAACAGACAATTCCCGAGTGAATACATTTTCGCAGACGGAGTAGTTTTATTGATACCTGATGATTAATATCGAAAATAGATCGGATTTTAATAATTTGTCAATGAAGACCGCCTTCCGGGTGATGTTCGATCAATAAATAACCCAATAACCTTCGATTTTCAAGCTCCGAGCCATATTATGTTAACGTCATTATTTTAAGGTGGTCAGTTTTTGTAAGTACTATTTTTACTAAATCTGTGCGGCATATTAATAAATAAACATAAATAACTAGGGCTTGTTGTTTCGGTGTAAATTTATATATTTTTTTAATAAAAAATCTAATATGTTATTTATGATTTTATATTGTACACGTTAAAACGTGTATAATAAATTGTAAGATAGACTTCAACAGGCGAAAGTATTTTTATTGAAAAATAGAAGAAATTTAGTTCTAAAAGTGGTGGAAGCGTTATAAAGAAATAATTTCATTAATAAAACTGACATTATATTGGGCTGTTCTAAGTATGAAAGATAATCCAAAGAGCTGGATAAGTATAAACAATTAAATTACCAATAGTATCAAATCTAATAAATCATTAAATACTGTACGAAAATTTGTAGTTTGTAAGTAGTCTCATGTTACTTTACATTTAAACTATGTTTAACATCGAAGCTTGATTCGTTTAACTTTATACTTTCTTAAGATAGGTACGAGAGAATTAATTTTGTACGAATTCGGCAACCTTACGTTTCGTTTAGAAGGGTGTGTAGTGTACGTACTTGTTTTATTATTTATTTTCAGCGAGACACCCACTTACATGTAACTTGTACGCTATAATGGGTCAACCATTGTATCTTCGTTGACGAAGCATTTGCGAGTATACCTTAGAGAGTAAACACGTCAGAAATTTGCGAATGTAATTACCATTTAAGTGATTATTTCTCGTGATTTCTTATCAAACGATGTACACTTCTCTGCTGTCTTATTCCTCGTTTACTTTTTTGACTGAGGGTCCCGACAAGAATTGACTACAGCATTTTTTTAAATAGTGTTCTGAACAAAATCGTGTTTATAGAGGTTTTGTCTCAAAAGCATACAATTTTCGGACCAGTGGTCGGAATGACGTCATCTTTGTTTTTTAAGCCTAGCACTAGCTGTGACGTAGAAAAGGCCATGTGGCGTTTAAGCTCTTTAGCCACTAGCAGAAATTTGTTTATTCATTTTCCCCGAACGTCCTCTAGTCTTGTAGTTATGTACGGATAATTTTGATGGAATCGTGTGTCTTAGGTACACGAAGAAAGCCGAAAATTATTAATAGCTCCGACGACTACCTAAAAACCACATTTCAAGGTAACCGCTCTATTTGCGAGTGTTCGAGTACATTCAACTGGCTTTGTTCGAGGTCCATACAAAAGCAAGACAAAGTTGTATTACCTACTTCAAATCTAACTTCTCTTTAGAACCAAACATTATGACTTGTTGACTATTTTGACTATTATTTTCTTCTACATTTTATATGGCAGACCTCATGCCTGTTCATATGTCAAGACAAAGACAAAGTAAGGAAGAGTCTTTATCTTCCATATTAAATACTTTAGTATTGTTAACGTTATGGCTCTTTATTGTATTGTCATGGCAACGATCCTGCGATATGCTTTATTAACCGACTTCAAAAAAAGGAGGAGTTTCGCGTTCGATTATTTTTTTATGTATTTTCCCCGACTACACAAAGACCGCTGGGCAGATTTGTTTTTTTGTTAGATATAGTGGGTATACTTTCTAGTTGGTCCCATTTCCAGCACGTCAAGATCTGATGATGGGGTCTTGGAGCAATCGAGGGAACTCTTCGAATTTATTATAACAATAAATATACGTGGACGGCATAACAGTAGATATCATTATGATCATCATCAAATCTAATAATCATCTTCAAAAAGCAAGAAACCAAACCAAACCCCGAACCAAAAGCCGCATTCAGCTGGACTGACCTACCTATCATTTTAAAAGAAGATATTTCTTGCTTTGAGAAGACGGTTTTTTTAACATTTATATCATAACAGAATGAGTTCCCTGAATATATTATTTGGCTGATTTTTAAATTGGAAAAACAATTGAAATATTTTAGAATTACAGACAGCAATTATATTTACCTATTGCTACTAAGCAGGTACATACTAGTATAATTTAAATAAAACTTGTTATATGTTTTTTTCATATGCAAACAGAAGGCATACATGAGCTGTCAGTCCGTCATAAAAAATTAAACACCGTGGGACGGTATCGAAAATCTTCAACAACATTTGAAACATTGATCCAATTACCATGCCAACCTGTTCCTTTCTAAGTTTGTTTGTGTTTGTGTTGGAAACTTGATAGTAACTTGAAAACAAAGGCACACGGCCTACTTCTAATTCCGCGTTACACCACGCCTTGTCGCTTGGCGATATAGTGACGTAAAGGCCTAGGTTAGGCGAACGACCTGGCGAGGCCATTTGGTCTATTCCGCGATTACCCAAACACCAACATCAATTTACCGTCGAACCACCAAATAATCAACCAAGTTCCTCTGTGGTTAGCTTTTGACAGCTGCGTGGTTAAGTTTGCCGGAGTACCAGTTTATTAAGGTGATGTGACGCCGCGGATTTTTTAGAAGTTGAAGGCCAGACGGAGGTGTCTGTTCACAGCTGTTTAGAACCATTGTGTTTTATTTTGATTGGTTGAGGTTCTTTCTATTATTTTAGGGGTTTTTCAAGGGGTAATGAGAAGGGGATTTACTTTATAAGGGTTTTATTTATGTTGTGTATAATGTTAGTAACGAGTTGGTTTGGTGATACTATATGCAAACCTATGTTGACACTCTTTCAGTGCCTTTAGTGTTAGGATTTAAAGTTGATCAGTAGTTAGCTGAAATGCCGCCGGTGAAATTACTAGCATACTGGCATTCCTAGTCCTCAGGGTTGGCAACGCATTTGAGTTCTCAGGATTGCATTCTTGAGATTATAGCCTTGAGAATTCAAATGTCAATGGGTCGCAGTTCCACTAACCATCAGGTGGCCGTAGTACTCGTGTGCCTTAACCAAGCCATAAAAAAACCTGAAGGAATGATTAAAAATCATAAGCAATTGTTAGATCAGTGGCCCCAGACAAAATGCTTTACGAGAACGTTATCGTTATCGAAATTGTATAGAATGAACGTAAGCTGCCAGAGCTCTGTTTTATAAAGCTTCAAATTACAAGCGGAAGTCTCTTTCTAACTCCTCAAACCGAAGAAATACTGGAAAAGGGCCGAATCTTCAGTACCCGAAACCGACGTGCAGCATGACTCGATGTATGAATGTGGAAAAGCGAGAGAGATTTGTCAGGATCGTAGCTGGTAGAAGAAGTGGTCTCTGCCTACCCCCCTGGGAACAGGCCTGGTTTGATGTATGTACGTGTAAAGTGTCGCTTGTAATTTGTAACTTGTAGCTTTACAAAACATGGCCCTGACGGTCGCGTCGAATACTTATGTCAATATTTTACCTAAACGGTTTTCGAAAATCGATTAAGAACGAAATGTATCATATTATTTTCGATTCGATTTTCTAATTTTAACAGTTTTTTAAAAGATAGGTTATGTATGACTTGGGAGAAGTATGATCTAAAATAGAATTATGACTGAAAATAATTATGGTAGACAATATAGACCTAAATACGATCGGCACTTGTCTAAAAAAATAAAATTGTACCTCGGAATAGTACAACCAATAGTGCTTTTGAGGTGTTATGGTTTTGTTTTTAACTCCGCCGCCATTACTGTCAAGTAAATAAGAGCTATCGGAACGTTGACTATATGATAACATGCTAAAGGCAATATAGTTTTATTGTGTAGAATAAAGGTCGTGGTTGCTTTAATTTTCTACAAGAAATAAAGTATGTTTTATCTCGTTTTTAACAAAGTTAATATAACCAGATACACTTATTAAATGGCATTTAGTTGTAATGTTATTGAGAGAAAAGTTCGTTTTGACTAATTAGGCATTAGATACGCGTTGAAGAATTTTAGTATATACAGGGTAATTTTTTTATCAGTGCACAAAGTTTAACATATGATTTTGTATCGTTAATATAATATATTACGACGGTAAAACGAGTTATAATTTTTTTTTTTTGCTGCATTTTATCTTCTTGTGTGGACACAAACTCACACTAGAAATGATATGACATGGGTTGTCATGCTGTAGGTATGCGATCACTGTATTGGTATTCGATTCAAATTTCATGTACAGCTTATCAGTTATCAGACAACAAGCCCCTCTCCTACTGATATTCTAAATTTGAAATTTCATTTATTAACTTACTTAACAACACTCCCCTCTCCTCGCACCCCTGCATTAGAGGGTCCATGAATCGATGATTGTCGTTCTTCTTCTTCTTCTTTGTCGGTATCACTCTTGACAGAGTGGTCGTGGTCATCACTTCAGGTGTTGGTGGCAAGCTTCACAACACGCCGCCACTCTTCTCTGATAGCCGCCTTCCTCGTGCATTCATGCAGTGATGATGAGCCATTCACTGCCGCTTTTATCTGGTCAGTC
Organism: Acleris holmiana; assembly: GCA_949316455.1. NCBI lineage: Eukaryota > Metazoa > Arthropoda > Insecta > Lepidoptera > Tortricidae > Acleris > Acleris holmiana. Next base: position 3,144,474 of record OX438772.1, read on the forward strand.
CACCTCATAGGCGATCTCATAGGTGGTCGTTAAGTTAGTGCAATCATTGAATCAGCAATATCTCTAATATTTTTTAAGCTAGAGTAAAAATAACACAACATGTGTTATTGATTAACAATAGCGAAGCAAATATTAAAAGTTGTGCACCTATTAAAAAAATACCCTGTACAACGAATTTTGTAAGAATGTACAATATGAAGCAATATACTGGTTTAGTGTATTTATAGGTAGTAAAATCCATTTACAACATCGATAGGAATATGAAATGAATTAAATAAATGAGTAGCTATGATATAAACGTAATCGTAAATCAATTGACCCCGTGACTAAATCCAAAGTAAACACTTAAGCTTCCTTCAAAGGGAAAAACATTTTTGTGATCCTCTATTTGTCGTATTTATTTATGATCTATATAACTGCTTCTATACACTGAAAATGAAATGTACTTTTTTACGTACTGGCATTTAAGTTTTCATCGAAAAAAATAACACTGACCATGTGCGAGTCGAACTCGCACACGAAGGGTTCCGTACCATTTTTGTATTTGGGACCCCTGTAATTATTTTTTTAAAGAATTTTTCATTATTCGCTATTATAGCGGACTACTAAGTGAGTAATACTTTTTTTTTCTTTCTACTGTTAAAGAAATACAGCAATTGGTAAGGTACAGCAAAAACGCCTAAACATCACGTTTTATGCATGGGCCCGTTTAAATTTGAATGTAATTTTATGTAAGGGCTATAGTACACACTGAACTCTGTGAACATTCCAACTGTCTACCCATTACGATAAATAACATAGGTACAGCCCGTTGACAGACAGACAGACGGCGGCGGAGGCTTAGTAATAGGGCGTTAACACCCTTCGGGTACGGAACCCTAAAAGGCTACCTCTGACTTCGTCACGTCACGCCTATCCCCGTTTCCTATATCCCCCTTTACTCTTAACACCACAGAAATATGAACTTTACGATCCTGGAAGCAAAGGTATTTCTCGGATGCAGTCCAAACAATTCACGTAATGATGAACATGACCATAATTTTTTATTTCAGGAAAAAATAATGATGGCTTTTGTAATGGCCGCGTATGGCCCTTTTTATGGTGGTAGTAAAAATTAAAATGCGTCCAACTTCCGGGATTACACTAGGGATATCGCTGGAGTCGGGAATAAACAACGGGACAGATAAAATATTTTCATCTCACGAGCTCAAAAAGCCCTTTTTGTTTGTTTGATATCTATTGATAAAATAGCTTTTTAACCGCATGTGAAGAAAGAGTTTTGACATTTGAAGGCAGCTTTAGTGATATTTGACAGCTAACAAAACGTAAAACGTCAAAAGTGCTGAAATTTTAACTTCATAATTAATGAATTGCATCGAGCAAAAAACACTATATAGATAGTCTTACAACTTTATTTTAATTCATAACTATCAGAATTCAACATTAACCTTCATTCTTGTCGTAAAACCGGATAAAATGTTCGGAGAGTTCAAGTAAGTCGATGTGCTAACAAAACTCATCCGAAATAATAAAAAAAAACTCCAAGTCAAAACTTTTCAATTAAGCCGTCGACGTTGAATCTTCGCATGTTTTTCTAGTTTGTTTTGTTATTAAAAATGAGTGATTCGAGTGACGAAGACGTATTAACACCTGTGGTATTACGGGAATAATTGATAGTACAAACCATTTTTAGGGTTCCGTAGCCAAACTAGGAATCCTTATAGTTTCGCCATGTCCGTCCGTCCGTCCGCAGCCTAGCGCAGAGACTCTTTGTACTAGAAAGCTGTAATTTGACATGAATATGCATATTAGTCACGCAAACAAAGTGGTACAATAAATAGTAAAAAAAAAAATTTTTAGGGCACCTCCTCTACACGTAACATGGGGATGTATTTTTTTTTGGCGTCTACCCCATCGTGTGGGGTATCGTGGGATAGGTCTTTCAAAAATGGGGTTGTAAAAACAGTTTTTCGATTAAGCAAACCGTGTATAAAATATTAAGCTTTAAAGCGCTAATTTTTGTTAGACTCAAGTGTCCCTCCCCCTACAGCCAAAACTACAAATGCTAAAAATCTGAAAAAAAAACTTAAATGTAAGGACATATACCTAACGAATTTTAAGGAAAACTATCATGACTAAGTAGACATCATTGGTTCTTGAGATACAGGCGATTAAAGTGTTTATACCTACTAAAATCATCTTTTGGCACCAATTGACTTTAAATAGAAAATTAGTTATTACTTGTTGATTTTTATGTTTGTAGTACTTAACGGCTTCGGAACCCTATACTGAGCATGGTCCGACATGCTCTTGACCGGTTTTTTTTTATTTTCCTCGCTGTAGTGAGGTGAAAAGTTTTGTGTTATATAGGGGTACTCGTTTCGCTCGTGGTCAATCATAGAATCCTTTTACTAGCTCGTGTTTCAAATGAACACTCGCAGGTGAAATACATCTTTCCCCCCTTGTATAATAAATAACTATTGGGTGGCCATGCATAACGTTGGCGATTTTCGACCGCTGTTAACGCTTCTGTAAGGTATGGAGTTGACATCGAGCGATCGGTCATTAGTTTACCTCAATCTACATTTTGTCGATTCATGAAAATCACTACCTAAGCCGTTGATCCTCTAATGTATGTATGGAGTTGCCATTATTTGAGTGACCTTATTATAAACTTTGTCACCGATGCGTCTTGATCTCAAAACGACTCTGTATCATAATGCCAAGTACCGAAATACCTTTTTTTTTCTCAAAAGACAGGATCCGTATTTTATCCCAAAGCGCCTAGAATCCAAAATTTCCTGATCCCAAAACACCTGAAATTTTAATAAGTTGGTTCTTCCAAGAACCAGGACTCTTCGAACTGTCAATATTTACTTATTTGACAGTTTAGACATTCTCTCTTTTAGATGTTTTGGATTTAAGTCAGTTGTATCATATTTCAGGTATTTCCAGAACAAATTTAAGTAATAAATGTCATAATGTGACTACGTCAATTTGAGATTTAGGTCAATTAAATATCACGGTTTGATAAAATTTATAAAATTCAGTCGTCATGGAAAACCTACTCTAATTCGGTCGGTCGTTAGGATTTAATTAATATTTAGTAGTGGTCATTAGGGGTGATAACCCCTTATTAAAATGAAGATTACAGTTTGGGATGATGTTTGGTGACTTTCTGAAGTCAAACGATATTTAGGACTAAACAACGTCAAATATATTGGCTTTTGTCGTGATATTTGGCTACTTTCGAAGTACCAATGAAATGTTAGTTAATAGATTAAAAATCCTTAGCTTTTGCGTTATTATGAAACCTTGCTTTTTATACAAGTGTGCTAAGTGTTATCTAAATCCAATCAGCATCATGGGATTTGCATACGTATAATCAATAACGAATGTTCTACTCTATGGGCATTTTCAAAATGAAGTGTACACACCCTAGTTGAGAAAAATTAAGAAACGTTAATTGTTGTCAGTTTTGTGACAACATTAGCCATATAAATGTATGGCTAATTTCGTCACAAAACTGACAAAAGTTAACGTTTTTTAACTTTCCTCAACTAGGGCACACTTTATAATGAAAATGCCCCTATGAGGTTCAATAAATTCCGTCAATAACAAGTGTCATAGGCCATGTTAGAGTTCGTTATACATTTTAATCGTCGCCATTAGGATTTTAGTTGATAATACAACATACATGGAATTATACAAGAGTCTCTCCAACCGCAATTCCTCTGAACTAATAGCTTAAAGCTATAATGAACGTAGGCATACAATTTTTTATAACTGATCATCTGACTAATAACTGATCTCCATCTAACAGTGCCTCCCGTTATTCCGTTATTTTTTTTTATGGAAAAAAGAAGCATGCACACAGGGCTACTTGATGGTAGGTAATTGAGATCTAAAACACTATACATTTGCAATCTTAATACTACAATCTCTAGACTGCCAATGCGATGCCAACTCTGAGGACCAAGATGCAATTACTCAATGCTAGTAATAACACTGGTTGTCTTATCACACCAGAACACAACAATGCGAATGCTGCTTGGCGGTAGGTTAGCCTTTTGACCGCCAGGGCCCCCTGCTACTTCTGTGCCCCTGACGCGAGCAACGTCTTATGCCGCAACCGCGCCGGTACAAAATGTATGGAGCGTACCAAGCGCCCAGCGTCCCTGGCACAAAAATCCGATGACGTGATCTGCCGTTTGGTGGTTAAAGGGTTAAAGGGTAAGATGGTCGTGACAGGGCAGCACCACTACTAGTTAAAGAGGGACACTCTACCTAATTTATCGCTGTTTTATGCTGGTTTAAGTGCTAGCCTACACAGCTAAGCCCCAGGTTGGAAGTAATTCAATTACCCACGGTCCATTTAATGCCAATTTAATTTGACGCCCTTCTACCCACGCGTGTACGGGGGCTTATTCCTCTTTCATGACGTATGTTGTTTATTTATTGCCTTCTTCACGTTGCTGGTTCTGCGTGGGACTTGGGGCCGTATTAATAAACTGATCTCGACTGCAATGCTCGGCTCAAGATGCGTTAAAAATGACAGCTATCCCCTGACAGTTACTTTGAGCTATCTTGTGACGGGCTTCGCGGCCTAGATAAGTTTATTAATACGGCCCTTAGTCTGTCGAGCGAATGGTGACCGCGACCGTATAGCTGAGTTTTTAAAATGGCAACTCTAATATCTGTAAAACTGATAGAGTCATCCCACAATAACTCTGCAATGAGGTGACAACAGTAGAAATCTTATGTTTGTATATGACAATACTGGTTCTTGGTCACACAGTACGTTTTGATACTTGTTTTAAATCTAATTATAATGTGCTACGCGCGGAGATATACCTATGTTTCCTTATTATGAACTACGCGCGTGGCGATTGTATATTTCCCGACCATCCTAACTCTATCTATGGATCCTTACTTCTACGAGTACACTAATATTATAAAGAGGATGAATTTTGAATGTCTATAAAATAAACTCAAAAACTACTGGACCTATCCTATCTTATTTCTGTGTACTCGTATCATAAAAGATGAATAATAATATAAAATAACACGGAAAGTACTTATAAAATATCAAGAATTTATTGGGGACTTACTCGTAGAGTGAGAATTAAATGTAAACATTGTTCCTTTTGCTTACGGACGGACTCCATTTCTTCTTTTGCATTTTGGAATGAGTTATCATCTTGAAAATAAGTTCTAGAAGTTCTAGAACTCCACTTTTCACTCACAAGAAAACCTCAACAAAATATCCACGTAATACCAACTGATATGTCATGTTAGAGTGACATGAAAGAACACAGATTATAAGGGTATTTTATGGGATGCCGTTTAATATATCGTGCAAAGTTATTGTGGGATGACTAATAAGTAAATATGGCGGTGTTTTACGTACAAGCTGCATAGGCTTCTTATATATCCAAAAACACGTTATTTCAGTGAACAATTAGTCTACAAAACTTAAGTGTCATAAGTTTATGAGATTTGACACCTAAACATTTTTTATTTGCAATTTTTACTAGGGGCTCGACTCGCTTGATAGACTTTAGTTGGCTCTGTGATTATCGTGGTGGTAGGACTCTGTGCAGGGTCCGTCGGGATCGCTACCACTCTTATCCATTAACCACCCGCCAAGCAACAGTGTTCGCATTATTGTGTTCCTGTGTGGGGATAAGATAACCGGTGAAATTACTAGCATAGAGGTATTCCATCTTAGTCCTCAAGGTTGGCAACGCGTTTGAGGTCTTAGGATTATAGTCTTGAGAATTCAAATGTCCATGGTTCTCAGATTCCACTTACCATCAGGTGGCCTGAGTGCTCGTGTGCCTTCTCATTAAAAAAAAAAAACAAGTGACCGATTTATTGTGATGAAAAGTTGTATAATATACAGGGCCTTTATTCTACTCTCTAAATCCATATTGGCTTTGACGTGTTATCGTATTGTCATGTTTTGAAAGCTCTTATTTACTTGACATAATCGCCCTTCTGTTTGCCTACCGGTTAAAAATACGTTTTAATCAAGCGATCTCCTTATTGGTTTTTGTAAACACATTTGATGCCAATAACGCGATAAGGGGTCCGTTTAGTATGCAAATTAGGAAGTCTGGCGCCGAATTGATTACGGATAGCCGTTATTTTTCGAACGCCAGTATTCTATTTCCTTTAAAAGCATATAAATTAGAGATTTTTGAAGTTTATGTTGGTTTCTTTAGGAGAACGTGTCGAAACTTTTTTTATTGTGGTGGTCTTGCATCGTCGTAGGTAAGTGGGTAAGGATGAAAAAGTTGGCCACGCTAACTCACTGAATTAAATTTTCTATGAAACTTTACCGTTGTGACACAAAAATTAGCCATACATTTGTAGGGATAATTTTCGTGTCACAACGGAACTATTTTCACTTTTGTTGTTTGTATGGTCCTTACCCAAGTATAAATATTTTTGGTTTTTTATTAATTTGCACTTGCGTTCAATTCGCTGTTCATCTACGCATGATATTTTCATTTTATAGTCATTGTTTATATAATGCTACTATAAGTATTGATATTGTCATTAGAAATTTAAAAAAAGTCTGACTTTAAGTTTCTCGCGGCGTTTCTTTATAGCAGTGGTCTGGGACTTGGGGAGCGCTGGTAAATTGAGACGTGCAAAAGTGCCCGTGCGGCCTACTTACTTGATTGAACATTTTTATCTTTTTTTATAGCGTACAAGTCTAGGTCAGATGAAGATATACTAAAATGCACTAATATCTATTCGGTCATAGTGTAAAATATAAGTTCATCATCATAATATATATTCATGATATAAGTCGAAAGACGTCCAGAAGCGCGTAGACCTAACCCCAACGTGCTTCTGTTTAGTCCACAACAGAAATACTCTTTTACCGACTAATTGCCCTCGCGTGTGATATCTGTGGAGGTATTTCTCTAATAAGTCCGTGGGAGTGTCCATAAATAATTCGACATTGGCGAAATATTCATATTCATATTCATATTCTTTATTGGTAATAAATACATTACATGTAAATTTATAATTATTACTGTTATTATATTAATAACTAATAAAATACATTAGGTTGTTCCCTTACGACTATACATTTCATTAAGGTTGTAGAACGCCTGCTCGACAATCAATTTTTTAAGCTTACTTTTAAATAGTGGAGCGCTTTGCGCTGTGGTAATGTCATCCGGGAGGTGGTTGTACACTTTAGGACCCATGATGTGGATAAGCCTCTGGGATTTAGCCAGTTTGTGTGTGAATACACCTTAACAGGAGTGAAGCCATTATTTAAAATTAGAATTGGGATTATGAGTGTGTATCGTGATCATAGGTATTATTATTGTGAACCTGTACAGTCGTCCATTTTTTATTTCTTGTTTTTCTGTATTTTGTTCGTGTTCCCAGGGGTAGACTAGCGCTGGAATGAGTTGGGACCGTTTTACAGCAACTGTCTATCTTTGTGTTTTTTGTTCTTGTATGTATGCTATGTATGTATGTTAACTCTTTACATACATGCATAACATCACGCCTTCATTCCCAGGGCCCCACCCTGTTATGTATGTAGGCAGAGCTACAGAAATACCAACAAATCTAAAAAGACTTGTTGATAACTCTATAACCACATTTTGCCCAATCAGGCGAAAATGTTTACCAGTGTATTAGTGACAGGTTGCAAGCATTTTATTCCCTCAGTCGCCTCTTACGATACCCACGGGAAGACATGGAGTGGCAGTATTCTAATCCGGAAACCAAACGGGCAACATAAACTTACTATATTTAAACATTAACAATTGTGACTTACTGCTACTGATTAGTGAGTGAAGCCCCAGTATTTCTACAACAATATTAGTCTAAATCGCAAAGCTTTCTGCTTCATAAAAAGGAGTATTTAACTTTGATAAAAACTAAACTTATGTACAGACAAAATTCTAGCGTTAAACTTAAGTAAACGTCGAGTAAACAAGGCGGAACTGGGGAAATTTGGTGCATTTCCGCTGATTAAAAGCACGGGCTTGAGAATTGTAAATTAGTGTTGGCGGTTTGCCAGGGTTCGGAACACAACAGGATTGCAACTAGTACAAAAAGGAATAAGTCATAAAAGTAGGTTTAGGAAATTAGTGGTTTCGTAAACGAAGTCGTGCAACGGAGCATTTAACACAATTGCTCAAATATATACAGTCTCAGTATGTATCTATGTAAACTCTTTGTTGCACTTAAATATATTGACAAATCAATTCGTACAGCCAATCAATTTGGTACCTAAGCCACTATAGACTATTTTAAAATCACGTTGTCAATCTAAACGTAAAAGATGTTTTTGTAGCCATAAAAAGCTAACAAGCAGATGGATCACCTGATGGTAAGTAGTTACTGTCGCCCATAAACATCAGCAATGCCAGGGGCACATCCAAGTTGTTGCCTTGCAGTGAATACTTTTTTTAAGTCGCGTTTATAGGAGGACATATCGTAGTGCTGAGGAAACATCGTGGAGGGAAGTTCATTCCATAGTTTCAAAGTACGAGGAAGAAAGGAAGTTAAAAAACGGACTGTAATCGATTTTAATGGTTCTAAGTATGGACCGGTCGACTTCTTGTAATTTGTTTTTCAACGTGGCCTGGGAATCTTATTGGTCGACTGTACACGGAAAAGAAAATAAGAAAAATGTACAAAGGGGAAGTTATCCCTTTAAGAGATCTTTTTCAGTAAACCCGTTAAATTTTGTCTTTATGTTTTTGGCCACCTGATGGTAAGTAGGATCTAAAACCCAATAGACATTTGCATTCTCATGATTAAAATCTTAAGACTGTCAATGCGTTGCAAACCTTGAGGACAAAGACGGAATGCCTCTAAATGCTAGTAATTTTAACGGATGTCTTATCCCTACACCACATCACAAAAATATCTGCCCTTACCGGGATTTGGTCCACTAGTTCAAAGGCATACTACCAACTAGGCCAACGTGTCGTCAACGCAAAAGAACAGAGACCGTAGTATAAAGTGCCCTTTCACTGAGTAGATATACAAGTTGGCAGATTGTTTTATGCCATGGACGAAAAACGAGCTCGCAGACTACCTGAATCAGAATCAAAATTATCTTTATTCAAACATCACGCCTTCATTCCAAGAGTGGGGTAGGCAGAGCTACAGTAATACCAACAACTCTAAGGAGAATTGTTTGTAACCCACATTTTGCACAATCAGGCTAAGATGTTTACCAGTGTAACTCTTTTAAAACGTCGCAGTAGCGACTTAGCCGTTTACTGCAGATTAAAATCGCGACCGATCAGAGAAGAACCTGTAAGAAACTGATGGTATCTCAAGACTGCACTGCGACCCTGAAAACTAAAATGGAATACCTCCATGGTTGTCTAATCGCCACACAGGACCACAGTGAACAGTTGAAGGTGGTTTAACCCCTCGTATGCGAGAGGTGAAAAAAATATCAAGTTCTAGTCTCTTCCGATTACGATATAGTCCGAAAAAATAAGCTTTAAAACATTACAAAAATATATCCAAAATTTGTCAGCAGATCTGCTCCTAAGCATATGAGAGGTTAAGAATAAGATGGTGGTAGCGATCCAGACGAACCCTGTACGACTGCCACTTACCACCAACGCTATCACATACACTCAAGCTGTTTAGATAAACCGCATACATGTACTCGTAATGCACCGCGTGCATGTGTGCGAGTCACGTGCACACACGTGGGTGTAATTGATTTTATTCGCTACGATTGTGATAAAATTCCTTCATCGTAGTTAAATGTCTGAACGGAGTGAAAGTGAATGTTACAAGACCAATTTAAACGTGTTCAAAGCGATAGCTGGAGGCTGGGATTATTTTATCAGACAATAGTCAACAAGAAGAGATCCCTTCAAGGGATAAAGTTCGCCGTTGTACGTGTTAATTTTGGCAGAGTAATGATTTGCATAAAAACGAATGTAGAAATTTCCATTTTGAATAAAACGAACTGCATAATTTTGATCTGTATAATAAACTCATTATAACAATTATTCTAGATCCGTCGGTTCATAGAAGGAAAGGTTAAAGAAGTTTTCTTTATGTTAAGGAGATGGTACACGAGCACTCAGGCCACCTGATGGTAAGTGGAATCTGAGACCCATAGACATTTGAATAATCCTAAGACCTTAAATGCGATGCCAGCCCTGAGGACTAAGATGGAATGCCTCTATCCTAGTAATTTCACCAGTTGTCTTATTCCCACACCGGAACACAACAATGCGAACACTGTTGCTTGGTGGGTGGTTAATGGATAAGATGGTGGTAGCGATCCGGACGGATTATCAATAAGTTTTTTAGAGTCGTCGGTAATTCTGTAGCTCTGCCTACCTTACTCTGGGAATGAAGGTGTGATGTTATGTTTTGTATGTATGTAAGTTTATGTTCCAATAATTTAATATATTTCACGTTTATTGGGCCTAGACCCAGATCACCAAAATATGCCGACTTTAACATTATGCGCCGTTTGAACAAGACACATTTCTGCCTTCAACACGATTTAGGCTATTACATCAAATAGTATGACTTAAACATTAGGCCGTGTACCTATATGGGTAGACGTTTTAAGGACACAGCCTTCTCGACATTGATGGATGCCTGCTATTGCACAAATATTACATACACACAGGTCTAGACCAAATACAGCCTATTAGTAAGCCTTGCAGCAATGGCTGCAAATTTTAATCAAGTCCCGTCGGAGATGATTAATTGCTAATAAAAAGAGAGGAAAAGGCCAATACGTAGAAACTTATCATCAGTAAACATTAAACCACGACTATACATACATACATACATAACATCACGCCGTAATTCCCAGAGTGGGGTAGGCAGAGCTACAGAAATACCAACAACTCTAAAAAGACTTGTTGGTAATCCTGTAACCACATTTTGCAGAAGTAGGCTAAGATGTTTACCAGTGTATTAGTAACCACGACTATGTATGTTTTTTTTTCCGGATTTTGACCAAAAGGGTGCTCTGCTAACCGGCCCAAAAAACTAGAACGTTTGTAACGCCTCGACCAAATAAAAAACACGGATAGACATCTGGGCGGATACCGTAGGCTTAGCAATAGGGACCCGTGACAATAGTTTGAAATAATTAAAAACTCAAATAATAAAAAACTCAAATATTTTTTAAACAAAAAATACACATAAACACACAACACACAAACACACACACACACACTTTGTGTGTTTTGTGTGTACGAAACACACATATAATTTAGTTACTGTAGCATGTAGGCTTTATCTACTTAATTTAAACTCTTGGTTGAACGCTATAAAAGGTGGCGCACGAGTTGCTCCTAGATGAGACGATTTCGATACGACCGAGGAATTTAGTAATAAATCTGGACACCGCTGATATTTCTCAAAATTTCTAATAACTCAGAAAAATATTAAAATCACTAAATATACAAGGGAGGGAGCGTTTCGGGAAATCTTCTTTTCTTTTTCCAAGTATAAAATTAAAGTCGCTTTGCGTCTGTCTGTCTGTATATTCGCTAACTCCTCCTAAATCACGCAACAGATTTCGATGCGGTTTTCACCATCAGTTAGATGATTTTTCACATGGGGTTTTTTATGTACGTGTATGATAAGTACTGGTTTATGTACAGGTGTTACAGAAAACTCTCATAAACCGAGCCGGAGCGAGGGTGGATCACTATTGAGGCATAAATGTATATTTTTTATGTTCAACTCTTGCATAATTGCTTTTTTTCCTACTGTATCAATGGACCGAACTGATTAACTGAAGTTTAGGAACTCCTACGCTAGAGCAACAAACGCTTGGATAAATCATTTGACACTACTGATTCAGAACGCCAATTCCAAGAAGCAAATCTTAAATTTCTCACGATCAAATCAGTGTGGTCGACGTGATACTTGTGATTCATTGCTAGATGTTAATATGGATGGATTACAAAATGTTTTGGTACAGTCTGTAAAATAACATTTTAATCGGGACTATCTATATATTTGTAATTCATTTCGTAATGCTTTAGTTATTTGCATCGAAGAGAATCTGAAATATTTAGGTCATCCAAAAAATACGTGTAAGTCAAATACAAACTTAAAACAACGACTAAAATTATATTTATTTATAAAATTGGTACCTATCTTACAATTTTCTATGCTTATATATTGTTTTTAAGATATCCGAATTTGGATATAAATTAATATCAATTTCATCAACATAGAGCAGGGTTGGGATTCTACACGATAATAACAATGTCGTCTTTGACGTGTTTCCGTATTGTCTATGTTTTTATAACTCTTATGTCATTTACAATAATGGTGATTGTGACATAAACGATTCTAAAACACGTCAAACGCGATATCGTTATAACGCAGTAGAATAGAGGCCCCGTTTCTTTTAAACAAATTCTGCTTTCCAACAAGAAGAAGATGGAATCCAAACAAAGCAAAAAGTAATAGGTATCACAATGGTTTCGTTGTTACGGATGGGAATCGAACCCATGACAGTCTAGACGGTCGACGTCAAATAGCGTGACCACTGCCCCGCTCCCCCCATCGATGTTGTTAAACAAAGTTTTTTGCGGTGTCATTGTTTTGGTGCGCGTGAAAAAACGAATTGCTTTTTCGCCAGTTCTGATGTCATTTTAAAACTTCTTGAAAGTACGAATGTAATTACGTTGAGTATGATTTTGTTCAATAAGCGTGTGCATTGAATTTATTCTACCAGTGAGAGTCTAACTGCGCTTCCCAAAAGAGCACTGATGAAAAGTAACGCTGTTAACTCGGCTGAGATGAAAGTAATTAAATTACTAGCATAGAGGCATTCCATCTTAGTCCTCAGGGTCGGCAACGCGTTTGCGGTCTTAGGATTGCTGTCGTAAGATTATAGTCTTGCGAATGCAAATGTCCATGGTTCACAGATCCCACTTACCGTTGGGTGGCCTGTGTGGTCATAATAATAGTAAATAATAATTATTTATTTCAGATAAGGTCAATACAAAGTTGTAAGTAATACTTATAACGAAATGTTAGTGTGCTAAAAATTAATTTATTAAACTAAATAAATCATAGGGTTCCACGCCCAAAGCGAGCCCAGCGGGACCCTATTAATATGCCTACGATGTCCGTTCTAACTTTAATCAACTGTACTGAAAGTGAAATAATAAAAGGGAACCCCACATGTAATTTTTCAACGTATTTTTTTATCATCGAGCCTACATAGGGCTATCCGAGGGCTATTCCAGCGGTCAGACAACGCGGCCAGGGCGTAGTTGGGGCTGGCGCAGAGGCGGGTCTGTAGCGAGGGGCAGCGCATCCTCATGACGAACGCGAACCCGACCGAACATGTCGGCTGCTTATGAATTACTACCCCTATACTCTTCTACCGACGTCTGGGCAAACTTCTTGCCTTGGTGTTTTTATAAGCCCACATTATCGGGATTCGTCGAAGGTTCCCGTTACTCTCTCTTTTTTTCTTTGCGATATTGAAATCGAGGCTAACTCGAACCTTCGCCGAATCCCGATAATGTGGCCGTAGCGTTACAACATTGGTTACCATTGTACGCAGGTAATTTCCAATTAGGTTATTATGGACAATTGTGAAGAGTTGCTACTGGTATTGTTACCAGCAGCAACTCAGCAGGGCTTCGTTAATTAGGTACTAAAAAAGGTTGGTTATCAACATATCTATCACGCCACTCAGTAATCCTTACAAGGACCTCCAATCTTGCCGTGTGGCAATCGTCACGCGTCCATATCGTTGAACTAAGATTAAATGTTTGGGTGAACGGCTGGTGCGAAGGCCATGGATTGCTTGGCCAGTTTTTATAGCTTATCTACGCCAGGCGGTTATCGACCCACAGTTTGATTAAAAAATAAACGAGACAGGTATGGACGGTTTAAGCGCACTCATAAATACGTTACGTGATTGCTGTTTTAATTTAGCTTTGGATTTTAACTCTGGAACGTTCTTTTTGTACAATTACAATTGTCTGCATCTGAGATAGACGCAATTCTACATGTTAATCTTGCTAGTGCTATGCTATACACTTCAGAAACCTACCTTATCAATTGAGTTGTTTTGAAGCTAAGAGCCGCTCAAGGGGTCGGTAAACACGACGCAAAACACGAAATCGCTAAGAGTTTCAGGGCGACCTACAATTTCGCATCTCGATACCGATTCCGTGTTTTGCTGCATACACATCGAACCCTGGGGTTTTGGCTACACTGCTTAGACCGCGGACGCTCTTTCTGCTTTGGTTTTTCCAGAGCTTTTTTGGAACGGGAACGGGAAATGGAGTAGAGAAACTGCTCTTGATCATCTGCAACTAAATGCAACAATCACAGCCTTTCAAAATTGTAGAAAGGAGATAATTAGTGGCATTACAAACAAAGACGGTTGTCGCTTTAAGAGTTTTCTGCACTTGGCAATGTTTGGCACATATTAATTTTACGTTTCTCACATTAGACATATACAATATAAAGGGGGCATCGAGAGTGTCTTTTGACAAATAACAGCCAAGTGAAGTGCCGCCATTAGAGATTGGTTTGGGTAGATCAAATCCTTATTTCGCCGGTTTCTATTATTAAATAACAAAATATCCATATTATAAGGCTACCGAAGAAGTTGAATAAACTTGCTTTTGTTTTCGAAATAGTTTTTATTGAAGATTATATCTATCAATGATATAATTGGCATATCTTGATCTTATATTCATGCTATCTTACGAACGATTTGGCGAGAGGCGACAAGACCTTTATAATGCGTCCCATTTTTGGCGCTTCATATCCAGCTAACTAGCAGGGTACTGTCAGATGATAATCAGCTCCATGAATCGGTATAATTGCGTCTAAATAGGCGATGGTGTCCATTTTGGCGGTCGCCTTATGCGGCTTAAGGTAGGGTTTCTCTGCGGAAGCCAGCGGTGTGCATTTTAGGAAACGTTCGAGACAAATGTTAGATGCTAGTTGCGATATGAAGTGCTGCTCTGTGGACCTTTGACAGTCTTTGGTTGTATCAATGTATATATCATAGTACCTACAAGTACAGAAGGCGTTCTCAACAGTGCTTCCCATTCTAATAATATAATAATTCATATGCGTTTACTCGCAACCTAGCCCATACAAAAGTCACCCCCAGAGATTCAAACCGATGTATTTTTAACTTCGCGCTTAAAGTGGGGAGTGCGCTTAGCGTGCTTCAGTGTGAAGCATTGGGAAAACAGGAAATCTGCCGTGCTATTAAAGTCAATCTGCCAAAACCTGCAACACTCTTAAGAAAAATGCCTTAATAGTACCACACATATATCAGAGATTCCGTAGGAGTAAAAAAATATATATTTTCCAATAGTGTTAGAGAAATAAAAACAAAAAATCTCGAAGTCTATTTCAATAATAATGTGGACGTCAACAGATTTTATACAGATCATAATTATATAACGTAAAATACTCCAACGAAAATGTTAAGCACTTTATTTAGTGCATTCAGTGCATTGTCATAAATGTCATAATAAACCAAAAACTGAACAACAAATGACTAGTATGACAATGGCAATGAAAAGGTTTTAAGTATGCTCAACATTTTTATTGGGTGATCGTACAAACAGCCGGAATACACTGCCAAATTTTAGGGCAGTAATTGATAGGTTTACTTATGAGTTTAACAAATAAAAATTGATTCTCTATGAAGAGTTAGGTGAAATGTCGCAAATCTGCAAAATTCTGTTACTTCCGTAATTCGTCAACATAATGTGCCAAAGCAAAAATTCTACAGCAGAATCGGGCAAAATGGCAGAAATCTGCCGCATATGGTCACACTCCTCAATTAAGAGTCATTAAAGTTCGTCAAATCACAAGCTGCTTAATTTAATTAAAGTCGCAGCAGTTAATGAAGATCATATAAATATTAAATCTAGTGAATATTAAAAAAAACTGGTTATATTTAAGATCATCTTCCTCATCCTCCTGCCCTGGTCCCACACTAACTTGATCGGCTCCACTTGTTTTCATCTTCTACTCTGCTCTATCCGCTGTTAACTCCGTACTCACATCTTTCATACACGTTTCATGCTTCACAAAATGCATCCGAACATTTTCGGTCTTCCTCTTTCTTTATTTCTTTAAGTATTTATTTTTCCTTTCTTCTTTCTTTCTTTAAATCACACTCGTCACTTCTTTGCAAGGAGAAAGCAAACGAGTACTCAGGCCACCGCGAGATATAGCTGGTATTAAATAATAAAAAAATATAACATAAAATATAAAATATGAAAGAACACGTTACTGACGTAAGAGATATACTCGTACAGTGCGAAAGAGAGTGGAAGGGTCAGAAGGGGCTGCTCTACGGCGTAGTTTTTTAATCAAATCGAAGGGCCGAATCTTAAGTACCCGAAACCGATGTGAATGCATGACTCGATGTATGAATGTGGATGATGCAAAAGAGATTTGTCAGGATCGTAGTAGGTGGAAAGAAGTGGTCTCTGCCTATAAATATGTATGTATAGTAATTAAACCATCGATTAAGTTTTAGTTCTTAGATTTGTCATAGGTAATCAATCATCATTAACCCAATTGCATAATTAATATGACACATAAGTTATTCTAGTCCTAATGGTAATTCTATTCATAGATATTTAATATAGGTTAGTTCAATAAAATCTCTTTTTTTTTTACGGCATCAAGAAGGCAAAAGAGCACACAGGCCACCTGATGGTAAGTGGAAACTGTGACCCATAGACATTCGCATTCACAAGACTGCAATCTTGAGACTGCAAATGCGTTGCCAACCCTGAGGACTAAGATGGAATGCCTCTATGCTAGTTATTTCACCGGCTGTCTTATCCCCAAACCGGAACACAACAATGCGAACACTGCTGTTTGGCGGTAGGTTAATGGATAAGATGGTGGTAGCGATCCGGACGGACCCTGCACAAGGTCCTACCACCCACTACCGCACTTGATTAGTGTGTTAAAGGTTTCTACGTCTGCAATGTTCCCTGCAGTGTTCTAGGCATCTTTCTTCTCCTGTACTCCTTCATGGGTTCTTGGCACCAAATAAGTAATTGTTAACCAAGGGATAAGTGAACACTTTCTGCACCCAAAATATTTAGGCTGCACAAGCGCTAGCGACACGCAACTAACCTGCTTCTTAGGGTTCCTTAGCCTAAATGGCAATAACGGAATCCTTTTATAGTTTCGCCGCCCGTGTGTCACAGGCATTATTTATTCAAATACTACAAGATTGAAATTTGGAGTATAAGGTGTATTGTATAATTGGTAGTTAAATGTAGTTTTTTATTTAATTAATTTAATATTTTCGGAAATAATACTCTTTTCGTTTTATCCTATTTCCAATCAAAATAAAAAAACAACGGTACGCTTAATAAATACTTTCAACGAAAATTAATTTCAACATGATCAGATATACCCCTTTTGAGTTATTGCCGAAAAACTACGTTTCTCAAAATGACGTAAATGCCCTGAAGATAAGCTCTTTTGCTGGTGCACTTTTTGTGTTTGTCGTAACGGCTTTGGAACCATACACTGAGCATGAGATGCATTTGCCCGCTTTTTATCAATTTATTTGTGGATTATATTAGGCAACGAATTATCAGAAAATATAAAAGTTGTCTAGTAGCTCGTTGTGGATGTAGGGTTAGAATAGTGCCACTCCATGTCTTCCCGTGGATATCGTAAGAGGCGACTAAGGGAATAAGGGCTTGTAATGTTAGGCGATGGGCTTGCAACCTGTCACTTACACCATGAGTTACCTTAGCCTGTTTGTGCAAAACTTGGTTACAGAATTACCAAGTAGTGCTTTGTAGTTGTTGGTATTTCTGTAACTCTGCCTACCCCGCTCTGGGAATGAAGGCGTGATAGTATGCATGTATGTAGCTAGTTTAATAAACATTTGCATTCACCGACCCGGAAGAAACCCGACAGTAGATGATGTTAGTTTTATGCGAATAAGTTCGAATGTCCACATTTGCAAGCGTTAGCTAAATTATGTGTAGAGTCTAAATTAAGATGACCGCGCCTTTAAACCGAAGGTCTGAGTCTCGTCAGACCTGCGTGCTGTTTTAATTAAAATCACCCAGTATTTAAAAAAAAGCTTTGTTGTTAGGACGACTATTACTATGACTTGTGCTTATTGCTCAGTGTGTCCTTCTCGTTGCACCATTGTTAGAGGAAGAAATAAATAAATATAAATCAGGGGACAACCTCACACAAATTGACGACACGCTAGCCTAGTTGCCTTGACCTTGCCTTCGAAGCTAGGGGTCCTGGATTCAAATCGCGGCAAGGTCAGATATTTGTGTGATGAGCACGAGTGTTTATTCCTGAGTCTTGGATGTTTTCTATCTATATAGGTAAGTTAATCGTGGTCTAGTACCCATAGTACAAGCCTAGAGCTCAGTTTGGGACTACGTCATTTTGTGTGAAATGGTCCAGTGATATTTATATTTATTTATTTAAATTGACCTAGTCCCAAACTAAGCGAAATACTTAAATACATCCATCACATAAATACTTGCCCGTACCGGGATTCAAACCCGAGACCGCTAGCTTAGTACATTCGTGGGCAGGGTATTAACAACTAGGCTTAATGCGTCGCCATACTGACTTAGCTGCATAAAAACCGGTCAAGTGCGAGTCGGACTCGCGCACCGAGAGTTCCGTTATGTCGCACAGCAATAACCTTCCGTGCGGCGGTCGGTTCCATTTTGAATTCGATTGTTATGTTGTTGATTCGAGTGTGAGCTCGACAATTTTTGGGTTTTCGTTGTTTTTCTTTAGGGTTTGTACTACATTGCACGCCACTCAGTCTGATCTTCCGTTTCTGTCGCTGTGTTCGCTTGAATTTCCTATTTCAAAAAATAAAAGCAATAAAGACTACCGCGACAATGTCAAACATCCATGACCACATTCCACAAAACATCTGGTTTTTGAACATTTACTTAATGGTGTTAAACAAGCATCCCAAGATGCAAATGGGCAGCTTATAGCAAGGTAACCGACCTATAATAGCGCCTTTAAAACACTAAGGTACGCGAATCACCTCGTTTTAGTGCTTAAGGCGTTCTAAGTCTGCACTTCACTTCGTTCTAACTGCTATAAAAGGGTTATTTGACGGGTTCTGTGTCAGTTTTAATATGAAATGTCCAGAATGGCATTAAACAGGTTCAGGTTTTTCCTATGTCAGGTATACGAAAACAACGATTTGTTCATTTTTGGATTAAGTAATATTTTTGTATTTTGCACCCTATATGAAGCTCAATAAACAAAGCATGATTGCCTTTTTACAGAATTTTAAACTTACCGTAAAAACTTATTTTGAAAATTGCTTACTTTAATTTTGCCCTTGTTAATTTTAATAAAATAATCAAAACCACCATCCCAATGTTCTGCCCGTCCGCAAAATAAATATCAATTTTATCATTGTAATCTGCCAGCTCCTCTTTAATTAAATCGCTTTTAAGTAATCTTATGACGACTTTAACGTTTATTTTTGTTTATAAATATATATTACCCCGTTAAGGACCTCCCAAGTGGTAAAAAGGAGATAAAGAAAACCCTTATACAGCTTTCTGATGACATGTCATCAGTTAGTGCCGTTTCGCTAAATTGCTTGTGTTTTTAAAACGAGTTTTTGTTTCACGATCGCCGTGTGACTAAAGATTATTAATTAGGTTATGGTTATTGTACATGTTTTGTTTTATGTTAAATGTGGTTTATTTATCCGGTTTGTAGTGGCTATACAGCATTCACTTGCTGAACGACATGAGTTAAATTTAAATTCTGTAAATTTGAATCTCGGTAAAATACGAAATCTGTCTGCTAATTTTAGATAAAAAAAAAAGTAAAATCTTAATTTATAATATTTATACACAAACAAAAACATGCATGATATTTGACGAACTTTGGACGTAACAAGGTAAGTTAGTGAATAAAAATACATGATAAGTAATTAAAAGTCTAAAAGAAATACTAAGAAAGTTAACCAAAATACAAATAAAAATAAAAGTTGAAATAGAAACGCCTGTCATCAAAATCAATAGAATACGAGAATTAGAATAGATAGTAGAATCAATGCCTTAAGTCAATTTAAGTCGATTTAGACAACCAAATGGTCTTGTTAACATCAAAACGGGTTGGCATATTACCATATGACTGATTAATATTTAAAGCTTGTATCTTACGCTAGTTTAAAGATAAAAAACAACTCTACTACTATAAGAAAAAGGGCTAAAGTCCCGTGTTACGATATTAGTGTTTTACGAGCTTGGAATTGTAAATCCGTGGGTTCCGCGCTGAAAACAAAAGTGGGTTTCAGAGATTCAGGTTTTGCCTTGGCCGGTCAATTTGAATTTGTAAACAATGATGTAATGTGGGTAACAGTGACTTAATATTGTCAATATTAATGTGGGATTTTTACGCTGATTTGTGTGTTTATGTATAAGCTCCCCGCACCCCGTGTAGTTACCGGGTTAGAATAGTTCCACTCCATGTCGTCAAGTGGATGTCATAAGAGGCGACTAATGGAATAAGGGCTTGTAGTACTGTTAGGCGATGGGCTTGCAACCTGTCACTAATACACTAATAAACTTCGTGGCCTGATTGTGCAAAATGTGGTAACTGAATAATAAACAAGTCTTTTTAGAGTTGTTGGTAGGTACCTATTGTTGTAGCCCTGGCTACCCCACTCTGGGAATGAAGGCGTGATGCATGATCAAGCTTCGCCATCAAACCGTTCTGAAGTTTGGCGAAATTATTGTAAAATTTATACATACATACATAACATCACGCCTTCATTCCCAGAGTGGGGTCGGCAGAGCTACAGAAACACCAACAACTCTAAAAATACTTGTTTGTAATTATGTAACCACATTTTGCACAATCAGGCCAAGAAGTTTACTAGTGTATTAGTGACAGGTTCCAAGCCCATCGCCTAACAGTACTACAAGCCCTTATTCCCTTAGTATTATTCTTACGACATCCACGGGAAGACATGGAGTGGCACTATTCTAACCCGGAAAGCTCACATTTTTTAATATATATAATAAAAAAAAACCGTCGTGCTAGTAAAACTCCAGCCTAACAATCATCACATATTCGGTAAGAGGCCATGACATTGGCATGATCAGCCTTACATCCCATTACACAACTTGTATCCACGCCTTTATAATTGAACCATTCTAATTACAACCTTAAGTGTCCCACAATAAGAAACTCTTCTTTTTTTCGACGGCAAGTGACTTTTTGTCCAAGGTTCATACACCTTTACTGTGCTAAAGGGATTGACAGAGAAACCTTTTAAGGGAAGCTTCCGTTGCTATTAAAAAAGTATGTTTTGTTCAGAACTGATTGCTTTTTTTTATTTGCGAGTGTAACTAATCGTTATTGGTACTTTTAATTTAGTTGACGCTGTTTCTTATTTTTGCTTTGTACTTATGTGTACTTGTTGCCACTTTTTGCTCCTCCTATTTTCCTCAATCACCCAAACTTGCTGGAAGAGATCCCTTACAGGGATTAGTTCGCCTTTGCACATTCCTATTCCTATTCTGTAATGTAATTTGTATTTCTGTGTTTTGTACCTACAATTACGTGTATACGTACATAAAATACATACATACCAGAGTTGAATAGAGAATAATGGATGTGAAAATAAATAATGGAGAACTTAGCGAATAGCCATCAAGATTAAACGTGTTTAAAAAAAAAAACCTCCATCTGTTTTAGAGCTTCGTTTGACACAGTCAGACATACAAACACACGTTAAACGTTTAATATCGTTTTGCATCGTAGGTTTTAAATATAGAACAATATCTGAAACAGCATATAATAAATAAATAATAATAATAATCACACAAATTTATCTAGTCCCAAACTAAGCTCTAGGCTTGTACTATGGGTACTAGACAACGATAACATAACACTCCACAGGCACTATCGTTGTTGATACTGCAATATCGTAACTAATTCAATAAGTTGCGAAATGGACCTTATTGACATACCTCTTAAAGTTTATTTTGCACCTTATTTTATTGGTTTGTAATATACTAGACAACGATAACATAACACTTCACAGGCAATATCGTTGTTGATACTGCAATATCGTAACTAACAAATTCAATAAGTTGCAAAATGTACCTTATTGACGTAATTCTTAAAGTTTATTTTGCACCCTATTTAATTTTTACGTTACGCGGTATCGCAGTATCTCTGATACGGTATTACCCGTTAGAGTACCTAGAGGCCCGGAGTATTCAACGTCGCAATTGATCTATGCTATTGTCGCTTTCATTCGTTCGACAGGTCAAATAAATCAACTATCAAGATGCAAAAGTAGCCATTTATAAATTATAGAACTGTGTGTTCTTAATTGAATAACCGCCAAAACTGCGCAAGGGCACCTTTCTCGGAGGCCCCGTTGTATGTAGCAGACGTCATTGCATATTTAACTAACGCGGGTGCAGCGCTCGCGCCGAATTTTAGGGTGACAACACTTTTAGAGGCGCGCGAATATACATGTTGTCGTAAAAAAAAAGTGTAAAATTGAATTGAGGGACAAACTTGACTTTGCCATTGAAAAACTTTTGTCTCAATACATCGACGTAGGTCGCAATTAGTTTAGCAACTGCAAATAAGTTTATAATCCCAAAAAATTTTTTTACTGTATTTGAGCTTTGAAACCTCCCTTCTTGCCAAATTTCAGGATTCTAGGTTTATGGGAAGTACCCTAAACATTTTGATTCCTTTGAGATAGTTCCCCGATTTTTATCTTATATGTATTTTTGTAACATTTGTTGTAGTGGTGGTAGGACCCTGTGCAGGGTCCGTCCGGATCGTTACCACCATCTTATCCATTAACCACCCGCCAAGCAACAGATTTCGCATTGTTGTGTTCCGGCGTGGGGATAAGACAACCGGTGAAATTACTAGCATAGAGGCATTCCATCTTAGTCCTCAGGGTTGGCAACGCATTTGTGGTCATAGGATTATAGTCTTGAGAGTTCAAATGTCTATGAGTGTCAGATTCCACTTACCATCAGGTAGCCTGAGTGCTCGTGTGCCTTCTCCTTAACTTAAAAAAAAAAACTTAATTTTACATTGTTTACATTTATTTTTAAATACTATTTTCGAAAACTGTATCCCTCATCTACGGCGTTCTTAAACAGTGCACTTATTAAGTTAAGTTGTGTTTAAGCTTTTAAATGATTACCGCGAGATAAACCTAGGCTTGATCTAAATAATTGATTAAGACGTATTAACTACGGTGACACCACGGCTGAGACAGTCCTGTGTTAAATACTCGAGGGGACTTCGGAATTCAAGATAAACGCGATTAAGATAGATTAATGTCGTGTGACCATGCGAGCGGAAACGCCGCGGATAGTCTTGAATGAATCTCAAGAGTGAGTGAAGTGAGAGTTTTGAGTTTTAGGTCAATTTCCTATTTATTACGTACTTACATCTGGAAACCAAACGTTTTTTTTTTGTTTTATATTACACCTTACTTTCATTTTATATTATCTATAATGTGCTTTTTTGCTTCCTAGGGCAGTAATAGGTAAGTTAGTGGCTGATTGTTCACTAAAACTCACACATAGGTTACTTTTTTTTTTAAATACTTTAATTTATATTAGGGTTACTAAGAATAACAAAGCCAAACTAACTAAGTCGAGGAATAGAGAGCTGCATGAAACTATATAAAACAGTATAAGTTAAAATATATCAGTGTAAAATCTTTTACTAAATCGAAGTCATTTGAATGTAAGAGTTACTATATTAACAATATGATTACGATACAGAGCTTAGGTTGGAACAAACAAACAGACCCTATAAGCTGTAAGCCTTCTTGTTATGGTCATTTTAATGGCTTAGGGAAGACAAACTGACCAACTGATGGTAAGTGGGATCTGACACCCATAGACACACACTCATGACTACCGTCATAAGATTGCAAAATATCAGGTGAATCTTAATACTACAAATGCGTTTCCAACCCAAGATGGAATGCTTCTATGCTAGCCATTTCTGGGCCTATGTTCTGCTGGGTCAAACCGTATTGTCTTCGACGTGTTATCGTATTTTTTTTTTAAATTTACCTCCATTTCCGTTAAGTAAAGAAGAGCCATGGTTTTACCGAATGGAAAAGAGGTCCAGTTGTATATAATACACACGCCGGAAAACTGCAAATACTGGTAAGTTAAAAAATGTTACTTACATAGATCAACAGGCGGTTATATCTTAAGAATATAATGGTGGTAGCGATCCGGACGGACCCCGAGGTGTTGTTTTATCTCACGAACGCGGGTAGGCCATACTAGTGTGTGTAGATGCACCTGCTCGTGTCGCTGTAGTGTGAGTGTCTATACGCATTATTTATTTATTTGAACTTTATTTCACAATACACAAAGTAGGTACAAATAGCGGACTTAATGCCTTAAGGCAATCTCTGCCAGTCAACAATATAAGCTTGGTGCTGAGAAGGATATAATCATAATTAAATTTTAGTCTAAATTAAAACGAATACTCTTGATGACAAGATAATTTAAATAATTAGTTAAATATAAGTAAATAAATAGTTCATGAATAATACATATACCAGTATAATACAAATATAATAATATACTTACATACCCATGAATACAATACAGAAATTATTGTTAAGGTTATCAAGAAAATCCTTGCGGACGATGCGATTAGACGAGAAATTACTTTGTGCTTGCCTTACTCGGAGTGGAAGACAACTACAAGTGTGTCTCACTCGCTTTCGTGAAATAAAACAACTGCCCCCACTAACTGTAGTGACCACGCATAGTAAAACCGTGGACAGTCCCAATTTCACACAAACTTTGGTAGCCGGTGAATGTGTAAATGTTAAGACGGCGGAGGCCATCGACCCCAACCTTGGCATTGGCAGCTCCTTACGTCACCGCCGCCGATGGGTGAATAATTGTAAATTGCCCAATTACAAGAGACGTAGAGCAGGACACGAGTAAAATGGCGCGCAGATTAAGCGATATTAGACTCTCGGTCAACGGCGCAAGCGCTTCTACGCGAGCCATGTTTGTTGTGTTCTGCTACAAGCCGTGGGATCGCGGTGTTTGTTTTTGACCGACTCCGCGAAGTAGGTTAGTTATGCAATTGTTTGTTTTGATTTTTTTCCTTACTTAGTTGTTTGGTTCATTTATGCGGTTTTGGAGTCCGGCTGTTGAAATGATTGCGATCTTGAAAACAAATGGCCTACTTGGGAAGTAACTTAGAAATGGTCGATTTTAAGAAAGCCACTTTCCAGAAAACTTTTTAATATTTGGAAGAGTATGATGGTTAAAATTTTAAACCGCCATCCATAATCAAGGATCATTTAAAGTCTTTTTATCTTGTTACGTGCCTTGCCCAATAGTGCCCAATCCCATTTTAGTTTAGCGACTTGGAGGATGTCTCTCATATGTTTTTTTTGCCGTAGTTCACTGTCGATGATTTTGTGGAGCAGGGTTTTCCAAGGTTGTTTGGAATAGATCGCTATTTGGGTGAATTGAATTTGTACATAGTTGAGGACCTAATTTATGTCAAAGTTTGATTGAAACAAAATATTTTTCCTTTTTGTAACGAAAATTAGTCATACAATTGTATGGTTAATCTCTTAAACGCCCCAACAGATTTTCATGAATAGGTTTCATGAAAATCAGTTGGGCTAGATTAGGAACATTCCGTATTAGATTAGCTTGCTTCTTTGTTGGAGCTACAATGCTACAGACAGACTTACAGATGATACACCTTAAACTTATTACATCTCTTATTTATTTACATACATAACATCACGCCTTCATTCCCGGAGTGGGGTAGGCAGAGCTACAGAAACACCAACAACTCTAAATAGACTTGTTGATAATTCTGTAACCCATTTTGCACAAGCAGGCCAAGAAGTTTACTAGTGTATTAGTGACAGGTTGCAAGCCCATCGCCTAACAGTACTACAAGCCCTGATTCCCTTAGTCGCCCCTTACGACATCCACGGGAAGACATGGAGTGGCACTATTCTAACACGGCAAACAACCCCGGTTATTTATTTATTTAATATTTATTGCACAGAAATAAGTAGAAATGGCGGACCTAATGCCTAATTTCATTCTCTACCAGTCGACCAAATAACCAATCCGAAATGTACAGGTGCAAAGAAAAGGAAGACAGACGGATGGAAATTAAACTCTTAACATAATTTATCCTATTTATGTTAAGTAAAAGTGGTTAGAATTACAATTAAATGCAGGTTATTCTTGACTTATTATTTATGTTATACGTACTTATTAGTAGTCATACATATTACTTTATTACCTTGTTATGGAACTTACTTTTAAGTATCATTGTTTTACAATTTATAAATGACAAAAAAAAAATACGTCGCTTCTCCGCAATGAAATGAATTTTGCCCGAAGCGCTAGTAGATTCACTGCATATTACCGACGTGTAAACCAGCCTTCATGTGGTCTATGTACTATATAAATATTTTTAATTTTAAAGAATGTTAAACGATTTCTGTGGATACCTGTGCAGACGTTTAAATAGAAGTGGTCAAGCCGAGATATTGACGTCAAATTAGAATTATGCCACAAGGTTAATAGGTAATTAATTAAAAAACAGAATAAATTTAATTCTAATAAGGTTTTATTATTCACGCCGATATTGTTAGTCACAGTTACAGAATACGGTTAAAATTTGTTGTAATTATAATTATTAATGATTGGAATGAGACGAATCATCAATGGCAGATCATAATTTACTATAACAGTGTGACCCAAACTTCGACTATACCGTTCTAGAATATAGTTTTAACTTTCCGACATGCAAATTATCTTAGAAGTTAATTTAGGATACAGTACATCTTTGGCGCACTTTGTTAAAAAACCTATAATTTGTAAATCCAAAACTTCATATTATATAATCCTCAATAACGTAGCAATGTGAATTATACCGTAATTATAAAGTATCTATCTTAGCCTGATTGTGCAAAATGTGGTTACAGAATTATCAACAAGTTTTTTTAGAGTTGTTGATGATTCTGTAGCTCTGCCTACCCCACTCTGGGAATGAAGGCGTGACTTTATGTATGTGTACCTATGTATAAAGTATATCGATACTATCTAAGCTACTAAAGCGTTTCTCGTTATTCATTTAACGACTTAACTCTTCGACGTAAGTACGATCAGAGATTTTTTGTTTATTGATATCGGATAAATTACCTATTTATTACATATTTATTAGGGTGCGCCGTTGCCGGCCGCCCTCAGCCGAGCCGATTCGAAGTCTTTTCGCCCTTATTGCGTTGATATAAAGTGTTGTTTGATTAGCTAACGCCGATTCCGCGTCGATAGGTGTGGGGAGACCCACGCCTTGATACCCAGAGTGGGGTAGACAGAGTTACAAAATTACTAACACCTCTAAAAAACTTATTGATAATTCTGTTGCCACATTTTGCACAAACAGGCTAAGATCTTTACTAATATACTAGTGACATGTCGCAAGCCCATCGCCTAACAGTACTACAAGCCCTTATTCCCTTAGTCGCCTCTTACGACATCCACGGGAAGACGTGGAGTGGCACTATTCTAACCCGGTAACCACACTGATCCTTAATATTGTTTTAGTATAGTTTTTATGTTGACGATCCTATTGTAATTTCGTATTTTTGACACGCAATTCTTTTTATATGGTAATATTACGTTGATTAATAAATAAACTAAACAAAACTAAATGTTATGGAACCCTATAAAATGTACTTCCGGCATTTCGTCCGCATTATCTCAGCCTGTACGGCAAGAATGAACAGGCTAGGCTGGGCAGCCTCGGGCGGATTGGCAAAAAAGCCTGACTCATCTCAAATGCACTAAAAAACTAGATCTGTATTATAAACGAAAGATAATGACTATCAATCATCGGGCCGTTAACCCTGAGAACTGTTTTAAATATTTTTCTTTTTTTCTTTCGGTCCTTTGTTTTATAACAAGTTTTTGCATTCGGCTTCGTACGCGTATAATTTTTTTTTATCTTATATAAGTTTCTGCTAATGTATCTTAGATCTTCCCTACAGTTCCAGCTATCTCCTTACCAAACATTAAAATCGGCTCCGTAGTTCTGTCAAGCAGTAACAAACAGACAGACAAACAATAAGTCAAGTTCTCCATCGCATTTATATCATTCTGGGGGCCTAAGATAGTCGTGTTTATCCATGTGGATAAACGTGGATAAAGCTTCCGTCACTCTCGCACTGACATACTGGTCAGAAAGTGGCAGATGTGTTATCCACGTTTATCCACGTCGATAAACGACCATCATAGGCCCCCAGGTGACTTACCAATTATTTATTTGTCTATACTACAAATACCTTTACTTTTTAAGTGACATAGTAACGTCAAAAGGATTTACAGGTCTTTCTAAAAATGTTACAGGTTGCAAGAGAAATGTTATTTGCGGCTAAACTTTTTTACGATGCCTATCGAATTCATTTCTCAATGATTAAACCTTAAAAAGACTCCTGAAGACCAACCGGCTAGTACTGCCCTTACACAAAGGCAATATCTCAGACAAAACTCACGTAGCAAATGCAACATTATTAACAACGGTGTAGGATTGAATCGGCTTAGCAGGTAGTTCTTACTAACTCATCGTTTCACCCTTTGTTTTTTTATGGCGTGGTGGTGGCATAGCCCGCAGGCCACCAGTCCCCTTTTTCACCATTTTGACAATGACATAAGACAGGTGACAATTCGGCATACATTACAAAGTTAATACGCTTATGCGTAAGGAACTAAAAAGTTGGCCACGCTAACTCACGCAATTAAAGGAGATCGGCGAACATCCATAGAGTCTTGGGCCCAACCGTTACACTAATGATTTTTAGGCCGTATTGTAGATCACTATGTAGGATATTTACAGGATAAAAATTATGGGCCTGGTCTTTGGAAAAGCAGAGATATGGACGGTTCTCCATATGAACCAAAGTAAGTAGTTAAAAAAGACTTCGAGGAATACTTCTGATAAGTTATATTTAAAAAAGCATCAAATAATCATGGTATTAAGCATATGCAACATGATATTATTATAAGAACATGAATAAAACACCAGTAATCACAAATCACCACAGTGCAATGTAAAGAACACAAAACGAAGCGAATGCCACTGACATTTATAATTATTATGTTATGGAGGGTACTTCTACCCTCAATTTTTTTAAATGTCCTACTACGGCGTATTACGGTAAACAGAAATCAACAATGTTGTTTATTATTGTTATATTTTAAATCCCATAGAAAAAAAGTCTGATACTTCACAAAGAGTAGTTAAAAATACATCATTAATTATTGTTTTAGTTAGATTCCTGTAACGGCTAGGCCCACTTTCGCCTATCTCCTTTTCTATGAAAGTTTTTCGTTGTGCGACGTATATTAGCCAATTGTAAGGATACATTTCGTCTTCGTTGTTTGATAACTGCGCTGAACTATGCTCCAAGTTTTTGGTCCTTACCCTTTATACATCGCTGCGTTGCATATAGGCTGCGCCATGTACACAGAAATGACACCTGTCACCTGTCATTCTCGGTATGGTTCGTGGCAAGTGGGGTTTATAACCCATAGACATTTGCATTCTCAAAGCTACAATCTAAATAAAGCAATC
Organism: Acleris holmiana; assembly: GCA_949316455.1. Taxonomy (NCBI): domain Eukaryota; kingdom Metazoa; phylum Arthropoda; class Insecta; order Lepidoptera; family Tortricidae; genus Acleris; species Acleris holmiana. The sequence continues at coordinate 3,174,159 of OX438772.1, forward strand.
CTAAGACAGTGCGTTGCCGTTGAGGACTAAGATGGAATGACTCTATTTTAGTAATTTCACCGGTTGTCTTATCCCACATCGAAACACAACAATAAACTTGCACAAGGTCCTAACACCACTGAATAAGTGCAATCACGTCCTATGCCCAATTTTTACTAGAAAGATGAATGAATACACACACTTCGGAGTTATTCTCATCCTTACCATTATATTATTAGTACGAAAATATGTGTTTTTGTTTGTTTCGTCATGATCCGTCATATAATCTAGAAAATCGGATAATACGCGGACGTACTCGCGGGAAAAGGCTATAGTTTCACATATAAGTATGACATAATCCTAGTAACAGATGTTTGAACTATTAGATACCGTTTGTATAATTAATGACGATATTAGAAATGTGTCATTTGAATTCCAAACGGATTGTGTAATAGTAATTTAACCGCATTGACGCATTCTCTTTTATTTGTTTAGGGAAACAATAAAATTCCACGTTGTAATTATCAATTAATTTATCGATGTACAAGGTGTTTCTTAAATTTTGAAAAATACATAGGTGTTTGTAAATTTTGGACACGCTATATTTGGAACGAACGAAGTTGGTCGGTAGGTTTAAGAGGGCTAGTATTGGTATATATTTGTTTATTGTTCGAACATCAGCAACGTCGGTCAGGGGTTTCGGGGTTAGGGAGGGAACAGACGTAGCGAGGTCCCTGTTCAGGGCGAACCTGTAATTTATTTAAGGAAACAATTAAATTCTACATCTTCTTTATATACTAAGTTGTACTTACATGTCCAGATTGCTTTAAATCATTAAACATACACTGATTCTTTATTTGTGGGTCATTTTTTTTTACATTGTGTTGTATTTCGGAAACCACACCATAAATATGATTACTTTTGTACCTTGTCGCACTCATTTGTTTTACAATTTCTAATCGCAATATAATCTTGTGAAGCAAGTGCAATTGATAATTAAACTTTTTTATTCTTTAAGGGAGTCAGGTGAGGAATCAAAATAATCCAATCTTTAGCTCGACACTTTCATTTCCTTGGTTATTAACCTAATTCACTACAGCCACAATCACAGTTCTAACAATAGTTTCATAATTAATCCAATATAATGTCACTCCTGCGAATACAGTTCCCCGACTGCCGACATTTTACCGTCATTACCCTACCACTGGGTAAGTGACGTGTTTAATCGGTGACCAAAGAAGTCAAATGATCTACCTACTCTTAGATAATTACAAAAATAAATAATTGAATGAGTTAAATAATTACAAAAATAAATAATTGAATGATGGCAATTGACCTTACAATTCATACATACGTAACATCACGCCTTCCTTCCCAGAGTGGGGTCGTCAGAGCTACGAAAAACCAACAACTCTAAAAAGACTTGCTTATAATTCTGTACCCACATTTTGCACAATCAGGCCAAGAAGTTTACTAGTGTATTAGTGACAGGTTGAAAGCCTATCGCCTATTCCCTGAGTCGCCTCTTACTACATCCACGGGAAGACATGAAGTGGCACTATTCTAACCCGGCAACCGCACGGGACTTTTTTATAATCATCAACATCATCTTACCACCATCTTATCCATTAACCACCCGCCAAGCAACAGTGTTCGCATTGTTGTGTTCCGGTGTGGGGATAAGACAACCGGTGAAATTACTAGCATAGAGGCATTCCATCTTAGTCCTCAGGGTTGGCAACGCATTTGAGGTCTTGTGATTATAGTCTTGAGAATTCAAATGTCTATGGGTCTCAGATTCCACTTACCATCAGGTGGCCTGAGTGCTCGTGTGCCTTCTACTTAACATAAAAAAAAATAAAAAAAAAATCTTTAAATAATACCTAATCTGCCGTCTGATAACCCTAAACCAAGTCCGGTGTGGCGATTAACTCAAAAAACCAAATCATACAATCCTATTGCTCAATGAACAATTCAAATTATTTCTAGTTAACTCAAAAGAAACCTGATTCGTTCTAGTTTACCATTCTTTATACACAAAGTACAACTTTCCGCAATTCTATTGCAAAATGTCGGTTACTTTGTAATTTAAAACGCGCATTCCTTCAATCCCTCGCTTATTTTACTAGACCCCTCGAACCTCGTCCCGGCTACGGAAGTCCCGTAAAAAAGTACATAGTGCAGGGGTCTAGGCGGTCTGGTGGGATCGTAAGCCGAACGTGTCGTTTTACAGCGTGTAGAAGGAAATATAAAACGAAATTTCATTGTCAACGTTTTGTTCGACCGACGCCAGCGTTGCTAGCACGCTAACCTACTTGATGTCGATAATATAATGCACTTGGGTATGCTTTAAAATGAATATAACGTAGGTATTGGATGAAAATATTATTTAATCAAGTTTCCCCAAAAATGTGTGTTACCAACTTATAAGCACCTATTAGTTTTGATATTATAAATAAAGTTGTCGAAGATTAATTGAGATTTCGAACGGGTTAACAAATTGTTTTTATGTAATGTTTTGTCTGTCCGTAACCTCGTAAGACGCGGTGTGCTATAGGCGGTACATAATCCAGACAAATTTATAACATATTTTAACGAGCATAAAGTTCAGTTTTATTTGTTTCAATTCATTTTTCAATTGAAAATGGCAGTTAAGAGCAAAGGTAATTGAACTCAATTTCCTTGATGGTAGATTCAAATTCCTACGCAAAAAATCTCCATGTTTACTATGGTGGGGCTCACGAGGAAAACTCATAGGGAAAATCAAATTAAAATCTTGTGTGATTTTACCTCAAATGACTAAACTTTTGTGGTTTTATTCTAAACAGAGTACCAATCTATCGTTTAAACGAATTTCATATGCAATAATTTTATTTGTCCGAACTCGTATGTCATAATTTTATATGCCATAGCGGAACTGTGAATTATTCAGAATTGTAATAAAACAAACCTCTCTGAAGCTACATATTGGGCTCTATGCGATTGCATGTAAAAATTACCTATCTGAAAGTTTTACGAATTCAGAAAAAATGCCTCTATGGCAAATTTAATTATGGTATGTGATATTAGGGAAATTGAAGGTGACCGTGAGCATCGTGGCAAATGAAATTATAAAAAATGAAGGGATATACCAAGGTAGAGAGACGTATTAAAACAATTTAGATATCTGGCATATTTGTGAAATTATGCTTACATACATATATAACATCACGCCTTTATTCCCAGAGTGGGGTTGGCAGAGCTACTAAAACCAACAACTCTAAAGAGACTTGTTGATAAAGTAATAACCACATTTTGCACAAGTAGGCTTTCTAAGATGTTTACTAGTGTATTAGTGACAGGTTGCAAGCCCATCGCCTAACAGTACTACTAGCCCTTATTCCCTTAGTCGTCTCTTACGACATCCACGGGAAGACTTGGAGTGGCACTATTCTAACCCGGCATCCACACGGGGAGAAATTATGCATTTAGAGAGTAATTCACACTCTGTATAAGCAACATTAAGACTTTGATTCGGTACAGCCTGTATAATTTTTAATGTAACATCTTCCCATGTAGCCGTTCACATCCTAACACAATAGGCTTGACACAAACATTATCACCACTGAGCATATTAATTATTCTTTCGGCCGCCTAAAAAATGTATCAGGCCATCGACACTGCCGACAAAAAACTATCACCATGGCAAAAACGTGATTGCGATGTACAACATGACTATATGTCAGAAGTTCTGTATAGTTTGATTTTAAATTAACTGTTAGTTTTTTAACCGAGAAGATTATGAACTGTTTGTTGAATTAAGAAAGCGTGAGTTTTTAATGGCACACGAGCACTCATGCCAGCTGATGGTAAATGGAACCTGAGACATAACTCTCAATAATCTCATAATTTCAAGACTGCAATCCTAAGTCCTCAAATGCGTTGCCAACCCTGAGGATTAAGATGGAATGCCTTTATGCTAGTACTATCACCGGTACTATCAGGTCTCAGGTATCAGGGGTTGCAAACTGTCACTAATATACTAACTTGTAAATCTTGGTCTGATTGTGCAAAATATGGTTACAGAATTATAAACAAGTCTTTTTAGAGTTGTTGGTATTTCTGTAGCTCTGCCTACCCTATTCTGGGAATGAAGGCATGAATTTATGTTTGTTTATATGTATCACCGGTTGTCTTATCCCCACACTGGAACACAACAATGCGAACACTGCTGCTTGGCGGTTGGTTAATGGATAAGATGGTGGTAGCGATCCGCACGGACCCTGCACAGAGTCCTGTCACCACTCCAGTACACTACCAGTTATTAATAAATGATCAGATACATGTTCTGAAATAGAATATGTGATATGCATGGAGGTATGTACATTTTAGTCCTTGTGTTTGTTTCTAAAAATAATATCTATTTGTGAGTCCCTGTAATTGATTCTGTACCTCTATTTAAGTTGCTATCTGAATCGTTAAAGCTGTTTATTCTCCCAAACAAACAAATAAAAGCGTATAAAACCAGATAGGTTCCGATAAAGAATATCTGCGATTTCTTTTTATGAGGACAAATAATGTTTTCACTTTCGTCTGTTATTTTCTGTTGGGCCCTTCGGCTTCCTCCAGGGATCTGCTTATTGACTTCCTAATTAATAACTCTGAATTATTCATATCGGCCATTTTGAACAGAGCTAAAAAAATACAATACGAAGGTAATTCTGGTATGCTCGTCGTTTAGAAGTTTAATATTGTATTATAATTTTTCCGTTTCCGTTTCATTTGTTCGATTTTTCATATGTTAGTTTTTTTTTAATTTTAAATTGATGTAAATATAGATGGAATGATAAACTAATGCGTTGTTCGAGGAAACTGCCAGCTCTTTGGTATCCAGTGACGTCTTCGACATTTCTTTGAAGAGGCACAGAGCTCTAGGACCCCAAGGGCTTCGACGCCGAATGGAATAAAAATATATTCTGGGCCGAGACCACTATATTACTGTTTATAAGTTAACTATCTTGTTTGAAACAGTACAGGGCCTCTATTCTACTGCGTTAAAACAATATTGTATTTGACACATTTTAGTATCGTTTATAACTCGGCCGTCAGTACTGTCAAGACATAAAAGTTATCAAAACGTTGACAATACGGAAACACGTCAAAGACGATATCGTTATTACCATGTAGACTGTCAGCCCAGTAGACGTTTAAGTTTTATTCGTATCGTCGAGTAGACTACTAACATCAATCTGTTATCCGGGGACGTAAAACGCGAAATCCTAAGCATTTATTGTTAACCTGATCCCGTTTAACGGCGCAATGGAGCTCGTCAATGGACTCCATTCAGATGTAAACCATTTTAGAACGAGATTTAATATTGTTTTTATTTCACAATCTCAATCGTATCGTTATGTCGTGTAAATATACCTAGGCGAATTAAACTGATGCATGGAAAGCCATAAACATTAATAAAAGATAGATAAGTTCGCTTTTGGACATCATCATTCTATTTTGTCTATTTTATAGTAGTTATATCTTTTATTTGTACAACAAAATGTTCACATTCACACATAAAACACTACTTTTTTTCTTCATTATTGAGACTGTTCGAAGGCAAAGGGCGCTGTAAAAAACCCTTGCTCGTCACACAAATCGCTCCTTGAATACAAAAATGCCACAAATAAATTTTGGATTGAACCTGTCCTTTACCCAGGAGTTGTTTTTTTTTCTTCCAGAAATTCAATTTGAATTCAATTATCCTTAATTCTAATTAAATTTTCGGGGAAGATAGAAAATCATAAACATCTTCAGTATTTGAAAATGAGGGTAGGTAGGGGGACACAAATTTGTGTCCCTGGGAAAAGACAGGTTAAGTAACAAAATATTTGCTCTTACCGGGAATCGACTTCGGGGTCGGGACCGTCTTATCTTATCTTACAAACGGGCCCTTTCGGAACACTTCAACCCTTTAGGATCTTTTATGCAATCACCCTCTTACACACCCAGCTGTTCGAATGTGCAGGTTTCCTCACGATGTTTTTCCTTCACCGTAAGAGCATCGGGTAATGTGCTTAAGTTAGAAAAACTCAATGGTACATGGTGACCGCGGGGGACCAACTAGGCCAACCAACTAGACCCACCGCATCGACAAAATCACCTAAATCCGTCCAGTAGTTTTTGCGTACCTTCCAAACTTTCGCGTTTATAATATTAGTAGGATGGTTACAATGGTATCCTCGGTTAGGTACATAAAACAAATCCGTTTTGCAAACAACTTAAAAATGTCTGTTAGGCCAAGCGTTCTATGACGTGAAGGAGTTTTATTGTTATAACATTACTACCTAAAGTATTTTTCAATATTTTGATATTGTGTGGTTGTTAATGTAAGAAGGTAACTAGATGTATTTAATAATAACTTGACATGTGATATTTAGAATAAATGAGTACGAGTGAAATAACAAGCAAACAGATTTAAATATAAGTCAAGATTGTTAGGTATTTGCGAAGTATTCTCTTGACGACAAGAATGCCCAAATGTAACAAAGTTGCTAACCGCAATGTATGTTATGGAAGACAGGTCAGGGCGGAATCCTGCAGATAAGTTATCTCGTCGCCGCCGCCGAACGGCACCGAGGCTACATTGAGGAAGGTAATCGCTTCGACTAATAAAATCAGTGGAAATGTCTGTTTGTTTCTGTCGCAAGTAATTTCTAATAACTCAATAGTTTTGTATTGCGATATAGGTTTGTATAATTTACCAAAAAACATTTGGGTCATACACATATTTATGTTAGCGTCATTCCTGTGGACACGCCGGAAGTGTAAGGCCTAATTTCCTGGCTTAGCCCATTCCCGCATAAACGGCGTCAGGACTGCTTTAGACCTATCATTTAAAAACAAAACTTATATGCACACAAGCGTTTATCTATATTGACCACAGGAAAGACAACTTTTGTTTTTAAGAGGAGAAGGCGCACTCAGGCCACGTGATGGTAAGTGGAATCTGAGACCCCTCTCAGACCACCTCTCTCTACATTTGAATTCTCAAGACTGCAATCCTAAGACATCAAATGCGTTGCCAACCCTGAGGACTAAGATGGAATGCCTCTATGCAAATTTCATCGGTATTCTTATCCCCACACCGGAACACAACAATGCCAATACTAGTGGCGGTTGGTTAATGGTTAAGTTGGTGGTAGCGATCCGGACGGACCCTGCACAAGGTTCTAACAGCTACCATATTTTTTTTGGATATTATATTATAATATTTGTACAGTCAAGTTCAAAAGTATGTATACACTTTAGTACCTTGTCACTTTAATCGCTTGGATAATTTCATATGGCAGTTTAAACATGACGTTAAATAGACAAGGTACTAAAGTGTATACATACTTTTGAACTTGACTGTACCTACTGTCTGAACTGTTACTTTATCCACTTTCTCCCAGGGTTAGTGTTACCCCCACACCACCAAAAACGTGTGTAAGCGACTACGAAGTGAAAATCCTTATTCAAATAAGTTGGGTTTCTGAGGTAACATTTTGTATGACTTTTTGTATTTTGTATTTTGTAGAGCCAATGGCAGGTTCATACCGTTTGTTTATTAATTCTCTGGTATACCAGCGGTATTTTTTAATTTCAACATATAAAAATGAACACCTATTTCCCTTGGTCACGGCATCACGCGTGAACGGCTGGACCGATTTCGTTTTTTTTGTACGTGTTTGTTATTGTCAGGAGAAGGTTCTAAGGGAAAGTCAGAAATTTGCAGCGGGGCGAAGCTGTTGGCTGGTCGCTAGTTGTTCATAGACATGATGCTTTCTAACAGTAATGAAATATCACCTGCTATATACCCAATACAGTCATAATTAAATAAATATCAAGAGACAATATTTTTAGTACCTTGTCACGGCTATTGATACATTAAATTCAAAGCACTCTCAATTGAATATGTTAATGGGACAGGGTACTAAAATATACAGCTAGTTTGACTGTATGGGCACCAGACAACGATGAGCATAACTAACTATGCTAATTTAGCTACTTAAAATGAGCCTTGTCTTCCGCCACAAGAGAACGCCATTTCAATCTATTCTTCACTTCTCAACACCAGAGGCCCTATGAAGGAAATGACGGTTGACCACATGGTTTATCGTAACGCATGAGAATGTCATTCGATCCATTTTGAGTGATATAAAAGAAAACGTTGAGAGCATTTGGATCTTGGCTTGGGCCTCAACTCTCGCCGTATTGAAGTTGGATGGATGCTGACAGTCAATCTGTGGAGAGTGTTAATATCACACACGCACGCCAATGTCACACAAATCGACACTAGGTCCAAACTAAGTTCTAGGCTTGTACTATGGGCTTGTAATACGAGTAGAACTGAGACCACAATTATTAACACGGTTCATAATCACTACATAGTATAAAACAAAGTCGCTTTTTCTGTCCCTATATCCCTATGTATGCTTAAATCTTTAAAACTACGCAACTGATTTTGATGCGGTTTTTTTTAATAGATAGAGTGATTGAAGAGGAAGGTTTATATGTATAATACTTCAATCTGGAGCGAAGCGAGGGCGGGTCGCTAGTTATGAATAAAGCACACCATAACCGCTTGGCAACGGACGGGCGCCGCCTCGCCTCATTTATATAAAGCGAGACGATGCCGTAACGATACCGATAAGTGTGCGTTACAGTATGGAGTTTCATACAAATAATACTCAACAGATCGAGTTGAGTTGGTGCCGATTTAGTGACGAGCAGTTATGTAGTGTGCGTCAACTCTTAACATTATACAGTGTCGAGAAAACTCTGTGGGTATTTAGACCCAATGAGTGAAATATTCATAGTTTTCAAAAATAAATGTACGTCAATTTACTTTGTGTAGAATTTGCTGTCTAACACCAAGACTTAGCTAAGAACCATCCCGAATAAAGCCTTCTTGAAAAAAAACGGCTTTTGCATCGTTCCATTCGTTTGGGAGCTACAATATACACGCGTTAAACTTATAACACTTCACTTTTTACCCGACTGCCCAAAGAGGAGAGTAACGTTTTTTACCTGTACATGTATATCTGTCTGTGAGCAGTATCTCAAATCCTATAGCCAAACAAGATTCAATCCTATATCCTTAGTAATAAAGTTACATTTGCTACAGGAGTTTTGTCTGAGATACTGCCATTTGTGTAATCAGGTCTGATGTGTGGATCTTTGTTCCCACGTAAAGGCAAAACGGATGGCCCGATTTCGACAAGCGAGGCGTCGTTAGATTCGTCTTAACGTTGCGGGTGTCGTTGGGTACGTCTTTTTAATTTTAAATCTGAAATTGGTGAAATAAAATACATATCCTCGTCAGGGGGTACACAATCAAGGCAATTTAGTTCAAGTTTATTTCATTAAGGATAAGGTTTTTTTATTTGTTTCAATGATACAAATGGCAAGTTCCCACTTACAAAAATCTCCCTGTTATTGTATGGTGGGCCCGTGGGAGTTACGAGGATAAAACATGATAACTAACATTATATTGACGACATAATCCAAACTGCAGTTGGATTTCTCAAGCTTACTTTTTAGGGTTCCGGAGCCGAATGGCAAAACCGGAACCCTTATAATTTCGTCATGTCCGTCTGTCCGTCTGTATGTCACAGCCATTTTATTCAGTGCCTATTGGCACTATATAAATGAGATTTGGAGGATAGATGTATTCTATGAACCGCTATACAATGATGTAGTAAAATTGAAAAAAAATATATATTCAGGGGTGGCACTCCATACATGTAACTAGGGGACGAAAATATTTTTTTGAGTTACATCAGCGTGTGGGGTATTTTTAGAATACTTCCAACCAAAATTGTCACGATAACAACAATTGAACACGATACGCTGTGTTGTTTTTGAGATTTTAATAATAATAAAAAAAATGAATTTCAACCATGAACGTTCATCCCAGCTACGGAACCCTTCACTGTGCGTGGTCCGACATGCACTTGGCCGGTTTTGTTAAACTTATGACGTCGTACGTTAAATATAATGGTTTTATTATTTAGGTAATTTACTAAACTACAGACAAAGTCAGCTGCAGCACTAGGCCGTGGATTCGGCAATGCATTATCATCTCCGCTGCACTGATAACGGCTGCTCCACAAAAGCAAAGGTTATGAGATAAATCTCTTCAACGGGTACGCGTGTTCCGATAAGTTTTTGTCTTATTACTGTTAGCCTCGGCGTACGGAAAGTTCCCGGTGTTCTAGAATAACTTAGAAAGTGGTCCATGGGCCTTATTCTACACTCTTATTCCATATAGGATAGGTGGTAGGACCCTGTGCAGGGTCCGTCCGGATCGCTTCCACCATCTTATCTATTAACCTACCACCAAGCAACAGTGTTTGCATTGTTGTGTTCTGGTGTGGGGATGAAATTACCGGTGAAATGACTAGCATAGAGGCATTCCATCTTAGTCCTCAGGGTTGGCAACGCATTTGAAGTCTTAGGATTATAGTCTTGAAAATTCAGATGTCTATGGGTCTCAAATTCCACTTAGTATCTGGAGGCCTGAGTGCTCGTGTGCCTTCTATATAACATAAAAAAAAAATGCAATCGTGTCATGACAGCTCTTATCAATTTGACAGGAAAGAACAGTACGATAACAATAGAAGCAAATACAAATTAGAATAAAGCCCCTAGGCTTCGTCAGGTCCGGCGCACTCGGCTCTCTTTTGGACGGTAACCTAAGCTGCTGTTATGAAAATAGCAAACGAAGAAAAGTAGGAAATTGTGTTAGCGAAAAATGAAAAAAATCGATGCTATGCTATGATAGATGAAATTTTGACGAAATTAAAAGAAACGGATAAGGCCAAGTCAAAATTCGAGGTCTATTCTAGAGTTCTGAAATGATAATATACCTGCTTTAAAATCATCAAAATAATGCCTGAAATCTATTTTCAGAACATGAGTCGTGAAGAAAGAACAGACAACAAAGCTATAAGCGTTGTGTCATTTAGTCTGACAATTCTTACAATTTGATTTATGACGCCACTGTGACAAAGTTCCATGCTGGGTCAGGGCTCCATTTTGCTGATGGTACATACTGAACCCTTTAACTCATCAAGACCAGACAAAACGATCTACCATAGAGCAGAAATGACAGAACTTGCCAAGTAAAACTAAAGTTGCAAAAAATTAAAACATTCGCTTGCCAGATCCCGTCATATCAGCTCGCGCGACATGCCACTTTACACTTACAGCTAATTCTGTCGCTTTAATACAACAATTAGCACAAATCATTATGTAACTATGTCAGTTATTAATTTGACCACCGGCAGATTTAAGTTGGTACTACAGCCGGCCGAGTAACGCTGCCTTTTTTCTGCGATCTGTCTAACGGTCTGCGCTTGAGTAGAGGTGATATGTATCTGTGGTCAGAACAAAGAGCAATCAGATGTCATGTCTGATCCAGGGTAATTACTGATACAGAGATATCTAATTACAGCGTTACTTTTGATCTGGGGGTTATTAGGAAATAGCTATTGAACAGTTTATAATTCGCCTACATGTTCGTAATGATCGAGGGTCACACAATATGACGCGATAGACGATCTTCTGACATGGGTTCCTCATCCTTCCTTGATCACATTAGGCGGAATAGATCATGCTTCATATAATCCAGATGATGATTGAATAAAAAACAAATAATCCAGCCAAAAGTCTGTGGTTGGAGAAGTGAAATTACACATTCTGTGACACGTCTGTCGATATTTTAAGGCAACTTCTAGCCCTAACGTCGGCGTCGGCGCAATACCTGTCTATTTCTACAGCGCACTGTCATCCCAGTCTATTCCTGCGCATGTTCGCGAGACGAATCTGTGCGTGCGACGCGAATAGTTCGGCATGTCGGCGTCGCGCGTCGGGGAATCCGGAAGGCTCAGATCGCGCATGGCAGTGGGGTAGGTTAAATTGTATTGTTGACGATTTTTTTATTTGAGACTAATAAAACCAACGTTTCGCAGAATTTATAATTACAAGAATTTCAGCGGCTATAAACTTTTGACGACACGCTAGCCTAGTTGGTAGTGACCCTGCCTTCGAAGCTAGGGGTCCTGGGTTCAAATCCCGGTAAGGGCAGATATTTGTGTGATTAGAACGAGTATTTATTCCTGCGTCTTGGATTTTTTCTATGTATTTAAGCACAAATTTCTCTATATTATTAACTTTATCGTTGTCTAGTACCCATAGTACAAGCCAAGAGCTTAGTTTGGGACTAGGTCAATTTGTGTGACATTGTCCTGTGATATTTATTTATTTCATACTTGTGGTAAGGTTAGACTTGCGCCTACTGCAAAACTTGTAGTTCCGCGTTGGAAAATCCCTGTCGAATAATAATTGTACAAATTGATGACATAATAAGCGCCGATGTAACTAGTCTTGAAGATTCTCATAGATATAATAACAGCTTTTCTCGCTTAGCTTATACAAGGTATGTTTATGTTTAGCTAGGAAATGCTGCCAGCATCTTAGGGACAACGCCGCAGGGGCCATTTCTAGACATGACTTATTTACTAATCCGTGTGGTTGCCGGTTCAGAATAGTGCCCCTCAATGTCTTCCCGTGGATATCGTCTGAGGCGACTAAGGGAATAAAGGCTTGTAGTACTTTTAGGCGATGAGCTTGCAACCTGTCACTAATACACTGGTAAACATTTTAGCCTGATTGTTCAAAATATGCTTGAGAGTTGTTGGTATTTCTGTAGCTCTGCCTACCCCACTCTGGGAATGAAGGCGTGACATTATGTATGTACTTATTTCGTTCATATAGTTTTAATTTGTTATTTTTATGGTCGTGATTTTATGGGTTCTTCTGAAATAAACAAGTAATTGGTTTGTCTTAGTGTAAACGTGTTTGTATTTCCTTTACGATAAAGCTCGTCATTAATAAGCGGTTTCGCGAACGAAATTTATTTTATATAGGTACTCGTAATAGAATAGAGGACCATTTCAAAACGACATGCAAATGCACGCAGATGCAAAAACGTAAAGCCACTCGTTAGTAGTTCTAAACAAATATTAACTAAACTGTTTAAATTGACGCAGCCCGCAGTTTTGTACAACGGGCCCTTTAATAGCGTATCTATGGCTCATGCAGGATATAGGCGCCACTCGCATTCTTTAAACATAAAAGAAACGTCACATATCTCCCGAAACTCTCATTGCCTACCTAAACCTAATGGCAACTGAGTATAGTAAAATTTTGCTTTAGTTCTTTAGTCTACTTAGGCTCTTTTTAATTGGACACGCAATGGCGCATAGTATTTGCATATTCGCGTGCGCAGGGAAACCCTAAACGATTTCTAGAAGCACTTGATTTGAATATTTCGACATATGTGTGGAAATATTCAGTGCCTTCGTTCTGTGTTTCATATAAAATAGACCCACAATCAAGTTATGGGCGCTGAAAATGTTACAAGCATTTTCCTTTTATTGCCAGGCATTTTCCTTGGGAAAGTTAGCTTATTGGAATTGTGCTGTTAATTTAACTGATATGTTGACTAATAACCGAAAAGTTATTAACTTGTGGTGACTGACGCAAAGCCAAATAAAACCATTTGTTAATTACCTAGAGGCCCTACTGAAAAACGAAAGGGGACTAACTCTTTCTAAATTAAATAAATACGAAAGATAATATTTTTTTATATTTTTTAATATGGTTGCACTTGCTAAAGCAGTTTTGTCTGAGATACCACCATGTGTCTTTTAGCAGGATAATAAATTTACCTGACAAAATGGAAAAGTTACTGTTTGTTAATTTTAAAAATCATTCAAGTGCCTGGGCCGTTGAAAAAGAGTTTTCTTAAAGATGACAGTTTTCACCAATAGATTTCAGATCCTAAAAAAACAATAACTGAAACTCATGAAACGTGATAGTTAGAAGGTTTTTTTTTTTACAGATGAACTATTTCTGGTTCACTAAATAACAGAATAAAATAAATATTTAAGAGGGCTCCCATACAGCAAACGTAATTTTTTTTGCTCGTTTTTGCTCGATATTGATAACGGCAACAGGTAGACTCTTGAAATATTTACAGAATATTTAGTTATATATTCACTTTTAAAATAAATAAATTAGTTTAAATGAAACAAAATTTAAGGGGGCTCCCATACAACAGACATGTTTTTTATGCCGTTTATAAATAATGGCACGGAACCCTTCGCGCGCGAGTCCGACTCGTACTTCGGTTTTTTCCCTCATTCACAACAAGACAAACCTTCATTATCTTATGTAAGTATTCATGAACAAACAGACATTATAAGTTTTATTGATTGTTTATTATGTGTTAAAACGGTTTTATAGTTTTTAAACACGTGCATTTGCATAGTCGCCACAAAACATATTACTATAAAAGTATATCGTCGTCTTACTTACTCAAACTCGTATCTGCATATTTTTTTTGCTGTTGGTGATTTAATTTTCATTCAGTTATACTTAGAGGCAATAAGTTTACCAACAGCAATAAATATGCAGATACGAGTTTGCGTAAATAAGACGACGATATGAACTACAGTGTCCGCCCGTTACGAAGTAAATCCTGACACCTGTCATTCCAGTACAAATTATAACCTCAACTCTAAGAATAGGCTATAAATAGTACTGCGATGACAGCTGTCAGGATTAACTTCTTATCGGGCACTGTAGCTCTTTGGATAATTTTAATTGGCGATTAAACTTAACTCTCACAAATGTGTTATAATACCTATGACTTATGATAACGTAATAATTCACCGAATTCTTCTCTTTCCCTTTGGAGTCGCCAGTGCTTCCGTCACTTGCTCGCCTTTAGATGCTCTTTTATGAAATTACTAGCATAGAGGCATTCCTTCTTAGTCCTCAGGGTTGGCAACGCATTTGAGTTCTAAGGATTGTAGTCTTGAAAATTCAAATGTCTATGGGTCTCAGATTCCACTTACCATCAGGCGGCCTGAGTGCTCGTGTGCCTTCTCTTTAACATAAAAAAAAATAGTTCAAACAAATTCGCGGCGGCGCGGCTAGCGTGCAGAAAATACAGGGTGTTTTGTTTACATAAACGATCGCAATTCCATATTTGCATAAATATGTAACGGTTTTTCACGGTATCTGCAGTGGAATAGTGCGCCGTTGTTACCAGCATGGTGTGGCATTTAGTTTAAATTGACGTCAATTGATAAGAAACGGTAATTGTTAAGCAAATGCGTCAATGGGTGTGGATTTCGCGGTGTTATGATTTTCTCAACGAATCGCCGCAAAAAGTAATTTTTTTGTCATCTATTTGGTATTACCGCTTTTTTAAGTATGCGAGATGTGTCCAAACAGTAGAAACTTTATATGAATATCTATGTTTATTATGGTATGTGTATACTACATTTGACAAATCACTTTATTTTCTCTGACCAGCGATATAATGTTCTTTGTGCTCTTTCTGGAGGCTCCCTCCATTACTTAAGCCTATTTTAATATGAATAGCGCAAAATATGCTGACCTTTTCATAAGGCTTTTCCGTACACATTACACAAACTAATTACGTACCTTCAACCAAAGTAACAAGGCTTAGTTTACGTTGCTAAGATTCCAAACTAACCTTCGGACAGATTATTGGTCTTATGGAAATGTAGACAGATTAGTTATTTTACGTAAAGGTCGATGAACCCATGACGTTAGAGACTAGGAAGGGAAATCTAGTTTTTGTTAATTACTGCCGCGTTGTTTTATTCATAAGCTATTTGAGTTATTGTGCGGGTAATAGATAAAATATTTATCTATCTGGAGTGTGGAATTTGCAGTATTTTGCACTTTCATAGGTCCTGTGGGTGTTCTAGCATTTTTATCCTGTTTGACGATCTAGTCAACGTTGTGAGTAGTTGAAACAGATTAAATAAATAAATATCCGGGGACCATCTCACACAGATTAATCTAAACTAAACTCTAGGCTTGTACTATGAGTACTAGACATCGATAAATTTACTTATGTAGAGAATTACATACTTAAATATGTAGAAATTATCCAAATATGAACAAATACTCGCGCTCATCACACAAATATTTGCCCTGAAGGGGATTTGAACCTGAGACCACCAGCTTCATAGACAGTCACTAGGTAGGCTTTTATCGCGTGATTTTTATAATGCGTAGCTTCTGCTTCATCGGCATTGAACATCCTACAGGAACAGGGTTGTTTTTTAAGGATTAAAGAGCCTATGTGGTATAAAATAATTCTAGGCATAAGCTATCTCCGTTCCAAATTTCATCCAATTCGGACGCATAGTTTCAGAGTGATCGACGGTTCCTTTTTAAGGTTCCGTACCAAATACATACTAGAACACCAAGGGTTCCGCATCTACGTAGTATAAAATAGTCCAGCTGCTGCATCCTGCCTTTATACTTTTAAAGCCTCAACATACATACATACCATCACGCCTTCATTCACAGAGTGGGTTAGGCAGAGCTACAGAAGTAACAAGGACTCTAGAGAGACTTGTTGATAATTCTGTAACCTCTTTAAAGGACATATATTTTTAAATTAGAGCAGTAAATTCTCCGATCAGTAAGTTTAGTTTGTGACAGTTTTTTTTTCTAATAAACCTAGGTAATCTAATAGTAACTATAAATATTCCTAATTTCAACTCGATCAGTCAGTCTAGACAGACTGACGGACAGACCAACGGGCAGACGGACAGCTGGACAGACGGAGAGAAGGACATAAGGATTCTGGTTTTCAGTACCTGGTACGGAACCCTTCTAAGACGATTTTGTTGCCCGTCTGTCGGTCTGTCTGTCAAGTTTCATATAAATACGATGTTAGGTGCTGGGGTTCCGGTGCTCGATCCCCGCTCGCACTTGACTGTTTTTTTCTTCATAGACTAATCTCTCTGTCATCCTGTTCGACGGCGCATAAACATCTTTGACTGAAAAAAAAAAGTTGATTTTATTATTTCCATCTTGAATTCAAAACACTATGTCGATAGCGGGTGAATACTCTCTTAAAGGCCGCGTTATTCTTGTCCGAAATAACCAAAATGGTGATGGGCGGACATTTAACTACATTGTAGTGTTCTGCTTGGCGCAATTTGAAGCTGGTAGCGAGAGCGAAATATTATGTCACATACATACATACATACATAAAGTCACGCCTTCATTCCTAGAGTGGAGTAGGCAGAGCTACAGAATTACCAACAATTCAAAAAACTTGTTGATAATTCTGTAACCACATTTTGCACAATTAGACTAAGATGTTTACCAGTGAATATTATGTCAAGATTTCTTAAATTACCTATTGCAATAACGAACACGCGAATGCTTTCAGTATGGCGTCCTTTACGGAACACTATTCTACTTAGGTAAGTCGCGGAAAATAGATCAATCAATAAAAAAACATCCTGTAGATATATACTCTCTCGTCTCCATCTTCTCATTTCTTTCTCTAAGCATACATTTCACCTAGTGACAAAATGATCCAAAATATCTAGAATATTGCTTGTTACTTGGGCCATTTGAAAAGAGAATCGAAACGGTTCCTAAGGTATTCTCAGTTCGGTGAAATATTTACCGTTTTAACGCCAGCTATACATACAGGGTGTATCAACAACATTTTTCGGGTTATTCCCACCTGATACCACTAAAGTACCTCGGCGGTAACAAGTGGGAATATTTTTCCCATTTGTCACCAATAAAATATTTGTTGATACCTACTTTTTTACTTTAGTGGTAACAGTTGGGAATTTTTAATCCCAGTAGTGATCAGTGGTAACAGGTGGGAAAAAAAATCCCAGCTGTTACCAGTGGAAACAAATTGGTGGTAACAGGTGGGAATAACCCCATTTTTCGATTTAGATGTTAAAGCATCAATGTGACTTGCATGGATGTTTTATTAAGATGTCACGAAATATTTTACGTTGAATAATAATTTAACACTACCTAATAAATCTACAATACAATTTATTTTCTTATTTGTGATTTTAGATTGTGTTTACTTTTACCTAAATACCTAGCTCTATTAAGCTAGGACGGACGTATGCAGGAAGTTTTGCATAGTGTCGCCAATGTTTCCTTACGCGGCCTTCCGTTCCGTGTCCGGATGGACCACACACACAGGCCCCTGGAGATACTTTGACGTCACAATCTGCCTCCAACAGGGCGCCAGCTAACCTGTGATTGGTAACGTAAACAAACTATGTGCAGTATGCGCAATTGCAAAAGATATTCAGGGGTACATGCAAATACACCTTGTAAAATACTAGTTTTGCTACCCGCGGGTACGTCCGCATAAATATCGTATATCGCTATTCCCTCAGGAATAGTTAATTTTTTCGGAATAAAATTTACTCAATGTCCTTCCCCGGGACTTAAACTATGTCCATACCTAATTCCATCTAAATCGGTTTTGCAGTTTATCCGTGAATGCGTAAAAGACAGAGCCACTTTCACATTTATAATATTTGAATGGATAAAACGCTAATATTAATACACTTTTAAACGTTTTAACATTGTTAATTTTTGAAACACTCTGTATATTTTATATTGAAATGTCGTCTATAGAGTAGGATTAAAAATGTTAGGTTGTTTTTTTTTTAAAGTTTTTTAGACGTTCTCTAACCTTAACTAGATGGACTAAGGGGTTGAGTTAGTTAGTTAGTCGAACTAGGTAGCGTGTCTACG
This sequence comes from Acleris holmiana, assembly GCA_949316455.1. Lineage (NCBI taxonomy): Eukaryota > Metazoa > Arthropoda > Insecta > Lepidoptera > Tortricidae > Acleris > Acleris holmiana. Next base: position 3,192,801 of record OX438772.1, read on the forward strand.
ATAACGAAAACGCACCGAAACAAGATTATATGTAGATGGAGTTACTTATAGATACCAACATACAAAACAATTAATACTCAACCGATTCTAAATACTTTACACAACCGTCTAATGGATTTTCCATATCCTAAATACGAGTTATCATCAAGTACGCAATCCGTAAAGATAGCCTACTCATTAGTACTAAAGTTTTCCCGCGCAAATCGCAACACAAACTTAACTAGAAACGCCGATAAATAGCGCGTACACCCTTATTTGCAAACGTTAAAGTCTAAAATTATGTTAACTGTCAGTTCACACATGGTATGTGTAAAGTTGTAAGGTTATAAATAGTGCAGCGGTGCGTTCTGCGAATCGGTCGCGTTCGTTTTCCTCGACGAAGGAATGCGACAGTGACGTCACGCGGTCCTTGCTTGAATTTTTCGACTAACGGCTATTTTTATTAGGCAACTTAAAGGGCTTAAGAGAGTTGGTAGTCTTATGTATTTTATAGAGATGAACGTCAATGTTTTTTTTTTATGATAACGAGAAGACACACGAGCACTCAGGCCACCTGATGGTAAGTGGAATCTGAGCCCCATAGACATTTGAATTCTCAAGACTATAACCAAAAACCTAATAACTCAAATGCGTTGCCAACCCTGAGGACTAAAGTGGAATGCCTCTATGCTAGTAATTTCACCGGTTGTCTTATCCCCACTCCGGTACACAACAATGCGAACACTGTTGCTTAGCGGGTGGTTAATGGACCCTGCACAGGGTCCTACCACCACAAACACCAGTTATATTTTGTAATACTGGACAGATTAAATGATTATGATTATTGTTATTTTTTGATTGGGTTCGTTGGATAAAAGTAATATTATAATTGTATTATATTAATATTATAACTCGGTCTGTTTCGCTTTGACGGCTAAACCGCTAAACTATCTATGGAATTTGGAATAGAGACAGTAAACTTTGTTTGACAGTTTCTACGCGGGAAAAAGCTAATCTACACTTATATTATAAAGAGGAAAGATTTCTATTTTTGTATTTGTGTAACAAGTAAATTTATAACTACTGGACAGATTTCAAAAATTCTTTCACACGAGTAACACGGGCTTTATTTAGTTCTGATTCTCCGCAAACGAAAAGCGGGGGAAAAGCTACTGTTTTATATGTGTAGTTAATGGTAGTCATGTTAGAGTTTTTTTTTTTATTAAGATTATAGAGCGGATTGTCCGCCTATTGTGTGATGTCCTAGCTTGCAATAAAATACAATAAACTCTCTCTAAGTCTACTTATATACAGGATGAGAAATCCAAATGGGTCGGTACGGGGAATTCGGAAACTATAATAGTAAAGGGAAATCATATACGAGTATCTACTTACCAGGAATAGTAAGTACCCTGCACATGTAGGTTGTTTTTTGTTTTTTGTTGGCAATGCTCCTATGAAAATCGATCCTAAACACTGACAGTTACCGCAATAAATCAACGTGAGATTTTTTCAAAAAATACTAGTTGGTTCGATTCCCGGTTAATGCTTAGCCGTGATTGGTTTTTAAATCCTTTATTGCCTTTTCCTTTCATATCCGTTAGTCGTATTCTTAGGACAGGTTACCCTAACTAACTCTTATAGCTGCGCATAACCACATGACCATTTAGATCGCCCATATAAACTGCGAAATAGGCAATTGGACACTTTTCAGATTGAAATGTTATTTAGAAACGGCTACTTTGATTCTAGGTTAAGTGAAATTGGATTCGACGTAACCTAACTAGATTTAGATTTGATTGATGATTTGGTGTTTACTAAGACTTTCTTGGTGCGAAATTAATAGATGAACTGATTTATTTTAGTTTTAACATGTTGTTTTTTTTTTTGTTGAGTGTGGCTTAATGTTAGTTTTTTTTTTTGGTGAGCGAGATCTCATGATGACATAAGTATTGTTATACCTATAAGAAGGACTCAACATTGTCTGTGATTGTTTTTTTTCAGAGTAGAATAAAATACCGTTGTTTAACAAACAGTTTCAATTGTTTTTCTATCAGTATTAATTAAGAATAAGAAGATTAACACGAATGTTTTTCTGTATTATGCTCTTTCCATAATTTATGAAAATCTTGTAGTTTTAGAATTCCGTATTTAATCATTTGCATTGATCAGCCTGTATGTTATTGAAAGTTTTAAACTGTGAAGCGGGTTTCTACAAACAATCGACTTGACGTAAACGTGTTGTTTTATTATTAATGGTTAAACCGTTTTGTGTTATTTATTTTACATTGTCCAATAAAGATGTTTGTAAATTTGGCTCACTATTAAATCGTCTATGTTGTAGAATGTCCAGGACATTCAATGTTTATGAAGCAAAATATTCATATAAAACGACTGTTTTGCGAAGATCTACTAAATGGTAAAATTTAATCTGTACTTAGTCCATAAAGCCACACGGTATCATAGCAAGGTGTTCGAAATTCTGAATATTAAATAATGCCCTTTCATTTGACATCCCAAACAGCATACTTTTTTGTATAGTTCATGGCTTTTTGTCCTCTAGCGGGTGCTATATTCAATTTAATGTGACGTCACATAGCCTATAACCAGCGGACCATTAAAACGCTTCCAACGATACCCCATTTGTTCAATTATGATAAGTTGTTTAGAAGTTATGAGTGAACAGATGAACATACATACATACCGGTCAAAAACATAATCCTCCTTTTTGCTTCGCCGTAGTCGGGTAAAAAGATCAAAATGCGAAATTTCCAATGTAGATTATAAAGCTTAATGCCTAAATAGCAGAAAGTCTTAATCGAGTATTGTCTAAGTAACGAGAGAATTTCGGTTATTCCATTCTATTTTTCCTTTCGCTTCATATATAATTTGCTTTGTTCATTATGCTAGTTAGAATAACAGCTTTTGAAAAGATTTGATTTGGCAATTTCGGCGATCAGGGGGGTGATTCTTTCAACACAGCGCTGCGTCGATCTCAAAGGTGAAGTTTTATCCGGCAAGTTTAAGAAGTCCCGTCGGAGCGTGCAAAACACATTTTAGCGCGTGCCTTCTCAATTAGGCAGCAGGCAGGTGAGTGTCTTATAAAGCTGCCTAATTGAAAAGGCACGCGCTAAAATGTGTTTTGCACGCTCCGCCGGGGGCGGGCATGTTTGACCATGCTCAGTGTAGGGTTCCGAAGACGATAAGTACCAGAAACATAAAAATCAATAAGTAATAACTAATTCTTTATTTAAAGTCAAATGGTGCCGTCTTAGATGACTTTAATCGCCTGCATCTCAAGAACCAATGATGCCTACTTAGTCGTGATAGTTTTCCTTTAAAATTCGTTATATGCTCTTTCATTGTTTTTTTTTTTCAGAATTTTAATATTGTAGTTTTGGCTGTAGGCCACTTAACGCTAAGAAAGCGCTTTAACTTAATATTTCATAAACGGATCACTTAATCGAAAAACTGTTTTCACAAACACGTAATATTTTTGTAAAAAATATGTCCCCACGTTATGTGTAGGTGAGGTACCATAAAATTTTTTTTTTCAAGGTTTAATGTTACCACTAATGTATATTAGTGCCAAATTACAACTTTCTAGTACTAAGAGTCTCTGAGCTAGGCTGCGGACAGACGGAAGGACGGACATGGCGAAACTATAAGGGCTCCTAATAGACTACGGAATCCTAAGAAACCTCTCGAGCCGAGTACTAGGTAGCGGTAGTGATGATCTACTTCAAGTCTCGGCGCTCGGGCGATGGACAGGCGACCATAGTAAATGTAATGTGTCGCTACTTCGGCGCCGTTATTTCGTTACCGGTGTCTTGTCTTTAACGGCGGTGATGGACAAACGGCCATAGTCAATGTAATGTGTCGCTACTTCGGCGCCGTTAGTTCGTTATCGTTGTTTTGTATTTAACGGCGGTGATGGACAAACGGCCATAGTAAATGTAATGTGTCGCTACTTCGGCGCCGTTATTTCGTTATCGTTGTCTGTCTTTAACGGCGGTGATGGACAAACGGCCATAGTCAATGTAATGTGTCGCTACTTCGGCGCCGTTAGTTCGTTATCGTTGTTTTGTATTTAACGGCGGTGATGGACAAACGGCCATAGTAAATGTAATGTGTCGCTACTTCGGCGCCGTTATTTCGTTATCGTTGTCTGTCTTTAACGGCGGTGATGGACAAACGGCCATAGTCAATGTAATGTGTCGCTACTTCGGCGCCGTTAGTTCGTTATCGTTGTTTTGTATTTAACGGCGGTGATGGACAAACGGCCATAGTAAATGTAATGTGTCGCTACTTCGGCGCCGTTGTTTCGTTATCGTTGTCTGTCTTTAACGGCGGTGATGGACAAACGGCCATAGTCAATGTAATGTGTCGCTACTTCGGCGCCGTTATTTCGTTATCGTTGTCTGTCTTTAACGGCGGTGATGGACAAACGGCCATAGTCAATGTAATGTGTCGCTACTTCGGCGCCCATATTTCGTTATCGTTGTCTTTTCGTTAACGGCGGCAGTGGACAAACGGCCATAGTAAATGTAATGTGTCGCTACTTCGGCGCTGTTATTTCGTTATCTTTGTCTTTTCATTAACGGCGGCGGTGGACAAACGGCCATAGCATTATTTAATTGTCCTAGTCTCGCTTAGCGCAGTTCTCCTATTGGTGGATTTTTTCCTCGCACTCTGGTGGATACTCACCCTTAGTGTGGTCTCAGATCTAATAATGGATCGACCATCTTATTTGCGTTTACTTCTAGCTATCAAATAACTCGTTATGTTTACGGTTAAATCGAACAGATTTCAGAGGCACGGTTGTGACGGCCAAGTTCCAACATTATTCAAATAACCCAACTGCGAACTATCTTGACTAAACATTATTTAAAATTCCATTATTGGTCACATTCATGTGATAATAAAATTAAGTCTCTTTCTTTTAGCTTCGCGTAGCCAGGTAAAACTAAAAAATAAGGGACAAAGCCTTTGTACATACACCATCTACATATAAGTGCATATTTGTAAATCAATATTTTTTTGTGCAATAAAGAGTTTACTTACTTACAAACTGCTTTTTCCGTGAATCGACTCCGGGTCCACTAGCCAATAGCCAAACGCATCTTTTGCCGCGACTTGGCGCACATTTTCACACGCACGTAAATTATAACTTACACAGTTGAAAGTGACATTTCACAAGGCTTTGTGTTTTATTGGTTTTAGAAATGGCCACTAATTGCAGGCCATTCTTTACTTGACGACATGGCATTTTACCGTCGGACGGACAAACGGACTCTTATACGTTTGACGTATTGTCGGCCATTGTTAATATTACTGCTTTCCATTGGCGATGGATTGTGCTCAGCTACAGTTAGTTTTCTTGTCCATTGTTTTGTTAATCATTATATGGTCGGCTCAGTTTATGCGGTACTTTAATGTTGCCGTGAATACTTTAATATACCTTTAGACGTATCGAATACAGGCTGCATATAATATCCAACAAATTGATCAAAATTAACGACTTTACTTGATTTTACTTACTACAATAAAGTATAGGATCATTGGCACTTCAACCGACCCGATTGGACCGACGCTTAATTCGCGGAGCTGTAAATTTTTTTCTCATACAAATTTAGCTCCGGGCGATAACGTTTCCCACACTCTAACGCTTCCTTGTGTTTTATTATTTGTTTCTCTTCAAGAAATATGTCCTTGGACAGGGAAACCTACAGATCTAGATTTCCTAAAACTTCTATAATCGTTAAAATCTAACTAGATTTAAGTGGAGATGTCATCGCGTTTTATATGGAAATTTTCAACTTTACACTTTTCTTATAAACTCGTTTTTTAAATTTGTCGACGAGTGAGCAACAGGCGAGCCTAGTTGCCAGAGATATAATTAAAATCCCTGTGTATTTATAATTAGATCTCAGGTTTTGTCAACGAAGCAGCTGTCTTTTTAACTCCTGCAGAAAGGGGGTGTGTCTATCGGTAGTATCGTAGCTCTCAAATGGATTGACGGGTTTGGAATCTTTAAAAAAAAAAAACATTGTTTAATCGAGATGGTTCTTAGCTTAGTTTCAGTATAAATCTGTGGGGCTATTAAGAGACATTAGTTGCGAAAAAAGGTGTCGTTATTTTGTCAGGAGTTTTTATCTATTCAATAGTTATTGTTTAATTCATTCACAAATGAAATAACAGTTTTTAAATTTCAATACATTCAGAGTAACCTCTTTTCTACAAAATATTCGCGTCAACTCAAGATAATTTTAGCTCCAATTTAAGGCCAAAAATATCCTTACGCTGTCCTTGAAACGAGCAAGTGACGTCACGACACGTGTACTGAACCCTCGAGTGACACCACATTGTGTACGTACGCTTCAGTAGACAGTAAACAGCTACGGTGTTATTACCTTTACGATCAAGGTAAATCGAGCCAGGCTCTCTTGACCCTTGCGTTTGTATTTTGCGAATCTACTGCCTTAGCTTTTTTTAGGCTAACGGAGAATTTCGTACATTGACCTGTAACTACTTGTCTCATTGTCGTTGACATGTTAACCGCAAGTCAATCTAAGCTGGTTGCATTATCACGAGCACAGAAGCCTGACCTGAACGGATGATAAGGATCTAAGACCCATAAACATTTGAATTTTTCATGACTACAATCTCAAGATCCCAAATGCGTTGAATGTCTCTATGCTAGTAATTTCACCAATTGTCTTATCCCCACACCGGAACACAACATTGCGAACTGTTAAAGGATAGGATAGTTGGACGCTGTTTCGCAATAATGTGTCAACCTACAAGTATTTAGCAATAAAGTGTCAACCCTCGGTGCGATCATTGTAGGTTGACGTTTTTTTGCTAAATACTTGTGGGTTGACACATTATTGCGAAACAGCATCCAGTTGTAGTGCTCCGGAGGGACCCTGCATAAGCTGCTTCCACCACGTTTCGCTCGCTGCATAATGGAATAACTCCGCAGACCGGTGTGGGAACGGCGATATGGCAATAGCTGCGGTTTCCGCAAACGCTTTTGGATATCATTAATAACAAAGTAAGTCGAAGTTCTTTTGTTTTTAACTTACATACATACATAACATCACGCCTTCATTCCCAGAGTGGGGTAGGCAGAGCTATAGAAATACCAACAACTCTAAAAAGACTGGTTTATAATTCTGTAACAATCAGGCCAAGAAGTTTACTAGTGTACTAGTGACAGGTTGCAAGCCCATCGCCTAACAGTACTACAAGCCTTTATTCCCTTACGACATCCACGGGAAGACATGAAGTGGCACTATTACTCTAACTAACTCGGCAACCAAACGGGCTCACGGGCACGGGGGGTTTAACTTTGTTTTGTTTATTTTATAGTGTATATGAATTTAATCATAATCACTTGCAATTATTATTTTCAAGGTTAACTGGAGATCCCTTAAGAGGCCACATTAAGTGGACCATAACTCGTGTGTCTGTTCTTTGGATATATTAAACTCAGGATAATCAAATTTCCTTGAGACTGTTAAATGATAAAAAATCCTCAATAGTTTTATTTTTCAATTATAACATCGTTTTTTGCATGTTTTTGGTTGAATCGTCGAAACCATGATCTATAAGGATGATTTTTGATTCAATAGTTTAGTATTTGTATCTTCTTAATGCTGGTAAACCGGGTTTTTTATAAATGTTGTGGTTTTAAAGTAAACAGTAATTATTTGAATTTGACCATGCCATCAAGACGCGCACAAACTATCACTATTTCTCGTTCTTCGCGCGGAACCACATAAAAGCATCATTTTTAGTTTTTAGGGTTCCGAAGTCAAACTAGGAACTCTTATAATTTCGCCATGGCCGTCCGTCCGTCCGTCCGTCCGCAGCCTAGTTCAGAGACTCTTAGTACTAGAAAGCTATATGACGTGAATATACATATTAGTCACGCCAAAAACGCGGTAAAATAAAAACTTGTTTTTTTTATTTTTGTATAAAGCCAAAACTACAGATACTAAAAGTCTGAAAAAAAAAACTGAAATGAAAGCGCACATAACGAATTTATAAGGAAAACTACCACGACTAAGTAGACATACCTACTAAAATCATCTAAGACGGCACCAATTGACTTTAAATAGAAAATGAGTTATTACTTGTTGTTTTTTATGTTTGTAGTACTTAACGGCTTCGGAACCCTACACTGAGCATGGTTCGACATGCTCTTGCCCGGTTTTTTTTTATTCTTGTGTCGGCGTGGCGTCATATGTGACTTACAAATGAATATAATGATTCCTAATACAGGTTTTAAGTTTCCCAAGCCCAATATTTTCCTGTTTGATAACGACTCGAGACGGAAGGTTGCGGTCGCATATCTAAAGCTTCCGTCCGATAACTAGGTAGTTACTTGCTGTAGGGACTTAATTGGTTGTTTTTAAGTATATAGGTTTCAAGAAATAATTGGGGGACCGGGTTCAATTAATTTGCTAGAAAATTGTGTGTTATCGCAAAGGGCATGGGTTGTTACAACGATGACGTGGCTTTGACTAGTCCTTTTAATTATAAAGGAGTTTTACAGTGCCATAGTAGCCTGGTTTTCCCTTGTAGTACTTTGACACATGAACAGTGTGTGCAAAGGTTGTAAACGATTTCTGCTGGTCAATATCAATATGACATTGGGCTTTGATCAGCGTTAACACTTTAAACATGAAGAATTAAATGTATACATCGTAACGGAGTGGGGCAGGCAGAGCGACAGAACTACCATCTAATCTAAAAAGACTTGTTTATAATTATGTAACCACATTTTGCACAATCACGCAAAGAAGTTTACTAGTGTATTAGTGACAGGTTGCAAGCCCATCGCCTAACAGTACTACAAGCCCTTATTCCGTTACTCGCCCCCCACCCACGGGAAGACATGGAGTGACACTATTCTAACTCGGCAACCACACCAAGGAATACGTACCATTATTTTAGGGCCGCCATTGGCTTTATTTCTATTTTTATTATAATGACAATAGAAATACATACATTGTAAGAAAATCAACTACCTACTATGTACTACTGTTACGGTTCTTTCTACCAGACAGACAGATGGACGGTGAAGAAGTAATAATAGGCTCCCATCGGCACTCTTTCGGCACGTAATCTTAACACTTATTTTGGCATTGAAATGTTTAAATTCCAAGAGCTACACGCCTGACAATTAAGGATCTTAGATTGACAATGCCGTCTTATCTTTACCTAATTGTATAGTCGTTGGTTTTTGGTTTTGTTGAAAATCTTACCCTACGTGCAAAGCCTGGATTTACAATACAATACAATACAAATACTCTTTATTGAACACCAAAAATAAAAAATAAAAACAGAACATGGAACAGTACATTTAAATCATAGGTATACAACAGGCGGTCTTACCGCTAAATAGCGATCTCTTCCAGACAACCTTGTAAGAGAAATAACTGAGGACACATATTCATGGCAGGGGGTGTAAACTAACTCCTGACCTAAAGATTAGCTGCTGATTTAGGGCCTGACGATAGTGTTTTTGATAACGTTTCTTATATACTAATAACTTCATGATTGATAATACATTAAGTGGTGGTAGGACTCTGTACAGGGTCTGCCCAAAACCCTGCCATCTTGTCCTTAAACCTACTACCGGTTCCGTTGTGACATTTCATCTATGTCCTCGAGAGTTGTGAGCGCGTTTGATTGCAGTCTTGGGATGCAGTATTGCAAGTTATAGGTCTCAGAGCTCACTTAACATCACACGAAATGACAAAAAGCCTAACTTAAAAAATTCAAAAAATCACTGGTACAATATTTATGGGTCATACACAGATTTAGGTTACCGTCTTTTCTGTGGACACACCGAAAGTTAACGTTTTCAAGGGCTAATTTTCTGGCTAAGCCCATTCCCGCAAAACCACCGTCAGGACTGCTTTAGACCTATCATATAAAAATATAACTTATATGCACACAAGCTCTTAACTATTGCCCACAGGAGACACAACTTTTGTTTTTAAGAGTGTGTATGACCCTTATTCAGTAACTAAATTGGCCACATGATTTCTCTTTTACACGTCGGTAATGTGCAGTGGATCTACTAGCGCTTCGGACAAGACCATCATTGCGGAGATGAAGCAAGAAACTACAGCAGGTATTTTTTCAACTTTTTCAAGTATAAAACACAATAGACATTGTTTTTTCTGGATAACCTTAAATTCTGTTTCACACTTGCGGTATGAATGTTTCTCAGTTGACATACAAACATCCAGTATCCATTTAAATACCTTAACTGTTATGGGCCCATTCCTCGGGCTTTATCGAAGGCTCTGGAAAATTAGAAGCCCCTAGAGTTTAAAACTTATTAAAACAAAATTTACCGAACTGCTTTTGAGGTGGATACCGTATTTTAGAACTGCCCCTACCATGGTAACATTACCGGGATTTAATAAGGGGTGTTCATTTAATTCATTCACTTTTTTTATAATTTATTCATGTTTTTTGGAGAAGGCAAACAAGCACACAAGCCACCTGATGGTAAGTGGGGTTTGTGACCCTTGATTGCAACCCTAAGACCGAATGCGTTTCCAACCCTGAGGACTAAGATGGAATGCCTCTATGCTATTAATTTCACCGGCTTTCTTATCCAACAATGTGAACATAGAAATCATATAAATAGTGGAATACACTAATTGACATAGTCAAGGCTTGTGCCTTGAGTACTCATGTTCTCCTAGTCATTATTTTTTATTTAATGTTATTGATCTTACATTTGTAATTATTTTATTCGGGCTAGTAATAATATTGATTATTTATTACTTTGTATTGTAACTTACTGCCAAGTATTATTGTAGGTATTCAAACCTTCTCCTGTCAGTTCCTTTTTCTTCCTCTAAATTTTACACAAATTCTTTTATCATCAAGGCGATAAGGTTATGGAATGCTTACGGCTTATTTTACTTATGCTTGTACGACGTGCTAAGTCTGTTGCCATTTTTAAAAGCAAGCTAACGGATCATTTTCTATCACTTCCGTAGTTTTTCTATTATTTCCTTTACTTTATTCTTTGTTCTATCTCATGCTTCGTCTGTTGTCATTGTTTGGCTGTTATGGAGGATGTATGTATGTATATATTATATGTATTTATTAAATTATTTACTTTATGTATTTATATTTAGTATATTTATAAATAGTTCTAATTTCAAAATTTAAATAATTTAATTGTTTCTTGTAGTTGTTTAGTTTGAGTTCTAAACGAATTAGTTTACACCGCCTGCTATGAATTTGTGTCCTAAGACCGCCTGTTGTATACCTATAATTTAAATGTACTGTTCCGTGTTATGTTTTTATTTTTTATCTTTTGGTGGTCAATAAAGAGTATATGTATTGTATTTTATATTTGAGAAAATGCAATAGTGGTCTTGTCCGAAGCGCTAGTAGATTCACTGCATATTACCGACTTGTTAAAGAGCCCTCATTCATATGGCCAATTTACTGAATTAATGATTTGAATTTGATCCTATTTTACTTCAGAAGGCCTATCAGACCCAGAAAGTTGCTGACGGCTTCTGGTAGCGATATCAATAATCCAATGTGATATGCCCGGTATGTTCCCATCTGGGCATTCCATGATGACGTGGTATGCTTTTTCCTCAACTCTCATTTGTCCCCTTTCCTCTGCTGGAGCTGCTTGTAATGTGAAAAATGACTTTAATGCATATTCAAAGACATTAATAGTTAAATAAATCTCTTGGTTATTCTTTGGTGTGCCTTAATTTTCCCACTTCCTTCCTTTCTTTCTTTATAAGCTGACTTTTGTGTAACTAGTTGATGTAAATAGTAGTCAATATGATCTCTCCATGGCTAACCACTACGGGTGAGCTTAAATTCAGCAAAGCTGTGCTCACGTTCTTTTCAACCACATTCTTTGTAATTTGATTTGATTTAATTTTCCCAATTTAAAGTTATGATAAAATGTAACCATGAAGTGATTCTGTTTTTGAAAAGCCATCCTTCTCGATGATATCTCGATCCGTAATCGTTTAAGGGGAATTCGACGATACATTTAGTAGTGGTTTTTCTCCCTTGGCCATTCCTTTTGAATGTTAATTTCGTGGGCCGCAAAAACTCCCCTACCCCGAGATCATGGTGCAAAATAGAAGATTTCCCGAATCAAATTGTTTTAATATTAAATTTATTACGGAACCCTTCGGGTGAAAGACTTCGAATTATCGGTCTTAGTGTTGTATAGATTATTTTAAATGAGGTTTTAACTTGTTTAGTTTAGGTACCTACATTTAAGTATGTAAAGGACGATGGGTAAAAATGTCCCCACCCACCAACAGTGATGAAACATGTGCCAGTTTATAGATCTTGGCAATATGATGTATTTTTTCTATGGCGACGATCACCATATGTATGGGGTTTTCTTGAAAAATTATAATCTTATCGTATGGAACTATGGAATTTGTTTGAAAATGAACACGTATGTAGATGATTTGCCTTGCCTGGCCCTTTGTTTTCATTAAAAAATTCCCATTGATTTTGCTACGAAGATAAGTATTTTGTCTTTTATTGGGTCCTAATGAACATATAGACCTGCAGCCCGTTACTGTTGGAGGGGGGGGACGGGGTCCATACAAAATTGCCCATCACCCTTTCGAAGGTTTTAATATTTGTTACTATGCTTTAGTATTTATTAAACTAACCGCCTGTTTCACAATCGTCATGTAGAGCATACATGTCAAATAAATTTACCTCTTCCCCTTTCTTACACTTGAAACACAAAGAGATCCTATCCTTATTTGACAGATCATGTGAAATGAAAATTCTGCGAAGTGATACATTCTAAGAAATGAGTTTCTGTAAAACAGTGTACAACCAAATAATATTTATTTGATTTGCTCTAAATACAGTGATCATTTTTTTTTATTTTTTATGATAAGGAGAAGGCACACGAGCACTCAGGCAAGCCTGATGGTAAGTGAAATCTGAGACCCATAGACATATGAATTCACAAGATTATAATCCTAAGACCTCAAATGCGCTGCCAACCCTGAGGACTAAGATGGAGTGCCTCTATGCTAGTAATTTCACCGGTTGTCTTATCCCCACACCGGAACACAAAAATGCGAACACTGTTGCTTGGCGGGTGGTTAATGGATAAGATGGTGGTAGCGATCCGGACGGACCCTGCACAGGGTCCTACCACCACTAAAACCACCAGGGTCCTTGATTTCGCCGTAAAATCAAGCAAGCATGCCTTTTAAAGAAAGTTTGCGAATATGTCTTTGCAGTAGATTTGACATCATCTTGATTTTCTGGTTGCGTTATATTTTCAATAAATATAATAAACAATAAAAAAACAAATAGGTAGTTATACACGCTTTTGAGAAACCTCTATAAGTATGATCTTTTTCAGAACACTTTTGAACAGTTCATTTTGTCGTTTTTTTTTATTCTCTGTAACAAAATTAGGGGCTTTGAGTCTTCGCGACTGTCAGTCGAAATTAATAACACCATTATGTTGTCAATTTGACTAAAGTCGTTGTTATTGATAATTTTTGACTTGATAGCGTCTCGAATACAACTTAACCTGAGCACGAATTTGAATACAAATCTCGTTGGCCTCTGCGGTTAACTTTCGACGCAGAAACTGGCGAAACTACGATTAAAGGCAATTGGTGCCGTAATAATAAATATAGGTAGCCATGAAGAAAATAAACCCTTTTATATCGCTTCTCAGTTAACAAGCTGTGGGGCAATACTCATCTTAACCCAAGTTAAACCTGAAGAGGTAACTGAAAAAGTAAATTTAGTCTTTTGTCTAAGAGTCAGAGGGGGATCTGGATGAGGACCACAAAGTTGCACCGTGCGACGAAATGTAGGGGAGAGCGGGGCTGAAAGTGCCGATTTTCATAAAACACAAAATTGAGCTATGAAAATAGTATGTTGTGTGGCTTACACACACAATTAAAGAATGGTTATTGGAGTTTCTGAATAGTGATATTGCTTTGTGCATCGTTAAACAGTTTTTATGAGATCGATCGGAACGGAACAACTAACCCCACTATGAGGCTGGGTGTTCCATCCTTTTGAAATATAAACTTATCCTTAAACAAATAAATCTCAGTTCTCACACGCTAAAGGAGTATTTTGTAGTTCGTCAAAATATGTGTTTATTTTGTGTCCACTATCAACTCAGTTAACAAAAAATCAAAGGCAAAAAGGTATTATTTTGTGGTGTTCGTTGTTCCGTTGATTTAGTATTTTTTTCCAACGGCAACGGCATAATTTCATAACGTTTCGCGTCAAACATCATACAAATTGCTCCGTTTTTTACTTGCATTTCTATTATCATCGGAACAACTTTCCCCCGGCACTTTCAGCCCCGCTCTCCCCTATCCTTACAATTTTATCGCTAATTTTCGTCGCAAACGGGTAAGTTTCATAGAAAATTTAATTGCGTGAGTGAACGTGGCCAACTTTTTGGTCCTTACCCATCTTTGTTTTGGGTCGTGGGTGGTGCAGCAGGTTTCTTATGCAACCCAGCTAGCTAATGCAGACGGAGTAATGGGAACTCTAGAGTCAGCCACATTGGGATAAGAATATCATTTGAGCCCCGCCCGACTAAACCGGCTTAGTCCATCCTGTTGAGTTTAATAGTGGTAGCTCGCGGCGCGTGCGGTCGAGGCACGCACACGTGCAAGCCGCGCGACATACGAGTATCATCTGTGTTGGCAAGGCTTTTGAAGTCTGAGGACTGCAGTCTTACAATTGTAGTCTTCAGAGTTCAAATGTCTATGGCTCTCAGAATCCACTTTCTATAAGTTGGCCTTGTGTGCCATAAAAAAACTTGTATTGGCAACAAGTTTTGTACATTCTTATGTAAATTGTAATTGTAAGCTTGTTGTTTATGTATTTTTATGTATTGTGCTAGAAGGGAGCCTGCTGATTGGCCAAAATATTTTTGGTCTAATGTTTCATTTCCCAAATTTTTCATTTGCCAGACCAATGTTATATAATTTTTTCAGAATTTATTTTAGTACCATCGTGTCCCTATAGGTTAGGTTAGGTTAGCTTTTATAAAATCCTGAAATATTTACGGTTACAGAAAACAAAGCAGGTTGACAAATGAAAATTTGGGAAATGAAACATTTGACAAAAAATATTTTGGCCTGACGAAATAAATTCGAGCTAGAAATATATAAAAGATTTTATATTTAACCCCTGAATGTAGGGACGTGAATATTTCTGTGTTAACTGTGGTTGTATTGTTTCAGGTACGAGTACAATAAAGCGTTTCTATACGCACACCTTAGAGGTTTTTCTCAGCAACACATCAAGACATCATACACAAAGTCCGCGAACTCGATCGGTGGTCATAACTTGATCCGTGTGCCCGTATGAATTACGCGGCGGTAAGTACGACGTTGGAAAACTGGCCTGGGCCCGACGAAACCGGGTTGTTGCGTCCTGGTGAGTTGCATGTAGTGGCTCGCGTCGCGTACGGTCGAGGCACGCACACATGCAAGCCGCGCGATATACTCCCTACTACTGTTTCCACTGTGACGTGACTATCCTAACGCAAGAATCAATATAATTAAACAGAATTTCGCTCGCAACTATAAATAAACCCCTTAAAAATGATATTATCAAACGAAAGAGACACCGGTAACGTGGTATAGGCGCGTCTCCCTCTAGTCTTGTTGTTAGGGCACTGTGCACGCTTTGATTTACGGCGCAACGGTCAGACTTGATTCATGTCGGTGCATACCGGACCGCGGCTGAGAGGGCAGACTAGGCAGTGGAAAAAAAAAGCTTTAATTTTGCCAAGTTTAGTTGGTGTAGTTTATGTTAAATCGAATGTTAAGTAATCTATGCATTGCTTGTCAAAAAAACGAAATTAAATTGAGCTATTTAACATTAATAAACAACTAATAGATGGTGACTTATCCGATGTCAAAATACAAAAGTTAGTATACGTCAAAACTACAATAATTTATCAAAAACATGTTTACAATTTTCAAGTAATGTAATTAAATTAATGAATTTAAGTCCTTTATATTCAGGTATATGGATTATTCTAAATCGAATACATATATCCAGCTAAATTGGCACAGTATTTCCGTAAATACTAAAGCGCACGGTTTTCTTTGTTTTAGATACTTTTTTTTTTTCTTAAAGTGAGATTTTTCATTTTGTTACAAACAATATTTTTGAATAGCTAATTTATATTTAATACCTCTACTGTAAAAGGAAAATTTTATGTACCATGTTGAATATAGAGAAACTGTCACTCCCTATCATGGTGGCATTTTTTTTATGAAGGGACTATTTTAAATGTTTAAAAAAAAAATTATATAGTTAAAGGCTTTAATTAAATCAAAACTTAATTGATACCTTTGTGTAACGGGAGTTGCCCATATAGTTTGTATGACAAACTTTCGATATACAAAGAACGCGATCATGATTTTTATTTTCATTAAGCCTTTAACTATCTATTTTTTTTTAAATCACTTCTTCTCACATTGAGCTAATCCCAAACTAAGGTCTAAGCTCGTGCTATGGGTACTATACAACGATTAACATAATTGTATAAAGAAAAAAATATTTCAACACAGAAAAACATCCAAGACTCGGCAACAAAATATGAGCGTTAATTACACAAATATTCAATTTGAGTATTCAATAAATTAAGCATTTTTTGTATTTTGTGTAGGAGTTTGTACGTACACGTATTTTTTTCTTTTAATGGTAATTAATCATTTATTTTCAATAAAATAATAATAAAAAAAAACAGTACATTTTTAATTAAAGGCTAGCTTATGCCTCGTCAAAAAGTCTTTTAATTACATTTCTAAACTATAAAGGCTGTGCTTTCTAAATATCGCAACAACCTACCTAGCAATTGCTGCCGGCTACTTACACTAATATATCATTTCACTTATTGTCGGCAAAAATGATATATGATATTAATTCTATGAGATATAACGATTTTGATAAGAAGCAATTGAGTTGTTAAGTTTGTTGGCGGGAAAGTTATTGGTGTTATTTATTAATAGTATTCGAGAAATACAAATATGTATTTAATAGTATCTGATACTGTATATTGCAGCAGAATTTTAATAAAGGCAGTTTTGGCTTGAACGCTGTTTTATTTCAGAATTTTATTTCGCCATCTTTGGTTGGATTTCACAACTGACAGTTCAATTTATATTTATTAGAAATTGTATTATTGGTAATCCGCGTGGTTGCCAGGTTAGAATAGTGCCACTCCATGTCTTCCCGTGGTTGTCGTAAGTGGCGACTAAGATAATAAAGGCTTGAAGTACTATTAGGCGATGGGCTTGCAATCTGTCACTAATACACTAGTAAACATCTTAGCCTGATTGTGCAAAATGTGGTTACATAATTATCAGGAAGTATTTTTAGAGTTGTTGTTATTTCTATAGCGTGATGTTGTGTATGTATTATTTGTACTAGAGAGTAGTTAATCATAACCTACCTATATTCGTTTTAAATTTAAACACGTCATATTTAGTTAGGGTGTAAGCAAATATAATGCGGATATTTTATATACATTTAATATGGCGCGGAGAAGTGGAGATAGCAAACGAGCACACAGGCCACCTGGGCTGGCATTATACACGGAAAAACGATGTCGACTTACAATAATGACGACTGTGAAATAAACGATTCTGAAACACGTCAAACGCGATATCGTTATAACGCAGTAGAATAGAGGCGCTGATGGTATGTGGGATCTGTAGGTAACTCATAGGCTTTTGCATTCTCAATACAATCTTACGACTGCAATTCTCTGGAATGCCTATACATATGCTAGTATAATCCAATCAGTGGGGACAAAAAATTGGTTATGCCCTACAAAAGGTGGTGTAGAAAATGTTTTAATTTGTATTGCTTAAGTGTAAGGCTAGTCATGTCAGTAATAAAATATGTAAACATTTTTTTTTTAATATTCAATTTTCTCCCTCTTATATTCCAAGGCGTACGGAATAAATGCAAAGCAATTAAATTTTACTATCTTTATTCTTCTCGTAGACATTTTCGTCATAAAGTCAAACTGTTGAAGCATTATGTAAAATTTTCGCTCCTTAAATTCAAGATGGCGGCTAACGCTGTGATCCGTCGAGGTCGAAAACTTACATTTTTCCTGACTAGCCTATACTTAGGGAATACAAATTCAAACAATTTCTGTACCACCTTTTGTAGAGCGAAAATACCTGCATATTGAGCTAGTAATTTCACCGGTTGTCTTATCCCCACACCGGAGCACAACAATCTCGGAGGGTAAAAGGATAAGCGATCCGGACGGACCTTGCGCATGGGCCTATTCACTACTTGGATAAGTTTCATCAGGCAAGTTTAAGAAGTCCCGTCGGAGCGTACAAAACACATTTTAGCGCGTGTCTTCTCAATTAGGCAGCAGGCAGGTGAGTCGATTTCAGTGTCGTATAAAGCTGCCTAATTGAGTACCTACTTAACTTAAACTTTCCAGATCACCTTTAAGATCGACGCAGCGCTGTGTTGAGAGAATCACCCCTCTCAGTCTTGGATGTTTTCTATGTATTTAAGTATGTATTTCTCTATATAAGTATGTTTATCGTTGTCTAGTAGGTACCCATGGTACAAGCCTAGAGCTTAGTTTGGGACTAGGTCAATTTGTGTGAGATTGTCCTGTGATATTATTTTTATTATCTAATTTCCTCACGCCCCGTTTATCACTTGAGCAATAATGACCAAACAATCAAGAGTATCGCATTTCGTTTAGGAAAAATGCCTCTTTTTCAAAGCATTACGCCGTGTTTTTCACCTCATACTCGTATTACAGGAATTTACGCCGCTTAAGCTATTACTAAATTTCTTCGAATTGTTATTCTATTTGCCGCGAATATGGACTTTATCTAGTTTTTTATACAGTTGGTAGTGTTTGTTTGTTTTTCTGCCCGTTTGGCTTGGAATGCGTTGTCATTTCCTGTGCACCTTACACCATCGTTGACACGTTCGCTGCCAACAAACGGCGATTGTATTAAATTGGGTTCGTCGGACGTGTCACGGGCTCTGAATGACTTCTCTTTATGCCATGTAGGGGAAATAGCGAAATTCCATATGATATCGCATCTTTAGAATTATATTGACCTAATCCACATTATTTAGAATTTCGACTTATGACTCTATTATACTAAATTTATGACTCGAAATCGAAAGCTGAAAATGTTTGAATTAGGTCACTATAATTCTAAAAGTGCGATATTGTTTTGTTATTCGGATTATTAACAACGTTGCATAATTAATTCTAATATTTTAAATCTGTTTGTGTAAAGCGTTTTTATAGTTCAATGCTCCTATCGTTGTGGAATATCGTTAGAGCAAACCGCAGCATTTCAAATAAAACTCCTGTAGCAATCACAACCACTACCTTATTACTAAGATAAGAGTATTTAGTCTACTTTAGCGTTGAAAAAGTCCAGAAAATCCTGTTTTTTTCAACCTACTCGTTTTATAATAGAAAAAAAGAACGAATTTTTCTGCTCTTATTTTTAATCTATATTCGGTCTTGTTTGCACCTACAAATGGGCGACATCGACGACATGGAGGCCAGAAACAATAGAGAACATAAAGTATTTATTTCTCTGTTGAAAGCGGGCTTGCACCAAAATTTTAACATAGAGTAAATCCATCAACTCTAAAGCCATTATTAAACATACTTTAACAATGATAACAATTCAAAAATAATAATTAATAAACTAAATACCAGTAACAGTGAACAAACAAAAGAAACTTTCTGAGCTACTTAAAGAAAAACTATAAAAAGTACACCCCTTCTAACAGGTCCGCCCGCGGCATGGTTCCTATAATACTGGCTGCATTACCTCTCTGCCCAATCCTTGGAGAGAGGTAAGCACCAGCTCTGGGATCTCCGGACGCGTCTATGAGCCAGGACGACAGGGCCTTTATGAAGCTTTTATATCACCTGACCAGGGTCCCATAGAGATCATGATTTTTCATTTTCGGGAATAGGTGATAGTCCGAAGGAGCCAAATCCGGCGAATAAGCGGGGTGAGGAAGCAGTTCAAATTGTAACTCCGACAATTTTTGTACCGCGACACGACTAGAATGCACCGGAGCATTGTCATGGTGAAACATCACTTTTTTCTTTGCCATACCTGGCCGTTTCTCGGCTATCGCCTCCTGTAATTGGTCCAAAAGGGATGCATAGTATGCCCCAGTGATGGTTTTTCCCTTCGAAAGGTAGTCAATTAAGAGAATTCCCTTTGCGTCCCAAAAGACAGACGCCATCACCTTTCCAGCAGAAGGAATGACCTTGGCTTTTTTTGGAGTGGCTCACCACTACTAATCCATTGTCTGGACTGTCGTTTCGTCTCCGGGATATAGTGATGGATCCAGGTTTCATCCATTGTAACAAAACGGCGAATGAAATCCGTTAGATTTCTTTCAAACACCTGGAGATTGTCAGCAGATGTTCGCATGCGTATACGCATTTGTTCTGGAGTGAGTAACCGCGGCACCCATCTTGCACACAGCTTTTTTATGTGCAATTCGTTGTGCAAAATAAAATGCACCCGCTCAGAAGAGATGTTTGTGGCTTCAGCTAATTCGCATATCTTCAATCTTCTGTCGGTTAAAATCAAATCATGAATTTTATCGATGATTTCGGGTACAACCGCCGTTTTTGAGGCTCTAGGGCGAGGTGCATCTTCAATGCTCGTCCTGCCTCGCTTAAACTCATTTACCCAAAGTCGAACTGTTTCGTAGGAAGGACACGAGCTACCCAACGTAAATAAAATCCTTACATGTACCTCTAATTCCAATTTTCTCCATTTTGCCGCGTTACTCCGATCACTTTTGTTTCAACTACTGTCAAATCTTAAATTCCCGCCGAAAATGACATGACGCCACAGGTAGATTATGTTGAGTTGTTAAACTTTATCAATAAGTACAGATATGACGCTAACACCATCTATCCGTAGGCGAAACAAGTTACTTCTCACACCACCCTCGTACTTAAATACAGAAATAGGTACATACTTAAATACATAGAAAACATCCAAGACTCAGGAACAAATATTCGCGCTCATAACTCAAATATCTGCCCTTACCGGGATTTGAACCCAGGACCGCTGGCTTCAGAGGCAGGGTCACTCCCAACTGTGTCGTGTGTTGTTACTTACGAAGTTTAAGCTGCAGTAGTAAATAATTAGTTCGGAAAGAGACGCTTTTAAAAAGGAAAAAGTATAAAACTATTCGTACTTAAAACAATACGATGATAAACTTACTTATATAGAGAAATACATTCTTAAATACATAGAAAACATCCAAGACTCAAGAACTCATACTCGCACTCATCAGTCTCATCACCCAAATATTTGACATACCGGGAATTGAACCCGGGCCCGCTGGCTTCATAGACTGGGACAATACTAACTGGGCTAAACGCGTCATACAACATTACAAGTTTTCATGTCATGGTATATGTTTACAACGGAACCTGTCCCCATAATAATATCTAAATGCTTGCAAATATATGATTTATAAGTAAATATTAACTTCGCAGGATCATACGTAGTGTTTGAACAGGCGTGTTAGTTATTTAAAACCTTGTGTAATATTTTAAACAAACTCCACATAGCTAAACATTACTATTTACTATTTCTTAGAACAGTTTCTATTGTAAAGTCGCCTTTAACATTATATCAGACCGAAGTATTTTGGGAGCCCGTTGTTTCCCATATATTTTTTGACATAATTATCGATAGTCATAATTTTTTATATTGCTGAAACCGTTAACTTTTCAGATTTTTATAAATATCTAACGTGTCGACAAGGTTAGGTTACGTTTGATTATTAACATCGTATTAACTTTATGACTTGCGGTAATTATGACTGAAAACAGATTATGACTAAAAATAATTATTTATTTCTGCAAAGTTTATATTATGCCTACACAAATAATATTCACCGAGGATAATGTACCGAGCATGCATATGCAATGTCTGTTATAAATATAAATGTATGTTAACGTCAATGTATGCACAAAATACTACTCGGCAATAGTCGTATATAATAATGATGCCATGACATAACAAGTTTTGACGTCTGATATCGTCAAATTAATCGCAGTGGATGCGTGCCAGGCCCATAACCTGATGGAATTCATTAAAATAAAAGTAAGGTGATCTTAGTGCACCGATTTATTTAAAAGAAACCGGGCAAGAGCATGTCGGACCATGCTTCCGGGTTCCGATGCCGTTAAGTACTACAAACATAAAAATGAACAAGTAAGAACTAATTTTCTATTTAAAGTCAATTGGTGCCGTCTTAGATGATTTTAGTAGGTATAAACACTTTAATCGCCTGTATCTCAAGAACCAATGATGTCTACTTAGCCGTAATAGTTTTCCTTTAAAATTGGTTATATGCTCTTTCATTTAAGATTTTTTTCAGATTTTTAGTATTTGCAGTTTTGGCTGTAGAGGGGGGGGGGGGGGCTTAAGTCTTACAAAAATTAGCGCTTCAAAGCTTAATATTTCATAAACGGATGACTTAATCGAAAAACTGTTTTTACAAACCCATAGTATTTTTAAAAGACCTATCCAACGATACCCCACACTATAGGGTAGATGACAAAAAAGTACATCCCCACGTTACGTGTAGAGGAGGTATCCTAAATATATTTTTTTTACCTTTTATTGTACCACTTTGTTGGCGTGACTAATATGCATATTCATGCCAAATTGCAGTTTTCTAGTACTAATAGTTTTTGCGCTAGGCTGCGGACGGACGGACGGACATGGCGAAACTATAAGGTTTCCTATTTTGACTACGGAACCCTAAAAAACAGGGCATTTTAACCACAGACATTCAACATATCTATGATGTAAACGATGCAATTTCTGAAGTAGTTCAACGTACTGGGCTGGAATTCTACAAGGTAATAACGATATCGTTTTTGACAACTTTTGTCATTTACAATAATGACGACTGTGACATAAACGATTCTTAAACGTGTCAAACACGATATCGTTTTAACGCACCTGAATAGAGGCCCTAGTTTCATGTCAAGTTCCTTCGCCCTTCAGGCAATTCGTCTCTGGAATGCGCTCCCACTCCATATTAGACGAGCCCCTAACAAGCTTTCTTTCAAGGGAATGCTCCGGAAGCATTTTCTTGAACAAGACATTTAGCTTATCTCATCACGTTTCATTCTCTGCTTTTGTTTTATAGGTATATTAATTCTTTATATTTATGTTATGTATTATACAAGTAATATATTAGTATGAAAATTGAAAAGGGCATGCTTCGATGGTTCGGTCATTTGGAAAGGATGGATGAAAAAAGATTGACGAAAGAAATTTACAGTGCTAAAGTGAGTGGAAGGGTCGTAAGGGGGCGCCCTAGGCGTACTTTTTTGAATCAAATCGGGGAAATACTGGAAAAGGGCCGAATCTTAAGTACCCGAAACCGACGTGCATGCATGACTCGATGTATGAATGTGGAAGAAGCGAAAGAGCTTTGTCAGGATCGTAGCAGGTGGAAAGAAGTGGTCTCTGCCTACCCCTCTGGGAAACAGGCGTGATTTATGTATGTATGTATATTAGTATGAGTATTATATGTACGAGTATATGACGTATATATGTATTGTAATATTTAAGTATTAGCTATAGATAGGATAATAATGTTAAGTTTTTAGTTTGATCTGTCTTCTTTTTCTGTGCACCCACTGAATAATAAATTTCTCATTGGTTATTTGGTCGACTGGTAGAGAATGCCATTAGGCATTAGGTCCGCCATTTGCACTTGTTTTTGTGCAATAAAGATTAAATCCTTAAATAAAATTTTATTTAGTACTATCCTGTCGGTTATCCTTATAAAAAACCCCTTCTCTTTGGGTAAAGTCAAATCATTGCCGCACCTAAAACTCCAGCCTAAACTGATCATGTTAACAAACAATTTGAATTAATATCACAATCACTCCAAACCGCAAAATGTGTACACCGGCCATAGTTCGTCTGTTCGACACTTAGGTATTGGGAATTCCCAATGAACCGTTGAGTTTTTTTTTTTCCTGTAGATAACTGGGTTGTCACATTAGTTTATTTTATAAAATTATGCCTATGGATATTGTTTGACCGACACTCATTTCACAGAACCTATCACTTTACAGAATATACATTTCATAGATAGGCTTATTCTATGCGCAGGAGTTTAGATTTTGTGATAGTCACAAGTCTAATGATGAGTGACACAAAGAATAAAAGTCTGAAGTCTAAAGTGAAATGATACCTTCTGTGAAATGAGTGTCGATGAAACAAGGGCCCGATGGAACTTAGTGTGACATAGGTACGCTTGTAATTGTTTTCTTTACGCAGAGCTTAAAATTTTGTCCTGCAGGGAAATGATATCCTAGACTTAAACATTCCCTGTTAATAGACGTCTGAACAACAAGGTTCTAAGCTGTGGCGCTAGACAAGTTGCATTCAACAATCGTTAGCGATTATGTTTCTATATACCTACTAATGTAAAATTGTAATGTAATATATAAAGAATATTTTTTGTCACTGTTAAATTTTCTCTATAGGAATTATCACAATATTTCAGACAATAAAATAAGATTAAAAATAAAATGAAAATTAAAAACAATAAAAGATTAAAAATAAGACTAAGAACATTCAGGTGTCAAATAAATAATAAATAAAAATTACATTACAAATAGAGATACCTATAGAGAAATAAATACTTACATAGAAAACACCCAAGTCTCAAAAACAAATACTCGCGCTCATCACATAAAGTATTTACCCTGGCGAGAATCGAACCTGTGACCGCTAGTTTTGTAGGCAGTCACTACATTTACGCTGATTAGAAAAAAATCATATAATTTTTTTACTTTATTCATCGGATAAAATATTAATTTTAAATGAATCCGATTAACCACTACAGGGTGAAACCTAAAACAAAAGAGTTCCGAGAATCCCCTTTGACCTATACAGGAGGTTTTATTCCGGGTGGCATCAAAACTCAGCGTCCAAGATGGCTGCCGTCTGGAGGTCACGGGAACTGGTTCTCTTTGTGCGCGGACCCTGACCTACCTCTTTGATTTACGACTGGTCGATGACCAGTTTCGAGGGGTCTGTGAGATCGGTGACAGGAATGCCAATTTGAGAATTGTAAATCATATTTGCAAAGTATATTTGTGTCAATTTGCAAATTTAGGTACTTACATACATACAAACATAACATCACGCTTTATTTCCCAGAGTGGGGTAGGCAGAGCTACGGAAATATCAATAAGTCAAAAAAAACTTGTTGATAATTCTGTAACCACATTTTGCAAAGGCTAAGATGTTTACCAGTGTATTAGTGACAGGTTGCAAGCCCATCGCCTACAGTAGTATGTACGTATTTAAGTACTTATGTAAGTAAATCTTTATTGTTAAATGATTAATGGTTTATAACAAACAAATAAGACACCATAATGATATTTAATAAGCAAATTATCAGGAAGCAGTTGCGAAATTAATATTAAGCTCGTTCTTTATAACTTAATGCTGTGCAGCCAATCTATGGCGCACATCTTAGCGCTTATTGGTACCGGTGTCGTGTTTAACGGCCCCGAGGTTACAAAACATATAATAATAATGCCGGGGTTCAACTGAAACCAGCAACATATGCTGAGCTGAGTCCTATTCAAGATATGACAGCGTCTACAGCGCGAAACATGCACTCTGCCGCCATGTATCTGTATACATGTCTTCTCTCAAACAGAGTAATGTCATTTTCTACCGTTTCGTTTTCGTTAGTGTACTCACAGTTGGGTGGCTTTTAAACTTACTCTTACTTACACTTTTAGCACCCGGATTAATGAATTCCATGAATACGGACTCAATATCGAGTCACTGAATCATATTAATGAGATCAATCAGTTACGAGTGCTGTGACGTCACCGGGCGTCGCGTGCCTGTTAGAAAGTCGTGTGGGCTGAAAGCTATCGTGTTATCACTGACGTCATTATCCGTGATATGTGATAGCTCTTCCGGATTTATTATCTGCTTCCTGCGCTTCACTGAGCTTGAATGGATTCAAAGGTTAAAATATTTAGCGTCAAAACAAACAAATCAACTTATTGATGTCAAAACATCAACAACACGTTAAAATCGTGCCTTATTGTTTTATTTACGGGAATCATAATGAAGAAAAACCTGCTGCCTGACTGGTTTTTAATGTAAATTAATTTTGTACCGTTGTGGAAAAAGTTCATTTTTGTATGACTTCTCTTGAGCGTTATAACTGTACAAAGACGTTCATTATGCTTGTTAAGGAAACCTCGGTAAAAAAATCCGTAGCAAATACACACTCTTTTCCTGTTTTCGCTTTCGAATTTAGCAATGAACCATTTAAATAAGAGGTTTGAAGTCCCAGTATTGCCTTTTTTCTTTATTGGTATATAATTGGTACTTACAGATTATGGTAGACTAGATAGAATTCTTATAAATGTGAAATGTTTTAAACGTGTTATAAATGTGTTAGTTTTGCATTGAATGCTTTAAATAAAATGCGCATAAAAATACATTTAAGTAGCACATGATTTGCCAAATGGTATTAAATCAAACCAATTTATATTTTACGGTGAATTTTGCTTGTTTTGGGTCACCCTGTTTCGTCTAACACATTTCCGTTGACCTATAAACGGGTAACAAGACGGTAGAGGCTTTTAAACAGATGCGTGGGCGGCGGCACACAGCTGGGGTTGAATGTATAAAGTTGTAATTGAAAATCTGAACTTTGCAAGTAGGTAATTATATTTTTAACTAGGTCATCATTACTCTGATAATACTCGTACAATAGGCTGGTCACGTGGTTTTTCTGGAGGCCATCAGATGGAGTCAGCTCCTTGTGCACTGATACTTGTCAAAATGGAAACGAAACAGAGGTCAACCCGTCCGGAGATGAAAGGAAACTTATGGCACTGTCAGACCTAAAATAGAAAATACTAGAAAGAAATAGACCTGGTTGGGCTGTTAAAGACATATCATCAGCTCTAAAAGTAAGGGGGTTTTATCTTGAAAAGTAATTTTACACTCTCTAAGGGAAGTTTTTTTGTTATATTTGCGTAATTTTGAATAGACACATTAAATAAAATAAAGAGACCTTAAAAAATCAAAGGGTTAAGATAAAACTTTATAAAACCTTTTAACAAACACTTGTTATATAGGGCGTCTTCCGTCATTTCAAAGATGGCCGCTTTTCCCGCCACTCGCCTCACTCAATGAAAGGGCAGATTAGATATTACGCCGTGGGCGGCTCATTCACAACGTGACGTCACGCTTGACGCTCTCAACTCCACTGGGGATAGAAGCTTATTATCGAGTTTCTTCTAAATGATAAATAATTAAAACGTAAACGTTTCGTTTATATGTAATCCTGATCTCTTACTACTTACAAACGCCTTCTTTTCCCATTTTGCAGAAAATGTTACGGTTCCGTGTGTGGTGGCCGGCTTAGAATAGTGCCACTCCACGTCTTCCCGTGGATGTCGTAAGAGGCGACTAAGGGAATAAAGGCTTGCAGTACTGTTAGGCGATGGGCTTGCAACCTGTCACTAAACATCTTAATAGCCTACTTGTGCGAAATGTGGTTACAGAATTATCAACAAGTCTTTTTAGAGTTGTCGGTATTTCTATAGCTCTGCCTTCCCCACTCTGGGAATGAAGGCGTGATGTTATGTATGTGTGTTACTGTTATAACTTTTTATGAAATTTATTCCTATTTATATTGTTTATGTCACCCCTGTCTCTGTCACTCCAATATTTTATAATTGTCTGTCTGTTCATCGTTTATTGTTCAAAATTGATCTTCTCGGAACAAATCAATCAGTCATCTCATCAGCTAAATGATTATACCCTTCATACAAATGATGTGAACTATGATGACTAAATCATTGGCAATATTGATGAGCTTTCTTCCGATGATTCAAAGATTGGGAGGAAACGCAGGGCAATCTTTTTTCCCAGGCAGAAAAAACATAGTTACTGAGAAAGCAACGATAGTAATCTTTCACCTACCTAACTTATTATTCTTATACCTAAATCACTTTCCTATTGCGCGCATAAGTAATGTGTACCTAGGGTACAGAACCGGTTTCAAGATAGCGGCTAATATCGTTTTTAAAACCGGTAACATAATTTATATCATCCCTTAACCGGTTAATTAAAGGAACGGTTAAAAAAACTGAATTATTTAGATTACCCGTAAATAGAAAGAATAACATTCAAGAACTGCTATAAACCTGTATTAACCGGGTAAACTCAGGGTCACGCCGCGACGCCTCGCCGACCTTGACCTTCGAGTGACGTACGTAACGTAGAATCACTAAAATCGGAGCTAGGTTGTAAAAGAGATAGCATACGTTGCTCTATCTCTGCAGCCGACAAAACGAGATTTGTGAAAAACCGGTTCGTGAGCCGATAACCCCAACCTGAACCGAATCGATTCAGGTTTGTGGTAAATGACCGAAACCGGTTGAAATATTTAGGAAAGGCAAACGAGCCAGCGGGTCTCCTGGTGGAAAGTGATCACAGGAGAGGAATCATAGATATAGTTACCGATCTTTGAGTGTGTACATCAACTTAATGAATCATCGTTGGTTGGCTTTACCACTAAAGCTTGACATTTACTGTCGGTCAATCACGCCAGTTTGATTGCAAATGATCAAATCTTCAATGGTCGTCAAGCCATTCTAGCGTGAGTACGAAAACCTTACATCGTGGTCCGTAACATCACGCCACTTAGCCAGTAAATGGACAAACTGACATCCATTTTCGGCTTCATATACCAAGACATAAAAGCCATATTGGACCGAAGTCCCGAATTTTGGCGTCACTCCATTTGGTGGACCAAGATGGGACCAGGTCCATTTGCCGTCAAGTTGATTAGGTACCTATAGTATAATTTAAAAAAGTAGTAGCAGTTGATTAACGAAGAATTCGGTGTCACCCAGATACGATATCTGTTTTAATACAATGCCATTGACTTTCGATAAGTAAAGGACATCGTACTACGTCTATCGTATTTATATGGCTACGGATCATCAAAATTATCGTTTCATGCGTGCTCTGAAAGCGATGCATGGCCGGTCAGATGGTGCAATACCTATAAAAATACTATTTTCGGCCCATAAGCGAAGACATACCTACGTTAAAGTGAAAATAACAATACAAATACTCTTTATTGAACACCAAAAAAATAAAATAAAAACAGAACATGGAACAGTTCATTTAAATCATAGGTATACAACAGGTGGCCTTACCGCTAAATAGCGATCTCTTCCAGACAACCTTGTAAGAGAAATAACTGAGGACACAAATTCATGGCAGGCGGTGCAAACTAATTCGTTTAGAGCTCAAACTAAATAACTACAAGGAACAATTGAATTATTTCAAATTTGAAATTAAAACTATTTATGTATAGACTAAATATAAATACATAAAGTAAATAATTTAATAAATACATACTAAATACATATAATTATACATCTATATAATATATATACATACAACAGACGAAGCATGAGATAGAATAAAGAAAAAAAGTAAAGGAAATAATAGAAAAACTACTGAAGTGACAGAAAATGATCCAAAATAAGTTCATTGGTGTATTTTGGGACTGGATATTCTTACTTTATGTCATTATGTAATCATGGAGGAAATAATCATTTCAGATTTCATAAACTGCTCACATGGTAATTTGCGACAGTAGGTGTATAAAGAAAGACTACCCTAGGCAGATCATCCGTACGTAAATTTCAAAGTCTAAACAGAACTGTAGACTAACCTCTAGCTCTCAGTATGTATGTTTGTATGTTATTTGTGCAACATGTTAAAACGTAATTCCTGGTTCTTATTTAGCTGGATTCTTTGGCTGACGAAGTCCACGAGAGTTTAAAAAAAAAACAAAATAACCTGTGTTTAAGCTTACCGTGGACCACACTTAACGGCTGTATACAATGGTCCGTTGTATGAAACCGTCACCTTTTATATTTAGGATTATTTGAGTTTATTTTGTACTTCGCGGCCCACCCAAATTCGAAAAGATGTTTGATCGCTATGCAATCTAGCGAAACAACTTTAGAAAAGAGTTCTAAGCTTCGAGTCTTCGAGCCACAGGACCTTGACGCCTTTCCATGAACAATCAAAGGACATAGGGCATGTATTTAGCGTTTCCGTTTTCCTCAATTCCAATATGAATGATCTCAGTCTCCTAACCAGTTTTCTAAAACCCGTTTGTGTCCTAAACAGACAGATACCGTTCACCAAAAACCTAGATCTCTTTGTTATTTCTTTTAACAAATTAGGAAAAGTTTTGTCTTGCGCTGACGTGACGTTACAATTTGACGTGAACATTGATTTTGCCTATCAATAGCCATTTGCTAGATGAGTCACTCATGGAACTTTTGTAAACGGTAATCTGATAAAACTATATCAGACTATGAAAAATCTCGACAAATACTTGTTGCGATGATTCAGCAAAGGTCATGTAAAATTCCAGGAAACTGAAACAGATGCTTTTGGTGATTTTGTTTGCAGCGGAATGTATTCCAAATTTTACGTTTCTACGTTCAGTATTAAACTAAACCGCGATGAGTTTACACTTGGAATAGCTGTCAGTTCATATGAACTTTGACGTATTATATATATGACAAAACTGTCACCGCCAACCAGGGATCGTTACCGGTATTCTGAGTACCGGTTTAAAATGAGGTATAACCGGTTATAATGGCATTTCACTATTTTTACCGCTAAAGCTCTGATTAGCGGTATAATCAATACCGGTATTCGAGTACATGATCGGTTTAGGCAACTGACAACAATACCTCTATTTGATACTTTACCCATAAAAAGCATTACCGGTAATACCTGTCAGTGTCATTATACTTGTTTATTTGTTTTCGTAAAAGTTTTTAAATCTATTATGTAAATCAAAATACACACAATCAATTTACTTATCCAGGTTCTAGTAGACACTAGTTAACCAGCCATGCACAATAATGTCATCGCGTGACGTACCCTGTTACACTTGGTATGCTTTAGTAATAATGTCAAATTGACGTCTTTTTTATCAGGTGCATTGAATAGCGGTATTGAATACCGGTATTTAATATTGTAAATAGTGTATACATAGCGATAAAAACAAAAGCGGAATGACAACAATACCTCTAATTCGAATATAGGTATTATTTTTTTAGCGGTAATAATTTGACAATTTAAATACAGGTATTCAATAAAACCGGTTTTGCAATCCCTGCCGCCAACACTAAATATTCTAATCGCGGTTTGATAATACCGAACATGTTTCTTTTGTCTGTCAATATGTAAATTAGCATCTATTGCGGTTTTTAATCATAGAAAAATTTTTTGTGGGAGATTCTACTTACCGTCAGGTGGCCTGAATGACCGCGAGCCTTCCCTTTGCCTTAGAAAAAAATACTAAACTCATATCTAAGTATTTATTCATTTGCACTCCATAATGATCATATAAATAATGCATAAAACAGCAATGGGCCCTGTTGGGCACAGCAAATGAAAGAGATAAGGGTGCATAATAGATTACATACTATAATTTATCGTCAAGGTAATGATTTAATATTATTATACCATTGATCTATTAAACATTTGTGGTTTCCGGGTTAAAATAGTGCCACTCCATGTCTTCCCGTGGATGTCCCATGAGTCTACTAAGGGAATGAGGGCTTCCATTACTGTTAGTCACTAATACATTGGTTAACATCTTAGCCTGATCGTGCAAAATATGTATGTATGCGTATGTTATCTATTAAAAACACTTTTTATAATTTAGTGAAACGGCTTATCCATCGATATTTTGCTGTCAAGAACTCACTGCGGTAAGTACTAAGAACACAACCAACTGGGTCCCAAGTAACAACGGGTGCGCCAAACTAAAGGGGTGCGCCAAAGTTCATATAAAACTGCACATTATATTATTGGAACTCCGAAAATGTTTCTTTCATTTTATATCATAACTAGCGACCCGCCCTCGCTTCGCTCCGGATTAAAGTATTATACATATAAACCTTCCCCTTCAATCACTCTATCTATTTAAAAAAACCGCATCAAAATCCGTTGCGTAGTTTTAAAGATTTAAGCATACATAGGGATATAGGGGCAGAAAAAGCGACTTTGTTTTATACTATGTAGTGATGATAACTCTTCATAATAAATATTAAGAATACACTTGTTTATTTTCAGGATTTTAAAAATATTTAACTGGTAAATAAGGTCAGGTTAGGTTTTTCTTATAAACGTCCTGAAATCAGAACGGTTGCAGTAAAATTCACTTTAGGAGTTGCAATGATTGTGAATAACAATTATGACCAAAAAAATTATTAGCAAAATTTTTCTGAGGGATGATGAGTATAGTCACAAATCGTTATTTGTATAAAAATTCGAAAAACCAATTTTATATCAGCTAAAATACACCCTAAATACAGTGATCAGATTTGCGGTATATGTACTGAATAAGGGCCAAATTTAAAGGACCCGACACAGACGTACGTGCAATAAAGAGGCTTAATAAATATTGAGGAAGTGAAAGTTGTATGTTTAGACCGGTGCACCGGTGCAGGCGAGAAGATATGTATGTGGATTTAGATACCTACAACTAATAGATTTTCGAGTTCCGTACCCAAAGGGTGTCAAACTGAGCCTACGTTGACAATCCGTCTGTGATGTCTTAACTTTAAAGATCTGTATCTTTGAACGGTAACATACAGCCAATTTATGTTTTACAGACTTATGATTATGTGATATAGAAAGTAATTAGAAACAAAACCACAAACTCAAAGCGTCAAATTTGGTGTGATTATATTGCAAACACTAAATAAAAAGAACATATGGTAAAATCGGTCAAGACGGAGACGGACGGAGTGGTACGGTACCGTCGGTGCGCGAGTCCGACTCGCACTTGACCTGTTTTCTCTTAACGAATATCGTTTTTACGAGGCAGTTGTAAAATGCTCCCTGTGTTGCAATTCTCGCACATTATTAATGGTGCTGTTACGCTGTGCGTGTGCGCGTATTTATAGTATAGTATTAAATGTTATAAGAGCCGCGGCCTTGGCTGATTGGCGTTATCTACAAATTTCATGCTTGCCACCACAAGGTCCAAGTGTCATAATTTAAATTAAAAAATACCAGCCTGTGGCTGTCAGTTGGTGTCGTCATTGATATGATAGAAAATTGTATTATGATTTAAAGATCACTTATTTGGCCGACTGTACAATCAGTTTTTTACGATTTGATTGATTAGGACACTTTGATAGAGTTTCATTAGTGGCCCAGAAAAAAATCGTTTGACTCTCAACTAGACATCATGCCTCTCTTAGAAAGCCATATATGCTGCCAAACCCACGCAATAATCAAAATGGCGTAATGTGCTTCCGCGCGAAAATTGTGCGATGCTTTCGCAGCTTTCGCGCAACGTGATTGCAGAGTCAAATTCAAATAATCGCTGTTTACTTTAAAACTATTACTACTGTACTATTAGGCGATGGGCTTGCAACCTGTCACTAATACACTGGTAAACATCTTAGCCTGGTTGTGTAAAGTGTGGTTACAGAATTATCAACAAGTTTGGACATGTTGGTATTCTGTAGCTCTGCCTACCCCACTCTGGGAATGAAGGCGTGACGTTGTTATATTACGTTAAAACTACTACGTATATTAAAAATGTTTGACCGGGATTAAGTACTTGGTTATTTAATCAAAAGTCCTCGTTTAAGGGTTTCGAAGATTCAACCAAAACCATTAGCAAAAGGTGTCATTATCGAAAAATAAAACTATCGAAGATTTTGTATCTAATCGTGTTAACAGTCTGAAGCAAATATGATCAAGTTTAATATATCCGAAGAACAGACTCATAAGTGCCATAGTTATGCAGATACAGATCATGGAGCACATCCGACTTTGTCATGTGTGGCTAAGAAGTACCTAAGCGTTTCCGCTGGCTCTCATCACTTATCCACCCGCCGTTCACATGGCAACCGGTATCTACGCGCCGTAATATCTAAAATGGTACTAGTACGTACGATTTAATATAAACTGCGACGATGTACACGTGACGCCTGCCATTTTACAACAGACCGTATCGTGGCTGATTACGGTATCTCCGCTGCATTTTTGGATAGTACTCATGCGAGATAGGTTACAATGTTGCACTGGAAATAATTAAGATTATAAAGAGGGTCCTCTGTGACATACTTATCATTAACCCCTATTTCACCTACCTTACGGTGAAGGAAAAACGTCGTAACATTCGAACTGCTGAGTATGTAAGAAGCACAAAACATCCTAAAGGGGTCGAAGTGAATTCGAAAGGGCCCATCTGTACGATAAGATGAGGTATTATTAAATTTGATACCTAAGTTCTCGAGAATAAAGATGGCTTTCTTTTGGTGACGTATACAAGTAGTGTCTCAAAACCTGAGATTGTACATAATATAATCTCTATTATTTTCTTGATACGCGTGTTAACACATGTTTTAATTCTTTATCTCGCCGTGTAACATTTTACTGAAATTCTTATCATGAAATGACAGGATTGGAAAGATTGCATTACTGCGTTGTAAGTTTAGATATCATGCCAAATTTGCGCAGTTCATAGATAATTAAATACTTAATGCGCCACTGCTGGTGACCTTTTGAAAAAAACCATTAAAAAAATTAAATCCCCGATGCAACGGCAATACCTTCTTTGAGAAGTAATAACTATTTAACGGCTCAGCCGATTTTTATGGAACTAGCTTTCTTTCAAAACAAACTGCGTCCAAATCGGTCTATCCGTTTAGAAGCTATGATGCCAGAGATAGACACACAAATACACAGATAGATACATACCAATAGTAACACTGCTAACTGACTACTAATGAGCCTTATTGTAAGGTGGCAAGAATCACATTTGGTTACAAATGGTCACAACTGTCTTCCTGTTTCTACATAGATACACTCATGCATAGAAACATCCCTCTTTTTTTTGGGGGGTAAAAACTACAACAACTTTTTTTAAATGTCTTCAAATTAGGGGCATTGCAGTATGGACAACTTTAAAAGTCATGGCAATGTAATGGTAGTAATTACCTTATTAAGATGCGCGGAAAGATAAAAGTATTGGATAAATTAAAAAAAACTAAAGGAAAAGAAGCGAAGGGAGTATGCGTAATCCAAATATATTCTAGAGACTCCGTACGCGTAGTAGTCGTTCATCGCTATTCCCACGGGAACTGTCCAATCGGGATAAAAAATAGCATATATCCTAATTCAGACTATAATCTATCCATTGGACCGTTATAGCGTGATTGAGTAACAAACCTCCATTAATACGTTCACATTAATAAAATTAGTAGTATGATGAAATTCAGCAGCAGAAGTAATCTTCGTAGAGTTACAGCTATAGCAACGCTGAGAGATTTGATTCCGTGTTTTTGTAATGTATCGAATTGAGTATGGAGAACGATTTAGATCAAAATGGAAGCTCGTAAAGTATAGGTGACAATAAATATAAGATCTAATACTAATAATAATAATGTATTATTTTACTGCCAAAACCTCAGAAATTTATCTTATGTCAACTCAAGTCTTCAAGTCTTTGTCTTTGTGTTTGTCTTTGGTTTAATTTTCTAATAATATGAAAAACCTAGGCGGAAAACTTCCATCTTTATTTCTCGCTAGCATGACCTATCCAACTTTAAAATGCGTGCACCAACCATATCAACAGACCCATTACACCGTAAAAATAACATACAATCAAAGACCTATGTAAATTAGCTGCACTTTAGCGGGGTCATCTAATTTGGAAGTCATTTTCGCGCCAAGTTCTTCTAACACTGGTCATTACAATCACCATTGTAACGTGAACCATGTTTAGAAGTATAGTTGATCTTGGTAAAGTTCAAGATGTTATGGCTATTGTGTAAGCTGACCCATCCTACCTCAATAGGCATGCAATCCAAGGTTGCTGGAGGTGATATTGCGCAGGTCGTGATGTATACTGATAAGTAGATTTTGAGGTGATAAGGCGAGACTATTGTGATTCGGTTTTTGTTAAGATGCAATGATTAGGCACAATGGACTTCACAATACACTTTATGTAGATTTAGCTTTGGCTAGATCTCTGTATGTCTTGTTTGTTATGAACGGTTGTGTTGGTTTAAATCTTTGCAAGTAAATTATGAAAGTTCCCGTTAGTGGAATGGGTTGAAAATTAGATCACATGTGTACCTTCACCCGATGACAAAGCAAAATATGGCATCTAAGAGCTGATCTGATGATGGAGTCGGGTGGCGACAGAATCTCCGCTATACTTAACGTAGACCCACCGAGCTGAAACTCGTTAGTTTGGCCTTAAAAATCATATTATGACATACATACATCACTCCTTCATTCCCAGAAAGTGCGGAGTAGGCAGAGCTACAGAAATACCAACAACTCTAAAGAGACCTGTTTATAATTCTGTAACCACATTTTGCACGATCAGGCCAAGAAGTTTACTAGTGTCAGCTTATGACTATGCAAAAAAGTACATTTTGCTACAAAATCAATTTAAAAAATATGTAGTTATTAACCTTTTCAACGCAATGTTAAATACAACCGTTGTCACTCGCACGCCATTGACAGCTCAACACCAAACTTTACCTCATAGACAATCAGGTCTATTTTTCACTGTCAACCATGACGAATATATCAGTCGTTGGCGTTGAACCTGCGGTGCTGATATATGAGTCGTTGGCGTTGAAAAGATTAAAGTAAATATTGCTGTGAGTAGACTAACCAACAAGTGACAAAGAACAGGGACCCATTTCTTGTGACTTCGAAGTCACAAGAAATGGGTCCCTGATGATATTTCATGGAGATGATATTTCATGCGAGATGAACTGTCAACTGAATTATTTTTTTGACATATCACAAAGTCACGAGAATTGGGTCGCAGAAGTGATCCTTTACTTATGACGTTGATTGTACTCAGAATTTACTTGGCGACATCCTGCCTTATATAACAAAGTGTTTCTTTGTTCTTACACTGCAAAGGGTCGACGAAATTTGTTAACGCGGTAATATTTGGAATGCACTATACTAACTAGCCTATTCATTCTAGGAAATTATACTGTTGCAGTCTTTTTCCACTTTTTTTTCAACGCCCATATTTAAGTTGTTGAACTACGGGCTATCAGAAACGCGAGTCGTTGCATATATTAGAACACGTTTCTAGAACTGTCGAATCCTCTCATGCCAGGAATGGTAAACAAAACATTCTGCTCTGCCAAATTTTCCCTTTCGACGCAATGTTGGCTGCGCCGGCGTCGGTCGCGTCGCCAATTCGTCTGTCATTGGCGCTAAAAGTGACTTTCTCTTCGGGTTGCCAGGTATTGGGAAATTATGGTTTGTCCCTAGAATAATTACTTCTATTTGTGAGAGCAACAATTTTAGTAGGAAATCTATGCAAAGTTATTTTATATAGTTAAAGTGTATTTAAGTCAAAAAAATATTTGTTTAATATTTGTATTTAAATGTAAAGTCGACTACAAAGAGATGCCATGTTTTTCACCTCAGTGTATTGCGATATCAACATATGATCGTTTTTGTATACATTCTTCTTTTTTTTTCTTTGTAATAATTTGTAACAAAAAATATGTGGCAATAAATTCCATTCTATAACATTCTATTCTACTCTTCCAAGGCCCAAAAGTATATAAATCTGTTTGTAGTCGACTGTACCTGCATGGTCGTTGGTTAATGAATGTTAGCTCGGTCCAAATGGATTATATCGCGTGGTTGTCAATGAAATTTATTTCGTTGTGCATGATTTCAACGATCCATCTAGTGACATAACCTTCAGTGTCCACGTTAACTGTTGGGTGTTTTTATATTATTTATTTAAGTTATTACAAACACTCGTGGTAAATGATAAATTAAATTAAATTATTTATTATTGTTCCTATATATAGTATACATACATACAAAAACTCACGCCTTTATTTCCAGAATGGGGTAGGCAGAGCTACAGAATTACCAACAACCCTAAAAAAGTTGTTGTTATTTCTATAACCACATTTTGCATAATCAGGCTAAGATGTTTACCAGTGTATTAGTGACAGGTTGCAAGCCCATCACCTAACAGTACTCAAGCCCTTATTCCCTTAGTCGATATCCACGGAAAGACATGGAGTAGCACTATTCTAACCCGGCAACCATACGGAAATGAGCCCATAATATCCCGCTGGTAGGCAAAAGCCATTCTCCCCGCTTGTGGAAAGCGTCTATCCGATCTTCAGCAGTTTCCCTCCAGTTTTTGTCCCATGATCCTAACGCATCACTTTGTCTCTTCCTCGGGAGGCCACCGGGAGCCAGTCTGTGGCTCTCCTGGCCCAACGATTAGGCTGCATTCAAGCAACTTGGCCGGCCCAGTCCCACTTTAGTTGGGCAGCCTTTTGAGCTACATGTTTTATTTTTGTCTGGGAACGCAGCTCAGTATTCCGAATCCCGTCTAAAAGGTGAACCCAAACCCCACTTTTGAACCTTTGCGCGTCAGTCAAAGACCAGGTCTGGGCTCCGTAGGTAAGAATGGGGAGAATGTACTTGTCCATCAGCTTGCGTTTCAGAGACAACGGAAGTTGTCTCTTCGTGAGATCCTTCATAGATCAAAAGCTCTTCCAGTCATTGACACATTTTTCGAGCCCAGCAAGAGACTATTTGGCCTAGTTAGTATTTCAGAACATATGCAATTCTCACCCCATCCACGTCCACCATATGCTCTTTGCATTTCTTTTTATTTCAAGGTATAAATAATTTATAACAAGAACCATTATACATTATCTAATTTCTTAATATATAGCTGGAATATTATAGGACGCATATGGAGAACTTGCAGTTCTCATATACAGCCCTTAATATCCCATTGTCATTCCGTCTAACCTGCTCCATAAAAGCCATGTCATCCACCGAAAACATCCGCAACATGCTAATACAGAACAGCGTAAACGCTTTTTAGTAAATGTTCACATACATCAAACCGTTGTAGTTTAGGCACTGTGTTTTGTCGTGGTACTTTCTTTTTGTTGATAATTTAAATCGAGTTTGACAGTCTTAGATGTCTTTGACAGTTTCTCCCAAGGATTCTTTAGATATTAGTAATGAACATTTCGCAAGTATAGGACAGAAATTAGCTGAAAAAATTCTCAATAAAATCTCTGTGACCCAATCTGTCTTAGCTGCTCAAGTAAAACACTCGTTAAAAACAGGCAACTCTCTGTTCCTCTATCCAACGGATGTTCACGAGTTGGACAAATACATTTCCCAACTCAGGTCCGACAGTGCTCCTGGGCCGGACGGAATGAGACCACTTTTAATTAAAGAAGTCAAAGACGTCATTTTAAAACCTCTGGCACACATTTGCAATTTGAGTATGGAGACTGGTCACTTTCCGAAGGGGTGGAAACTAGCCCAGGTGTCTCCCATCCATAAAAACGGACCCAAGAATGACCCCAATAACTATCGCCCAATTTCACTTCTTAGCGTTTTCTCTAAAATCCTGGAGAAAGTTGTTAACACTCGACTGATCAATTTCCTAGAAAAAAATAAATTATTGTCCAATGGCCAGTTCGGTTTCAGAAAAGGCAAATCTACTAAAGACGCTGCCATCTATCTTACAAACAAGATATCCGAAACTGTGGACAGTGGAAACAAGTGTATTGGGGCTTTCTTGGATCTGGCCAAAGCTTTCGACACGGTATCAATGGACATTCTGCTCCGGAAACTTGATGTGTCGGGAGTAAGGGGGTCGGCCTTTGATTGGTTTAGGAGTTATTTGACTGAGCGGCGTCAATTAGTAAAAATAGGCGAATACAGCAGCGGTCAGTTACCAGTGAATTACGGGGTTCCACAGGGAAGCATCCTCGGGCCCACACTTTTCCTAATTTATATGGATGACATTCTTCGACTGAATCTTCATCAGGCGGAAATAATTTGTTACGCGGACGATACCGTTGTGCTCTTTCATGGCGAGTCATGGGAAGCTGTACACAGCCTCGCGGAAAGAGGACTATCGCACATTATGACGTGGCTGCAAGAGAACTTACTTACTTTGAATGTCGATAAATCCAACTTCCTCGCTTTCTCTAAAACATCAGCCTCATCTTATTCCTTGGGAACAAATTTATCCATCCACGCTGCCTGCTGTCCATCCTTGGGTCTACCCAATACGTGCCCTTGCAGCACTATAGTCAGGGCAAAAAGTGTCAAATACCTTGGGCTGGTCATAGATCAGAACCTGTCCTTTGGACAGCATATTGCTTCTCTTTCTACCAAAGTGAGGAAGTGTATATATGTAATGAAGCGGCTCCGTGACTGTACCTGGAAGGAATTGCTTTACCTTGTGTACAACGCACTGTGCCAGTCAATTCTACAATATTGTGTGGGTGTCTGGGGCAGTGCTGCTAAAGTTCACTTACTTCTGGTGGAGAGGGCGCAGCGTGCGGTGATTAAGGTGATGCTAAGGAAACCTTATAGGTTTTCCACAGATGCCCTTTATCGCGAAACTAATTTCTTGAGAGTTAGACAACTGTACATCCTAAAGGCACGAGCACACAGTTATGTTGTTAAACTACCAACTTATGCTCAACTCTTAGAAAAACGAATATTTAGAGTTCCTCTTCCGTCGAGAAGCTCTGCGTTTGCAAAGCGAGCCCCAGAATATATGCATCTACGCGTCTACAATAACGTTTCTAAAGTTTGTGACATCAAACAACACCCCATAGGAATGGTACGGATTATCCTAAAAAAATGGCTAGTGTCTCTGACATACAAGGACACAGAAGCTCTCCTCAATGCCTGCATCTAAACGATGGAACACACAC
Organism: Acleris holmiana; assembly: GCA_949316455.1. NCBI lineage: Eukaryota > Metazoa > Arthropoda > Insecta > Lepidoptera > Tortricidae > Acleris > Acleris holmiana. The sequence continues at coordinate 3,233,740 of OX438772.1, forward strand.
ACACACACACACACACACACACACACACACACACACACACACACACACACACACACACACACATACACGCGCAAACACACACAGGCTGTAAATAAGAAAATTTGAGTAAGTTATAATCATTTTGTTTATTTGTTTCATCCAAAAGTGACGTGTCTCTATATTAAAACCCAATGTGTACAACGCACTGCTAGGTCCCGAGATACAGGCTCAGCCTAGTTCGGGGTCTGACGGATATTGAAATGTAACTAGATAACCATGTATGCTTTTTTCAAATAAATTTTTATTCTTATTCTCTTATTCTTATTCTTAGTTATAAAGTAATTCCACAATAACATAACAATGTATAAGATCTACAGTTTTTTTTTTGTGGTTTCTGCATTTACTTACTTTGTTTCCAAAATTTACGAATTAATTCAAAAGTAAAGTATATAATCAAACCATTTCAAAACGAATTAAAGGTCACGACTTTACTTTGTTTTGATCCATTTACTTTGCTTTGGTAGAGTTTTACTATGAAAAGGGTAATTATTGGCAGGTTTACTTTGTTTTTCCACTTACCTATATTTTTTTCTAGTCGGTTTTTTTTTAAATTCTCATCTGTCATAAGTCATAAAAAGATAAGTCGATCTAATTTTCGCAAAAATGTCTCTTATTATGTATTACTGAGAGGCAGCCGAGATGATATAAACGCAGGATCGACCGGTCTTAAATCGATGATGGATCGATAATTCTTACCCATGATTCAGGCATTTTTGAAGTACGAGTAGTAAAGGCAAGTAAATTCGACCGTGATACGCAAAGTTACCTACATTACATTATCACAAGCGATACGTAGTACGTAAACTACTTTGATAACAGACGTTTGACTTTAAACTTGTGAATGGAGGATGATTTTAGGGTTGCCCATAGCACTATTATTATTCCTTTATTTTAGGTTTAAAAGTTCATAGTTTCCGTCAACTTTGTTTTGTACTCATGTCTACTCGTTGCCACTTTTTGCTTTCTTATTCTCCTCAATCACCCAAAGGTTAGCTGGAAGAGATCCCTTAAAGGGATAAGTTCCCATTTGTTCGCAATTCCTGTGTTTTTTACAATGAAGTGTATACATACATACACTTTGAAACATAGTTCAAACTTTTGGGTACTCTAGAAAAGTTTTCACTTTTAATCACACATGATTTGGTACTTATACGATTTATTTCAATGACCATTATGTGACCTTCATCATCATCCATCTGTCCTTGTCCCACACTAGGTGGGTGGGCATATCATGTTTTCTTCTTTCACTCTCTACTATCCGCTGTTAAGTCTGCACTCACATCTTTCATCAATCCATCCAAACCCTTTCATGTCTTCCTCTGCCCTTACATCCATCCACATTCATACTCATCACTCTTCTATTTGGTTTCTTCGTCCCTCCTTATCATGTGTCCATACCACGCCAATCTATGACCATATTAACTCCAATGGTGGGACCATTGGAGTTAATATATACAATATGTTTTTTGGCGCAAGTGCCTTTAGGAGGACAGTGTCGTTTTCAGCTAAGTATTTGTTTTGCTAAATAGTTTGATAGTGAAGTAACGGGTTTTTTACTGTGGCATGAATATTGTGTGGTTAGGACGCAATGGTAAAGTTACCTTTCTGAATTTTACTCCTGAGGTATGTAAAAAAAAGAAACAAAGAAAACAGTTATTAGCAACGATCGCAAATCAAATATCGTAAAATAAGGAAAATAGACAACAGAAGAGTGATAGTTGATGCTAAACACTTGTATTGAAAATGCTCTTTACCAAATTGTACCTACTTTGTTTGTCTCAAATTATTAAATTGTAACTATATGAAAGAAATAAAGAAAGAAAGAAAACATTTATTCACACACAACTAATAACATAAAAGAAGGAAAAGAGACAACGAAAAAGTGATAGCTGTCGCTAAACACTTGTATTGAAAATGCCCATTACCATATTGTACCTACTTTGTTTGTCTCAAATTATAACCTCGTATAAAATAACAAACACAACAACAACAAATTATTTAATTAACTTCGGATCTTAAGTTGTGAACCCTGTACTCTCACGATCTGAAGGTATCGAGGTCTCGAGATAACCCCAATCCTTGTTTATTTTTTGGATCACTTACGTAAACGTAATAATTAGTTTGATAAATATCAAGAAAGAAAGAAAATAGAAGATGAATTATAATAGAACACCTGCTACGGCACGATATTTTCCTTAAAAACATCATAGAAGGAAATACAGAAGGAAGAAGAGGCAAGGGAAGACCAAGGAGAAATTACTTAGAAGAGAAGGTCATGGTCGTGTCGTACCAGAAAGTCAAGCAGTGGGCAGAAGACCCACGAAGAGTGATTGGCGACTTCACCAACAAGAGCAAAAATAAATAAAGAAAGAGAGATTAGATTAATATCAACCATATCAGGGGACTATCTCACACAGATTGACCTAGTCCCAAACTAAGCTCTAGGCTTGTATACCACGACTACCAGACTGCACCATGGGTACTATACAACGATAAAAGTACACAAATAAAGAAATCAATATTTTTATTCAAAGATGTCCAAGATTTAGGAATAAATACACGCGCTTTCACACAAATGTATGCCCTTTTCTGGGAATCGAACATAGAATCGCCAGCTTTGTAGGCAAGGCACCCTTCTCTCCCTTTATCCCTCGCTCCCTTGCCCGCCTATGTACATTTTGTTTTATAACGCTTAATGTGTCCATCATTTATTTGTGCAATATAGAGTTTACAGATATACATAAACAAATACCGACTAGGATAACCAACCATGGCGTTGGACTCTTAGTTAGACTATATCTAAGATGAGCAGGAAGCTGTTCCTTTGTAAATTCATCTAATTTGTATTAGGTATGTCATAAATGGTCAATTGCAGAGATAGGGAAAGAAACAATGGAAAGGTTTCTTAAAATGCAAAATATTTCAGAAATTATTTCCAATTACCCATAAATAATTCGTATTATATCTCACTGCCTTAAAGAGTCCCACACGCGTTACATTTTCAGACGCGGCGAGCTCATTAATATGTATTAGTATCACATAAATCTGCACCGGTGTCAATGGTGCAATTATGTTAATGCAACTAAAGTGTATGAAATGTATGTAAGAGGGACGGTCATTCATATTCATGGCAGCTTTGAATTTTAAGGTTTGACGAAGCGTGTGAACTGTTGCGTTGGTTATAGTTTAATACTCGTAAATACACTGTTTACGGTAATAAGTTGTCCTTTGGTTGGTGCTTTCTGGCAGATATTCTAGTTGAGTATTGCAGGATGGGGCATATTCGGAGATGAGATGGTATGTTGTTGTAACACATAAAATTGGCAAAGCGCTTTTGGTTTTTATTATTTGTGGTTTATAGCGGCGTTAGTGCCACTTACATTTTAAAAAGTTCATAGTTTCGGCATGTCCTTCCGTCTGTCCGCAGCCTAGCACAGAGACCTTTAGTACTAGAAAGCTGTTATTTGGCATGAACATGCATATTAGTCACGCCAAAAAAGTGGTATAGTAAAATGTGAAAAACATTTTTTTTTTAGGGTACCTCCCCTTACACGTAACATGGGGATGTATTTTTTTTTCTTGTCTTTCCTATAGTGAGGGGTGTCGTTGGATAGTTCTTTCAAAAATATTATGTACCCCCGCCCCACAGCCAAAACTACAAATACTAAAAATCGGAAAAATATCTTAAATGAAAGAACATGTAACAAATTTTAAAGGAAATCTATCACGACTAAGTAGACATCATTGGTTACAGGACATTGGTGAGATACAGGCGAATAAAGTGTTTATATCTACTAAAATCATCTAAGACGGCACCAATTGACTTTTAGTAGAAAATTAGTTAGTAATGTTAATTTTTATGTTTGTGTTTATGTTTGTAGTACTTAACGGCTTCGGAACCCTACACTGAGCAATGAGCATGGTCCGACATGCTCTTGCCCGGATTTTTTTAATTATAGTTCTAGAGTTATAGCAATTGTCCAGATGGATGTTTTCTATGTATTTAAGTATATATTTCTGTATATAAGTAAGTTTATCGTTGTCTAGTACCCATAGTACAAGCCTAGAGCTTAGTTTGAGACTAGGTTAATTTGTGTGACACTGTCCCGTGATGTTTATTTATTTTGTTTTATTACGGTTCATGAGATAAAGCACGCGGACAGACTGAAAGCGGAGTCTTTTTGCTTTCTTGGCTTGAACCAACGTCCCTTTGCTATGAAGTACAGCTATTATTACGTGTATTTATATTTTTTAGTCCGCTATCATAATACAAATATTTGATAACTGTTAGACATTCATTGACACTTGATAACCTTCCCAGATAGATCATTGAAATACCGAACACGTGTAAGGATAACATGTAGGGTACACAATCCCACTCTGCCGTAATACCAAAGAAGGCGGCTAACTGCATAGTAATAGTATAAGCATTTTAAATTTAATGTGGTTGCTAATAGAGTATACAATGATTTGACTACTATATTGTACTTAGCCGCCTTCTTCGGTATTAAAGCAGTAATGTCGTCCAAAAGTAGAAGGTAATATACGAGTATGAAGTTCTTATGCGTATACTGCGTTGTTGCTTTAGACGGCAGTATGCTTGGTACCCCACTTAATTTAATGTAGGTATGTTTAATTTAATGTAGGTATGTTTAATTTTCAAGGCCACGAAGATCACAATGCTCTAAAAACTGTTTGTAATGTTTTATGGCGATTTATTTTTAATGTGTTAATATTGTGGAATTTTAATGTAATTCAGTACATTGCTATGTTATTAATGATTGGATATCAAGTATAAGCATTATATAAAATATAGCTTTCTTAGGCCAAGGGAGGCAAAGTTGTACCGCAAGGTAGCGTTCTTTGCCAGTATCATTAAAACCTTAACATCTCCTAAAGAAATTAACATATTGATGAGTAAAAACTATATTTTGGACCGGTAAAGATGGCGCTTTTCATGCTGTAATATTTGCCTCAAGTTTTCTGAGTTTAAGTTTGTTGTCGTCATAGAACTATGTCATAATGACAGCATCAAGCCACGATGAAGAAATAACGTCGGAAACAGTTATTAGCTCTTTGCGATAGGGTTCAGAAGCGGGTCAACAACTAAACGTCACCAGTTGCTTCCAGCGGAAGACCCGGGCTGATTTCAATGTGAGCAATTTTAATGAGTTTCTTTAGGACCATTTCGTGACTATATTTTTTTTTTGCGTACTTCTCTGTCCTTTGTTGGTTTGTCACGATATTTTTTTTATGTTTCATATCCGTAAACTTATTGATGTGTTCCTGTCATAAATACTTGCGAATAGACAGCAGTTTGTGGAGTCCGGTGTCCTAGATAAGATGCATGCAATATGTTATAGTTATTAAAAATGTATATAGGATTGACGTAACCTGCGAAACGATTAACGAATATCGTTTACGTTAGCGATTAGCTTCTTGGGGTCTATAGGCTGTTGATTTTCGAAAATTGACAAAATGTATATAGGATTGCATTTCGAGACGATATAAAACAGAAACGTTAACTGCGTTTGCATTTGGGTAGGCCAGTGTACTAAATAAATAATTTGAATTTGACTGCACGTTGGTTTTGTTGGTAGTGACGCTGCCTAAGATGCTAGTGGTCCCGGGTTCAAATGCCGATTTGTTCCAATGTCTTGTATGTTTTATATGTATATATTTTTCTATATACTTAAGTAAGTTTATCGTTGTTTAGTACCCATAGTGCAAGCATAGAGCTTAGTTTGAGACTGGGTCAATTTGTGTGACATAGTCCCGTGATGTTTTTTTATTTTAAATTTTATTCTATTCCCAGGTGTACCGGGGGCTGGACGTGGTGACCGCGAAGGCTTCAGCCGCGGAACGTGCGCTGGCGCCGCACCACCTCCTTGACGTCTTGGAGCCGCACCAGAAATTCACCGTCGTGGACTTCAGGAATAGGGCTCTGAAGATCGTATCCTTTACAAAACCATAGATCAAAAGGACAGATGAAATTTCTGCTTCTGAAAAAAGAAAATATGCTTATTCTGTAACCCTTTTACTAATTAACGATGAATAAGATTGGAATACTTATACCATGTTTTGTCCTTATCTGTCGAATTCAAATGTTGCAATGAAAGATAAGGGCAAGTAAGGTATAAGTTTATTAGTAAGGGGAGAAGTAAATAGGCTACACTGTCACTTATACGTCAAATATCTTTACTTATAAGAAACTCAAGTCAGTTATTATCGAACATTTATAAATTACTTATAACTATGATAAAACTTAACTTGCCATTGTAAAAAATTAACAATATCAAATAAAATATCATGCAGAGTAATAAATTTTTTTTTTAAATATCGGTGGACAATTTGACGCAAATTGACTTACGGCCGAACCCTATATTCAAACCGCGGATGGATAAGGCTTACTTCGGGTTGAAATTTGACATTAGCCTATACAAAATGTGTCAAATTTTAATCCGAAGTAAGGCTATCTGTCCGCGGTTTGAATATAGGGTTCGGCCGTTAGTTCCAAACTAAGGTTTAGGCTCTACGGGTACTTGACAACGATAATCATACTTATATACAGAAATAAATACTTATATACACGCAGAAAACACGCAAGACTCGGAAATAAATATTCGCATTCATTGCACGCTAGCTTCGTAGGCAAGTCACTACCAACTAGGCTAATTGAGTCGTCACTCGTCAAAGTTGAGGTAGAAAACGTGAAAAGAAAATGTGGTATACTTAGCATTGACGCGTTTAGTCTCGTTGGTAGAGTGACCCAACGTAGCTAAGACAAGCGTGCCTCGGGATTGCAATCCGCTATTATTTTCAATCCGGCCGGATCTGTCCGGATTATTCAAGTCGGAATACTTTTTCCTTTTCGTTCCAAGATATATCGATATTATATAATCAAGTGAATGTATTGGATAGTTAATAAATAAATATAAAACTAACTTTATACGAAATCAACTTTATTTTAGAAGTTATGATTAGACAGCGAGCAAACAAATTAAAATCTAGTACCGTGTAGGCACTGTGTAGATTGGTAAATAGTATACATTTTTAACGTAACGGGTAATTCAGTGTTACTAGTTTCACTTACATAATACAACAACAAATGCAACACGCATTTAATATGCCTAGGTACCCATACAATAGCGCGATAATTTTGCCAAAAATCGGCATCAACGGATCCGGTAGACGTTAAGATGCCGGATCCGATCTGGTTTTCTGGAATGCAATCCCTAGCTCGCGTGCGACTTAAATGCTTTAGTTTACCCACTCTATCCCCAAAATGTGTACATCCTTCAAGCAAAAGTAACTTACACTTCCTAGCAACAATTTCCTTGACACCGCCGAATTGCGAGTATTCATACGGCCCACGCAATATATTGTCAATTTAAGAGTGTATTTCCTCAGGTCATAATTGTTAAACACGCATGTAAACCTTGGAAACATCGCTTGGCAGACACTGTCAAATATTAGCACAGTTACTATATCTATGGAGACAATAAAGAAAATTTCTGTGTGTAAAAATGTATTGTTCCACTGTTCATCGCTGAGTCAGACCTCTGGTAAACATGGCCGGCGCCGAGAACAAATATCAAGTGATATAATATGAGACTGGTACTGTTTGCGGAGGTAGTGAGAAGGAGGTATCGATTGCTGAGTTTGGATACGATGGGTCATTGGAAGAGACGTTTGATGAAACAGTACTTCCAGAGGTATGGATGAGGTGAATATTATTAATGTGGTTAGGATTGTTAGTTTAATGGCAAAATTGGTAATTGATATAGCGATGAATATAGAAAAGATCTACCTTGAAAATTTAAATAGAAAGAAGAATTTGGAACACAAATTGTAAATTGAGGCATTACATTTTCACTTACCTATAGAAATATGAAAGGGATTATTTAGACGACACGTTGGCCTAGTTGGGCATTCCCAACTAGGCCAACGTGTCGTCTAATTAACCCTGGGTTCAAATCCCGGTAAGGGCAGATATTTGTGTGATGAGCGCGAATATTTGTTCCTGATTCTTGGATATATATTTATAATTGTCTAGTACCCATAGTACAGACTTAGAGCTTAGTTTGGGACTAGATCAATTTGTGTGAGATTGTCCCCTGATATTTATTATTTATTTTATTTTATTGGGTATTTTAGTTGCAGTGCATCCTAATAAAGACAATTAAGTTAAACCCGGTATAAAATCCTCGGAATAAAGCCGGCTAACGATGGGTTATGGTTTAAAGAGAAACACATAGCGTATTAAAAAAAATTAACTCAATCCTGTTTTTCATGCATGATCCTGCGACTTGCATCTTGATAATTTCTTCGTCCTCTTAGGTAGTCGGTACTGTAATGAAAGAAGGATGTAGCAGTACATACTCCTTTCATTGTTTTCTTTTTTCTATTTTGTTATGTCGAAATGTCTCGAAATCTTTTGAATAAAAAAGATTTCGAAATATGGAATGCCCGCCGGTGGTTTTCAGGGGGACGCTCCAGAGTCTCCAACGGACCGCGTTGGCATTCACATGTGAACTAATGTATATTTAAACGTTAAAATAAATGAAAGAATATATTAACACTGCAAGACGTATACTTTTATTCTACGTAGCTTAGTTGAAAGTGCGTAAAGTATTACGCTTAGGAATAGGCGCCTACCAGGCTTACAATATCGAGTTGCGCATCAATAATCTCCTGGTTTCAGATACGCTAGCGGATAAAATGACAAGATTGTCGATATTAAGAAGAAAAGTTGCCCGGAATATACAGCGCGCCCAACTGAAGCAGAAGTTTTACTACGATATCAAGGCCAAAGATATCTCATATGATAGTGGGGACTTCGTAATGCTATACTGTCCGAAGCGCAAGTCTGGATTAAGCAATAAACTTGCTAGGAGATACAAGGGACCATTCGAAATTGTTACAAGGCTTTGTAATAATAATTATAAGATCAGGAAAGTCGGTACGGTAACAAAATGTATTATTGTTCATAGGAATAGGTTAAAGAAATTTCATGCTAGAGCTTAGTTATAAAGTTGTATATGATTGTGTATAGTCATGTATAATATTAACTTTCTTTTTGTCTTTGCAGTTCGCTAACACAATGAGCGAGCATGAATAGCCATGAAAAGGGAGAGGAAAGTGAGATGCAGGCTTGTCTCCATGGGAACATTACTTCTGGTCTTATGATGAGAATTCCAATTTGCCTGTAAGGTGTGGAAGAAACTCTGTATGGGTTTCATCTCACATAACGCCTGACAGATGTTTTCTATGGTGCTCAAGTCACGTATTTCATATCGTTTGTTATATGTGATGGCGATATGGTTGGATGCTTATTCATGCTCTTATGATGTTATTATGGGCAGCTGTACTTTATTTGATTTAATGTGTATAATTATGTTTTTATTACATGCGCATTTGCTGAGTTGAAAAAAAACTGATGTAAGAAGTCTGACGGCTGCTGTTAGCAGAAGGAACACTGGCATGCAATCCTGCCTTTGATGTGGAAGGCACAGGAAGTCCGATGTCTGGACTGCACCATGCCCGTCCCTTCTGTAGAGCCGTATCGTTGAAATTTTGTTTTAAACTATTATGTCTTGTCTTTTAATAGGCGCCAGCTCTTCGATAGCTTGGATGCTTGGCCCCGTATAATTGTTTGTTTTCAGATGTCTTTAATGGTGTTTATTAATTTCATGTACTGATGCTGAGTTAAGCTGCCATCTGGCGACGCTTACGTTCGCAAACTGTACTACTGATATATGGTTTTTTTTAATTTAATGACATGTAATTAAATATCTTAGCACAGCTGTAGTTAGTAATAAAAATTTTTGTTAGTATATATTGATAACGATTGATGGTCTTTCAGAGCATGAATTCTTATCACGACTTAAATAGGTAGGTAAAACTAATATTCCTTCAGAATATTAGTTTAGTTGTCATGCCAAAGTGACATGACATATCTGATGTCATCTCACTTAGAAATAGTGCCTGTGGCACCATAGACAGTAACTCTCTGTCTGATGAGAGGGGATGTCTATGGTTCCGCAAGTAAAGGCGACTGTGTGCGCCAAACCCTAAGGCGTTAAATCATAGACACGGGTCTATTTGTTTTTTAATGTCGATACCAACCTCCTTGGTACGATGTTTAATGCTTTTGTAATTTTATGCTGGCAACGTATAAAGGGAATTGATTCTTTCTTGTTGACCAGGCACCTTCAGTGTTTGGGCTGTCAAGCATGTTTGACAGTAGATATGTAAGGTTAACCATGGATCGCGTCTTTTATTTTTGGCAGGGTTTTTGAAGAGTCGAAGTTTGCTATGGCAAGTAGCGCAGACGATGCCGATGACGCATGGTACGTCACTAACACAAGTTTTGGCATCAGATACGATATTGTCACAGGAAATTATCCTGTAGAGCAGGACGATCCCCCTTAATGTATTGTTCCCTCCTTAGGTAGTCATTTAGGGTTTCGTATAGGATAGCATAGGTAGGGACCTTGCTTCCAGAGGGGCGAGGGATGTAATGAAAGAAGGATGTAGCAGTACATACTCCTTTCATTGTTTTCTTTTTTCTATTTTGTTATGTCGAAATGTCTCGAAATCTTTTGAATAAAAAAGATTTCGAAATATGGAATGCCCGCCGGTGGTTTTCAGGGGGACGCTCCAGAGTCTCCAACGGACCGCGTTGGCATTCACATGTGAACTAATGTATATTTAAACGTTAAAATAAATGAAAGAATATATTAACACTGCAAGACGTATACTTTTATTCTACGTAGCTTAGTTGAAAGTGCGTAAAGTATTACGCTTAGGAATAGGCGCCTACCAGGCTTACAGTACCTAAAAGCGATTAGTACTAAGTATGTGCACTCTAGGATTCTGCTGTAAATTTAGGAAATAGTGAATCTTCTAGTATTTCCAGGCAAAATGAGTACCTAATGATTCGCCGATGATTTGCAGTTTGTCGTTCCTCATACAACGTCATCAAAAGGGTATTTTTCTCTAAAAAAAGAATCGTTTTCGTTGCTGCATTACGTTCTTTCAGTAGTTTTAATTACTGATAATGATGCTAAATTATTACTAAAGTTATTGTTTTATTAATCAATGTTTGTTAGGTTAGCTTAGATTATTAAAAAACTATCTACTAAAAGTTGATGTGATTATGTTTTGTTATTCCTATACACTACTCAAGATAACGAATAAGGTAACTTTACCATACGAAACATCTGCGAACTGTTCTGTTCTGTTCTGTGAAAAGGAAAACGGAGAAATTTAATTCGGAAAATCGATAGGACATCGATTAACCGACGAATGATTTTGTACTCTGAGTTTTTGTTTTTTTTTAAACCTTGCAAATCATGAATCTCCTAGTATTTCCCTAGTAAATTACTCAAGCCAATCTAGAATTTCTCTGAACATGCACGCCACGGTATACGTTGGGCTCAACGGCCGTGACTGCGCTGCGTGAAATGTCACACAAAGGAGTCGAAGATATATGCCTTTTCGACAGCCCCACGGCTAAGTGCATTTCTTATTGCGGTTAAAAAATTGAACCGGGGTTCCGCCTCGGCAACCAAACATTGTTCAAACATTAGGATGATTATTGCAAAAGCTGGGCAAGGTAGCGTGTTGTCGTATTTCTTGGTCATTTAACGCTTATTGGCAAAAATATAGAAAGTCATGAATTTAAACCCTTTTGAAACTATATCAAAATAAAAAACAAATAGGTGAAATTAAATAAAATTCGCATACTTATAATCTATTAATTTTCTGCATCTGATGTATTTCAAAGTATGTATAGTCAACGGCATAAATATATATTCATTCCCAAGATGTCACTAGCAATAAGGTCCGTGTATACACAATACATATTTAAAATGCCCTTAACTGTACTTAATGTAATATTTATTCTAAATATGAGTTATTTTCAAATAATTTGTTACCTTAACATTTTATGACAATTTGTATTACGTTACCTAGCTTATTTAAAAGATAGTGTGTCTTTAATACTTCTGGAAGCGTAAACTAAATGCAAAACACTAACGTAAGCGATTTTCGAAATCTGACAAAATGTATGGAGTTGAAATTTGCGACTGGCGCGGTACATCGTCACATTACGTAAATCCTATACATTATTTCAGTTCCGAATATCGTTTGCGTTAGCGTTACATACATATGTGGTCTAGACTACTAGAACCGTTTCTTTATTACCCGCTCCCACTTTACCGCTTTTTTGCTCCTCCATGATCGTCGGGCCTCTTTGAAGCAATACCTCGCCATGAACTTCTAATTTTAATTAACTGATACTATCTTTGATGTAAATATCCTTTTTATCTAATCTTGTGCTATTAATTGCAACATTACTGTTAACTAATTAAGTTTATCTGCGGCAGATCTATGTGTCGTTGTACTAAATGCGTGTAAACCGTGATAAAAAGTGATGTGGGACCTGTAGACTTAAATACTAAATTGCTAAATTTAAAATGGGTGAGGCGGAAACACACGAACACTAAGTACTTTTTATAATTTATGTTCTCTTACAATACAATTATACAATTAATACAATTATTATTATGTGTATGTAATACAATTTCGCGAATTTAAGTATTAAAAACCAAATTGCCGTGTTTGTTTAATTATTTTCCCGTTTTTTTTTGCGTATAAGTACACAAACTAGTTCAAATTGAACTTTTAAATTACAATGTAGGTTTTTTATTTAATAATTTTCTTAATCAGAGTATTCAGATACGAGATCTAACAGAAAAAGGAAAAATCCCAATAGTAGTCGGAGGTACACACTACTACTTGGAATCCATTGTTTTTAATATTTTAGTAGAAGAAATGTCTGATTCCGAAGAGCTGATATGGAATAGAGATTCAAGAAAACGGGATATCGAAGATGCTGGTATCAGTGATGGACCTGATCGTAAGAAAGCAAATACAGCTACAGACTGTAATAAAGGCGAAACATCATCAGATACACGCAATGATACTAAAAGAAACGCTGATGCAATTGAAATTACTGACGAGTTGAACAGAGAGAATGTCAAACACGAAATGGATAATGAAAAACTTTTGTCAAATGAAGAAATTCATCTGAGGTTGATGACTATAGATCCGTTAATGGCGGATCGACTGCATCCCAATAATAGAAGAAAAATGTTAAGGTAAGTGAAGTTGCACGTTATTAAGAAGATTGCGATCTAAAGAGAGACTAAGAATAGCAAATTGCTTATAGTTTGAGTCACAGTTCAATTTAGCATCTGATGTGGGTGTTTTATTAAGTATAATTTTCCAACTGTGTACGTATGTGTATGTGTTTCGTTGATATGTGTACCTTTATTTGATCAGACCTTGTAGTAATTATAACAGCTGGTTGAAAGGCAGAATTATATTTGCTCAATGAACGTGACTTTTATGAGCGCAAGCAACTTATATTATCGTTATTCCGGTAGTTCTGTTTTGTGAAAAAATGTTAGATTAAAACAATGAATACGTGGTTCCCTATTAGGTCAAAAGAAAGTTCTTTGCCTAGTGGAACTGGCATTAAACTCCATTGTATGGTGATGCAAAAACTTTGGTACCTACTTGCCTATTAGCATTTACATTCATAACTTTAGCCTTTTAAAGTGGCGCGTGATTAGCGTACACCTGTTGCTATGCCGTAAAGCGGAGATACTGGTGACATATTTAATTCTAATCGTTGTTCCCTTGATAAAATTCATTCACAAATGCTGATTCTAAATAAATCAGTTCATTGTAACCAGTTTCGTGAAGAATTTGTGGCTGTCTACAATGACAACAAATGGATGGGATTTATAAAATATCAATATTAGTCTTTATTTCTTCAGTGGCATAGTTCTTTACGAATTTAAATTTAAGTTGGTCTTTTAGTAACGTTATCTTGGTTAATTGGAAGTAAATGTCAGAGTTCAATTGGTCTACGTCAGAATTCTTCTTTTATTTGGTCCCAGAAAGATACGCCTGTTCATATCTCTTCCATTTCCTGTTGCATAATAATTATTATGTTCGACTCTTTCATCACGTGATGTTTGTTTCTAAATGTTTTTCACTTTCTGCTTTTTCATTTTGATACACAAGTCCGAACTTCCACAGGAAATCTTTTTTTTATTTTTTATAGCAAAACAGAATCTACTCTATAATTTATTATAAATATAATTTAGCCATAATATGCGGCCTTTAATCAATGATTTCTAAGAAATGACTGTTTATGGTCTTAAGATTAGTGTGAACAATACATCTACCCATATATTTTGACGTGATTATTACATAATTATGTACCATTAATGACCATTATAATTGCCATTTTTGAGATAGAATAATTTTTGGTTGCGATGAAAACTAACGAAAGGTAAGGTCTTCATAGCGTCAAGACCTGATTTTATGTCTAATATGTGTTGTAAACGCCTAAGTTTAAAATTATCTATAATTGCCATTTTCACGGGAACCTCTTTTCTAAAAATTCGTTTGCTGACTTTTATGTTTTAGGTTTGTGTTTAGATCCGAATTCTATTTCAATCTTATAATATTTGATGTGAGTAAAATAGTTTGCAAGAGGCTTGTTTGTTAAGAGGTAATCAATCTTTGGAACTATCTACTACCCCAAATGTGATAATAATTTCACTGATATAAAGAAAGCTAAGCTACATTATTTCTGATTCTGATTTTCTTCATGAATGTATGGGGTCAATTTTATCCCTACCGGATTAACGCGGCGAAATCAAGGGCTGAAAGATAGTTTTTTTTTATTTTTTATTATGGAATGCAAGCAGACCTACGTTTGCGAGTAAGTTCAATTTGTGTTAGATTGTCCCCTGATATATATTTATTTATTCTGCCTTCAGTTCGAATGTAAATTAATTATAAACTTAAACCATTTCAAGGATTATCATTTAGGTTTATTCTGATTTTATGTCCATAATAATCGTATTGCTAAACACATACTAAAGGTTACGCCTATTACTGTGTAATAAAACCTCAATTTCCATCTATCCTTGACTGCCTACTCTGCCAACTTTACTGTTGCTAGTGACCTCTTCATACCAAGGCTTTTTAAAATATTTGAATATTATTTGATCACTGTCTATTCTTATTTTATTGCTTGATAAAATCCTTGCTGCCAACTTTACACTAAATCCAGTTTCAAAAGAAAGGAGCTTCTGAAATACTTATACAAAATTTACAAACCGAACACACTTTTCGTTTTATTGCACATTTTACGTGTACATTTTGCGTAATATTCATTTTGCGTAAGTACGTTTTACGTTTTGTACGGTCTGCGTATTTCACATTATGCGTTGTGTACATTTTGCGTATTGTGCATTTTGCTATTGGTTACTTTTTGCGTTTTGTGCATTTGGCTCCGAAGGGCTCTTATTGACTAGTCAGTAAGAATTATTTAACGTCAATAATATGTTAAAGATATACAAGCAATGGGCCAACATAATTTGGAATAAAGACTGATAAAATGTCAAGACTGATTGACGAGATAATAAAACGCACACGTAACATTTTTATGTAACGGATGAACATTCAGATGAGGGTGTTCATTCGACCTATAACCAGTATTTCAGAACCTGCAAGGGTCTGCGCCAGTGGACGAACGGCCTTTGGGCTAAAATGATTTAAACCCGAAATAAACCTTGTTAAAACAACGATAAGGTAATTAAAAAAATTATTCCGATTTGCGTCGAAATTATGTAAATTTTATTATTTATTCTCCTGCAATTTGTACGAAAAAGCTTATGTTGTTTTCCGTCTTATCTAGTATCCTGAACTTGTTTACAAATAGAATAGCAATGGGATCGAAAGCCCATTTTTGGTAGCAATTTCTTCTTTGCTAAACTTACTTTTTGCACACTGTTTCTTTTAATGCTGTAAATGTCGATTGACTTAGCTTCTGCTGCCCACTAAATCTATTCTTACTTCCCACGCTTTATTTTTTGCCCGAATCATATTCCATCGCTTTGTCCAGCAGTGGTACTTTAATATGATAATATATTGAATTTTGCATACATATTTTTCCGCGTAGTAAGTAAAGGTTAATATTTATTCTCCCTACCAATTAGGCACACCTTTACATCAAATAACTATCATAAATATCAATAACCTAACAATTAAATGAGCCGATGCCCGATACGATCTCGGTAGTAAATCAATTAAAGCAAATACTATTAGTTTCTTTGTTACCATATTCAGCGCCAAGAACTAAATATTGGCTATGAAAGTACACAGGCGAACTTATCCCATATGGGATCTCTTCCAGTTAAATAATCAATGACAAAGCTAGAGAATAGAAAACTTAAAAAAAAAAACCAAAAAAATAGTAGTAAAAAGTTAACTGCTTTAATAAAATACGTAGGGTAAACTATACAATTATTGCCCACGACCAGTGATTGCCCTCTTTATTTTTTTAAGGACTGCAATCCTAAGAAAATAAGCTACATAAGTGTAACAAGCAGTAACACAGCTATGTTTCTATGTAAGCAAATATTTTTTTCTGTGATTCAGTCAGTCTCTAAAAAATGTAGTGGGCAATCACAGATCGCGGGCAATAACTGTATGGTTTACTACGTAAAAAGATATATCGGCGTAATATTCTACCACATACGTACGTGAAGAGCAGTTAAAACTTATAGCAGAGCTATATCAGGATCAACGCTCAGACTCATCTTGTAGATATTGCCATAACCTCTTTAAACTTTCCTTCAATGAACCCACAGATCTAGATTGTATTGTATTGATTTGTGTATGTATATTATTTAAATTTATTCTTTTATTAGTACTTTTTGCATAAAGCATTATGTTCGCTTGCGTTTGCCTTTTTTTTGTGCATTATTTGGTCAACTGGCAGAGCATAAGGCATTAAGTTCGCCGTTTGTGCGTTTTTTTTGCAAATTTGATTATATACTCGTAAATGAAGAACCACCCATCCGATGGAGAATGCTTATCACATTTAAATGCTATTGGTGACGCTCCTTACTTCGCTTGTATTTTCTAAACATGAATAATGCAATAGATTTTTTCTTTGTTTCAAGTTCGAATTCTAAATGTGACCGCTATTTGTTATTGCTTAATAAGGAATCAGTTAAATGTCCATATTTTTTTCTATAGATGCAAACATGAATGTTAAATAAATTGCAAGCGGAAATTTGCATAGTACAAGTAGCATTTATGTTTATCAAGATTTTGCTACTATTTCACGTCTATTAAGTTGAAATATAAGTCTGTTAACAGTGTCCCATTCTGTCTGGAACTGGAAGCTGGATTTTAACAAGTTTTAACAGATATGGCCACTGGCGCCCTTGTTAAGATGCTTAGTTAGTTTTAGTTCTTAAGTCCGTGCACTTTTTTGAAAACCGACTAGCTAAATTGTAATTAAAGTAGGTACTTAATGAAAAGTTTTGATAACATTTACTTAAGCACTACACTTAACTCGAAAAGTAATTCATTTCAAAGAAGGGATTTTAATGTGTCTAAAATAATAGATTAATACAAATAATGTTAAGTTTCGAAAACAAATAAAATGGAAGTTAACAGAAGATGTAAGTACATTTTAATGAAATGGAGATTATTTTATTTTATTGGGAAAACCAACAGCTTTTACTAACAATTTTAGGTTAATTACAATATTTAACTGCATGGCTAATTACAGGTTTTCATTACAGGTAGGTATCACTTAGTTATCTTGTATTTCGCCTCCATGTGTCTTTAATTACGCAATTAGCGTATATAGGCATTAAATAAAATAGCTGTAGTTACTTGAATTATTTTATCTATTATTTTATTAAAGCGAAGTGTTGGTAGGCCATTCCAGAAGATCGAACGATGACCAGGGCTGAGATTCTACTCGGTAATAACGATATCGTATTTGACCTGTTTCCGTATTGTCAAAACGTTTTCATAACTCAACGTTTTCATTTACTATAATGGCGACTGTGACACAAACGATTCTAAAACACGTCAAACACGATATCGTTATAACGCAGTTGAATAGAGGCCCTGGTAAAGATGTCATCGTTTTATCGTTATATTTTATTAATTCAAAAAACCCACTACATACTACATAGGTAAAATTCATAAAGCTTACTAGTATACATAAGCCGGAGAACTTCACTGGATAGATACATAAATAAATAAATAAAAAAAAAACAGGGGACAATCTCACACAATTGACCTAGTCCCAAACTAAGCTCTAGGCTTGTACTATGGGTACTAGACAACGATAAACAAACTTATATAGAGAAATACATACTAAAATACATAGAACAAATATTCACGCTCATCACACAAATATCTGCCCTACCGGGATTTGAACCCAGGACCGCTGGCTTCAGAGGCAGGGTCTCCCAACTAGGCCAACGTGTCGTCAAGCTTACTCCATAGTTAATAGCAAGGCGGCTTACTCTATAGTAACTAGATATATAGATAAAAAACCTTTTACTTGATGCTTCAATCACACATACAATTTTCAAAAATAAACAATAAAAGAAAGTTGGTATGATCGGGATAGTTCTTAGCTAGGTTTCATGAAAATCGGTTAAGCCGTTAAAGAGATATGAGTTCACAAAGATGTCCATTATACAGGGGTTTTTATCTATTTAATAATTGTATAATTACTGTAACTGTTTTATAAACTAGTTACAGAAATCCTTATAAAAAAAAGAACAAGGGCAAGCTTAAACCTATAATATTAATATTAGTGGTGGAATGACCGTGTGCAGGGTCCGTCCGGATCGCTACCACCATCTTATCCATTAACCACCCGCCAAGCAACAGTGTTCGATTTATTGTGTTCCGGTGTGGGGATAAGACAACCAGTGAAATCGCTAGCATAGAGGCATTCCATCTTACTCGTAGTCCTCAGGGTTGGCAACGCATTTGAGGTCTTAAGATTATATCTTGAGAATTCAAATGTCTATGGGTCTCAGATTCCACTTACCATCAGGTGGCCTGAGTGCTCGTGTGCCTTCTCCTTATCATAAAGGGATCTCTCCAAGTAGCCATGTCAATAAAATCGCGGAAAACCGATAGAAGCGAGTACGAAAACCAGCAAAACCGACTATAATGCTGCCAGATGTTACGACGAAATATGTGATCTTAATTAATTATTTATTTAGAGGCCGCGAGCTTACACGTGTACAGTTGGCTATCAAACAGATAAAATTTATGACAGGGCGAACAATCGTATCCTATTTTACTTCCTAATATTATACGCGTTTTTCTTTAAATTGGGCTAGAACGGCTTTTAGACGAAAGGTACGCATATAGCAAGTCTAGATTGGTGGATAGATTAGTTATTGCTACGAATAATTTGATATTTCCCGAGGATTCCAGTTCCATGGAGACGATGTGGAGAATGCTTATAAAAGTACTTAATATATACATTTGCAAAGTACTTGCTGTTTTATTTTATGTTATTTTGTTAAATAGATAAAAGTGTTATTATGTCCGATTTGAATCTGAGAAAAAATTGTATAGCAATGCAATTGGTAGTGACCCTGCCTACGAAGTTAGCGGTCCCGGCTTCGATTCGGCGGGCAATCGCGTGTCTTGGATGTTTTCTATGAATTTAAGTACGTTATTCTCTATATAAGTATGTTTATCGTCGTCTAGTACGCATAGTACAAGCCTAGAGCTTAGTTTGGGACTAGGTCAATTTGTGTACACTGTCCCCCCTGATATATATATTGTTACGGCAAACGTAGACGTACCTAATTAACTTGAGCAAAAGATGATGAAGTTAATCCATTACTGTTTATTCAAGCTGTTATTTTACCATTAGTTACATTTTTTTTAGTTTTATATTCTTTGCCGCAAGCGAGTAAGTACACTCCAACTCTACGGCAGTAAACTCATCCTTCGAGCGTGATCTATCGTGCTAACCGACGGTTACCAACATTTAACAATAACCGGCAGTTACCGAAGCGGATGTTAAACCGCTCAAGACCCAATGTTGGGCAAAGTAATTTCAAACGTTGCTCGACTGCCACAAGGTTCATAATTCGATACGTGCGCGATCGTGGGAGGTCAGGAGTTGATAAAACAAACATCGATATTGAATGAACCTACCGAAAATAACCATACAATCAAATTAATACGCTATAAAACGAAATCCGAAGGCCGACTGAGGCTGATACGGTGACATAAAATACTAGCACCAGAAACACTGGCCTCCCCCTCCGCCCCGCAGTGCTGCTACTTCCTAGTGATAATGTATTGCGAGGGGGTGCGGGAGGTCTCGGTTAGCTGGTCATGTTACTTCCGTGGTTCTACGCCCTTACCGAAGGCCGTAGTAGCCGAGTGTGCCACGACCTTGGCTTCTCTATTAGACGACCGTGTGACCATGATTGCGATGGATTTCGCACGGAAAGCGAGATTATTTATTTATTTACTTAAATACTTTATTAGACAAAGTTAAAATAAATTACAAATCGTCCCTTAGCTTACAACACCGCCTAAGTCATTTTTACCAACTTTACTGGAGACGTAAAAACTGTCTATTTTAAAAATTCTGGGGATTATTCCTGTCATAACTTAATACATACTCTAGTTAGCGGTTAAGAAATAATTATTTATACTTATTTTGACAATTTACTTTATTTTAACAAATTCTAAATTCTAAAAATTTAATTTCAAATGTAAAAACCGCCATTTTCGACTTGAGCGGTGTTGTAAGCTAAGGGACGAAATGGCGTTCTCTACCAGTCAACCATAAGGTGAAACAGCATCAAAAAGAAGGTAGGTGAAATAAAATTATAGTCTTTTTTTCTTTAATAATTATTAGATTTTATTATTCTACAATATAGTCTAATTAAACGTACATATTCATTAATATAACGTGAAAATTCATTAAGGTAACGGTGGTAAGCCCATGTGGTTGCCGGGTTAGATAGTGCCACTCCATGTCTTCCCGTGGATGTCGTAAGAGGCGACTATGGGAATAAGGGCTTGTAGTACTGTTAGGCGATGGGCTTGCAACCTGTCATTAATGCACTGGTAAACATCTTAGCCTACTTGTGCAATATGTTGTTACAGAATTATCAACAAGTCTTTTTAGAGTTGTTGGTATTTCTGACTAAGTATATACTCATAATTATGTAAGTAACGGTATTTGCATTTTTAAGCGTGGGGCGGGTGGTATAAAAACCTGTGGCAAAAAAGTTTTGCGACGGTGAAACAATCGTCGTTTTTGCAGCATTTACATAATAATGACAAAGGGTTTCGTCTTAGCTAGAACCTTCAAGGTTTAATTTGAATTGTTTTAAACGTTAAGCGACTTTTTTGTTTCTAATTAAAGTTGTAGCTAATTGTTTAACACACCGAACACACTTGAAAAATTGACTGAATATATATTTAAAATATACCCTTTTTTGTCAAGTTGATATAAAAATAGCTTATTCGCCGACATGTACGATGTCGCTGCTATTTTATAAGAAAAAACACTTTAATACCTTAATTAGTGTAGGAAAGGGACAATCAGTTGAGTGAAATATAATGTCTACTTAGAAAAAAAGCTATTGTAGGTCGGTACCTAGATTGCGATTTACGACAAATGGGATAATTTCATAATTTACCCAAATATATTTCGTGAATAGAAACAATTTTTTTGTGTTTTTGATTAGATGAATACGTATATATGTAAACTTTTTATTTATTTATTGATACACCAACAGTGTTTACACAGATACAAACAGTTGTATACAGCACTCATAAGAATAATTTAACTGAATTTACAATGGGAAAATTAATGCCAAAATTAATATATTTTATCGCAAAAACAAAAAATAACAAAATAAAAAACAATCAGAAACTCAGTTTCTAAAAATGGACTCAAAGTGTATTTACCCCAATAAAAGAAATAGTCATCGCTGCGCTTGCGCGTGGTCGCCCTAGCCGCGAACGCGATAACCCAGAATTATTTATCACGTGATTATTAAACAGACAGCCCTGGCCCTCAGGGTTGGCAACGTGGCGGGCCTCTATCCCACGTTGTTTTAAACGTTAATATAAAATCTTAACGTTATGGGTGCTCTAATTTTATTTCAAAAACCAGCCAAGTGCGAGTCGTACTCGCGCACGAAGGGTTCCGTACCATTATCTATACAACATTAGACACTATATTAGTCTACCTGTTGTCGTTATTAATGTCGAACAAAAAACGGCAATAAATCACGTCTGTATGGGAGCCCCACTTAAAGATTGATTTTATTCTGTTTGTAGTATCCTGTTGTTGTTATCAATTCAACTGTCTAATGAGGACCGCTAATGAGTGGAACTCTCTTCCGGCTGGCCTTTTTCCTGCAAAATATAACTAAGACCTCTTCGAGTCGAGAGTAAATAGGCACTCAACCTAAGCATGCTACATCTTCGGCTTCATCATCACTTTCCATCAGGTAAGATCGAGGTCAAATGATTGCCTATCATACATAAAAAAGTAAAATCCGCCGGTATCGCACTACTTAGTTTGGTGTGGTACGTATTAATTGAATGAGATATTAGATACCTAATAAAGTTCTGTTGCTGCCTAGTGCCATTATATTTTACGGTATTAAGAAAAAAGTGCGGTATAAAATGAGTCGTCCGTTCTTCCTCTTATTTATTTGCTATTTACATTGGTCTTGAAGAGAAATAAAAACTAGATGTCATTTGGAACGAATTAATGAAAGAAATATGCAGTGCGAAAGTGAGTGGAAGGTTCGGAAGGGGCCGAAATCGGAGAAATACTGGATAAGGGCCGAATCTTAAGTACCCGAAACTGACGTGCATGCATGACTCGATGTATGAATGTGGAAGAAGCTGAAGAGATTTGTCAGAATCGTAGCAGGTGGAAAGAAGTGGCCTCTGCCTACCCCTCGGGCATACAGGCGTGATTTAACATATGTATGTAAAAACTAGATGTGGTTATTTTGAGAGAAATTTTTAGCTACTATTAGATTTTCAGTCAACAGCTGCTCTACTGTCTATTAGCTTGTAGTAAACTTATATTACTAGTATAGATGTGTACCCAATCAACCTATTGTAATAGTGAATACTATGTTTGTCCTAATGTGTTTTCTGATATTAATTTTACCGAAAAAACCACCTTATAATAATTAAGTGAAAGCTTTTAACAAAAAAAACACTATACTATGTAGCATTTTAAATAGATTCAATGGCACATGTTCTCAGTTTTCTTTTCGTTAATTAATATTGGACTCTAGACTGAAATACAACTTAATCAGAACTGTATAGGATTACTACAAGTAAATGATTTATTTAGATTCTTTAGGTACTTTTCCACCGAATCGAGGCGAGAATTTGAATTTGTTAAAAAAAATATTTCTACTGAAGATGCGTGAGGATTGAATTGTTTTTTTTAATGATTCGTCGTCGGTGGTAAAATACCTTAAGGCTTTTTTAATTATATTCACAAAGATAGTGTTTGCAGCAGTTACTTTGTACAAAACACGCATGTTACTTTATCGACGGAAAAAATAAAACTTCAATAGAATATATTTGCTCTAAGTATTTCTTTTTTAATTTCACCCCTCATTGAAGCTACAATTGTTCACAATCAACTGGCCGAAACAAGCATGTACCAAGGACCCTAGGAAACCTTTGCCCCGGAGTGGGACACAATAGTCTAAAAAATCAGTCAGACATTATAAATTACGCTGAAATGCGGCATAGAGTGCTAGATACAGTCAGCATCATATGTAGCTAAGTTGAATAATATGTTCAAAATGATCTAAAGACGACGGATTCTCTTGAAAATAGAGTAGAATGCAAATCATTTTGAGCTCAGTTGAGTTTGTACAGTGAATTATAGTTGCGAAATAAGTAGTGTTTCATAATTACATTATTCACCTGTATAATTTCACCCTTACATCGGAACTAGCATCGCAACATAATTGAGCACAGAATAAGTTTCGCAAAATAATATCACCACGATTTACGTGTGTCGTATAATAAAAAGTCCCATTGTGCTGCCTTTCTAGCTCGGTCCGACTTTTCCTCGAAGCCTGGTAACCCTAGTTTGCGGAATTCAGTCGCGTAGCGAGCATTCCGATGTTACGCAATGGCGCCTAAGGATGGATAGAGTGCGGGGCGGAGCGGGCGCTGTAGCGGTAGCGGAGAAGACCAGTATAAAATGATATTGATGACATACATTTTAAGCACGTTCAAATACTTTGCTTTTTTCTTCCGTTATGCTATTTGGTTTTGTTCTTCCCTAATAAAACAACATTAAAGTGCCTAAACAGTATAATATTAAAAGAATTCGTTTGTTTACCAAAATATAATTCCGAATAAAAGTCCTTCATCAGCGGAACTAGCAGTATTACAATGCAATACAATTGAAAATACTTCGAAAATATTGTACACCAAACAAAAACATTACAGAGAAATAGCACAATTTAAAAAAGACACAGGTAAACAACCGGGTCTTATCGCTCAATACGATGAGATAAATCCTCAACAAACTGACCGTATTAAGTCAACTGTCACGCGAAAGAGCTCTTTTAACAGACATTTTTTTTATTCGTATTTGATTATAGAGCTAATTTACAAAGAGCATTTTACATCCTTATCACAATTCTGTAACAGTTGCAAATAGGAGCACAAATTAAAATATACAGGTAAATAACAGGCGGTAATACTGGAAAACAAATAATTTTCACAGTCGGCGGTACAGGCTTCTCGCGAACAATATTGAAAAACTCTAAAAAGATCAAGTAATTATTACAAGGCTGATATTCTTTGGTAAAAACTGTATTGACGTGTTTTCGTATTGTCAACGTTTTGATAACTCTTATTTAAATAAATAAATATCGGGGGACAATCTCACACAAATTGTGCTAGTCACAAACTGAGCTCTAGGCATTTACTATGGGTAGTAGACAACGATATAAATACTTACATAGAGAAATAAATATACAAATACATACAAAAATCTAAGACTGAAACAAATACTCACTCTCATCACAAAATATTTTCTCTAATCGGGAATTGAGCCCGGGCCCGCTAGTTTCATAGGCACTACCTTAAAGCCGGCCGAGTTGAAAGCAATACTAAAACACGTCAAACGCAATATCGTTTTAACCCAGTAGAATAGAGGCCCTGATTATTACAAGGAACCTTGCTTTTAGCGCATTTGTGTTCACGACCTAAATCGCTTCCGCGTATCGCGCACACAGCCTTATCTGTTGCCATGCAGCCTTATGGGCTTATCGCGATCTGCTTCCGCTTGCGCTAGTCCCCGGTTCAATCCGGACCGTGCTCTGTGGTGAAGAATCCGCGATATGGTGTTAATGATTAATAAAAATCCATACATGCTTGTACATTCATAACGTCACGCCTTCATTCCCAGAGGGTAGGCAGAGCTACAGAAATACCAACAATTCTAAAAAGACTTCTTGATAATTTTGTAACCACATTTTGCACAAGTAGGCTGAGATATTTATAATAATATCACGGGACAATGTCACACAAATTGACCTAGCCCCAAACTAAGCTCTAGGCTTGTGCTATGGGTACTAGACAACGATAAATATACTTAAATAGAGAAATACATACTTAAATATATAGTAAACACCCAAGACTCAGGAACAAATATTCGCGCTCATCACACAAATATCTGCCCTTACCGGGATTTGAACCCAGGACCGCTGGCTTCGGAGGCAGGGTCACTCCCAACTAGGCCAACGTGTCGTCAAAATATGTTAAATATTTACTAATTTATTTGACAGGTTGCAAGCCCATCGCCTCCTAGGATAGAGGCATTCCATCTTAGTGCCTCTTAGTGACATTTTATATGTAAATAAAAATATGTATGACTGGACCATGTCACACACATTGACCTAGTCCCAAACTAAGCTCTAGGCTCAGAGTTGGCAACGCATTTGAGGTCTTTGGATTATAGTCTTGAGAATTCAAATGTCTATGGGTCTCAGATTCCACTTACCAGGTGGCCTGAGCGCTCGTGTGCCTTCTCCGTAACATAAAAAAATACGTCTATTAGTCTAAGTTCTTTGGTAGCACAAGAAACGAAATGGTGATGTCCTTTTCTGGCTTGCAAATTAGAACAAGTCAACAAGTATGCCGCTGCAATTTTCATTACCAATCTAATCCACCAAGAACTGTATCCTGCATATTCAGTGCCAAGCTACCTAATTTCCATAGAAACTGGACTCGTTTTGGCGTTTTTGGCCTCGCTAACCCTACCGCAGCCCAACGGCCGAACTTGGTCGTCCTTCGGTGGATTCCGGGAGCCCCGCGGGTGACGCCATGCGACAATAAGGAAATGAGTTCAATTGCGTCTGCGCAGGGCCATTCGGCGTCATGTTCCTTTTAAGATTCGGAAAACCGTTTTTTTTTTGTAAGGACATCATTTATACATACCCAGTTTCCGCCCAAAGAAATGATCGTGCAGTTCGGAGTTGTTTTTTTTTTAAATTGTGGTTTAATTGTGTGTGGTGTGCCCCCGTGTGGATGCCGGGTTAGAATAGTGCCACTCCATGTCTTCCCGTGGATGTCGTAAGAGGCGACTAAGGGAATAAGGGCTTGTAGTACTGTTAGGCGATGGCCTTGCAACCTGTCACTAATACACTAGTAAACTTTTTGGCCCGATTGTGCAAAATGTGGTTACAAAATTACCAACAAGTCTTTTTAGAGTGGTTGGTATTTTTGTTGCTCTGCCTACCCCATTCTGGGAATGAAGGCGTGATGCTATGTATGTATGTATGTATGTTTAAAATTGATAATATCAAATATTTAAAAAAAACACCTCTTGTTTGCGAACTCACTTGGTGGCTTCGCTGGGCACACGCTTGGTTGCTACGCTTAGCACCCACTTGGGCTACACTTGGCACCCGCTTGGGCTAAGCTGGGCACACACTTAGGCTAAGCTGGGCAACCACTTGGTTGCTAAGCTAGGCACCCACTTGGGCTACGCTGGGCATCCTCTTGGTGGCTATGTTGGGCACCCTCTTGGTGGCTACGCTGGGCACCCTCTTGGTGGCTACGCTGGGCACCCTCTTGGTGGCTACGCTGGGCACCCTCTTGGTGGCTACGCTGGGAATCCTCTTGGTGTCTACGCTGGGCACCCTCTTGGTGGCTACGCTGGGCACCTTTTTGGTTGCTATGCTGGGCAACCACCACGTTAGGCACCCACTTGACGGCAGCAAAATATATCTCTATCCCTTTCAATGCCTGGAATTTGTCCGGTTTCAGTACAAAGAGTCGATCTTAGAAGTTGATGTCGATTAAGTTGATTCCGTTTAAGGGACTGATAAATAACTTTTGCAACACAGCATTTCCAGCATTTTGAAACCTTGTAAGTGACAGACGGTCATATTCCAAAAAAAACAACCCTCTGCAGGGTCCGTCCGGATCGCTACCACCATCTTATCCATTAAGCACCCGCCAAGCAAAAGTGTTCGCATTTTTGTGTTCCGGTGTGGGGATAAGATAACCTGTGAAATTAGTAGCATAGAGGCATTCCATCTTAGTTCTCAGGGTTGGCATCGCATTTGAGGTCTTAGGATTATATATAGTCTTGAGAATTCAAATGTCTACGGGTCTCAGATTCCACTTACCATCATGTGGCCTGAGTGCTCAAGTGCCTTCTCATTAACACAAAAAAAAATAGTACTCAGGCCTAGCGGCTTCGGCGAAGTCAAAATAGGTTAAAGATGATGTGAGTACACAATAGGTAGGTGATCGCTAACTTATGGCCATATCTACTGGCGAGTCAGTTTATGACGTTTAAGGCGACGGGTAGGGTCGTCTCTCCATACTTTTTTAAAAATCAAAAATGGGTTTGTTTGTAACACAAACAAGTAAGTGCAGGTTTTTCTTTTTTTGTAGTGGTAAAAAATAGATAATACCATTACTGATATATTTACTATCTCTTTAATAAGTGCGCCTACCTGAATTTTAGATTTAAATGTGTCGTTTTACTTTAAGTTGACGCAGTAAAACTTAATGTCTTGCGTTTTATATGTTATTTTTTACATTTTCTCCTAAAACGTATCAATGAAAATCAATTCTGTTTTTCATGCATGTTCCCTATTGTTGATCAGTGTTAATTGTGTTGGCTTTGGGTTCCTACATACATACATACATAAAGTCACGCCTTCATTCCCAGAGTGGGGTAGGCAGAGCTACAGAATTACCAACAACTAAGTTCGCCTTTGTACATTAATTTTGTATTATAATTGTAATATTTATATTTTTGTGCAATAAAGAGTTTACATACATACATACATACTCTAAAAAACTTGTTGATAATTCTGTAACCACATTTTGCACAATCAGGCTTAGATGTTTACCAGTGTATTAGTGACAAGTTGCAAGCCCATCGCCTAACAGTACTACAAGCCCTTATTCCCTTAGTCGCGTCTTACGACATCCACGGGAAGACATGGATTGGCACTATTCTAACCCGGCCACCACACGGAACCAACGTTTCACAAATTATTGATGAAAAAACAGCGGGTTGGCAAAAGGCTGCGAAACGATGTATTTGTCAAAGATTTGTACCGTTGGCTTTATTTGTTACTCTGTCATTTTAAAATTTTGGTTTATAGCAGAAATATAAATTTGGAGTATGGTTTCGTAAGAGAATAGCCCGTGTGGCTTAGAAATGTGCCTGATATTGAGTTATTTATTACGGTTATAATACCTACGACTGTACACAGCCCTTAATAAATACTAGACATGGCTATTAAACGAAATTAATATTGGAAAAAGTTTGTACAATTTGGATTTTGGGATACACCCGATTTTTACAAAATGGACATTGGTGGAAATAAGTTTTCTGAATAACTTTTTATGAATCGATTTCATAATAAAGGTTAATTATTTTTTCCAACAGATCAAAGTAATGAACTCATTTTAATTTATTAATTAGGTACTAGAGTCAGGGTATGATAATTTGAAAAACAATTTACAAAGTGAACCTAAACAACCGTTTTCACTTACTTTGCATCATTTGTCTCCTTTAAATTGAAATCACTACCACAACATAGTATAAAACAAAGTCGCTTCCCGCTGTCCCTATTTATGCTTAGCTTTAAAACTACGCAATGGATTTTGATGCGGTTTTTTTAATAGATAGAGGGCCCGGAGCATAGCGAGGCGCTAGTTTATTATAATGCGGGTATCAATAAAATATAAACATTAACACTTATTAAAAAAAATGTATTTAACACAATATGATAGAAATTGGAATCCTAAAATTGTCGGTTCATTTAAGTAGATGTGTAAAAATTGATGAGAAGCTTTATTTTTGTAAATAAATAAATAAATACCAATGTATGAATGTGGAAGAAGCAAAAGAGCTTTGTCAGGATCGTAGCAGGTGGAAAGAAGTGGTTTCTGCCTACCCCTCTGGGAAACAGGCGTGATTTATGTATAAATACCAAGAAGTTCTGTATGTTTCTTAGAATAAAAAAAATAAAATTTAGTTTAAATGGTTTGGTTATTGATTGATTGGTAAAACCCAGTACAAACTGAACTCGTCAAAGATGTACCTTATTGCAATGTGATAAGGTGCAAAACTGCATACGTATCTTTGAACTCGACCCTACACATAAATCGATGCATCTATCTTATTCTTTAAAGAAATATACTCAATACGATTCATGAATGTCATTTTTGAATTTGCAATAGACAGTCTTTGTTCACACAACAAAAAATGTGCCGTGTCTGACTAAACCGATGCGCGATGCGCGTGAGCATACTTGCTTTAATGGCATCATTCGTCCGCCCGTTACAATGTACTTCTAATAAAATAATGAATGCGAATACTTTTACGACCTTCAGATGAGGCCCTTAGCCTCATTGAATTAATTTAAACATCTGGGCTTTGGACAAAAAGTACAGAAAACTTTTAAAATTTAATTTGATATTATTCGAGGAGAGTATTGTTAACATAAAACGGCTAGTTATTCATTCAGTAACGATATACCACCATAAAATATGTAATACACTCAGCGGCAATGAAAACGGGTCACTTACTATTGAAATGCTGTACTAAGTGACCCGTTTTAATGGCTCTTGCCCATAGTAACATAATATAGAGATGTATCTCTCATGTATGTGTATCTATGTATGTTTAAACGTGCATTTTTATTTATTTGTGCAGGATCTGTCCGGATCGCTACCACCATCTTATCCATTAACCTACCGACAAGCAACAGAGTTCGCATTGTTGTGTTCCGGTGTGGGGATAACACAACCGGTGATATTACTAGCATAGAGGCATTCCATTTTAGTCCTCAGGGTTGGCAACGCGTTTGAGGTCTTAAGATTATAGTCTTGAGAATTCAAATGTCTATGGGTCTCAAATTCAACTTATCATATATTATTAGTTACAGATTACAATCGGAAGTCTCTTTCTAACTCCTTTTGCTGGAAAAAGGTTGTGATTTGTAACTTGTAGCTTCGTAAAATGGGCCATAAGTGGCCTGAGTGCTCGTGTGCCTTCTCCTTAGCTTAAAAAAAAACATACTTAAATATAATGATACCTCAGAAATACTATTCTAATGGAAAATCAAGAAAACATTTAAATAAATCAAAATCGATATACCCGATACTCATTCTCAAGGTTGATTAATCGAATATTAAAACCTCGCCTTTGTACATTTCTGTATAAGGCTAAATTGGCAAATTTGTCCGATAAATAAGTAACATACAAAACAAACAAAACTACATTCAGTTCCCGCCGCACGTCGTATACTATTAAAATGAGTCGTTACGCAACGCGTTGCACTATCTGAGTAGTGGAGTACGCGCAGGCGCCGTGGGAGGCGCTGCGCCTAGGCAGTGATTCACGACCGATTGTCATGTGACCGCTGCGTGCCGCTTGGGGCTTTTAAACGTGCTGATTACACTGTACGAGGGTAATGTTTTTGACCTGTGTCCTAAAAATATGACAGTCGGAATGCTCAAAATTATCTATGCACGCCCAAATTCTCTACACTAGCTATTGTTAAAGTGAGCCTCAGGAAGGGATCTGCCAAAAAAAAAAAACCTTATGTAAAAAGATTATCATTATTTTTCATAAAAAGTTAGTCAAGTTAGTCCCCGGGAAGTGGTTAAAATTTTCCTTGCAAGATTTGACCTGGACTCACATAGGTATACTCCATACTATCTGACTTGTCTTATCTAGAAAAGTGTTTTATAACCTCAAAATGGTCTTCACAAAAAACGTAACTTATATACCTACACACAAGCTCTTAACTATTGACCACAGGGGAGACATTTTTTGTTTTTAAGAGTGTGTATGACCCAAGTATCCTAAGCACTACCGGGTGACTGTTATCTGGGTACGTATGAACTGTCCGTTGTTCCTGAACCGATGGCTCGAATCCCACACACGTGTTGTCAATCATTCGTCCCGAGTGTCATAGTTAAAATAAACAAAATGGCGGATTGTTGATTAGTGGGAAACTTCCTAGGAGTATCTGCTGTGAGAAGTTATCTACTCACCTTATCTTGTACAGATTTTTTTTTATGTTAAGGAGAAGGCACATGAGCACTCGGGCCACCTGATGGTAAGTGGAATCTGGAACCATTAGACATTTGAATTCTCAAAACCAAAGACCTCAAATGCGCTGCCAACCCTGAGGACCAAGATGGAATGCCTCTATGCTAGTAATTTCCCCAGTTGTCTTATCCCCACACCGGAACACAACAATGCGAACGCTGTTGCTTGGCCCTTTCAGATACTTTTGGACCCCCTACAGGAAAGGTTTTAAAGACATTCTCAATAAGTACTATAAGTAGCTAGATGGTAGATGGTGGCAGAGAACGTGTAGATCCTCGCAGCATCTGGTCCATAGCGGAGCGCAGCACGTGACGCGAAGGGTGCGCGCGCGCCGGCGCCTCCGTAGCCATTGCGTGACGTCACATCCGCCCCCATTCGCTCGCCGCTCATTCATAAAATACTCCGCCATCTTTACACACACAGCGCTGTTAATTCAACTTTATACTGTATCTGTTATGGTTTTAGTTTGAGTGAGTGCGTTGTTATTGTTTGAGACGGTCGCAATTAAGAAGGTTGTTTTGCGTTTTTTCGCACGTCTTATTGAACACGACATGGTTTGTTAGGGAGATGAGTTATTTCTCGTCGTTTTTCGTTATTTTCCTTGTTTAGCGGGTAAGTTAACCGTTCCGGCGAGGTGGTTGGCAATTTAATTAGCCTTCTGAATTAGGGAACGATAATTTAATCGGTATAGCTCGTTAAAGTAGTGAGGTTTAAATTATGCGACTGCTTAGGCTGTTAGTTTTCCGGTGGTTCGTAGTTTTATGTTTTTAGGGTTCCGTACCTCCCTACTACCCCTTATAGGATCACTTTTTTGTCCAAGTGAGCCCGTGTGGTTGCCGGGTTAGAATAGTGCCACTCCATGTCTTCCCGTGGATGTCGTAAGAGGCGACTAAGGGAATAAGGGCTTGCAGTATTGTTAGGCGATGGGCTTGCAACCTGTCACTAATGCACTGGTGTAAACATCTTAGCCTGCTTGTGCAATATGTTGTTACAGAATTATCAACAAGTCTTTTTAGAGTTGTTGGTATTTCTGACTAAGTATATACTCAGTCGGCAAACGACTCCGCCCTGTGTGGCGCTGTTGCAAATGAAGAAATATTTGATCGGACAAACATAATAATTTCGAATATGTAAAGTGAGTAGTGCGTCATTATGCGGTGTGTTGTGAAAAAGCCCCGACAAGTATGTCTTGGCTTCGCCCCAACCAACGTACGTACGGCACGTTTCTGCATCAGCATTACCCTTCAACGGTAAAGTCAAGTTTGTCCCTCAATACAACTTTACATTTTTATAAGTTTGTACGGAACCCTCGGTGCGCGAGTCTGACTCGCACTTGACTGGCTTTTTTTTTGGTTTGGAATAATCGAACTAATAATCAGATAATTACAGCCATTTCAATCCACGAAGATACACTCTACCAAAATGGATGTACTTGTCGAGTTAATACACTAGAGTATTTGAACTCTTATGGTAATTGTTACTGATTTGAACACCACTACTTTCGGATTTTTTCCGTAGATTCCGTAGATCGAGAGCATACCTATATTTTTTACGATGTCCTCGTTGTTGCGCGAATAGCAAAATCCAGCCGTTAAACCCAACATAATGCGTTCAGGCCACAAAGCGTAATAAAATCAGAAACGGCGCTGATCTCGGCCCCGAAATGAAGGTCATCGATGTCCAATATTCGCCCTTGACCCTTAATCTTGCCGCCATTTTGCACATCCTGCCACGTGCGAACAACGCCATCTGTGAATAGGATGAGTGAACTTTGGTGTATAGATGTCATTGTATTTTTATGATTATGTAGGTTATATAGGTTTTGGTCATATTTTCAATGCGAATCAAAATTCAAAATTCAATATAGGTATACCTTCAGTAAATTGTAAGTATAAAACCCGTAAAAAACTCCAGCAGAATAATACAATTAGTACAATGCTTAAACGTCACAAGGTAGGTAATAAGGTAGTCAATAATTATTATTAAAATTAGGTAGCACAAATAAAATCATTACAGATTCAATCCACGAAGATACACCCTACCAAATTTGATGTACTTGTTGAGTTAATACACTAGAGTATTTGAACTCTTATGGTAATTGTTACTGATTTTAAGACTACTACTTTCGGTTTTCTTTCTGTAGATTCCGTAGATCGAGAGTTTTTAATTCAATAATTTACACATCTAATTAAAGCTTGCTTTTGATACATTTAGGTCTTTGGGTGGTAAGATTTTGTGCAGGGTCCGCCAGGATCGCTACCACCATCTTAGAGGTCGTGTAATCGAACTATGAGAAATGTGTTCACATGTAGCGAAATCTTTAACTGAACGCCTATCTGTTAAACACTGGAGAGGCGTTCAGTTTAAGGTTAGATGATCTCTTCGATTTTTTTTTGCTATCGGGGAAGAAATCTTCTGCAAGATACCCAGCGTCTTGAGAAGACACAGAGCTATGTGGGATTTTACCCGCCGCTGCAGTATTCTAGTCCCGTGCTGCAGGGACACCCCTTCACACTTACCCATTAACCTGCTGCCAAGACGCAGTGTTCACATTGTTGTGATCTAGTGTTGGAATAAGACAACCGGTGAAATTAATAGCAGAGAGCCATTCTATCTTACTCAGGAATGGCAACGCATTTGGTCTTAGGATTGCACTCTTGAGATTTTTTATGTATATGGGTCTCGAATGAACCCAGATCCCACTTAACATCAGGTGGTCTGTTTGCTCGTTTGCCTTCTCCATGATTTCTTAATTTTCTTGTGTTGACTATAAATCTTCTTTTTTTTAATAGTTTAAAATAAAATCGCTTTCTGTGTCGTTTGTATATCCGCTAACACCTTCTAAACCACGCTACAGATTTTGATTCAGTTTGGCGACACGTTGGCTACGAAGCTTGTGGTCCCGGGTCCAAATCCCGGTGAGGGTAGATACTAAACTTGTGTGATGAGCACGGGTATTTGTTCCTAAATCTTGGATGTTTTCTATGTATTTAAATATTTATTTCTCTATATAAGTACTAGTATGTTTATCGTTGTCTAGTACCCATAGTAGAAGCCTTGAGCTTAGTTAGGGACTGGATCAATTTGTGTGACAATTTCCCGCGATATTTATATATTTACTTAGATAACTTTTTACGGAAGGTTTTTATGTTAACAAACTCTGGTTTACGTACGGGTGTTACAGAAAACTTATACAAACCGAAGCGAAACGAAGGCGGGTCGCTATAGAATAAAGAATATCGACTATTCAGCTTTAGCGTCCGAAGCTCTCAGAGCGCCCGCGGCTAAACTCGTTAGTAGCAAGTTGATTTCATTTACACTTCGTTTCATTTCCTTTTCAGCTCTACTTACCTACTTAGCTTCGGCTTTCAGACCTATTCTGTTGTAATTGACGAAGTCTGACCTTAATACCTGTTTGTACGGTGGACTACAAATAGACGTATCCAGTTGTAGCCCTTATTGCAATACGATACGGTGAAAAAGTGGGAAATCTATTTGTAGTCGACAGTATATACGTCTAAACTAAACTGGTTTAGTGAAATGACGAAATGAAATCACTAAACCAGTTCAAGGATTTGATAAATCACTTAATTTTTGTTGGAAATTACCAATGTCTGTTTATAATTTGTAGTGAAACTAGTGAGTTTATCGTATTAGTTTTCTTAGGGATTTAATAAAACCCATTTTTATCATTTCCCTAGCTGCGATATTGTAAGTCCAGCTAGCAAAGCAGTGACAAAAATAGCAAATGGAAAAGAGGTCTCTCGTTATTGTTTGCCTTCGTTTTATTTATATTTTGACATCGTTGTATGAACTTTTCAGGAACAGCGTCATGAAAATTTGTACAGAAAATGTCTATGCATACAGCGCATCGCTCGTTACATCGAGCCAAATTTAAAACACCTTAAAATTACACCTTAAAGTTCTGCTGTGATAGTTAGTTACTTTATTCTAGGTTAGGTTAGATCAAACGGTGAGTTGTCATTTAAAAAAATATCTTCAATTGCATTATTTATAATTCGGAATTATGAGTTACAATCATTTTTAAAATACCTTCATCAGTTATCTTATTACCTGAATGAGATAAGGCTGAAAATGAAAAAAAATGCCGCATCGAAAAGTGTATATCGGCAAATTAATAATTTGATGAAATGTTTCTTTGGTTAAAACAATTCGCCCATGTGTTAACCCGGTTACCATGACACAGTTTAACCACTTTATTAACTGGACCATTATTCTTATTTGGTTCAGCCCATCTTGCTTCCATATTGTTAACACGTTGATCTTATGACAGTTCTTACTGCCAAGTGACGAACTACCGCTTCAGATTTCAGATCCGATAAAAATGTATGAGGTTTTTTTATGTCGATGCGGAATGCAAATTTGCATCCGACCGGTTAAGTTGCCATTTGGCAGGACAATAGATATCTGTTAATATACTTAATTATAACTTTTTTTTTTTTTTTTTATATTATGGTGAAGACACACGAGTACTCAGGCCACCTGATGGTAAGTGGAATCTGAGACCCATAGATATTTGAATAGTCTAGTTGACTCTGTTTTAAAGTAGATCTCAAGTTATTAATTATTGTCCGATTAGATGAAAAAAAATATTCCCATATTTTTTTAGGACCTACAAAACCGCAAAACTTTATTTTAAAAGTTTAGTTTTCGTTAACAGGCGAAAACGCTTACAGCCATATTAGTCTATAGATTATCTGTGTTGTGACGTCATACGGGCCGAAAACAAACATTTGACATTTGACGAGAGCATTTGACACACAGATTAGAAGGTATGTCTAAAGATAAACATATAGATAAACAATTTATCATTTTCGAAACCTCGATACTTTTATTAATAAAAACAATGACTTCCACCAGTTTACATGGAAAATATAGTAATTAACGTTATTGTATATTCCGAGAATGCAAGAATACATCAATTACGACCCCAGGGGAATTATGGATTAGAATGCCCAGTGAAATAAATATGCGGAATACATGGCTTAAACTTGCTAAAAAGGATCCTGACTTTTCGACTGAAACAATTTTTGTTTTTTTTGCGAAGATCACTTTGATGTTAGTATTTACATAATAAGTTATTCAGTTTCTACAGAAACTTTTATCTTCAATAATAATAAGCTCGGCAGAGCAGAAATCTGGATTCAAGGCAAAAAAATTACCGACCATCAATGTGTCGATTCTTGGTAAGTTTGTGCTATCTGCATTCACGAATCCAACATCCATGATTGCTCTTATCAATAAAACTAGAAAGCAGTAACAATAATACACAGATTAGGTTTTTACTAATGTTAAAACGACTACGATCATAACACAACCTCAAAAGTCCATGAGTCATAAATGTCAATGTCATGTCACAGCACAGAATACCATTGCGAATTTCACTCGTATAAGAACCGACATGAAGTTTGCTTAGAGTCCTATGACGTCACAACAAGTCCGACAGCGTTTTCAGAGTTCAAAATAAAAAATAAAAATGAACAATTTTAAATAAAAAATACGTAGCCATCTTACACTTTTAATATCTGAAATCGATAAATATTGGTTTCTTAAGTCTAATACTACAGAAAATAATAATTTATTAAGCCAAATTTAATATGAGGCAAGTAGCCTATTCTCAAGACTATAATCCTCTCCGGCTCTCCTGGCTATGGAAAAAAAGCCAAACGGCAGCCAAATCCTGACAGGAATAGGAACCATCTGGAACCACGGTCAACGCCCGAACGTTAGCGTGCCGAAATAATACGAACCTCGATATGCCTAATAAAATCCCCACGGTGGAGCGGAAACGTTAAAAAAATGCGAGCAAGAGCCTCGGCGAGGACGAGGCGTGTTGATATTGATTTAATATATCATTAAAGTCGCGAACGTACTGAGAGCGGCGCCGGCAAGGCACGGCGCGTTCTCACACTAAAAAAAATCCCGTCAAAAAAACATTTTTGGAGCAAGCTTTTGTTGCCGACTGTCCTTCTTAGGGTTCCCAAAGTGTAAAAACGGGATATTACTAAGATTCCGCTGGCCGTCCGTCCGTCCGTCTGTCACGTCTGTATCTCGTGAACCGTGATAGTTAGACAATTGAAGTTTTCACAGATTGTGCTTTTCTGTTGCCGGGGATTGTATCATAATATATAAAGTTCAAAATACATAATGGCGTCATAATACATAAGGATCATAATGTATAATGATTTTATTTTTGACACCGTTAACATTGCAGGATTTTTTTAAATACTCTCAGAGAAAAGGACAGAGCTATAACAGTTTTCTAGCTCTGTCGTTTTCTCTGAGCGTAAACAGAATTGCATAGTCATGTCATAATAACCCCCCAGCTCCTTGAAGCCGTGAAAAAATCAAGCGTTTATGCCACAAAAAACGTATATTTCGTCACTCTTAATCTCACATACATACATAACATCACGCCTTCATTCCCAGAATGGGGTAGGCAGAGCTGCAAAATACCAACAACTCTAAAAAGATTTGTTGATAATTCTGTAACCACATTTTGCACAATCAGGCCAAGAAGTTTTCTAGTGTATTAGTGACAGGTTGCAAGCCCATCGCCTAACAGTACTACAGGCCCTTATTCCCTTAGTCGCCTCTTACGACATCCCGGGAAGACGTGGAGTGGCCCTATTCTAACCCGGCATCCGCGGGGGGTTAATCTCAAGGGAATCATAACCACATAGGTAACAAGTATCGATAGGAAAATACCCGAATGGGGTTAATTTTTTGCTCCATCACAAAAAAAAATGCGAAGGCAAACTTATTTGCAGTTAAGTCAAGTTCCCTCAATAAAACTATACATTCTTACAAGTTTGTACGGAACCCTCGGTGCGCGAGTCCGACTCGCACTTTACCGGCTTTTTAAACTATTTCACAAATCGTCTCCATATAACTCGGTTTTCCTAATATACCCTCGGGGAATATCATATTATTCGTAGCAAAAACTAATCTACCAATCTAGACTTACTATATAATAAATAAATAATAAATCACAGGACATTGTCACACAAATTGACCTAGTCCCAAACTAAGCTCTAGGCTTGTACTATGGGTACTAGACAAAGATAAACTTACTTATATATGGATATATATATTTAAATACATAGAAAACATCCAAGACTCAGGAACAAATACTCGTGCTCATCACACAAATATCTGCCCTTACCGTGATTTGAACCCATGACCCCTAGCTTCGAAGGCAGGGTCACTCCCAACTAGGCTAGCGTGTCGTCATACATATGCGTACCTTTAGTCTATAAGTCGTTCTCGCCTAATTTAAAGAGAAACATCCAAACGTCACAAACTAGTACAATATCAGGAAGTAAGATAGGATACGATTGTTCACCCTGTCATAAATTTTATCTGTTTGATAGCCAACTGTACACGTGTAAGCTCGCGGCCTCTAAAAAATGAATTAATTAGGATCACATATTTCGTCGTAACATCTGGCGAATACTGAGTGATGATATGCGCACATTACTGGATTGTGAATGGGCCGTCCTTGGTAGGGCCTCTCAGTGACTCACGAAACACAACGAACTTAAACCTTATCGCGCAGTCAACAAGGTCCTACTGTAACTCTACAACGCTTGTTTGAAAGTAAAAAGATGTAAGGCACAATGTAATTTATTTTCAGTTTAATACTTATGAGTAAAACGACTTAAATTGGAACGGGTTTCGAGTTGTTGCTTTTTTATCTAACCTGCAAATGTAGATTATTGTTTAAACTATGTTAAATTGGTGTGCGTTGTTCGAATTTTGAATTTATCTGTAAAGCGGGAATCATAATCCTAAACTATTAAACGAGGAATATTTGTATATAAATATCGACGGTGTTACTGCAATACCGCGTAACTACCCAATTCAATATGTTGCAAAATGCACCTTATTTACTTACTTGCTAAAGTGTATTTTGCACCTTATTTAATTTGTTAGTTACGAGCTATTATTGCAGTATCACCGACGATATATGAAACTATATGTATATAAATGAATCCCTATTTCCCTTGGTCATGGCATCACGCATGAACGGCTGGACCGATTTCGCTATTATTTTTTTTGTTGAATTTGTTATCGTCAGGAGAAGGTTCTTATGAAAGAAAAGGGCGCGAAAAATAAGAAAATAGTTAATAATGCATCTGTTTTAAACGATGTTCGCAGCGCGCATACTGTCAATGGCGCCAACTGTCAAACGACTGATAGTTATGTTATAGTTTTTTTAATTATACCAATTTGAATTCAATATTTATAGTTAAGACAGGACAACGTCTGTCAGGTCAGCTAGTTTATATATATATGTATCCACGTGCTCGAAAACGGCTCTAACGATTTTGATGAAAATTGCAGTATAGCGGTTTTTCGGGTTAAAAAACGGACGGTATCCTATCGCAAACACTAAAAACGTTTGCCAGCTGTTTCATTTCCCATGATTTTCATTTTATTCTGAACCCAATAACTTTTCAATTTTTTAATGAGATACTTACAGAACGTGTAGGTTAGGTTACGTTTATTTTATAACAATTCAGGAAAGTTAAACGGTTTCAGAGAAAAATGACATTCGGACAAATGAAAATTATTGCAAATGAAACAGCTGGCAAAGGTTTTTAGTGTTTCAGATAGGTAACCATAGAGGACATTATCAAATTGTGATTTAATAGTGTCGTCCCATACACCCGAGTAGAGCTCGGTCGCCCAGAGGCCCTAGCCAAGATGCGTTCGCTAACTAGCGTTTCTATTCGGTTTTTAAACCAATCGCATCACTGGTAGATCACGTGACTTTACGAATGACGCGATCTAACAGTGACTTGATTGGTTATTATCGGTGGAACGCATCTTGGCCAGGGCCTCTGGGCCTCTATTATTCTACTGCGTTAAAACGATATTGTATTTGACGTGTTTTAGTATCGTTTATGGCTCGGCCGGCAACGGACCGTCGGCACTCTACTTGAGTGGCCGGTGTTCATGGGCGGTGGTGATTACTTCCCACCAGGTAAGCCGCATGCTCGTTTGCCTACCACTTTTAAAAAGTACATAAGAGTTATCAAAACGTTGACGATACAGAAACCCGTCAAAAACGCTATCGTTATTACCGTGTAGAATCTCAGCCCAGGGCCTATATTCTACTGCGTTAAAAGGATATCGTGTTTGACGTGTTTTATCATCGTTTTTAACCCAGCCGCCATTATTATCAATGACATGAGAGTTATCAAAACGTTGACAACACGGAAACACGTCGAAAACGATAACGTTATTACCGTGTAGAATCCCAGGGCAGGTAAAGTCATTATTGACTTAGTTAAGACTTTGTGGCATTGAAAAAGTGTAGTTATGTGGTTAACTAATTAGTTGGCAATGTCGATTCGCGTGAATCATTTTAAAACAGGTTTGGTAATTTAAAATACTATAGTAAAGCAAGCATTTTTCATGGTCCTTACACCTACCTATAATTACTAAAGTAAATACGTTCCTAAATAGTCCTTTGTTAAATTTAACTAATTAGTATGTATTTTGTCAATTTTTATAATTGTTTCACACACTAGAAATTGACAAACGTTTTATAGAATTTATAAATGACGATGCAATTTATAATTGTTATAATTTACATACATTCTTAGGTACTTATTTTAAAAACCGCGTAAGAGCATGTCGGACCATGCTCAGTGTAGGGTTTCGAAGCTATTAAAGTAGGTACTGCAAACATAAAAATCAACAAATAATAAGTAATTTTCTATTTAAAGTCAATTGGTGCCGTCTTAGATGATTTTAGTAGGTATAAGCACTTTAATCGCCTGTAAGTATCTCAAGAACCAATGATGTCTACTTAGTCGTGATAGTTTTCCTTTTAAATTCGTTATATGTGCTTTCATTTACCTAAGATTTTTTTCAGATTTTTAGTAGTTTTTTGTAGTTACTAGCATAGAGGCATTCCATCTTAGTCCTCAGGGTTGGCAACGCATTTGAGGTCTTAGGATTATACCTAGTCTTGAGAATTCAAATGTCTATGGGTCTCAGATTCCACTTACCATCAGGTGGTCTGAGTGCTCGTGTGCCTTCTCCTTAACATAAAAAAAAAAAAAGTTTGGGCTGTAGGAGGGGGGATACTTGACTAACAAAAATTAGCGCTTTAAAGATAAACGGACCCCTTGATCGAAAAAATATTTCGACAAACCCACATTAATTTGAAAGACCTATCCAACGACACCCCACACTATTTGGTAGACGAGAAAAATAAATACATCCCCACGTTACGTGTAGGGGAGGTACCCTAAAAAATTTTTTTTACATTTTATTGTACCACTTTGTTGGCGTGACAAAGATATATGTTCATGCTAAATTACAGTTTTCTAGTACCTACTAAGAGTCTCTGCGCTAGGCTGCGGACCGACGGACGGACGGACATGGCAAAACCATAAGGGTTCCTAGTTTGACTACGGATACCCTAAAAAACCAACTGTTCTGGCGAGATTAAGTCACAAGCATCAAAACTTTCACATTTGTGATATTACTAAGAAGTAAGATGCGTCGATTATGAATAAGTATTCTGTCCCCTTTGGTATAAAGTTATTTTAAAGGATTTGGAACGTCAAAATTAAAACACCCTCAAACAAGACAGAATCCAAGTCATGTCAAGATACCAGGGGTACTTAAAATACTTAACGTAAGACTGTGAAATGTCTTGTACGCAACCAAACGTTACAATACATATATAAGTGGAGAAGAAAATTAAGAGCGACACTTTAACTTTTCGCTTGCACGTATATAGCGAAACGCAGCGCATAGAATACTTCACTGCCAACATCATTGTCTTTAGTGGTGTTGAAATAAGATCAAAATTTACCACGTGAGACCTGGTGCTCCATACGAGGTACAAAATCAAGGCAACTTAGTTTTAACTTTATTTTAACGACTATAAAGTTCATTTTAATTTGTTTCAATATTTAAAATGCCACTTATTTTTTAGGGTTCCGTAGTCAAACTAGGAACCCTTATAGTTTCGCCATGTCCGTCCTACCGTCCGCAGCCTAGCGCAGAGACTCTTAGTACTAGAAAGCTGTAATTTGGCATGAATATGCATATTAGTCACGGCAACAAAGTGGTACAATAATGAGTAATATTTTTGTTTTTTTAGGGTAACTACCTCCCCTACACGTAACATAGGGATGTATGTTTTTTGGCGTCTACTCCATCGTGTGGGGTATCGGAAATCCAATTTAGGACATTTGATAATTCGGACAAACGATGCGTTAGGACAAACTTTATTAGGGGTTCCGAGGGGCACCCGTTTTTTAAGGTTCCGTAGTCAAACTAGGAACCCTTATAGTTTCGCCATGTCCGTCCGTCCGTCAGTCCGTCCGTCCGCAGCTTTGCGCAGAGACGCTTATTACTAGAAAGCTGTAATTTGGCATGAATATGCATATTAGTCACGGCAACAAAGTGGTACAATAATTACTACTAAAAAATTTTTTTTTTTTTTTTTCCCCTACACGTAACAGGGATGTATGTTTTTTTTGGCATCTACTCCATCGTGTGGGGTATCGTTGGATAGGTCTTTCAAAAATATTACGGGGTTGTAAAAACAGTTTTTCGATTAAGCAAACCGTTTATAAAATATTAAGCTTTAAATGAAAGGACATACCTATAACTAATTTTAAAGGAAAACTATCATGACTAAGTAGACATCATTGGTTCTTGAGATACAGGCGATTAAAGTGTTTACACCTACTTAAATCATCTTTTGGCTTTAAATAGAAAATTAGTTATTACTTGTTGATTTTTATGTTTTTAGTACTTAACGGCTTCGGAACCCTATACTGAGCATGGTCCGACATGATCTTGCCAGGTTTTTATAGCCATATGAGGCAAATGAGCAGACGAACCACCTGATGGTAGGCAGTCGTTGCTTATCAGTAAATACTCTTATTAAGCCGCGTTAAAAGATAGACATGTCGTAGTGCTGAGGAAACATCGTGGAGAAGTTCATTCCATATGTTCCATCAAATGAAGCACAGTTCCGTAATAGAGGTTAAATTAGCATCAAACCTTCGGTTCTCGAGCTTCAATTGAAACCATACGTTTACCTAACTATTTGGTTTTAATTAAACAAA
Organism: Acleris holmiana; assembly: GCA_949316455.1. Lineage (NCBI taxonomy): Eukaryota > Metazoa > Arthropoda > Insecta > Lepidoptera > Tortricidae > Acleris > Acleris holmiana. Next base: position 3,277,456 of record OX438772.1, read on the forward strand.
TCTATATTTCATATATTCTAAATGTTCCCCATATCGCTCGATATTACACTGTTTGAGAAACGATGACGTTCGTTCAACTTTGATATAAAATTGTGATTGACGGCATTAGTTGCGCTGTTGATTATTTAATACGGATCTTATGAAAACGGGCAGTGGGAAAAGTGCTAACACCCCCTTTACTTTGTTCATTAAATAAATAAATAGTAAATATGAGGGGACAATCTCACACAAATTGACTTAGTCCCAAATTAAGCTCTAGGCTTGTACTATGGGTACTAGACAACGATTACAACATCACGCCTTCATTCCCAGAGTGGGGTAGGCAGAGCTACAGAATTACCAACAACTCCAAGAACACTTTTTGATAATTCCATAACCACACTTTGCACAATCAGGCCAAGAAGTTTACCAGTGTATTAGTGACAGGTTGCAAGCCCATCGCCTAACAGTACTACTAGCCCTTATTCCCTTAGTCGCCTCTTACGACATCCACGGGAAGACATGAAGTGGCACTATTCTAACCCGACAACCACACGGGGTCAACAACAAACAACGATAACGATAAACATACTTAAATATATAGAAAACATCCAAGACTCGGGAACAAATATTCGCGCTCATCACACAAATATCTGCCCTTACCGGGATTTGAACCCAGAACCGCTGGCTTCGGAGGCTGGGTCACTCTCACGTCAATGACACGTTGGTCTAGTTGAGAGTCTCAACTAGACCAACGTGTCATTGACGTTATAATGGCAATATCTTTTTATAACCTATTTACGTTTTGGTACGTTTTTAATTCTTTGTTACCGGAAAAACCACCCTTGTGACGAATTGGGACGATGACTCACTATACCTTGAATTGATTCTATATTGGTGAACAATCAGCGATGGGTCATTCAGGGTTTCATACATAACACCATTCTCAGAGTGGGGTAGTCAGACCTACAGTAATACACACATTGTTGTGTTCCGGTGTGGGGATAAGACAACGGGTGAAATAACTAGCATAGAGGCTTTCCATCTTAGTTCTCAGGGTTGACAACGCAATTCAGGTCTTAGGATTGCTGTCTTGACAATTTAAGTGTCTATGGGTCTCAGTTTCCACTTACCATCAGGTTGCCTGAGAGCTCGCGTGCCTTTTCATTGCCATAAAAAAACACTACTTTTAGTGACACGTGAGAACATGGCACGTTTTACACTTATGAATTTGGTGGGATTGAAGTGACTCATAATTGGAAATAACTTTTCCACCCACCTCGAGCCTATTGTCTCGTTACGTTGTTGAATCTTAGTTGCCGGAGAAACCACCCCTATGACGAATTTGGATGATGACTCACTGTACCTTGTAATAATTATATATCGGTCAACAATCTGATATGAGTCATGCAGGCTTTCATAGTTACTTATTTTAGGCTTTACGAGAGTAAAAGGAATGACTAAGAATCATGAATGAATCAAAGTTTTTTGGCGAGGACACAGGCCACATGGAGGTTAAAGGGATCTGTCCCTACTAGACTACGCGGACAGTCAAGGTCATAAATATGTATACATTTTAGTACCTTGTCTATTTAACGTCATGTTTCAACTGCCATATGAAATTGTCACAGCAAAGTGACAAGGTGTTTACATATTTATGACCTTGACTGTACAAGACGTTGGCGACAGCGGACTAAGATGGAACGCGTCTATGCTAGTAATTTCATCGGTTGTCCCCAGACTGGAACTCAACAATGCGAACACTGCTGCTTGTATCTTTTTATCAGACTATACGTTCTATAGATGGGTCATTCTCAGTTAAGAGGTAAAAACGATGTCCCGGATAAATAATCATACTTCTATTGAAAATTAAAAGAATATTATATCACAATCTCTTAATATAAGTGCTCAACTTTATGGACAATCAATTTCAAATAATTAATTAACTTAGTTTTGTCACAATTTCACCTCAAACATGCAAAACTTCTCTCCCCTGGCCTGTCCCCAGCTAGTATTTACAGTAAATCAGTAAGTTTACGTGATCTTAAAGCCATGGAAACATTTTAAGTTAGTCTGTATTAGAAAATAATATAAAGAATGATTGTAATGATGTAACCGAAGTACCTAATTTTTTTTATTTTAATAGAATATATTCACGATACATTTTGTCGCCGGAATTTGCGTCTCTTCCCCTGGCATTCTTATAATCTAAAAAATATTGTATTTGCGATCTTAATAATTGTAATATTAATGCTAATTATAATTCATTTGATCCACAAATATAAGCCAACGTTGTAATAATGATCTTTTTTCCACATTTTGTCACTCGTATTGATCCCTTTGTTCATCAATTTTGATGGTATCTGGTGAAATAGTCTCTCCCCTGGTCAGCTTTATTTCTGGATTAAGTTTTCTAAATACTTAATTATATATTTATATTGACTTTAATTTACTTATAGATAACAAACATACTTCATTTTATTAACTAATATTAAATACTTTTGAGATATTATCGATTTTCTTACTGAAAAGTCTCCCCTGGCTTTCTCTCCCCTGGCACAACATTTGCAAAAATGTTCAGCAAACGTATAAATATTGATTTAAATTAACTATTACACTTAATTACACTTTCCATTATTCAGGTCTGCAAAATAATCCGTCAATTTTTTATTTTTTTCTTGTTTTTCAAAAGGCCAGGGGAGGGACTAGACTGTGCTCAACAAACACTATTTTCTGAGGTAAAAAAGAATAATAAAAAAAAAAACATTAGAAAATGCATATACATCATCTAATAGATTTATAAAAATCTGACAAACATTTAAAATATGCATTTATTTATATTTTATGAATTTTTTTCATAAAAGTCTCTCCCCTGGCTTTCTGTAAAATGATAAAAAAATGAAAAATTGACTGGTCACCTAGCACATATTAAAAAACAAGTTGTTTTGATAAATCTGTAAAAAAATTAAATCAAATTTCATTTTTTTTTGTCATGCCAAGTTTTATCAGTAAGCTATTACCTCTTAACTGAGAATGACCCAGATATCTAATGCGCTACAGAAACCTTGCGACTTCGTGCAACAAAGAAAGATGAGCTAAGATAACTTTATTAATAAAAACTTAGTGATATTTGTTACATATAGCTTATGTTTACATAGAACTAATATTACTACTCATATCTGCCTGAACTAGGGTGATCCTGTTTTTCAGGCATTGAAAATCTTACATACTAGTAATGTATTACTTACTTAATCGTTAAATTAACATTTTTGAAATAAACTCGTACACAAAATACATTTAAAATTTTAACATAATAATAAATAATATTAATAACATAACAAGTAATTATATCTAAGGAAGGATCAAGCATAAACCAAGCCTGGATAGAAGTAGATATAAGTTCACTATTTTGTTGAATGAAAATGCAACCTGACCTGTGACTTTATTTAGGGACCCTCAGTAATTTTTAGGGTTCCGGAGCCGAATGGCAAAAACGGAACCCTTATAATATCGTCATGTTCGTCTGTCCGTCTGTATGTCACAGCCATTTTACTCAGAGCCTATTGGCACTATATAAATGAAATTTAGAGGATACATGTATTCTATGAACCGCTATACAATGATGAAATATATTTAGGGGTGGCACTCCATACATGTAACTAGGGGACGAAAACATTTTTTTTGAGTTACATCAGCGTGTGGGGTAATTTTAGATAGGGCTTCCAAAATGATACGGAGGTTTTTAAGTGACTTTTGTACGTAAGTGAACAGTTGGCGAGATATATTCTAAAGTCGTAAAAATTCTGTCCGGGTGGGTAACTTTTGAACTGTTCAAAAGAACATTGTAATAAAAATTACAGTAGTAGAACATACGAAATACTTACAACCAAAATTGTTTTGAACACGATACGCTGTGTAGTTTTTGAGATTTTAATAAATAAAATTTCAACCATGAACATTCATCCCAGCTACGGAACCCTTCACTGCGCGTGGTCCGACATGCACTTGGCCGGTTTTTTTTTCTGTATTCTCGTAGGGCAAGTTTTCGAGAGCAATACCTCGTTTCACGCTAATATCTACCCCCGTTACTCTCTGTTAGGTACAAGGGAAGCATAGAAGGGATGTAGGAAAACCTATGCCCAGGGGATGATTCTCTCAACACAGCGCTGCGTCGATCTCAAAGGTGGAGTTTTATCCGGCAAGTTTAAGAAGTCCAAAACACATTTTAGCGCGTGCCTTTTCACTTAGGCAGCAGGCAGGTGAGTCGAGTTCAGGACGGGACATCTTAAAATTGCCGGATAAAACTTCACCTTTGAGATCGACGCAGCGCTTTGTTGAGAGAATCACCTCCCAGAAGGGGACAGCTCAAAGCATTCTCATAATGTACGCTTTGGTACATTTACAGTTTATACTTGTATTTACTCGCTGATCTCTTTTGGTTGGCCCTCAATTTTACCAGTGTAGATTTTTTACGTTTTTATCTTCATCTTGTCTTTATTCTTTTGAGACTCAGTGCTCCATAGGAGGTACAAAATCTCAGTATAATCTTAGTTTCAACTTTGTTGTAAGGAGATAACGTTCATTTTAATTTGTTGCAAAATTGAAAATGGTATTTAAGAGCAAAGGTATTTGAACTTTATTTCCTTAGTGGTAAATTTCAAATTCTAACTCTCAAAAATCTCCCTGTTTTTAGTAGGTATGTTGGGCCTCATGAGGTTAATAAAAAACAGCAATAAAAACCTTTTTTGCGTGCATTTCGCTATTTTATGTATTTATTGAATATACCTAAATGATATGATAAATTATAAATTTATAAATGTGCAATGTGTCAGCGCCGGCGCATCGTTCCCACGCCCACGCGCTCGCTTCGATAACGAGGTAGAGACACCAAAAAAAGCATTAGGTACATACAATGTGCACAGAACAATAGTTCTTAAATCATACTACGGGCTTATATGCTTCTTTGTCACTTCGTTTTCATGCTCTTATGCGAGTCTACCCGACTTGACCCGAACCTGAAAGACCGAAATGGTGTCAACTTATTTCTAAGCCTCCGCTGTCGGTCAGCGGGCTATATTTCATTGAAATTTGACATACATACTTACATTTTATGCGGGGTAATTGTGTGACACAAACCTTATTTCGTGTCCTTGGTTGTCACAATCGTCTTAGTTAGAGAACAACGTGAAGCCTATCCAATAGACGAAGCGATGGATGTTCGCTTGGGCGAATGGCTCGTCGACGAACTAATAAGTGGTGTTTGAAAATCACACCCCTTGTACCGAGTGTGACAGATGGAGGGAACGTTATACAAATAAATAAATAAATTAAATTGTAATAGGACAATCACGTCGGGGTCACCAATGTACTAAGAGAGGACAATAGAGAGGTCTCTCTCCAGGCGGGTGTTATGCCTGGGGACCGAAGTCCATTTGGATGAAGTTGGAAGTGGTATATAAGTCAACCGACTGAAGAAACTTCGTTAGCGCGATGTAGCGCACTGTCAGATTGGTTGGTTGTTACAAAATGTAATAGCATAGCAATGGAAAGGCGATTTCATCTAATAATATTGTAATTATTATAACATTACACTGTTCTGCTGACTGTCCAGTCACAGTTCAGTATGGCGTGTCCACAACAATCGCCATTAAGCTATCCTGCTGCATTTTAGCGCGGCCGTGGACTAAATATCTGCTGTAATGTCCCGTTTGTCGTTTCACCACGTTGGCCATCTGATTTTAGGGTTCCGTACCTCAAGGCTAAAGGAACCCTTCCCTTCCTATATGTCAAGACCCTTTTTCTCACCATCGTGTGGTATCAAGTTGAAATAGTTATCAAATACAGTCTGCAATCTCTTGGAAATGTGAAAATAATGTAACTGCTGAGCTTAGTTTACGTAACCAAAAGATAGGGCTGTTTATGCCGCATATTTTGACGCAAGGGAATCAATACCTACCCATTGGCCGTAGAATCTTGAAATGTCTTATAGTATAGCACGAGTAATGGTAATAATTCGAAAACCATAAAATTATAATTACACGTAAATATAGGTGAAAAACTTAAGTAGAGCACCCGTTGTATGTAGTTGTAACACATCTGTATAGACCGTTTGACATTCTATATTTGAAATTTGACGTAAGCTCCATATCCTCACGAAGCCCACCACACTACAAAACGGGAGATTTTTGTTAGTGGGAATATCAACCAACTTGCAAGGAAATAAAGTTCAGTTTCCTTTAATCTTAAATGCCATTTTCAAAAATAAAACAAATGAAAACGAACTTACAGATATATATAACATCACGCCTTCATTCTCAGAGTGGGGTAGGCAGAGCTACAGAAATACCAACAACTCTAAAAAGACTTGTTGATAATTCTGTATCCACATTTTGCAAAACCAGGCTCAGATGTTCACCAGTGTATTCTTAGTGACAGGTTGCAAGCCCATCGCCTAAGAGTACCACAAGCCCGTATTCCCCTAGTCGCGTCTTACGACATCCACGGGAAGACATGGAGTGGCACTATTCTAACCCGGCAATCACACGGGAAAACGAACTTTATGCTCATTAAAATATAGTTTAAAAATAAATTGCCTTGACTATGTACTTCCTATGGCGCACCGGGTCTCACGAGGTTAATAATTCTATACACAACTACATACAACAGGTCCTTTACTTAAGTTTTTCACCTATATTTCTGTTTTATTTTTGTTTTTTGTTTGCGGTTGGTAAACTGAGCGCGACCTATATCAATGTATGGGACAACAGTTTTTCAACGGCAAATTTAAGTTGGTCTCTTGATCCAGTTTCTTTTGGGTTTTTTTCTATAGTCAAAAGCTCCAAACGGTGATGGGTGATACATAGGTACTCAAGTTTAGTGAGATTTTAGTGCAATCGCTAAAGAAAATCAACAATACAACCACATTAATAACCAGCCAAATTCGAGCCGGGCAATGCGGAAACCTCAGAGCGCGAGTCAGAATTGCGATTATGGCCGTATTAATAAACTCGTCTCGGTTTAAATGCCCATCTCAAGATATGTCAAAGTAAACGTCAAACCATAGAAAACTGTCATTTTTGACGTATCTTGAGACGGGCATTTAAACCGAGATCAGTTTATTAATACGGGCCTTAATCGGTTCACTGCATTTCGATCGATTTCGGAAAATTTACTCGTATACAAGAAGAGGTCGGTAATCGTAGTTTTTGAAAGAAAAACATTGAATTGTTTAACTAATTGGAAAGCGCATCTGTAGGTATGTACAAGACGTTTGTTTGTAGGTAATGGTTTGTAGGTACAAAACAAAATCAAAGACTTGTGTGGCAAATTTAATCCAAATTAGTTCGTTAAAAATATTAATACATAGGTACATAACTTCACGCCTTCATTCCCAGAGCGGGGTAGGCAGAGCTACAGAAATACCAACAACTGCTAAAAGACTTGTTGATAATTCTGTAACCTCATTTGGCACAAGTAGGCTAAAATATTAAAATAAAATATTTAAACATCCTCGCACTCTTTAACATCTCTAAATAGTATACAATGATGTTAGTCTCTATTTACAACTGTCTCTCTCTACGACCGGATGAATAATTTTTGTTCCTTCTTCCGCGGTGATAATACCACGGAAACAGTGTTTTTTCTGAATAAAAAGTAACCTATGTGTTAATACAAGGTATGAGCTATCTCCATTCCATATTTAATCCAAATTCAGTCAGCCGTTTCAGCGTGAAGAAATGAAAAACATAACATCTAACTCAAACACACACACTTACAAACTTTCGCATTCGATGTGCAAAGTCCCAGGCTTCCTCTAGTCTATTAGTGCCAGTAGAGCTTCTTTATCGCTATTCCTTAGGGAACTATACAATTTTCCGGGACTAATCAAAATCCTTCAACTTTATAATATTCGTAAACTAGAAAGAAGAATTAATTATCTAAAGTAGGACGAAATAAATTTTCATTTTATTATTATTATTTATTCAGTATCTTGCTATAAAACATTTGAATTGATTTTATTTTCCAACAGTACACTTCGAGTCGAGAGAGACGTAGAGATAAGACACGTGCTCGTTTCAAAGTAGCGATGCCAAATTTCGCTTGCGTAGCTCAGAGGCGCCGTGGCTTAGTTGGTTAAAGCGCCTGTCTAGTAAACAGGAGATCACGAGTTCGAATCTCGTCGGGGCCTAGGGTTGGAATTAATTCCTTTTTGTATTTTTTTTGCTTTTTCATATTTATTTTATCTGTTTTCTAATAATGTATTTTTAAAAAAAAAAATTGGTAGTTAACGATTTTTTTTGGTCTTAATAATTTTGCAACAAAATATAAAACAATTTTAGGTCGTGACTAAAACTTCGCTCGGAATCAATAAACGAGGGAAACACCTTCACAGGTTGATTGAAGACCCATGATAGCTAAAAGCAATTCTGTACAATATCCCGTTTTATAATAATAGCCAAATGTCAGGGCCACGGAACAATGGGCCCTAGGGTTAGAAAGCTTCCATCAGACAAAGGCTACTGTTCGCCAATATAATGTACAATTACATGTACAGGGGGTTTATGATGCAGAATTTATTTCCCGCCATAGTCAGCAATTTTAAAACATTTTTTTTTCGGTGCGGTACAGTGTTAACTAACTTATTTAGATTGGCATTGGGAGTTTGTCAACGTTCTTATTTGTATAATTTCGTATTATTTCCTAAAATAAAAAAACGGTAACCGTTTCATTCGCATGTAGACACGCGAGAGTGGGAATGTACGTGACTTTAATATAAAAATGGGTCACTTTGTTTATTTACAAGGAATAGTACCCGTAGGTGAAGTAGGAATACACGACCTAAATAGTAATGAAGCAAAAAAAAAACACGGACACAATGTACATTGCATTTACAGTACATTGTGTCGAGTACATTAGCTTACTTTACTAAGTCAAAATCTTAAATTTTGCATAGCGACTTAAGTACCTACGACTCAGCCTGTATAGTCCGCTGAAGAAGAATAGGTGCTCTTATAATCCCAAGAAATGGCAAAATAATAAAAAAACTGGCCAAGTGCGAGTCTGGCTCACGCACGATGGGTTCCGTACGCTCTATGGATACGGAACCCTAAAAAGATATTGTGATTTTTTGTATTCACGTTGGCCTAGTTGGGAGTGACCTTGCATCTGAAGCCGGCGGTCCCGGGTTCAAATCCCGGTAAGGGCAGACATTTGTGTGATGAGCACGAGTATTTGTTCGTGAGTCTTGGATGTTTTCTATGTATTTAAGTATTTATTTCTCTATCTAAGTATGTTTATCGTTGTCTAGTACCCATAGTACAAGCCTAGAGCTTAGTTTGGGACTAGGTCAATTTGTGTGAGATTGTCCTGTGATATATAGTTTTTTTTTTATCTTATTAATTTATTTTGAAATATTCCATTCCATTCGTAGAAATAGTAGTTAAATGTAACTATAGGTAACCTAAATTATTACACGAGCGGCATAAATTAACTTTATCGCGCGTAAGGTTTCTGTTGAAATCACTAACTTGGTAGGTACGGTATCAAAATAACCGAACCGCGGTATCAATCGTAAGATCTTAATTAAAACTTATCAAAATCTTCGTTACAACTCACTCGTGCGTAAAATAACATAATTAATATTTTTTAATTAATTTGATATACACGAAAGCTCTGCTAATTAGCAGTTACGCTTCTAAAGGAAATTGTTATCCCTTTCAAATTACTGCCCGCTCGTTTGTTGCAAGACTTGCAAGTTAAATAAACGTTAAAAAAAAATTTTTTGACCGATAGTGAACGTCAGTCGCATTCATCACAAGAAACTTGATCAACTAAGTTGTAACTTCTAATATTGATGTTGATATTACACGATAAAAATCTATTTCGCGTAAAAGCCGAGCTGGATGCTCATGGGATGGGACTTAATGTTAAGTATTAGCGCTCAAGCAAAGCTTTTAGCGATATTAAGAAGATTCGTAACAACAACTTTAAATAACATGGATATAAAACTATCACCCACTCCAACCAAATAAGAAAACTTGTAGATTTTGTGTAGCAGTTTAAACTAAGTGAATAAACATATTTTTTACGTCGTTGGTGTCGTAACTTCACAGAACACGCTGTACTATAAAGCGACCCCAAAATGCAAGTTATTTATTAACTAACATAGCAATGATAAAGTAAAGATTATTGCTTTCAAAAATGATACCATAAATCCTGAGCGGAACCGTAATAATTTATATTAATTTACGGCAACTAGTAGCCCTAACCAAGGCGTCCCAAAGTACCGCGGAAATGTTATTCCGGAACGACGTAAGCGCATTGGAAGTTGGAAAGTCATTAGGCCGTTTTTGATTTGAGCGCGGTGGTAATTGGGGAGAACCTTCATATTATTATTAGAAACAATTAGGTGTGCGTACATAATCAACCTGATTTACGTATTAACAGCCTTTTGTTTATTTTAGACACGTAAATAAAATTAGGTTTATTTGTTTGGCTTTTTATGTAAGTAATAAACGGTATTTACGACACGCTAGCCTAGTTGGTAGTGACCCTGCCTTCGAAGCTAGGGGTTCCTGGGTTCAAATCCCGGTAAGGGCAGATATTTGTGTGATGAGCACGAGTATTTGTTCCTGAGTCTTGGATGTTTTCTATGTATTTAAGTATATATTTCTATATATAAGTAAGTTTATCGTTGTCTAGTACGCATAGTACAAGCCTAGAGCTTAGTTTGGGACTAGGTCAATTTGTGTGACAATGTCCTGTGATTTATTTATTTATTTATTTATGATTTACTGGACCTTTTAAAGTTTTTAACTAATGATTTCAAGGAAACGAAACTATACTAAGTATTAGGTTAGTTATTTTTATATTTACAATTCAATACAATACAAATACTCTTTATTTAACACCAAAAAAAAAACAGAACATGGAACAGTACATTTACTTCATAGGTATACAACAGGCGGTCTTACTGCTAAATAGCGATCTCTTCCAGACAACCTTGGATAGAGAAATAACCAAGGACACAAATTAATGGCAGGCAGTGTAAACTAATTCCTTTAGAACTCAAACTAAACAACATTTTGAAATAAAACCTATTTAATATCAATACATAAAGTAAATAATAAATACATAAAAAGACATACAATTATACATTTATCTACGAGTACATACATCCTCCAAAACAGCCAATCAATGATAACACACAAAGTATGAGAAGTAGAAGAAAAAAAATGTAGAAAAAGTAAAGGAAATGATAGAAAAACTACGGAAGTGATAGAAAATGATCCTTTAGCTTGCTTTTAACTATGTATGGCAACAGACTTAGCACGTCGTACCTCCCCTCCACAGGCAAAGCATTCCACAACCTTATCGCCTTGAGTGTTAAAGAATTCGCGTCTTGAATTTCGCGAATTTGTCTTGTAGGAAATTCTTGAGCTTCAAGTAAGAACGCAACTGAATTCGAAAACTACAATTTACGCACAGAAATAATGCATTTTTTTATCCACCTTTTTCAGCCTCTATGAGTTACTAGATATGCGTGCCTAGATGTAGGAGTTTTATCGACAACTTCAAATATTACTAACGTCAAATTCATGTCAAAAAATATACGTAATATGGATATGACTACAAAAATCTGCATATATTTTTATACATAAGCTTTACTCGAAATTTAGTAAAAGTGTTATCCATTTAATACTTTCGTCACCATATTGCATCCATTGTCCGCCCTTTAAAAATTAACTATGTAATACTCGTACATCGTCTGAGGTTTCCTGTGATTTTGAGCTCATTGTCTACTGGAGGGGATTTCAATTAAAACATATTATGTGGTATGGAGATTTATTTTAACTTGATAGATATTGCTTAGAACATGACCGTGCAGCATCACGGCCCGTGGACAACTCTCTGTTATTTCATAAAAATAATCATACATTCTACCGCGTTTCCTAACTTAACTTTGAAAAACTAAATATAAATGCGACAGCTAGCATTTAATAAGTTTACGATCACAGGTTATCACAACCTTATTGCATTACACTACCACTGACATTATAAGGTCCGTAGAAAATCAATGTATATTTCATAGAAATTAACCCACTAACTCAATCATCAAGCAATAATTAAGTTCGACAAGGTTACGGCTCGATTTGCAAGCCAAATTTTACCTGTAAGTATATTTATAAAACAGATCTTCTAAAGTATTTCTTTCCTTTTTCCTTGAATCTGTCGCAATTTATGAACGAAAGGGACGGGTAATTTACCTAACTACCGCATTTGTATTATAAGTGTTACTTTCCGCATTTTTATTTGTCCTTTAATATGTTTGCTATGGTAACCTATCGCAACCTCGAAAAGTTTTTGACCGAATTTCATTTGACCGAAAACATTTCGTTTTTTATCGTTTCTCCGATGGCACGATTCGTCATTTTTTTATTTCACCATTTGACTTTAAGTAAATGGTTCGTTAGTCCAAGCAACTTTTCTCCTTGTAGTCACGTACCCTATGTATTGTTACGTATTTTATTTCAAAGCCCATTTTTCATTACACCAATGCTACAACTAGCCTGTGGATCGTTTTGTATTTTGTTTCTTAACCCATTTTTCACTTCATCAATGTTACATATAGATTTTGCTACGTTACGTCAAATATTCATTTCGGCCAAAAAATCTTGCTTGTAATTAGTTTCAACTATCTACAAAATGCAACGAGCAAGACGAGTCAGGGCAGAACCGACTCAGATAGGTTAGGTTAGAAGGCCAAGGCGGGAGCTTTGCTCCCGCCTTGGCTTTCGAGGTTATTTTTTTTCTGCCCCGAAAAACTTGCTTAAGTATAATTTATCCAGACAATGCAAAGATCAAGACAATCAGGGTAAAACCGACTCGGAACGGTTCACTTATTTTCTATAACTAAGAAATAAGTCAACACAGATCAAACAATATGATTTATATTTTAACAACATGGTCGATTTAAAATTAGGTAAACTATGAATAAACCGAGCCGTAATATTGGGCAAAGGATACTAAGGTAAAATCAGAAATAGGAAAAAGACAAATAGACAAAGCATTACATTGGACAACTGTTGATACGCCGAAACCAGTAATGAGGTATAGATAATTTGTCAAATCGTTAAAAAACCAAAACAAGTAATGAATAAATAAAACTATTCGAAATGATCATTCGGCCAAACGTAAAAATACCCAAACCATAATTGACGAAAAGTATTTGTCGAACCAAAATTCGGTCAAACATTTTTCGAAGTTGTGATAGGTAACCGTTTGCTATTTGTAATAAATTTGTGACAATATTAAGAGAAACACTGTTTGTAGAATGTCTTTTCAGACATTTGCTTTGGAATATAAATCACTTGAGGTAGCGGTATTGTCAACACAATAATGATACAGAACAAAATGGATGGTGATGCGTGAGATGAATGTTAGTTGCGATTTTCGTCCATTCTACCATCAAGGAATTTCAATGTTTAGCCGTTATACGTAAATTGACCGTGTTATGCATTTCCCGACGTAACACGACTAATGACACGTGGAAAATGAATAATCCGGAAAACTTACGCATGGTATCAACCTGCTGAACATTTAAATTCCTTGATAGTACCTGTTTACACGAACACGTACTCGCCGTATACTATCATTTGTTAAAAAGCGTTTCACAAACTGATTTATTTCACAAACATAATTTTGGCAAGCAGCTTTTTTTCCAAAACTGTAAATAATTCATGATTTTTATAAAACTAACCTAACCAATCCAGGGTTCTACACGATGGTCTTGAAATAAATCCTGAAATATTTCCAGTTTCGGAAAAATAAGTGTTATGTTTGTGAAACGTTTTTAATCAAATGATGTTTACCAAACACGTTATTTGTAGATACACTGTTTTGGTTATTTATTTTATTAGAAGGCAAACGAAGACAAATAAATATCCGACCAAGGCAAGTTGTTTTGACTCCTTACATATTTCTATAATTTAATCGGTGGGTATCTCTAAAGCTGGGTACGAATTAGAGCAGCCTCGGGTTGAGGCACGCACGGCTCACCTATTTTGCTCAAATTCGTACGCGCTCACGCGCTGTGCGCGAGTAGCGGGCGAGCGGCGCGCGGCGAGCCGTCGAGAGTCGGTCTTTTGATCGTGCTCAAAGGCGCCTCAGTGTGCGTGCCTCGCGTAACTTTGACGTGTATCCGAGCGTGCCGCGGGCAGAACGACAAGTTCTAACTTGTCCGTGGGCGAGGCGCGTACAAATTAGATAAAGTTGCTGAGTCGTCCCACTACCGAGGCGATTTCTTCTTCTTTTTGTTAATAATTCGGTGAATTATCATAAACGCAGCCGCGGCTGTCATACGCTGCCTCACCCGCGCATGTTCATGTGCAACAATTTGGGTCGCGAGCAGCTCGCCGCGCAGGGCGAGCATGCCTCAGGCTGAGCCGCTCTGATTCGTACTCAGCTTTATAAGCATATTAGCAAAGTGTGAATGCAACTAGTGTGGTGCATAAAGCCGAATTTGCTAAACAAAAAATACTCAAAACCAATATTACCTATACGCGCCAACACAAATGTTAATATGACATCCATTAAGAAGTTATTATAAGCTCCTTTGTTTTCTCAGCTAAAAGCACAGGGGTTCACGCAAAGCTGTTATTGGAACCCCAAATACTTGCACCCATTAAGCTCACCTTGGATTCCGTACATATATTGTTATGTATGTGGAGGCATTAGCGGAATGCGAAGCGCTTGCTAGCTTCTTATAGCGAGGCATGATTTTGATGGTGCCACAAATTACAAAACGAAGCGATATTTGTTTTATGAATGTTTTTTTTGTTATGGTAAGTAGTAAGCACACGAGCACTCTGGCCATCTGATGGTAAGTGGAATCTGAGACCTATAGACATTTTACAATGTCGAACGTTTTGAAATGTATTTTACAACTAGCTTCTGTCCGCAACTTCTTCCACGTAGATTTTGATTATCGTTATTCCCTCGGGAACTTTAACATTTTCCGCGATGGAAAGTAGCCTATGTGTTAATCCATCATATACTCGTAGATAGGGTAGGTATAAGCTAAGCTGTCTCCATTCCAAGAAACTAACACGCACACACACACACAAACTTTCGCATTGACAATGTCGGCAAGATTTTTAAGTGCTATAAAATTATAAATATGTTCAACCTCGACAAAGAATTGACGAAGAAAGAAAATTTTAATAGACTTTTGGAACAACCTGTATGTCAAATCAATCTTAAAAGTTCTCAACAGTCGTCATACATTGGCAAGCTCAAAAACTGTGTCCATATTTAAATTGTCAATTTATAATAACAAACCCACGGACTATCTCATTTTCGATAATGTTAAGAATAACGGTGACTCTTATCTAAGCTCACCGCTCCGCTGAGTTGCGTTAAACAAGCCAGTTCAATCCTTCATACCTATCTGAACCACCAGAACACCCGACCTCTACCGCCCCTCAACACCCATACATAAAGCTAAGAACGGAAAGAAACGACAGCTCCCCTTATACTGGTGGGTTTCCAGAATTGTGTGCGATAATCTGTATACACGTTTTCGTTTTCGGTAATTAACGTGAGAACCCATCTTTTAATTAAGGTTTGTTTAAACGCGTTGATTTTTTCATTACACCCTTTACAAGTTAGTAGAACTCGTACTGTATAACAAAGACGTGTGTTTGACGACACGTTGGCCTCGTTGGGAGTGACCCTGCCTCTGAAGCCAGTGGTCCTGGGTTCAAATCCCGGTAAGGGCCAGATATTTGTGTGATGAGCACGAATATTTGTTCCTGAGTCTTGGATGTTTTCTATGTATTTAAGTATGTATTTCTCTATACAAGTATGTTTAACGTTGTACAAGCCTAGAGCTTAGTTTGGGACTTGGTCAATTTGTGTGAGATTGTCCCCTGATATTTATTCATTTATTTATTTATTTATTCCATCATAGTCCTGGGTTGGCAACATAGTCTTAGGATTGCAGTCTTAAGAATGTGTGCTCGTTTGCCTTCTCCATGCCAAAAATTGTTTGAGAATTATAGTATACTCGTAGTAGCCTGTACCCGCGACGTCGTCCACGTTCATTATCGTGATTAACTCGGTTTTTTTTTAATTTTCTGTGATAAAAAGTAGCCTATATGTTATCCAGGGTATAAGCTATCTCCATTCTAAATTTCATCCAAATCCGTCCAGCCGTTGCAGCGTGAAAGATAAACTAACACCAACATACAAACTATTCGCATTTAGTCAATGATGCCGCAATACCGCTTAACTAACAAATTCAATTAGTTCCAAAATGTACCTTACTGACTTACTTGCTAATGTGTATTTTGCACCTTATTTCATTTGTTAGTTACGCTCTATTGCAGTATCACCGATGATTTATAATATCAGTTGGATAGGATTAGCTTTTAGACATCAACGTGGAGGTTAGCCTAGCTGTTACTGACCTTACCTACTAAGCTAGCGTTCCTAGATGCGGTAAAGGTGCGTATTCGTGTGATGAGCGCGAGTATTTGTTCTTGAGCCTTGAGTTGCTGTCAAGCATAGAATTTAGTTTGGGGCTATGTGAAATTGTGTGACATTGACCACTGATATTTTTACATACTATGATTATAGACACTTTTATACGTTGTCTTTTTAATTTTAGCTTTTTTATCATAATCATTTTTATACATAGTCGTTTTTTATATAAGACATTTATATACTATGATTATAGACATTTTAGCCCCGTGTGGTTGCCGGGTTAGAATAGTGCCACTCCATGTCTTCCCGTGAATGTCGTAAGAGGCGACTAAGGGAATAAGGGCTTATAGTACTTTTAGGCGATGGGCTTGCAACCTGTCACTAATACACTGGTAAACATCTTAGCCTGACTGTGCAAAATGTGGTTACAGAATTATCAACAAGTTTAGAGTTGTTGGTATTTCTGTAGCTCTGCCTACCCCGCTCTGGGAATGAAGGCGTGATGTTATGTATGTTATACTTAGATAGTAGTCATTTTTATATTTCGACCTGGGCCGAGATTCTACACGGTAAAAACGATATCGTATTTGACGTGTTTCCGTATTGTCAACGTTTTCATAACTCTTATGTCATGTACAATAATGGCGACTGAGACATAAACGATTCTAAAACACGTCAAACGCGATATCGTTATAACGCAGTTGAATAGAGGCCCTGATAGGACTTAAACCTTTTGAAGTATTGGCTTTCTAACTCAGACAAATTTATGTTTTCAAGGTAGACATTATTATGCATCTCCATATTTCCTTAAAGTCCATACACGCATAAATCTTATAATATGAGTAGGCATTACCTACCCCACAGCTTATCTATCACGTGCAACGTACTACAATGATAGTATTAAACGTGTCTTAATTAAATTAAAATAGTTGTATGACAATCTTTAGGTGTTTTATTTGTGTTATATAGGCTGCTCAACGACGACCTAAACTAAAAGCGGGATAACCTGCGATAACCCCAAATCCCGGACCTATCGCAGTTGTTGAATTTGCACTATCTTAATTGCATTCTTTAGTTATTTAATTCGTATCTTGTGCAATATTGTAAGTACAATAACAATTTTATTTGTTACGATTTCACAAAGAATCTTATTGAATACCTTACCTTATTAATTATTAATTATTATGATCATTAAAAACTTTTTCTATTCTATTCTATTGTACCCAAAAGAGAAATATAAATACAGAAAGTACGGTAGCCATGGGACAAAACCGTGATATAAATTAAATTAAAAGCACTCACAGAATATTATTACAAAATTTATGTCTGTTTTAAGTAGGTACATTGGTAAAATGAAGAATTGGTTTTAGATACATCTATATACAACCCTATAAAATCGTTAATGATTTGAGAACAGACATGGATGTGACTTCACCCAACCTTGCGTCAAATTCACACATCCTTACTAAACCACCTTTATATAAAATATTTTTTACGTTTAAAATAGTACAAAAAACACATGAAATATGCCTTTAAAACAAAGTGACATTAATAATCAGCCTGTATATACATATATACCATCGCTGGCCACGTGACCACTGTCCTTCGCTCAAGGTATTGATAAATCTAATGATATTTCCCCATTGTGAACAAACATATTAACTTATATAAAAGATAAGCCCCCTACTTTGCCCGTAACCCGGTAACCTTGTTCCCTTCCTGTCTTTTGGATGGTAATACGCCTCGAATAAATTACATACATACTATATGTAACGCGCATATACAGTCCCGCGGCGTACTTACTGGTTAATATCATTTGCATAGCGTTGTTTTTTTTTAGCTATTGTCGCGCTGAGGGTTTACTTGTCTATTTACACAGAATATACTTTAACTTCTTTTTTAATATACGTAGATGAGCAAATTATTTAAAAATAAAAGTACCTACAGTTAGTAAATAGATACAGCCTGTATCTATTTAGATTTTTTTTTTTTTACAAAACAGCATCGCACTAGAAGATCGAAACTCTACTAGTAAACTGGTATTATGTTTCGAAATGTTTGATTTCCTTTTTTTTATATTTGCTCCGTGATTTGCAATTTTGATTTGTATTTGTGCTTTGTAAACGTTGAGTAACGATTTCTAATCCTATTTTATACACAAATTACTTATTTAATATTTATACTCTTAAAGACAAAGAGTCATAAAAATAATATTTCAACATCAAACGCGCAAAAGCTAGCCTTCGGTAACACGAATCGCTTGTCACGTTCTTTATGTTACAAATAAACTGGGACAGCAATACGGCGCGTACGCATATCGAAATTTCAGGACACCCTTATAAGTCCCACTTATGTTATAGATAACTCAATGTCGGTAGTAAAGATTAACGCGCACCGATAAGTTTTTATTGAGGCCGTACAAACAGACAAGCGTAATGCTTTAATATATTATAATAGACAAAATATAATGTATTCAAGAGGTTGTTTCCTTGCAAATAGTCGATTCATAAAGGCCAAGTCAACGGACTTGCGTAAGGCCGTCTTACACTATGAATGACTAAATAAAGTCATTGTCGTCAAGCGGACGGCGGCGTTTCCAACACGTGACACAAGCAGACGTCGCTTGTGTGTAAAGTGGCGTCTATATTAAAAATACAGCTAATTTCGTAGAAAAAAAGACATGTTAACTTGACGTATGGGGTCTTCTACAGCGTGTTTGGAGTTTTGTGTCGAAGTCGTTTAAATTTTGCACTATTCATTAGGGATTAGCTACTCGTCAGATAAGATATGACATAAGATAAGATTTTGGGCCGTTGAAAAATAATTACAAACAGAAACGCTAAGTCTTCTTCCATACGTATAAAACTCTTCAGTGTCTGATTAAATGAGTGAAACACTGTGCTCAGCCTACAACTACTGAATCTAGGGACTTAAAATTGGTAAGAAATACTCCTTGATTACCTTAGGGATGCACTAAGATTTTTTTTTTCAAAAATTACCACTAACGGGCAGACATAGGGGGAGTAAGGAAATGACACTAAAGATAAAAGATGATAAAGATACATACATACATACATAAAGTCACGCCTTTATTCCCAGAGCGGGGTAGGCAGAGCTACAGAATTACCAACAACTCTAAAAAACTTGTTGATAATTCTGTAACCACATTTTGCACAATCAGGCTAAGATGTTTACCAGTGTATTAGTGACAGGTTGCAAGCCCATCGCCTAACAGTACTACAAGCCCTTATTCCCTTAGTCGCCTCTTACGACATCCACGGGAAGACATGGAGTGGCGCTATTCTAATCCGGCAACCACACGGATAATTTGTATCGATCGTTTATTTGTATAACACAGGTAGGTACATAAGGTCTTAAATATTAGGAAGTGACACCATGTTGCGCCGCGAGGCATACAAATTGTAGTTGCAGTTAACGAAGTTGTAGCATGCACATGCTCGGATTTCGTCAACTAATTGTAGTCACACAAGTATTCATTTACTGTGTAGTAAGCTTTTTGTACTAGAGAATCATGTGATTTGTGTTTAAATTTAGCCAAAGTTTCCATATTTACTACATCCTTTGGTACTTTTATAGATTCTGGGAGCCTATGTTTATTTAGTCAGAAAATTCTACTATGTGCACAGATGTTGCACAATTTTATCTCACATTGTTTTATAGTTGTGTGTATATTTTTGTACTTTTGTGATTTTTTTATATTTTCATGTCCGTGTCATTATTGTTAAGGTGAATAAAGTTTTTTTTGTATTTTTCTTCTTCTGTTCTACGTGAGAAGAAACGCCACAAGAAATTAAACAGTCAGTCATTTTTTAAATATTGCTGAAGACAATGTTAGCACTTAAGCTAGCGTTATAATATATAAAACAATGAATAAAAAAGAAAAAAATCATGCATAGTAGCGGGAAAACGCTTCGAAACTTCTGATAATCACAAGAGTAAATAAAAAAAAATGTATGGGTACTTCGATACGTTCTCCTACAGAAACCGTGTCCCCTAGACAAGATACAATGTTAACACGGAGAAGAGAGAAAAGATGTTAAGTTATAATCAGAGATCGGACAAATGGGTGTCATTACTCGCAATAATTTGGACATGACTCCAATTTTAATTAAACAAATTAAATTATATTAATTTATTTCTTACCTGAACTTTAATCTTGATCCTTTGCAGGATATTTATAAATAAAGAATAAATAAATAAATAAATAAATAAATAAATCACAGGACAATGTCACACAAATTGACCTAGTCCCAAACTGAGCTCTAGGCTTGTACTATGGGTACTAGACAACGATAAACTTACTTATATAGAGAAATATATACTTAAAAACATAGAAAACATCCAAGACTCAGGTACAAATACTCGTGCTCATCACACAAATATCTGCCCTTACCGGGATTTGAACCCAGGACCCCTCCCAACTAGGCTAGCGTGTCGTACAGGGAAACTTTGCTCCATTAACATCCGTGGATTGCGAAAGGAGTTTTCACCTCATAAGTTTATTTTAGCCGTGAAAAAGAATAAAATAACCACGGAAAATATATTAAAATACCTGTTTATTTGCTTTTATAAATCTACACAATAACAAATCTTTGTATCATTTATTTATTAATTATTACTGCCTTGCAAAGGATCAAAATTATTTTTAGGGTAAGTAATCAGTTAATGTAATTTAATTTGTTTAATTAAATCTATGGCCCCGTGTGGTTGCCGGGTTAAAATAGTGCCACTCCATGTCTTCCCGTGGATGTCGTGAGAGGCGACTAAGGGAATAAAGGCTTGTAGTACTGTTAGGCGATGGGCTTGCAACCTGTCACTAATACACTGGTAAACATCTTAGCCTGACTGTGCAAAATGTGGTTACAGAATTATCAACAAGTTTAGAGTTGTTGGTATTCTGTTGCTCTGCCTACCCCACTCTGGGAATAAAGGCGTGACGTTATGTATGTATGTATGTAATTAAATCTATGGAGTCATGTCCACATTAATGCGAGTAATGACGCCCATTTGTCCGATCTCTGTTTATAATATATTAGATTAGACGCCTATACCGTTGAACCTAAGGTAAAATTAGTAAGGAATATCCCTACGGATGCATAAAGAAAGCATTTTTCGAAAATATACCACTAACTGGAAGAGGTAGGAGTAGGTAAAACTTTTTTTTTTAATAAATGGTATAGTTTTTAAAACTACCAATTTCTGTTCTACTATGAATATTCATAAAAACGTCTAATAGGTATTATTTAACCACACGTGCTATACGTATAACGTATCGCGTTGCTATGCCGTTGCTGTGCGCAGGAGTCGGCGCTATGCGAACTTAAGTACAAGGCCAGTAATGTACTTCGCTATGGAATGTTTAAATATTGTTTGCGTTAACATTTTTTACGTCGTTTTAAAAAAATTGAAGTGTTTGTACATTCTGTTTTACTAACTACTATTAACAGTTATTAAAAAAATTTAACAGGAAATAGGTTGTTCTGGTTTTATCGCATTTTTTATTTAGATCAGAGTAAAGGCAAAAGATATGAACGATAAACTTTTACTACTGTTTTTTTTTAATTTGCACATTTGTAACAATTTTTATCGTGAATCAAAACATTTTTTATTTAAAATATCTTCTGCGTACGTAAATTTGGTTATTGTGAGACGTTATTATCTGAACATGTTTCCAGAAACAAGTTTATATATGTACTTTTAAGTATGCTTAACACAGTAATAGCTTTTTAATACTCATTTTATTATTGCCTGAAACCAGATTAATATCTCCTTAATTCCTCGGAAACCTAACTCTATGCTAACAAAACAACCTTCGCAGCGCCATCTATTGGGCTTGTTTAAATTAATAAACGCGCAATAAAAACCCAAATTTATGACGTACACATTGTATAATCAGCTGAAACGAGAATCGAATCGGGTCGCCGCAGTACACAGTAGGGCAGTAAGACGCGGGAGGATATAGATTCTAGAGCAGGGGGTGATTCTCTCAACACAGCGCTGCGTAGAACGCAAAGGTGAACGTAAAGCTCCGCTGGGCGACCGAGTTCTGCTGCCTAATTGAGAAGGCACGCGCTAAAATGTGTTTCGTACGCTCCGACGGGACTACTTAAACTTGCCGGATAAACGTTCACCTTTGCGTTCTACGCAGCGCTGTGTTAAGAGAATCACCCCCCAGGACCTTGACAACATAAAACTATCTACTATTCGTCAAGGTTGTGAAATATTTCATAATTTCAGTCAAAACTCCAAGATGGCCTCTGCGGGCATATTATCGTCGTGTTTATCATATATTAACATATACTACTAGCTGTTTCTCGTGACTCCGGCCGCGAGGAAATCGTATATCGCTTTTTTTCAACAACCGTCTAACTTTTCGGGATAAAAAGTACTTTATGTTCGTCCCAGGGACTCAAACTATCACCTTACCAAATTTCATTTAAATCAGTTAAGCGGTTTAATCGTGAAAGCGTAACAAACAGACACACACTTTCACATTTATATTTGTATGGATAGGTGTATCGATGCGGATAAACTTTGATAATACGTAGTCCGTTAATTTCACCAAAAGTACGTTTCATGAACGATTCATTTTACAAAGCACTTTAATTTCGCGAAAATGTTGTGCTTTAACCATTACGTACAAGTACATAGGGCTTACGAAATAAGTTAGGTTAGGTTAGACTTTTGACCACAAAAAAAAGGTTTTGTCAGACATTAGTGAATCAAAACATAATTCTGTCACTTTCTATTGATGCTTTATCCACTGCGATAAAAACAACCATTATACGGGAATGCTGGCATAGGCTTTTCCTAAGAATGTCCACTCCAGCAATAATCACTTACATAACTTTACTATTAACTTCCCTCCTAAGCCAATAGGCAGTGTTAAAACTCTCATAGCAATATCAACCTTATTGCTAACAAAAGAAAATCAAATCTGGGCTGTATTTCTGAACATTTTGATAACTCTTACATTATTTACAATAATGGCGAACGAGTCATAAACGATATCGTTAATAACGCAGTTGAGGCCCCAGCTTTGTTTTTACAATTTGAGATAGGTACTGCTGGCTTCGGAGGCTACCAACGCTTCAGTTTCGATACTGTTCCTACAATGTTCACTGCGATCTGCGTATGCGGCAGTCTTGTGAAAATTCTGTTCTCCGTCCTTGAACCAGTGGCGCGTTATCGGTAACTATGTCGACGAGAACAATTCGACAGGATGCGCCTGCGCGGGTTGCGGCGCCAATTGGGTTAACACATAGTGGACCAGTAGTTAACACAAAGTTGACTCTTAAATGCAAATGCTGGCCTACCGCGGCATATTCCCTCTAGCTTATTTATTTAACAGAGAATACAATGGTATTGTGCTCATAAATGGATATATAATTATTTTATTGAGTTATTTGACGACACGGTGTCCTAACTGGGAGTGACCCTGCCTCCGTAGCCAGCGGTCCTGGGTTCATATCTCGGTAAGGGCAGCTATTTGTGTGATGAGCGCGAATATTTGCTCCTGAGTCTTGGATGTTTTCTACGTATTCAAGTATGTATTTCTCTACTTTGTCTAGTAACCATAGTACAAGCCTAGAGCTTAGTTTGGGACTAGGTCAATTCGTGTGAGATTGTCCCCTGATATTTATTTAAACTAGATTCTACAATATTCCTAAATTGTTTCCCTAATTATAGGTAACCTCAGCGTGCGTAGAGTACAGTCAACCAATTTAATTTCTAGGCCACTATGTACTATGTCAAAGTGAGTGTCAAACCAAAACATGAGAGTCAGTCAGTTGACATAGTCCATAGTTGCCTAGGAATCAGATAATTTAGGACGCATTTAAAAAAAATTGCTTGACGTCGTTAATGTCATTAAAGTTTCAAAGTCATTTGTAACTTACAACAAACTCAACCTTATTGCTGCAGAATGTCAGATTGATCTAAATTAATGTTCGTGACTGTACATCAATTTACCTTAAGAGGACTGTGAAGCCAAAAATGTCCAAAATGCGATAACGTTTATCTTCCCTTGAACGTCGTCCGATTTTTACGATTTTTGAATATGTTGTAGATATTATGAAAAACTAGGTCTGTACGTTTTCCTTTCCAAAAGAAAAAATTGGATAAAAAAAAAAACAAGCGGAAACGTACAGACCTACTTTTTAATATCTACAACATATTCAAAAATTGTGGACATCTGATTAGATTTAGGGGGTGAGAAACGTTATCGCCCGGAGCTAAACTTGTATGGGTTATTTTTGACGGCTACGCGATTTAAGCATCGCTTCACAATCCTCTTAGTTACATATATGAATTAAAATTAAATATGGTACAGAATTACAAACAAGTCTTTTTAGTGTTGTTGGTATTTCTCTAGCTCTGCATACCCCACTCTGGGAATGAAGGCGTGATTTTATTTTTGTATTTATTTATTTGGCTCACCAAAAACGTACAAGGCTATATATTTTGTAAGTTAATGAATAGGGAGGGATCACGTCATCTAACCTGTGCCTCAATAACAAGCGTAATGTTATGTATGTATGAATTAAGTTGTTACTACACTTCTATACTAATATTATACATGTTAAAGTAACTCTGTCTGTTTGTCTGTCCTGGGGAATTACATAGGGTTCTTTTTATCGCGAAAGAATGAACTGTTCCTGAGGGAATAGCGATACATGACTTCTACTTGGAGATAGTCGCGGGAAACAGTTATATAATAATTAAAACATTGCACAAATCGAAGTAGTTCGGGACTAGGGTT
This sequence comes from Acleris holmiana, assembly GCA_949316455.1. Lineage (NCBI taxonomy): Eukaryota > Metazoa > Arthropoda > Insecta > Lepidoptera > Tortricidae > Acleris > Acleris holmiana. The sequence continues at coordinate 3,302,702 of OX438772.1, forward strand.
AGTTGTGTGATATTGCCCCATGATATGTATAAATAATAGTCCATATACCGAGGTGGGACGGCCCCTAATGTGGCCTATTTACTGATAATTGATTTGAATGCGAGTAACAATTGGCAATCCATTTATACAACTTAGTTACGAGTAACACCGCCAGGAACAAAATAAAGCCTCTATAAAAAACTACTTAAATAGGGAACACGTGCCTACACTTCTGGTTTCTTATATCTTTTGGAATTATTTGTGTTTCTAAGTAGCAATATCAAATATATTCTAATTCTAATTTGATCAATGACTCACTCCTGTTACAGTGTATATCGCCAATGTCGAGTTATTTAAAGATAATCCCATGGATATCACACGCGAGGACAATAAATTAAACCATTCAAAAACAACCAAACTAGATACATTCTTCAAAATAGTTTTTGTTTAGCCCGTGTGGTTGCCGGGTTAGAATAGTTCCACTCCATGTCTTCCCGTGGATGTCGTAACTACGGGAAAAAGGGCTTGTAGTATTGTTAGGCGATGGGCTTACAACCTGTCACTAATACACTGGTAAACATCTAAGCCTGCTTGTGCAAAATGTGGTAACAGAATTATCAACACGTGTTTTTGGAGTTGTTGGTATTTCCGTAGCTCTGCTTACCCCACTCTGGGAATGAAGACGTGATGTAATTTATGTATGTATGTAAGTTTTTGTTTATACCCATGTGGCTACACTATACAAGTGTTCAGCAAGACATATAACATGATGGAATAACATTCTTTTGGTAATTTACAGACGTGAATTTACTCGATGGGTCAAATAGTAATGGATGAAAATAGTGGGTACGTGTTCCTAATCGAAACCCTCCCCTCGGACCGGTTTAATGGCACGTGCGCGCGCGCCGTGTCGCCAGGCGGAATCGGATTGATCTGCGCATCAAATTAACATTTGTTACGTGGAATCGCGCAGTTTACACGCGTGTAGAAATAGATGTCTGGTGACGTCGCACGGTAGACACGAGACTTCTACACTATGGTTCATCAAAGTTGAGGATTAGATATCGTGTGGAATGGACATCATGTTATGTTTTTAGTTTTTATTCAATCGAAAAGAAAACTGTTTAAGGAAAAATACATACATACACAACATCACATACACCTTCATTCCCGGAGTGGGGTAGGCAGAGCTACAGAAATACCAACAAGTCTAAAAAGACTTGTTTATAATTCTGTAACCACATTTTGCACAATCAGGCCAAGAAGTTTACTAGTGACAGGTTCCAAGCCCATCGCCTAACAGTACTACAAGCCCTTATTCCCTTAGTCGCCTTTTACGACCTCCACGGGAAGACATCGAGTGGCACAGTTCTAACCCGCCTACCACACGGGGTTTAGGAAAAAAACTCATAAAAAACTGGGATATGAATATGAAACTTGACTGAATCCGCAAACTTCTTATATCATTCGGTAAGGCACTCTCACACATTTTGTACAGTTAGGCCTCTAAGTAGCTGCACATTTTGGCACACGCTACACGTACACGTACTAAAGTAGGTATTAATAATGTTCTGACAGGATAACCTAGTCTCGCCGTTAATTTTTTGACTAATTTAAAAACGGGTCAAGTGCTAGTCGGACTCCCGCACCGAGGGATCTCAGGGATCCGTACTGACTACTGCAGCACAGAGTAGCTATAGGTATTGCTATATTTCTATTCGAATGTTGTCTTTATGTTATTTTTCGTACTGTAAAAATGTTGCGCAAGCCACTTGTCCGATTTTTGGTATTTGTGGGTTTTTCTTTAGGGTTTTTAGGCACTTTAATGATACGCTTATATTTTTACGATACAAGACCAATAAAATACGTTGAAAAAGCGTTCCTGGTATGGGTCTATATTATTATGAAAAGTAATTAATTCGCTATACCTTACGATTCAAAAGTTATGGCTCTGTAACGTGAGGACAGACGGACGGACGAACAGACATTAAAAACAAGTTTATTTTACACTTGTTTAAGAAAATCACGTAACGGCAAGATAACTAAGACAGATGAAGAGAATTACCATTAAAGGTAAGAAGAATCAATGACGGTCGGCAGCGGCCAAAACTATTTCCAGCCAGCATCTGCCGCCGTCACTAATAACAATTTGGCCCTTGTAATATAAAAATCAATGGGCCAGAAATAAATTCGTAGTTAAATCGTGAAATAACTCGTATCCAACCTTGTGACGTGTAATTTTTTATTGCTTTCGCTCACCGACTAGTGTTGCCAAGTTATTAGTCTGTTAGGGTAAATTTCCACCGAAGCTGTACGAGGTAGCGGTGCAGTGTGCGAGGAAAAACCCACCAATACGAGAGCTGCGCTGAGCAAGGGTACGAGTATCAAAATGAAGTATTCCTATTGGTGGGTTTATTGTATGTGTGTATGTAAACCTCTTTATCGCACATAAACAATTACAACAAATATACGAGTATGCACTGTTTTTTTAATGTTAAGTAACATTTAGTATAGATGTGTTGGGTTGGTAATGCATTAAACATGAGATTTATGTAGACTGTGTGCTTGTTTGTCTTCACACACCATAAGAAAGGTAAAAAGAGGCAATGACAGCTAAATATTGTTTATTTTGTTACTGAGTAATGAGAAATAAATAAATAATATTCATTTTTTATATTCACTTTATTTCGTCTATTGATATATAAATAAATAAATCACAGGACATTGTCACACAAATTGACATAGTCCCAAACTAAGCTCTAGGCTTGTACTATGGGTACTAGACAACGATAATCTTACTTATATATGGAAATATATACTTAAATACATAGAAAACATCCAAGACTCAGGAACAAATACTCGTGCTCATCACACAAATATCTGCCCTTACCGGGATTTGAACCCAGGACCCCTAGCTTCGAAGGCAGGGTCACTCCCAACTAGGCTAGCGTGTCGTCAATATGTTTTCAAGTTGCTTGGTTTTAGCAAAGTTTTATGGAGATCGGATGGCGGCGTTTGGGTTATTAAAATGTTTTATTTATATCATTTATCTTCTGTATTACTATAATATAGATATTTTCCACGTATGATTAAACGTGCTTGTAGGAACTATGAAAATGCTTTAGGTATAAATAACTAGTTAATCATAAACGAAAGTATAAAATTCAAGGACCCAGCACAAAGCTGGCAACACCGGTGCGTGGGAAGCGCCGTGTTGCCGGTAGTAAAAAACTTTATTACCCGCGTACACACGCAAAATAAATACGCTGCCTAAACATAGCAACACTCGGTAACTCCCGGTGGGCCGCTAGCGCAAGCAGAGATTGCGTTAGGATTCCTTTTTTACAATCGTTTATGAATAAATAACGGCGCAGTCAAAGGTTTTTTAGGACAACCTGTATCTTACGATCTGCAAACTGACTAAGATAGTAACGACTAGAGGTAAAGAAAAAACTTCGCGTGATAAAGTTTTATCGTCTTGAGATTATAATAATGTAGTTATGGATCAAGCTCTGCGAAAACACCAGTGGATATTTTTAAATTAAGAGGACCCTTACATAAATTGACCTAGTCTTAAATACTTAAGGTCTAGGCTTGTAGTACGGCTATCTACTATAAAAATACTTAATAAAGAGAAATACAAGTACTAAAATACATAGACCACATATCACCAGTGATCGGGGAAACCGGTGCAAAACTTTAACATAACTTTCATTACAGACATGAAAATATTAATATCCTTATACCAAATCCTAGACTCTAGTGGTGGTAGGACCCTGTGCAGGATCCGTCCGGATCGCTACCACCATCTTATCCATTAACCTAACGCCAAGCAACAGTGTTCGGATTGTTATGTTCCGGTGTGGGGATAAGACAACCGGTGACAATACTAGCATAGAGGCATTCCATGTTAGTCCTCAGGGTTGGCAACGCATTTGAGGTCTTAGGATTATAGTCTTGAGAATTCAAATGTCGATGGGTCTCAGATTCCACTTAACATCAGGTGGCCTGAGTGATCGTGTGCCTTCTCCTTATCATAAAAAATCTCTGATATCGAGTTAAATTGAACACTAATCTGCCTACTGCGGGTTGCGGCAATGCGCGTCGCTCCATACTTAATATACACGCGATTAAACACGACGACAAAACCGGCTCGGTCCGTCCTGTTGAGTTTGCTTGTGGTGACTCGCGGCGCGTCGAGGCACGCACACATACAAGCCGCGCGATATACCTTTGTTTGAAGACGAACTAGGCTGTCGTCGTTGTCTTCGTCCTTGTAATGTTGGGATTAAATGACTACATTCATCGTTAGATGGCAGGTAAATTGATATTATGTGTAATTCATACCAAGAAATTAAGCTGGCCTGCGCTTGTAATGACGCAACAGGAATTGGTTGTGTTGTTCCAGTGTTGCCACACAAAGAAACGTTGGTCTTTTATCGTTTTTTTTTATTTTTGCTGTCGCTGATGATTGTGTCGCTACCCTTTTATATTTAAGTTAGTTTGTAAGTCAGGGTCCCTCTGAAAAACTTTTTTTTTTATGTTACGGAGAAGGCACCCGAGCACTCAGGCCACCTGATGGTAAGTGGAATCTGAGACCCATAGACATTTGAATTCTCAAAACTATAATCCTAAGACCTCAAATGCGTTGCCAACCCTGAGGACTAAGATGGAATGCCTCTATGCTAGTAATTCCACTGGTTGTCTTATCCCCACACCGGAACACAACAATGCGAACACTGTTGCTTGGCGGGTGGTTAATGGATAAGATGGTGGTAGCGATCCGGACGGACCCTGCACAGGGTCCTACCACCACTCAAACCTGCGCCAATGCTGAGTACAACGCCATGTTTAATATGTCATTCTAATTGTCGTTTGTTTTAAGTGTATTGTTTGTAAGCGTTGAATAAAAAAATGTCTATTCTATACTATTCTAAATTGTGTCTTAAATGTAACTTACATGGGAAGTATAAGCGAACATGATGAGTGTGTGGGTGACACTACAGTCGTATAGTATAGGTTATTAAAACAGGGTGCTTGTTTGTTTTATTTAAGTCATTACTTGCATTGGCGTATCTTTTTAGAGACATGACTCACTGGTTTTTTTCGTACAATATCGCTGTAACAGGAAACTTATATGCCGGATGTAGGTGTTTGTCGCATTTGCAATTATAAGTTTATTTTGAGAGTATAAAACAGGACAAAGAAACTATTCGCGGATTTTGATGCTGATAATAATGTAACGCGAATTCCTAATATTTGTAACATAATTAATGAACATAACTAATTATTTTGCGGCTTTCGCACTATGTTTTTAAACTTCTCTGCTATGTTTAAAGTTCCAAGTGTAGCTTATCGGAAAGTAAGGCCGCTTCCTGACTTGTCGGTATGCTTGCAGTAAAACACGGAATCGGCAAGGGTTGCTAGGCAACCAGTGGCATCTACCAATCAATGCGCAGCGTATACGCCGCCTGTACGTTTTACTGCACGCATACCGACAAGTCAGGAAGCGGTCAAGTTTAAAATCTACTTGATTTCGAAACTTACCCGAACAGACAGACATGAAAGCGGACTTATCAAATTTTGGTAATGTTTAATTGTGATAGTGTTGTGATTTTTTTGTGATAACATAAACCAAAAGCTAATTTCTCCGTCTTTCTTTCTTTTATTGCTATGTTTTTGTAACGTCTCTGGGCTGGGATTCTACACGGTAATAACGATATCGTCTTTGACGTGTTTCCGTATAACGTCGACGTTTTGATAACTCTTATGTCATTTACAATAATGGCGACTGTGACATGAACGATTCTAAAACACGTCAAATGCGATATCGTTATAACGCAGTGGAATAGAGGATCTGGTATTCGTGATTTCACTCAAATAGGGGCCACAGAAACCAGCGTGTCGTGGCCCACGACACGACTCGTGGGTAGTGGCTCGCCACGGCACAGCATCATGCTGAGTGGTAGCCTATTTGACACTATTTGATACTATCTTACTTCTTTTTTATTTTGTTTTATTTTCATGTTGTATATGTATTGTGTAAAATATTGTCAATAAAATTATTTCTATTTCTATTTTTTTCTAATTTTGATGTTTAAAACAAAGTGGAACTTTTATCCCATAAAGTAAACACAATGGTTCACGTGAGCGTCACAGCAAACGTGAGGAAAAACAAGGATTACACGGACGAAGTCGCGAGCAGAGACTAGTACATCTTAGATTTCAACTCCCTGTACGGAAACTCTCTAAATTCGAAACTGTGAATACATCTCTTTTACTTTTCATTGGAGTCTTAGTCGGCAAAAATACATGCATACATAACATCTCGCCTTCATTCCCATACGAGTAGTAGGGTAGGCAGAGCTACAGAAATACCAACAACTCTAAAGAAACTTGGTGATAATTCTGTAACCACATTTTGGCCAAGTAGGCTAAGATATTTACCATTGTATTAGTGACAGGTTGCAAGCCCATCGCCTAACAGTACTACAAGCCCTTATTCCCTTGGTCGCCTCTTGCGACATCCACGGGAAGACATGGAGTGGCACTATTCTAACCTAGTTGGGAGTGACCCTGCCTCCGAAGCCAGCGGTCCTGGGTTCATATCCCGGTAAGCGCAGATATTTGTGTGATGAGCGTGATTTGTTCCTGAGTCTTGGATGTTTTCTATGTATTTAAGTATGTATTTCTCTATATGTAAAAGTCTACTTATCGTACAAGCCTTGTGTGACATTGTCCCATGATATATATTTTTTTTTAACTTCTTTGCCTAATTTACCTACCTATATCTTGTTGGTTTGTGTACTCTCCAGAATTTCAGAAACTTGACATTGTAGAAACGGACGGACGGACGTGCGGAGGGCATTAGTGTAGGTACATTTTGAATTCAATGCCACCGACTCCAAATTGTACTCGTAGTGTTAAGAGACACGTTCCAAATTGCCAAGGGTAAACTCAAGGTTCGGCCGATGGAGCAACACTCGTTTGCAAATTATGTGGGGTCATTGGGTGATGTAACGGCTACATAATACTTAAGCAGCATACTTACATACACGGTATTAACAGGGTTTTAGGTACACGAGTGCAAGAACATTCAGGGTTAAAACAAGAAACCCTCCAAGCAACAGTGTTCGCATTGTTATGTTCCGGTGTGGGGATAAAACAACCGGTGAAATTACTAGCATAGAGACATTCCATCTTAGTCCTCAGGGTTGGCAACGCATTTGAGGTCTTAGGATTATAGTCTTGAGAATTCAAATGTCTATGGGTCTCAGATTCCACTTACCATCGGGTGGCCTGAGTGCTCGTGTGCCTTCTGTTTATCATAGAGAAAAAAATCTTGACAAAGTAGATGAGAAAAAAGGATAACGAAAAGTTTCAAATAGGTATTTAGCTATTTTTAAACGTACTTTTTAGGGTTCCGTAGCCAAATGGCAAAAAACGGAACCCTTATAGATTCGTCATGTCTGTCCGTCTGTCCGTCCGTATGTCACAGCCACTTTATTCCGTAACTATAAGAGCTATACTGTGGAAACTTGGTAAGTAGATGTATTCGGTGAACCGCATTAAGATTTTCATACAAAAATAGAAAAAAAACAATAAATTTTTGGGGTTCCCCATACTTAGAACTGAAACTCAAAAATTTTTTTTTTATCAAACTCATACGTGTGGGGTATCTATGGATAGGTATTCAAAAATGATATTGAGGTTTCTATTATAATTTTTTTCTAAACTGAATAGTTTGCGCGAGAGACGCTTCCAAAGTGGAAAAATGTGTGTCCCCCCCCCCGTAACTTCTAAAATAAGGGAATGATAAATGTAAAAATAATATATGATGTACATTACCATGCAAACTTCCACCGAAAATTGGTTTGAACGAGATCTAGTAAGTAGTTTTTTTTTTAATACGTCATAAAAACATTGATCAAAGCTACAACGAACTTTTATATTATGTTACTTGCTGCTACGGAACCCTTCATGGGCGAGTCCGACTCGCACTTGGCCGCTTTTTATCTTATAGCTATTCCTTAAAAGGTTAATTTTGAAAAATCTAAGTGTAAACGAGTTTCTTTAGTGTAAAGTGTATGTTTTATTGTATTTAATTATGTGTTTATCTTAATAATTATGAACATCGTTGTCTTGTGCCCATTGTAGGTACAAGCTTTCTGTGGGATAAGTTCAACTTTTGGAAGATCATTCCGTAATTATATTTGATTTCTGTTTAAGGTTGACTGATAGAGAATGCTTGTCGCATTAAATCGGTCTTTTTTAGACTAGTTTAATTTTCTGCATAGTATTTGAGTAAATAAATAAGTAAACTTGTAAAGTTTCGGAACCCCTTCAAAGGAACCCTGACTGCTCGTCGCAGATTTGCGTAACAAAAGCACGTGACACATGCGCAAGCGCCCACTTACTACGAACTATATCGTTACGCAGCGGCATTATGACACGGCTAGTTCATTCCGCCTGAAACCCGTCGAAACAAGACGTTTATTAACAACAATCACACTTTTGTATGAAGGAACCGATGTTCCTCGATGCAGCTATGCAGTTTTATCCGTTGAATTTTACGGGTGCAACAATGGCAGAGAACTATCTTTTCTCCGAATTGTATCTGTTATGTGCGATTTCCTGATAACAAATTGCCGATGTAACTCTCCAACTACCAATCTGTCACTCATATCTCTTTGCTATGAAGTAATAGAAGAATAAACGAGATTTTGAATTTTAATATAGTTTAGTCGGGACTGTTTATGTTAGGATTTATTAAGCATTTCTACGGTTAATGTCATGTTGCGTATCGATAAAAGAGTAGTAGCAGAATCGTCTTATTCACGATTATGTTTTTTTTTTATGTTAAGGAGAAGGCACACGAGCGCTCAGGCCATTTGATGGTAAGTGGAGTCTGAGACCTTCTTCTTTTTTTTTTTTAATTCTCAAGACTATAATCCTAAGACCTCAAATGCGTTGCCTACCCTGAGGACTAAGATGGAATGCCTCAATGCTAGTAATTTCACCGGTTGTCTTATCCCCACACCGGAACACAACAATGCGTACACTGTTGCTTGGCGGGTGGGTAAGACTATTACTTACTAGGTAAATCCTAATAAGTTTAATAGATTATTAGATGCTACTTGACTTTAGACAACGCAGCGGTTATTGCGAGTGGCTTTACATCAGTAAGCTGTGGCACAGTCCCACTGACCCAAATATAAAACCAGCTCAGATTAGACAAAAGACGCAACTATAATTGAGGAAGCTAGCAAATTTATCGGCTGTTTGGCCGCTCGCCACTACAGATTATTGCGTCACGATCTATCCTTGCAAACTTATCCGAGCACCCGGCTAAACCTGGAGCTCTCACCATCACGTACTCATTTCACTAGCGCCGTTAACACATCGGCGTTTTTTTTGGCACTGGTAACTTTGTAAATTTGTATTCTGCGACATTAATATAGGAAACGATTGGATTCAAGGTAAATGGTAAAATGTCTGATTCTGACGTTTTATCGGAAAAAAAGGGACTAGATAATTTGATCTTTAATAGTTATTGATTAAAGTTGATAATCAAATTCGATTACATTAAAATGTCAGTTTCTTTCGGCGTTTCTTTTCAGCGGTGGTCTCCGCTTGGGAAGCGCTGGTATAGATTGTCGACGTGTAATAGTGCCCGTGCGGCCTACTTACTGAATAAATATATTTTATGTATACTAATATTATAAATGTGTCTGTCTGTTTGTTCCGCTTTCACGTTGGTATAAAACTCTGAGCCGATTTAGATGAAATTTGGTATGGAGATAGTTTGAGGGAAACAGATCTTACGATAATTTGGTCTATAATTATTAATTAAAGTTGATAATCGAAATTGATTTCTTCAAAATGTCAAATACTCGTAAATCCAAGTGATGACGTAGTTTTCTTCAGTATCTGCTGATTATTTGTTTTTATTAGAGCGTCGTAAACATTTAAATCAAAGTAAACATTGGTATGAAAGAGAAAGGACTGACGGGAAAACTCGGTTGCAGTTCTTAGAATCTGTGTACCTTGAGTGGAAACTGTATGCGTTCCGCGGTTAATTAAAATACCATGTTTCATTACCTAGTGCTAATATATTAGCATATTTGTCTTATTTACCTGTTGGTACAGATTTATTAAAAATTGGTATGACTTTCACAGACGAAAACAAGATTGCCTTGAAAATTGATTTTGCATTTTACAAGCTTTTTGGCTAATTTTGGTCTATTTACATGTTTTTTTTATGTTTATCAAGGTCTTGTACTATAGTAGTAAAAATAAACCCCGTCCGTCTGTCTATCTGCCCGTCAGTCATAGTCGAAATATTTACTACTAAACGTCATAATCATGATGACAATAAATAAAATAAATAAAAAAACAGCAATTACCATTGTTGTCGTTTGCAATTTAATTGAAATTGGTCATTTATTACCCAACCGTGTTGCAAATTATATATTTATGATTAATACTTTCTCCTCCAAAAAAAAAGAGAGGGCTTATTCCACCTAATTTGTATAATGCCTAATTTACCAATACTCCTAGATTTCTAAAGGATTTAGTGTCAAAATACCTAAATCCCAGAATGCCTAACTTTTTGTCTCATGACACCTTAATTTGAATACGGCTGAATTTTAAAATGTCTTATTCTCATAATGGACAAACTTCACAACAGCTTTATCGCAGGATACCGTATGTTCAAAACAACCAGGTACCAAAATACTTAAATTTTAAATAGGCTAGTTAACTTTCATGTATAATTTGAGCACTTACATTGAAGTGCCAATATTATAAAGATAATGCAAACTATTTAGGCATTTTGAAACTGTCTCATTTTGGTATTCTGGAGTTCTCAGTTTAAGCTATTTTGAAATTTTGTCGTATCTGTGATTCGGCATTTTAAGGACAAGTACATTTCAATATTTAGGCATTTCGGACATGAGACGTTTTAGGTCAAAGTCATTATGACTTTTGTTCATTTTAGGAATGAGGCAAATTGATATTCAGGTATTATCAGCCCATGGCAATTTGAAATTTAGTTAAGTTAGTAAATTAGGTATTATAAAAATTAGGCGGAGTAAGCCTTACTCAAAAATAAATATAAAAAGAAAGCAGTGCAATATTGTATAGTTCGAAAGTATTGAGAGAAAAAAAACATAGTGTTGCGAACAACCAACCTACGTAAGGAACATAAGCACATTCATGTATTATATATTTACTTTGGTACCTATCTACTTCGATTATTGTATCCTTACCTTACACATTTCCACCCTGTATGTTAACTCACACGCATGTAAACGCAGGTCTGGAGCGAGTTGGCGCGGATATCATATCTGCGGCGGTCCCTTTCTAAAAATAACCGAAGTGATCCCGTGAATGGGCGGCGGAATTTCCCTAACCCATTGACCTGCTCGCGCGACGAGAATAGCGGCGCCCGCGCCGCTTGATCTACTCAGCCAGAGTTTACGGGACTAATCATTTTAACCGACTATCCAAAAAAGAGGGTTATATTTTTAAGGTAAAAATTTATATTTTATGTATAGGATCCTATTCGTATAAGTTATTTTCCATCGTTAACCTTTGAGCGATATATACGTATCATGACGTATCGTTATTATGGTATTTATCAAAAGATTGCCTGATTGATTGATTCTATATTTTAACATATTATTATCAGCAAATTCTGATGTTTTAAAAGTACCGCCTACCTAAAAAGCAGGTCATATATTTATTATGTAATTACGTGTTGAGAATATAAAGCAAATTCTGTTCCGCTTCATTTCAATTTCCAGCTTCTCAGTCCTACGAGTATTCCCACATACAACCACTTCGTTATCACTGGTAACATAACAACCGTGTGGTTTTCCTACCTGTTACTACTAGTTTATTACTGGATTATTTATTCCCAATAGTTACCACTGGTAACATATGGGAAATACATCCCAGTAGGTACCACCACTTTCGCCTGCCGCAGCTTTCCGCCACTGTCGCCTTAGTCCGTCCGCCCACGCTGTCGCGCCGTCTGATGTCCGCAGTAACAGAAACGGACAGACTATTCTCCATTTCACAAAGTTGACAGAGACTGATAATTTACGTAATGTTTTTTTAACCATGAATTTGACTAAGAGAATAATTCTGCCTCTGTCTATCTGTCTGTTGCCAATTTGCGGATAGTTAACATTTGTTTGTTCTGCAGTTTTTGCCGAGGTTTTTTGTATGATGAAAATTAGTTTGGTCGTTTAAAAGTTATGAAGATATTAATAGATCTTTTATTTTTATTAAAATAGTACCTACTTTAATGCTACTAAAAGTAGTCTGCGGTCTCAATATGTAGGTAAAATAGCGACCCGTCCTCGCTTCACTTCGGTTTATATAAGTTTTCTGTAACACTGTACATAAACCAGAAATTATTATACATAAAAACCTTGCGTGAAAAATTGTCTAACTGATGGTGAAAACCGCATCAAAGTCCGTTGCGTGGTTTAGGAGTTAGCTGATATACAGCACATATACAGCATTATACTTTGTAAAGATAAAATAAGTTATTTTCAACAAGATATTTTTGACCATCGCTTAACAACTTTTGCTGCCGACTGTACCACATACAAATATATCTACAGAGTACTATTATTCTGTCGTTAACGTGTCAGGTTTTCCGACACTGTTGAAATATGTAACTATTGAAGTATTAGTGTTGTGCTAAGAAATATAACAATAGGAACTTAAAATACACTGGGCAACTGGGCCTTAGTTTTTTGATTTCGCTAACCGTATCCTGTCATTCAACTGCATTTTTTTCCGAAACTGTTAATATTTCAGATTTTATTTCAGGACCATTGTGTAGAACCCAATAGGGTAGTTTAGGTTTTTTCATAAAAATCTTGAAATATTTACAGTCTCTGAAAAAAATGATACCTATGTTTATGAAATGAATCAGTTTGTGAAACATTTTTTGGTGAACCATTAGTGAACATTCGCTAACACACTGTTGACGCTATAACAACTTTTAATGTTTGTTGTATTAGTCATTACTTTTTTAATTATCTATCTTCATCATCAATATGATTAACATGTAGCAAGCTTTAAACGCATGTCTTCTATTCTATTTTATTTTGCAATTAGGTATATCCTTCCTCCAGTTCATCGATAATTTATTACAATAAAAAGCTTTAACTATTTGCTATCCTAATAAATGCCTTTCAATTTACACACGTCAGCAGCCACCAATATCATTCGCAACCCTTCTTCCAAACATCTTCATAGATGTCATACAGCATCTTCCATACATAACCTACATAAAACAAACGAAACCACAATAAAATCCACCCCAACAACAATTGATAAAAATTTCACCATTACATGCCCCAACGCAACCGTCTGTCGAAAGTCGAAAGTCGAAAAACGTTCACCAAAAATCAAAACGCACCAAGTATAAATTTCATCTAACTTCTACTCTCAACTTTGTGGGATCGACTTAAGGTTTATGTTGAAATGTGTTTTGGTTGCGGCGTAGGCCTGTTTATATGTAGGTGTGGGAAATGTCATAAGTGTAGGGAATTAAAATGCAACGCTGTGCGTAATATCTTCATCGGATAGCGCTCGTCGTGGCCCCTAATCCCTAGGCCGTGGAGATATTTTCGCGATGCGTCTATGTGGCCACGAAAACGGCGGCAATCGTTTAAAATTCTAGCCCTAACATGACTGGCACAAGTTTTAGGTTGGATCTCAGTACACTGCATACTCAGTGGTCTCACAGTTAATTAGGCTGGTATTCGTAAGTTTTTATGGCTGTATGTTTGTTGGGTGATAAAATATCTATTGCTGATCTAACCTAAAATATTTTTTGTAGAAAAGCAGATGAAACAAATACATTACTGAATTTCGAACATGACCAGCATCGGTGAGGAGGGTGAGGGGGTAGTTTTGTGAATAAAACGTGATATATATCGCAATAATTTAAATCATACTTTTTTTTAAATCTTTATTTGTTTAAAACGCAGATTAGGAGCTTATGTCACCTGTCTGAATTAGTCACTAACGAGAGGAACGCAGCAACACATTGGAATGAGATCGAGACATCTCCGTATCTAACGTATTGCGTCGTCTCTCTTATTAGTGAATAATTTAGACAGGTGTAATAATAATAAGTTCTATTAGGTGTATATCTTAATATATATAAATCTCGTGTCACAATTTTTGTCCTCAATGGACTCCTAAACCACTTAACCGATTATAATAAAATTTGCACACCATGTGCAGTTCGATCCAACTTGAGAGATAGGATAGTTTAAATCTCAAATTATAGTCGCAATTTTAATTTATTGCTAATTATTTGTCTGTTATTATTTGACAGTCGCAATTATCTCTTAACTCCAAATGATTCTAACAGATGTCGATACCTTTCGACTGGGTTGAGTAAGTAATCAATAGATGGCGCTGCTATGGTAAATCTACGAACGTGTCATATAAGCTACATATAATTATATGTAATTGTCTCAGTGAATGAAAGTGGCGTGGTACTAAAGTGTAATCATATTTATGACTTCGACTGTACCACGTTCCCATACATTTTAGCCCATTGCTCTTTGTACAGATTTTTTTCGTTAATTAGCACAGGTTTTGCTGAAGTGAACTTTGTTCAATAATGACCTCAAAAGTTGGAGCTTAAGTTGGATTTATGAAGATTTGTCATGATTTCTTTCTTCACTACATAGTATAAAACAAAGTCGCTTCCCGCTGTCTGTCCCTATGTATGCTTAAATCTTCAAAACTACGCAACGGATTTTGATGCGGTTTTTTTTAATAGATAGAGTGATTGAAGAGGAAGGTTTATATGTATAATACTTTAATCCAGAGCGAAGCGAGGGCGGGTCGCTAGTATGGATTATATTTGATGAAGCAGTTGCTCACCAGTAGGTGTATCAATGCTCAATTATTAATTCGGTGCTAGTGGTATATGTGAAATTTAGGGTTCCGTATTTCAAAAGGAAAAAACGGAACCATCACTTTGTTGTCCGTCCCTCCGTTCGTCCGTCTATCAAGACCCTTTATCTCGAGATCGCGTAGAGGCATCGAGTTGAAATTAAAACCATATACTCAAATCTATAGTCTCTTGAAGCTGTAAAAAAATAAAACTTCTAAGCTAACTAAAAAAGATACTTTTTAGATATAGATAGATAGATAGATATATTTTTTTTGTTTTTATGTTACACACTAAGTGTAGGCAGCGAAGGATCTGTAATATGGCGATCCTAACACTTTTTTAGAACTCTACATGTTCATCATATTAATTAAATATTTAGTACTTAATCGATATTTTTATGATGTATAGTTAATGTACATTATGAAAATACTAAATTTTCAAATTCGATATCTGTAAATCTTTTATGTTTGTGCTACAACAGAATAAAACATACGTATGCACGTACTTCCTCCAAAACAGCACCAGCGTTTTTCTATTCGGCATCCAACAACGCTGTTCTACTGGCCCCGCTCAAACGAGGAATCGATTCTGCCATAAATCGGTGGGACGACATGTCGCGAATACCATTACAACGCGCTTATTGCGGCCGGGAGTCGAACCCCGGACACGCGCACGAGAATAGAAAACGAGATACACGACATATGTTAATAGGATATGCGGGCGGAGAGATGAACAAGTATAATAATAGGGTACCTAGTATTTTATCGAAACACCTATTACTACACATCGCTAACTCGTGGCATTTAGGTAGCACTTGACAGATTAGTGATGAGACAAGTTTTCTAAGTGTAAGAATAAATTAATATTACCTACAGTCAAGTTCAAAAGTATGTATACACTTTAGTACCTTGTCTATTTAACGTCATGTTTAAACTGCCATATGAAATTATCCAAGCGATTAAAGTGACAAGGTACTAAAGTGTATACATACTTTTGAACCTGACTGTACATGACGAAGTAGGTTTGATCACTGGTTTAAAAACATCAATGTCAATGTCAATAAAATTATTATTAATTTTCTCGTAAAAATTATTACGAGACGTATCGCGAAACATATATTTTTTCCAAATAATGGAGGAAATCAGTAGAGAGCATTCAGAACTCCTACTACAAGGTGACAAGGTAAAATGCACCCGTTGCGATGTTTAGCTCAGGCGCGCAAGTTATTTGTCTTTTGGTATTTTTAGCCTAGTGTTATATATTGTAAAATAAGTGATATGAATAAATATTTATTATTTATTTATTTATAGTTTGCAAGATATTATGAACAAGCTCTTGAAAACGAAAAAGCTCGTCACAGAATCATTTGCTTTAGAAGATTTAGTTTTAAATTTAAAGGAGCTTGAAATAAAGGACGGCAAGTGTCTTTGTACTAAATGACAATTATACTTGAAATCTAAAAAATATAATTTATTAAAACATTTCTACTCAGACACTCCTAAAAATAAAATCATGCCAACATTGTCAGTATTGTCACATCACTAGTTAGATAGAAACTGTCAAGTGCTACCTAAATGCCACGAGTTAGCGATGCGTAAGTACCTATTACCTATGACCAATGATCCGCGACCGGTAGCATTTTATGTCACATTCACGTCAAACGTAATGTTTTTTTTTATGGGTAAAGGTGGCAGTCGAGCAAGCGGGTCATCTGATGGTAAGTGATCACCGCGACCCATAAACATCCGCAACACCAGAGGAATCGCAAGTGCGCTGCCGACCTTTGTCTAATATGGATGAGTCTGTGTTGTTTAAAATAAAGACATACATACCACGCCTTTATTCCCAGAGTGGGGTAGGCAGAGCTACAGAAATACCAAAAACTCTAAAAAGACTTGTTGATAATTCTATAACCACATTTTGCACAATCAGGCCAAGAAGTTTACTAGTGTATTAGTGACAGGTTGCAAGCCCATCGCCTAACAGTACTACAAGCGCTTATTCCCTTAGTCACCTCTTACGACATCCCCGGGAAGACATGGATGGAGTGGCACTATTCTAACCCGGCAACCACACAGGGAAAATAAAAAAATGTACTTTAAACTCTCACTGAATTTAATTTGTTCTCTACGTGTGATGTTGTCAATCGATTCCGTTTAACATTGATAGGTACCTAATATATTTATATAACGAGAATCCTTTGACCTTTGTAAATCAAAAGATGTGAGAAGTGCGTAGTTGTAAAGCGATATTTTCATCGATATCAAGCTTCTAACAAATTCGTAATTTTTAATGCATAAATTGTGCACTAAATGTGAGTCATATCCATGTTATAATTTCTTCGAAGAATTGCTACCGGTCACCTATCATTACCTATCACTTATTAAGGCAGATACAGATATTTGTGTGAGCACGAGAATTTTTTCCTGAGTCTTGGATATTTTGTATTTAAGTATATATTTCTTTATATATAAGTAAGTTCATCGTTGGTTAGTTCCCATAGCTTACGCAAGTCAATTCATGTGATCTTGACCCGTGATATTTGTTTATTTACTTGCAAAAACCGGGCAAGAGCATGTCGGACCATGCTCAGTGTAGGGTCCCGAAACCATTAAGTACCTACTACAAAAATAAAAATCAACAAGTAATAGGGTGTTACGTGTAGGGGAGGTACCCTAAAAATATATTTATCTTTATATTTTATTGTACCACTATGTTGGCGTAACTAATATGCATATTCATGCCAAATTACAGCTTTCTAGTACTAAGAGGCTCTGCGCTAGGGTGCGGACGGACGGATATAGGTCTGTCAAAAATATTGTGGGTTTATGCTAATAATGTTTTGATCAAGGGATCCGATTATTAAATATTAAGTAGTAACTAAAGCTCAAAGTTGATTTTTTTTTGCGGTATAGAACCATCAGTGCGCGAGTCCGGCTCGCACTTGACCGGTTTTTTATCAAAGGCAGACAAAAATATTGTTTTTATATTTAAATGTGCGTAGGCGCAGCCGGTAAGTGATAATTATCGAGTGAGATATCACCTGTTTCTTTTGTTATACAAATAGACCGCATTTCACGGGCAACGGACAATACAGATGCATTTTAGTGACGTGCGGTATTAATAAATTAGTTTTTTCTCGTGACCACATCCTATATTTTGTAAAATAAACGAGTCTTTTTTTTAAAAACCATTGTCGATGCAATTTGGCACTGGGGTATTAGTTAACAATGCATTTTATTGTAATTGCTCTAAAATTGCTGAGCGCGAGTCGATTTCGAATAGAGGGTTCTATTATTTATGAAGGAAAAAATAAATACGAAAAGTTTTTATAAAATTATTTTTCTTGATTCAGTTCCTAGATCGACTAGTAATTGGCTTCTGAGATTTAGTTATTGTGAAATATGAAAATTTGAAGTTAACCCGTAAAGGATCGTAACCACCATCTTATCCTACCGCCGCTTAAGCAGCGCTGTTGGCATTATTGTGTTCCGCGCGATGTGGAGATAACATAGACGTTCAAATTAGCATGCAGGCATTCGAAGAAAAGAAATAAAGAACAACATTTACATACATACACACACATAAAGTCACGCCTTTATTCCCAGAGCGGGGTAGGCAGAGCTACAGAATTACCAACAACTCTAAAAAAACTTGTTGATAATTCTGTAACCACATTTTGCACAATCAGGCTAAGATGTTTACCAGTGTATTAGTGACAGGTTGTAAGCCCATCGCCTAACAGTACTACAAGCCCTTATTCCCTGAGTCGCCTCTTACGACATCCACGGGAAGACATGGAGTGGCACTATTCTAACCCGGCAACCACACGGAAACAACATTTATTCACAAAAAAAAACACAAATAACCTTAAAAAAAGGAAAAGGGATGTCATGTACTTACATCGTGCTAATTGTTGCGAAAACGGGTTTACCTTCGTTTCACCAAAAAACGTTTTGCCAATCATTTCTCAAACTGCTTTATTTCCGAAACTGTAAAAATTTCAGAATTTTTATAAAACTAACCTAACCTAACCTAAAGGGTACACGATGGTACTGAAATATTCAAAGTTTCGGAAAGCAGTCTGGTCAAATGATATATTTTGGAAATGAATCAGTTTGGCAAAAAGTTCTTTGGGAAATGAACGGCTCCCGCGGAAACGGTCTCGACTCAGCATGTTGGCTGCATCCATCCTAGTCCTCAGGGTTGACAATGCATTTGCATTCTTAGGTTTGTAGTCTTGAGATTGAAGTTATCAGGTGGCCTGGGTTCTCGTTTGGCTTCTCTTTGCCATTCAAAAGGCCTCTTGTACAATATAATAATGGCTAGTATATGCCAGTTCTCAATCGAAAAACACATGATCACGGCTCTACCATAGGAACGTAAAAGTGCCACATAAGTATTGAGTATGCATCCGCTCGAACCCATCCATGTAAAATACATATCCATACTTCCATTTTAATATTATAAATGCGAAAGTGTGATTGTTTGCTTGACCTTCTTTCACGGCAGCCGCTGAAACGATTTCGATCAAATTTAGTATGGAGATAGCTAAGGCCCCGGACATAGCGCACTTTAGAATTATAGTGACCTAATTCAAACATTTTCAGCTTTCGATTTCGAGTTATAAATTTAGTACTATAGAGACCTAAGTTGAAATTCTAAATATTTGGATTAGGTCACTATAATTCTAAAGATGCGATAGGACACTTTATATCCTGGAAAATTGAAAAGTCCCTGAGGGAATGGCGATAAACGATCTCTACGCGAACGGAGTCGCGGGCAATATATATATATCCATATCTTGAGTAATGGACATTCCTGCGCCAAACGCGCGATTTTCTGTCATTTTCCTTAAAATCTTTCAAACGGAACACAACATGAAAAAGTATGTACTTACGTCAGTTTTATAAAGGGGATTTTTTGATTTTTTTGCAAAAAAACTGCAAATTCAAGTCTTTTCATTGTCATGTATAAAACGGAGCATTTTTTTCATATCGTGCTTTGAAGATATCAAGGCACTTGTTTATAGTCATTTGAGATTAGAATAAAATGAGAAGGATACAGTATGTACGGGGGCCTTGTAATTAGCTACACTCGAGAGCTTTGTCACTTTAACGTGATGTTTGAACTGCTTCACTAAGCTTTTAAACGCGTGAAAGCGACATGATACAAAAGTGAATAACTACAGCCAAAAGCAAAAAACATCGCCACCTAAAGATCTCCATTCCACATTTGCCATTTCGTCATTTCGTTAACGTGTTTTACATCCAGGATTGACAGACCAGCTGATTGCCAACTTTTTTTGGCGTGTACTCAACCAAACCAGACGGTCATCGCTCTACCTGCGGAGGACGGGTCCCTTTGTTGTCTGAGAGACGCGAAACAAGGGACCGAAGGGTTCCAAAGCCCTCCTTACTAGTTCCTAAGTATCCCGCTACTAATAATCACACTTGTATTATTATAACTCTTTTGAGGATTGCGAAGCGAAGCTTGAAAACGCGTAGCTGTCGAAAAAAAACCATACAAATTTTGCTCCAGGTGGGAATGTTTTTCACCCCCTAAATCAATTCTCATTCCCACTATTTTGAATATAGCTGTTATGAGAAACTAGATTTGTACGGTCCGTTTGTTTGTTTTTAGCGTTCAGTTTTCGAAGGGTGTCAGACAGGATCCTATTAGTAAGCCTACGGTGTCTGTCTTTCTTTTGAACTGTAACCGATAGGGGATGGAACTTCCAGAATACCCTATATGTTATTACGGCGTATTAACTAAAAAGGACAATGAGATGTGGCTACAGAATTATAAACAAGTTTTAAGTTGTTGGTATTTCTGTACCGTTGCCTACCCCACTCTGGGAATGAAGGCGTGATTTATGTTTGTATGTATATACTAGAAAGAAACGTTTTTTCAACGTGTTTTCTTTGTTGTATCGTAAAAATGGTAAAGCTGGGATGGTACTAACCCTAAAGAAAACCAACAAATTTAATACTCAAATATAATCTATCTAATCGAATACCTTTAAACGAGCAATTCTTGGAAATATGTACTTATATATCTGTATTATATTATAATACTTATATATGTATAATCTAAATATCGGACACGGCGCCAACGATTTTAATGAAAATTGCGGAATTGGGTCAAAAAATCGATCTGTCAAGTCGTCATCTTCGGGAAAATTCGAGTTCCGCTGAAAAATCGGGTTCCGAGGTATTTCACATATATAGACGACCCTATACAATTTCGCGTTTTAAATGTCGTCTACATACACCCGAGTAGAGCTCGGTCGCCCAGAGGCCCTAACCAAGATGTGTTCGCTAACTAGCGTTTCTATTCGTTTGGTTTTTAAACCAATCGCGTCACTGGTAGATCACGTGACTTCTCGTGTGACGTGATCGCGTTGGCTTAAAAATAAATCGAATAGAAACGCAAGTTAGCGAACGCATCTTGGCTACGGTCTCTGCTAGGTAATCCTTATTTGGTACAGACATAACGCCACAGTACGCAATCCTCGGTGCGTGAGTCTGACTCACACTTGACCGGTCTTTTATTACTCTCAATGAGTATTGAACTTGTACTCTACGGTCCATCGGCTACACGAATCGAATAACCCTAAGGCAATTGGCCCTAACTCTATAATAAGATGACAACTCAGCCATGAAGCGCCTTTGTCCTTCTCTGTTGTTAAATTAAAAAGTTTTTGTTGTCTGCAGAATCCGACCATAATGCGGAAAATCTTCTTGATTTTCTATTTTTATCGCGCATGATGGATTTTAAGGTAGTGTCAATAGTCATGCTGATAGTAGGTAATGTTTTTTCTCATGGTATTGTTTCCCGCGGCTGCGTCCGCGTAGAAGTCGTTTAACGCCATTTCCTCAGAAACCATGTAATATTTCCGGATAAAAAGCAGCCTATGTCCTATTCTAGACTATAATCTATCTGTGTGCTAAATTTCATCCAGAACCATTGACCCGTTCTGGCGTCATTGAGTAACAAATATCCATCCAAACTTACACATTTATAATTTTAGTAGGATTAGTAAGATGATGAACTGGGCCTCAATTCTATATTGTTTTTTCCCCTATTGTAAACATTATGTTACCTCTGATTATTTAGCAGTAAAGGCGGCCGAAATGTTATAAAATAAAGCTAATAGCTGCAAATAATAAACAAATGACGTAACAACCATGATAACTAACACCTTTAGTCCCAAGTCAGTCAAGCCGGTAGTCCGAAATCTGTGAAGAAATTACTAAAACGTATGACACGATAATCAGTGTTCTAAAACAATGAACTGACAGGCATATATCGATGGACGGGCTGTTAGGGCCATATACTCCTATGTACATGATCTATGTCGATGCAAATAATATTTGCAGACATTATGTCCTGTAATTGTTTATGTGTAATATTAAATAGTTTACTTAGGTAAGTACTCATCTTGGCTGAGACGCTCGCCACAAGATGAAGACTGAGAAACCAGGTTTTTTCTAACCAGCTCGTCTGAAACGCCATACATTAAAAAAACTTTTTTTTTTTCCTCGAACAGAATCGATACTATTTCGGTATTCATTAACATGCATAAAAATCTGAATTGAGGTTCATTGATGCGGTTTAGGAGTAAATGTAAAAAAAACATACAGAATGCAATACACTAAGTTTTGACCCGTTTATTGAGAATTTATATAGAATCAAAACTTGTTAAATTGTACAACTTATTTTAGGGATAGATTGTTTTTTTGGGAATCCTTACTTTATTTATGTATGTAATATTGTATGTAATTCAATGACATTGGCTTAAATATAGTAATTTCTGAAATAAATCAAAACAAATTAAGGTCCGTATATTTTAAACATGGAACAACAGCTGTGACGTCATTCCCTATCGTCAATTTTGTATAGTGTTTTGGCAGGGGGTCTGAACCATGACATTTTATAGCTTCTTATCTTATGAAAAAATAACTCGACAATTGTTTCGCGTATACAGTAGTATTTCTCTTTCAAAGCGTTTTCCAGAGGGCGTAAGAAATAAATACGCATGTTTCTGTTTCGCTCGCTAATTGTTCGCACTACCCACCACCACCCTATTCTCGTGTTTCCTCCTAACGGTCCTAACCTAATAGTTTTTTAGTTGCATTTTCACTTGCTCAGCTTCAACTTTCAAGCCATCCAAGTGCAGGCAGAATCAAATACTAAAAAACCGGCCAAGTGCATGTCGGACCACGCACAGTGAAGGGTTCCGTAGCTGGGATGAACGATCATGGTTGAAATTCATTTTTTTTTTTTATCTCAAAAACTACACAGCGTATCGTGTTCAAAACAGTTTTGGTTGGAAGTATTTCGTATATTCTACTACTGTAATTTTTATTAGAATGTTCTATTTAACAGTTCAAAAGCTACCCACCCGGACAGAATTTTTACGACTTTAGAAGCGTATATCTCGCCAACTGTTCACTTACGTAAAAAAGTCACTTAAAAACCTCCGTATCATTTTGGAAGCCCTATCTAAAAATACCCAACACGCTGATGTAACTCAAAAAAAAATCTTTCCTCCCCTAGTTACATGTATGGAGTGCCACCCCTAAATATATATTTTTTCAATTTTACTACATCATTGTATAGCGGTTCATAGAATTCATCTATACTCTAAATTTCATTTATATAGTGCCAATAGGCTCTGAGTAAAATTTCTGTGACATACAGACAGACGGACAGATGGACATGACGAAATTATAAGGGTTCCGTTTTTGCCATTCGGCTCCGGAACCCTAAAAACCATGTTAATTCCAGCGGTAATAATCATAACGCTTGTGAATCGATTTCGCTCCGAACGAGCGTTTACGGGCAAAGTACCTGAACCAAATTAACCGGTATTTCTCGAACCAAAAAATCTAAATCAAAATATTTATTCGCTGAATACAACTCGTAGTTGGTGACACTGTTCCCAAGATAGTCAAACCATAGAAAACTGTCATTTTTGACGCATCCTGAGACGAGCAAACAAGTAAAAAAAGTAGTGAAAAATACCTTAAAAGGAATACTTTTGGAAAGGTTGCCGTAGGTAAACTTTACAAAGGTATCCTTTCTTCCTCTTTTTCAATAATATTAAAATGTATACTTACTTAATTGATTTATAATTTAGGTGCATGCATAGCAGAAAATGTAATGTGAGCGCGATCTCGCCAACAAACTGTTTTGTCAGTTTGGCGGGTTAATTTGTAATGTTTACTTGTTATGCACGCTTTGAAACAATACAAAAAAGCGGCCAAGTGCGAGTCGGACTCGCCCATGAAGGGTTCCGTAGCAGCAAGTAACATAATATAAAAGTTCGTTGTAGCTTTGATCAATGTTTTTATGACGTATTAAAAAAAAACTACTTACTAGATCTCGTTCAAACAAACTTTCGGTGGATGTTTGCATGGTGTACATCATATATTTTTTTTAGTTCTATCATTCTCTTATTTTAGAAGTTACAGGGGGGGGACACACATTTCAACACTTTGGAAGTGTCTCTCGCGCAAACTGTTCAGTTTAGAAAAAAAATATGTTGGTAATCTCAATATCATTTTTGAAGACCTATCCATAGATACCCCACAAGTATGGGTTTAATGTAAAAAAAAAAATTGAGTTTCTGTGGGGGCGTCCATAAATTACGTGAGATGTTTAAGGGGGGGAGGGGGTCGAGTCAAATCTCATCTATTCTTACGTTGGAGAGAGGGGGGGTCTCGGCAAATATCACGCAATTTTTTTTCTGATTGAAACAAAAAAAATATATCGCCCTGCTAGATCAAAACAGCATCAACTCAAAATAAAACTGTATTTTAAAATCAACTTTAATACCAATGTGTTTGGACTTGAAACAAATCTAACAGTTTTTTCGAGTTGATACTGTTTTGATCTAGCAGTGCGATATACTATCGGTCCATTTAATCCAGATTGTGCAAGCATAACATTTAATCTCAAGCGTAATCGTAATACGATTAAGATCATTCACTAATTCGTTCGAAAGAAAATAATTTAATTCATACTTCAACGTTATACATCTGCTGACTGTCAAACCACCTTATTTGTTTTATACCAAATAGCTCAATTTAATCTGAATCCAACGCGTTTACGTAAGAATTTCACATTTTGAAAAATCTCACGTGAGATTGGGGGATAGGGGAGGGGGTTGAATGAAATCTCACGACATCTCATCAGGGGGGGAGGGAGGGACAGAAAATTAAAAAAAACACCTCACGTAATTTATGGACGCCCCCTGTTCTAAGTATGGGGAACCCCCAAAATTTGTTTTTTTTTTCTATTTTTGTATGAAAATCTTAATGCGGTTCACAGAATACATCTACTTACCAAGTTTCAACAGTGTACCTAGTTCTTATAGTTTCGGAAAAAAGTGACTGTGACATACGGACGGACAGATAGACAGACATGACGAATCTATAAGGGTTCCGTTTTTTGCCATTTGGCTACGGAACCCTAAAAAAGAGCGTTACAGTCGAGATCAGTGCAATGGCCCCTAATCTGCGGTTCAATTGGTGCCCTTTACTGCATACCTTCCACTAGAGTGATTTTCTTGTTAAAATCACAACGTAGACGTAAACCGACATAATCCCTACGCTTCAAAGTTGTCGGAAGAACTTTCGAAATTCTTTTACTTGAGCGTAATAATCAGGTGTTAGCCGTGAACATCAATTTTGTACTTTTTACATGAAATGTACCAACTCCCTCAACATTAACATACAATTTTAAATTCTAGTGTACTGTAATTGTGGATGAAAGTTGGTTGGATCTTGCTTGGTGTTACGACGGTATGGCTGGCTCTTGATTCAGTTCGGCAGACGGCGCCCTTCGGAGTCCCGTCTGCCTTAAACGACCTCCGCCCTTCGTCACAGATCAACGCCGGGAGAGGGGCGGTTTTTTTATTATATTATATGTAACAAAACAGGTTGTACACTGTTTTACAGAAACTCATTTCATAGAATGTGTCACTTCGCTGAATTTTCATTTCATAAAAAGCTAATTTCTGCTGTAGCATGTTTTCAGATTATTTTTAGTGGACACGGTCTAACCTAACCCAACCTACGTAACTCATGCTTAAGATAATTTGAAAACATTAAGGTTTCAGAAATTAGCTTTCTATATAATGAAAATTCTGCGAAGTGATATATTTATTCTTGTATGAAATGAATTACTGTAAAACAAGGCGACACCTAGTAAATCAATTTAGGTATATGTACAGTCGACTACAGCAAATTGAAACAATTATGCTGATGGAGTTTTTTTTTTTCAAAGTTAAAAAGGGTTTTTTTGAGGCGAATGACAAAGTGTCTTAGAGTTAAATTATTTTTGCACTTCATAAATAAACCGACCGATAAATGTAGTACAAAATTGTCGATCTTAGTAACATTTTCATTTGATACAGCTATACCTACTTTGGCAGAATTTATACTAGTAT
The DNA here is from genome assembly GCA_949316455.1 of Acleris holmiana. Taxonomy (NCBI): domain Eukaryota; kingdom Metazoa; phylum Arthropoda; class Insecta; order Lepidoptera; family Tortricidae; genus Acleris; species Acleris holmiana. Next base: position 3,329,077 of record OX438772.1, read on the forward strand.
TCTACACAATACATTATTAATCCAGCTGCATGTAACTGGGCCTCTACTCTACTGGGCTAAAACTATATTGCCTTTGACGTGTTTGCGTATTGTAACTCAGTAGAATAGAGGCCCTGAATGTGATATAACCGTAGGCTTGACTAAATAGAATAATTTAACATCACAAGGTTACGAACATGCCAGTAAGTTACCAGTTAGTTATGGCCCCCCAGTGGACTACGTGTCGGAATAGGGAGTGTACTCTTACAGGTGCCCGCGGAATTATGGTTGTATGTTTATCTTAATTGATGGCTTTGTTGCTTTAACAGGTGTATTTCACTAATTTCGAGTTTTAGAAAATTATCATGGACTTATAGGCAAAGTCAATTGCGAGGACAATTTTATTGTTCGGTAAAAGAGTATTTACTCTGGTGGACTAAACATTAGCACATGAGGTTGGCTCCACGCGCTTCTGTCAACTCAAGGTTGTGTTTAACGATATAGATAAACGTGGATAAAACATCACATTGTCACTTTCTGACTAACATGTTAGTGCGAGGGTGACGGATGCTTTATCCACCGCGATAAAGGCGACCATAGTACGGGTCACATTTATCTTGAAGTTCAAAGTACTAATACTAGAACAAAATCACTTTGCAGTGAAAGCCCAAGTATTAAAGTACCCCTCAAATATGACACCTATTCTGTTGTGGTTACCGAAATATGAAAAATTTTTGGTCTGGGCGTTCAGGAGTTTATTAATTTGTTCTAATATTAGGACACTGGGTCTTTTTCGGAAGTATTCTCTTTCCAACCGGGCTGCAGGAGGTTAAACAGGCAACTCTAAAGTTACCTACTGTTCTAGCGATTTGCAAGGGTTTTGTATGAATAATGTAAAACATTTCTCACCTACTTTTTATATAGATACACTCCTGTGTATGAAAGTATCAAGCTCGCAATTTTAAATTGTATGACTATGAATTTAAAACGACTATATTACTGGACTTTTAAAACTAAACACTGTTAAAATTGTACCTACTTTTAGTAAGGGGTTTTTTTTAACTTAATTACCTACACTAATGGTGAAAGAAAAGCATGAGGACATTGCATATTCGAACAGCCAGTGGCGTAGCGTGGAAATCTAGACCTGGGCAAAGTCGCATCAGCGAGGCCCTTTTCTTACTATTTAGTTCATGGCGTTGAGACTTAGTCATCCACAAGGGGGCTCTTGCGAGGCCCCATCGAGGCTGTGGGCGGTGGGCCGCTTCGCCCACGCTTATTTATGCTACTGGGAACAGCTGAGTGTGTGAGACGGGTAAGACGAAAGCTCAGGCTCAAAGTATTACCCAAAAGAGCCAATCTTTCCATGACAGTGTCGCCTCTATTCGACCTTTACTCATTCCTCGCGGAATCCCGTGCGCTCAGTGCTCGTGCACCGAGCCGTCCTTAGAGGAACCGTCCCGGACGACTCGGCGAATAATTGCTTGATGTTTCGCGGATTTGGACAGATTCCCCGAATCTTGTCTAGGTTTATTCGGAATGATATTTGATTTAGTTACGCTAACAGTCTGAGAGTAGTAGCAATATTTTAATGAGTCTTTATATCAATAGAACTTCAAGGTTTTACAAGAATCACTCCCTTTTTAGGGTTCCGGAGCCGAATGGCAAAAACGGAACCCTTATAATTTCGTCATGTCCGTCTGTCTGTCTGTCCGTCTGTCCGTCCGTCCGTCCGTCTGTATGTCACAGCCATTTTACTCGGAGCCTATTGGCACTATTAAATGAAATTTGGAGGATAGATGTATTCTATGAACCGCTATACAATGATGTATTAAAATTGAAAAAAAAAATATTTAGGGGTGGCACTCCATACATGTAGCTAGGAGACGAAAAAAGTTTTTTTTGAGTTACATCAGCGTGTAGGGTATTTTTACATAGGGCTTCCAAAATGATACAGAGGTTTTTAAATAAGTGCTATATTACGTAAGTGAACAGTTGGCGAGATATACGCTTCTAAAGTCGTAAAAAATCTGTCCGGGTGGGTAGCTTTTGAACTGTTAAATAGAACATTCTAATAAAAATTACAGTAGTAGAACATACGAAATACTTCCAACCAAAATTGTTTTGAACACGATACGCTGTGTAGTTTTTGAGATTTTAATAAAAAAAAAAAAATTCAACCATGAACGTTCATCCCAGCTACGGAACCCTTCACTGTGCGTGGTCCGACATGCACTTGGTCGGATTTTTCAATTAAAGCCTTTTATCGTAATTTATTGTGTGATGTTTTTAATAACACGGTACTTGTATTTTTTACTACACTATAAATTACAGAACGTAGCACTTCACTGTAGGTGACACACTGAAAATCAAAAACACGGTTCCCGTTACCCAGACAATATCACATCACATGCCATGCCACAAACTCCAAAAATCTAAACCCACTCCATTTTAAATTGGACCGTAAAACCTTTTCATAGACTCCTCTCTCCAGCGGATTTTTTCGTAGTTGAAACCGTTTTGTTTTGAGGTGTCAGGTCAAACTATAACAATTGATATGTGTACCATTACAATGGTAACTAGAGCCACTTCAAGTCGCCGCCGCGTCGCGTTACAGAATATTTACTTACGTGTGAACTAGATAAATGAAATAAATACATACGTTTAGGCTGCGGGCAGCGGCGTGTTACATACAGTCGCGGACGCAAGGGTTCATTATAGATGGTAGATTACTTTTATTAGGTTATACAGGGCCTCTATTCAGGTGCGTTAAAACGATATCGTGTTTGACACGTTTAAAAATCGTTTATGTCACAGTCGCCATTATTGTAAATGACATAAGAGTTATCAAAACGTTGACAATACGGAAACACATCAAATACGATATCGTTATAACGCAATTGAATAGAGGCCCTGGGCTTCTATTCAACTGCGTTATAACTATAACGATATCGTTTTTGACCTGTTTCCGTATTGTCGTAACGAGTCAAACACGATATTGTTTTAACGCACCTGAATATAGGCCCTGGTCAGCAATCTAAACGGCCAGAGAGGCTAGAAGCTAGGAAGAGGCGTAACGCTAACATGAGAGAGAACTTTGTTTTGTGGCTTTTGACATTTGTGTTGCCATGCCACTCTGATTTCGCCAATGTCAGGTTTAAGGACGACACGCGTTTACAGAGAAAGTGAACCGTTTTGAAAAGAGAAACTAAAATAAAGTATATTTAGGTTACGTATACACACAAAACAAAATTTACATTCGCCAAAGTGGACTATTCACAAGAGTTCAAAAGTGGATGTTTTCCTTGCGCTTGCTTTATTTGTTTTACTGTCTTTATCTATATTTATTTCATTCTATTTTTTAGTATTTCAATTGTTTAATTATCACGCACGGTTGATGAGATTCAGCCTGGTGCCAGGTGGACAGACAGACGGACGGACGTACAGTGGAGTCTTAGTCATAGGGTCCCGTTTTACCCTTTTGGGTACGGAACCCTAAAAACAATTACTATTCCGTTCAGTGTTTTTATTTTATCCTTGTGCAATGCGTACACAACAATACGCCCGTTTAAAAAAAAACAATTACTATTCTGTTTAGTGTTTTTTATAAGAACGCATACGCGTGAGGCCATGCGTATTCAAATCGTAACGTCCGTTAAAAAAACAATACTATTGTCTTTAGAAATTTATTTGATCCTTGTGCCATATCGTCGTCTTACTTACTCAAACTCATATCTGCATATTTTGTTTGCCGTTGGTAAACTTATTGCCTCTAAGTATATATTAGCCTTTACTGTATTGGCTTTGCTTTGTTTTTGTAATTGGTTTATCAAGTTAGTAAAATGGTTACCAAGTGATCCTAATCACAACGATTTACTTATTTATAGAAATACGAAGTAATAATAAAATTAAGTTAAGCAGTGATCTCTGATTACGAGTAGGTCAGCACTAGTATTTGATATTATAAGCGTATTATTTCACATCAGTATATTATACAAGTCAATTTATAAGTAATACCTATATTCGAATTGGAGGTATTATTGTCATCGCTTTTGCTTTTATCGCTATGTATACTCTATTTACAGTATTAAATACCTGTATTCAATACCGCTATTCATTACACCAGATAAGTAAGATGTAAATTAGACTGTAATTAATTGTAATTTCAGACTTGTCTAAGGCGTGTCTGAGGTTTTTGTAATAACACCGAAAACATTTACAGAAACAAATAAACGAGTATATTGACACTGACAGGTATTACGGGTTATGGTTAATATACTTGAATACCGGTATTCATTATACCGATAGTCAGAACTTTAGCAATATACATAGCGAAAGGTAATTATAACCGGTTATACCTTATTTAAAACCGGTAGTCAAAATACCGGTAAAGATCACTGCTTTAAACTACAAATTCCATACACAATTAAAAAATATGATGTAATAAGAGATGCAACCCGTGCAATTATTAAAATGAAGATCTTAAAGGATAATTCCAAAAACATAAATAATATTAAAATAGTGTAACGAAAACATTCAAACCGCATTCAGCCGTTTTTAAAGTTTTCTCTTCGATTTGTTTATCCTAGCGTATTCTCAAACGTACAATGTACATAAACATAATTATGTTTCGCGATTCCCATAATTTTGCCCGTTGCGCGTACACTCGTAGTAAATTGCATGTAATCGCAACGAACAGGTGCCTCATCGTGTGTGTGTGTAGAACGCCCGGACGAGCGTCGCGCGTGGGCATTCGGTGTGACATACGGACCGATTCTACAACTTTATTGGCAACTAGTTTTTTGTGCGATATTTTGATTTTTTAGTGTAACCTGTGTTTGGTTCCCTCCAAATTTCAATTCCCTAAGTTCAGTGGTTTATACCTTCTCATACTCAATTTATTTATAATATCAAATATTATATCATACACATATTTGTCACGCCTTCATTCCTAGAGTGGGGTAGGCAGAACTATAGAATACCAACAAGTCTAAACTTGTTGATAATTCTGTAACCACATTTTGGACAATCAGGCTAAGACGTTTACCAGTGCATTAGTGACACGTTGTAAGCCTATCGCCTAACAGCACTACAAGCCCTTATTCCCTTAGTCGCCTCTTACGACATCCACGGGAAGACACGGAGTGGCACTATTCTAACCCGGCAACCAGACGGGTATTATTCATCAAGTTATTATTTAACGCAATGACTGGTTACCTATGTACTATAATACAATACAATACAATACAAATACTCTTTATTGAACATGGTATACAAAATACAAAGTATAATGGGGTATGTGTCAGAGGCAAACAAGTTCTTTTTGTACAGTCGACGTCATAAATATGTTTAAACTTTAGTACCTTGTCACTTTCATTCACTGAGACAATTACATATATTATATATATATGCGATCCTGGGTCCTCTGCTTTTTATACTCTATAGCAGTGATATTGTTTCAATTGTCTCAGTGAATGAAAGTGACAAGGTACTAAAGTGTAAACATATTTATGACGTCGACTGTACATTATTCACTACCTAACTAATAAAAATAATTATCTTTTTTTTTAAGGCTAAAGAGCTTAAACGCTACATTGTCTTTTCTATGACACAGCTAGTGCTACACTATAAAAAAAACAATCGTTCCAGCGGTCTTTGTGTAATCGGCAAACATACATCGGAATTCAAATGTCTATGGGTCTCAGATTTCACTTACCATCAGGTGGCCTGAGTGCTCGTGTGCCATCTCCTTATCATAAAAAAAAAAAAAAAAAAAAAAAAAAAAACATTAAAAAAAAACCAACGAATTGAGAACCTTCACCTTTTTACAATCAAAATGATGGCATTCCAACCACTAGTCCACAGTCCACTAACCTTCAAAGTATTATTTTTTGTTCATTAAGCTACAATCAAAAAATAGTCAAGCATGTTTTTTTCAGAACCTTTTCAAATACTCCAAAAAGTTGCCAATTGTATGTGGTTTTGTCAGGAGCCTCTCGATCACAACTGTCTAGCTGTGTTTGCCGAAGTTAAAGTCTATTTAAATTTCGGTAGAATCACCCAGAAGCCCGCAAATAATCGTGGGCAAACAATGACAATTCGTTTGAACGACCACTTCAATGCAAATGCACCTTTTGGGTCAATAACCTATTTCAATCCAATGTGTAGCCCTTAAACTTAACTAAGGACCAAGCCACCACCACCACCAAGCCTTTCTTGGTCTGTCGGTGCTCTAGGATCGTTGGCGTAAGCGAGCATAAACCAAGCCAGTCTTTCTACTTGGTAAAACAATATTTTTGACATGTTATGGTATTGTATTGTAAACGGCCTAGTTGGTGTGACCTGCCTACGAAGCTAGAGTTCCCGGGCTTGATTCCCGGTAAAAGCAAATCCTTACCTGGATTTGAATCCGGGTCCGCTTACTTCGTAGTCAGGGTCACTACCAACAAGGCCAACGTGTCGTCAGCATATATGTCTCTGTATAAGTATGTTTATCGTTGCCTAGTACCCATAGTACAAGCCTAGAGCTTAGTGCAATTAGGTCAATTGTCCCGTGATATTTATTTTTTTATAATAACTCTTATTTACTTCTATGTGATAACCTGTCAAAAGCCATATGGTTTTATCGAGTGAAATAGAGTCCCAGGTCAAGCGGACTCCGCAATTTTGGCGCGGGCATCATGCATCTCTAGAGATTGGAAATTCGGTACGATATTTACCTAGTCAAACAGCGAGAACGGTGTAGAGACGGATCCAAATTAATTTTCCTCATAAATTCCCGGGATTTCTGAATTTAGTAACTAGACCTCTACAATGCATATAGCTTATTGCTTATTTATTTTAAGTTATTACTTTGTAAAGCCTGACAAGATTCTATTTGGCCCTATTTCAATACAAATTTATATTGAAATAAGGCCAAATAGAATCTTGTCAGGCTATATACATACATTTTACATCTGTATAACAACATTAACAATATAAATTATGTTACTTGTTGTTACTTATGTTATGTACTTACAAAAATATTTATAAATAGCCATAAGCATTACCTTCTCGTGTCGTTTTTTGCAATCCCGGAATCCCGGATCGTATTATTAAAATAATTTAACTAAAAAGCCACTTCTATATTTGTCTAACTTTTGCCGTGTTTGAGCCAACTTTAGGTAAATATCGTACCGAATTTCCGATCAATGCTTATAAGGGTTAAGTTGCATGCGAATGAATGTGGACTATGCGAAAGAAAGGGAAGCGCAGGGGCCTAGTCAAGATGCATATTAAATTCGTTATGATTTAAATGTTGACTTGTATTTTGATGAACTACATTAACGATGTATTTAATGATTCATTTAAATTTAATATAAAATATTTTATATAAACGCAGACGAATTTTCAAAAATTCATAAACGCAGTATTTATTGTTTTTAAAAATAAAAGTAAGTCTCCCACGCTTACCGAGTATTTTATATATTTTTATTTTTTTGGCAATGGTGAGGCACACGAGCACTCAAGTCGCCTGATGGTAAGTGGAATCTGAGAGCCGTAGACACTTGAATTCTCAAGACTTCAATCCTAAGACCTCAAATGCGTTGCCAACCCCGAGGACTAAGATAGGATGCCTCTATGCTAGTAATTTCACCGGTTGTCTTGTCCTCACACCGGAACACAACAATGCGAACACTGCTGCTTGGCGGTAGGTTAATGGATAAGATGGTGGTAGCGACCCGGACTGAGCCAACACAGGGTCCTACCACCACTAAGCATCCCACCTTATCAATGAATTGTTAGGAAGAGCGCATTTTTTTCATGCTGTGACTAACTTCGAGTCTCGGGACACAGTTCTCACAATTTCACGAGTCACTCGTTGGCGTGTTTACCAAAATGATTATGATTTAGCAAGTTATTGTTGTTTGATCAAACAATTATTTATGCTTTTTGAAGCGAGTCAAGCAACCCTGTGTGGGTGAAGAATAAACTTTGTATCATAACAACGTAACTCCACGCTAATTGGAGTTCTAAGTCGTGAGGTGTAAGGTTATAGATAAATTATGTTGATTTTGGAGTTGCAATGTTATGCTTCTGAGACGATAAACATGTGTTGGTGGTATCTAAAAAAATAAGACGCCATTTTTTTAAAGAATGGAAGCTGGGTCATGTGAAAAATAACCTTAAAAAACACTTTTGATATTATGTAATCGGTTCATGCTCAAAAATCATCAATTATTCTCCTTATACAAAACCTGAAAAGCAGGAGCTTTAAAATCTACAACAACTACTTGCAGAAGGCTTTAACTGTCAGGCAAACTTTAACACCCCCACTGCCGGCTGGGAATTCCTGTCACGCAGTTAGCTTTAATAACCGCGGCAAGTGTGGTGTTATTGCCTGTTTTAAGAAGGGACAGGGGGACCTTTTTAGGGTTCCGTATCTTGAGACGGAACCCTTGTTCGATGACTCCTTCGGTATGCCGATTATATAGGGTAATTCGATAGAAAAAATGTTGTTTTGCTATTTTTAGGTGGTATTTATAATACAAAGTGTTTTCGCGCTTATACTAGATATTTATTTTTTATTTATTTCTTTGCGTAGTATGTGTGGTGTGAAACTGATTGATAAAGTAAGGAATGAAAAGATTAGAGAGGAATGTGGACTGAAAGAAGATGTAGTGACTAAGATTGAAAAGGGCATGCTTCGATGGCTTGGTCATTTGGAAAGAATGGATGAAAGAAGATTGACGAAAAAGATATATACTGTGCGAAAGTGAGTGGAAGGGTCGGAAGGGGCGTACTTTTTTTTGGAAATTGGATAATTCTGGAAAAGGGCCGCTTATTAAGTACCCGGAACCGACGTATATGCATGACTCGATGTATGAATGTGGAAGAAGCGAAAGAGGTTTGTCAGGATCGTAGCAGGTGGAAAGAAGTGGTCTCTGCCTACCCCTCTGGGAAACAGGCGTGATTTAATGTATATGTATTAGATATTTACAATACAATAAAATACAAATACGCTTTATTGAACACCACACAAAGAAAAATAAATATGAAATGTTTACACGGTCGACAACAGGCGGTTTAAGGAGTTTATTTAAAATAAAAATTGATAATACCGCGTCTCAAATCCGTAGGAAGAGAGTTCAAACTGTAAAGAACTGTATGTGGATAGGCTAACACATTTTTTTCAAAGAAAATAAAGTATTAAGGAAACCTATTAGAAACGTTTTTTTTTTTGTTATGATTTTTTTTTTTTGTTGAAGAGTAAAAACGGAAAACATAATAAGCTTGCGTCAAATTTGGTATGATTATAGTAAAAACTGAAGAAAAATTACAAATACCAAAAAATGGTTAATTTTAAATATTAAATTGATCTCTAATAGGAATATAACAATTATATACTGTGAGCGTTCCTCTATAGATCGCTCCCTTTCTTCATCAGATGTCTCCCTATTCAATCAATAATAAAAATCTCGATACTTTTATTTTCATAAAACTTGTAGGGCTTCACGCGGACATAATACGACTGACCAATGTCTTGAAACAAAACCTGGTTCCTTCTTCTTTTTTTTTTTAATTAATGGCGGTCCACTCAGTGATTTCGCCAATGTCAAGTGAATAGAGTAAATCAGTAAACAGAATAAATCAAAATCAAAAGCCGGACATCTTTCAATCGGCCATCTTCCCTCCCCGAAGGTTACCGGAAGACCCTACCTGGTTCCTAAAGAGAGACACATCAAAATTCAAATATTAGTTGACATACAAATCAGCCAACACGACTAGATGCTGCCAGTACGCTACAAGCAGCGGACCTTCACAGTACCTACTGTCCGGCGTTACGGAACCCTCCGTTTGCGAGTCTGATCCGCACTTGACCGGTTTTTTATCTTTTTAATTATTTTTTAATCGAGAAATGCGTCATAAGCTACCACTTGAGTTTTGCGAATTGTACCTCTACGTCACCGAAAATTTTAATGTACCTATGCACACATGCTAACATTATCATTTGAAATTATTTTATTAGCAGTTTCCTGTTAAACGGGTGAGTCATCGCAGAACCCAAAATACTTGATCCCTAAAACGTCTTTTAGTGCGACATATGGCTTTTGTTTTAGAGGAAGTAGGTATGGTTGTTCGTGGAAATAAATGTTATTGCATTCGAAAATTTAAAGGACTTACTGGATGACTCAATTTCAAACGAGATTATAATTAACCACCCGCCAAGCAACATTCGCATTGTTGTGTTCCGGTGTGGGGATAAGACAACCGGTGAAATTACTAGCGTAGAGGCATTCCTCTTAGTCCTCAGGGTTGGCAACGCATTTGAGGTCTTAGGATTATAGTCTTGAGATTTCAAATGTCTATGGGTCTCAGATTCCACTTAGCATTAGGTGGCCTGAGTGCTCGTGTGCCTTCTCCATAACATAAAAAAAGAAAAAAAAATGGAGTTGACAGAAATGTTTTATTTAGAAAGAAAGATACAATTACATTTATCGGTCACAAGCATCAATAAAGAACAGAGATATTACGCACAAGAAAAATGTAGTCACTAAATGGTCCCAACTCAGCATAATGCTGGCATTTGTCGGCGCTGATCTTCCGTTGGAACCGTGTTTTTTTTAGTTAAAATAAGTGATTGATAAATAAACGTCTTTTATTATAGCAAAATTAAACAATGTTCGTAGCTTTCTCTATCCATATACTAATACAGTCTGTTGGTAACGCTTTCACGGATAATCCGCTGAACCGATTTAGATGAAGTTTGATATAGAGTTAGTTTTAGTCCCGGGGAAGCGTAGGTACTCTTATCCCGAAAAATTGGACGGTTCCAGAGGGAATAGCGATAAACGACTTCTACGCGGATGGAGTCGCGGGAAACAACTAGTGTACTCGTATCTACACATATGAGTAATTATAATAATTAAAAAAAACAGACGCCCTCAAAGATACCGGGCCTCTATTCCACTGAGTTAGCCTTTGACGTGTTATGGTATTGTTTTTAACTGGGCAGCCATTACTGTCAAGTAAATAAGAGCTATCGTAACGTTTACAATACGATATGGGTGTTACGACAGGCGTGTTAATATGACATAGCTATGCAGTAACTGTCATAGCTCTGTCCTTTACGCTTACCCTAAAATGAACTGCATAGCTACGACATAAAAACCCCTCTGATCTAACAGTTTTGCATGGCTATAGATTAACGCTGTCTTATATTGATTTTTTTTCTAAAAAGTATAAAACAATGTCTGTTTACGCGTACGCTTCTTATATTATCAACTAGCTACGCAATGGATTCTGATGCGGTTTTCACTATATCCTAGAAAACTTCTTCAAGTTGTTGTTATGTTATACATTAATTTATGTACGTGTTATAAACTTCGCTTGCTACTTAGTACAAAATTAATAACCCCATTTATCAAATTCTGGAAGTAAATAAGATGCAACTCAATCGGCCAACGGCGATAAGTGCTGTATAAGTGCTGATTTACATGCCGAATGCGCCTAATTAGTCGGATGCTTATGCTAATGCACCAGCCATGGGGGCTCAAATTTGCCGCCATGCAGTTACTAAGCCTGGGATGCACTGAGAACGCATAATCATGCGTCGAGTTTACATTTAAAGATGGAGTATTTAAGTTCATTTTTATTTGTTTCAAAGTTAAAAGTGGCATTTCAAATTCCCACTTGCAAAAATCCGTTTGTAGTATGGTGGCTGTTACGAGCTTATTGCAGGCGAACAAACTTACGGCCGAACCCTATTATTCAAACCGCAGACAGATAGCCTTACTTTGGATTAAAATTTGACACATTTTGTATGAGCAAATGTGAAATTTCAACCCGAAGTAAGCCTTATCTATCCGCGGTTTGAATATAGGTTTCGGCCGTTAGTGGTGGTAGGACCTTGTGCAACGTCCGTCCGGATCGCTAGCTTATCCTTTAACCTACCGCCAACCATAGTAACCAAAGCAATAAGGATGGTAAATTGACAACAGTATTTTATTCACAGTATCCGTAACATTTTCAGTCTGTTTCCATGCTTAGATATTTATTTTTATATTTTTCCTTGTATTAAATAATTGAACAATACAATATAGTACAACATTAGAATGGAAACTAAAGCCTACTTGCGTGTGTCAGCAACTCCTACCGAATAGAAGCAGTTTATCGCTATTCCCGCGGGAACAGTGTGATTCCTAGTAATCCGTTGCTCCATTGCTGCGTGAAACAAGAACAAACCAACAATCACCTTCGCATTTATAAGGGTAAGGTCCGAAAAGTTAGGCATGCTAACTCACGCAATTAATTTCAATTTTCAATTAAACTTTTCCGTTGTGCGACTATATAAAATCAGCCATACAAGTGATTTGAGGTCTAAGGATTGCAGTCTTAAGATTATAGTCTTCAGAATTCAAATGTGTATGGGTCTCAAATTCCACTTACCATCAAGTGGCCTGAGTGCTCGTGTGCTTTCTACTTGTAATAAAAATAAACAATTGTAAGGACACTTCGTTGCACAATGGAACTTTTTATGCCTTTGTTCTTTCTGGCTACGCTTAAGGTTCAAATTTAAGGTCCTCACCCATAAAGTTTACGTGTAAAACCCATTGATATTGGAACTAAACGGTTCAAACACGGTGACCCTTGCGCTCGGTGCGCCCCGGGTGCGGGAAATTCCTCGCATTCCAGCCGTGGCACTTACATTTGATCGCGGGTATTTTTAGACGCCATAACTATAACCCGGGTCTGTACAAACCGCACGGTTGAAGAAACGTACTTGTACAGTCAAGGGCAAAAATATGTATACACTTTAGTACCTTGTCTATTTAACGTCATGTTTAAGCTGTCATATGAAATTGTGACAGCGATTAAAGCGACAAAGTACTAAAGTGTATACATATTTTTGCCCTTGACTGTACTGCGTAAGGCCGCATTTACACTTGAGATCGCGGTCGTGCTGGGTGACCGCGGTACCACTAGGCAATGTCGGACAGCACAGTAAGACATTATACGCAGCAGTTTTTGCAGGTATATTTGTGGCTGTTTATGGTAGCCGGTCATTGCTCATTTTTATTTTGAAAGTTTTAACTTCGCAGCAGGTAGCTTCGCATGTTCGTCGCACGCGCAAATCTAAAACTGCGCGTGCTTCGCTGTGAGGTTAGTGCGCACGCTACTATTGTCGTAAACGGCACGGAACCATTGAAAAAAACCCAATGCAAATAACCTGCGCCGGATAGATTTTTAATATGGCACTAAATTATGGTGTACGAGCCGTTTTCGTGGCCTGAATTGTAGATCAATGCAAGGCCTTTTTCGTTAATTAAATTAAGTTAGTGTTAATTAATCGGTTTAAACAATTCAAGTAATGTAAAAGACTTACAAATAGTTAAATATCGTTTCAAATTCATATTCAGATATTTTTATTTTATGTTTACGGGTCCACGCTCTTAAAAACTAAAGTTGTCTTTCCTGTGGTCAATAGTTAAAAGCTTGTGTGCATATAAGTTATGTTTTATACGAAACTCCTGACGCCGTTTATGCGGGAATGGGCTTAGCCAGAAAATTAGGCCTTAAAAACGTTAACTTCCGGTATGTCCACAGGAAAGATGATAAACTCAATCTGTGTGTGACCCAAATATTAAATGTTTTCCATATCCTACCTCACAGAAGCCTAAAATATTATCAATCTCGAGTCTTGTTCTAGTCTTCATTTTAATATTGTTTTCGTTGCTTACATTATTATTAGATAATTAAATTAGTTTAACATGTAATATTTTTAATTTTCAGATAAACAATTACTACGATTAACCATTAACTTAGCGCCAAGCAGCAGTGTTCGCATTGTTCCGTTCCGATGTGGGGATGTGACAACCGGTAAAATTGGCATGAAGGCATTCCAACTGTCCTCAGGGTTGACAACGCATTTGATGTCTTAGGGCGGTATTGATAAACTCATTAGTAAGCATAACAGTCGAGATCAGTTTATTAATACGGCCCTTAGGATTGCAGTCCTGAGATTGTGCTGTTTTCAGAGTGTGTATTTCTATTGCCGCTATAACAACTGAAGGAGAATCAAAACTTGAAGGTGGGGAATGTTTCATTTCATCGAACGCTATTTTCTGCTGAAACCATAATGTTTGCAGGGTATCTTAAATATTCATTACGTAGGTTGGGTTGAGTTAGGTTAGGGTAGATGTTTAAGATACCCTGAAAACATTATGGTTTCAGCAGAAAATAGCGTTCGATTAAATTAAATTCGATGAAATGATACATTCGTTGACAGGTGTTTTGATAAAACGATAGACACCCAGTGGGCGGGGCAACAAGGATAGTACGGAACCCTCGTGTGCGCGACTCGCACTCGGTTTTAACTCTTTCTTGGGCTATGGCCCGCCTTTATCCCAGGAGTGTCATAGGTCGCGGGCTAAAGTTTAAATATTAAAAAAAACACTTCAATATTAAAACACTGGTAGTTTTTATTGCACTCCCTCGCTGATAAATACTGGCCACTCGCTTTCACACATAAATAAAACAAAAAAAAACAAATGAAATCAGTCGTCCCCAAGCTTCCGCGTTACGCCACCTTATCAAAATAGAAAGAAATACGGCCCATATAAATGAACACGAGAGTCCGCGGGGCACCCATTACTCAGTTGATGATAGCTATCTGACGAACCAACGAACCGTTTGTAATTTAATTAATATAGTTTTTTTGGGTGTACACTCAGAGACAAAGGGTTTCCTCACGAAATTATATATTTTGACGTTAGGTTTGATGGACCTTTGCTGCGAGTTAGGTAGAATGAGAAGTGTCACAATTAATGGTCATCCATTAGTTGAGAAATAGTGACACTTGAAACTTGGAACTAGAATATTGAGTCAGGTGGCCAGCGTACTCGTTTGTCTTATTCATAGAGAAAATAAAGTAGAAACTACATTAGGTAGCAGGTGTTAGTAATAAATTTGATTATATTGCTAATGTATTCAACTCCGAACAGCGCCCGATTTTTTCCTTTTTTAGGGTTCCGTAGTCTAACTAAGAACCCTTATAGTTTCGCCATGTCCGTCCGTCCGTCCGCAACCTAGCGCAGAGAGGCTTAGTACTAGAAAGCTGTAATTTGGCATGAATATACATATTTGCCACGCCAACAAAGTGGTACAATAATATGTAAAAAAAAATTTTTTTAGGGTACCTCCCCTTCACGTTAGTGGGGACGTATTTTTTTTTCTCGTCTACCCTATAGTTTGGGGTGGATAGGTCTTTCAAAAATATTACGGGTCCGTAAAATCAGTTTTTTGATTAAGTAATCCGTTTATGAAATATTAAGCTTTAAAGCGCTAATTTTTGTTAGACTCAAGTGTCTGGTCCCCCCCCCCCCTACAGCCTAAACTACAAATACTAAAAATCTGAAGAAAATCTTAAAGGAAAGAGCATATAAAGAATTTTAAAGGAAAACTATCACGACTAAGTAGACATCATTGGTTCTTGAGATACAGGCGAGTGTTTATACCTACTAAAATCATCTAAGCCGGTACCAATTGACTTTAAATAGAAAATTAGTTATTACTTGTTTATTTTTATATTTGTAGTACTTAACGGCTTCGGAACCCTACACTGAGCATGGTCCGACATGCTCTTGCCCGGTTTGTTTACCATGTAAAACTGGCTCAAATTGAATTGCCAGATTGAGAATAAATGCCAAATTAAAAGTGACGTTTTAATTTTTACAATTATTAGGGAGTGTTTAAAACTTACACGTCATTAAAATATTTTTATTGCCATAGCATTATGCAATTATAACTCGTTTATTTAAAAGTAAAAAATACCAAATTTGAAATTGTAGAAAAATTTATTGTTAATTATTGAGCTGTACACTTATTTCGGCTCAAAGTGTACAAATCGACTTCGACACTGGGCGTTTCAAACACTACAATGTTGGCCCATTTAACTGGTCGACAGATAATCTTAATAAGTTGAAGTTCACAATAATAACTACGTTCTACGTTTATCGTGTAATTGCGGCCTAAGAACCGTGACGGTTTTTCTTACGACTGATATTGGCACCTTTAAAACAAAAACGTTTTAACTCGCCTTTGTATTTATGAATCTTAAAAGGTTGGGAACGAGCTTGAAATGGTTTGTTCAGTAATATGGCGAGATTCTATTGTTTTAAGAGACCGTATGATTTCTTGCGCTTTGAGAAATTAGGTCGTGTTTAATAAAGGGATATGAGAAAGGTTTTATCTGTATATAGTAGTTTATTAGGTAACACGCAGTGTTGTATTGGTACTGTTGGCAAACTCAACTTTATAAATAATTGTTCACTTTTTTACCCGGTCGCTTCGTAGTCACGTTTGAACAGCTATACCTAATTGCCTTAGACCATATTTTACATGAAAATGTCGTTTCAAAAGTAATTTTAAGGAATACTCACCCAAGTCTTTATCTTTGACATTATCTTTACCTCCATGGTTTTAGAAACAACATGGTTTTACTTAGAAGGAGAATTTATCAAAGTAATACTATGCAAATATAATCCCCCGTGTGGTTTGGTTGCCGGGTTAGAATAGTGCCACTCCAAGTCTTCCCGTGGATGTCGTAAGAGGCGACTAAGGGAATAAGGGCTTGTAGTACTGTTAGGCGATGGGCTTGCAACCTGTCACTAATACACTAGTTAACATCTTAGCCTGTTTGTGCAAAATGTGGTTACAGAATTATTAACAAGTCTTTTTAGACTTGTTGGTATTTCTGTAGCTCTGCCTACCCCACTCTGGGAATGAAGGCATGATGTTATGTATGTATGTATGTATGTAATACTATGCAAAACATGCAAAATTAGTTTTTTATAATTGTAATTAAATAATAGCAGGTCCATCCTTTTTTATACAAACTGTTTTTTTTTGGTAAAACGAGATTACTTAACTAGTTATATTTAGTATTTTGCTGTTTTTTTAATCTCATCATTTGTTAGACCAATCTGGAATCATCCCTGTGTCATCCCATATAAACACGAATTATACGTGTTGTTTTCTCGACTACTTCAGAAGGAGGGTTATTTTTTCGAGTGTATATTGGTATGCATGTCAAATAGACTCTAACAATTCAATGTGTAATTTAGTACGGAGATATTTTATAGCCCAGATACGAATATAGGGTAGTTTATATCTCGAAAAATATTACAGCTACCAAAGCGTTATACATTATTGCATGAACTGTTCTGTTTTTCCCTCTGATATGAATCCCTATGAATAAAGCTTTGGAAACATAGCATTTTTTAGGGTTCCGTAGTCAAACTAGGAACCCTTATAGTTTCGCCATGTCCGTCCGTCCGTCCGCATCCTAGCGCAGAGACTCTTAGTACTAGAAAGCTGTAATTTGGCATGAATATACATATTACTCATATCAGTCACGCTAACAAAGTGGTACATTAAAATGTAAAAAAATATTTTTTTTCAGGGTACCTCCCCTACACGTAACAACGTGGGGATCCGTTTACGAAATATAATTAATTAATTAATTAATTTTTGGTAGACTAAAGTGTCCGTCCACCCCTACAGCCAAAACTACAAATACTAAAAATCTGAAAAAAAACTTAAATGTTAGAGCATATAACGAATTTTAAAGAAAAACTATCACGACTAAGTAGGCATCATTGGTTCTTGAGATACAGGCGATAAAAGTGTTTATCATCTAAGACGGCACCAATTGACTTTAAATTGAAAATTAGTTAGTACTTGTTGTTTTTAATTTTTGTAGTAGGTACTTAACGGCTTCGGAACCGTACACTGAGCATGGTCCGACATGCTCTTGCCCGGTTTCTACGTTTTTATTTAGCACTAGCGGCTCGCCAGCGGCTTCGCCCCGCTTCAAATTACTGACTTTCCCGGTGGATTTTTCAATTTTAAACCTTCCTTGGACTATGACAAACATTTTAAAACCAAAATCAGCCAAATCGGCCCATCCGTTCTCGAGTTTTAGCGAGACAAACGAACAGCAATTGGTTTTTATGTATATAGATTATTTCATATCGCAGTTAATGCACGTACGAATGATTTGTAAAATCGATAAAAGAAGAGTAACGAAACGTTTTCTCCATTTAATTGCCACTACTTGCAATTAATTTCGACAACCCACAACAAACGATTTCTATAGATCAATAATTACACTCAAAAAGCTTCATAAAAACTCACAAGAACAACTTGTAAGTTCAAAGAAAACACTTTCGAAAGTCAAGAATGGTTCTTAAGCAAATTAACCCGAGCCTGGCTGCGGTCGGCCCATCTGTCATGCATACGACATATGGCCCCTTTTACTGCCCTACGATTTGTTTGTATCTGCATCCTGGTTTTACTAAGGGTGGGTGTGTGTTGTTGTCCTGCTCGCGCTCGGTTTTCCTTCAAGGTGCCTGGTAATTGAAATCGAACACTGCATGCGGGCTAAGTGAAAGGACTTGCTTGGCAAAGAGTAGGGATGCAGAGGGATCTGGACTTTTTGAGAAAAATACGTTGGTTTAATTTATTGAAATAAATTAAATATCAAATAAATATCAGGGGACAATTTCGCACAAATTGAAGTAGTTAGTCCCAAACTAAGCTCTAGGCTTTTACTATGGGTACTAGGCAACGATTAACATACTTAAATAGAGAAATACATACTTAAATACATAGAAACATCCAAGACTCGGGAACAAATATTCGCGCTCATCACACAAATGTCTGCCCCTACCGGGATTTGAACCCAGGACCGCTGGTTTCAGAGGCAGGGTCACTCTTAACTAGGCCAACGTGTCGTTAATTTATTGAGTAACACTCTCTTACGGTTAAAAACATGCAGCTCTTTAAAAGCTTAGACGGACGGTAAGACAGACAGCGTAGGCTTACTAGTAGGGTCCCGCCCGATTGACACGCCTCGGAATAAGAACCCTAAAAAAGACGGTTTTTAAAAAGAAAACCTATTGTGCTATCCATTATTAAATTTGCGAGAATACATGAGAAATTAAGAAAAAACATATTCTGTAAAAAAACTTCAAAATAATCCTTATGTTGTTATTGTTAATCGTACGTTGCGTACGGATATTTTATAAGGCATATAATTAAATACTACGCTCTTTCTCAATTTAGAACCCTCATTTTTAACAGAAAGAAGATACAATCGTACGTAGGCCAAGTCGCGGATAAACGCTTAGAAAACATATAAAATGTATGTAAACCCATGAAAAATAACATACGTAGGTATATCTCCAATACCATACCGTACGTGTAACCTATAATTTATCATGCAATTTACGACACATTTTAACTGGCACCTTCACTCTGCGAGTTGAAAATAAACCAACAACTGGCTGTCCTCCCAGAGGGTTTATTCGTGAAGGCATAAACAAACCCTTTCATAATCAGTGCGTCGGCACGTCTACCCTGCGCGTGCGTTGACCTACTCTGGCCATTGTCAAGCGAGATCGCTGCTCCTGTGGGGCTAGCATCGTCGCTCAGGTATCCTTTGTCATGCGATTTTGTCTAGATATTTTAACTTTGGATTATTGCCCAGTTGCGTAAAGTTTCATTAAATTGTTTTTTTTTCCAAGTCGCGTACTCTTTAACTTGTCGAATTAGAACGTGACAGGTGTCCTAATGAAACATTAGTGGTAATGAACGTCTGTACGGGGAGCCTAAGAGAAACTAATAGTCTGTGTTAGTGTGTGATGACACGTTGGCCTAGTTGGTAGTGACCCTGCCTTCGAAGCTAGGGGTCCTGGGTTCAAATCCTGGTAAGGGTAGATATTTGTGTGATGAGCACGAGTATTTGTTCCTGAGTCTTGGAAGTTTTCAATGTATTTAAGTATATATTTCTCTATATAAGTAAGGTTATCGTTGTTTATTACCCATAGTACAAGCTTAGAGCTTAGTTTGGGACTAAGTTAATTTGTATGACATTGTCCAGAGATATTGATTGATTGAGATGTGTGTGATGTGTTGTAATAAATATCACGTCTGTTTGCTTTTACTCTTTTAAATTTTGCCAAGTTATGTTTGACGACGGTTGAACCTAGTCGGTAAAAAAAAATGTTTTTTCAGTAGTAGGCCGCACGGGCATTTTTACACGTCAAAATACCAGCGCTTCCCTAGAGGAGACCACTGCTGAGAAGAAGCGCCGCAAAAAACTCAACAGACAGTCATTTTTTTTAATATATATAGTACCGCTGTATAGTGACCCTGCCTACGAAGCTAGCGGTCGCGCGTCTTTTTTCCTAAGTATTTTATGTTTTATATTACATACAGGGCGTCCCACGGCTATGCCACATGGAAGGAAAGTACCTTGAATATTGTAGATGGAACATTTTACTGAAAGAAGACATTATTTTAATTTAAAAAACAATTTAAACTGCATTCATAGATATTTAAATAATTACATGGTTGAACCGGGAATCGAACCCGTTGAAATTTTGTTCAGAAAAATTAAAAGCTAATAGATAGAGAAATAGATAGATTTAGACTTTTTTTATGGGGTTATGTCAAAAATTTAGTTTACAAGAACCAGTATGAAAGTGTCCACGAGCTATAAACAGAACTTACGACGTATTATTCTAAATATCCACCACAACAAGACCAAGAAGTCGACAGGGAGTGAAATAATCAAAAGAGTGCGACTTTGTATTCAACAGGAAGGGACTCATTTTGAGCATTTATAAATTGATTAATTTTGTATTAAAAATGTTAAAATTCATGGTCTTCATTTTATTTCTGACACTATGTTATTTAGCAAAAAATAATCCTTATGATGAAGCCTTTCGATCGGTATGATAAAGCCACAGGGTAATTATTTTTCTCGTGTAACGGGTTCGATTCCCGGTTCAACCATGTAATTATTTAAATATCTATGAATGCAGTTTAAATTGTTTTTTTTAAATTAAAATAATGTCTTTTTTCAGTAAAATGTTCCATCTACAATATTCAAGGTACTTTCCTCCCATGTGGCATAGCCGTGGGACGCCCTGTATATTACGAGTATATATATTTATTTCTCTATACAGGGTAATTTTTAATAGGTGCACAAATTTTAATATTTGCTTCGCTATTGTTAATCAATAACACATGTTGTGTTATTTTTAGTCTAGCTTAAAAAATATTAGAGATATTGCCGATTCAACGATTCCACTAACTTAACGATATTCATGGACCCTCTCATGTAGGGGTGCGAGGAGAGGGGAGTGTTGTTAATTAAGTTACTAAATGAAATTTCAAATTTAGAATATCAATAGGAGAGGGGCTTGTTGTCTGATAAGCTGTAAATGAAATTTCAATATATACCTACAGCTTGACAACCCATGTCATCATTTCTAGTGTGACTTTGTGTCCACACGAGAAGGTAAAATAGAGATAATTTGCAACAATAAAAAAAAAATGAACTCGTTTTACTGTCGTAATATATTATATTAACGATATAAAATCATATGTTAAACTTTGTGCACTGATAAAAAACTTACCCTGTATAACCTCGTGAGGCCCATGTCAAATTTTACTAGTTCAAAAAAGAACCTTGTGTAAGTCTGCCAAAGTTTAAAGTCACTTTGACAAGTGTCCTAAATTTAGGCCATTGGGCCTGACGAGGATAAGTAAGTTTATCGTTGTCAGTACCCATAGTAAAGTGTCTAGTACCCATAGATTTCATGTTCATTTCGATTGTCATTTAATTTTAAATGTAGGCATACTCGTAGAACTTGATCCATGAAGTACTTATTTAACTCTAAGTTTTCATGCTAGCACTTGCTTGTTTTACGACTTCGACCAAGGAGGTTTAATTCATAAAACAAAATCATTTTTTCTCGTCACTTTTTATGGCTATAGGCAAGTTTAAAATAGTTTATGGACAGTAAAGTTAATAATGAATATGTACAAGACAATAATCGTGGGCATAACTTATTTTAATAAGAGTTTTATTTTCCTCCTCTTTTAATGTATTGACGACGAGTTAGCCTAGTTGGTGGTGACTCTGCCTTCGAAGCTAGGGGTCCTGGGTTCAAATCCTGGTAAGGGCAAATATTTGTGTGATGAGCACGAGTATTTGATCCTGAGTCTTGGATGTTGTCAATGTATTTAAGTATATATTTCTCTATGTAAGTAAGTTTATCGTTGTCTAGTACCCATAGTACAAGCCTATAGAGCTTAGTTTGAGACTAGTTCAATTTGTGTTACATTGTCCTGTGATTTATTTATTTATTTAGTTGGTTGGGGTTCGATAACCTGTTTGCGCAAATTTTGGTAACCCCTCATTTTATCGATTTTAATTTTAATCGAACACTATTTTCTGTTGAATCCACGATTTTTTCAGGATATCTTTAACATTAATCGGGTAGGTTAGGTTAGTTTTGTGACTACCAAAAAGAAACGCCTT
Source organism: Acleris holmiana (assembly GCA_949316455.1). Lineage (NCBI taxonomy): Eukaryota > Metazoa > Arthropoda > Insecta > Lepidoptera > Tortricidae > Acleris > Acleris holmiana. The sequence continues at coordinate 3,351,431 of OX438772.1, forward strand.
TAAATTAAATGAAAAGTTTGTGATGCGTTCTTTTAATGGTAATAAAATAATAACCCAAATATTTGTGATACGCATTTGAAGATTTTATTTTACTACTGTGTCGGAGTAACTTAAATGTATAACTATGCCAAGTTACACCTGTGTAGTACCTAAAGTCTCAGAGTTAAATCGCGGACAGATGGACAGACTGAGACATGGCGAAACTATAAAAGTTCCTTGTTTGTTTCAATATCAGGGGACCATCTCACACAAATCGACATAGTCCCAAATTAAGCTCTAGCCTTGTACTATGGATACTAGACAATGATTTACATACTTACATACATACATAACATCACGCCTTCATTCCCGGTGTAGGCAGAGCTACAGAAATACCAATAACTCTAAAAAGACTTGTTGATAATTCTATAACCACATTTTGGCCAAGTAGGCTAAGATATTTACCAGTGTATTAGTGACAGGTTGCAAGCCCATCGCCTAACAGTACTACAAGCCCTTATTCCCTTGGTCGCCTCTTGCGACATCCACGGGAAGACATGGAGTGGCACTATTCTAACCCGGCAACCACACGGGCGACATAACATACGTATATACATAGAAAACATCCAAGACTCATGAATACATTTTCGCGTTCATCACAAATATCTGCTCTTACCGGGATACCCCGGACCGCTGGCCAGAGGCAGGGTCATTCCCAACCAGACCGACATGTCGTCAACGTGTTGTTGACTAGGGAACTCTACAAAATAACAAGGCGTCACATTAAAATATACATTAAATGGAAAACTTATCTGCTCAGGCTGTAGCAACTTTCTTAGTATTTGGTTTAGTACAGTCGGCCTTAAAAATAGCTGCACACGTTAGCGCTTTCTCACTTTACCGTCATGTTTGAACTGCAGCACTTAAATGTCAAAGACGTTCAAGCGACAAGGTACTAAAGTTTGCTAGTTATAAGGCAGACTTTACATACGGTAGTTGGGGCTACCGCTATTGATAAAACACAGGACTTACTATTATATATAGGGTGTCCCAACCAAGCTCATAAGCTATCGATTTAACCCACATGTATGTTTAGCGATTTTTAGTACTTTCGAAGGGGATTACTACTGGAGTGCGACCACGAGTGTGCGAAATACTATTGTGCAACACTTCTAATGAACGACTGTGCAGTTGTGCGAATTGATAGTGTGCGACGTATCACTGTGCGACAGTACAAATGAACGACAATACATAAGTGCGAAGTAATATTGTGTGACATGTCACTGTGCGACAATAAAATTGTACGACAGTTCGTTTGTTCGACGTTGCAGTGTGTGACATGTCACTGTGCGGCAATACTATTGTACGACATTACCTATGTGCGACGTTACAGTAAACGACAAATAAAAAAAAAATTAAGACAAAGTAGAAACAAGGCCCACGGCCTCTTTTCTTCTCGGTAAAAGCATATTGTTTTTGTCATAATTTTACTATCGTATCGACAAAGTTATATTATTTACTTGACAGAATAATGGCGGCCGTTTTAAAAATATTACAATAAGATAAAAGCAATATTGTTTAACCAAGTAGAAGAGAAGCCGTGATTATGAAATTCGACACTGTCCAAAAAGAACTGTGTAGGCAAGAGGATATTTCAAAACGGTATACGTAGTATCCGATCCCCTATCCGATCTTAAATCTAAATGCTATAAACAGGCACTTCTTTTACAAGTATATTTGTCTAAAGGTACTAATTAGGTGTTTCACATTGGAATATGAAACATTATAGTAGCGTCGCACAATCGTCAAATCTTACGCACATTCAGCACAACTGATACCCCGCATACGTGAAGTGTCGCACAGTTGTACGTCGCATAATCATACTTCACACGAATGATACTTCGCACAAATGAAGTATCGCAAAGTCGTACATCGTATAATCATACTTCGCACAAATGTTACTCCGCACAAATGAAGTGTCGCGTAATCGTACATCGCATAATCGTACTTTGCACTAGTGATACTCCGCACAAATGAAGTGTCGCACAATCGTACATCGCATAATCGTGCCTCGCACAAATGATACTTCGCACAAACGTGTGTCGCACTCTAGTAATAATCCCCTTTCGAAGATGTTCATAATTTTAATCGGAATTATTGTAATTTTTCCTTATGTCCATGTTACGAAAATCCCTTAAGTTCATGTTTTTTATAAATAACTAGCGACCCGCCAGCGGCTTCGCCCGCTGCAATTTTTTTTTATGTCACTTTGGGGTATGAAAAATAGATGTTGGCCGATTCTCAGACCTACTCAATACGCTCACAAAATTTCATGAGAATCTGTCAAGCCGTTTCGGAGGAGTATGGGAACGAAAACTGTGACACGAGAATTTTATATATAAGACTAGCGACCCGACAGCGGCTTCGCCCGCTGCAATTTTTTTTTATATCACTTAGGGGTATGAAAAATAGATGTTGGCCGATTCTCAGATCTACTCAATACGCTCACAAAATTTCATGAGAATCGGTCAAGCCGTTTTGGAGGAGTATTGGAACGAAAACTGTGACACGAGAATTTTATATATAAGATTTATCAGTGGTTTCTTACATCGATAGAATAATTTTGAACTTAGGATGTTTCTAAAGCTACTTGCCTGAAAAATATTGAAATTATACATGAAATTAAGGGTTTTTCGTAACATGGACATAAAGGAAAATGTCAATAGGGAACATGCATAATTTTTCTTACGCTCTCTGGAAAGTGCTATGAAAGAAAGGAATAAAGTATACGCGAAATAATTGTCGTGTTTTTTCGTAAGATATGAACCTTTAAAAAGTCATACTTCAGACCCCTTAACTATAAAAAATCGACGACAGGAATGATGTCACAGCTGTCTTTCCATGTTTTTAAATATAAGGACCTTACAAAGAAATTTGCATTTGTTTCGTAAATTAATACGTTAAGCCAATATCGTTGAATTAAAATATTGCGTAAATAAAATTTTACCTCGTGACGCCCATCATACTACAAAGGAGATTTTTGCAAATGGGAATTTGAATCTACTATCAAGGAAATAAAGCTCAGTTACCTTTGCTCTTAAATACCATTTTCAAATTTGAAACAAAAACCGGGCAAGAGCATGTCGGACCATGCTCAGTGTATGGTTCCAAAGCCGTTAAGTACTACAAACATGAAAATCAACAAGTACAAACCCGTAAAAAAACATGCCCACGTAGGGGACATACCGTAAAAAAAAAAATATTTTTTACATTTTATTGTCCCACTTTGTTGGCGTGACTAATATGCATATTCATGCCAAATTACAGCTTTCTAGTACTTACAGTCTAGTACTTATAGTCTCTGCGCTAGACTGCGGACGGACGGACATGACGAAACTATAAACTATAGTTTGACTACGGAACCCTAATAAAAATTAACTTTAAGGTCATTAAAATATAGTTTAAACTAAATTGCCTTGATTATGTACATCTGGGTCTCACGAGCAAAATAGAATAGAAAATAACTTGGTCAGATGGTAATTTAGATACAAAGTTTTCGTCACCTTTGAAGTGTAGGGAAGCGCGACTAATTAGCAAGAATTCATAAACCACAGACTAAGCAGCAGAGAATGGTGGTCCCATCATTATACAGTTTAATTATCATTTCAAATGCTTCATGATATGAATTTTTGTATGGTCTGTTTATTTTGATACCGAAAAGCCGCCGCAAAGAATGAAAATACCTTTACGCTAATTATTTTCCAGTAATGAATGAATTTAAATCGATATAGATACTTCTGGAATGCGGTTTAGTGCAATGTTAGGAGGATTGTGGAGCTCTGCTTAAATCGATAACGATAACGGGGGCGATAACGTTTCTCACCCCCTATATCTAATCCGATTCCACGATTTTTGAATATGTGATAGATATTATTAAAAACGAGGTCTGTACGTTTACGCTTTTGTTTTTTTTTTAATTTTTTCTTTCCAATAAATATTTCTTGGAAAGGAAAACGTACAGACATGGTTTTTCATAAAATCTACAACGTATTCAAAAATCGGACAACGTGTTAGGGGAGAAAACGTTATCGCATTTTGTATGGATGTTTTTTGCTTCCAGTCCTCTTAATAGACAATAGACAAATGTAAAGAGACCATCTCACACTAATTGACCTAGTCCCAAACTAAGTTATAGGCTTGTACTATGCGTACCTACTAGAGAACGATATAAATACTTACATAGAGAAATAAATACTAAAACACAAACTATACTTAGAAAACATCCAAGAAAGGAAAAAATCGAGAACATCACACAAATATCTGCCCTTACCGGGATTTGAACCTGGGACCACTAGCTTCGAAGGAAGGGCCACTACCAACTAGGGCACCGTGTCGTCAATCATGATCGAGTAGATAGACTAAACAACCACGTGGAGCTAACCTCATGTGCTTCTGTTTAGTTCACAAGAGAAAATACTCTTTTACCGAGCAGTTGTCCTCGCGTGTGATATCCAAGGACTATAATATATCTATATATCGGATCAAGAGGCTGATTAATTGGATCATCCGACATCACCGGAGTGTAGGCGTGGAAAATGGTTTTATAAAAAGGACCTTTCACAGTTAATAAATTTAATTTAACAGAATATCATGAAAACGAAACGTAACGACAGTTTCAAGGGTCGACCGCACTCGACGAAGGCTGATAGCAGAATCTCCTTCGGAGCTGCTCCACCTGCGCCAGCTGCGCTCGCACCGAGACTCTGTCAAAGCGCCTTCCGGTAGTTGTAGATGGCGCTTGCGCTTCGTTTTCCTCCCGTGATCATGACCATCTCCGACACGGCCATCCTGCGTGTCACACGTCCTCGGGTGACTTGCCTGCAAAAGAGAATGAAACAGAACCTCTGGCACGCTCGGCCCATTCTGACCCCATCATAAGGGTGCGAAAGCAAAACACACACACATACACAAATTTCATTTACTTAATAACTACAAAACACTTTAATAATAACAATCGTATCTCACGATCTTCTATAGGCACGCCATTGTCATCTACAACCTGAATTAGGCATGTAGGAACACCTTCTACAGTCAGCATTCTGGCTGTAGGAACACGACACATTTGAAATCAATCATCATTACCAATTTAGGTAATGGGATACACGCTTTATAAGCACCATCATAACTTTTGGGCAGGTAAAGGTAGTCTCTTTAACACAGTTATCAAACAAATGGTGGCGAGCCACTGATAATTTCCAATTTAAAACATAATAAATTGATCAACTCAGGGATAGCACTAGTGTGCTCTTCCTTACCTCCAAAAAGTTATGGAACACATACAATACACACACATTATCAATACACAAAATAACATTTTCATTTTTATATCAATAACACATAACATTTCATTATCACTCGGAGTCACATTGGTCAATTGCTTCATCAATTTCTGAAGGAACATAATTTTCTGGCATACGTCGCAAACGGTCATGAGCGTATTTATAGTTGCGCTTAGAGTTAAGTGCTTGCAACCTATACCTGTCGCCTTCTAAAACTTCTACTATTTTAAATGGGCCTCTAAATTTTGGATCCAATTTGGTTTGATTGCGTTCCTCGTTTTTCAACAAAACAAATTCGCCTAAAATAAATTTATGAATTTGAGCTTTAGTTTTATCAAACCTGGCCTTATCATATGTAGCGGTCTTCTCGATATTTGACACTGCTTGCTCCCTAATCGCAGGAAGGTCAATATTTGAGTCTACATCATCAAAGAACATGAGATCAAGGGGCCTAGCTACTTTCCCTATCATTAGCTCTAACGGACTGTACTTAGTGACCCTATTCTTTGTACAATTTAAAGCTAATTGTAAGTCGGGGAGCGAGTCTTGCCACGAGCGTTCACCCTCGGTCTCTACGGTGGTTAACATGTTTTTAGAGTGCTCATCACCCGCTCCACCTGGCCGTTAGCACGAGCACTACCTGTTGCAATTAGATGCAAGCTAATATTTTTACTCTCACAGAAATCACGAAACTCTTTGCTGGCAAAACATCTACCTTGGTCCGCGATTATCCTAGTAGGGGTACCAAAAAGGGCAACGCTTTGAATAACCGCATGAATGCTGCATTTAGAGTCAATGTTAGTTGTATGGTAGAGTAACACGTACTTGGTGAACGCGTCTATCAAAACAAAGACGTATTCTTTCTTGTCATTTTTGCCGCTTAATTTACCTGTCGCGTCTATATGAACCGTGTGCCATGGCGTAGTTACTTTCGGAATCGGATGCAATTCGGCTTGGACTTTTCCGGAATGAGATTTCGCGATTTTACATGTCACGCAATTGTCAACAAAAAAATTTAACGTACTGAGTTATACCAGGGAACCAGCAAAAATCATAAAGCTTTTCACGCGTCTTGTCAGCACCAAGATGAACGAGGGAGTCGTGAAAGTTATTAATTACCGACCACGTTAACGCTCGGGGTAAGTAAGGCAAGCATTTAGACCTATCATTACGCTGTATTTAAATTATTGACTACAGCGCTCTTGACTAAAGAGAAATCAGTCGCAGTCATGTTAACCGAAAACCCTTGATTTAAAATCTCTCGGCCTATCATAACGGCCTATTTGTAATAATATTATGGTCCAAAGATGGCTGAATTAAATGATTTTTGATTTGATTTTGATTTGATTTGATAACCTCATTTTGCAAACAACTATTTGGTAATACATGAAATAAAATTTCAAGGGGGTAGTTGTTAATCACAACGTTACATAATATCTGTTCTGTACTGAATACTCGCGTTTGTCCAATGCCCACCATAGAAACAACATTTTTAAATCGTTTACCAGTTAATTTAGCAGCCCATTTCTCTGTAACCAACGAGCATTCAGCACCAGAATCGTAGTAAAAACAATACAGCTCACCGTTATGTTCCAAGGTCCCCTTAGGTGGTTGAACGATGCAAACATCAACGCGCCGCTCGTTGCGCGCCGCACTGTGGAACGAAAATGGCTCTCCGCCACCGCCGCTGCCGTTTGCTTAACCGCCGCCGTCGCTCGTACAACGACTGGCAATGTGGCCTGGTTTTCCGCACTTGAAGCACACCAGTGGGCCTCTCGTAGCTGTTTGCTGGGTCGCTTGACTTGTCGTTGCTGTTGGCACTGTTGTTCGGCCACTGTCTATAGGCTTGTTTCTACACTCTGATCATCGATGGCCCATTCTACCGCAGTTATAACACTTTAGCGGGGTAATCTTCGCTCGCTTGTTATCCGGTGCAGTTGAAGATTCGCTCGATGTAGGTACCTTGCGTTTTAAGTGGGAAAATGCGTGTAGTTCTTGTTGCAATTTTTCCCGCGTCGTGACTTTAGTTGTAAAAGCCATTCTTTGGATCCTCGTATCAAATTGCGATATGTGAGCGAGTACTGTAGCCACCGCAATTTCTTCTTTGTTTACATCTTTCCAATGGGATATAAGTAACGTCATCAACCGACTAGCGTAAGCGGCCAGAGTTTATTTTCGCTTGGTTTGTCGCCGCTCAAATTAATGAGGGTAGCCGCTAAAGTTTCGGTCAATGCAAATCTCGGTGAGAAAAGTACCTTGAACTCGTTCCATGTAGGCAACTTGCGATAACCATGTCGATGCGGCACCTTTTAGCGCTTTGCTTATCGCCAAAACCAACTGTGCGCCTTGTACAGAGTTTCACCAAAGCACACATCTGCGGTCGTGCACCATGATCTCGCGTCCACGTCCTTCTTGTCAGGGTCGAACTCGGGTAACTCGATGTGACTGGTAGTCTTCGGTGCTTGTATGGCTGCAATCAACGCCTGCATGTTCGCATGTTGCTGTTCAAAAAGTGCCCGCCAATTCATGTCGTTTTGCGACGATGCGTTGTCTTGTTTCGATCCCACTTCTGATATCGGATCAAGAGGCTGATTAATTGGATCATCCGACATCACCGGAGTGTAGGCGTGGAAAATGGTTTTATAAAAAGGACCTTTCACAGTTAATAAATTTAATTTAACAGAATATCATGAAAACGAAACGTAACGACAGTTTCAAGGGTCGACCGCACTCGACGAAGGCTGATAGCAGAATCTCCTTCGGAGCTGCTCCACCTGCGCCAGCTGCGCTCGCACCGAGACTCTGTCAAAGCGCCTTCCGGTAGTTGTAGATGGCGCTTGCGCTTCGTTTTCCTCCCGTGATCATGACCATCTCCGACATATATATCTCACTAGTAAACTTCTTGGCCTGATTGTGCAAAATGTGGTTACAGAATTATCAACAAGTCTTTTTAGAGTTGTTGATATTTCTGTAGCTCTGCCTACCCCACTCTGGGAATAAAGTGATGTTATGTAAGTATGTATAATATATCTAATAAGTCCATGGGAGTATCGACATTGGCGAAATCATGTTAGCGTGGGCGACTTGACAGGAGTGAAAACCGGTAAATAAAATTTATTTGTTTAAAAAAGGTGTCCTAGTCATAAAATAATGTATGCAAACTTGAGTCTGTTTTAGGGGTTCGTGTAGGTTCAGAACATTAGAATAGTTAAGGCGATGCTTTTAAATAGCGTGGTTAGTATTGGTTGGTTTTTATTTTTAAAGTGGAAGTGTGTTAATTTATTTCCAGTTTGTTAACATTTATATCGAATATTATCTTATAGATAAGAATATAACGATATATTTATATTTGGCATATTATAGTTATGTACTTCAAACCTCGCCGCTGGTTCAATAAATAACATCAGTAATACAATTAACGCGACCGACGCCGAAGCAATTATGAGCTCTTTATATCGAAATCCTTTTAGCATTTTTATTATTACATTTAAATTACTTATAATTTTATCATTTTAATTACATTTATGATGTCTATGGAAAGTATTTGAATTATAAACCACTCTGAGTATTAGAATAAGGAAAATAAAAATCCGTCTGCATTATTGCACAGTGTGTCGAGCGGTCAGCTGTTTCAATGTTAATCTAGATCAAATAATAAATGAAATTAAATAACTACATATGGGTAAATAAATCTAGAATTATAATAATCACTGTTTTAGTGGTGGTAGGACCGTGTGATCCGTCCGGATCGCTACGGCCGATCTTAACTCTTTAACCTACCGTCAAGCACTGTTCGCATTGTTGAATGTGGGGATAAGACAACCGTTGAAATTACTAGCATAGAGATTCCATCTTATTTTTCGGATTGCAGTCTTCAGATTGTTGTCTTGAGAATGCAAATCCCCTTCATAATATAAGAAGAAACTGACTGGCTGATTAATACATACATAACATCACGCCTTCATTCCCAGAGTGATGCAGGCAGAGCTACAGAAACATCAACAACTCTAAAAAGACTTGTTGATAATTCTGCAACCACATTTTGCACAATCAGGCCAAGAAGTTTACTAGAGTATTAGTGACAGGTTGCAAGCCCATCGCCTAGCAGTTACTACAAGCACTATTCCCTTAGTCGCCTCTTACGACATCCACGGGAAGATATGGAGTGGCACTATCCTAACAATAACACGCGGTAGGAGCTGGAGGGAATATTCTGTGGATATCCTAGGGGTGCACCAAGAGAGGATTTTTGGATATCATTCCCTTATGGGTTAAAATAGAGGAGAAGCGGAAAACCAATTCAGTTAGTCAGTTGTCAGTTTTGTACATTGGAATGCTTTAAAAAAACCTACGTTTTACGTTGCTTAATTTTCGATTGTATTGTCAAACGACTGTTAAATCAATCCACTGTTAGGTACTAGTCTAGGTGGCAGCGTTAGCGGTCACCCCTGACGACTCATGACTTTGAAATGCCGCTGGAACCTGCGTCACAGACTTCTACTGAAGACGCGACTAACCGCGGCTTGTACTACTGATTTTTGCCCATCGTTTTGGATTTTTTTTCAACCTTGAAACGAGCGATATCTGTTTAAAATTTACAATTGTATCTCTATGGTTCTTACGAAATTGTGAGATACATGAATACACTGAACTGTGCAAGATGTGAATAAGTACTGAATTAGGTCTATGGGAAGTACCCTATTAATTTTAATTCCCTTGAGAGTGTCGAAATGTTTTTGCGGCATAAAAGGCCGTATCTTTTTTTTACGTTAACTTAGAAGTTTGATTATTTCACAGCCCCTTGAGACCTGAGTAAATTATTTTAATTTTAATTCGATACCTCCACGCGTTCCCGTGGTAAAGGGTCTTGATAGACAGACGGACTAAAAAGTGATCCTATAAAGGTTCCGTTTTTTCCTATTGAGGTACGGAACCCTAAAAAGTAGAAAAATAGGCTCGAAAAGTAGTCCAATGAGCCTGACATTTTATTTTTCGTTGTTGGCAATTATAAAGCCAACCAGATGATGGTAGGTGGGATCTGGAACTATACACTTAAATTGTCATGATTCTGCAATTCTAGGATTCGAAATTATTTACCAACCCTGAGGACTAAGATGGAATGACGGATCTATTATAAGTCATTGAGGAGTTCCTGTGGCCACCATCCGTCTCCATCATCATACAAGCTCGATGGTACCATATTATTATCATGTTAAGTCAATTCGACAATTCCAACATTTGGTTAGTGAAGTTAATATGCTTGTATATTCGAAGCGTGTCAAAAAAACCTGAAATGACAACATCTTATTTTTGTACGAAACCTCGGAGGAGGCAATGATCTGCTAGAATAGTTTAATTTAACAATGATTACATGAAAAAATAATTAATAATAATAATAACAATAATTATATTGTGAGGAGGTTCCTCTCTCTGCAGCCATAACCACCGGTAGCTTGAACCCTATTTGCTTGTTTTTTTATAATATTTATTTTAAATGAGTATTGTTATTTGACTTTTATATTTGAATATTTTTTGTAAAAAACCTAATCTACAGAAAAATAAAAAATAAAATATGTAAATAATAATTATTCATTAATATTTTATACCCCGTGTGGTTGCCGGGTTAGAATAGTGCCACTCCATGTCTTCCCGTGGATGTCGTAAGAGGCGACTAAGGGAATAAGGGCTTATAGTACTGTTAGGCGATGGGCTTGTAACCTGTCACTAATACACTAGTAAACTTCTTAGCCTTTTTATGCAAAATGTGGTTACAGAATTATACACAATTCTTTTTGGAGTTGTTGGTATTTCTGTAGCTCTGCCTACCCCACTCTGGGAATAAAGGCGTGATGTTATGTATGTATGTATGTATTTTATACTTTTATCAATGAATATCGGAATCTAGCGGATAAACTGCTGTACTGAATTACATGAAATTTGTGGAGAATTATGGAGATAGTTTGAGTCCAGGGAAAGGACATACTAGGGTACTTTTTATCACGAAAAGTTGGGCGGTTCCGGAGGGAATAGCGTAGATAGTAAACAATAAATATCAAGGGAGAATTATTGGTGAACAAAGGTTTCTAAATCGGTAATTGGATTAGACGGTAATCCATGGCGGTGTTGTGTTAATATTTAATGAGAGAAGTTCGGGAGCTGTTTCACGGGTCTATTAAGGATAATTGAATAAAGGTAATAGTTGTATAAGAAAAGTTAGTTTGCAAGAAATGCTTTTCGAGATAATCTCAGTTATCATCAGTTTATTACACAACTAAAAGTAAAACACGTTAATTTGACAAAGTTTTACGGAAAAACTCGAATGAAATCTTCAACTCTGTATTTCGGTTTATTAGCTTTCTCTATTGACTCTGAAGTTTAAATTTTAAACCTTCATAAACCTAAGGTATTTGGTATGAATATCAATTCGTTCATGAGGAAAAGAGTTCCAAAGTTGTTTCCATAAATACGAACTCCGTACTAACCAAGACTAAGCCATACGTGGAAAATACCACAACCGGTGTCCTAATAGTATATTGTGCAACAAGGGAAGTAAGAAGGGGATAACGTCCGCCGTAGGCGGAGGACTTTTAATGACTCGAGTTTATTATCCCCTTACTGCCCGTGATACACACAATGTTTTTCATCACATTTGCAAGGAAACAAAAAAATAGTCTATTAAAGAAAACAACACTCAAAAATGAATGGCACTCAACTCGCTAAAAGAGATTGTCAACATGGGAACTCAACTTTTTTCAATATTGTCTTCCACCGATAATGCGAAGAACTGCCATTAGTTTTCAAACTTGACAGGCCATAGTACTGCCAGATAGTACCGATTCTCAGTATAAAATCTAATAAAAATAAATTCTAATAATTTTCTCTAAAATAATAGTAAAATCTAAATATAATACATTTAAATGTACCGTATAAGTTTAATATACCGTAAAATGGGTTTCTAGCCAAGTTTTGAACATTGGAAATCAACCTTGGCTGATTTTACACCTCCTTAGTCTGAAATGATGTACTAGTGGGTTCTATATTTTAAAACTAAACCCATAACTCCCTTGGGAGGTAAATAGGCTATAACTGCCCTATACGCATGCGTGTTATGACACCATTTCCGAGCATGTGTAATGAAAAATTCCTAACAGTCTTTAACAATAGAGTCGAGAACATTTTATTGTGGACTAGATAAAGGAAGACTCATCATCCAATAAAGAAGCAGACAAGTTCCGCTAGCCCCCAAGGGCTACTATTCTACTTCGTTTAACCTTTTGCTCGTATATCGTAATCATAGCTCAGTCAGCAGTGACCTAGGTTCGAATCCCGGTAAAGACAAATATTTGTGTGATGAGCGAAGTATTGCTCCTGTTTTCTATGTATTTCTAGAATTGGAACCGGTTTAAATAAACCGGTTAGTATAGTCTGAATAAAACCACTAAGCGGCACTTGTTTATCTTGTGTGACGTGAGTGTGAGTCTGGATTAGCTCGAAACCGGTTAATTAGAAAAGAATTAAACCGAAATGAAAAGGTTTTGAGTCAAGTACATAATAACGATTTGAAAATTTAACCGGTTTGAGCCGTATGTTTATTATGTATGTATGTTATCTTTGCCTTTATCACAATGCAAGCAAACTAAGCTAGTTTGGACTAGGGCAATGTCTGTGAATTTTCCCTTGTTGTTTACATATTATTAAGATAGTATATACCTAATAAGAAAAGTTACTATAACGTCATCAATATAATCACGATATTGAGAATAAAGATGGGCTGAAACAACCCGGAAAGACCTTGAAATAGGCCGCTCGTGAGGCCCACCATACCGCAAACTGGGAGATTTTTGTGAGTGGGAATTTGAATCTACCATCAACGGAATAGAGTTCAATTACCTTTGCTCTTAAATGCCATTATCAATGTTAAAACAATTTAAAATGAACTTTATTTTCGTTGAAATAAAGTTAAAACTAAATTGCCTTGATTATGTACGTCTTATGGAACATCGGCTCTAAGCTAAAGCGGTTTTTTTGTCGATCAGTCTAACGAAGTAATACGAGAGAGTTAAGCTACCTAAATGAGGATGCAGGCCCGAATATGTTGTTTGTACGCATTTTTCGTCATCGGCAGGATGTTCATTCCCATTTTCCTGAGTCAATGCGCTCAACTACGCGTTCTAGAACGTTTCTGGCGCGTACTAGTTTTAAAAATTTGGAAGGAATTTCCCGCTGAGATTTCCTCAATGTGCTACAAAAGCCTTGGCATGGCTTTTTAAAAAGGATCTCATTTTTTTTGTCTACAATGACAACGCTATGGTGACTCCTCCGGCGTTGCAAATGTCCATAGGCGGCGGTGACCACTTCCCATCAGCTGGGCCGTCTGCCTGTTTGTCTGTCGATGGCAATAATAAAAAACAGGCCAACTTAACTCGCTATCATTCGTCCGAGTTGTAAACCGAAGTTGGTTCAGGGAATCACCTACCTGATCAAATTCCTCAGCAATTTGCGTCAATCTCTACGTATACGTTTCAATTAGCACATCGCATAGACACTGTAGCGGTGCGTGCGCGTGCGGCGTTTATTTATACGAAGGTGTTATTACAAACGGTAAAGCGAGTTCCCTTAATCTAACTGGGCGTTTAGAAACGCGTAACGCTTTCGGGAGGGATTATCAAAAACTGACATTAGTATTGACTTAAGAGATATCTAACGCGTACTCTTGGTAAAATCACACCATACGATACAAACCATATTGCTTTTAACTCGGCCGCCATTACCGTTAAGTTAATAAGGGCTATCATAACGTTGACAATAGCATGTCCAAAGCAGTAGGTCTAGCCGGAGTAGAATAGATCTCCTGGGCGCTTAGACTAGATGCATCACGTCGTCGTTAGCGATGTTCGAAAACTGGCTAGATTGTTATAAGCGTCGCCCGCTTATGAAAATTCCATATATTTGTCAGTTTTTGAAAATGGCTAACGTTAGCGTTTTACTATGATCTCCAGGGGCCCTAGCCAAGATGCAAACGCTCCTAACGTTTTTCTTTTCTATCGCTCAAAATGTATGGGATGACATTCTCGTGTGTTTCTATAAACCACGTGGTTGACTGTCATCCCACATATATGGAGCGATAGAAAAGAAAAACGTTAGGAGCGTTTGCATCTTGGCTAGGGCCCCAGGTTTTATAATTCATGAAAGATTTCATTGATATTATTGAAGACAAAATATCGTAATCGCACATTGATGTGGATTGCAGTTACTTAGGAACGATTATGATACTACCGTTCAGCCGCAGTTTCTGGTTTATTCAATTACGTACGTACCTACGTACCTATAATTACGCAGAATTATCATTTCATCGAAAGGCATTTCTCGCCGCATGAGTATTCGTTGCTTTAATACAAAAGCGCCACAAATCAAAATGAATCTTTGTTGCATTTAAATTCAGAACGCTATTTACTTAAAGTTTTAAATCTAATTGTATTTGATTTGTGGCGCTTTTGTATTAAAGCAGCGTATTGTTTTATAGTCAATATCTAACCTAACCTTCTTAATTAATGTTTATGATATCCTGAAAACATCATAGTTTCAGGTGAAAATAGCGTTCGATGTCTATGGAGTGAAATTCAGTAAAAATAAAGGGATAGGTACCTAATAAAAAAATAAACCAAGAAAATATGAGAAATTCAGAAACTATGTTCCCGAAGAATCATAATGCCGAATTGACCAAAATCCCGAATTATTCATGAAGATCATATTACCCCGTGTAGTTGCCGGGTTAGAATAGTGCCACTCCATGTCTTACCGTGGATGTCGTAAGAGGCGACTAAGGGAATAAGGGCCTGTAGTACTGTTAGGCGATGGGCTTGCAACCTGTCACTAATACACTAGTTCTCTTGGGCTTATTGTGCAAAATGTGGTTACAGAATTATTAACAAATCTTTTTAGAGTTGTTGGGATTTCTGTAGCTCTGCCTACCCCACTGTGGGAATGAAGGCGTGATTTTATGTATGTATGTAATGTACCATATTCTTCAAATTTGCTCATCAGTTCCTTACCTAATCTGCGAATAGTAACTAAATGATGTATTTAATATAAGATAGCTCCAGCGTAACATGACTCTCGATTTAATTAAACTCCGCGGAAAATATCACAAGTTTAAAGTATTCCCTACAAAAAATACAATAAATTGTCGAAACCGCTCATTCAAACAAGACTAGTTTATGCTGGTAAATGTAGAAATCCCTACAGTACCTACATTACATCGTAAAAATTAGAACAATGGGTATTATGATAACCTAATTGGCACGAACATACGAGCTTTTGACGTGTAGATTGACCTTCGGCAGTGCCCTAATTATTCAACGCTTTTTCTGTGGTCCGTGGCTATTCCGGTATCTGACGAGGTTGCCGGTGGATTAGCGACCCCCCGGTCTAACAAAGTTAAAACCACACTATCATGACTCAGCTGTCTATAGCTGTCACACTCTTTACGGCATCGTCCTAAATATTTGTTACGTCAGAGAGAGAGTGACAGTGGATTCGAAAACCGTCAGGGAAGAAAGACGGCCGATTGAAATATGGCCGGTTTTTACATTTGATTTATTTTGATTACTTAATTTCTCACTGTCTTGACATTGACAATATTGTAAACAACAATCCGAATTTAGCAAAATAAGAATATTATAAAAGTTATTGAAACGCAAAATACATTACATAAATACGTTTCTTTAAAACATATATTTGAATATGTATTTATAAGGCTATTTTTTAAGAGTATCCTCATTTATAAAAGAAACCATAGATGTAGACATTGGATGACCTCGTTACGAAACTATCTCGACCGACCTCACTTGTGATGACACGCTCACCCTAAACCAAATTTTGATTTAGTAACAAATGCGTAAGTCGTGTTCTTCGATTTAGCGAACTACGGCAATGCTAACAGCTGTTTACCAGAGACTAGTTCGAACGTAGCCGATAACTGATCGTATTAGTATTACTGTGTTTCATTATGTAACTCAAACACCCTCCAGCATACTTGGATTACTTATTAGCTACGCTAAACAATAACACGTGTTTCATGACATTATCCGAAAACTAGTAAAAACTGTAACAAAAAACACACATACGTATATCGATTCTCGTTTAAACACAGGTCATCGCACTTACTAAAAAAACTCAAAAATAATTATACCGTCGTTACCCTATTCTTTGGCAAAGATCATTTTCCTCTCCGAGGAAATTCTGCCGCTGTCAATATGTTGTAAGACAACGGAGTAAGAGTGATAATTTGATCTTGTTTGGTTTTCTGCTTGTGTGTTAATGTTGGTTTTCTTGACGGTTATGTCACACGTGGCTTGTCACCTCCTGGTGGAATGATTAATGTTCCGTCACTGTCTACCTCCCGATGGTTAAGGCTTGATGAGAGCGATGTCATACCAGTTACCTCTGTTTTTATCAACATTTGTTCTGTGGCTGATTGATCATTATCAAGTTGTGTAAGACGTTCAATTGTTCTTGTTCAATTATTTTTGTTTGCTTTGTTACTAACTGGGCCTCTATTTACACGGTTAAACAATATTGCTATTGACATGTTACCATTATGTATTTAACTCGGCCACCGTTACTGTCAAGTACATAAGAGCTATTGCAACATGTCAAAAGCAAGATGGTTTTAACGTGAAGAATTCCTAGGTCCTGTTCGGAGATCTTATTTAATTTTATTTTGCATTAGCGCCTTGCCATAGCTTTGCTTATGTTTATGTGAGTTTTCTGTAATACCCGTAAAAAACCAGAATTGTTCTTCATAACAACCTTCTGTAAAAAAGTTTGAAAGATCTAAGCGTACATAAAGAGGAACAGAAGGCGGGACGCTACTTTGTTTCATACTATCTAGAGATATCTCAGCTCTTCCTACATGGTGGTAATTTGGGATAGGACAGTAAAGGAAGTTATTGCAACCATTTTAAACCCTTAAGAAAAACATTTAAAAAAAGGCTATCTTACTTTTTCATTTAACTAACTTAATCAGCGATACCACGTTCTGTAATCAATGTACAGTGCCTAATATTTAATTTCCTTTCTTTTTATATTCAAAATCTATATTCAAGATCTATTTATCTAGAATTTCAGATTAATCTATTCGTTTCAAATTACAAATTTTTAAAGCTTCAGCTACATAAAATTAGTTATCTATCGTCATAAATGTTCTATGATAATTAATATTAGTATTTGCCTAAGGCATTGTAGTTCCTTTTGTGCGACAAGTGCAGGAAGATGATGATGGTTTTAATTTAAGACTCTCAACGGTTTCAACACATTTAACATCTTATACTTCACCGTTCACTGCCGAAGACTCTATATCGCATCAATTTGGTATGTGATTCACAGAGGCTGGCTTATAATCGTTATTCGCTGTTGCTAAGCCAATCTTTGGAATATTCCTAAGCTATTAAGGACAGGAAACATGTGGTGCTAAATCTTTTCGAAATTATTAAAATTACACGCATGATTGTAATAACTGTCCGTACGTCTCCCACGATTATAAGCCAAATTTATTGACCGCTTTGCTAGTTTGGTTAATTTAGTAGTATCAGGTCATTAAAGATTAGGTCAACTTGTTGGTGTTCAAGCTAAAGATAGTTGATATGGGATTAATGAACATGAATTTTACTTTTTAGGTCAAATGAGAAAGGAGGTATTTTTTGTATTTTTGGACGGCATGATTTGTTTCGTCCAGTAGCTAGCTGCTGCCTATAAACTCTCCCCATAAATATAGTTCATTAAATCAAGACATAGTTGTGTAATAAATAATAGCACAATTGAATACTTACTTGAGTCTGTATTCGATATTGGAGTTAGAGGAGAAGATCCGCTCACTTCTAAAATACCAGAATTTGGAGAATACCAGACTACTGTCTTCATCAGATTCCCAAAACACCAGTTTCGTAATATTAGGTGAGGATGATCATTGATCAACAATACATTAATTTAAATATATTTTTTTAGGATTCCAGTATATTCGGAATCTGGTATTTTAACTTTCTGGCATTTCGGAATAGAGCGAAATATTTTTTTTGAACCAGGTAATTGGTATTCGGTTTACTTAATAAGAAACAGCATCTATAGCGAAATGCGTTGATGACCTGCTGCTATTTGTCTTCGTTTAAAAATAATTAATACCTGGCCAGCTTTAAATATTAATATCCGTTAAACAAAAACATAAACACGTAGGTATTGAAATGCTCACGGCAGTTCCTTGACTCCATGATGATAATTTCACTGTAATGATTTCATTGATGCTATCGACAGCAAAAAACGAATTGTCCATCAGCACAGGATTAAACTACGAGTTTTAATCCGTGATTAAACAATCATTCTTATCGAGAATGATGACAATCAATCAGCAAAACTTCAGACACATGCCACGTACATATATCCGAATTTGTCACTCGCAGATGGGACACATGTCACTCTAATTCTAGTAACGTCTCTAAAAACTGGTTCTAAAAAACGCAATGCCTCTCGTCACAAAGATGTTTGAAAAGCCAACAGTATTTGTCATTAAGAAAATCGTAATTGTCGTTATGCCTTTGTACTTAAGCATCAAAATGTTGAATTAGTAATCTTTACAGCGGCAAATGTTGGATTTCGATTTTAATAAGGTTATTATTATAATGTGAATGGTAATTAATTGAGTGGTAAGCCGCCTGTGGGGCCGAGGGATTATTTTGAAGATTTGTCACTGAATAGATTACGCGTTTCCCTTTCACACGATACTGGGTGACTGTATACACAATGAAAACGGACGAATTGTACGTAAAGTTGACCCGTTTTTTAATCTTCTTGAGCGTGAGAGATATGTATTGAATACATTCAGCGCCGATAACACGCTTTTCGTTTTAAAATATTATACTATTTCAAATTTACAGCTGCGAATGAGTAGGTAAGTAATTAGATAAATTAATTCCGCGTTACTCTTTTCATTCTCTTCATATAAATATCATCATATTCATCATATATACGAGTATACTGCAAGAAAATGAACTCTTTCAGCTTGCGTTTTCCCAACAGTTACATTTTCTTCTTCATCCCAACATCGGCAATACAACACCTGGAACGCTCTGCTCTGTTCCTAACCCTACTTATCAGAACTCCGAACACCCATATTTTGCGCTCCATTAGCTTTTTGGCAAATCTTGACTCAGAATTTCTGAGCCTCAGTCAATGGCCACTTTTGAGTACCGTAGGTTAGGTTAGATCGGGTTAGCCTTGATTGTCTGTACAAAAACAAAAAGATATTCAATTGCAACGCCGTAGCGTGTGTAACTTTGGAAACAAATTTGGCGGAAGCGCTATGTCCTTACACATGTGACTTCAGCTTCGGCATGTGTTGTCACGTGCGTCTAACTCGATCTATTATGATAACCGGAGCGCTGTGTGTGGGTCCAGCTTAAACATTTATTTTAGTTTCAGCCTGAATTTAGGCGCGTCATACCACTTCTGGATAACCGCAATGTGTGAGGCTAGTTTTAAATTCGAAAATGGAATCGCGTTACTCGGAAACGTTTCTAAATTTAATTTTTCAAAACCTTATTTATAAAAGTGCGTGCGAATAACTTACGAATGTATAAAATTCAATGAAGATGGATTTTTATTTTACTTTCTTAGTCAGACATCCATTATTATAATATCCTCACTTGATTTCTTTGTCGGTATTTGCCAATTTAAACCAACCGCAATAGCTTTTTCGTAGGCTTAAGAATACATCAGGTATGATAACATAACTATAAAACATATCCGTCTGACCTTAATAACAATTACATATTCAACAGCCGTTTAACGAAACGAGGAGAAAAAAATACTAAATTATGCGATTGTGGTTCCTACCGCGGTCTCCGCTACCACCATTTTATCCTTTCACCTAGCCAAGCAGCATTCGCATTGTTATTTTCCTGTGTGGGGATAAGACAACCAGTCAAATTACTAGCTTAGAGACGTTCTATCTTAGTTCTTAGGCAGACTTTGTATTGCAGTCTTTTTACATCAACATCACGCGTTCATTCCCAGAGTGGGGTAGGCAGAGCTACAGAAATACCACAACTTTAAAAAGGCTTGTTTTTAATTTTGTAACCACATTTTGCACAATCAGGCCAAGAAATTTACTAGTGTTTTAGTGACAGGTTGTAATTCCATCGCGTAATTGTACTACAGGCCATTCTCTTGGTCGCCTCTTACGACAACCACGGGAAGACATGGAGTAGCACTATTCTAAACCATCTCATAACGTAAAAATGTACAACAAAGTTTTGTTGTCTGGTTTTGTTTTGTTTTGTTATCCAGTTGGATACAATGATCTGCATATCAGTTTGTTGGCAGAATAATAATATGCCATCCATTTTAAGATTAACAGCAACTTTTGAGATTGTAGTGTAAATCAATAGGTAGTAGGTATCTGCAATTCAGTAGCTAAATCAGACTCAATACTATCCCGTTAGAAATAAGGTTGCATTTGCTACAGGAGTTTTGTTTGAGATGCCATTAGTCTTAACAGGGCAGATTTACCATCAGGTGGCCTGTGCTCAGAAAATTCTCCCATAGCAATATAAACCTTACAACTAACTTAAGAGGATTAAATTTTCTTTGGTTATCGTATTTGAGATACCGCTTATTGGCTTATGTCCGGTTCCTTTATTCAACCCGCGGATAGATTAGGTTACTTCGAGTCAAAACTTGACAGTTGCCACGAACAAAATGTGTCAAGTTTTAACTAAGAGTAACCTAATCTATGCGCGCTTTGAATATAGGAACCGGCTGTTAGCAGGACAGTGTGTGTTTTTATGGCATGGAGAAGACAAACGAGCACACAGGGACGCTATTCTACACGTTAAAACCATATTGCCTTTGACAATGTTATCTTATTGTTTTAACTCGGCCGCCATTACTGTCAAATAAATAAGAGCTATCATAACGTTGACAATACTGTGACATCTCAAAAGCGATATGCTTTTTCCGAGTAGAATACATGCCCTGGCCCCCTGATCTGAGCGACCATCAAATCGCCCATTTGCTTTCTCCAAAGGTCAAGTAGAGAATGCCTTGCGGCATTAAGTTTGCCTTTTGTATATTAAGTGTATTATTTTGTGCAATAAATATCAAATAAATCAATAAATCGCGGGCAACTTGCATATTAGCCCTACTGGTATTTCTCCAGACGGGACAACTTAACCCCAGGGTGCGCTTACGCATCATCTTTAATTGATCGAGGAAGCTCTTAATTAACTAAATTGGTGCATGTGTCAAGTTTCGTTAAGGCGCTTAGTTATCTCAAACCTCTGTAAATACTCTTTGAACGGCTTCTTATCATCTGAGTACATATATTTCAAAAAAAATAGGACATGAATTTAAAAAAAAAACATGTGACAGCCAAAAAACAAGGTTTCAACTGCCAAAAGTGACATCTTAAATGCAATATCTAGAACTGATTTGATATTCTGCCATTAGTAATAAATAATAAGGTTGCACTTCTAGAGATGGGCGCGGGCACCTAATGCAGAGGGGTAGGCAGAGTTTAACCACATTTTGCACGATCAGGACAAGTTTACTAGTGTATTAGTGACAGGTTGCAAGTCCATCGCCTAACAGTACTATAAGCCCTTATTCCCTTAGTCGCCTCTTACCACATCCACGGGAAGACATGGAGTGGCACTATTCTAACCCGGCAACCCACGGGGCCAATTAATTAAATTATAATAAATCAAGATATTTTAGAAAGTCATAATAAGAAGACAAAATATTTTACGGTAACATGTTATAAAACAATTAATGAAATAAACGATTGACATAAGTAAATAAATACAATATTTAAGAGGCCGTATACAAAATTTTGCCGATTTTGCGGATTTACGTGATTTTACAGTTGAAATACTTTACTTCTTCAAATTTTTATGCGCAACACGAAAGGTAATTTCGATTTTCAACGACTGTATGAGCTACTTTTTTGTTCTTATTATTTTATTTTGATTAATCGACCTGAAACTGGCGACTGTTTTGTGAATTTTGCTGTAAGAGGTTTTGAATATCGCATATTTACGAATCGTTTTGACGTCTAAAAGGTATGAATAAATTACAATTTATTGCTGTTAAAGTCGTATAAAAAATGTATGAATAACTTTTTACACAAAAAAAAATATTAACTTTGTAAAGTTTTATAGAAAATGGGCAAATATTTTTTCTTCATTTCGGCTACTTAAAGCTCTCATTCATCAAATAAAAGCAACAGTTATAAACTACAGTTCAAAAAACATCCAAAAATTAAAAAAAAATACCAAAATAAAAACTTTTAAAACAACCGAAATCTCGACAAAAACAAAAAAGTAGCTCATTCATTCGTAACTCATTTATTCTATCGTAACTGGGAACCGATTTTTGACTTTAGAGCGTTCGATTTCAAAACCCACCAGTAGAAAATATTCGAATGCGACAATCTTTCACGCTTTATTTTCGAATGGTACCAAGTTCCATATTTTTGAGATTCTCACTCGAAACTGAGGGATTGACTAAATAGTACTGTTAAGTTGAAACACGTTTCATTATACGCAGTAAGTCGATGTTTTACCGGTTTTTTGTAATTCATATTTTGAATGCGAATAAATGTGTGAAACTATCAAAAGTTGAAATTATAACAAGTTAATTATTATTTAAGTGCGAGTGAGATTTATTACGCTCTTTTACAAATTCTTGACTGGTTATAAATTTAGGTTGAATGAAACGCTTCCTCGTCTGTGGATGTCTATGTCATTGCTAGGTTTCTTTCTTTCTTTCTAGATTTAGTAACTGGTTAGAACATGCAATTGTTTCGTAACATAATTGCAAAAACTTTATGTTGTATCCATAATAATCACACAAAACTAATTATCTTACCTTTGCGTTAATACTTAAATCACATGGTCGTTGAGCATCCGAGACAAACGGCCTTAACTTATGAATTAAATATCTGCATAGGCTTTTACTTAATCTGTAAATCTTCTTAAATTTATTTTCGCTTTCGAGAAATGGCTCGTTTCCTAATTCCGCTAGCCGAAAACGCGGCGGTTGCGCAGGCACAAATTCATCTTCTTCCTCTTCATTATTATTTACTAAAATTAAATACTCCTCCAGACTTGCCATACCTATTGTAATATTTTATGTCGCTAATTTTGCTACAAGTATTATAGCAATACGAATTGTTTTAGTATTAACAGGTTTGACAGATGTCAAATGATACTTTCTATTGATAGAATTCAAAACGAATGCCACGGACCACTCGTGTTCATATTTTCTATCGCTCGCAAGTCAAAAATACCATTTTATTGTTTTTGGTTACTTTCGATTGAAACTTTCGAACGCTCAAAAGTCAAAAATCGGTTCCCTGAAATGATATTCCATGTTGTGCATTAAAAGTTATAGAAAAGCAGTATTTTAACGGTAAAATCACGAATAGAAGCTAAACTGGCAAAATTTCGCATACTTACGAATTTTTTTTAATATATTGGAATAAATACCCGTCCCGTGGGTATTTAAATATAGGGTATATAACAGCCATTGCACAAATTCATTATTAAGGTCGCCTTAACTCGCGTGCTATCACATTTACCATAGTGAATTTGAAAGTGTCAAATGTCCTAATGACACATTAGTGCTTAAACTTTAGTGTAATACGTGTGTTATTATCCCCTTAACTACTACTTAACTTAGGCAAAGATTCGCTTACATTAGTAACTATAACGTTGCCATGTAGCATATTGCAAAAAATAAATTGAATAGTTGACGACGTTCCCATTTAATTAATTTTCCCAGCGTGTGGTCGCGTTATCAATCAAACGTCCGCCCTCGAGGAGATAAGGGTTGTTGGAGACAAAACGGCGTAATATCAATAGCACATAAAACAACCTCCGGATTTGTACTTCGCTCACACATGCACTTACGCCCTTATATATTGGCATCTTACCGACGTTGCCTGAACCCGATTTTTTTTTCACTGTGCGTATTATGGAACTTGACTACGAGGCTACGAGGGCCATGTTTTCATAACTTATGAACTAAGACAAATACATAAGAACTATCGAGTGGCAAAGCGATGGCATAAGTTTGGACGCCATGCCTGTCTGTCTATGGCATAAGATTGACGAACGACCGTTGGGCCGTTTAAGATTTATGAGTTCTAAAAGTTGGGTGGCTGTACACGCAATTAGTTGGGGATTCTTGAAGAACATCAATGAAAAATTATCTAAGTGATGGTGAAAACCGCAACAAAATCCGTTGCGTAGTTTAAGAGAAGTTACCAGATGTACAGACAGACAAACGCTAAAAACTACTTTGTTTTGTGACGTTTAATAAAGATAAAGAAATAAGGAAGTATCACGATTGACGTGATGAAACATGGTCGAACACTGGTTTGAGGGTTGCCTAAATTTACCAGTCCTAGTGATTCATTAAATGACAACTAAGTTTATCTACATCGTTAAAAAGCAATTTTTAACCATCCATATTTAATTGCGAAATTTGAATACCTTTTAGTTATCTGCAAACCTCTTTTATTTATACTTATCGGAACTTTACTATAAACAAACGCTATCTGACATTGACTTGAGTCACTTTTGACAACCATTGAAATTGCATTGAATAACGCCAGTACAACAATATTCTTTAGCGTCCCGGTGAATTGAGAATATTTTTGTTTTTTAAGTCTGTTAAAAATGCCTCGCAAGAGAAAGCTTATTTTCATGGAAAGCTTATCATTCAGATATAGAAGTAAAGGTACGACTTACTTTTGCAAGAAATGTAAAATCCATATTATTATGTGACGAAATAAGTTGTTGATAAACTTAGTTTAGTCGATATTGAATGAATAACCAGCACTGGTACATTTTTGGCCCTGTCAATCCGGTGTTTGATCATGATAGTTTACACAAACTACCGCGTCGTTTGTAAAAGGCCTAAAGACCTTTGCTTCAGGGCTTGAGCTACGGAGAGACATTATTATAATTGTGTTTGCTCAAGTTTATTATATTTATTGCTCAATTGTGCGGGTAAACTACTGTTGGTTGGATGGAAGTAATCAGGTCAGATTAAGTAACTTTCAAGACGGAATATAATCTGATTGCGGGCAAGGCTTATTAGGGCTTTTTGAAACTATGTAGGGTGATGGAGCTAGTAATGGCTTACGACCAATAATGGATACTTACATACATATATACATTAAATCACGCCTATTTCCCAGAGGGGTAGGCAGAGACCACTTCTTTCCACCTGCAACGATCCTGACAAATCTCTTTCGCTTCTTCCACATTCACACATCGAGTCATGCATGCGCGTCGGTTTCGGGTACTTAAGATACGGCAGTTTCGCAGGATTTATCCGATTTGATTCGAAAAAGTTCGCCTAGGGCGGCCTCATCCAACCCTTCCACTCACTTTTGCACTATATATCTCTTTCATCCATTCTTTCCAAATGACTAAACCATCGAATGATGCCCTTTTTAATCTTAGTCACTACATCTTCTTTCAGTCCACATTTCTCTCTGATCTTAATGGATACTTGATTCTTATTTTACAGAAAATAAGGGTTATCAGTTGCAACAATCAATTTACGACCATATGATCCTTGAATTAAGAGTTAAGGGTCCATTTTTGGTGCCTGTCAGCTTAAAAACAGAACATGCATAAAAAAATGGAAACTGCTATGAAAGGGAAGGATAACTGTTTACGCAAAACAATTGTGTTGGTTAAGATATGAAAAACACACTATACAAAATCGTCGACAGGAATGACGTAACAGCTGTCTAAAATATACGGACCTTATAAAGAACTTGCATTTATTTCAGAAATTACTGTGTTCATTGAATTAAAATATTACTTCAATAAAATGAGGATACTGATAAAACAATCTAAGCCTCAAAAGAAGTTTTAATAACTTTTTAGTGAACAGGTCAAACTTAGTTGTATTCCGTTTTACGCTTTTTTTAAACCTAAATTGTATCAATGGAACTCAATTCTGTTGTTCATGCATTTTCCCTATTGCTAACACTGGTGTCATAACCCTAATGAATAAATCTGAATCGGATCCCGAAAACACCTCAGTATCAAAGCACAGTCGATCAAAATGTCTACAGCAATATTGTAACCATGATCTATTTCTACCATGATCTAGGGCAGGGGTTGTTTTATTTTTTTCTAGAAAAAATAGAACTACGTACTGGTGTTATAGACAATCGAAAGAATAACATTTATCTGCCATAAAAATAGAGAACTGAGAAAGAAATTGGTTCAGTTCTCAGAGCTACCACCAGTTCTACCTTGCTCGTTGAGCGCCAGCGACGCACTTAGCGTGTTCAAAATACATACTAATCCCTAGTTCGGGCAATGAACGTTTAAACGTAGTAAATGAAATTTGCAGCCGTACGCGCTGCAAGGTTGATCGTAAAAGTTATAACGACTATACGGTCCTCTTAAGCCAATAAGCAGTATCTCAAATTCAATGGCCAAAGCAGATTACATCCTATGCTGTTGGTAATGAGGTTGCATTTGCTGCAGGAGTTCTGTCTGAGATACTGCATTCGTGTTAGAGGACAGAATTGCCAGTAGGGCTTAATTGAGCGCGGGCGCAGCCTGATCTGAGGGCACCGGGTTTATGGCTCCATAAAAAGGAGAAATAGAAGGGACCAATGAACCCATGCAAACGAAGTCAGATTTTTTTTCATATAATGTACCAACTTTTGCGCACGACTCCGACCACGTATAAGTCGAGATAATAAGTAGCCTTCGTGCTATTTCGGACTAAAGTTGTTTCTGAGCCAAATTTCATCCAGATCCGGTCAGCCGTTCGTTTAGTGTCTGTTAGGATATCTCTTAATATCCTCCAGGGCCAACGAAAAATTCAGCATGTAGTCTCTACGGCCCGTAGTCCTCCCAGTAGTACTATTGTTTTATACTCATTCAGACCCAAGTAATTAAAATACTTTTTTAACTTGGTACTTTTTGTAGCTGTATATCGTGCGGAAAGTTTTCTTTTTTTTTTAATATAAATTTGTTTCAACTTCCAAGCCGTGCATCTAACCAAAGAGTTTGCATGTTCAACCACTTTTTGATTACGTCATTTAGCATTGAGACTATACATAGGTAATATAATTTAAAATATTAAAATGAAATACATACATACATACACACATAAAATGTATCTAGGATATAATAATAATGTATCTTAGATAGTTGCGTATTAAGGTGAATTCACATTACACCATGCAGAAACCGGGCACAGCCCAGTACGGCGTAATGTGAATCCACCTTTATGCATTACCGCTGGTTAATAGAGAATTATACTTTTTATTTTTTAAATATAGGTAATTAAATTACTGTGACTTTTTTTTTGGCTGAATGGTCACAATCGTTGCCATTTCATAAAGTCTGTGTCAATTAAAAGTAAAATTGTCTCTTGTAATAGTTTTCTTTACTGATTTATTTTGTTTCATTGATATTTTTTCGCAAATGTATTAAAAAACGTCGTTTGATACACGTGCGGAACTGTCATTTTAACTCGTCCCGAGTCTTGTCTTCGGGACTCGTGTAAAATGACATACTTTCCGCACTTGTATCAAAATGTACTATTTTTTCTGTTATTATACTTGTGTAGTCATAGCGTTCCAGTAGGACTTCTATAAGTCCTACTGGTAGGATCGTGGTACGCTACGACTACACAACTGCCGAAGGAGCTGGGTCTGAATGACCAAGTCAATAAGTACTATGGGTAGGACCTTGGGCCTTAGCAGGAGGTAGGTAGGCACTTAATTATACTTAGCATTTCACTACCACTACTGTGTTGCCAAGACCTCTGCATTCACTGTACGCGTTATGGATTCGAATAAAAATCCGGTAATCGGGATGGCGTCTCTTTGGGTAGCGTTCAGCGTACAAAATTGCAGCAGCATTAGCGTTGTCTTGGCACTCACCTTAAATGTAATGCATTTGAGCATATTCAATCGGTGTGTGTGTTCGAATCATTTTTGAACAAAAAAAAATCAACCCTACAATCTAAACATATAATTCACCATTTATTATGCAATAATAGCGAAATTCAAAATCGAATTCGAAAAAAACAAATAGCTGTCGTCATACTTTTTAAGTTTGGATTAAATAGCATTATAAGTGGCCAGTAATGTTATTTTTGCAACAAAATGTTTTGAATTCTACGCCCGGGATACAAAAAGTAAATCGGGATAAATGTGGGTGGTAGTGTATTTTGATTTTAAATTTAAAAGATATTTATTATTTTTAGATTGTCAATGGATTGGCATGTTTATTTCGGCGGCACTAGACGGTAGGTGTATTTTTTTTTCACCATTAGAGCTGAAAGTTCGATCATTGAACGACTGAAAAGATAAAAATGGTGATGCCTAACTGATAAACACAATTTTTCAAAAATATTAAGCAGAAATTAAAAATTAATTGCTTAAAATGGTGCTTTGATCAAAACATTGAACAAGGGTGTTCATTTTCGAATAAAACCTTTGGACTTAAAGATTATCTCCAAAACCGTGCGTTTTTTACTAAACCTGTTAGCTTTTTCATAACATCCTAACCCAAGTGCCGTATATCCGCAATCCAAGGATTATCCACTCAATACCTAATACCCTGTTTACATAATTTAATCGGCCTTAACCAATCGTCAAAACTATGAACTCTTACTATATTCGACTCTTCAAGTCTCACAATATGCCGAGTAATCCTTTTTTCCGCAGTTAAATTAAATCCAAGTAAGAAGCCGGCAACTTTTTGTAATTGTACGTTTGTGAATGAGTTACCGAGCACAAGTTAATTTAATGCTCCAAAGGATTCTAAATCCAGTTAAAACTAGTTATTATACCAGAACAGTACCTCCTTAGCGGGGAACTTTGCTTAAGAGGATAAGACCTGTAGATTATGAAGCACTTGAAGGTTGGAGAAACAGATTTTCATTATTTTATGTAATTTTAGATCTCATGGAGTATTTATAGGACTACATCTGTTTGCTGGTGATTAAATGTAAATGTCACTAACAAAATGAAAAAGTGTTAAGTACTTGACTCTAAGAATTTAACGAGAGTAAATAACTAAATATTTATCAGAATCAGAAAAAGATTTATTGACACACATAACACAGTAGTTTTACAGATTATTCCTTAAGATATACACACATACTAAAATAAATTAAAAATATAAACTACAACAAGTCACAACAATGTTATGGCAAAAGTTTCAGAACTCAGCATAATTATGCTCTATTTTCTTGACGCCTAAAACTCTAACATTTTGAATGCATCGGATGCCCATATTTGTCCCTAATCTACGTGTTACTACAGAAATAACGCGCTTTCTTTCACACAACATAATCAAAACACTAATTCCATGTGAAACAAACAAAAACGCATCGTAACGTTAGATAACTATCGAATCTTTTACACAATTTTTTGCCGCCATTTTTTCACCCGTCATGTAACGCGGGTCTTTGACCCGACACCTGTTGCTTACGTTTTTTTTTAATTTTTCAAATCACGAGCACTGGACACTGGTCTATTAAGCACTCGGTTTTTATTGCAACCTCTTTAGTTCGGAGTTATTGATTTATTTGTTGTTAGGGTCAGGTGTGAGCGGTTAGGTGTGGTCCATTGGTTTTAATGGTTTAACTAAATCACTTGCGTATGCATGTGTGTGTAAGAACGTGCAAATAGACGACTATCGTAACTGACATTTAATTTTACACGAGTAGGGTGATGTGTGTGCTTTAATTTTTAACCGTCAGACTCGCGCACCGAGGGTTTCTTACCGCCTCACCGTCTATCCGTCTCTCTGTCTGTCTGTTTGTTACGCTTTCACGGATAAACCGCTGAACCAATTTAGATGAAATTCGGTATGGAGATAGTTTGAGTCCCGAGGAAGGACATAGGGCCGTCTAATTTTTTGGTATGGAGTATTTTATCCCGAAAAAATTGTCGGTTCCTACAGGGAATTACGATAAACGACTTTACGCAGACGGAGTCGCGGGAAACAGATAGTAATGTTATGTTTTGAATCATTGTTGCGTTGGCTTAACTACTACAGACAACGACTGAAAACCTCAAGATTTTTTTCTTATACATTTGCGTTAAGTCATGTTAATTTAATAGAACAATATTGAACTGATTGAGATTACTGAGCTTCGACCTCGGTGTTCGTGGGAAGCGCTTTTACCATAATTCTGGGGCCCTATTGAAAAAGGGTATAAGTCCACATAACTCGTAATAAAAAAGGGTATATGCATAACGGAGTATACTAGACTTAAACCCTTTTTCACTTCATCGTCAGAAGACTTATACCCATTTTCACTAGGACCCCAGAAATTTAGGAATCATGAATATCATTTGCCATAATGTTTCATTTGGCTTAATCCAATTTATGTAAGCATATATTTGTCAATGATAAGATATGAGATATGACTTTCATGCGCGCGCAGGTTCGGTTATGTATGGTTAACGTGCAGACAGATCGCCTGATGGTAAGCGAATATTGTCACCCAATAAGCGAATATTGTGTAGTTATTAAAGTTATGTTACGTTAGTATTATAACATTCCTGAAAACATAGTAAGAAAACTGTTCAAAGTAAAACAAAATTACTTAGTTTTATAACACATGGACGTACAAAACCTGTAACAACTCACTCTTTTTTATTGTTTAGCCGTAGTTAAAATTCGAACCTAGTTTAAAATATATTCAAATTAAGAAGCGGAAAACTACCCTTTAAACTTACGATAAAACTACCAGTGTCCTAGTCTGTAACTCTGTAGGGTCATAAAACACGTGGCCTAGCCCTTAAGATGCCACGTACTATCTTCAAATCTGTAGCGGGGGCGACTTTGGCTTCTTTTACGACTTTTTAAGTGGCTATTACGGCTATAAGACGGAACTTAATGCCTTTATGCCGCGAACGCTGCGCGAGCGACGGTGCTGCGTTTAGATCATAGTTCCAACAAGACTAGAAAACTACTAGTTCGCCCGAAAAGAGACTTCACGATTTCACAGGGGTGGGTTCAGCTCTTGGTCGAAATAAGCTGCCAAATTGAGAATGCACGCGCTAAAATCTGTTTGTACGCTCCGACGCATTACTTAAATTTGCCGGTGATTACGAGCTGCGTCGAGTTGAAAAGTAATAAGTACGCTTAAGCGAATCACACCCCTGACCGATGTATTTAAGTATTTATTTATCTATATAAATACTTACTCAGCTTCGTGGTCAAACTAAGCTCTAGGCTTGTACGGTCAAGGGCTTTAATTGTTGTGCCACTATGGAACCCAGTCATAATGACAGCGTCAATCATTAATGTTAGCTTGAAAAAAGAATGAAAGATCATGTGGTTTGACGCTGTGATTATGACAGGGTTCCATAGTGGCATAATAATTAAAGTCTTTGACTGTACTATAGCAATGCTATACGCTGATCCATGACCCCTTTGTACTGCTGCGACACACACATGTGATTGAGATTGTTCATAGTTCATAAGTTCGTTTGATATTATTTCTCTTTCACCTATGACAATTATGTGTGTGATTGAATCAGACAAATAATCTATGTATCTGCTATAGGTACTAAACTTTTAGTACCTAAAGTACAAGCCTTGAGCTTAGTTCGGCACTCTTCTACCTAACTCCATATCGATCAACGATACTCAAGGGATCGTCAACCAACAAACAAACATTCAAACACACGAAAACCCGCTGAGTTGACTATAAGACCTCCTATCGTTCGGTTGATTAATTATGAACATAGATAGAGCTTTATGTTTACCTTAGAAGCGGTTCCATCTGATCTTATTAATATAAACTGGTACCTACGAAATATGACATGGCAGTGTTCGCATTGTTGTGTTCCGGTGTGGGGATAAGACAACCGGTGAAATTACTAGCATAGAGGCATTCCACCTTAGTCCTCAGGGTTGGCAACGCATTTGAGGTCTTGGGATTATAGTCTTGAGAATTCAAATGTCTATGGGTCTCAGATTCCACTTACCATCAGGTGGCCTGAGTGCTAGTGTGCCTTCTCCTTAACATAAAAAAAAAAAAAAAAAAAAAAAAAAAATCTGTTTACTCAGTTAAAAGTGAGCTCTATAAAACCGACTGCATAGTTACCTCTCATTTATATATGTTTTAATCCGCTATGTTGTTTTTTGTTTTTATTTAAGTACTTAGTGACACTCGCGACGACGTTAAGACGAATCTAACGACATCTCGATTGTTGAAACTATGAAGATGCTATAATGATCTGAGATTGTTAATTAGTCAGTTTTTCATTTTAGTGATATTTTCAATATTGGCGCAAAATTTTAGACATTTAGATTTTTAGTATAGTATGTAAACTGCTATGTTACAAATATAAACATATAACGAGTATTTAGTAGTTGAATAGTTTTTTTTTTGTACATTATAAAATATTAATGTTAGTTTAGTAGCTAACTAGCCCGAGTTCTAAACACGATGTGAACATACTTTAAAAAATGAAAGGTCTTCAAAATGTACTGAGCGTAATAACGCGTATCCACTAACTTTATTACAGGAACGTAACTCGACACTTTACTTGTTTATAACTTAAAAAAATATAGTCACATTGAATCCCATAACAACTTTCAACTGTATTAATGCACGCCAAGGTCAAATATGAAACAGATGAAAAACATTAGTTATTACTTTTTGCTTTTAACGTGCGTGTTACATGACCATGGGAATTTGCTTCGGGTCGTTAGTGAAACGTCAAATCATAAGGGCTACTATAACCCCGTCTCGTTTACGCAATATTGTCTACATTCAAGAGTAAGGAAGACAGATAGTTTCGTTTTGAGAGTTGTTAATTCGACTATTATGATTGTAATCGACTCCAGGCATACAATTTAGTTAAAATCGAGATAATTCGAACGATAAGTGTAATTTAGTCATTTTAAGTTGTGTTTACCTTTTATTGCTATATAGCATGTCAAAAATCTCGGTTTTTATTGCCTCAAGGTGTCAATCGAAAGGGCCGCTTATATCGTAATGCCATTAAATGCCGTACTCGTTTCGTGGATGACCAAGATAATGAGACGACCAGCGTAATTTGCACCCTTGGTCACTAATGTCCAAAGGCGGCGGAGACCACTGCTGGAAACAGCAGTATTTTTAACGGAAATATTTTGAAATACATGACAACCAAGATTTGGTATATAACATTTATAAAGTATTTCTCTAAGACTTTGCGAGAGGAAATGTATAACATTAGGCCCGGGACTGCGTCCGCCTAGTCTTTGCCGCTATATTCCCGCGTCAGCTGTTATTTCTAGAAATAAAATGTAGTCTCTGTTTGACGATCTAGTCAATTCTATGCGAAAATATAGCTATTCTACTGCTCCGCTGTCGCCTGAAAGAAGGACAAGCTGACAAACCAACAAATAAGCATATGCATTTACAATATTAGTAGTATATGTCCATGTAATAGAGTGGGCCCCGCTTAGGTTTTATTGTTTATTTAGCCACAAACAGTAAAATTTAGAATAAACATTAATTAAAAGTACATTATCCAGGGCCACTATTCTTACTAGGTTAAAACGATGTTGCCTTTGACATGTTTTGATATTCTTTTTAACTCGACCGCCATTACTGTCGTGCGGAAACACATCAAAGGCAAAATCAGGGATTCTACACGGTAATAACGCTATCGTCTTTGAACTGTTTCCGTATTGTCAACGTTTTGACAACTCTTATGCCATTTAGAATAATGGCGACTGTAACATAAACGACACTAAAACACGTCAAATGCGATATCGTTATAACGCAGTAGAACAGAAGCACAGTACTTAGTGTATGACGTTTAAACCATTTCTTTATTTTCTGTCATCCCAGTAAAGTTGCCACATTTTCTAACTCTGATTTTAATTATGGCTTCACTCCTCTAATGTGTATTTTGCCCCGTTTTACCTTTTAGATGAAAAAATATATATGTAGTGACATGTGTCACAATATTATAGGCGAAAATAAAATACCTATTGTATAAATCTAGTGTTCAATTGATTATTTGACCAGAAGAACCTCTGACTTCGCCAAACGATGCTTTGGTGAAACATTACTCTGATGTTGGTAAACGTGTCCACAGGGCGATCGAGGTGTGGCTGAAGACCGGGAGGAGATTCAGCGATATCCTGCAGGAGCAGAAGCTGACTGAGGGAAAGCTGAGGCGGCCTGGAGCCATTATCATATTGTGGCTGAAGTGCGAACAGGTAAGGAGAAACACAATACAATAAAATACAAATACTCTTTAGTGAACACCAAAAATAAAACAGAACACGGAACAGTACATTTAAATCATAGGTATACAACAGGCGGTCTTACCGCTAAATAGCGATCTCTTCCAGACAATCTTGGATAGAGAAATAACTGACACTACACTACACTAGTATGGAGTCTCGATTGTTTTTTCGCTAACTATCGCAATGTAACGGGTAAGCCAATATTACCTTATATCACAGAACAATGTCACACAAATTGACCTACAGTATCTTATGGTGTTATGATAGCTCTTATTTACTTGACTGTAATGGCGGCCGAGATAAAAACGATACGAAAAGGGAATTGAACCCGGACGTTTTGAAAAATAAAACTTACTCTATTTCTATTTAGAGATCGATTGTGTAGGTCTTAGGCAGAAAATGTGACTTTGCAACATGGTATCTCTAATTAATAAAACGCATTGTTTTCATATCCTTTAGTCTATTTTACTAGGTGTTCGAAACGACGATCATTTTTTTCAATACAACATTCAACTCATTTAGGATTGAGAACAAGATTTTTTTTAATGTATGAAAGCTCTTATTACTAAAATCAATGACATGGTTCCTGAAAACAGATCTTCGTGTGTCATATAGTTTCAGAAATTCCCATACTGACCGATCTAAATGAGCTACCCTGCATATACAGGGTGTTTGGTAAATAGTGGATAACCCGAATAGGGCTGATAGAGCAGCTCATAAGCTATCGATTTAACCCTCATGTATGTGCAGCAATTGTTAATAGTTTCCGAGATATTGGTCATTTTAATCGGATTTTTTGTCATTTTTCCTTATGTCCGTGTTACGAAAAACCCCTAAGTTCATGTATTAATTCAATTTTTTTTTTCGTTGTTTCTTGCATGGTTAGAATCACTATGAACTAAGGAAGTTTTTAAAGCTACATGCCCAGTTTTTTTTCATTACAGTTTTTTGAGTATACGCACAAAGTTTGTTTTTCCATACTACGTGAAAAACAAACGCGGGGATTTCTTAGTATGGAAAAAGTAACTTAGTGAGTTTACTCAAAAAGTTGTCATGAAAAAACTTGGCATGTAGCTTTAAAAACTTCCTTAGTTCATAGTGATTCTAACCATGCAAGAAAAAAGTGAAAAAAATATGAATTAATACATGAAATTTAGGGTTTTTCGTAACATGGACATAAGGAAAAATGACAAAAAATCCGATTAAAAGTCCAAATATCTCGAAAACCGTGCGACTTTTACTAGACCTATTTTAGCTTTTTCATAACTTCCTAAGTGCCATCTATCCGTAGTTCAAGGATTATCCACTCATTACCTAACACCCTGTATATATATATATGTATATATTTACTAGCGACCCGCCAGCGGCTTCGCCCGCTGCAATTATTTTTTATGTCACTTTGGGGTATGAAAAATAGATGTTGGACGATTCTCAGACCTACCCGATATGCACACCAAATTTCATAAGAATCGGTCGAGCCGTTTCAGAGGAGTCCAATAACGTACACCGTGACACGAGAATTTTATATATTAGATTTATTTATTTCCACATCTACAATAATCATTACCCAATGCGACATTGTAGCTAAAATACATCAAAAGCTTTACATTATATTTATTATAACAAATTTTATACAACGCAACTCTTGTAAATTCACTCAAAGTACAGAAGAACAGGTCTGGCTATGAGGTTTAAAGTGCGCAGCGCCTCGCGCAACAGCTGCGTGCGCGCGCGCAGCGGCGCCGAGCCTAATACCTCCGGGTTGTGTATCCCTCCTCGGATTAACTTAAACATATACGTTGGGAGTGCTAGATCCCTCCTAACTTTCAGCTCATTGTACCCGACCTTACATAAAGTAAACAGTGTCGGGTACATCAGCAGGTAAAGGGGATAAACGCCGTATATATATATCTTTAGAAAAATGTGCAAAGAATCACCCTGCTAATAAGTCCAAGTCAAGTAAGACAAGTTAATCGATCATGGGTTCTCAGTCGTTCTGTTGTAAATAACATTCCATGAAGGTTAGGGCCAACGATCCAAAAGCATCATGGCAAAGTGCTTGACATTTAAATGACAGACGCTCTAGATTCCGATGGCTTACAATGTTGCTCGCTCGTCCCTTTATAGATTACCGCGTAACCTAAAACTCTTAATGCGTATTGTGGGGCCATATAGCTATAATTATATAAACACCTTTCATCAAATGTAACATTTCATCGAATTTTATTTAATCGAACGCTATTTTCTGATGATACCATAATGTTTTTAGTGTATCTTAAACATATTTCCTAACCTAACCTACGTAATTATTGTTTAAGATACGCTGAAAACATTATGGCTTCAGCAAAAAATAGCGTTTTAAGAAATTCAATTCGATGAAATGATACATTCGATGAATTGGAATTCGATGAAGTTATGATAAATTTAAGCATTTCATACACTTACCCCCTTACTAATAAACGTGGAATAAGCTTGGGTTAGTTATACCATGCTTTTTCCTTATCTGTCGAATTCAAATGTCGCAATGACAGTAAGGACAAAGCATGATATAACTATTAAAAGCTTATTGAACGTTTATTAGTAAGGGGGTTAATCCGGTTAATCATTATTATAACTTTTGAACAAAAGAAAGAAAGAAAGAAATTAATTTATTTTGCGAACAATTAACAAACCTAAAGAAACTACAATACATAAGAATTGGACACAATTGCATGCAAAAATGGATACCACTCAGCATGAAGTCGAGTCGCTTGTGAGCGCCACGACGCTGATCTTCCGTGGATCCAGGCGCCCGCGTGTGCGAGACAGCGAACTTTTAATGTCATTTGAAATTTCAACACATAATTACCAATTGTATAATTAAATCTATCACCTATTTTAATCGTAATAGTAATGTGATAGATATCTGCTATACACCTACTTATAACGTAAACCAAATCTAATTAATCCTATAAATATATATGTAACCTGAATATGAGGACGGCTTGACACGTTTTGGCTTTTGTTTATAAAAAGCTCTGGTGTAAGCTTTGATGAGTGTCTATTCAGGTTATGTTTAGGATAATTTGAGAAATAAGTTTCTCGAGATAACAATGTTTTTTAAGACAATTTTCAATCGTTGCTATTTTATTACAGGCTTTTATTTAACTTGCACTGTACGTACCTATGTATGTTTGTAAGTTGATCGCTTCAAATCTTGCAAGTCCATTTTGAACCACTTCCCGTTATTGAATTGGGCTGAAATTGACAATGAAATATCATGGTATCTAAGAGCTGAGCTGATGATGGAGTCAGAAGGTGGCGACAGGATTTCAGCTATACTTAACGTAGACCCACCGTGCTGGAACTCGTTGATTTTGCCTATATAAGCTAATGACTTTGAAAAAAAAACCGGGCAAGAGCATGTCGGACCATGCTCAGTGTAGGGTTCCGAAGCCGTTAAGTACTACAAACATAAGAATCAACACACTTGACTGTTACAAAACATATTTTTGAAAGACCTATCCAACGACACCCCACAACTATGAGGTAGACGAAAAAAAAATACATTCCCACGTTACGTGTGTAGGGCAGGCACACAAAAAAAAAAAAAACTACATTTTATTTTATTACTTTGTTGGCGTGACTAATATGTATATTCATGCCAAATCACAGCTTTCTAGTACTAAGAGTCTTTGCGCTAGGCTGCGGACGAACGTACGGACGGACCTGGTGAAACTATAAGGGTTCCTGGTTTGACTACGGAACCCTAAAAAAGGTTAAGTCGGCAACAAAAGTCGCAAGAATAAATTTTTTGAAGGAAAGTTATTTACGCTGTAATTAGCTGTTTATAGATATGAATATAACGAGTCCAAACTCGGTGGGTCTAGTTAATAACAGAGGAAATAGAGTCATCGTTCATTTCGAGAAGCTGAAGTAGAACATACCAAACGCTGAGTAATAACAGCAAATTCAATTGAGATTTGACTTACTTCTAAATCCCTGTCCAACGTCTTGTATTATCCATGCACTAATCTGAGTTTCTCCTCTGCTAAAGTGACCTACCGCAACCTCTGTCTGAAGCATCAGTATATTACCTCGGTGCAAATGTCGCCTATACTGCCATAACTACGCACGCTACATTGTATGCGGCATGTGCGCGGCAGATGGCGCCACACCTGCCAATCTGTGCGCGCGCAGGTGCCAAGGGTTGTTTACGTTTTTTACGACGCTCAGAGTTTAAAATGTTTTGAAGGCTTAAATGGGTTAGGTGGGGGTTAGTCGTAAATTCCCCTAGTTTGTAATGATACGAGTTTTTTACATGAAAACTTGTGACATTTTATTTTGCTATGTTATGATTAATGTAATAGTATGTAGATATTGAGAATTTAGGCTGCTATTATTTATCGTTAACCTGTTTCCTTAAAACCCTCTTATATTAATTTAATAAACCCAGTGCATTAATTCCACCATAAAAATTAACTGAAAGTGCTACAAGTAATTATTATAAATTGATCTTTTTTCCTTTAGATCCAAGGTGCCGTACAAAAGATCGATTGTACCGCTTATCGTAATAAGTTTGCCCATCGCACGGTGAAAAAACCTAGACTTGTTCGTTAATCTAAGACTAGAGTTAATAACTTTATAAAAGCTGTGTGTCGGTAATCGGTCTCTCGGCCCTTTATGGGCACCTTTTTGAGTCGATTAAAAAGAAAAATAACTCAATGAATTTGCCGCGCAAAAATGGCGTACAGGAATTTGATAATTTTCATTTTTTAAGCATTACAAATAAAAACAAAATAAAAACTGTAAATTATGAAACTGGGCAGTCTGTGTTTTTGTTTATCTAATACGCATCAGTTAGTGGCCGTGTGGTTGCCGGGTTAGAATAGTGCCCCTTCATGTCTTTCCGGGGATGTCGTAAGAGGCGACTCAGGGAATAAGCGCTTGTAGTACTGTTAGGCGATGAGCTTGCAACCTGTCACTAAAACACTGGTAATCATCTTGGCCTGTTTGTGCAAAATGTGGTTACAGAATTTACCAACAACTCTTTTTGTTGTTGTTGGTATTTCTGATTCTGTAGCTCTGCCTACCCCACTCTGGGAATGAAGGCGTGATATTCGCAGTATGTATGTATATTTTCATCAAGTAAGAGCACTTAGATTTTACATGTAGTGATGGGACCTGCTTAACTTATATTGTTAACGACTACTATACGTACTTATTAGCACGACAGTTTTTTTTTTACCTGGTTGCCACAACACTGGGAATCCTGGTGTGGGGACTTCAGCAATGCTTTTGATTGTAACTTGGTTTTTTACAAAAAAAAAACTTATTTTATCTTATCCATAAAAGTCATTAGTAAGATAATGCTGGCTGGATGTCAAGAACCCTAGATAAACGGAAAAATAAACTATGGATAGATTAATGTATCTTGGATTATGAAAGGTTCACAATTAAATGCACCTTCGATGTTAATCGATGTCCAAGATGACACACGCTGCCCTCCTTGAAATAAACGTCGTACCTGTTATACAGGACTCATATAAAATACATCCTTAATGACAACCGTCTGCGATAAAATTTGGTTTGCCTACTAAATTGCAATTGCGACTTTTTTTATCGGGATCAACGCCGGCTGTCGAAGTATTCACCACATTTCCATTCGCGATTATAATAAAAAGTACATGCAAATAAACAATATTAATGTTTCACTAGCATCTGCTACGAAAAGGAATAAGGCTTGAACTGCAAGTAAAGTTCGCGTCGATATAATTGGCCAAAGATGTAAAAAAATATTAGTTTGACACATAACCTCAAATTTTCAGCTGGTCATGTTTATTGATGTGAACAGACGTGGATTAAAAACCTATCACTTTCTAACCAATACGTAAGTGCGAGAGTGACGGATGCCTTATCCACATCTATTCCAGCGCGATGAACGTGGCTTAATATCAGTAATGACAAAGTCTCATCATCATTACTGTCTGTTCGAACTCGAACCCCCGCGGACACCATGTACAAATGGGTTTTTCTAACTTAAATACATTACCCGAGGCTCTTAAGGTAAAGAAAAACATCGTCAGGAAACCTGCACATTTGAGCAGCTGAGTGTGTAAGAGGGAAAATGCACAAAAGATCCTAAAGGATCGAGGTGTATTGTTTAAGGTAAGATAAGATCAAGTCTAAATATTATAAATATCAGTATTGTGGTTTTTCAAGCGCGCAAGCGAGCATGAAAGGAAGGCAGCAAAATTTAACTGTCTTATAAAGTAAGGACCAACATCCTCACCTATTCGAATCGCTTTTGCCCCGACCCGACCCACGTTACTCGCTCGCTTTGCTCGCTCCATCATGCTACACAACATTATGCATAAGACCAAGACCATTATACAAAACGCAATTATTCGTAATGAAATTCGGTCTCATCAATAGTATACTGTTTAAAAATCGACTAAGTTCAAATGCAAATTTTATAAAACCGGATATTTATTTATTTATAACGGCGAAACTTTCTTCCAGAGCTGATAAGTGTAAGCCCAAACTATTTAATAAAAGCTAACTCGTAACCATCCCGGTTTAAATAGGTTTCTTAAAAAAACACCTGCAAATCGTTTCATCCATTTGGAAGCTACAAAGCCACTGTCAGACACACATACACACATTAAGCTTATACCCCCTTTTTTGTAGGAGGTTAAAAATACCTCACGCGAACCAAAACTACGTGATATGATTTGTTTGTTTTTATTTATACCTTGGCTATTTCAAATGACGCCGACTGTACGTAACATCATGCGCATGGAAACACCAGTTGGTAGCCCTTATAGGAACGCAGGCGCAGCGGGCGAGCATAACTTGAGCTTGGCTATAAGCGTCAATTGGATATATCTTATAAATGACTTGTTGATTAGTTAATTCGTTTATACTGTTGACACTGTACTAGATGAGCTGCATTCTGCGAACGCAAACGACTACATAAGTCAAAGACAATGTATTGGATTCCATACATTTTGATATTTTTAGCTACAGCTGTCCGGGATGATTGTAAGTCTTTTTTTTAGACAGAACTGCAAGAGATTTAACAAAAATGGAAACTGGTTTGAAAATAATTAAAATTATATATCATGGATTGCTTATTCTTGGATTATTAGTTTATTTTTTTAACTACTTACAATGTTTTGAAATGTATAAAATTTAGTTCAGTTTTTCAATTAAGTATGGTATTGTTTATTAGATCTCGCAAATAAACCGCACCAAATAAAAGTCGAATCGTAATCATGGTGGAATGTTCTCTTTTATACACAAAATATTCATTTATTCAATATATATACTATTTAAAGTACCACCAGTACATTATATCGGCGCAGTCGCGTGATAGGGCGCCTAATCGATTGATCCACGTTAAAACTAGATGCGCAGGCGCATCTGTCTCATTAGGAGCTTGCTTGTTACGTTATGCCTTTTTTTATTGCGATATCGTAGTGTAGCGATAAGTTATTTATACACAAACAAGTAGTAAAAACAACGGACGTAGAAAAAAGACCCCAGACCAAGATATTAATAAAATAAACAAGTCTAATTAGACGAATTAAAAGCTTTGAAAACCTAGTCGGCTTCATGATTGATATTGTCGTCAATGTAAATACCCATGTTAGATAGTTTCAAATTCAGATTTTTTTTAAATTAATGTACCCAGTGACATTCTGCGTATTCAATGACACCTTGTCAGTCAACATTG
Source organism: Acleris holmiana (assembly GCA_949316455.1). Classification (NCBI taxonomy): domain Eukaryota; kingdom Metazoa; phylum Arthropoda; class Insecta; order Lepidoptera; family Tortricidae; genus Acleris; species Acleris holmiana. The sequence continues at coordinate 3,393,781 of OX438772.1, forward strand.
GGTCATGCTTATACGAGGGAACATAGAACCATAACCGACGACACGCTCGCCTAGTTGGTAGTGACCCTGTCTTCGAAGCTAGGGGTCCTGGGTTCAAATCCCGGTAAGGGATATTTGTGTGATGAGCACAAGTATTTGTTCCTGAGTCTTGGATGTTTTATATGTATTTAAGTATATATTTCTCTATAGAAGTAAGTTTATCGTTGTCTAGTACCCATAGTATAAGCCTAGAGCTTAGTTTGGGACTTGGTCAATTCGTGTGATATTGTCCTGTGATTTATTTATTTATTATTACCATACATACATACATGTAGGTCCTAAATATTATCCTCCTTCGACAGTTGGTTAAAAAAAGATGTACCATTAAGACCTTTAGGCGATCTTCTGTAAGTTTGAGTTCTATTCTGTTTTCGCCCATCTTGTTTCTATATGGTGAAAAATATTTATATCGCGAAAAAAAAACAAAAAAAAACGATAATTAACTTCAGCGATAGTACTTAGGTACTTTTTTTATAGTTAATGGGTTTTCTCTTGACTAACCCTCGGAGGACGAAGATTTAGTCGACGATGAAGCGAGCACACCCAGAAAAAGCCTACAAATAACAATGTTTTTATGTTTATCCGCATTCCTTTTCCATTAACAAAAAAATAGATTACATTTTCGGGGAAGATAGAAAATCACACATTATGATCAGTTTTTAAAAATGTGATTAGAAACTGGACACAAATTTGTGCCTCTGGGAAAGGACAGGTGAATCCCATGTTCTGGGAACAAAACATTGGCAAGTTGTTAAAAAAATCTGAACTGAATCTTCGTCTCCAATTAACTGCATCGCACGGTAACTAGGAGTTCCAGTCCATCATGCTAAACTTAGAGATCACAATTACCTATTCTACATACGGAAATTAAAATAAATAAATATCAGGGGACAATCTCACACAAAGTGACCTAGTCCCAAACTAAGCTCAAGACTTGTACTATGGGTACTAGAGAAGGATAAACATACTTATATAAAGAAATACATACATATAGAAAACATCCAACACTCAGGAGCAAATATTCGCGCTCATCAGACAAACATCTGCCCTTATCTGGATTTGAACCCAAGACCGCTGGCTTCGGAGGCAGGGTCACTCCCAACTAGGCCAACGTGTCGTCGAATTAACCAACGCATCTCACTATCCAACCTTTTTTTGACTGCCACCCAAAACAAAAGGGCAGTATGTTCATCAGGACAGTACATAAACTGCCTTTCCGTGTCCAAAGGGTGCTAACACGAAAAATATTGAAATTAAACTAGCTCCCCATACAAGAACCGTGCTTTTTTCGGCGTGGAACCCTTCGTGTGCGAGTCTAACTTGCACTTGGCCGGTTTTCTTTTGGACGGCAGCATGCCTATGACGTCTGCTATTAAGCAGGCAGGTGCATGGGGCGCGCGTGCGCAGCTCGAGCTACGTCACGCAGGGTTGCCAACTTTATTTACTACCCGCAGATGAATTATGTGGCCATCGACAAATAGTTTTAAAAATATATGGCCTTTGTTGGACATTTGTTTTGTTAATATCGTTGGTGTATTATGTTAATAGGTGTTCAAGGAGTGATTAATAAAGATTTAGGGTGTTTTATACATACCATCATGCCTTCATTCCCAAAGTGGGGTAGGCAGAGCTACAGAAATGCCAACACCTCAAAAAGACTTGTTGATAATTCTGTAACCACAGGGTGTTTTATTAACTTTATTATATTATATATATCGTCGAAAGAAATGGCTTAAGTGTATAGAATTTAAAATTAGACAAAAAGGCTTATAGTGACCACCGTCCGCAGTCAAATGGCGTTTACATTATGCAGTTTATCGCATCACATGCAATCATAAAGCGCATTACAGACAGACGTATAATATTTATTATAAATTATTGCCAGGCATCTTGAGTTATATTTTCTGTGTCATTTGAATAAAATTATTTTAATAATGTTGTCCTCATGCGTGGTCACAAGACCCATGCTTAATTAAAGTATGTCTGTCTGACTGTTTGTAACGCTTTTACGGCTAAATCGCTGAAGCAATTTCGATACATTTTATTATCGAGATAGCTTGAGTTCCGGAAAAGGACGTATTATATTTTTATTCTAAAAAAATTGATGGGATCCCAGGGAATGGCGATAAAATTAATATGAAATATGTCCATTTTAGAAAACCCAAGTGATTTGTATTTTCGATAATATAATATAATAGCGTTGTATATTAACGTCAAATTATATTTATAGCTGTAACGCGCTTTATTATGGCTGTCTTAAATTGCATAATGAAAAACCCCTTCGTCTATTTGATACAGGATGCCCACATTTAAACTTCGGAATGCTTTTTTAAAAAACTATCGTGAAAGTAGGTATGTGAATTGTGAAAAGCTTAAGTTACTTTTTGATTTTTTAAGGAATAAAGCTTCCGACACTGTTCAAATGCAAATTGTGATATCCCCAACCGAGATTTGAACCCGGGACCACTAGCTTCGAAGGCGTCACTACCAACTACACTCGGCGTCAAAAATATCGCCCCTCCTCGGAAAATAATTACAACCGACTTTAAACCCTATTTGATCAAGGACAACAATATGATTGTTAGGTATCATTTGAAAGGTAATAAAGTGTTTTTTTAGGAAAATTTAAAAAAAAAGGATTTTTCCTTGGGGTCAAAAATTAAAGGAAATGACATTGCGAACAGTTGAAAAATGTTTATTCAAGTTTAAATTTACAACAATAAATGGATAACAAAATTTTACAAAAAGTGCCTAAAATTAACTTAAAACCTAGTGTTACCCCCCTTGCCCTTATCACTGCCTCTAAACGGTCTTTCATTGATCGCACCAACTTTACGATGTCCTCTTGTGGAATGTTGCCCCATTCTTCGATGACTGCGTCCTGAAGATCTTGCAGGGTGGTAGGGGCGGCATCTCGTGACCGAACCCGTCGCTTCAGCTCGTCCCAAAGGTGTTCAATCGGGTTTAAGTCAGGACTCCTGGCTGGCCACGGCAAAACGGGATTCCCGACCTCCTCCAGATAATCCCGAACAATTAATGCAGTGTGGGAGCGAGCGTTGTCGTGCATTAATGTGAACCCAGAGCCGACGTAACCCGCATATGGCATCACATGCTCTTCCAGGATCTCGGCAATGTATCGGCGAGCATTCAGGGACCCTTGGCCGCGAGTGCCTCCAGTCCTGGAGACGCAGACAAGGTCGGTTTTGCCGTCTATAGACATGCCCTCCCAGAACATGCAAGAGCCACCTCCGTAGCCCACTGTCTCTTCAATACAGGCTTGAGCAAATCGTTCGCCCGACCTTCTGTAGACTCTGGCCCGCCTGTCGTTGCAATAAAGACAGACTCTCGTCTCATCGGTAAAGAGAACCTGCCTCCATTGCTCAAACGTCCAATCGACGTGGTCGCGGGCAAATTGCAAGCGATCTCTGCGATGCTGAGCGGTCAACATTGGGCCTGTAGCAGCCCTGTGAGCCACGATATCCTTCTCCAGCAGTCTTCTTCTAACCGTAGAGATGCTAACTGATCTTGTCCGAGCTTCTCTGAGGCGTTGTTGCACCTCAACAGCACTAGCGAAGCGATTGCGTAGAGATGATGTCACGATGAAGCGATCATCTCTTTCGGATGTGCAGCGTCGCCGACCAGCCCCACGTCTTCTGATGTAGCCCCCAGTCTCCTGGAACCGCTGAAATACTCGGCGGACAGCATGACGGCTTAAATTGAGTTGCCGAGCGACATCACACTGCCGAACTCCTGCTTGCAGTAGTGCAACCACTTGAGCTGATTCAGCAGCGGTGGTCTCCATGTTCGAGGGTTGTTTTCTTGCTTGAGTTCCTTAGATGTGTTCTCTTCGACGTCTGGATAGTGAATGATTGACATTTGACCTTGTACATGCATTTTATACCCCTGGAAAAGGGCACAACTCGCGACCCTTCAAACGAGTATTTGTGCACTTTTTTTTCGAAACGCTCTGATTCACAAGCCATTACGTTTTGTTTAAATTAAACATTATTAATTTAAAACACATTAAACGTGCTTTTAATTGATACTAATATTAATTATGTAACATAATTTCGCTAAGGTCTAGATTAGCTTGAATCTGATTTTCGCGGAGGGGCGATATTTTTGACGCCGAGTGTAGAATAACGTGTCGTCAAATTGCAATAGAACTTGCTGTTCAACTTTAACTGGGAGGGATTCCTTCTTGGTTAGTCTCATTTTTAAACAGCTTTACTAATGAAATTTTAAATTCAAATCAAACGCAACCCTGACTCCCTCATGGCGCGTGGAGAGAAGGACCGCCTGTTTTTGCGTTGGAACGGGTTCGATTCCTCTAATTATAGTTATCAAGCCGATTTATTCTTTTCCAAGGCACACCTGTCTTTGGGCTGTTAATTCTATAATAATCTAAAAGTTTTATTTGATTTCATGATCATTCATTTAAGTGTTTGCTAAATTTAGTGAGAAACATACATACATAACATCACGCGTTCGTTCCCACAGTGGGGTAGGCAGAGCTACAGAAATACCAACAACTCTAAAAAGATTTATTAATAACTAACTACCCGTCAGTGGGTTCGCCCCACTGCTAATTTTTAACTAGCCCGGTGTTTTTTTTTTTTTTCATAATAACTTACTCCTGACGATAAAAAACACATATAGATTCCGTGACCACATTATGCACAATCAGGCTAAGATGTGTATGTATTAGTAACAGGTTGCAAGCCCATCACCTAAGCCTTTATTACATACATACATAGCATCACGCCTTCATTCCCAGAGTGAGGTAGGCAGAGCTACAGCAGTACCAACAACTCTAAAAAGACTGGTTGATAATTCTGAAACCACATTTTTCACAAGTAGGCTAAGATGTTTACCAGTGTATTAGTGACAGATTACAAGCCCATCGCCTAACAGTATATACTACAAGCCCTTATTCCTTTAGTCGCTTCTTACGACATCCACAGGAAGACATGGAGTGGCACTATTCTAACCTGGCAACCACACGGGGGCCTTAAGCCTTTATTCTTTATGTAGTGAGATAACAAAATCAATATGGAGTTGGGGCAACTTTATTAGCTCGTTTGCGCGTATGGGAGTGTCAGGTATAATTCGACAAATATAAAAAGAGCCCCAGATGCCATACAAAATTTATGCAAAGTGGAGCTCTTTTTACGTTGGTTATAGAATAACTACGGATTCGTTGACAACCTGCGACTAAGTTGATAAATATATGCACTAAAATGTTAACAATGCTGTGACAAGACAACTTAGGCTCGCCGGTTAGTAACTCGTTGGCTAATTGAAAAGTGTTTTTTTTTTGTTGTGTTTTTGTGTTGAAGAGCATCGCCTCACTGGCCGGTTGCCTTGTGTATGTATGTATGTAAACTCGTTATTGCACATACAACCAATTACAAGTAAGTACGTACGTAGGTACATACTCGTATATGCTTGCTGATGAGTGTCTATCATTTCATCGAAACACCTTTCATCGAATAATGTTTTCAGGGTATTTAAGAGGAGTGTGAAGCGATGCTTAAATCGTGTAGCTGTCAAAAATAATCCATACAAATGTAGCTCCAAGCGATAACGTTTCTCACCCCCTAAATGGGTCATTCTACTTTTAAGCGCAGGTCGATTTATTGACAAGTGCTCTTCAAATAATATTTTTATAAAAACGTTAAAGTGCTAGGTTTTGTAATTTAATATTGAAATAGTTACACAACTTGGCTTACATTTAAAATTATCACTACATTTAAAAAGTCACTATAATTAACTTTAAAGTAGGTAACATAGTGGTCACGCATGTCCCCGCCATTTGTATGGAAAAAGTGTATTTACCGCTGTGTTACCAACTTTTCCTGATAAAATATCAATAAATTTAAAGTGTTTTGTTTTGAACTATTAAATTTAGTTGTTCCAGTTTCAATATAAGTCAAATTTACGCGAAAAAAATGTCTAAAAATGCCTTTAATTTCACCAATGATTATTATGCGCTAAAAAGTAGAATGACCCTAAACCGAATTTCACGATTTTTTAATATGTTGTATACATTATGAAAAACGAGGTCTGTACGTTTCCGCTTTTGATTTTTTATTTATTTTCCAATAAATGTTTTCTTGTAAAAATCGGACGACGCTTTAAATTAATTTTTTTCGCTTCACAGTCCTCTTAAACATTTAACCTAACCTAACCAACGTAATTAATGTTTAAGATGCCCTGAAAACATTATGGTTCCAGCATATAATAGCGTTCGATGTAATGATGCATTCGATGAGGTGATGATAGTTACCCTTGCTGTTCCTTGTGGTGGTAGGACCCTGTGCAGGGTCCGTCCGGATCGCTACTACCATCTTATCCATTAACCACCCGCCAAACAACAGTGTTCGCATTGTGTTCCGGTCTGGGGATAAGACAACCGGTGAAATTACTAGCATAGAGGCATTCCATCTTAGTCCTCAGGGTTGGCAACGCATTTGAGGTCTTAGGGTTATAGTCTTGAGAATTCAAATGTCTATCGGTCTCAGATTCCACTTACCATCAGGTGGCCTGAGTGCTCGTGTGCCTTCTCCTTATCATAAAAAATATATGTAAAAGCTGGGATCTGTTTTCGTACAAAGCCTTGTCACAATTACATAAAAACAATAAAAAAATAACAATTCTCCGTCTTATGACCCTTCTACTTACAACTTTTACACGTAACAGATCGAAAAGCAACAAGTACTCGTGAACTTGCATCGCATTATGAAACTTAACACTTTTATTTTTAGGTCATTAATCATATTACTATCATCGCAGTTGTGTGGTTTTGCTCCGGGGTGGGTGTGGTAGTGTGTGTGTAAACAAAGGGAAATCGGCGGAGGACGCGGCGTGCGGCGTCCACCTGTTGCGCCCTTACGGTATACAGGGCGGTCATATTTGTAAGACACCATTTCTAATTTATTTATTACTAGCGACCCGCCCTCGCTTCGCTCCGGATTAAAGTATTATACATATAAACCTTCCTCTTCAATCACTCTATCTATTAAAAAAAACCGCATCAAAATCCGTTGCGTAGTTTTAAAGATTTAAGCATACAAAGGGACATAGGGACAGAGAAAGCGACTTTGTTTTATACTATGTAGTGATACACACACATTTGACACTTGTAGTTTACAAGGAAATTTGTGTTTTGTCTTCTCTTTCAAAATTAATCGTGTTTGAATAAGTTTATAGCTATTCTCTCAGGCATTCAAAATGTCCATGATGTTGATTGTTAAGATAAATATACGCTTAGAATGAGAAAAATGAAGGCTTTAACGGTTTAATTTTATTGAACGTGTGTTTAAATACAATTCGTGGTCAATAGTGTAACGAGTAGGCGTTATTCTATCTATAATAATCTTAATAATAAAAATAATAACTTTCATTAACAGACAAAACATCTATAATTTTAAAATGTATAGTAAAGCAATTCTGAAGAAAATAATACTATTAATGAAATTAATAATCTATTTACAATAATGTTATAAAACTAAATAAAATTATTTTGATTAAATATAAACCTTTACAAACAAACTAAATATTCTACACGCATTTATTATTAGACAAAACTAGTTGCGAGAACAAAAGCCTACGTCACGCCTTGCATCGCGGGATGGCGGCCGGCACCGTCCGGCGCGCGAGACGAGACACACACTTCACCTTACGTCGAGCAAGGATCGACAAATTCTCTCGTTGCGAAAAGTGCTACATACTAATATTATAATATTTTAATTTAGCATACTAGTAATTATTATATTAGGTACTAAATATACCAAACATTACCAAGTGCAAGTGTTTCCCCGAGACGGGGATCAAGTTTGGGGTTTAGTCCAGGCCCTAATGGACTGTTTTACAACTGCCGGCACGTTCCCGAAGTCCCGCTGCAAACCCGGAATCCCGGAGTCTCAGGGCTGTCACCGCGGTCACCAGAAGAGAAGTGCAGGGAAGTGACCCCATACTATCTGTTCGTTGTCATGATCAGTCTCAGTAAAATCTTAAATTCCCCACGACCTAGCCAAACTACCTACTTAAAATAAAATAAATTATAAATAAATTTCAACTCAGTTGTAGTTATTTACCTCCTCTATTCTAAACTACTACGGTATCGCTAAACGTTACATTGGCGCCCACTTTTGGTATTTTTTTGAGCTGAGCATGACTTCGACAGATCCAAGGTATTATTGGTTTTCATTGGTGTTGGTAGCAAATCATTACTAGTTAGTTTAAGGTTGATTACTATCGCGTTTACTTTGTATGTGGTTAATTGCAAGTACCTAGTTAATATAAGTCGATTTGATTTGGAATACTGTGACTAACGACAGTATTCTAAAATATAAATCCCACATACTTGGTAATATACTTATAACTGCTTATCAATCATTTGTAATCGCAACGCTCATCCGAACTGAAAGGAGTATAACACAATGTCGTACCCAATTAAATATTTATCGCTACAAAAAGCTGAGCTCGAGTATGAGGTTATTCTTAGAGGTGGCACAGTCGGATCTGTGCAAGAACTTCGTAGTCAGATTGTTAAGATGTCTATACCTGCAGAAGATATTCTTGAATCTCATTTAGAACCCGGGATTGATTTGATAGCCATAAAAGAAAGTTTACAAAAATCCCAAACAATGATAAATTCATTAAAAACCAAATTTGACAAAAATTTGTTTCTACGAACAGAGAATCTCCTTCATCATATATACCACAGAGCAAATAGAGTTTCAAATATCGACCCTAAGTTATCGGACCAGTACAAAAGTAATTGTACAATCTTCAATAGCCAATATAGGGATATTACATTTATGGCTTCTAACTCAAACACCGGATCTACTTCGGAACCTGAAACTGGATTTATTAGCTGCGACCGCAATCTAACCTCCGATTTGGCAAAACTGAAATACTCAGGGAAATCATGCGTTCTTTCATTCATTCAAAGGGTAGACGAATTTGTGAATGCAAGAAATGTTTCCAAAGACCGTATTCTGAAATTTGCCTACGAAATATTTACAGACGATGCCTTACATTGGTTTCGTTGTATAAAAGATAAAGTTGTGAACTGGGATGATGTCGTCGTTTTACTTAAACAAGATTTTAGCCATAAAGATTATGATTACCGGCTGCTAGCTGAAATTAGGTCGCGTACCCAGGGTGAGCTTGAAAATATTACCATTTACCTATCCATCATGCATGGTATGTTTTCGAGATTATCAAAACCGTTATCAGAGGAAGATAAGATAGAAATTATTCTTCATAACATCCGACCATATTATGCTAGCACTTTAGCAGCCTCTCCTGAAATAAGAGATCTGGATACTCTTAAAAAGATTTGTTCTAATTACGAAAACATACAGTCACGACAATCCTTGTTTCATGAGCCGCCTAGAGTATCATCAGAAACGCTAGCACCAGAGTTTGCCTACACTAAAAACAGACATAATAATTACTACTGTAATAAAAATGTGACAAATGCAAATAACTACATGAGGTATAAAAACTATAATACAAATAATAAACATTCCGGTTATGCAAATAATTATACTTACAATAATACTAAAACTACACAGGAAAACCCTACTACTACTACTACTCATGCTGTGCATGTTACACCTAGCCGTTTTAATAATGCCCGTGAACCACAGGCTAAATACTGTCCTAGGTGTCGCTGTAATTCACATACACTGAAGGAGTGCAAACAACCACACTTTCCCATCTGCTTTAAATGCGGCAGCAAAGGCACTCGATACCCTGACTGCACTACTTGTAATCCTAAACCAGGTCACTCAAAAAACTAAATCCTGTGGATTGCAGTGTCATTGAAGCTGTCAGTACATATAAAAATAGCCCGAAAAATAAAGATTGGCATGAATGGCTCAATTTTGTATCCAAATTTTTTTCGTGTTATTCTGTTACTGCAATCCACAATTCACAAAAGAAAATAGAAAATGGTAATAATAGACCGTACGTTGTAGTTGAAATTAATGGTAGAAGTGTTAACGGATTATTAGATACTGGATCAGAGGTTACAATTTTAGGTAATAACTACCACAAACTGTTTCTAGACGCAGGTTTTACTCTAAATAAGACTAACCCCTTAAAATTTGTCGCTGCAGGCGGTCAAACATTGGAAAACGTTGGCGTAATTTACCTACCCATTACATTTCTAGAACAATTGCACATTTTGAAGGTTTATGTAGTACCAGCAATACAAAATTCATTGATCCTAGGTATGGATTTCTGGAGAGAATTTGGTATATTTCCTAAACATTTAGATTCAGTAATGTTGACTAGTGATATCAACATAATAGATACTATGTCAATAGAACCTAACATACATATACGTGATTATGGGCATCTTTCGACTGAACAAAAGGTCACAGCAGATCACATAATTTCACAATTTCGTGTCATTTCGTACGAAGAGCGTGGCCTTGGTCGCACCTCTCTAATCGCACACAGTATTGACACTGGGGACGCTGTTCCCATTCGTCAACGGTATTACAGGATGTCTCCCGAAAAACAACGAGTTTTGGTAGAACAACTAGATGAAATGATAAAAGAGGACGTAGTAGAACCCTGCGAAAGCCCTTGGTCGTCTCCCGTACTATTAACGCCGAAGAAAAACGGTGAACTTAGATTCTGTCTGGATAGTCGAAAGCTCAATGCCGTCACTATTAAAGACGCGTATAGCATTCCCTATATTTCTGAGATACTTGATAATTTAAGAGATGCGAAGTACCTTTCTAGCTTAGATTTGTCCAAAAGCTTTTGGCAAATCCCTATTACTGAAGAGGATAGGTGTAAAACTGCATTTTACATTCCATCCAGAGGCACATTTCAATTTAAATCTATGCCTTTCGGATTAACAAACGCACCGGCAACTCAACAACGTTTAGTGGACATGCTATTTTATGGGCCCGAGTTTGAGCATAAAGTTTTTGTCTATATTGATGACATCATTATTATTTCACCGACCTTCGACCAGCACATTTCACTTCTAGTTCGCGTTCTGGAAAGGCTTAAAATAGCGCAACTAACCATTAGCTTTAAAAAGTGTAATTTTTTTAGGGAACAGTTAAAATATTTAGGCTATGTTGTGGACTCTAACGGCCTTCAACCAGATCCTGAGAAAGTTGAGGCGATTATTAACTACCCAACACCCACCAACCGTAAGGAAGTCAGACGTTTCATCGGGACTGCTTCATGGTACCGCAGGTTTATCCCAAATTTTAGTTCCATAGCTTCACCGCTGAATAGATTAACATCACAAGCAAAAAAATCGCCCCCATTTTGTTGGTCTACGGATGCCGAGAAAGCCTTTACTACTCTAAAAGAATGTCTGATTTCGTCGCCTATCCTATCCTGTCCTGATTACTCACAACCATTCCAAGTGCACACTGACGCGAGTGATTTCGGCGTCGGTGCTGTGCTGACACAGGTCATTAATGATGAGGAGAAGGTGATAGCCTATATGAGTAAATCCCTTTCTAGTAAGGAACGGAATTATAGTGCTACTGAGAGAGAGGCCCTAGCGGTGCTAGCAGCTATTGAACATTGGAGGTGTTATCTGGAAAATGGTAAAAAAATAGTAGTGTTCACCGATCACTCATCTTTAAGGTGGTTCTTAAATCTAAATAATCCCACGGGTCGATTGGCTCGTTGGGGTGTTCGAATGTCTTCGTTCAATCTTGAAATAAAGCACCGTCGTGGTACCGAGAATGTTGTTCCGGATAGTCTCTCTCGTGCTGTCCCAATAGCAGCTATCAGTGGGAACCTATCTAACTCTAATATAGCTTTTTCAACTGAAGATTCATGGTTTTTAAATATTTATAATGGTTGTCAAAATTCACCAACTTCATTTTTGGAATATAAAATCACCAGCGGAAAACTATTTCGCCACAAAAAGACCTTAAATCCGCTTGCTAGAGAGTTCGAATGGAAAGAAGTCATTCCGCTTGAATACAGAGAAGAGTTGATTTCTAAAAATCACTCCGAACCTATTGCGGGTCACTTAGGAATTTTTAAAACGTATAAACGTCTATCCTTGAAATACTTCTGGCCGGATATGCACCGCGACGTTACTAACTTTATAACAGGTTGTGACACTTGTAATGCTCACAAACATGCTAATCATGCAACCCTTGGAGTTATGGGTCGTCCTAAAGACTGTTCCCGTCCATTCCAAGTGTTAAGCATGGATCTTGTAGGTCCCCTACCGCCTTCAAGAAAACAAAACACTTACTTGTTTGTTGTCACATGCTGTTTCACTAAATATTGCCTCCTGTTTCCTATACGCCGTGCAACCTCCGAGGTGTTAGCTAAAATCCTTGAAGAATGCGTCTTCCTAATTCATGGAGTCCCTAGCACGGTTATTATGGATAACGGAAAGCAATTCATAAGTAATGTCTTGAAACAGCTCTATTCAAAATACAATATCCCTAAAGTAAATTATACACCTAAATACACGCCCCAGGTCAATACTGTTGAGCGTTACAATAAGACCATAATGACTGCCGTATCTACCTACATTGAAAATGATCATCGATCCTGGGACATAAACATTCCAAAAATCCAATTCGCCATTAATTCATCTGTAAACGAAGTTACCGGATTTACACCTTCATTTCTAGTATACGGTCGCGAATTAGTAAGTTGTGGCTCTCACTACATCGACGCAGATACCGCGAACGAAACAATTTTTACGCCTCGAGAAGCTTATGCTGAAAATTTGGGTCACTTGAGGAAAATCTTTGAAAAAGTCCAATATTCTCTTCTTAAAGCCCACACTCGAAATAGTGGCCAGTACAATCTACGCCGTAAAGAGATCAATTTCAATGTCGGTGACATAATATGGAAGAAGACGTTCTTTCAAAGCAACAAGGATAAACGGTTTTCAAAAAAACTTGCCCCAAAATACACTAAATGTAAGATAGTCGCGAAAAAGTCAAATTTAGTCTATGAACTTGCAGACATGCAAGGTAACAATATAGGAGACTGGCATGTCAAAGACTTTAAGCGAACTAACTACAAACAGTGATGTTATAAAAGATTACTCCGTTAATACTATCTCTTCCCTTTATGTTCTTTTAATTGGTTGTCTCCTTGGATATTAATTGAATAATATTGCTATAAAATTATTACACTATACTGTAATAAGCTTAAAATAAAAGATTCTAGCATTTTTTGTCCTCTACCGGATATAAAAATATATGTTTTGCCTATCTTCTACAAAGATAGGTTCAGGATTGAAAGCATTTTATCTTAATAAAGGGAGCCAATTATGAGACAAACTTCAACATCTATTAATAGTTATATGAGAGCATTTCTATGCATTTATTGAAATGCTCAGTCTGTTAGGACGCATTAACACGCTAATTAATTAAGTGTTTAGTGCCCTGCTGCTATATGCGTGAAGTATGAAAGGATAACTATGTAAATTGATGGAAGCCTGAACTATAAATAGTATAACTATCAAGCAAAGTATAGAGATAGAGGATTTTTATTTAGAAAAAAACCTAACCTAAAAAGGGGAGTATGTAACGAGTAGGCGTTATTCTATCTATAATAATCTTAATAATAAAAATAATAACTTTCATTAACAGACAAAACATCTATAATTTTAAAATGTATAGTAAAGCAATTCTGAAGAAAATAATACTATTAATGAAATTAATAATCTATTTACAATAATGTTATAAAACTAAATAAAATTATTTTGATTAAATATAAACCTTTACAAACAAACTAAATATTCTACACGCATTTATTATTAGACAAAACTAGTTGCGAGAACAAAAGCCTACGTCACGCCTTGCATCGCGGGATGGCGGCCGGCACCGTCCGGCGCGCGAGACGAGACACACACTTCACCTTACGTCGAGCAAGGATCGACAAATTCTCTCGTTGCGAAAAGTGCTACATACTAATATTATAATATTTTAATTTAGCATACTAGTAATTATTATATTAGGTACTAAATATACCAAACATTACCAAGTGCAAGTGTTTCCCCGAGACGGGGATCAAGTTTGGGGTTTAGTCCAGGCCCTAATGGACTGTTTTACAACTGCCGGCACGTTCCCGAAGTCCCGCTGCAAACCCGGAATCCCGGAGTCTCAGGGCTGTCACCGCGGTCACCAGAAGAGAAGTGCAGGGAAGTGACCCCATACTATCTGTTCGTTGTCATGATCAGTCTCAGTAAAATCTTAAATTCCCCACGACCTAGCCAAACTACCTACTTAAAATAAAATAAATTATAAATAAATTTCAACTCAGTTGTAGTTATTTACCTCCTCTATTCTAAACTACTACGGTATCGCTAAACGTTACAATAGTTAAGAGCTTGTGTGCATAAGTTATGTTTTTATATGATAGGTCTAAAGCAGTACTGACGGCGCTTTTGTGGGAATGGGCTTAGCCAGAAAATTATGCATTAAAACCGTTAACTCTCGGTGTGTCCACAGGAGAGACGATAACCTAAATCTGGGATTTCTCTTAACCTATGAGCTGTCTTATTTCCAGGAAGATTATGTTATTCCGGGTTTCGAGTATACATGTGTTAATAAGATCTGGGTTTTGGTATAGGCCTAACAAACATTCAGTAAACATATTTTAATATTTAAGCAAGAGTAATATTATTAAATACAACTTATGTAATACCTTCCGAAGTATTTTTTGCTAAACTATTACATAAAATTAAATTTCCGTGTGGTTACCGGGTTAGAATAAAGCCACTCCATGTCTTCCCGTGGATGTTTTAAGAGGCAACTAAGGGAATAAGAGCTTGTAGTACTGTTAGGCGATGGGCTTGCAACCTGTCACTAACACACTGATAAAAAATTTAGCCTGATTGTGCAAAATGTGGTTACAGAATTATTAACCAGTTTTTTAGAGTTAATGGTAATTCTGTAGCTCTGCCTACCCCACTCTGGAAATGAAGGCGTGACTTATTATATAAATCATGCATCACTTAGGCATAAGCCTACATAACTCCATCAATTAACAAAAACTCTAGAGCCTCGCAATTCACCATATTAATCACTGTTAATTATTAACCGATACGCCACACCATACATATTACGGTTATTAAGCCATATTAATGATTTGCAATTAAATTTAATTAACTGAAACATTTGCATCAGCCTGTATAGCTGCACCTGCTGCTGTCGTTTTTTTACTCACCCTATATGCCGCATGGCATAGTGTAATAACCCAATACGTTTTATCCTTACCTAACTTAAAAGACCTCGTATGTCTCGCAATTTAATCTTCGAAAAACCTTCTTTACTGCTTTTGCAACAAAGGTTCAATTACTAGTAAATGCAGTTTACATAATATGACGTGGGCTTAGCCAGACGATGTGGAAGGTCGTTTAACTTCATTATTTTGACCTTTATGTTTTTTTAACAGCTAACATTTTATAAATTCTTTTACTTTCGAATTGTTGATTCGAATCTATGACTAAATTAAAGTTAATAGTTAATTAGCTTTCATATTGGTTATGCCTAAAGCGACTAATGTAATGAAACTTGCATATAAAGCGGAGAAATTTCATTAATTCTGTAATAACTGAAGAGATAGCGTCCTTAATTAGTTTAATCAGGATTGGGATCTATTATGTTTAATGAAGCATTAATGTAAGTATTTTAAACATCCTGTAAAGTATTAAATCCTGACTGTAGTCGAATATGTGATTGAGTCTAGTACATGTTTTGTTACCCTCTAACACACGCTGTTCGAATGTGAAGGTTTCCACACGATGTTTTCCCTTCACCGTAAGAGCATTGGGGTAATGTAGTTAAGTTAAAAAACACAATTGTACATGGTGACCGCGGGGGTTCAAACTCGGTACCTTACGATCACGAGATAACCCTCTAGCCCACTAGGCAACCGACGCTCTTATCCGTATCCTTACTAATGTTCTGAATGCGTAAGTTTGTATGTTTGTGCTATCTTCAGAGTTCAAAACTTTAACCGATCTACGAGGATCCCGAAAACAGACGTAGGACACTTTTTACTGGAACACCCGATAGGTCCCAAAGGAATGGCTATAAGCAATTACTACGGGACCGGAGTCAGGCAAAAGCTAGTGTTTTTATTAGCAAAATGAAAATAAATGATTCTTCAATTGCTTGACAATTTACTGAACTGTTGATTTATTGATTGTTGGGATGGCAACAATGAAACACTTGCTAAATTACCTAGATGTTTTTAATTTAGCCTGTTAAAAGTATTCTAGGTCTATATCGTACTCCCTGTTTTATTGTTAGTACCTATGCAATCACCAAGGATCGGACAAACGCCCGTCATTTTCGAAACATAACCCTGTTCCGTACAGCAGAGACTTCCTTAGGTATATTGTTAATAAAAAAAAATACAGATTTATTATACTATAATTTATTCAACGACAATTTTATTATTGATTGCCATTCCGGTGTCTGTGTTCGAGAAAAAAACAGTTTCGCCAATAATAAAGAATGACCAATTTTTTTCCAATTTTTTACTTATGAATTTCGGACTCATTTATGAGTTGAAAAAGTTCGTTCACAGTCTACGGACGTCATTGGGGCATATCTAATCGTTGACATTGGTATACTGTTCTTCCAATATGCTTGTGGCTCGGCGTTAGTTTTCTTCTGAATTTCTTTTACAGTAACATAATCAGGATTTCTATTTAGCTACACTTACTGGATATTTCATGTAAGCGTGTCAATGAATAAATAATATAAAATATAATATCGTAACATCATAAGGAAGTCTCTGCTGTACGGAACAGGGTTATGTTTTGATAATGACGGGCGTTTGTCCCATCCTTGGCAATCACCTAAATTACTTCTCGGGAGAATCTTCTCCAAACCCAATCCTACCCGAGGAGATAGACAATCCTAAACAATTTTTTAGGTATTTGATTTTTTTTAAAGTACTAAAGGTGTTGAAAAATTCCAAGTTTCATAAGGGGGTGATTCTCTCAACACAGCGCTGCGTCGATCTCAAAGGTGAAGTTTTATCCGGCAAGTTTAAGAAGTCCCGTCGGAGCATACAAAACACATTTTAGCGCGTGCCTTCTTAATTAGGCCGCTTTATACGACACTGAACTCGACTCACCTGCCTGCTGCCTAATTGAGAAGGCACGCGCTAAAATGTGTTTTGCACGCTCCGACGGGACTTCTTAAACTTGCCGGATAAAACTTCACCTTTGAGATCAACGCAGCGCTGTGTTGAGAGAATCACCCCCCTGCTCAAAACTCCATCTGTCATTTTAAATTTTGACAGCTCTTTAACCCCTCAATACCTACAGTGAAACGAGACTAACAAATACTAATAGATACCAAATAGTGTGACAGCGATAGACATCCCAGTAGGTACAGTCACCAGCAATAATAAATTATCCAACATTGGGTACCCGTGTGGTTGCCGGGTTAGAATAGTGCCACTCCATGTTTTCTCGTGGATGTCGTAAGAGGTGACTTAGGGAATAAGGGCTTGTAGTACTGTTAGGCGATGGGCTTGCAACCGGTCACTAATTCACTGGAAAACATCTTGGCCTACTTGTGCGAAATGTGGTTACAGAATTGTAAACAAGCCTTTTTAGAGTTGTTGGTATTTCTGTAGCTCTGATTACCCCACTCTGGGAGTGAAAGCGTGATGTTATGTTTGTATTATGTGGGTACAAAAATATCTGACACGTCTTAATTAGTGGAGGCATAAGAGCGCGCAATGTTGCATAATATGTTATTGCTGGTGACTGTACTGTTAATACCGTAGGCAGAGCACGTTTTTACCACCTGCCATCTACCAAAATGATAGGGCGTAGTTGTAATACAATTAGAAGAGTCAATGAGCTGTTTTGGCGTTGTAGGTGGTCGGTTACGCTGTGGACACGCTTCACTATTGTGCCAAGGTTCTTTAAATGCATGAGATTACTATCAAAGTTGGAACTTTGTCGCAGTAGGCGCTCGTATAATTATACGTGTGTTGTCCTTTATGCAAATGTGTGGAATTGAGTCCATTACACTTACTTTGTACGTTAATGTGCGTTGATGATGTAAGATAGTGTAAGTGCCGGTTTCGGTTAAGGGTGAGCTTGTTTGTTTGTAGGTGAATACTTTAATGTAAAAAGATAGATCTATTGGATCTTATCTATGCTATTATGAATGTAACGGGGCTGTCTGTACATCCTTATGCTCACTAATAACTTGAAGTTCGTAGCGAATAGGGTCCTAAGGGTCCCACGTTGGAATCAGAGTTTTGAGTCATTGTAATAAGGTTTATTTTTGCATGTGCATTTTATTTGTCATTAAGAATGCTTGAACGCGCTTCGGGTGAAATAATTAGAGAAGCCGACCGGCTGCTTGGCGTGCTCTTTCCGCGCTCGTGAGGCGCTCGCGCAGCCGACCGGCTTGGGTCTGGGGGTGATTCTCCGGTAAGTTTAAGAAGTCCCATCGGAGCGTACAAAACACATTGTAGCGCGTGCCTTCTCAATTAGGCAGGTGACGCGAGTTCAGTGTCGTATAAAGCTGCCTAATTAATAAGGCACGCGCTACAATGTGTTTTGTACGCTCCGACGGGACTTCTTAAACTTGCCGGATAAAACATCACCTTTGAGATCGACGCAGCGCTGTGTTGAGAGAATCACCCCCCTGTGGGATAACAAGAGCGCGGGCTGATGCTCCCCGAGCCGGTCTGTGTGAACAGACCCTAATCCTCCTAATTTCTTCTTTTTAGAACACTAAAAACGTATGAATATCGGTAACACAAAAGGAACTTTCCATACAAATATTTTGGGACACATTAGAATATTATTTAATTATTGCATAGTTTGATGCTCTCTACCTATCTGCCATTTTTTTTTAATCTGGAGATGTCACTCAAAGTGGCGAAAATTTTGAGAAATGCTCAAGTAAGACGCGTAGCTGTCATAAAGACATTTGCATTCTCATCTTAAGATTCCAAATGCGTTGGCAACCCTGAGGACTGAGGAGGATTGTTATGCTTATAATTTCAGTTGAGTTATGACCACGCCGGAACACTACAATGCGAACACTGCTTGGCGGTAGGTTCGAGGATCACTTTCCTAATAATCCTAATAGGTATCAATAATCGTAGTAAGTATCAATGATCGTAGATTACAACTTTCATTTTTTTTTAATATCTCGCGTATATTAGTGTAATGACTAATGTTCATCCATGATTATACAGTTTAATCTAATTATACAGCTTGTAAATGCTTACTAAAACTATAATTTAGGTCGATATTCCGTTTTTTGTACAACGTTGGTGGTAACTAAACATGCTGCCATGAGGTTACTGCATCGTGTAGGATAGCAACACTAAAACCAGCATTATCTTAAGTGGGATGGCCGTCTCAAGACACGTTTATCTCGATACCAAATTTCATCTAAATCGGTTGTGGTATATTCGTGAATGCGTAACAAACATACAAAAAGACAGAGTTACTAGTGAATGTTTATAATATTAGTATGGATTTGAAGATATAGGTGTAGCGTAGCTACAAAACTGGGTGCTTGCAGGCCATATTTATTACATAAAATTCGATGAGACATTAATATATTACATTTATAAACATACCTACTAAGAATTGAGTTGGCATTGGCATGACACATATATACTGGTATATAACCCCCCCGTGTGGTTGCCGGGTTAGAATAGTGCCACTCCATGTCTTCCCGTGGATGTCGTGAGAGGCGACTAAGGGAATAAAGGCTTGTAGTACTGTTAGGCGATGGGTATGCAACCTGTCACTAATACACTGGTAAACTTAGCCTGTCTATGCAAAATGTGGTAACAGAATTATCAACAATGTTGTTGGTATTCTGATGCTCTGTCTACTCTCTGCCCACTCTGGGAATAAAGGCGTGACGTTATGTATGTATGTATAATTATTGCATAAAGTTTATGCAAGTGAAAGAAAACTGTTACCTATATCACTATAATATATATTAACATCACACCTATCAAAGAATGCAGAAAAGGACATTAAAGGCCTTATAACCGTTATAGCTCTGTCCCTTACACTCGCGAGCTCTCAAAGCCATGGCAACCAAGGTCGAAGAAACCAACGCAAATACCCTTGTACACAAGATTCTAATATTTAGGCAGCGGAAGAAAACAGCCCCGCATTTCACTGAAAACGACGTGATTCCAAACAATGGCGGCGCATCGCATTACCATAGCGAAGCGCCCTTGACCCGCGTTAAAAAGTTCGGATCTTTTTTTTTTTGGCTTTGCAGGTTCCGATCTTTCTACAGTAAACAAACTCCTTAATGGGTATGTAAATGGTGCGGCGTTTAATTTGGGCAGGTATCGCCGCCTGCGCCGCCGCGCCGTGTTGTTAGCGTCGAGGTGCGAGGGTTAGGAGGAAGCGATTTAAGATGATTGCGAGGCTGAAAATTTCTGTGCATGATGCAGTACGTTTTTCTCCCCTTACGTGGACTACGATTCATTTAGATTTTTAATATGATGCAGATATTTTGACTTATGAGCAAGTCTAACAAAAGGCAAGGTTTTAAAAACCCATCTGCTGTTTGGATAATGTCGACAGTATAATGTCAGATGTCATGTATATTTTATTTCGCCAATTTCACATTTAAGTACCCAGTGACACTTATTGGCGTCAAAATAGTAAATACCTAATCATTGTAATTGAAATTAAGTTCATGGTTCAAGATTGACTAACACACAGAAAACATAGAAACAAAGATATTTTTGTGGATAATTCAGTACATTGTGCTAACTGTTCTTCGTCATACGAGTAAGAATTGATGATATTAATTTTGAAAGTGTATTGTGATGCCATCTTATACTATAATGCCATGTAAACAGACGATAATCCGTCGACGGCTTATAGGGCTGCAAATTACCTCTCAGAAAATCTTATTTTAGGTTTTGTATAAATGGCACAGTTTTTGAGAATTTGTCAATTTTGTAAAAAACTTTATTTCTGTCTCACTTCATTTTTTTAATGCCATGACTACAAATGTAGTTTTCGTCAGGGTGAAAGGCTTGCTTTTTAGAAATATTTGACAAAAACTAAATTTAAAAAAGTCCCTTAAGCCATGAAGGCCACAGGAACATTGCCATAAATCCAAAAGCGTTTGTATTTATACACTTAACCGCTCCCGCTTTTCACCTGGCCCGCCAAAGCCCGTGGGCACAGCCACTCGACATCCAAACGACTCCGGCGCTGTCGCCACGATTAGCTCTCTATTCGAACAAGCATAATTGATGTTCGCACCTTCGGGCACAATTTCCCCTTCAGTAACATTGTATATTGTGCCTTTTTTCTACCAGACAAGAGCACAATTTCCGTTTTAGTCACATTGTACATTGTGCCCTTGTTCTACCGAAGGTGCAGTTTATTCTCGGCCACGCTGCTCCGATATATCAACGTGTTTCTTTACGGCGCACGTAAATTTTCATTAAAAGCAAATCAATCGTGGCTGTCAATGCAATTGTAGAATCGTAAGCAGCTTCCACTACGAACTTATTTTATACCTAAGCATATTGCAATAGTACTGTTTACTTTTACAATAAGGGTAAAGTCATTGTGAGTTGACAGTTCTTATATATTTATTTATTAGGCACAATTACAAACTTAACTCAGAATTTATATAAATACTAGCGACCCGCCAGCGGCTTCGCCCGCTGCAATATTTTTTTTTGCACTTAGGGGTATGAAAAATAGATGTTGGCCGATTCTCAGACCTACCCGATATACACACAAAATTTTATTTAAATCGGTCCAGCCGTTTCAGAGGAGTTCAATAACGTACACCGTGACACGAGAATTTTATATATTAGATTTCGTAGAATTAATTTACTAGTTCCGATTACATCTATGCACGACGTTTTAATTATATTTACTTAGATAGCGAAAAGACCTACATTATACAGAACCTAAATCAAATAATACATACTGCCTATGATCTAATTCTTCTTGTTTTTAAGATGAGAATAAGTGACCGTTATTTTGCCCATGTTTTTGCCTTTAACGAAGTCAAAATAAGAAATTAAAAACAGTTGTCTCTGCTACAAGTAATTAATAACAAAAAATAGAATATTTGCACGAATATTTCTTATTGGCTACGTTATTAAAGGAAACGCAAAGGTTTGTGTGATGAGCACGAGTATTTGTTCCTGAGTCTTGGATGTTTTCTATGTATTTAAGTATATATTTCTCTATATAAGTAGGTATGTTTATCGTTGTCTAGTACCCATAGTACAAGCCTAGAGCTTAGTTTGGGGCTAGGTCAATTTGTGTGACATTGTTCCCTGATATTTATTTATTTATTTAACATGTGTGAATTTGACCGTTATTATTCTCATATTAACAAAAGAAGTATATATGTATCTAACGCTCTTAAACTTAATTTAACAATATTTGAGGTTAAATATAAGTTTTCAATATTGTAAAAACGCTAAATGTTATGTATGTCAGGCCGCCTCATCTAGCTTCGCCTTGCCCGGTGGAAAAGCATTTTTAGCCGATTTGTGATATTTCTTACTTTATTGTATAGTGTTGTGTAGTTTACTTTTAAAATTGTGACCCCGTTGCTTATTTAGGTATAATTTAAATAACTGTGGTATTCTGTGAATATTATGCATTATTTAAAATGTTATGTACATGTTATTTTACCTTATGAATAGATACATTACTTTTGAACCGATCCAAAGCCAATAAAAGATATTCCATCGCCAATAAAAGATGTTATGTATGTCAGGCCGCCTCATCTAGCTTCGCCTTGCCCGGTGGAAAAGCATTTTTAGCCGATTTGTGATATTTCTTACTTTATTGTATAGTGTTGTGTAGTTTGCTTTTAAAATTGTGACCCCGTTGCTTATTTAGGTATAATTTAAATAACTGTGGTATTCTGTGAATATTATGCATTATTTAAAATGTTATGTACATGTTATTTTACCTTATGAATAGATACATTACTTTTGAACCGATCCAAAGCCAATAAAAGATATTCCATCGAACGTATTTACTCTTACCTTTTCATCAGGGAGCTGTTTATTTTTTAAAATTCCATCAGAGGCAAGGTTCTTTGGGGCAACTTTATGGTGGACGTTACGAGGCAATCGCAAGGGGGGGGAAGGAGGCGGCTTTAACTTCGCAGGTTCCAAAAGGTTTATTTGGAAAACATAAGAGAGAAAATAAGGCATTTATAGATATCAGTTAACTAACTGAATAAACAGGAAGATGTAAATTAAAATTTGTATCTAGCAGGGAAATAAAGTTCAAATTATTTTGCTCTATAATGCCATTTTCAATTTTTAAACAAAGAAATATGAACTTTATTTCATTACGATATAGTTTAAAATCAGTTGCCTTGATTATGTACATCCTATTGCACATCGGGCCTTCGAGGTTATTTAGTATTCAGACCGATATTGGTCCTAGCCGTAATATGTCTTACGAAGTTTACCGCTAACTAAACCAAATTAAATGGAGCGGTTATGTCTTGAACAGTGGAGTAACTGCGAAAGAAGTAATTTTTCAGTTGATAGAAATAACCCCCTGTAAAATGTTCATACTACGTTTTTTTACCTTTATTATAATAGATGCCTTTACAAATATCGTCACTATGAAATTAGGGTATCCGTTACAAAGTTTTCTTTCTAAAAACGTAATTAAATTCTTATGCCAAAGCTACTCTACGAGGACGGGCGATGTGCAGCTGTTCGAGTGTGCAGGTAACCTCACGTTGTTTTGTTCTTTACCGTAAGAGCATCGGTTAATGTGTTTAAGTTACAAAAACTCGTTAATACAAGGTGACTGCAGGGCCGGGCGTTCGAACTCAGCACCTTACGATCACGAGTCTACCCCCTAAGCCACCAAAGCTCTCGCATAGGTACCTATATTATGTCACACCTTGCATTTTCGCGAAATTGCACAAGAAATTCCAATCTTTGAAGAACACTAATTTGGTATCCTTCCAATAACGAACAAGAAATTCCCCCTGTCCTAG
This sequence comes from Acleris holmiana, assembly GCA_949316455.1. Lineage (NCBI taxonomy): Eukaryota > Metazoa > Arthropoda > Insecta > Lepidoptera > Tortricidae > Acleris > Acleris holmiana. The sequence continues at coordinate 3,417,831 of OX438772.1, forward strand.
CCACCATTTAATGTTGTAACTATTTTAAGCCCTTATAATTATATTTATACTAGCGAACCGCCCTCGCTTCGCTCCGGATTAAAGTATTATACATTATAAACCTTCCTCTTCAATCACTCTATCTATTAAAAAAAACCGCATTAAAATCCGTTGCGTAGTTTTAAAGATTTAAGCATACATTGGGATATAGGGACAGAAAAAGCGACTTTGTTTTATACTATGTAGTGATGATAGACAATACAATACAATACAAAGCACTTTATTGTTCACCAAATAAAAATATTGCAGAGGAACAGCACAATATAAATAACTCCAGGTAAACAACAGGTGGTTCTGTTTATGTCAGTAGTTTCTATATATTTGTGTCAATAAATAAATAAATATCAGGGGACAATCTCACACAAATTGACCTAGTCCCAAACTAAGCTCAAGGCTTGTACTATGGGTACTAGACAACGATAAACATACTTAAATAGAGAAATACGTACTTAAATATACTTATATAGAAAACATCCAAGACTCAGGAACAAATATTCGCGCTCATCACACAAATATCTTACCGGGATTTGAACCCAGGACCGCTGGCTTCGGAGGCAGAGTCACTCCCAACTAAGCCAACGTGTCGTCAAAATGTGTAATGAAAAATGTGTAATAAAAAAAAAATGTGTAATATTGCTGATAATTCCCTAGCCATTTACAGTCAGCTCGACAGGACTTTAATTTATATTAAGATACGAAATTCTGCCGCAATTCCCGGAATAATTTATTATACTATAAATAAACAGCCTGTAACTTATATACAATGTAGAAAGTGTCGACATACAGCATGTTATTTTCTTACACAACCTCGGAAAATTTGCCGACGAGCTCCACGTCGAACCACCCTTATTTTATACCAGACTAGCTGACGTTAAGCTGGATCGCTTCTTTTGATACTCGTGCTTTAACATTTACAAATGTATAAAATCCTCAACTGACGTTCAAACTTTTACAAAGTGAATTGTCTATCAGTTTGATTCAAAATTTTAATTTGATTAGCTTTTCCACTATAGTTAATAACCGGCTCTTAAAAAACTTCTCTAAGAAAGTTGTATCAGTGTATACGTCGGCTCGGCAAAGAGCTTGGGTAGACCATTATAATTATGGGCCCTATAACCAAGGAACCAGTCGCAAAATGCAATGAGTGGTGGCGCAACCAGCGGACTCCATGTGAGGGTACCCTCTCCATAATAGAGCTGTAATAATTTTGTTGGTAGCGGTGACTGTTTGGTTGCACCGCCATAGTGTCTCAGTGTAATACAGCACTAAGGTTGGTTGCTTACGCGTTCTGGATCATTTCACTTCTCTCTCTCTCTCTTCAACCTGTAACCATTATACCGAGTGTAGGTGCTTTTAAAAGCATGCCATCTCTTCCGAGCTAAGCACACGGGTACACTACATAATTCAGGATTGATCAAATTTCCGAATTTTCATAATTCCGAATGCATTTTTTTTACAGAAGACTTTATTTTTGACATCGCTTATAAATCAAACCTAACCTAACCTACTTATAGCATCTAAATTATGCATTTTAATAAAAATAGATCCATCGTAACCTAGCTTTCAGAAAAAATAAAATTCGGAAAAATATTGTTCGGAATTCTAAGGTGTTCCCCCTTTACACACCTAATATTTCCACCGTCTTCTACAAGTTTTTATGGATTGCCGCCGCACGTTCCCGCATAGCGTACGTGAGGTCAACTTAGCGTGGTACGAAGTATTGTCAATGAACTTTATATTTAGCGAATAACACCGCTAGTGTTCGACGTAGAGTGGCTGTCAGTGCTTCTATTTAAATGAGCTATCAAGCGGTCAATAAATCACTATCAATAATGATTGATAGACCATTCGATGCCTTACCACCTGACTAGTGTCTAGTACACTAGCTAGAATTAAATTATAGGTATTAGGCAAAAAACAAGTGAATGGCAGTAATGGCGTAATCATGTTTTTTTTTTAAATCTGTATAATATTTTCATTACAATAAGTGCGACAACGATTTATTTATCCTCCCAAAATTAAGTAACATTAATCGTACAGCTAACTATCTATTCTCAAAATGGTAAAACTGATATAAAATTTGGGTAAGGTACTAAAGAAATGTTGCCACTTAATAACTTGACCCTCGTGAAAAAGTAACTTTAATGTATTTGTTTGACGACACGTTGGCCTAGTTGGTAGTGACCCTGCCTGTGAAGCTAGCGGTCCCGGGTTCAAATCCCGGTAAGGGCAGATATTTGTGTGATGAGCACGAGTATTTGTTCCTGAGTCTTGGATGTTTTCTATGTATTTATTTTCTCTATTTAAGTACTTAAGTTTATCGTTATCTAGTACCCATAGTACAAGCCTAGAGCTTAGATTGGGACTAGGTTTATTTGTGTGAGATTGTCCCGCGATATTTATTTTATTATTTATTTCTCAAAAATTACCGATACTGAGACTCATGCAGGTTGCTTACCAAGGTCACAGTACCGGTTCTCGAAAATACCGGTATTTCAAGCCCTGATTTAGGGTAATATTACCGGTAGCGGACAGAAGCGCTGGAAGGAGCTGCGTGTAAATGGGGTACCTATAAGGGTTGGCAACGACAATCTTGAGATTAATGAGATATAAGAGAAATGTCCATGGCCTTAGGCTGAAATGTACACAAAAAAAATAAGCTTAGTCGGCTCGCTGACGTCCAATTTTTTTTCAGCGACTTTTTGATATAGCATCCTGGTTATTGGCCAGCCGGTCTCCCACGAGTCTACAAGTCGCGACAAGTAACGATCATCGTTCGTAGACCTCGAACAATAAAAAGTGTTGCCAACGATGAAAGCAAATTGCCTCGGCGGAGTTACTTATTGTATACAACGATTCTTCTCGAGTTTTTGTGAATGAATTGGTAGGTTTTTTTAGGAACTATGTTGATGCGTATTTAAACTGTTGAATTTATAATTCATATGATATTGTTAATGAAGGTTATGTTCCTATTTTGTACGAAAAACATAAAGTAGTAAGTATTCAACTTGGTAATTTTGTTCCAAATTTTAAAAGGACTTGGGCACATTGAACTATGTACTCCGATTAAGAACTGTCATGGCGACTGGCCGCTAAAAAATCAATGCTTACGGTTTGCTAATCAAAACATGGGTTTCCTCGAAACACTCTTTAGATACCTGACTCTAATGGCAGTGGTTGTGCGATTGACCGTTCACAATTAGTTTTTTTCGCGTGGGCAGTCTTTTTGCCGTTGGCTTTTGCTTTTGGCGCGAACTCGTGATGTCAGCTGTCTGTGTGTTTTTCTGACTTTTTTTCGTCTATAAAAGCTGCCAGTTCTTTGCATCAATGATTGTTAATGGTTTCTGTCGATAAAAAACTTTTTGTAAAAAGTAGATCGATATGAAATGAGCATACGTGAGGGCTCTTTATTTGACACAATGAGTTTGTTGATTCGATGATGGTTTGTATGATGTATCGAACGATTTTGGAATCGATAGATCGTATCTGTAGCACTTATAGTTTTTGTATGTATTGTTCATGTATTTCTTGTTAGACATTTAGCATTATCATTATTAACAAATAAAACTCTTATTCAACAACTTTTATTTACTTAATTTAAATTAAAATGTATATCAAAGTAATACTAGTAAGACGTGATTGACTAGAAAGTATGTAAATATTGTTGATTGATTATGTTCAAATAGAAACTGATACGTTATAAAATAACGACTTCATAATCTCGTAAACAATATAGCATGTTAAGGTGTTATAATTTCTCTTATCACACGGCACGCGAAAAATCCGTTTGAAATTTAATAATACGTAGGAATTTAAATTAGCTCTAGCGTGTTCGATATTCAAATAAATTAAATTTCTGTATAAAAACAGCTGAACTTTTGTTATGGTTTTTTATGTGGTCACGTTCCAACCGGTGTCAACACTGGCCGGTTAAAAAACGCTTTTACTTTTTCGCGGAAATTGTATTAAGAATCGTGCGATAAAAAAAATTGGTGATGTCCGTCGGAGGCACGTCTAGGTCGGCGGCAATTTACGCGGTGCGGCGCTGTCAAGGGCGGCCATCGAGCAGCTGGCTTCCCACTGAATATTAACATGCCGAATCCGAAACTACGACTTCATACTAGTTTTACGACCGCTCTCGAGGCCACACGGACAAAGACGTGTTACTACGCGCCGTTTTCCGAAAAAAAAAACGCCGCGAAAAACTCCGGAAACGTGAATAAGAACATGCTTTGACAACTGACAAACCTTTAAATTAAGAACCTGATTGTTCCGCTTGAAATGCACTCTGTCAGTCGTGCCGTCGTTTATAACACTGCATTCTATTTTTGAATTTGACACGTCAATCCCGATTTTGTTTATTTTCCTTTACGTGATTGAATTTGGAAGTGGCCAGCATCAAAGTAGCATGTGAAAAGGAAATTCTATTTTGAGCTAGCCACACAAAACAAAAAATATGCAATGTCAGTTTTTGCTCAGCGTATATAAAATAGGTACCACGAAATGTATAATATAGGTGTTTACAATAGAGGTACTATTTTTGTTAAATAATGTTAAAAATACAAATATTTCCGTGTGCCTCGGCAAATATTCAAGGCACGGAACAGACAAAAGCCGTCTTTATTTCAACTCAGCATGGCACAATTAACCAAAACACAAACCCACAGTGCCAACATTTAGCGCTTAATAATAGTAACAAACCCCGACTTAAGCATTAATGAGAATACTTCATTCACAAACTAGTTGCTAGTAATAATTAACATAAATTACTGGATCTATTCCACAGCAGACAGTATTAAAATGTTAATTATTTATAATGATTACGGAGGTAGTTAATTCGGAATTATTCACAATAAATTGTGCCTCAAGGTTGTTAGTGGTTTGAACTTTTCGGTGGAGGTTTATTTTGGTGTTTGTAAGGAGTTTATAAGGCGTGACAGAAGTGTAATGCGGTTACGCGCCTGGCGACGTACTAATGAACACACTAACTTCGGGATGTAGAATGTATCACATCGCAGAATTTTAATTTCATTGACAGGCTTTTCTACGCGCAGGAGTTAAGGTTAAGTGAGTCACAAGTATAACCAACCCTAACCTATGTAATTCTATCTATATATCAATATTCTATACTAATATATAAAGCTGAAAAGTTTGTTTGTTTGTTTGCTAGAACGCGCTAATCTCAGGAACTACTGAACCGATTAAGATGAAATTTGGTATGGAGATAACTTAGGTCCCGGGGAAAGACAGGATATTTTTATCCCGACGGAATGCCGATAAACGAGGTATTTGACATAATATAGACGACACTATCAAATTGTTATTTAATAGTGTCGTTAGGATACACGTAGGAGGAGCGGAGAACTAATTCCACGCGTACAAAGTCGCGGGCGTCTTCTATATTTAAGATAACTTTAAAAACAAGAAGGCTTTAGCAGAAAATAGCTTTCGATGAAGTTAGTATTTCGGTGAAATAATACGGACCTACCTACTATGAAATTAATTTCGGGTAAAACAAGAGGACATCCTTCGCAAGGCCTTTGGGTGGGTAACCCATCACTTCATCAAATGTATCATTATATCGAATGCTATTAATTACGTACTGCCCTCCTAAGCAAAAAAACAGTATCTCAGATTTAATGGTCAAAGCAGATTCAACTCTAAATCGTTAGTAATAAGGTTCAATCTGCCACAGAAGTTTTGTCTCAGATACTGCATTTTATGTTAGCAGGGCAGCGTAGTTATCCTTGAAACATTATGGTTTCAGCAGAAAACAGCGTTCGATAAAAGATAAAAGATGAAAGTTGTTTATTCAGTAAGTAGGCCGAACGGCTCTTTTACACGTCAAAACTACTGGCGCTTCAAAGAGACCACTGCTGAGAAGAAGCGCCGCAAGAAACTCAACAGTCAGTAATTTTTTTTAAATATTGCTTATGACAATGATAGAATTTAACCTAGCTTTATATAGATCAATTAATAATATATATCATGCGTAGCTAAGCAGGAAAAAGTGTCGAAACTTCTAATAAACTAGAGCAAATAAATAATAATAATAAATTAAATAAAGTTTCGATACGTTCTCCTGCAGAAACCGTGTCCCCTAAATGAAATTCCATGGAATGATACATTTGATGAAAGGTGTTTCGATAAAATGATAGACACTCTTTGGGTGGGTATCCAACAGAGGTAGCGGAAAAAATCCACCAATAGGAGAGCTGCGCTGACCGAGGCTAGGAAAATTAAGCAATCCTATTGGTGGATTTTTTTCCTCGCACACCACTCCGTTACCTCGCACAGCTCTGGTAGATCCTCACCCTTAAAGCGAGAACTATGTTATTTCATCAGTGATCTCGCAAAACATCGAAGAAAATTGCACATGTTAAAATGGCAAAAAACTAATCACTAGGAAAAGCTTCTTAGTACATTTACAGCATGTGCCAGAAAAACATTGGCAGCCAATCAGCAGCAGGCGCCGATGCGGCAAAATGCTAACAATGCCTAGATAAATGCAAGCTTAAAAGCTTTTTTTACGTGTAATTAAATTTGAAACAACTAGACTCGGGAGTGAGTATTTGTGCTGAACCCACAAATATGACTTACTTTAAAATCAATTAATTTAGCAGCATCTCCGAGCGGGCTACACTTACATACATAACATCACGCCTTCATTCCCAGAGTGGGGTAGGCAGAGCTACAGAAATACCAACAACTCTAAAAAGACATGGTTAATAATTCTGTAACCACATTTTGCACACGTAGGCTGAGATGTTTACTAGTGTATTAGTGACAGGTTGCAAGCCCATCGTCTAACAATACTACAAGCCTTTATCCCCTTAGTCGCCTCTTACGACATCCACGAGAAGACATGGAGTGGCGCTATTCTAACCCGGCAACCACGCGGGGGAAAAATTTGTTATTTTTCGTCAGTGAGATTCAAACACCGCACCCCAGGATCGAAACAGGGACGACTAGCTTCACTACGAACTAGTCAAGAGCAATGAGAACGGGTCACTTAGTACAGAATTTCCATAGAAAGTGACCCGTTTTCATTGCTGCTGAGTGTAAACTAAACTAAACCGTCGTGAAACCGCAAATATTTCTGCAAACATAATGCTACGGGTCGAATAATGACATGTGGTTCTCATATAACCGTAATTATCGCGCCCCACTTGCCACCGGATACGCAATTATTAAAAACAGATAATGAGCAGGCTCTGCCTTGACCCAAACTGTGGTACAGTCGACAAAATGAATTTCAGAATAAAATACGCAGTTTGGATCAGATTGTGTACAGTGCTGACAACCTAATCGTTACAATACGAGCGGCCCGTTCTCGTTTCTCTTCGGTTATGCGAGTTTTCTGTACCAACCGTACATAAATCAGAATTTATTACACATTAAAAAATTCCTTGAAAATGTATCTAACTGATGGTGAAAACCGCATCAAAATCCGTTGCGTGGTTTAGGAGTTAGCGGATCTACAGACAGACAGACAGTCGCGGAAAGCGACTTTGTTTTATGCTATGTAAAGATTATAGTCTCAGAACAAACGCTGTAATGTATGTAACAGAATCAAATTCTTATATTGAAAAGAAGTCATACCAATAGACTTGTCAGTAGTAGGTAGTACAAGTAGTATACTACTCGTATTTTTTTCCATTAAAGTCTTAAAATCAAAAGTAGAATCCTATTTCAAACCGTTTTCAAAAAAGGAGGAGGTTTTCAATTCGTCGGGATATTATTGTACATTTTTTAATGTCCTCCTAAAGCCCAAGGTCCTATCTATAGTACTTAAGTACATACTAACTTTGTCATTCAGACCCGGCTCCTTCAACAGTTGTGTAGTCATGGCGTACCACGGTCCTACCAGTAGGACTTACTAGAAATCCTACTGGTAAGACCGTGGCTATGATTACACAAACACAATAACTTAAAAAATAGTTTTTTGAGTACTTGGGTCTGAATGAGTATAAAACAATAGTACTACTGGGAGGACTACGGGCCTTAGTGACTACATGCTGAATTTTTTGCTGGGCCTTAGGAGGTTATTCCCCGATTACTCAAAGACCGCTGGACCGATTTGCTTTTTGTTGTTTGAATGGTTATGCTTTTTATTATATAACTATGCTACCCAAATTGATCTGGGCCTCTAATCTAGTGCGTTATAACGATATCGCATTTGACGTGTTTTAGAATCGTTTATGACTCGGCTGCCATTATTGTAAACGACATAGGAGTTATCAAAATGTTGACAATACGGAAACACGTCAAAGACGATATCGTTATTACCGTGTAGAATCCCAGCCCTGATTGATATTTATGAATTTTATGATGCTGTTAGTATGCTGTCAAATTATTTTTGCTGAAGCCGTTATAAAATCAAATAAAGGTTTTTTATTTACATTTCTTAGTTGCTCTTATTTTTTCAGTACAATAGCAGCTATCTAGTAATGTCACACATTATGGTTTACGAGAACCGATGCTCATAAGTATTTTTTTTTAGGATTTCAATAATTTTACTGAATAATCCTGTCAAAAACATGATTCAAAATACCTTTCGCGTTAAAATTGCATTAGATTAATTGTAATGTTACAGCATGTCAAATTATTATAAATTACATTGAGGTCGTCAGAATTACAAATAAAACTATAAAAGCATAAATCAAACTTATATCAATAAAATACAAGCGATGTCATAACACGACACAAGTAAAATAACAATTAAAATAACTAAGTAGAACGTCAAGAAATAATAGAAAAAATAAATATATGCAATGTCAGAACCAAAATACTCACTAACTGAGTATAGTGGATTTTCAAACAAAAGATTTCTCAGCCAGCGTCTAAATGTTTCGTCAGATCTTAGTCCTCAGGGTTGGCAACGCATTTGAGGTCTTAGGATTATAGTCTTGAGAATTCAAATGTCTATGGGTCTCAGATTCCACTTACCATCAGGTGGCCTGAGTGCTCGTGTGTGCCTTCTCCTTAACATAAAAAAGATGGTTCGCGTTTGAGTTCGGCGGGTAGACGCTCGTATTAAAATTAAATCGAAAAGGCTTTGCTAAAATATGGTTTAAGACTATCTAGAAGAGATCCCCGAAGGTCTCAGATGATGATGTAGGTCAATAGTGGAACTGTTACCCGGTTGGCTTATTCGTTCTCAAGATGACACACCAAGGAAGAATCTAGTCTGCCTTTCATTGAATGACCGCGCACTTATGTAGTCGTGACGTCAACCACTCTATTTTGTATGCAACTCGGCCCAGTTCAATGCACTTTTGAGGAAACTAAGCGTTGCTAATTTCTGTGTCTCACGAGCATAATGTAACTCCAAATAAAAATCTACTCATTTACATCTTTACGACACAAGAGGTAAAGTATCTAGTTGTTTGTCTTGAATTGGGAGTTACGGCTTTTTGACATAAATGTTACGCTACTGTTTTCGTGCAAAAAGTACTGTCGGGGAATGAGAATACAATAATAAGGTCACTTGGTTTTTAATAGGTTTACTTATTTTGTGGGTAAAACGAATTTTCTTATAGTAAGTTAGCAAGGATGACTTTTTTCTAGCTAAGACCTGTAATTAATAAGTAATCGAGTACATTATGTATTTAAATACCTTTATTTTTAACGCCATAGAACTGTCTGGCTTTCGAAAAGTAAAGTGTTAGTAGATTTAAATTTACTAGAAAAAAGTTGCATATTAATGTGAAATTAAGAGGTTTGTGAAGCGAAGCTAAAATCGCGTAGCTGTCAAAAAAAATCCATACAAATTTAGCTCCAGGCGATAACGTTTCCCACCTTCTAAATCTAATCGGATTTCCACGATTTTTGAATGTATTGTATATTATTATGAAAATCTAGGTCTGTACATTTCCGCTTTTGTTTTGTTTTTTTTTTTCTCCATCAAATATTTTCTTGGAAAGGAAAACGTACAGACTTAGTTTTGCATAATATCTACAACATATTCAAAATCATATTTAATCGTACCAATCGGACATCGTTTAAGGGGAAAAAAACGTTATCGCATTTTCTATGGATTTTTTTGCACGATAGTCCTCTTAAAAATTTAAACCAATATTTTATATTGTAAGTGGACCTTTACGCACTTTCTTATGCCCGAGTCTACTAAGGTAAAGACACCAGTACTCGACAAAGGACAAATGTTCGACACTGACTCTTATTCAAAGAAGATATGAGTTATTCAATTTATAACCCTATGATCTTAGAATTAAAAGCTTCTGTCGATTATTGGTGCATTTCAGCTAAAAGAGTCGAACATTGGTGTTGTTACCTTAGGGTGGTTTCAGTTCATACTGTTCCAAACGTAAAGCCAATTTCAATACAATTTCTAAGCCAAGTTTAAAAGAACTCCAATATATCGTAGATTAACAACTGCACAAAAAATCTATGTCATTGTTCGTCCGAACCACTTCTCGCGTCTCTTTACTAATGGAAACCTTTGCAAAAAAGTGGTTAAATCTGTTGCGTCAGTAGTTAGTATGCTAGCGATCGCTCACCCAGTTCGTTGCACCAGTCTAGTCATAGATGGCGCTGCTGAGTCAGCGCGGGGGAGGAAGCGCGGGCGCCGGATGCGGTATACTTTTAATTATTAATAAGTAGGCTGCAAATACACTAAAAGTAGTGGCGCGTAAGGATGTAGTAAATAAACTAGTGGAACTTGTATGATTGAGCTCGCATCAATGTGCCCGCACAGTTACGACTTGGGGGTCGATTTTTGAATCTCACCGGCGAAAAATGACTAACTTTTAAATTAATTTATGCAGCGATTTCATCTACGAGCGGGCCCTCCTTTTGGATTTCGTATCATAACGCCTTTATCATATCAAATCCAAAAGGTGGGCCCGCTCGTAGATAAAATCGCTGCACAAATTGGTTTTAAAGTCAGACATTTTTCGTCGGTGACATTAAAAAATCGACCCCCTGTATGTGTGTTAAGTGCTGCATGACTTGGTACAACTGTCATTCCATCGCCACCTCTATAAAGGGCAGTCTGTCACTGTGCGGGACTTACCACCACGCACAACACGACAGATTTATGACCGCTACGACTTGGGAACCTTCAAGGATGAGCATACTCTCTTCTCAAATGCTGAAGGCGCTTTTTTCATTGGCGGCGCGAGAAAGTTTATTTGTATTTAAACAATTCCACCGAACATACGCGAGAAGAGAATTTTTTTTTTTCAATACTAATTTCAATTCTTCTTTCGCCTCGCCTCGCCGGTGGGAAAGGTGTTTGTCGATCGGATCTCCCGTTCTATCTAGTCTATAGTGATAGAGACGCATTGAGCGACAAGCGAGATAATACTCGTACTACTTGTGTAAGTGGTACAGGTGCCGTAGAGCGCCGTAAATATGTGTAAATTTGGTAATTTATATTTCGTTTTTTTTATTTTCTTGATATAATGAGTTCTTTGTGCACGAAGATGCAAGAATAAGCTTGTAGGTACATACACAGGGTTTGACAGTATTTGAATTACTTGTAATTAAAATACAAATACGTATTTGTATTTTAGTTCTCGGATATGTATACACGCCAACAGGAGAGTTCAGCATGCCGTTGAGTGCGTCTACGAACTGATCTTAGTTGTTGCGTTAGGCAAGAAACCACCGCATTGAAAATACCTTCTCCGAATGTTGGTACGTTTGTCTCGCAAGCCCAAATTCGGTGCGAGTAGGAACTAGCAGCTGATTTGATAATCTCGTGTAATCCAGCCCGTGGGAGTCGTTAGCCGGGGGACGCACTGCGCTCTCAATAAATAATAAAAAGTACTGTACCTGTGACGCATTCTTGAGGCTTCTAGAAAAGGTCTCACGAGCCGGGGGTTTCAATTTCGATTCAAATCAGCGCGAGCCCGACTCACCCTTGACAATTTTTTTTTTTATGTTTTGTAATATATTGCAAAGCCGAACGAACAAACGATTATAATCGTACCAAGACGCCCGTATGTTTTACCGTTTTTACGATACGTAATAGTACGATATATAGTAAAAAATAACGTTCCTTGTATAGGAAAAAAACAACCCGCTATCTATTATGGTTCAAAAGATACAGCTCTTTGAAGTAAGGACGGACGGACAGACAGCGTAGGCATATTAATAGGGTCCCGTGGGGCTCCCGTCGGATACGGAACCCTAAAAGCGGGACAATGTTACACAAATTGACCAAGTCCCGCTAGCTGTATAATAATCCCCCTGAAAATCTTGATAGAATGGCGGCTACACCATTATCCCAAGTCCCTGAAATCTTTTTGACTGTCATTTAAGGCGGGGCTTTGAAAGACTAACCTCTCAATAGAATACCCCACTAAAATAATAACCTCTTGGAACGAAATATATGACTAAGTTATTCGTTAAACTAACCATTCACTATAACTGAAACCTTAACAGAAAAAGCACAGATAACCCTTAAGATAACGCTTTAAAAAGCATATCGAAAGGCTTTTCTAAGTAAAACCCTTATAAACCCATTCTAAATCCCTTGAATGGGATAGCGGGTTTTAGGTAAAAGCAAATCGAACAGCTTTTAAGCGATACGGCTTTTCTAAGTAAAACCCTGATAAAAACCCATTCGAAACTCCTTGAATTGCGTTAGATTGGTCTTAGTGTCACGACTACCACGGGGTACTTTAATTTATCTTGACAGAAGCTCGTGGATCTAACCCCATGTGCTTCTGTTTAGTCCACAAGAGTAAAACACTGGCAATTTGCCCTCGTGTGTGATATCCATGGACTTGTTTCTTTAAGAAGCCCATGATGATTGTCAACAAGAAGTGAAAACCATTACTCCAAAAAAAATGGTGGATTTGAAAGTTTACAGGGTGCCTTCAAGCCTCGGGGCTTTAAATGTATGTATTGATTCTACTTCCCAAATGGAACTACTTTTGTTCTTTAACATTAAAACTGTAAGTGATTTCTCAATTTTTATAATTTCATACAATATAAATAGTATTTTCAATGCACGACCGTCCGCTGTTGTTAGACTCAAACATCAAAACAAAACACAGGTTCAAGCACCGCCCCTATTCTAAGAAACACGGGTGATAATAGTATGCGTTTTAATTCACTGACCTTATATAGATGAGAATATAAAACCTTTGCTCATGTTACACTGGTTTGCCACTGTTTTTGTGCAATACTTTGTTGTTTTTATTTATTTATACTGCAGCTGAATTAACCACTTCTTTTACTTCTCGGTAAATGAATACAGAGCCTAGTGTGCCGCTCACCCAATACTTTCTTGTCTGACTAACGCTCATCTTGCGAAAGGAAGTCCTGTTTGGGTCGTGAATGAACGTACCGCTGCGCCGGCGCCGCCTGAGTCTCAATTCACTCCCACGACGATTAAATCGATTATTTATAGTATTGATTAACTCATTGATCAATTATAACATAGAATAACCTTTAACATTAGTTTGTCAACGTGAACAATATGGAGACATGCATATTTTGAAAATGTCGTCTGTAAGTATATGATAGTTGTCATGTACAAATGGCGAAATAGGAACCACCATAGATCTTATTTTTATGTCAATTAGGTACATGACAAAAACCTGCTAAGTCTGGTAACACATCATTTTATCGAATTTCACTTCATCGAATGTATCATTTCATCGATTTTCATTTTATCGAACGCTATTTTCTGCTGGAACCATAAACTTAAGCATGAATTACGTAGGTTAGGTTAGATGTTTAAGATACCGTAAGCTCATGTGACTTCGCTCACTCGGAATCCCAGTCCCTTCTCTCATCGTACGCCGGCCAATCTGCGCATATCATCGCTCCATCTCGCCCCAGGGCGTCCCACGCGACGTGTGCCAAGACGTGGTCTCCACTCAAGAACATGACGGCTCCATCTGTCGTCTACGGGCTCTGCGGCAAACAGGACTGGCCACCAGCCACGTCAACTCGCTAATTCGGCGGGCGATAACATCATTTCTAATATGATCCTTCACTGAGACTCCAAGCATAGCCTTTCCATAGCGCGCTGGGCGACTTTCAGCTGGTGAACCAGTCGATACCTTTAGATATCAAATAGTTGTTGCTCAACTGTGTAACTAGGTAGTCCACAAGTGTCCCGAGTAGTTATTAGTCTCTCCGTGGCTCGTTAAAGGTACCTTCGGTCACGACGCCGGCGCCGGTGGCTCGGAATTAATCAACACTGCCAGCTATACACGCAATTATATCAATTGCATGTGATTTGTTTGCACCTTGGACTTTAGCTTGCTAAGGTATAATTCAACAAGTTTGTTGTTACGTTTTTACAGCAAAATCGCTGAAGCGATTTTAGTGGTGGTAGGACCCTGTGCAGGGTCCGTCCGGATCGCTACCACCATGTTATCCATTAACCACCCGCCAAGCAACAGTGTTCGCATTGTTGTGTTCCGGTGTGGGGATAAGACAACCGGTGAAATTACTAGCATAGAGGCATTCCATCTTGGTCCTCAGGGTTGGCAACGCATTTGAGGTCTTAGGATTATAGTCTTGAGAATTCAAATGTCTATGGGTCTCAGATTCCACTTACCATCAGGTGGCCTGAGTGCTCGTGTGCCTCCTCCTTAACATAAAAAAAAAATGGTACGGACATAGCTTGAACTTTAGTAAAGGATATAGGGTACTTTCCATTGCGGAAAATTGAATAGTTTCTGAAGGATTAGCGATATGACGCGGATGAAATCGCGGGAATACTAAAACTGTGAAACTGTTTGTTTCCCTGATTAATGCGTCTGTTAGTACAAGTGTCTTGTCAAATTTTCAGTCAGTATTATCCGGGATAAAATGTAGTCTTTTTTATGCCGTTCATGGACTAACCTTATCCTACATTTCAAGCTTTCAGCCAATTACAATCACACATACAAACGTTTATGCAAACTTTATTCATTTCACAATATTAGAAGGCAGTAGGACAGTCGGATAACATAATATTAAGTATGACATTTTGATTGACGCCTATTAAAATTTCCTCCCGGTTCACGTGATCTTCTGAGAGCGGATTTTTTTAATCTCCAGTTAACGTATCGTATAGTTAAAGTTATCACTTCCTTTTTCTGAAATATAAATGTAAATTTAATAACCGGGCAAGAGCATGTCGGACCATGCTCAGTGTAGGGTTCCGGAGCCGTTAAGTTGTACAGACATAAAAATCAACAAGTAAGAACTAATTTTCTATTTAAAGTCAATTGGTGCCGTCTTAGATAATTTTAGTAGGTATAAACTCTTTAATCGCCTGTATCTCAAGAACCAATGATGTCTACTTAGTCGTGATAGTTTTCCTTTAAAATTGGTTATTATGTTCTTTCATTTAAGTTTTTTTTCAGAGTTTTAGTATTTGTAGTTTTGGCTGTAGGGGGGGGGACACTTGAGTCTAACAAAAATTAGCGCTTTATAGCTTAATATTTCATAAATGGATTACTTAATCGAAAAACTGTTTTCACAAACCGGTAGACGAGAAAAAAAACTACATCCCCGCGTTACGTGTAGGGGAGGTACCCCAAAAAAATGTTTTTTTACATTTTATTGTACCACTTTGATGTCGTGACTAATATGCATATTCATGCCAAATTACAGCTCTCTAGTACTAAAAGTCTCTGCGCTAGGCTGCGGACGGACGGACGGACATGGCGAAACTATAAGGGTTCCTAGTTTGACTACGGAACGCTAAGATGCACTAAGAGAATCGTAAAAAACCGGTAGATAATGTCGACCATTCGATCCCAGGTGTCCTCTAGTTTTTGTAGCTTTATGCAGCGCATTGCCTCTTTAATCTATGGACTCTTTGGTATCCCACCACAGATTATAGAGACAGTTGGTGGGAGCAGTCTCCGCCCGAGTAGGTTTACTATCGACGCACGCGCGA
Source organism: Acleris holmiana (assembly GCA_949316455.1). Taxonomy (NCBI): domain Eukaryota; kingdom Metazoa; phylum Arthropoda; class Insecta; order Lepidoptera; family Tortricidae; genus Acleris; species Acleris holmiana. The sequence goes on from OX438772.1 coordinate 3,433,747, forward strand.
CCCAAATGACATAACCGTTTGCACCGTGACCGGCGGTGGAGTTGACTGAAGAGGCGACATAGTCTTTAACTTTAACATACGAACAAATATCAGGGAACAATCTCACACAAATTGATCTAGTCACAAACTGAGAATGAAACGAAGTTAAACATATATTAAGAAGTAACATGCTCAAATACAAAATGTCGTCCAAATATTAGAATTAAATGCTCGCACCCATTTATGCTTCTATACTTCTATATTAGGTAATATTATAAATGTGAAAGTAACTCTGTCTGTCTGTGTTACACTTTCACGGATAAACTGCTGACCGATTGAGATAAAATTTGGTGTAGAGATAGTTGGAGTCCCGCGGAAGGTCGTAGGGTTATTTGTATCCCGAATAATTGGACGTATCCTTAGGGAATAGCGATAAACGACTTCTACGCAGACGGAGTCGCGGGAAATACCTAGTCACAAATTTTCCATACCGGGAATCGAACCAGTAGCTTCCTAGGCTGGGCCGCAACCGAATAATGTTTAGTAATGCCGATAATGGCTTTGAGAAATGATAACTCCTTAAGGGCTCAACCGATTTTTATGAAACTTAGCTAAAAACCATTTCGAAAGAATAAGATAACACTTTCTTATATATTACTAGCGACCCGCCAGCCCAGCGGCGTCGCCCGCTGCATTTTATTTTTACATCACTTACGGGTATGAAAAATAGGTGGTGGCCGATTCTCAGACCTACCCGATATACACACAAAATTTTATTAAACTCGGTCCAGCCGTTTCGGAGGAGTTCAATAACGTACACCGTGACACGAGAATTTTATATATTAGATTTCATTCGTAAGAGTTTATTAAAAATAAAATGTGTCACTATCTAAGCGTTCAACTTTCAATGCGTATTTTGTATTTAAGCAGCCACGACTCATAACTAAACCTCCAAGCTCTCCGGCCCACGGCATGCCCTGGGAACACATAGCAGCACGCGGCGCGTGCATCACATGCATTGATAACTGAATATTTATGCGCCCGTGTGACGCCACCTTAACAAATATACTAATAAGAACTAACGACTATTCGTTAGTTCTTATAATTATGCGCAACTAGCTGTTGCCCGCGACTCTGTCCACGTAGGTTTCGTTTTCTTTTATCCGGGACTCAAGCTGTGTTCACACCAAATTTCATCGAAATCGGTTTAGTGGTTTAGCCGTAAAAGAGTTACAAGCACACAGAGTAGTGTTAACATTTCTTATGTTAAGAGAATAAAATGAAATGTATTTAAAAACAAAAACCCATAAAGTAACTTCCTTTCAAATGGTAATAGGCTATACCCGGGACTCAAACCATCTCCATACCAAATTTCATCTAAATCGGTTCAGCGGTACCCGTGAGTTACTTTCACATTAATAATATTAGTATAGATTAGTATAGTCCCCCATTATTTAATGACTTAGTTGAAGTTGGTACCTCCATCGTTTAACCTTTCGCCAAGCAGCAGTGTTCCCTTTTGATGTGTTCTGGTGTGGGGATAAGACAACCGGTGAAATCACTAGCAAAGAGGAATTCCATTTTAGTCCTCAATGTGAGCAATGCATTTGGAGTCTTAGGAATGCAGTCTGGTTGCCGTCGTAATATGAATTATCATATGTTTATGTGTCTCATTGTACGTGTCACTTACCATCAACCCCCTATTTCACCATCTTGTCAAGTACAGGTGACAGATGACATTTCTGTGTACACGGCGCAGCTGATATGATTTCCAGTGACGAGAAAAGGTTGTACACTGTTTCACCGACACCCACTTCATCGAACGTATCACTTCGCAGAATTTTAATTTCATAGAAAGCTAATTTCTGCTGGAACCTCATTGTTTTCAGATTATCTTTTGGTAGTCACGGGTCTAACCTAACCTAACCTACGTAAACCATGTTTAAGATAATCTAAAAACAATAAGAATTCAGCAGGAATAAGTATTGAAAATGGAAATTCAGTGAAGTGATACGCTCTGTGAAATGATTGTCGGTGAAAACAAGGCGATGAGAAAAACTTGTTAACTCTGCAATGTATACCGAGTTGTCACCTTGCATCTGTAATTTTCAGGATGGTGAATTACGGGGCAGGCCTATGTGCTCGTGGGCCTTCTTGCCATGCAAAAATCTTAATCAGAACATTTTCATTTTATAGAACGTCCATGACGAGCGTTTGGACTCCCGCGTCGACTCCATGCTTGAGGCAGGTCTCGTAAAGGAGCTGATCGCCTTCCACGACCAACACGTCAAGCATGGGATGAAGGACGGCATGTGAGGATAACGTTCTGTTCGTCATTATTAGACCCTGGTGAAATTTTGTAGCTGGACGTTCTTAGGCATGGGTAAAAATATTTCATGATGTCGATATCGATACTCTTATTTTTTATTTTATAGACAAACTTGTAACATATAATTTTGTATTCCATGATAATCAATGTCATCAGAAGCAGAATCCGCTATAATTAGAACAAAAGCACTACGGTTGCTATTTCACAATTGTTCTAAGTTACCTTTTACCTTTTTTTATGTGTCGAGGTGCAGGCCAGGGCCTCTATTCTACTGCGTTATAACGATATCGCGTTTGACGTATTTTAGGATCGTTTATGACTCGGTCGCCATTATTGTAAATGACATAAGAGTTATCAAAACGTTGACAATACGGAAACACGTCAAAGACGATAACGTTATTACAGTGTAGAATCTCGGCTCGATGCATGCAATAAAAAAAATAAACACGTTAAATTTTTGTCTGACTATATTTTAAAATTATTTTTACTCGTGCCTAAGAACGTCCTGCTACAGAATTGTACCTCCGATAACGGGGATATTCATCATTATATAGGTAGAGATGAAATTAAATAGTTTATACAGTACACTGGCCACATGAGGGCTCTTTTACACGTCGGTAATAATGGGTGAATCTACCAGAGCTGCGGTCAAGACGCCATTGCAGAGAAGAAGCGCCGCAAGAAACTCTAGTAGAAGGTATTTGTTTTAATATGACCACCAGCCGAATAATGGTCGGATCGACCTCGCCTCATTAAAGACGACATGGAAATCCATAGAAAGGAACAGAACGTTGATTTAGTGGTGGTAGGACCTTGTGCAGGGTCCGTCCGGAATGCTACCACCATTTTATCCTTTAATTCCATGGTAGTCTAGGTTTGGCAATGCATTATGAGCAGTCTCAGAATTGCAGGGTTAAGATTGTAGTCTTAAGAATGCAAATGTTTGTAGGTCTCAGATCCCAATCACGAGTCCCATCAGGTAGCCTTTTCCCTTCTCAATGCCATAAAAAAAAGCAGGAGGCAATTCGTGACTGGCCGAGGTATTTGAAACAAACTTTGCCCTCACAAAGCGTTAAAAAAAATGTGAAATATAATAGTATTTTATTTAGGTATAGTCCCAGTGCTTGATTCTGCTGTAGTTTAAAACAAAATGTGCCCTTTTTAACTTCTTGGAGCAGAATTCTCACGCGAATAAAGACGACACAGTCGTGATGTAATATTAGCTGCATGCATTTTTTACCATTATCTCAAGTGTAATTTGATCCATCGACGCCAAAATAGAGGGACTACAGGCGCCGGACCCAACCAGACAGCGCGAAAAAAGCGCATTTGATCCGCCCAAAGGCGTGTAATCAAATCGTGAGGTCGAAACTCTGGGAAGTCGACAATTCGAATTAAAAAAACGACAGGCGCCATCCGTGAAGGATGCATTGTAGACGCAGAGCTTCTTACAAGTTTAAATTAGATTTTGCACATAATGCCGTGAATTATATAACTGAATGGCTGAGCGGTACATGCCTGTGCGGATCGAGTAATAAAAAAAGCTTTTCACCGTTATTTGTTCTGACGAAAAATCAGTCTGAATGAAGAATGCTTCAGAATGCTTCAGCTTCGACATCATGTCCGTAACCATTGCAATTCGGTCAATGCTTTCCTATTTACAGCGGTACAAGTTTTTATTCAGTACAATATCATCTTCCTAACGAAATATACCAATTGTACAGTAAGTTTTCCACGTTAGAACAGAGATGTTAAATATATACTACTTACCTGAGATTGTAAAATATATTGATTCTCTATCATATCTTATATTGACCACGAATTTCTGAGCTGTATAAAATTGTATGTAAAATTAGACAGTTAACTTCTTATTTTTTTTTATTTTTGTCACAAAATAAATCAATTCATCCATAGAGGTACAACATAAGGACTCCACATAAAAATAAAGTAGAAAAGTTCAAATTAAATATAACCTATAAATAATTAATAATGAATACCCCTGTTCACAGAATCAACGGAATCAAATGGCTACAGTTTTTAATCTATCTAGTTTTCAGGGCCTACAACGTTATCTATTAATTACATATTTTCTACTTTATTGTTGTGAAGTTAAGTAAGTACTGCCGCGCAATTCCAAAACCATAAACAAAAAGTTGCAAAACAAAATGGCGGGCGGGCAACGGCCGCGCGAGTGGCATCTGCGTGCGGTTCTCTATGCTCTCGGGTTACACTCGTCTATGTCCGACGCAGTTGTCTTTGGTCCTTAATGACTTAATTAATTAGTAAATTACTATCTATTTCGCTAATGGAGTGACACCCGCGACGGGTCGGTGTACTTTTGGCTAAAAGCATCAAGGTGGTTTAAAATAGTTTTTCAAATGTTCCGTTGATGAATGGCTGTCTGTCAGTGGTCGGGTATTATAGTAGGGAGTTCAAAAGTTTGAAGAATTCGAACAGAAATCACTAAATACTTTAGAACAGAACTCATAGTTTTTTCATATGGGTCACAGGGCTTTAAACAGGGCAGGATATATATATTTACTAGCTTTTGACCGCGACTTTGTCCGAGTAGATTCCGATTATCGTTATTCCCTCGGGAACCTTTAAATGTTAATCCAGAGTATAAACTATACCATTCCAAATTTCATCCAATTCCGTCTAGTGCAGCGTGAAAGAGTAACAAACTAACACACACACACACACACACACACACACACAAACTTTCGCATTGATAATACTACCTAGTACTATACAATACAAATAGGTCGTTAAAGTGTTTTGTAATATCCTTTAATGGTAAGGAACCACCATATAAGGCAGCAGCGGTATTGTAACAAAGGCCAATATTCTTTGAAACTCTTTTTTGCTAAGCTTGGTATTAAGAATTCATAAAAATAATAGATCTTAATTAATCACAAAGCACTAATACTTCACTATCAGTAAAGCAAGTTACCTTAAATGGCATTAACATTATTGCTTTTCTGTGTTTCCTCCGTCCACGCATTGTTAACCTAAAATAACGAGCAGCAACAACCTGGGACTAAAAAATAGAGCTACGCGTACTTATGGTGTTTTAGAAAGATAGTTATATTATGTACCTAATGTATGTAACGAATTTACCGAATTCTTTATCATAGTTTAATTTATGTAGTTATCCTTCGTAAGTCACAGTACGCTGTTCCAAGCCACCCACCTGGCTCCCCTGAAACCAGTCAGGTTGACATCCTCATGCCAACCAATTCGAATGGTGTCGCTTGTTAGGAGATAAGAATTAGTTTTATTATGTCATTGTATCTTCTCTACTATGTGCCTACCTTTGCGTTGATGCGTGTTTGTCGAATAAACGTTTTTCTATTCTATTATATACTTGTCCGCGACGTGCATACACACTGCAACTTGAAACTTGAGACAGATGAGGTTGATCAGATCAGTCATTTCTCCGCTTATACTGCTACTTACTTCTGCTGGCCTAGTCCTTGTTAAAATATAAATCAATAAAATGGTTAAAAACGTACAAATACATAACTGTAGTTTCTCTTAAATTAATCAAAGAAAACTTTTCTGTCGTACAAATTTGTTTTTTTTATGAATTTTCGCAAACAATTTTTGGTTAGGGTTTTAGCACAAACAATAAGACGTTGGTTATTATTTCTAGCTATTTTCAGTTCGGTAACGAATTATATATGTAACAGGTGAGGCTCACAATGTTTTATTAAACGTAGTGCTCCTAAGTGACCGCAATAGCTGGGTAGGCCTATTTTTATATTAAATTATTATACGAGATAACATCCGAAAAACTGTTTTATTCCTAAGTATTTTTTGCCAACTGACATCGTGAACTATCAAGTATCAAGACGCGGCGGTCGCATGCGCGCGCGCAGCCCGGTAGCGACCGCGGCTACTCCAGTGACACGCGTGGTCGGTGCCATTAGATGCTAGATGTGACAGGTGTCAAGAAATTCAGTGAAACCATATTCAAGATTTACCCCCTTAAGCATTAACACACAATAAACCTATTTTTAAAGTTGGTATGCTTTGTGTGTCACATTTAAATGTCACAATGAAAGATAAGGTCGTTTTGACAGAAGCTCGTGGAGATAGCCCCGTTAGCTTCTGTTTGGTCCACAAGAAAAAAAAATCTTTTACCAATGCATGAACATAAAGATAGGTATTAATAAAAAATAGAATTTGAAGTTAGGGTCAAATCATATTTTAAGCGTACGTTAAACAATATTGGTTTAGATACAGCTACTTAACAATCTAAACAAAAAAAACTACGTATTGTTCGTCAGCCAAATAGAAGCAGTACACTGACACTTCAAAGCTCGAGAAAACAGTTTGGAATGGCCGCCTAACAGTGCCACGTGGTTTAGTCGGTCTACATGCAGTTAAGTAAGTACCTATCTGAACAAATAAAGCTTGGCTAGTTACTGTGCGTTTATGAACAAGACTCGCCAACAATTGAACAGACGTTTTATTGTTAACACAAAACATAGTAACAACAGTTAACAAAAATATACAGAATGTATCAATCCACTTATCTTTGTACCTCGTTGCCATGGTGACGTCTCTTATGTCACTCTTTCATTCCACTGCACGTCAATTTATGTGGCAATTACAAGCCCATTTTTATCGGGTTTCTTTTAGGGATGTTTAGTAGTGTATATTAAACCATTTTACTAAGAAACTCTATCACTGCTGTCCCCTGGGTAACGGGACAGAAGAACAACAACAAAGATTGACCCAGGTCATTAACGGTTCAATCCTATTATAAACTCGATTAATTTTAACTTTACGTTGTCAATCGTCTAGGCCTATATGTAGTTATGTAATCATATCTCCCCTATTAACCTATCTTCATTTTATCTCACAACGCCTCTTCGATATTAGCAAGGATAAACATGCAAAGTTTTTTTTAAATATAGAAGTATTCCTTCTGGAATAAGTACAATAAATACCTCTTCTCTCGAAAACAGTTTAGAATGGCTTCCTAACAGTGCCACGTGGTTTAGTCGGTCTACATGCAGTTAAGTAAGTATCTGAACAAATAAAGCTTGGCTCGTTACTGTGCGTTTATGAACAAGACTCGCCAACAATTGAACAGACGTTTTATTGTTAACACAAAACATAGTAACAACAGTTAACAAAAATATACAGAATGTATCAATCCACTTTTCTTTGTACCTCGTTGCCATGGTGACGTCTCTTGAGTCACTCTTTCATTCCACTGCACGTCAATTTATGTGGCAATTACAAGCCCATTTTTATCGGGTTTCTTTTAGGGATGTTTAGTAGTGTATATTAAACCATTTTACTAAGAAACTCTATCACTGCTGTCTCCTGGGTAACGGGACAGAAGAACAAAAACAAAGATTGACCCAGGTCATTAACGGTTCAATCCTATTATAAACTCGATTAATTTTAACTTTACGTTGTCAATCGTCTAGGCCTATATGTAGTTATGTAATCATATCTCCCCTATTAACCTATCTTCATTTTATCTCACAACGCCTCTTCGATATTAGCAAGGATAAACATGCAAAGTTTTTTTTTTAATATAGAAGTATTCCTTCTGGAATAAGTACAATAAATACCTCTTCTCTCGAAAACAGTTTGGAATGGCTTCCTAACAGTGCCACGTGGTTTAGTCGGTCTACATGCAGTTAAGTAAGTATCTGAACAAATAAAGCTTGGCTCGTTACTGTGCGTTTATGAACAAGACTCGCCAACAATTGAACAGACGTTTTATTGTTAACACAAAACATAGTAACAACAGTTAACAAAAATATACAGAATGTATCAATCCACTTTTCTTTGTACCTCGTTGCCATGGTGACGTCTCTTGAGTCACTCTTTCATTCCACTGCACGTCAATTTATGTGGCAATTACAAGCCCATTTTTATCGGGTTTCTTTTAGGGATGTTTAGTAGTGTATATTAAACCATTTTACTAAAAAACTCTATCACTGTTGTCTCCTGGGTAACGGGACAGAAGAACAACAACAAAGATTGACCCAGGTCATTAACGGTTCAATCCTATTATAAACTCGATTAATTTTAACTTTACGTTGTCATCGTCTAGGCCTATATGTAGTTACGTAATCATATCTCCCCTATTAACCTATCTTCATTTTATCTCACAACGCCTCTTCGATATTAGCAAAGATAAACATGCATAGTTTTTTAAATATAGAAGTATTCCTTCTGGAATAAGTACAATAAATACCTCTTCCAGAGTCTCTAAGGACACTTACAGGGCTTCCTCCTCCCCCGCACCTGTTAGTAGCAACCCCTGGCCGCTCCAACCAACTCGCACCGAGTTCAACTGTTTTAAGTGGTGTCGAAATGTCATCGTGGTAATATTATACCCCCTCCTGGTACCACTTTTGGGAGCTTTTTTTGGCGCCTCTATTGAGCCGGGATTAAAAGGTGGTTGGGACACTAAATGACATATTGAATGTCTTATCTTAGTTACTTATTATTTTGTAAAGCTAAGTTTGGACAGAGCTTAAATTCGAGTGCTTCTAAAATAGAAGAAAGGGGTGGGGAAAGATGATGCGATGGTAGAAATAAATTAAAAAAAAACCAAAAACGTACAAACCTAATTGTTGTTGTTACAACATATTCAAAAATCGTGGAAGTTGGACTTGATATATGGGGTGAGAATCGTTAGCACCCGGAGCTAAGTAATTTGTATGGTTCTTTTGACAATGACAGACAGACAGCGGTAAGCCTAAATTGACCATGCCTATGAAGCTAGCGGTCCTGGGATCATTCCCTGGAAAGAGCTTATATTTCATTTGTTTAGACGATTAGCTCAAAAGCGTATATTCCTGGAATCAATTGATTCGCATTTTACCACGATCGCACAATCTGCAGTAGATTTTTGCAGCGACTGCCTATTTTGTTATACGCCAATATCTTTAGTCACACTTTACCTAACCTAATTAAATCTAATTACAAGTACGCTGATCGCCGCCGATGATTCCGAGGGAAGAGGTTCTTAGTTCAATGTTTTAAGGCTATTTTGTGCGTGTGCTACGTGATAGTTTCGTCGAAAGCGAATTTTCTTTTACCTTTACTCGTATTATTAACTTTGAAATAACACTACATGTTAAAGCCGCTTTCAAAAAATAAACCTACAGAGGTATAAGGGACGTCATCAAAAAAAACATAGTTATAGGCTTAATGAAAACAAAATCACGATCGCGTCCTTTGTGTAACGGAAGTTAGTCAAACAGTTATGCAAACTATATGGGTAACTTTCGTTACACCAAGGAATCAATGAAGTTTTGTTTTAAATAAAGCCCTTAACTATGTACAATTTCTTTGAAAACGTCTCATAATGCAAACTGTAAATAATGCGTTCAATAAAACCGCATTGCAAAGAAATATCGCGATGAAAATCGAAAAATAATACGCTGCGAATTATCATATACTAGCGCCCGCGCTTCGCTCCGGATTAAAGTATTATACCTACATATAAACCTTCCTCTTGAATCACTCTATCTATTAAAAAAAACCGCATCAAAATCCGTTGCGTAGTTTTAAAGATTTAAGCATACAAAGGGACATAGGGACAGAGAAAGCGACTTTGTTTTATACTATGTAGTGATTGTGTTTAAAATTATTACGATCGCGGTAAAGTGAGAATCAGTTAATTGTTACAAGGAAAATTATATCGACCTTAACGTCTAACAGGTGAAATACTCGTGCAAAGCGCGCGAGTAACTATTTCTGACTCTTGAATGTTATTATAAGTATTTATAAATACTTGTCGATATAAGTATGCACGCCTATGTACATTATTTTCTTGTATCTTCATTGTATTGTTTCGGTTTTATTTTGTATAATAAAGTGTTTACATACATACATACATGTACCTAAGTCATTGAACCCATAGTACAATGGCCATCAAAAATATCAGCGCATACAAGGTGCTCAAAAATATTTCCACGCGCTCGTATGCCTGTAAAGATAGTCTAGTTGTTATGTTTTTGAGCACCTTTTGTTCCGATATATTTTGTGGCAACTGTACAAGCATAGAGCTCTAAGCTTAGTTTGGGACTAGTTTTGTGTGAGATAGTCCCGTGATTTTTATTTATTTTTTGCAGTCCACCTGACTACACCACAGGCGTGTTCCAGACGCTTGGATTCAAGGAGTTCCACGACTACCTGGTGATGGACGAGGAGCAGAGACAGACTGAAGAGGGAGAGAAACTGCTGAAGCTCAGCGTAAAGGACATGAAGATACGCACGAAGCGGTAATCAAAGAATAAATAAATAAAGAAATCACAGGACAATGTCACACAAATTGACCTAGTCCCAAGCTAAGCTCTAGGCTTGTACTATGGGTACCAGACAACGATAAACATACTTATATTGAGAAATGTATACTTAAATACATAGAAAACATCCAAGACTCGGAACAAATACTCGTGCTCATCACACAAACATCTGCACTTACCGGGATTTGAACCTAGGAGCCCTAGCTTCAACTAGGCTAGCGTGTCATGTGTGTGTGTGTGAATTGACATCCTTCGCCTACGATTCTTTAATCGTGTTTCTATCGGAAACTTTGTTTTATTTTATGTTTAAAGTATCTTATGTTCTATCCTGGAACTTAAGCTGAGTCTCCATTCCACTTGGTAAAACCATATTGCTTTTGATATGTTATCGTACTGTTTGCAACTCTGTCGCCGTTACGTTGACTATACGTTAATATGTGAAAGGAAAATGGTTAAAGCTAGTAGAATTGAGCCACTGAATGAAACCGTAGTCCGTACCAAATTTTCTAGACTTACCTATGAATATATGGTCTATTTATGGAGTCTACCTGTTACTTCTTCCGCGTTGACCCACAGGACGAGAACAGGAACTGTGTTTTTTTTTTTAGATTAAATGTAACCTTAATAGGTTATTAAATTTTGCATTACACGGATTAAGGGTGTTCTGTTTTTTTTTCAGTGTTGCATAATTATGATGAAGTATTTATGACAATCCTATTTTTTTAATTACGGGGGCCTCCGGATCTTGTTAATATCGATATTCGATCTAGAACATCTAGAAGTTTTAGCGTGAAGGAGTAATAAATATGGCTCACATACACAAAAATTCGAATTAAAAATGTATAATGTAAAGTGTGATATAGTGTTTTTTTTGTTTAATATAGGTACGCAAGGAAGCAGAACAAGATGGTACGGCAGAGGTTTTTGGAACATCCTGATAGAGAGGTGGGTATTTTCTACAACCTTACTTAGATCAAATCTTCCGAAAAGGTTTAAAACCCGTTTGCGATAGTTATTGGCAAGTTGTACACCCAATGACGATATATGCAATGTTATGTGGCGTCTAAGAGTTGGTCTGATGGGGACGAGTTAAAACATTACTGGGTGGTTTTTGAGCGTGGGTTTTGTTATGTCTGGGAGAAGACAAACGTTTACCAAGGCCAGATAGCAAGTGGGATCTAAGACCCACAGACGTTTGCATTCTCAAGACAACAATCCTAAGACTGTAAATGCGATGCCAACGCTGGGGACTGAGGTGAAATGCCTCTATCCTAGTAATTTTACCGGTTGTCTTATCCATACCGCAACAGAACAGTGTGAACACTGCTGCTTGGTAGGTTTTAGGATAAGATAGAAGAATTAGGAATTAGTTCTCCGCTACTCCTATGTGTATGTAGACGACACTATTAAATAACAATTTGATAGTGTCGTCTATACTATGTCAAATGCCTCGTTTATCGCTATTTCTTCGGGAACTTCAATTTTCCGGGATAAGAAGCATTCTATCTTCCCCGGGACCTTAGTTACCTCCATACCATTTCATGTAAATCGGTTCAGTAGTGCTTGAGATAAGCGCGTTCAAGCAAACAAACAAAAATCTCTCCAGCTGTGTATATTAAGTACTAGCGGCCTGCCAGCGGCTTCGCCCCGCTGCAAATTTCTGACTTTCCCGGTGGATTTTCAGTTTTTTTGTTTCATAAAAACCTTCTCCTGACAGTAACAAACACAATAAAAAAAGAATTGGTAAAATTGGTCCAGGTGTTGTTGAGTTATGCGCTTACCAACACATTTTGCGATTCATTTTTATATTATAGATGGTGGTAGTGATCTAGACGGACCGTGCACAAAGGCCTACTACGATTAAGTACATACAGAAGAAGCATTAACAATGCAAGCGTTTCTATTCGTTTGGTTTTTAAACCATTGCAATCGCGTCACCGGCAGATCACGTGACTTTTCGTTTGACGTAATCCTACAGTGACGCTATTGGTTTAAAAACAAAATCGAATGGAAACGCTAGTTAGCGAACGCATCTTGGCTATAGGCTCTTGGGCTTCTATTCTTCAGGGTTGAAACGATAATGCGTTTGACGTGTTTAACATTGTACTGTTTTTAACTAGGCCGCCATTACTATCAAATAAATATGAGTTATCAAAACATCGCAAAATATCCTAGGTAGATATCCTAAGAGGAGACTAAGGGAATAAGGGCTTGTAGTACTGTCCTGTAGAGGGCAGGGATGAAGTGAATCTACTAGCGCTTCGGACAAGACCATAATTACGCAGAAGAAGCGCCGCAAGTCTTGAAATTGTCATCGTAAGATTGCAGAGTTGAGATTGAAAATGACTATGGGATTCTGAGTTCACTTAAAGGTAGCCTGTGTGCACGTTTGCCTTTTCCAAACCGTAAAAAAACTAACAGAAGTCAAGTTTTAGGCATTATTATGGTGTGGTTCAACTATCGGGAAATGACCTTATTTTTCGAATAACAATCTCAACGTTATATTTTAATTTTGCTGTCATTTTTAGGCGTACCCTATATTGTTTTACTACCTTCTTGCTAGAAGGTAAGGTAACTATTGATTTACCGCCCATTTGTATTCACAAAAACCAAAACAGATAAAATATCCTCACCGATTTGTTGCTGCGCCGTACAAACGATTACGATCTAAGAAAAACGTATTGCGTGTTATTCATTTATTACCCATACATTTTATGATTCCTGAGTAATTGCGTCGTAACTAACGGAAAATTGATTTTATACCGAACATTACTCCCTAACACTAACTATTTTTTACAATGTAGGTAGGTAACAAAATGTTTTCCAATTTTCATGCCATACGATTGTGTTTGTTTGTGTTTTATATTGTATCTAGAATAGCAATAACGGCCCAATTTCTTCTATAGCGTTCAAATAAAAATATAAATGTTTCTATTGAAAAATCTTCGTCAAATATATGTTCCCGCGCCATCTAGCGCGTAGTAGAAGAACTCATGATAAAATTTCAAAGTGACGCTGATTTACGCCATCTTGTGTCGAGTAGTCGAAGTTGTAAACAACCATCCTTAAAGAATATTGTTTAGAGTCGGTAATAGATGTCGCTAAACGCTAATTTATTTTTCAGGTTCCTCCAATTTACGAACTGGACACAACTAACATATCAGAATGGGATACTCAAGTCAAAAATAAAGCTATTGAGATTATTGAGAGTTACATCAACGAATCTCCGATTCAATCTGTAGTTGTCTCGGAAAAGAGAAGGAATGTTTTATCTAATAACTACTGTGACGTGTGCAGGAGAGTTATAATTGGGGACAAAGAATATGGGGTACATCTAAAATCAAACAAGCACATGAAAGTTCTTAAGAAACGGATGTTGGAAGAAAAGAAAAAGGACAATTTAGAGAAGAAAGCATCTGAAATTGTTTAAGTTTTAAGCTGCATCACTCAGTGTATTAACATTAGTTGTATTTATTGGTGAAAATAAAACAATAATTCCAACTAAAACTATTTAATTAAATCGATATAAAGTTATAATATACATACAAACTAAAACAGTGTTTATACTTGTATTGTTTGTTGTTTTGCTTTTGGTGCCCTATAATCATATTTTTCTAACTCTGGATACTCTTTGATGATCTCGTTATAAGCTTCGCACAGTCTAGCAAACTCCGTGTTGACAATCTGAAAAGGTCTAGTAATGGGATCTATCTCAGCCCTCTTATACATTCTTTCAGCCATCTCTTCTCTCACTTCTTCAGGAAACAAAGTTTGAGCACCCCTGATGGAATATTTCTGTCTCATAGAAAAAATTTGTCGCACAACTTTCTCTACTAATTTGAACGGCAATCTTATTATCGGTTGCTTCATCGGCGTCAGGGTTACTACACCCACATCAACATCAGGCTTTGGCACAAATGCCGAGCCAGGGATGTCAAATTTATATTTCACACTGCACCAATTCTGACACATAACAGACAACCTGCATCTCTGCTTGTCTAGAGCTCTAGCAGCCATCCTCTCAGCAACTTCCTTCTGAAATGTTAGTGTCATTCTTGCACGGCCAAATGCCCAAGGCCCGTCTTGCTTAGAAATCAGCTCAAGCCAACGGATTATCAAAATTGTTGAGACACTAAAAGGTAAGTTTCCTATAAGATTTAAAGCAGGAGGAGAATCATTCCAATCAACCTTAACATCTTTAGGAATAAAATGTGCAATGTCAGTTTTTAGGATGTCACCTGTAATTATGTCCACATCAACTTTATTTCGGCAGGCATCAGCTACCAGTTCTAGAGTAGGTACAAATCGAGGATCCTTTTCTATTAGAATGACTTTCCTAGGTGCTTGGCGTATGATCGATCGAGTTATGCCACCGGGCCCTGGCCCCACCTCACAAACAACACTGTTCTCTATGTTACCAGCCGCGCGCACTATTTTATCTATCATGCGTGGTTCCATGAGAAAATTCTGCGACAACTCTCTGAGAGCGCGGAGTTTATACAAACGAATGACATCCTTAATGCTAGGGAGCGGCGGCAACCTGACTTGCGCCAATTTAGCAGCAGCGGCCATTATTGCTGTATCTTCGCCGGCTCGTTGAAATCGTCGAGGAACGTCTCCTGTTTCACAGCAAATATAGAATAAAGGTAAATACTAAACACTCCTGCCCCGATAGCGACACCAGTCAACCTGTTCTTCTTCGCGATTGTTCGAAGTTTTAAGACTCTCTCGCGGTTCTTCTGTTCGATAATTTTCATATAATCGAGCTCAGCCTTCTTTAACAGAGGGTCTTTGGCTTCAGAGTTGATCTTGGGATTGAACCCGGAATCTCCCATTACGAAATATATTGCGAGTTTCGCTCCTAACCTCAAATAAATACTGAAGTGGTAAAAAAACGACAGTTTAATTGGTGTTGCTGCGTTACACTCACCGCACAGCATAGGCAAGCGTAAACAACTAAACAAGTAAACAATGGTGGATTATTGTTGGTCTTGGAAGTAAACTGCCGGGATATTTTTTTTAATTTAATTATTTTAGTAATTTATGTTACCTTACTGAATCAAAGTAAATTCGACAAAAATATACTTTATAGTCTATGCTCCCACTTAATTGTGGCAACACACAATCCATTTTTTAGTGTTACCGTGTACTTTTTATAGTATATTTAGTAGTTTTTGTTATTACTACTGAAGTTATCCACCATTAGAAATAAAAGTTAGTTTAATTTATTTTCCATGATTGTCAAATCAATGACAGGTGACAATTGATAAAAATATAAATTCCAACTTATTTTTTTCTTAGCCCATTTTCTAAATAATAAATCTTGATTCTAATTGTTGTGTCGTATATTCTACGTCTTACAATAAATGTATAAGGCTATCGACTTCCAAAATGCCAACAAACCCACGATAAAGCGACCAATAAAATTATATTTTCAAAACTTTAATGCGCCGAATCCTGTTTTGCATGATATTTTCAAACAGCTGTTTATGACGTTTTATCAACAAAACAAAGGCCATGCGCGCGGCTGTCTCATTCTAAACATGTCTTCTCGCTCGCGCGCATGCATCTTTGCTTTGCTCAATGCTCTATAGCACAGCACGTCAAATCGCGTCTCGCGGCGTAGACGTTTGTATGTGCGAAGGGAAATAAGCTCGCATTTCGGACTTGTGATTGTGTCGAAAATATGCCTTTTATATCCAAGGATTGGAGATCACCTGGCGAGGAGTGGGTTAAAACACAGGAAGGATGGGAAAAGAAGAAGGTGCTAGAGTGCACAGCTCAGAGGTGAGTGTTCAACAACAAACTAATTCCTTTGTTCGTTGCACTACAACGCAGAACATAACACGGGCTATTTGAGGCCATTTCCCCCAATAATACCTACCTAACACTACGGCAGCTTGCGTGTTGATCTAAACGTAGCGTAATTTTGTATTGCAGATATCCCGCTATATCTAACTTTAATAACTCAGCTGATCAGCAGAAGCCATGGTGAGTGTTGATTTGTTTTTATTTTACCGTTTGTTGCTCGCGATCAGCTGTTTCTGTTTTCATTCGAAGAGTATTGATTTTGCTCCCGTGTGTGCGTGAGTCCTTCGCCTGGTGTTGATGTACGTTTGTGTGTGTAACAATTTTGCTTGTTTGCCTTTGTTGATTTTCTAGATGTAGAATCGGGAACAAGATTTGCGAAAAAGATAAATCGCACTGCTAGATCAAAACAGTATCAACTCAAAAAAACCGTTAGTTTTGTTTCAAGTCCAAACACATTGGTATTAAAGTTGATTTTAAAATACAGTTTTATTTTGAGTTGATGCTGTTTTGATCTAGCAGTGCGAAATATGGGTAAGCTGAATAAGAGATGAAATTTACCTATATTTACTTCAAGAATTTAAATAGGTACCTAATTATGTACTAGGTACATAGGTACCAATATTTTAATAATATTAAGATTTATTATCAATTTTCAACTACCTTAATGTTGTAGGTCCCTAAGTATCTAATTGCAATGTAAACAAACAGTCAAAATATCTGTTCACTACAATCATAATTGCATACTTAATTGTTTTTCTTACGCTCTCTGGAAAGTGCTATGAAAGAGAGGAATGTATTTTTTTCATAAGATACCTATAAAGCTTTAAAGTCATAGTTCAGACCCCTGCATAACACTGTACAAAACGGCACGGCAGGAATGACGTCACAGCTGTTGTTCCATGTTTAAAATATAATGACCGTATAAAGAAATTTGCATTTTTTTTTAAAATTTGGTACTATGTTTAAGCATGAGGATGCCGAAAAAAAATCTAAATATTTAAAGTTTTCAAATTTTAACAAGTTTTGATTCTATATAAAATCCTATTAAACTGGTCATAACTTAGTGTATTGCGTTTTATATGCTTTTTGTAACATATTCTTCTAAATCGTATCAATGAAACTCAATTCTGAGTTTCATACATGTTCTCTATTGAAGGGCATTTGTCGACCACCCTCACCCCTCACCCAACCTTGATAAGACAAGTTAAGATAAGTGGTTAGCTACTTGACTAATCTCTCGCCCAGGTTCGCTTAGGTACCTGTGTGAAAAGGTATATTTTTTATAATTTACACAGGCAACCCTCGTTTTTACATTTGTAATATTATTTTGTAGTACGTAGGATCATCATCATCATCATCATCATATCAGCCGAAAGACGTCCACTGCTGGACATAGGCCTCCCCCAAGGCTCTCCATTCAGACCGGTCCTGTGCTTTTCGCAGGATACGTAGGATAGGTGGATATTTTTATGCATAAAAACTATAGAGAAAAATAGGAGAAATAATACGTATCTACGCATAATTTGAGTACCGTCTCAGTCATCCTCTAGATCCTATGTATCTACACATTACCTAGTTATTATACCTAACTAGGTACCTACTTTTAAGGCTTCACATGACTGGCTGAATGTTACTACATCTACATAAGTAGCAGTAAATTCGAAACCTACGTACCATCCTTTTTACTATAAATTGGATCAGCCCCTAGCAATAAAATCCCACCTAATCATTAAAATCGGTCTACAATTGGCGGACAAATTGAGAAACAAACCCAGGTACATACAAATAATCAGATGTGAGATCTTCCTCTTTTTTAAAGTCAATTTATAAATAACATTTATGTTTTGGTTAAGATTAATTACCTAATTAATCATAACAATAACTTATCTCATTTCAAAAGGACTCATTATCTTTGGTTACTTTGGTCCCAAAATATTCAAAAGAACCTCCGCCTACGCTATGTCCAAATTGAGCAGAACGGTCGACTCAAAATCAATTAAAAGAAACCCGCTCGGAAACGTGTCCCGACAGGAATGAGCTAAATTTAACCTCCACGGCACCGATGAGACATTCTCATTTCCTTGGCTAATGCTAAGTCTGGAGCTGTATTCATTCATGCACATCATCAAGACTTGCTCAATACCACAGTCTGAAAGCAATTCATTCCATCATCGGCGTCGTTACGTTGTAGGAAATACCACCTAAAGTTGGGTTCAGGCCGAAGGAGCAAAATATCAATCTGTAAGTAGGTACAGAGGGATAATATATTTGAAATATTTTTACGAGTATATTATGGCAGAATAGGATACTTTGTTGGTCGACGGGAGTTCAAAGAATATTCTAAGAATGGTCAACTATAAAAGGTATGATGATAAGTTCCTACTTCATTTTGTGCGATATTTTGATGTAAATTGTAAACAATAAATTAACAAGGATAAGAAAAAAAGAAAAAAAAATTATTTATTCACAATAACTCGCAAATGAAGTAAAAACAAATACACAAAGTTGGACAGTAAATTGTTCAGAAAAGGTCCCAACTCAGCATGTGCCGGCTGTGACAGCGAGCAAAGGCTCTTTATTAACCATATAAGTTTAGTTACAATTTCAACCTACGTAATTATTATATGTGTTTTTTATTTAACGTAAAATCATACTTGCTCTGAAATTAATCTATACATATAATCTGTATTCTCAATATGTAAATAACTTGGATATGTATTGCATGCCATGTTAAACCATCTAGATTGGTCCGGCCTGGAAAAGGGTTAAGTATTAGATAAGTAGTCGATTCGCTTCAGAATTATAATTTCTTGAAGAGGTTTCTAACAGTTTCATTTTCGGAGGAAAAATTTCTTCAACATAATTCACTGTCAACATCCGATCAACGCGAAAAATGTATCCTTTTACAAGAAAATGCATTAAAAATCAACATGCAAGACTCTGAATCTTAGCTTAAAACTGTTAAAGGAACTCGCAGGAGTCGCAGGCTTGATTACTCTCCGACTAACGAGCAGCATTTACTCACAGTCCGTCTGTGTGCGCCTAGCGCCGGTGGCTAAAACACCTTGCATCTAAGGAAAACATCTTTAAAAAAAGTCCAGCCCTACCGCCACAAGAGTCTTCTGGTGTATTGTTTAAAAAACAAAGTTCTAGAGTTTACCTACGGATATATTAGTATTTTCAAACAAAATATTTACGGACAGATTAAGATTGTAGTCTTGAGATTACAAACCTGTACGGGTCTCAGATCCCAGTTACTATCAGGTGGGATTGAGCTTCTCTATGCCATAAAAAACCGAATTAACTTATCAACGAGATTCAAACAAAATGCACATGATTCAGTCAGTGTATTAATTGCATTTGTATTTTGCTTTCCTAATTGATATCTGGATCTAGTAATACTTTAAGGAGGCTGTTTCCCTCGACTAGGGTTAGAAATATAAAAGCAATTCATCCAATAGACTACTTCATTGAATAACCCGTGTGGTTGCCGGGTTAGAATATTAGTGCCACTCCATGTCTTCCCGTGGATGTCGTAAGAGGCGACTAAGGGAGTAAAGGCTTCTGATAGGCGATGGGCTTGCTACCTGTCACTAATACACTAGTAAACTTCTTGGCCTGATTGTGCAAAATGTGGTTACAGATTATAAACAAGTCTTTTTAGAATTGTTGGTATTTCCGTAACTCTGCCTACCCCACTCTGGGAATAAAGGGGTGATGTTATGTATGTATGTAAAAATATCTAAGCTTGGATGGAAGCAAATTGAATCTGGTCACGAAAAACACTTGTCCCACGCAATAACGGTACAGTTTATGATGTAAATGAAAATGAGTGAGTGACGCAACCATTAAAACAAATAATCCTAACCTTGAGACCTTCACCAAACATTCACAAGTTGGGCTTCCAACGCAACACTTTCCAGCAAAATTGAGACAGTTCTCTTCAAATATAAATCCACAAGAGGTTTACATTATCTCTTAAACATTCTCTCTCTAGATTTTTCTCTTTATTGCTACTTATTAAATTATGTTGGGTTTAAATTTCGAAACTTCAAAGGGCATCATCATCGTTTAAACGTTTTTATTTATCATAATATGTGATGAAATCTACGGAATAAGTTATATCACCTGAATGAAATTAGTATTCCATTAGTTTCGCAACCTTGTTTTAGACCCGTTTACTAGTATGTTGAAATTTTTCGACTTGTAATGAGATGACCACTTATGATTTGTAAAAATGTTGTAAAACGAATCAGCTTAGACAAATCAAGAACAAATAAAAGTATACCTTAATGGCGTCACTTTGCAAAGACTTGTGCGCCTTCTCTTTAACATAAAAATAAATAAATTGAGAAGCTTTTCCTGCAACACCTACGTACTGATAATGAAAAACATTTCTACAGGGAGACGAACGTCCGATTCCTTCCTTGAATTTGTCAGTAGATTCCAGCGTTGATACAGAACGGATGCAGCATAATTATGGCGGAAACTCTACGGCGCTGAACTGCTTATTTTGGTCGTAACATAAAATTTGTACGTGGGCAGTGACGGTTATTTCGATGGACAGAAGTAAGAATTGGCTGGAGAAGAGGTCCATATCTTTCTCCTCCATGAAGTCTTGCGCAAAAACTGATGTGTATCGAGTAAAAACGATCTGATAATGGGAACCTACTAACGGACATAAAGTCACGTGTATTCCTATCCTTACCTAGGTACAATAACTAATAAAATGAGTACTAGCCACAGACCACAGCGATCTGGTAAATAATGCCAATTTGTATACATTTACAATTTAGAAGTGCTTCAGAAAAATATTCTTCATAAA
Source organism: Acleris holmiana (assembly GCA_949316455.1). Taxonomy (NCBI): domain Eukaryota; kingdom Metazoa; phylum Arthropoda; class Insecta; order Lepidoptera; family Tortricidae; genus Acleris; species Acleris holmiana. The sequence continues at coordinate 3,454,979 of OX438772.1, forward strand.
TCACATTAATCTGGGCGCGGCGTCGACCTTTCGACCGCCGCTCCTGAAAGGGTTACAAAAGTCAAAGCCATTTAGTAATTGCGTTACTTCGTAACTCTGCACAGTATAGCAGAGGGATAAAATGGAACTACACTGCCCTGTGTAAAAGGGCACATCGGAACCTTAAATGCTACAGCAAATTCAATCCTCCGCAGCTTAAAATATTTTAAATAGGTTTGTAACGGTTATTCTTATACTTAAAATGCAAACTCGAAACATATTTAATCTACGACCTTAGATTTCTCTCCTCACTATGCTTAAGACATATTTGGTCTCCGTTCCATGATTATTTTTTTAAACTATAATATTGTTACCTTCGCAGAAACAAGGGATGAGAACCTCTTTGTTAAGCATACTGTATGTACCGCCGTATCTTGTGTGCCAATGCCAATCCTGAGAATTAAAAACAATTGATTGCATTAATTTAGTTCGTGAATCTCGCTCGCTCTTGGACAATCTATTATCTATGTTAATGTCATTGAATAACTGGGGCGTCTAGGCCACAAAACTTACAAATTTCCGCCAGCCGACGTGAATTTGGCAACATTTTAATTGCGCAGTTAGTAACTGAATGAGGTGTTTATAAACTTCGTTTTAGATTTTATTGGATTTTCCCTACGCAAAAACAAGGGTATAAATAAGAGCACAAATTCTTTGACTCACATTTAACAGTGCGTTGCTCCCGATCGCCCATCCTTTAGAAGTACTAAGTGCTCAGATTTTCCAAATGCGTCATGCAACGCTGAAACAAATCTGCTCGGTCACTTCAGTTTGAAGATAGCTTACGAGTGTTATTAAATTTGTAAACTCGACAACTTTATTATCTTGAGTCTATTATTCGATCTAAGACGTAACTTTGTGAAAAAGTTTGAATAATGAGGTGACCGTAATTGCAGGATTATGGCAACATTATATAAGTTTCAAACTTCAGACTCTTTTGTGCCAAGTCATATGTATGAGAGTTATTTTAGGTTTGTAGTTGACGACCATTGGCCCGTTTTACGTTATGAAATGTATACCATTTCTCAGCAATTAAATCGGCCTTCTACGATTATTTCAGCGATTAGTTATTTGCGTTGCGTTTGTATTCGAATCATCAACCTCAGGGTGAATGATCGTCGAAATTGAAACTTTTTCTAACGTGTCTTGGCCACATTAGACGGGATTCACACGCGATGCTCAAAACAGCTCGTTATGTAAGTTTCGTTATTGATATGTTATTTTTTAAGTAGGTCAGAGAGGTTGCCAAGAGGTGTCTGTCCCACCCCGACCTAATAGTCATCTCTCGTTCGAGTTTAAGATAAGTCTAAGGATTAAGATGCTAATATGAAACATCGAAGTTTTGAAAATCTAGTTTGATTTAAATGCGATAGTTAAATTACTTGCTTTCGCAATAGGGAATCTTAACGCATATGTAAAACTTGTCTGCTATTATAAAACTCTTTATAATATTTCACAACCGGATGTTAGCCAGATACCTACTTGAACACGGAGCGAAGTAACAATCATAGAGACAGCACATTGCCTCGTAAACGCAAGCGGGGACTAAGGAGTTTGTATCATTCAGTCTGGATTTGTCATAATAAACAAACAGCGTACTTTTGATTTACAAACGTATATCTTATGAAATAATGTTGTGTTTGGCTTGGTTAGTATTTTTAATACAGCTGCAATAAGCGCTATTATACGACCGAGTTGAGTAGTACATAACTTTAATAGCCGTGAATGAAATGTAGGTTGTTTCTGTAACTGTGCTCATTATAGATAGTAAAAGTGGCTGAGAGTGAAAGTGAGTTTTTTAATCTATTGTGCGTTCCGTTCTACGGAAGTAAATAGATCGTGCGGGTGAAAAAATGTAGGACGCGTTTTTTCCTCGTGGACCTGATTAGCTTAGGCGCATTGATTAGAATTTTATTAGCGAGCGGAATGTTTACAAGTAAACCAGTCTTGAATTGAGTATGTTACATTAGCTATTAATCTGTCCTATAAATAGTTTGATCAGCTTGCTATTGCTTTATTAAAGCCAATTAAATAGGTAGGTAACTATAAAAATGTGAAGTAGATCCAGGGCTGTTTAAATTAAAGTCTAATCAGAATCAGAATCAGAATCAGAATAATCTTTATTCAAGTAGGTTTACAAATAATAAACTCTTTTGAAACGTCATAGTAGCGACTTAGCCTAAATTGACTGCAGGTTCAAATCGCGACCGATCAGAGAAGAACCTGTAAGAAACTCTGTCGGATGTCTTTTTTTTTTTTCAACGTTCGCAACCTTTTGTCGTAAGGACTAAACATTTTATTACAAGCAATTCAGTCCCAAGCATTGTTATCATAAAATAATGATAATAAAATAAGAGTAACGAATTTAATAAATGTTTGTTTTATTTTTACAAGTATTTGTTATTTTATAAACACTGCTCGGAAATATGAACACTTGGTCTGGTTTGGGGTCTGAAAACAACACTTTTAACAGGCCGTTTTCATACAAAATGAAATTATTCTTGGCCTATTTCATACTAATTCCGTAAGATTAAATTAAAATAATGTTATATTTCCTCGGAATAGTTGAGAAAATCACTGCCTCGCCAGAAAGTGCAATTTATGGACTCTTACACTAGAAGTCTTCAACTACGTACCTACGTTTCGGCTCTTTATATGACTCGTTCATAAATCGCGTACTTTCTACCCTCGGCAACAATATACTATTTTTAATGTAGCTCCGGTATTTACCTATATTCATTTCAGTACAAACGGTCGGTGAAAGTCTGTCTGACAGCCTGCCTGCCTTTACTAAGTTATGTTTTTATCGCTTAAAATTTACGGTAGTAAATAGCCAAGTTCTTAACTTACTTAAGCTTTTAAAAAATATTCTTACTTAATCATAAAGCACATTAGATGGATCCCACAGGATTTTTTTTTCCTGTGGGACCTTTTTTGATGATTTGTGTTTTTTTTCTGATAATACCAAAAGTACTTGCGAACAATACCATTACTCAAACAACTTTACCTACTCATAGCTATTAATTTAAAAAATCGATGCTCGTCACGTCTAATAGGTACCTACTCAAACAAAGGATTGATAAAGTTACATAGATAATTGTAGGGCCGTGTGCCATTTATTTACTATCTCCATTAATGTACAAAGTTACAGAGAAATTAGTGTTAAAAGAATCCTAATCGGCCAAAATCACGGAAAAATCTTGTATAATAAACATTACATGACAGCTAACAGCAGCAAACTTTCGTAAAGCAATAAAACATTGCATTTTCTATTTGTGACGACGACAAATAGAACGCAATAACAACATGAAGCGTTTCAAATCGTCAGAACAAGCGACCCGAACCACTTGTAAGCATGTACTTACTCCGGTAGATAAAATAACCGGGTTTTTGTCGAATTATGTATCTGTGTTATCTTTTGATTAATTCGTCGATTGTATTCATTTATTTATTTCTATAAATATATCTATAGAAACGCGTCAGGCAATTGGATAGTTTGATTTTTATTTAGGTTGCACAGTTTTCAGATGTGAAGCGGTAACATTTGGCGTTCCTTATTAATTATTTTCAAACGTTATAAAAGTAGGGAAATACTGACTATGTTTTGGTTAAAGCTGATTCACAAGGCGCAATAAAATGGCCTCGATTTTCGCTGTACCTACTGAGTATTATTATTAATTACATTATCAATGTGTGTAAATTTAAAAATAAAACTTTAAGTAGGTATATTGTTTACAAATGATGCTATTTAAAATTTCAAACTTCGAGTTAGAACTTCGCCGTGCTTGTTACAAAATAGTCGGCTATGTTCTTCAGCTAATCTTCAACGGCGATCGATGCTCACGCTTGACGACTTTTTCATTGTTTTGAAACGGTCTTAGCAAACGATTACAACAAAGTTATCCAGTTATAAACGCGGATTAGGTAACGTTGGGAAATTGGCGTCGGAAATAGCAGAAGTTATTCCAGACACTTATAGATTGACATTTCAGAAGACTTGGAACGCAATAAAACCGAATATAGTTCTAAAACGGGAGAACCGAATGCAGATGCGTGTGTAGCCCGCCGCGATTAAAAGGTTGGTCGTTGGCCGAGCATCCTTGGCAAAAAGCCAGGGTGTCGCGCGCGTTGCCTAAACGCTGACTGGCTGGTGCAGCCATTAGCTGTTTATGGTCCAGCTTTTTTTCTCATTCGGAATTTAATCACGACCGCTTTTTCGAATGTGCTTAGAATGTCTCTTCTGATCCTGTAAATAGATGACGTTAAATCTTTCTAATTCTTAACTGCCTTTGTTAAAATTGTTGCAATTAACATACAAACGTCTCTCGGAGGAGGAGATAATGACTCTCCGGTGGAAAAGCACCTTTAGGATCTTCGTTTACCACCTACAAAGGAGAAAGAAGGATTAAAATTCTGAATTTTACACCCGAACATGCAATACTCAAATCGGGTCTCGTAAAATTAAGTTAATATCTACCTACATATATTAGTTATATTGAACAATACAAGTATCTTGGATAAAGGAACCTATTTATCTGTTTATTTGTGTGTGTGTTTGTGTACTAGTGACTATTGCGGGACTCAAATGCACAACGCATTTCGCCCTAGCTGCATCTATGCGCGACAAGGCCATTTTAATAACAATAAGAGCTGAACTTGTATCTATCTGTCTACCGCACAAGGTCATGGGCAGTCAACTGAGAGAGTGACAGTTAGTTTCCGTCGGTGCTACATAGCTAGCAATAGGGAAGTGAAGCTAGGTGCCCACTTGTTTGTTTTGTTTGGTAGAGGGAACGAATTTAAGCGAATTAGCGAAATAATTAGCAAAACTACTAAACGCGCAAACGCGTAAACTCGTATAGCGAAACTTCTAAATGTGTAATGAAATAAATGAATTTGATTTGATTTTGATTTGATTTTTAAGTGCAGATAAAACAAAGAAAGAATTACTATCTACATATTATTTTATAAAAACACCATTCAACAAACGTATTTAATACGCAGTATTTCAATTTCATCGAAAGGCATTTCTCGCCGAATGGGCTTTTTTTTGACAGCCACACGTCTAACCTAACCTAACCTACCTTTCAATCTTACTTGTGTTTTGTTTGGTAAAGGGAACTAATTTAAGCGAATTAGCGAAGTAATTGCTGATAAAGCAAGAAAAAATAACACCATTCAACAAACGTAGGTACGCAGTAGTAGGGGTCGCTCGACAACCGAAGCTGGTGTTGAGTTGATTAAAAACATTTTTAATGCCTGGGAAGGGTCACAGGATGCTTTAGGTATTTTTTGTGATTTGTCCAAGGCCTTCGATTGCGTTAACCATGACACATTGATCAGGAAACTACACCACTATGGAGTTAGAGGTACTGCGCTAAACTTAATAAAAACGTACTTATACGGGAGAATACAAAGGGTAGACGTGAATGGAGTACGATCACCTGGGTCATTGGTCTCAATGGGCGTACCACAGGGCTCAATATTGGGTCCATTTTTATTCCTCATCTACATAAATGACTTACCTTACCTTATAAAGGATAACCATGATATAGTCTTGTTTGCTGATGATACGTCACTTGTGTTCAAAGTTAAACGACAACAGCAGTTTAATGTCGATGTAAACAATGCTATATCAAAAGTAGTCGATTGGTTTAGTGTTAATAATTTATTACTGAATGAAAAAAAGACGAAATGTATAAAGTTCATGACTACTAATGTGAAAAATAGTCAAACTACTGTAACTATTAAAAATGACAAACTAGACCTAGTTAATGATACAGTGTTTCTTGGTATAACGTTAGACTCCAAGCTCCAATGGGGTCCTCATCTTGCTGGATTGGCGGGTAGACTCAGTTCAGCAGTTTTTGCAGTTAATAAGATTCGGCAATTAATAGACTTAGATACCGCTCGATTAGTTTATTTTAGTTACTTCCATAGTATTATGTCATATGGTATTTTACTGTGGGGTAGTGCTGCTGATGTAAATAGCATCTTTGTTCTGCAGAAGAGGGCTATTCGTGCTGTCTACAAGATGGGCCAGAGAGACTCGCTTAGAGATAAGTTTAAAGAAATTAATATATTGACCATGCACAGTCAATACATTTATGAAAACATTATTTATGTTCATAAAAACATCGCTAAATTTAGAAAGAACTGTGACATACATAATGTTAATACCAGAAATAAATATAAGCTCGCAGTGCCCTTCACGCGGCTCCATAAAATAAAAAACTCTTTTATGGGTAATTGTATTAGGTTCTATAATAAGCTCCCAAGTAATGTTACTGAACTATCAGTAAATAAATTTAAGAGTTACGTTAAGCGTAAACTAATTTCTAAAGCATATTATAGTATTAAAGACTATATTAATGATAACAATGCTTGGGACTGAATTGCTTGTAATAAAATGTTTAGTCCTTACGACAAAAGGTTGCGAACGTCGAAAAAAAAAAAAAAGACATCCGACAGAGTTTCTTACAGGTTCTTCTCTGATCGGTCGCGATTTGAACCTGCAGTCAATTTAGGCTAAGTCGCTACTATGACGTTTCAAAAGAGTTTATTATTTGTAAACCTACTTGAATAAAGATTATTCTGATTCTGATTCTGATTCTGATTCTTTCATTTCGTCGAAAAGCATGCGGCTTTGCTTTTTTGGCAGTCACATGTCTAACCTAGGTCAGGTTAGGTTACGTAGGTAGGTAGGTACCGTAAAGTCATACAACTATGGCCTGCAACGATAGTCCAATTTTCCGTATTAGATTATCCTTAATGGCTATAACTTAGTTAAGGAGAATGAATTTAGGCCAAAAAATACTATAGACCAGGGCTATAATGCTTGAATGGGTCAAGGGGTTTCGAATGGGTTTTTATAAGGGTTTTACTTAGAAAAGCCGTTTTGCTTTTAAAACCCGCTATCCCATTCAAGGGGTTTCGAATGGGTTTTATAAGTCTTTTACTTAGAAAAGCCGTTCGATATGCTTTTTAAAGCGCTATTTATAAGGGTTATCTGTGCTTTGGCTGTTAAGGTTTCCCTTATAGTGAATGGTTAGTTTTACAAATAACTTTGTCATATATTTCGTTCCAAGAGGTTATTCTTTTAGTGGGGTATTCTATTGAGAGGTTAGTCTTTCAAAGACTTTTATCGGATAATGGGTGGGCGGGTCCGGGTCCCTGTAAAAATAGTAAGCTATATTTTGAAGGATAAAATAAGGAAAATTGGACTTTTGTTGCAGGGTAGGATCATTAGTTGTATGAATTTACGGTAATTAATTAGTCTTTAAGACATTCGGAAAACATCATGGCTACAGCAGAAAATAGCGTTCAACCGGTGAAGGGAAATCCGTTAAAATGATTGGTTCTATCTTTGTTATACGTATTGGGACTAGTTATTTTAGCTGTCGAAATGGTTGTAAATAACTCCAATAAGACCGATTTTCCATTGGACTCACGTTTGATGGAATTTACTATTATGAGTAAGATATTATGTTAGGATAGGGACACCGAACAGAGTAGGCCAAGTTCCGAAATGGGACGAAGGTGACAAGTCATAGGTACCTAGATAATTAAATAAGCCAATTGTGGGGCACTTACAGAAGCGCTTGGAGTTAACCCTATGTGCTGCTGTTTAGTTCACAAGAGAAAATACTCTTTTACAGAACAATTGTCCTCGTGTGTGACATCCATAGACGTATTCCTCTAATAAGTCCATGGGAGTGTCTATAAATAACTTGACATTGGCGAAATACCTACACCTTAACGGAGTGAAAGCTATTAATTAAAATTAGAATTAGATAAGTTAAAGGTGTTATCAATAGGTACATGTTTTTAAAAGATATGATGGTGTCTACTGCGCATCCGTATAGAAGTCGATTGTTTAGTGATTCATTGATTGCAAATTGATTTGTGATAAGATTAACAATCGATATAAGACGCGTAGTTAATTGTTATGATTTACCGATCGTTTTGTCACGAGATGCCTGTGCGCAGCAGAAGGGTAAAGGCTGAAAATGTTGTTTGAATTTTATTCCGTCGGGAACTGTCAAATTTTTTGGGATAAAAATTAACTTGTGTCCTATTCCAGACTATAATCTATTTGTATCCCAAATTTCATCCAGATTCATTTAGCCGTTCTGGCCCGATTGAGTAACAAACATCCATCCATCTAAACTTTCAAATAACCAACCATACTGGTTAATCACATACATACATAACGCCTGCCTTCATTCCCAGAGTGGGGTAGGCAGAGCTACAGAATACCAACAACTTTAAACTTGTTAATAATTCTGTAACCACATTTTACGCAATCAGGCTAAGATGTTTACCAGTGTATCAGTGACAGGGTTGCAAGCCCATCGCCTTACAGTACTACAAGCCTTTATTTCCTTAGTCGCCTCTTACGACATCCACGGGTAGACATGGAGTGGCACTATTCCAACCCGGCAACCACACGGGTGGTTAATCAATCCTTATGCTACTAATATTTGGGTATTAAGTAGGTACTTATTAGAGAGTCAGACACGAATGTATGGTTTTCCTTTATTGAAACAAAGTTGCTATAGTTACCAATTAATATAGGTACGGTACTTGGGTACTTACCTAGTTTTTGCTGGTAGATGGTTGGTTAGAATTAGGATTCTGGATGCAATGCCGATTAAATAGGTACCTCCTTAGAACTTAGAACAGTAAAGTTTTCTCAAGGAATTTCTGAAAAGACCGTTAGAAGCAATACGTTAGAAACATTGGTGTTATTGTATGTTTGTCACGAATAAACTCAAGAACTACTGGACCGATTTAAAAAGTTCTTTCACCATTACAATCCTACATTATCACAGAGTTATTATTAGCTATGGTTTATTTTTCTACGCGGACGGAGTCCTTGGTATTGGCTAGTATATGTTTGTTTGTTCCGTTCGCGCCCTCACAGTCAATGCAGTGGGTAGGTACCATGTCACAGTTCAACGCCTCAAACACAAAAGAAGGAAAGAGGCCTATTCATGATTTGTGGTCGCCACCGATCGATGTAAACTTAATCGGCTAATAAAAAAAAGCGGCGGTTTTTTTGTTTTATTTTAAACTTTTTAGTGATAATAAATACGCTGTTTCGTAGGTACTCCCATTTATTAGTTAATATGAAACTTTAAGTTTCAAGCGCCCCGCAAGCAACAAGTAGCTAAATATTCTTCGTTGTAGTCGCTCAACTTTCTTCATCGAGATACCTATCTTATCGCCACCCTTGAAATAGGTAGGTACCGTTGAGGAGTTCCAATGGCCATCTGTGGTCTTCAATTCCACTTCCCCAATTAATACTTACTGAATGCAAATGCGACTTGTTTTTAAAAATACTAAAGTCGCTGTATGTTTGCCTACAATATTTGAGGAGTTCCCTCAATTCCTCACTGATCCCCTCATCAGATTCAGATTTGGTGACAATGGGACTACCTCGGAAGTATACTCTATCAAACCAAAACAAAATTTTCAAACTCGGGCCACAATTGACGGAGTAATCGGTGAACATACATAATAAAAAATAAAAAAAAAACAATGGAACGTATAACCTCCTCCATTTTTTGAAGTCTGTTAAAAACGGACAAAGAGCACTTTTGAATAAGCAAGAGAATAGTAGATCATTTTAATGAATAAAATTATTTTACAGTACCCTCTAGTTATATATTATTATAACACACATTATATAAGCAAATAGCCAACCAATTAAACAGACATCTCACCATATTAATCATGAGTTTACGCTTATACGTTTACTAACTACGCTTAATGTTGCAAAAACTAGTTAATAATCATAATCAGTCTAGATACATGCTTAAAAGTGACCAATTCTTGATTCACTGCCATGAATACGTCCTTGTATGTAATATGAATACTGGAGATGTGTCACCGGCGCTCAATGTGTGGCACGCGCCGAGCCGAAACCACTAACAGGTTCATTATTGTACGACCACTACATAAAGAGCTTTTTGACTGAACGTTTTATACACACAGCCGGACCTTTTGAGATTTGTCGATGGAACGCACTATGGCCCGCCGTTTTATTTTTAAATTCGTTCTTATTTCAAACTTAAATGCATTTCAGCTGGCCTTTTAAAATTCATGAACGAATTCATGAAATTTAAATTTGATTTTAAACCTTTGAAGAACTGTTTTCGTTTAGCTTTGAATTAAGTTGAGGGCTTGTCTCTTTATTGCATTCCGCCGTGTTTATTTTTTCCGGTTGACCACAAGCAACTAAATCTATTCACACGGCGCGGCGGGACTGCCAGTGTGAACAGTAGCGAACGGAAACCGCATAGTGCGTAGGTATGAGCTCTTATTGTGTATAGGTACTTATACTATCGATCGAATCGATCTATCAGCTGAAGATAGCCTAGTTTTTATGTTTACATTGCCTCATAATCTCACACTAACCTAACCTAACCTTGTGCAGGGTCCCTCTGGATCGAAACCATCATCGTACCCATTAACCCACCGCCAAGCAGCAGGGTTCGCATTGTTGTTCTCCGGTATGGCCATAAGAAACAACTGGTGAAATTACTAGCGTAGAGGCATTCCATCTTAGTCCTCAGGGTTGGCAACGCATTTTAAGTCTTAAGATTGCAGTCTTGAGAATTCAAATGTCTATCCCACTTACCATCAGATGGCTTGAGTACGTACTCGTGTGCATTAAATTGCCATTAAAAGAAACCATCGCTCCACCGAATATAGGATAAGAATTCTAAAAATTCGACCCATTAACGTTTAATTGAATAAGTACAATACGAAGTGTATTTTTAATATAAAACCCGGTCAATGACCTGCTCGAGCATTACAAAGCAACCACTGTAACCTGCCCCCTCTCGCCTGCCCATAGCTATAGCACACATTCACTTAATCGATCCCACTCTACGGCTCAGAGTCGTTGGTCTGTATTGCTGTTAAGAAACGTCATAGAAAATGCAAGAGATCGTGATGAGTCAGTCGTAAGGCTTCTGACGCAGTTATAGATTGTTATGTAAGATGAAGTTACAAAAATTTACGAACATTTGCCAGGTTTTAATTATGTATGCTCTTTTGTATTCCTTTCTTTTGATAATCGTACTTGGAGCTGTGTTACTCTCACAAAAGTCGTAATCGTATCGTAGGGTTCTTAGGTCCTATTTTGGAAAGTTCTGTACCTACTATCAAAAAATTAAACCCCTGTATTATACAGAAATTTATGAACTTTTGCCAGGTTTTCATTATGTATGCTCTTTGGTATTCCTTTCTATTGATCTACCGTACTCGTATCAACCGTTTTAGCTGTGTTACTCTCACAAAAGTCGTAATCGTATCGTAGGATTCTTAGGTCCTATTTTGGAAAGTTCTGTACCTGCTATCAAAAAATGAAACCCCTGTAATATATTATAGTTACGTCCTAGGGGGTCTTTATTGTCTTCTATAATTATTTTTGGTCATAATTATCGCAAGTGATTCATAAGATAACGTATTTTATTAAGGAACGGATACTTTTCAGGATTTTTATAAATCAAACTAAACCTTACCTTGCCTTATCATAATATAAAAAAATCTTAGAATATCTAAGAAATTCTGAAAGTTTAAGCTTTAGACAATAAAAAAGATATGGCTATCAATAATTATGTAAACAAAGACATTATACCTACTTGACTATTCATGGAAGAAAACTTGCAGTTCTTAATTTATTGAAGAGAGAGAACGCTATAAAATACGTATTACTGTCCTTGTCTAAAAGGCAACGTTCACGAATTATGTTAATTTTATTGCATTCATAATTAATGTAAACAACAATTATGACCGAAAAAAAAAATGAATTAAAGGTGTGGTCGTCCTTGTGATTATCTCTTATAGAATAAGAACATATCAATATCTTATTATACCCCTAAGGAAATAAATACCAAATATAACTTATATAAAATTATATGCAGCCTTTAAAAGTTTGCTTTCCAAACATCAACTGGCCTTCACAACTTATAGGACAGTTCCTGTTAACCTCGAAATTGTGGATGCTCACGAAAAGGTCGTGGCCAAAAGAAAATGACCAGAAATAATATTTCACCCTTTTTACTGAAACATTTCGTGTGCATGAAAAGGTGAAGTCAAATGAGATTTTGATTCACTTTAGTTTTCAATTATGGCAAGAAGGGGTCAAAAGCAAATTTAAATTCTGTGTTAATTAATATGAATGGCGATAGACGGAGTAAACGAGTCATTATTTTAATAAAAACCACATAATATTAAAGTAAAACTTGTTGCCCCGTGTGGTTTCCGGGTTAGAATAGTGCCACTTCATGTCTTCCCGTGGATGTCGTAAGAGGCGACTAAGGGACTAAAGGCTTCTAGTTTTGTTAGGTGATGGGCTTGCAATCTGTCACTAATACACTAGTAAACATCTGAGCCTACTTGTGAAAATGTGGTTACAGAATTATTAACATGTCTTTTTAGACTTGTTGGTATTTCTGTAGCTCTGCCTACCCCACTCTGGGAATGAAGGCATGATGTTATGTATGTATGTAAACTTGATGACATACAAATTACCCTGTTGCAACAACAACAATCTATGGTACACTATTATTCCAAATGTAAGCCCGTTCAGCTTACTTCGTATGAAAATAAACACTTAATAATTAACAACTTTTACATACAATATAATATAAGTAATCGCTAGTAATTTATATTGTTATTCATAAAATATTCTCTTTGTATCCTATACTTGACGGTTACACTTCCGTACGTATTGATGAACATCAATTTTGTTATTTTGCATTATTAATCGTTGCCTGAGCGACATTCGTTTGCCTGAAAGCCAATTGGTATTAAAATGGTTCAAACATTCGAAGGTATCTTATAAGAACTGCAAATTGAACAAACAGTAGGTAATGGCTTATGAATGCAATGCTTCAAAGGTTAGCCTTTTGTCATTTTATCAATTAAATAGCTCTTATGCGATAGCTCTTATTTACTTGACAGTAATGGCGGCCGAGTTAAGAATAGTACCTACGATAACAGATCGAATGCAATATGGTATTATCGAGTAGAATAGAGACCCTATTTAGAAAATAATGCAAAAGCAAAATTTAAAATTAGAACACAGAATAGGTTAAACATGTTTTTACCGGCCAGTGATGAACTGACCTAGTTAAAAGTTCATAAAACACCTTTGCCTCGAAATAGAATAATTTCCCGCATCAAACCGTGCAAACGTAACGAAATTAATTCAATAAAAGTGTTGCGACGTTAAAAAGTTACGAGAGAACCATAAACAATTTCACTGCCACAGATTAAACAATTATTGCGAAACTCATTGTGATTGTGACTTCCTACCAAGCTTCCATACACAGAATACTATTTACAAGTACTTTGGTCTATGGTTTCGTCCTCAAAGAGGTCGGTATCTAACTTAGTCTTTTGCTAACAAGGACGCGGGCCACATTAAAAGCTCGATTAATAGTTAGCTATAGCAAATAAAACCCAGGCTATTAAATTTCCTTACAATTGGCCTGATTTGAAATCATCGAAAAGTTCTTGGCACTATATTAAGCGTTGCCGTAGTCTTGATACACCTATTCTTTCCCCAGTTTGCTCTACCTAGTACTTGTCTGTGTTGAACCGGTCTTCGGATATAGGTCACGCTTGCCGAACGGCGACCTATTTCCCGAACGATTCCGTATTTCACTTCCTGCTTGTGAACGGTGCGGTTGAACGAATCTCTTTTAACTTGTAGTATAAAATTACACAACGTGAAGATAATTTGTCAGTAGCTTTCAGTAGGTTTCATTTATCCCTAGCGACCCGCCCTCCCTTCGCTCAGGGTTTAAGTATTATACATATAAACCGTCCTCTGGAATCACTATGTATTAAAAAAACCGCATTAAAATCCGTTGCGTACTTTTAAAGACCTAAGCATACATAGGGACAGACTGACAGCGGAAAGCGACTTTGTTTTATACAATGTAGTGATTAATAAGTTTTGTATCATAATGTATAAATATCGGAAGGCCAATTAAATTTTCTTAAACAACGGATCCCTATTAAAATAATTTTTGCAACACCTTTATCCCAAAACGCCTGAAATTCAAAATTGCTTAATCCCAAACCAACTGAAATTTTAACAAGTTTATCCCTTCTTCCAACTGCTTTACCATTCTGTTATTAATTATTTATTTGACCTTTCAGATGTTATGGGTTTAAGTCGTTCTAAGATTCAGTCGTGTCAGAGTTTAGGTATTTTGGGAATCTGACGTTTTCCTTGGAGTAAATTCTTAGTAACATTTTGGGTATTTTAATAATAAGGTAATTGAAAATTCTAGAAACTACACGAAAATAATAAAGAAAGACGGGGTCGTACCTATAAGGGGCGCGGCACTGTCCCGGCCAAGTCCCAAAATACAGATGCCTACAATGCGATGTTGTGCAGTTTTTTGGGTAACAATTTGTAAAACCAGCATGTCAGTAACGGAAAACTTTCAACTTAGCGTATTTATTATATAGAAAATATCTCATTTGACAAATTTAATTTCTATCTTACCTTTCCTCGATGACTCAACATTAAAGAAAATGTGGCTAAATTCTCTTCAATAATATACAAGGTGAAAACAAATCTCTCTTTCTATAAACCGCAAAGTTACCCTGCTGCCCTGAATTAATTAAACCATGACATGATCGCGCAATTATAATCTGTCTGGATATTTGCGCACGCGCACCGCACACGGCTATGGCCCGTCATTATAGTGAAATCGCGAGAAAGCTAGCTTGTCTAAGGGCCGGCCTAATCATAGACTTTTTGTTTCGTTTTTAGAAGTTCGCTTCTTTTTTATGTAGAATAAGCATCGTTTACGTAACTTAACTTGGTGATGCGGTGTCGGTATTACGAATTGGCAAGATTTATCACGTAACACGTATTACACTTAAAAGCAATCAAAACGAATCGCCGTTTGCACAAATTCACCTGCTGTTACTAGCCGTTACTTATTTTGAAACACCCTCGAAAAGTTGTTTTGGATGATAATGATAAACTATAATATCGCATTAATTCATTACATATTTTGTATGTGCGTTTATTGGATGTTTATTAAAGTTTTCACACAAAAGTTAATAGATAATTCTAGATTTTTTTTAATATTTATAATTAATTTGACGACACGTTGGCCTAGTTGGGAGTGACCCTGCCGCCGAAGCCAGCGGTCCTGGGTTCAAGACCCGGTAAGGGCAGATATTTGTGTGATGTCCGCGAATGTTTGTTTCTGAGTCTTGGATGTTTTCTCTACATTCGTATCTATGTTTATCGTTGTCTAGTACCCATAGTACAAGCCTAGAGCTTAATTTGAGACTAGGTCAATTTATGTAAGATTGTCCCCAGAAATTTATTTGTTTATTTTATAATATTAATGTTTAGCTCGCATTCTTAGTCGATTTTCGGGGACCAGCGATACACGAATTCTTCACGGTCCTCTTTATAAATAAACTGCATTTAAACAATATTGCATCAGTCCTTCGCTGCAAACATGCTGAAATTATTTTTATTAGCATATGTTATGAAACGTGCCAATGGACGGAACACGCCTGAAAGTTTTCCTGGTCTCTTTGTCTAACGTTCTAAACAATTCGATTTCCATTACCCTATATTCTGTCCTGTTACCTACTTTAACGCAGCGAATACCTAATATGAAAGCAAGAAAAACTAGTAATGGGAATTTACTAAATATCTTAATTCATAGGGTTGCATAATCACGTGATATTTCTCGATTTCCACATAAACCTGAGCCCAGTCGAATAATTAGCACTGTAATTAATTAAACTGAAACCCTCTTATAATCCTGGCTTTGCGCTATTTGAAACGCGTTTCGGTTTTCCCACTTTCAAGTTAATTGCTATAATTTAACCGTCCGATAGAGCATTCAGCAAGTAATTATTTATTAACTACAGCGACTGAAGTATGAGCTGAATTTTTAATGTTTTTTTTTGCGTTGCAGGACACAAGATGGCGACGAGGATAAAAACGATGTGGCCCAAATACCGCCACACTGTCATATTACTATCAAATGTACAAGAGAGGTAAGTGTCATTTAATATTTAGAATATAATATACTTACTATCATCATTATCAGCCGCAAGACGTCCACTGCTGGACAAAGGCCTTCCCCAGGGTTTTCCACAACGATCGGTCCTCTGCTGCTGTCATCCAGCGGTTTCCCGCAACCTTTATCAGATCGTCAGTCCACCTTGTGGAAGGTCTGGGAACACTTCGTCTTCCGGTTCGCGGTCGCCACTCTAGAACCTTTCCGCTCCAACGGCCATCAGTTCTACGAGCAATGTGCCCCGCCCACTGCCACTTAAGGTTTGCAATCCGGTGAGCTATATCAGTTACTTTAGTTCTCCTGCGAATATCCTCATTCCTAATTCGATCTCGCAAGGAGACACCCAGCATAGCTCTTTCCATCGCTCTTTGCGTGACCTTGAGCCTTCTTATGAGGCCCATTGTAAGCGACCATGTCTCGGATCCATACGACATCAGTGGCAACACACACTGATCAAAGACTTTTGTCTTGAGGCACTGTGATATACTTACTATAGTGTTAATAAAATGTTGTGCAAGTAATTCAACCGGAAAAAATATAATAGTAAATTCATAGGGTTCCAACAAGACCATATTCAACAAGTTTGGTAACATGAGTACAGTGCCTCTGTAAAAAAACCATAACACGCATATCACAGTGCTTAACCAATTTATGCCTATCGAATCCGTAATCGTTCCTTTTCGTGTGGATGGCTTTTGTACTTGTATGTTGATAGGTCTCTTTATTGCGTTGGCTTAGATGCCAACAAGTTTTTTTTTTGCCAACCCCAGAGATTTGAACGGGACCGAAATTGCTAAATCCCATCCTTTATCGACTGAATGACTGCGTTCGTTACGATTTAGACACATTGTGGAATACCTGGAATTCCTCTTCAGATCGCAGGTTTCAACGGCCTGTCAGAGGCGGTGCGCCGCCTGGACTTCTCATCGGCCGTGCGTGACGTACGGCGGTTCAACTACATTTGCGCTCTTTTGGAACTGCTGCTTGGAGGCCAGAAGCTGACACACCTGCCGGGAGCCGCGCAGAAGCTGCTGCTGTCTATGTTGGAACAGCTCGCAGACCAAGGTGAGAGCATCTAGAACTAATACATTTAGTTTATAAATTAGGACGATTTTATTCTCGTGCCGTATGAACTTAGAGAGCGGTTAGAAACACTTACCGCCTGTTTTATAATCGTCAAGTAACGCATATCTGTCATATAAATTTAGCCCTTTCCCTTTCTTACACTTGAAAATAGACAAAGAGAGGGCTATCTTTATTTGGCAGATAAATTTACTTGTCGATTGTGAAACAGGCCCTTATTGTCTGTCTATTTACGATCTTGCACTTATTTTAGTATCAATGCTCATATTATTAAAAACGTTGACGTCGACGGTCGTCAACGTAATGTCAATTTTATAATTTGGATCTACATAGGGGTAATAAGGGCCGTATTATAATAAACTGATCTTTACTGAGATGCTATTCAATATTTGTCTCAAGATATGTAAAAATACACATATCTTGAGACGAATATTTCAGCTGAGATGATTTAATTTGTACGGCCGTAAGAAACGCGATCTATTAGCTTCCGTCTCCATTGGGTAATTCCATGATAATGTAACGTAAGTTACCATTTCAATTCGTGTCTTATTTAAACATTTAATGCGAATATTTTTCTAGATATAAATAATTTAAACAGGTATATAAAGATAAATGGATTCTTCCATTTTACAATATAAAACTAAAAAAAAACAAGCTGAATGCTAGAAATCGGTACTGACGTTACCTAGTTACTCTCTGCAATGGAATAGCCCCATTGCGTTATCCCATTTCCGATCCCTAAGAGACATCGCAGACTAAAAATTTACCTACCTGTAGTCCCAAGTCCCGCTGGCCGCTTGATAATACAGAATTTTTAAACAAGTATGGAACCTTTACGAAACTTACTAGTGAACGGTTAGGCCATTATCAGCCGACGAACTGTTCAACGCCATTGACGAATCTTTCCGTCATGGTTGCCAGCTCAAAATAGACCCGAGTTTCTATAAGGCAGGCTTGACATTCGCTCAGGTTTTAAGCTTTCATCGGCGTGTGAGTGACGTCGTTTGCATTTGACATTGCGTTGAAAAGGCTAAAGCAAGTTTGTTCGGCAGTGGCGACTTCGAAGCAGAACCTGAACGCGCTGCGCGCCCTGCTGGTGGCGCTGTCGTCGCTGCGCGAGTCGGAGCGCGGCGCGTGCTGGGGCCGCCCGCTCGGCTCGCGCGCGCTCTGGGGGCACCACGACCACGCCATCGCGCGCATCACCAGGATCGCCAACAGCATCATGATTCAGGAGGTAGCATGGAATATCCCACTAATAAATGTGAAAGTTTGCATTGATGTTTGTTACTCAATCACACCGGAACGGCTGAACGGATCTGGATGAAATTTGGCACACAGATAGATTATAATCTGGAATAGGGCATAGGCTACATTTTGTCCTGAAAAGTTGGACGGTTCCTGAGAGAATAGCGATAAACGACTTCTACGCGGGCCGAGTCGTGAGCAAAATCTAGTCTATACTAATATTGAAAATAACTCTGTCTGTCTGTTTGTTACGCTTTTACGCATAAACCGTTTAATCGAGTTAGATGAAATTTGACATGGAGAGAGTGCGACTCCCGGGGAACGACATAGGGTACTTATATAATAGCGATAAACTACTTCTACGCGGACTGAGTCGCTGGAAACAGCTATAATATTATAAATGTTTTGGATGAATGTTTGTAACTCAATCACGTCAGAACGGCTGATTGGATCTGGATGAAATTTGGCACGCAGGTAGATTATAGTCTGGAATAGGACATAGACTAGTTTTTATCCTAAAAAATTGGACGGTTCCTGAGGAAATAGCGATAAACGAATTCAACGTGGACTAGAAAGAAAATCTTTATCGCTCACATTATGGATCCAGTTTAACCCAAAGTGAACACATCTGCTCCTTGGTGTAGTTAGGCAGTGTCAGTAGTTATCAAGTTTTGCTAGGTCGCCCTTAAGGTGAATTCAATTGACGGCAAGAGGCTAAAAATTGGTGGAAATAATTAAAGTACTGGAAATCGCAGTCAATTTCAAGCGCTCCTATCATTTTTTGCTAAAAACTACAATTAAATTAGTGTAATGAGGGTGGTACGAGTCCAAAATACTATGAGATATTTGCAAAAAAAAAAACAAATATTGTTTGATAAATTGATTGATAATTTTGTTTTCCAGCCTGGACCAGAAGTGGTGCCTAAACTTCACGATATGCCTGAGGAATGTGTCAGGGAGATACTATTGCGGATAGCGGACCACAGGGATTTAGATGTAAGTATGTTTTAAATTTTGTTTTATATTTTTGTGATTTTGTTGTAGTTTCATGTCCATGGTATACTTGTTAAGGTGAATAAAGTTTTTTCTATTCTATTATATTCTATCTTAAGGGGTCGATTGCATGACATCTATACTAATATTATAAATTTCAAAGTAACTCTGTCTGCCTGACTGTGTGTTTGTTACGCTTTCACGGATAAACCGCTGAACCGATTTAAATGAAATTTGGTATGGAGATAGTTTGAGTTCCGGGGAAGAGCAGAGGGGACTATTCCGAAATAATTAGAAGAAAATAGCGATAAACGACTTCTACGCGGAAGGAGTCAAGGGAAACAGCTAGTCCTTAATAAAAATGCGTCACTTCCAGGCGGCGTCATCAGCCTGGAGCGTGATGGCGTCAGTATGCTCGGAACAGCGCACCTGGCGCGAGCTGGTGGTGTTCCACTTCTCGCGGCCTCAAGTCGAAGCCGTTGTCAAGGGCAAGGACGACGTGGACTGGAAGGCGGTGTTCCATCAGTTGAGGAAGTAAGGATAGCACTTAAATTATCATCATCATCTTCTTATTAGCCAATGCTGTATGCTGCTGCTGGATTAATTAGCCTTTCGAAAGGATCTCTTCGGTCTGTGCTGAGCTGTTATTAAACTCAAATGTATATTCATTAGGAGGTAGATTAAGAAAAAAGGTCTTGGTACAGTAAAAATATGATTAATACGAAATAAATTGAAACTAATTGTTACACGTAAATATGAAAAGTGTGGTCACTGGGTTAGAATAGTGCCACTCCATGTCCTCCCGTGGATGTCGTAAGAGTTAGGCGACGGGCTTGCAACCTGTCACTAACACAAATGTTTGACAAATGTGGTTACAAAATTACCAACAAGTCTTTTTTACACTTGTTTGTGTTTCTGTAGCTCTGCTTACCCCACTCTGGGAATAAAGGCGTGATGTTATGTATGTATGTTATGTATGTGACTTAAGGGCTTTTGCTTTAGCTCGTTAATTATCAAGAGTTGTTGGAGTTGTTTGTTGGTGGGTAAATATGAAAAATAAAGGGACGACTTGATAAAGCGCCGTCGTCATGCTAACACTGCTAGCTCACGCCACACGAGCAACACCACAGCGCTCTTTTTCAGTTTACTGGAGTCAACCCACTAATTCTGATCCCAAATAAAGCGATATTTTTATTATTATAGGTGGAATTTAAAAAGTTATAAATAGAAGATTTCATTTGTTGCACAATTTGCCTTGTCGATAGAGATTATGTCCGTCTGATCAGTAATCACTTTATAACCGGCTTCAGAAAAGGGGTTCTCAATTCGTAAAAATCTAAAGTTAAAACAGCTATGTTTAAAATATTGACAAATAAAATAACGTAAGATCAAAATAACTACAATCATTACAACTACGTCTAAAATCCCTAAGATTGAAATCGCACACGTCACCGAATGTTATTTCATTGACAGCTAATTTTCTGCTGAATTCTTATTGTTTTTGGTGATTTTTACCACTGGTTACGTAGGCCAGGTTAGGTTAGACTAACTTGTTTAAAATTCCGGTAAAATGAAAATCATGTAAGGCAGGAAATTTGGAGGTGCCTCTTGCATCCAAATATTTATAAGAGCTGACGTATGACTTAGGTTTTCTGTTTATCTGTGTATGAAAATTAAAATATTAAGTCATGTCTCATAAATAGTGCTGAACGTATATATGTTGTGTTAGGTTGTACGGACTGCGCGAAGAAGCCCAGTTCACCGAGACGCTGTCACTGTGTCGCCACTGCAAGTGCTTGTTCTGGCGGTCGCTCGGACACCCCTGCATTGCCGATCAGGTAAATAACTGAGAACTTTGTCCAAAATTAATATATAGGTACACATACATGAACCTTGAAAACATTACACTCCTTTTTTTGGTAGTCGTGTATAAATTAACGGCAAAGCCTTAGATTTTGACATAGATTCGACTCTGATCAAAAATTGACTGAGGTCAGAGACTGGGTACACGATAAAACCATATTACTGTTGACGGGTTATCGTATTGTCAAATTTTTGACAGCTCTTATTTACTTGGCAGTAATGGCGGCCGAGTTAAAAACAATACCATAACATGTCAAAGGCAATATGGCTTTACCCAGTTGAATAGACGCCCTGCCCCCGATATTTCCATCGTGACAATGACGCGCGACAAATTCGGTATACATTGCAAAGTTAACTCGCTGATACATCACTGGGTTTCATGTATGTGGCGCCATGTACACTGAAATGTCAACTGTCACCTGTCATATTCAGGATGGTGAAATAGGAGGCTGGTCAGTCTTTACTTTTATTGTCTGTTTACGCAGTTTGGTTTGTGAGACGTTGATAAAAAACTATTCAACTAGCACCCCCTTGTTTCTGTAATCGCCAGATGTGATGTCATGATTCCTTTGATATTCTTATGAACCAAGATTAATCGCTACTCTACAACTGTTGCTAATTCTACAAGAGTTCATGTAAAAATGTACTATTAACTTCTCTAGTGCCCGGAGTACCGCGAGCGACTGAAGGAGGCGGGCGGGCCGCTGCCCCCGCACCCCGTGCCTCCCGCCGCCTTCCTCAAATTCTTCTCGCTGTGAGCCAAAAAATATGCTTTCCTACGGCACTCTCGTATCATTGTTCTATGACAGTGTTCGGCAGTCTTCGGCAGTCATCGGCTGGCTTCGGAAACACGAATGAAGCCTTAGTGCGAAAAATGCTCTAAATTAAAGCATGTCTTATTTTTTTGACATGTGTGACACCTTCTAATATTATGTCTTTGTTGATATTTTTGTTGCTGGTGTCATAAAAGACATTTTCCTAAGAAGATAGAATAATGCAACCGATTTTTAACTTGAATCAAAAGAACTTGGCTATGACACTTCCGTGCGCCCGAATTAAAATGTATTTTAATAATGGCATCTGATAAAAATATGTTTATATCCTTAATGTTTGAGCGAACCAATTTATTGCATTCAATTTTAAATGAAAAAATTAGTAACGATTTTTACATTGTAAAGCGACTGAACTAAGATCTCGGGCTTACAATGGCCTACACAAGATTTACATCGCAATAGCTTATATAACATACAGACATAGACAATAACCACAGTACAGAAAGTAAAACACTTCCATTTCTTCTTTGTACTTTACCTGTGCAAAAGTTATGATGTATACGATCATTGTCGCATTTTTGTTTACGACACCATTGACAATCAACAGTATTTTAGTAAATTTCAACTTGTTCTAAATATAATATAATTATACTTAGCAGTTCATGGTTGCCAAGGCAGTCGTGTAATAGATATAAGACACGCATTTTAAAATTGTGCCGTCAAACTCACTCATTGGTTGGAGTTTTTCGTGTCAAATCAATATTATCTATGCCCCGATAAAAATAATGGTATTCAAAATGTGTTCAATTTTCTTAAAAGATTATGAAGTAGCGATTTATAATTATAATATACGTTTGTCTAAATACTTTCTGCATTCAGTCCAAACTAATTTATAATAATATAAATGATCTTTACTAGATTGGTTAAGTAAAAAGTATTTTGAAAGTAATTAGCGGGTATAAGAATTAGTTAAAGACGTAACGAGTAACTCTTTTGAAACCAGTGAAATTGAAATAATGCTGCCAATATTTGACTGAATTGCATAAACAGAAAATGTATTTACTAATATTCTTCTATTTTAATGAAATAAAATAAAACTAGAGCGTGCTTCAGTTCAACCAACTGATGACTAACACCAAAGTAATTCGAAGTTACAGATGTGTCTCTTTCACTCGTCTAGAGACCATCACCAACTCATAAGAAAGGTGGAGTTAATTAATACTAGTATAACTTTGAACTTTTCTGCTGTCTATGGTACTTATGTTTTTTTTGTGTGTTACCGATGTAAAGACCATGGAATTTAAACATTTAGATCGCCGTGATTTATTTCCATTGGTATACTTACGTAATAATTAGAAGTTTACTTGACAGAATTTTAGTTCACCTATCTATTTTGCGCTAATGCTTGTTTTATTTTAATGCTTTAAGAACTTAATGTGATATCACCAAATTTTTTGTTACTTAGTTTTGATCGGTATTTAATATTTTTGTGTTGTTTTTGTTATATTAATATATTTAAGGCTTTATTGTATTAGACAATTAACTTAATAATAGATTTTAGATGCAGCTTTCAACATTTGGTTTCTTCCATTAACTAATCCATTAAAACTTTTGTCGTGCCGTGGTGGTAGCGAATACGTATGTAATAAGCTTATTTGTCATACAGTGTCTTATGTATGGAAACATGAAAGTATTAAAACGTAGATTTACGCACCTGTACATAAGATGCATTAAAATGTGGCAGCGCTAAAAATGTATATCGTGTCGGTAAGCGCTTACACCGTTCTTACCAGGTTCCCTGTGGAATTTCTAATCGTCATTTGTCCTAATGTAACACTTTTCCGAATTTTGGTTTCTCCTAAAGTAACATTTGCCTGAATTTTAATACTTTTTGGTGTAACTTAACCGCAGATATTTTTTAAAAACTTAAAAAGCGGTCTAATTCATCTGAAAACAATTTTTGGACAAACGAAGCGTTAAGACAAACGTTAGGGATACCGAGGGACACCCTTATCATTATTGCAATGTAAGTGTTTTAGCTGCCTTAAGATAAGTTAAGTTGACTGTCGCTAAAGTAGTTTATATTCGAACATTGAAACTTTCAGCTAGGTAAGAAAAAGCAATATTTTGTTACAATTTAAAAAAAATGTGTAAAATTATGAAAAAAATATATAAATTTTACTTGTGATTTGTTTTCGATTGTTAATGAGAAATGTTGAATTTGTTTAGGCCTAACTGTTTCGGTTTTATTGTTGGAATCTATCGCTATCCGTCTCAGTAAGATAAGGAATAATTATGAGTTAACCCATTCCCCGCTGGTCATGACTGACGAGTAACGGCGCGTCGTATTTTGTTAAATAACGTAAACGACGTTAAATCAACGCGACATCGAATATTCTGTATTTGCCAGTTCCGTCATCACATTGGCAACATTCGAATTTGTAACTAATTTAAAAGTAAATGTGGTCATGTAAATGAATTTTATCCTCAGGGTTATGGTGTTTTTTATCATTGTTATTAATTATAATAATATCATGGCGTAAATTATCAAAAAAGCGTAAACGTCAGCTTACGCCCCTAAAAATCTTATTTAATTGGTACGGCCATAAGATATCGGTGGTCACGCTAAATGCTTAAGACCCCTGATTTGTCTGTATATGATCATTTCTTTTCTGCAATGAGCCCTTAATGCCCCGTGCATACCGCGCAATATTTAGGTATATGCGTTCGGTAAATAATCTGTAGTTCTGTACTAAATCGGTAAAGAGGTTTCGCCACCTCTCTATGCCGCACTGACAATTCGGAAAGCAGCTGGAGATGTCGCGTTGTTTTTTTGACGCTTACTGTATCCACTAAAAGCGAAAACTTTTGTAAAAGTACGAGTACCGGCTTGGCAAAAAAAAGTTTTCCATATTTGAAAATAGCATTTCCATCCATAAGTGAAAGAGAAATGAATGTGATTTTGAAATGAAAAATTGATCAAACATTGCCATTTTTGTCTGTTTTCTAGAGCTTATACAGGCATTAGGAAACTCGAACTTTCTTAAAAAACTCGGTTCGAAATAGTGCAAAACACTTTTATTTTTTTAAAAACTATACCTACCTGTGAAAGAAAGGTGAAAGTCTCAATTGCACCCTCAAAGTTATTTCTATTCTATTCAAAGTATAGGCGCACGCGCTAGCGCTTGTGCAGCCTAAATATCTGGATGAAATTAATTACTTTTATCCCTCTGTTGACAATCTACTATTACATATATGTAATACTACTACTATAGTAGGAATTTTATAAAATGTCGGAATCCCTAGTACATTCTCTCAAGTGAATACCGACCTAATTGCCATGCTATGTAGGTCGGAATTCACGGAGAGATGTACTAGGGATTCCGACATTTTATAAAATTCCTACTATAACCCATATTTTAAAGTTTCTACCCATTTTTTCCAAACTCTTACCAAGCTGTATACTTGTCTCTCTTACACACTATGTTAACGTCCTTAGTGTAAACAGCAAGTAAGAAAGCGGGATGTACATTGTTATAAATTTCGGGTTATCAGAATGCAACTTATTTAAATTTAAGTCTGAGGTACTTCGTCGTTCTTCGTACCGCGTAACGTAGCTGTTGATATTGTGATATAAGAATAAAAATTACGATTAGTTAAGCCCCAAAATTACACAGGCGGTCAAAAATAACGGTTCACTTTGTAAAGAATTTCAGTAATTCCTTTACAACGTAAATCCGTTATTTCTACCCGTGAGTGTACTAACTAAATAAGTATAGTGTAGATGAATTTATCGGATGCAGCTTACCTACTCAAGTTTAAGTCACGTCTAGCTGTTATTCTGTGATGAGTTGTTTGTTTGTGCAAAGGAATTGTTTTCTGTATTGTGTTCTAACTTCACTGTGGTACTTTATAACTGTATTTTGAAATAAAGTTATTTTGAATACGAAACTTGTGTTCTTATTTTTAAGTTCTTTGTTTTTATTATATGTCATACTTAAAACTTTGTTTATACACCTATTCTCTCTTTCTAGCAAAAGGAGTCAGAAAGAGACTTCCGCTTGTAATTTGTAACTTGTAGCTTCGTGAAACGGGCCTCTGGGCGTCTACTCTACGCAAATTTCACATAACACTTTCTTGATGAGTATATTTAAGTTATATATAAACGATGATACGCTAGATACATTAATTAGCTTTTGCCTGCGACTTCGCGTGGAAAGTAGTTTTTGTTACTTGCTACGTTTTACGAAGCTACATTTTACAAATTACAAGCGGAACTCTCTTTCTTCAAAAGGATTTAGAACGAGACTTCCGCTTGTAATTTGTAACTAGTACCTTCGTAAAACGGGCCTCAGGACATGAATATGTCAAAAGGAGAATGCCCATATAATGCCTGGAATGTACAGAGATAACCTATATACTCATTAAATTGAAGTCTGATAATGATGGGAGTATTATGTACATTTTTTATAGACTTTTACTTGAACATTCACTCATGTTTACTCGTATCTGTAATATTATAAATGGCGTGAGACGTCACTTCCATATAAATAACACTATGAAATCGATTGTCATCGCCGCCGCCCGCTGTCGTCCAGTCCGTGGACTTACGCCTTCATCGCCCTCACCCTAAACCAGTCATTAAACCACTATTTTCATGTACCTTACCTATGTATACCTACTTTGTTTGTAAACATACTAAACGTCTTTATTCGTTTTGAACGAGTTTGAGATGAAAATTGTCTTTGTCTATTTGTATAAAAATAACAGCGTTTCACCGACTTTTTGAGTAATCACTGAAAGTGTTTTCGGAACTTACAATTTCGTAGCATATTTTAGTGTATAATTGGTTCTTGTACACCTCAGGCATTTTTTGTAGGAGAGATGGGCATTCCCCTTTGTGTTCCATCGTATGTGCGAAGTTCCGTCTCAAACCGGATTGGATGATTAGGTAATTATTTAAAACCTATAAGATAATTTCCATTGTATGGAACCCTCGGCGCGCTAGTCCGATTCTCACATTTATTTATATCCCAGGTTGCTACACTAAAATATAAATAAGACATGTGCATACGCAACCTTAAAAGGTTTCCATTTATTGTGTTTGTATACATATAAAATACAAACTCACAAAAACACTAATTATTAAATCGAGATTTTTTAGTGTAATGGTAGATTTTTCATAAATCTAAACCGTAACACTTAATTATTTATCTGTCAACTTGACGTTCGTGCAACGTCAAAACAACGCCCCTCCCCAGCCTAACCACCTTACCAGCCTACCTAGCCTACACATTATTCGCTAATTTAATTTAAAGTAAAGCAAATATGTATTAAAACGTATTAATTGCCAAAATTATTATGGAGGCTCTAGATTCAAACACTTTATCTAAAATAGTCGATGTGGAGTGGAAACTAGAAGTGGTAACAAATGTGCCTGGTGTCGGATCCGATAATTTGCTGTACACAGTCGTGTTGAAAACAGACTCTGGGGAAGACATAAGCTTTAATTGTGGAAGCCAGGAACTACATGATTTGGTGTATAAGCTAAAAGATTTAGTGCGGCATTGTGAAACGATTAAAAGTGAACTTACGTGAACATTTTGCAATTACTTATTTACATTAAATAATTTAGGTTTTATCCGTAGTTTTTGTCCATTATTCCTATACAAAATCCCAGTAATTGGCTCAGTAAAGTCGACACAGGATACAATATTTCTTTATACAACTTCTAGGTATGAGAAATTATTCTTCTTCTTCTTCTTCTTTCTTTGCCCCCGCGGCGACTTGAACAGAAATTATTAATAAAATATAATCTGATTAACTGCCAACAATGACACTCAGTAATGTAAGAGTTCACTATGCATGCAAGACACCTTGTTACCTTAGTTTGTCCAGTGTATTGTCTTGCATGTTTGTGAGCTACAACAGTACGCAAGTATGGATTAGTGTGTTGTCTTATTTGTCTGTACTGTTTCTTTAACCTGTGTAGTTGCTGGGTTAGAATAGTGCCACTCCATGTCTTCCCGTGGATATTGTTAGAGGCGACTACGGGAATAATGGCTTGTAGTACTGTTACGTGATGGGCTTGCAACCTGTCACTAATACACTGGTAAGCATCTTAGCCTGATTGTGCAAAATGTGGTTACAGAATTATCGACAAGTATTTTTTAGAGTTAATGGTATTTCTATACCATACTCTGGGAATGAAGGTGTGACGTTATGTATGTATGGTAAACCATTCTATTGTTGGCACCCCTCTAGTTCTGAGCACAGTGGATATATCTTATCTTAGACTTTAGTTTGGGATGAGGTCCATTTGAGTGAGATTGTCCCTTGATATTTGTTTTATTTTATTACTTCAAGGCCAGTGGCAGAGTTCAAAAGTTGGGCATTGTTAGCTGTAGTTAATCATACAGTCTGAGTCAAAAGCTCCCCTGTGTGACAAAAGTATTCCTAGAATTATATGGCAAAATTTTGTCATACAAGGGAATAGGAATGTTTATGTTTTTGTCCCTTTCTTTAGGATGAAAAGTAAGGGACAAAAACATAAGCAAAGTTTTTTGTCCGTTTCTTTAGGATGAAAAGTAAGGGACAAAAACATAAGTGACGTCATTCAAGGTCACTTTTTTGGGGTCGGGGTTGTTCGCCGTGCAATCTCCAGTGTCATATACAGGGCGTCCCACAGCTATGCCACATGGAAGGAAAGTACCTTGAATATTGTAGATGGAAACTTTTACTGAAAGAAGACATTATTTTAATTTAAAAAAATATTTAAACTGCAAAAATATTTAAATAATTACATGGTTGAACCGGGAATCGAACCCGTTACACGAGAAAAATAATTACCCTTTAGCTTTATCATATAGATCGTTCTCGTGTAACAGGTTCGATTCCCGGTTCAACCATGTAATTATTTAAATATCTATGAATGCAAATTAAATTATTTTTAAATTAAAATAATGTCTTCTTTCAGTAAAATGTTCCATCTACAATATTCAAGGTACTTTCCTTCCATGTGGCATAGCCGTGGGACTGTATAAGCTTCTTGGTATGCACAAGTATTTATGTCCAACATAATTGAACTCAACCCGTGTAGTAACTAGCCTTCAATATTAGGTGCATCTTGGTTTAGTTGTATAAATAAAACAGTAAAATTTGCATTTCCACCATTGTGAAAGGTTTTTTATAACATAAATTAATATTATTTCATTTCACATCAAAAATAGTACATTCATAATCATAATTTTAGTAATTCCCATCATCATTTATTAATATAATTGTTAAATTATGTCATTCATCTTAAACTATAAAAATGTTTATCTACATCCATGGTATAACTTCCCTATAATATGTTCAGAAACGATAAGCAAATGACATACATTACTAAACATGTATCTGTGGTTGCATCATAATGTTTAAATTAAAGTGCAGGTAGCCGAAACTTTAATCACGTTCAAATTTCGAACATCTTCTTAGAACAATCCAGCAAACCTGCAGCACCCGCGCGCCCGCCCCCCACCTGCACCGCACCGCACTCATTTGTTTCGAACTCTCGAATAGTGCGTAGACCAGAAAATAAAGTTACTTGAAAATGTTAGCCGGATTGTACATATTGTAGAAAATTTACGATATGTATGTAGATAAAGTTATGTATGCGACTGTACGCATAATTAGGCATTAAAACACTCGTGTGATCTTATTATGAAACTCGCCTTCGGCTCGTTTCATAAAACCACACTCGTGCTTTAATGCCTCTCATTATGCACCAGCCACATAAATAACTAATATGTTACACATGTTAAATGTTACAGTTCATATATTTTAGGCATTTTAAGGCACATTATTTCAAGCACATTGTATACATAATACCTACAACAAGCAATGTTGGCAACACTCAGAATAGATATTAAAAATAAAAATGTAAACTGGGGCTGAATTATACTACCCCTTTAACAAAATTGATTAAAAAAACAATGCAAATCGACAAGCCGGACCAACACTGAAGGCATGGGAAAGCAGCTTTAGAAACTGATATTTGC
Source organism: Acleris holmiana (assembly GCA_949316455.1). NCBI lineage: Eukaryota > Metazoa > Arthropoda > Insecta > Lepidoptera > Tortricidae > Acleris > Acleris holmiana. The sequence goes on from OX438772.1 coordinate 3,485,102, forward strand.
CAGCTTGCTATCAACTGCAATGCAGCTATCAAAAGCTGTCAGTAAAAGGACAGCTATAGGAGTCATATAATGGTCTCACCCTGCTCAGAACTTGACAGATTTTTAAAGCTCATAAGCCCTCAAGAGGACTGCGATGATTAAATCGCGTTGCTGTCAAAAACAATCCTAAAATTTTAATCCGGGCGGTAGGTAATGTTTCTCACCCCCTAAATCAAATCAAATTTCTACGATCTTTAAATATTTTGTAGTTCTCATAAAAAGTAGGTTGGAACGTTTCCGTTTTTGTTTTTTTTTTATACAGGGTAATTTTTTTATCAGTGCACAAATTTTAACATATGATTTTGTATCGATAATATAATATCTTACGACGGTAAAACAAGTTAAAAAAAAAACTTTTTTTGTTGCTAGTTATCTCTCTTTTACCTTCCCGTGTGGAAACAAAGTCACACTTAAAATGATGACATGGGTTGTCAAGCTGTAGGTATGTGATACACTGTATTGATATTCGAAATTTGAAATTTCATGTACAGCCTATCAGACAACAAGCCCCTACTGATATTCTAAATTTGAAATTTCATTTATTAACTTCCTTAACAACACTCCCCTTTCCTCGCACCCCTGCATTAGAGGGTCCATGAATATCGTTAAGTTAGTGGAATCATTGAATCGGCAATATCTCTAATATTTTTTAAGCTAGAGTAAAAATACCACAACATGTGTTATTGATTAACAATAGCGAAGCAAATATTCAAATTTGTGCACCTATTAAAAAATTACCCTGTATATGTTTCTCTCCACTAAATATTTTCTTGGAAAAGAAAACGTACCTAGTTTTGCACAATATCTACAACAACTTGAAAAATCGTAAAGATGTGACAACGTTTATGGGGGAAAAAACGTTTTCAGCATTATATATAGAATTTTTTGCTTCCTGTTAAGCCCCCACTGCGGCGCACGGTTCAGTTACGCACGTGGTTACACATTTGGTTCGAGTCAAAATGAAGGTAGAAGGTTCTACACATGTGGCCTGCTCCAAAGTGTCGCCCACGTTGATACATGCCTCTTACCCACTGCGGCGCATGGACGTGGGTCTAACAGTGACGTCACGCGTGTTGATACGCAGCTAGACCCATGTAGTACCAACAACGATTTGTTTCCACAGATTGATTATTACATATTTAATCAGAACATTTTTTGTTGAGATTCAGATTAGTTCCTAATTCTAATTATGAATATGGCCCATATGTTTTTTCCACAATAAACCACTTTTACTACATAGGTACAGTCAGCATCAAAGGTCACTTCAAGCGACTATTGTAATTTATCGCATTAACACATTACACAATCTTGTTTGACATTGCTTGTGTAAAGTAAAGCGACAAGGTCCTAAGGTGGTCAGTTACTTTTGACGCTGACTGTACCTATAGTGTGGTTAGGAAAACAGTATACCTATTCTTTTTTCTAATAATTTGTGTCAACAAAATATATTTTAACTTCTACACCTGCCGTTATGGATAATGTGTCATTTCTTGTAAAAATAAGTTTAAACCTTCAAAAGTTAAAAATAAGTTTTAACCTTTTCACCCAACTGCCAAAGACGGAAGATACCGTTTTTTTAACAGATAACAAATACAAATCAGAAACAGATTTTAAGATTTACAAAATAGCACTTGGATGGAGGACATACTCAAATAATAAGATTACAAAAATGTTACCAGTTAATAATAATAATAAATTTATAATTAAGTTTTATATTAACTTGATTTAAAGAAAAAGATACAAAAATATTAAAAACACAACCCAAATGTTGTACAATAATTAGAATACTGGCAGTAGTAAATCAACTGATGTCATACAATAAAAATAATAAAATTATAAATTCCCACTGATTTTTACAATGGTATTAATATAGCACGTAAATGTATACTTCATCACACTTGCTCGGAAAGGGTGTTATTACACGCAGGCGTATACAGCAGTTATAGCCGATTTACCTCCCGCGGGAGATATGTGTTTTTTTAATAACTCCCGAGGAAGTTAATGAGTTAAGTTTTAAAATAAAGAACCCACTCGTACGTCATTTCAGACTAAGTTGGTTTAAAATCAGCCAAGGTTTATTTCCTATATCCTAAACTTGGCTTAACAAACCAATTTTACTGTATACAATACTTACACGGTACATTTAACTGCATTATATTTTTATTTTATTATTATTTCTGAGACATTTGCAATTGTTTAGTAAAATTTCATTTTAAAAGTCGGTACAGTCTGGCAGTATTTTAGCATTATCTGTGGACCAGTAATTTGAAAACAGTTGTCAATCTCTTTTAGCGAGTCGAATGCTATTCATTTGTTTGATGGTTGTTTTCTTTAATAGTTTTTTTTTATTTCCTCGCAAATATGATGAAAAACATTGTGTGTATCACGGGCAGTAAGGGGATTAGAAACTCGATTCATAAAAAGCCCTCCGCCTTAGGCATCAGACTCGTTAGTAATCCCCTTCTTACGGCCCTTGGTGCACAATAAACTATTGATTTAAATAGTCACATGTCATATTAAATATTAAAAGCATTTTGTTTGATATAACAAGATACCAATAAATACATGGCACTTAATCAGTAATATTTTATAATTGTGTAAAAATAAATAAAATCTTGTACTATATCTGCAGCTAAACATGCTTATTTGCTTGCACAACTCAACATAGATTAAATAACGGCTTTTTGTGCTCTAGTACAGTCACCACAAACAATTCACAGAAACATTTAGAAATTTTAGAATGTCTCAATCCACTAAACTCAAGTGACATTTAACCTTTTGACCGCCACGGTCGGCTGCAACTTTACGTGCCCCAGACGCCAACGACGTCATATGCCGCAACCACGCCGATAGAAAATGTATCGAGCGTATTGAGCGCTCAGTGTCCCGAGCATGAAAATCCGATGACATGATTTGCCGGCTTTGGCGATAAAACCAAAAAATAAGAACTAAAGGTCCCATTTCACACCCTTCGGAGACGGAACTCTAAAAGACCATAGATTGTTAAGTTGCAGTTGGTTAAGTTAGTTTTCGGTGACTGTACTAGTTCAATGTGCAATCAAATTGAACACATCTACAATTGAACACCCTCAGAAACTTTTGAAGAGCATCTCCACAAAGAGCATTCGTCAAAGAATCATCACGCCCAGCCGATCATTGAACCAGAATCCCACTGTGGTGCACGCGCGGGTACAATCTCGTTAGGGGTAATTTCGAATTGATCAAAATTCCGAATGCATTTTTTTTATAGAAGACTTTAATTTTTGATATCGCTCATAAATCAAACATAACCTAACCTACGGATAGCAACTAAATTATGCATTTTATTCAAAATAGCCCAACGTAACATAGCTGTCGGAAAAATAAAAATTCGGACTAATGAAGAAAATTGTTAGAAATTTTAAGATGTTCCCCGTCGTGAGGCCGACCATACCACAAACGAAGATTTTTGTGAGTGGGAATTTGTATCTACGATTAAGGAAATAAAGTTCAATTGCCTTTGCTCTTAAACGCCATTTTCAATATTGAAACAAATTAAAATGAACTTTAATCACGTTAAAATAAAGTAGAAACTGAATTGCCTTGTCTCGGGAGGATAAATTCGCTTCGTATTAAAACGTATATAGATCTACAGCGGCACACGCACGCCGCAGTGGAATTCCGGAGTTCATATTGGAATCCCTAATCCTCATTTGTCCTAATGCATTGTTTGTCCGAATTTTCTTTTATCCTCCGCTTTTTTGAGTGGATAAAATTGAAGTAATACAACCTTAACCTTACCTAACTGCAGGTATTTTAGAAAAACTTAAAGAGTCGTGACTGCTTAAAAAGTTTATGACAAGTGAATATTCGGACAAACGTTATTAGGGATTGCGAATGACAACCGCTTGACTCGTTATTCGTGATTGCTCGATAACACTCCCAGGTATTCTTGAATTTTTAATGAAGATGCACATTCGAACTCTACCTACTTCTTCATCTTCTCCAGAATAGGCACGACCATATTGAACGAGGGTCGTTTCCCGATGTCTTCGTTCATACAGATCCGGATCAACTTGGCGATGTGTGGAGACACTCCCGGCGGGATCGTGATGCGGAGACCTTCGAGGGCGATCTTCATGCCGCACTCCATTGGGGATAGGTCGGCGAACGGGACCTGGATTCAGATATATGCTGTTCAGGTTGTGGTAAGGTGAGTCAATGGGGTTTTTTTTTTTTTTTTTTATGTTAAAGAGAAGGCACACGAGCACTCTGGCCACCTGATGGTAAGTGGAATCTGAGACCCATAGACATTTGAATTCTCAAGACTATAATCCTAAGACCTCAAATGCGTTGCCAACCCTGAGGACTAAGATGGAATGCCTCTATGCTAGTAATATATGGGGATTTGGAATATATGTCCATGACATTTGTTATTTTTATGTTTTCGGTATTTTGACGCATTTACATGCGCCTTGGTTATGTTACTTTACGTTAACTACATATTAGGGTTCTTTACAACATTTTAGGGTTGTTAATAAATACATTTAGGTGTAAGTAATGTCAAAATTTTAAGGTAAAGGCTATTAATTGGACTCCTTAGTAAAATTTTAAGGTATTTTAAACAATCATATTTTAAAATGGTTAATAAAATTTAAGGAAAGTCAATACTAAAATGGTATTGGGTAAATGGGTTTGGGTTTACGAAAGTCAATAACATTTTAGTTAAAGGTAGTAAAAACGTTTGGACGTGACGGAGATGGCGGGACGACTTGGAGGCAACTCTCAACAACTGGCTGAGAGAAGCATTACACAGGAACTCATGGAGATCTAGGGGAGAAGCTTTTGCTAAGAAAATAAAATAATTTCAGGGTAGTCAAACATCTTTTTAGGGCAGTCAATAGCAAATTTTTAGAGCAGTCAATAGCATGTTTTTAGGGCAGTCAATAGCATGTTTTTAGGGCAGTCAATAGCATGTTTTTAGGGCAGTCAATAGCATGTTTTTAGGGCAGTCAATAGCATGTTTTTAGGGCAGTCAATAGCATATTTTTAGGGTAGTCAATAACATTTTTTTAGAGTACTCAATGGCATCTTTTTAAGGTAGTCAATAGCATTTATTTAGGGTAGTGAATAAGATTTGAGGGTAGCAAAGAAGTAGGGGGCGGACCTCCCGTGTGGCGAGCTCCCACAGCAGCACGGCGAAGCTCCACATGTCGGCGGCCTCCCAGTTGCGGCGCGGCGGCGCGCGCAGCAGCGCCTCGGGCGCCATCCACGCCGGCGCGTACAGCCGCCCGCGCTCCTGGAACGAGAACTTCGAGTCCGCCATGTTGATGCGCGCCGTCATGTCCTCGTCGATCTGTGGGGGGACATCACTTATGTCAGATTCTGACGGTCTAATGGTAAGTATCTCGAACACTGATGCTATTTTTCAAGATATTGTAGTTGGTATTAAATAAATCGCTTTCTTTAAATATTGTGTGTTTAATACTTTTAATTATAAAAAAAATACGGAACGATAACTAAATAAATAATAAAATAAAATAAAATGAGACACCAAGACACGAGAACCGTGTCTGATGCTTATATTTTTTTTCTAGAGAATGAATTTAACGATCGCATCAAATACATCAAGAACAATTTTGAATTTGGATAGAATTTAAACGAAATATAAAAGTGGCCAGGAACGCAAAAAGGTTGTAACTACCTCGTTACAAGATGAAGGGGATTCCCCAACCAATAATAAGCTAATTTATTCATCAATAGTACATTCGACGACACGCTAGCCCTAGTTGGGCTCAAATCCCGGTAAGGGCAGATATTTGTGTGATGAGCGTGTCAAAAAGAGTAACTACTTTTTGTGGGTAGGCACTCCCGTACCATTGTAAGATTACCCACAGTAATATTTCTAAAATCTTAATGTAAAATATAACTTATGGTTAAGATAATCAATGTTTTAAATATAGGAAGTAATTTTATTCTTTGATGTGTATAACTATTATTTAAACAATTGTTACAAAATATTGCTTCTGTTTTGTTTGTACATTTTTGAACGATAATAATTCCTTGTTAGATTTCTAAACGAAATATTTATTGGAATAATAGTGGCATCTGATTGGTTGCAAACTATCATTGGTTGACATTTTTACTGACCTGTGATTGGTTATATCACAGTAATTTAGTGATTACCATTGGTCGATAAATGTATCAGCTGTGGTTTGTTATCATCATGGTTTTGTGGCTTGCTACTGGTTGTAATTCAAATTGATTAGAGATGTTAATTGGTTTACAACCTGAGATTTCTATTGGTCGAATGTGGCGGGAATTTGTCGGGCAGGAAAGGGTATAAAAAGCGGTGCTCGATAGCATCGACAAGTTTTTCTGCCCGGCGAGCTCCAGTAACAAGTTAAGTACCCTTACTATCTTGCTCTTATTGTTTCCTATTGTGTCTTACTATGTTTTATGTGTGATGTTGCTGTGTAATAATCCTGTGACTATGATTGTTTATGTAAACCTTCATAGCCTATTAGAAAGTTTCTCTTTGTGAATATAATCCCTGTGTACTTACATTCCTCACTCCAACATGGAGTAGATATTATTACTTAGTCCATTTTGCTGTTTACTGTGTTTTCTGTGTGTCATAGATAAAGTAGCTATTATTACAATATTCCACAGTTACTATGAAAAGATCAATATACCAAATCTCTGCCAGTTTTCTTTTCAACATTTAATTTAAATTCCGCCATAGCTTAGTTGTATATTAAAATCTTTGCCAGATAATACTTCAAAATGTATGTAATCAGCTTTAATAACTTGTATTGTATACCATTCTTCAACTATCGAATATATCAATGTCTGTACATATTTAGCTCGTTTAGGACTACAAATACCCACAGTTTGACATAATATAAAAATGTATGGTATAATCCGCTGTTTTACTTATTATCTATCTACCCTCGCTAATTTAATCATCATAATTTAAAATCATTCTTCCAGTAACAAATTTATCTAGTTCTATCTTTAACCTATTTTAACATCAGAAGTGGGATGACGAATGGCACATTTTAATGTTTAAACTTTATCAGTTTCAGCTAAAGAAAAGATGGATCCCTCATTGCTGGAAAAATTGCTGACATCTATCAAAGATGCTGTAGCTGGGAATCGTCGCCAAGATGACGTCGCGTTGCCAGTTTTTGACCCTGCAAAGAACGACTCCGGGGCAGCAGGATGGTGCGACGAAGTCCAAACTCTTGGCGAAGACCTTGGATGGAGCAGCAACACCAAAGTAGCAAAAGCCGGTAAGGCCCTTCGAGGCTCGTCCTTATTATGGTTTGAATCATGGGAGCCCGAGAGTGGGCGAACATGGGCAAACTTTCGATCTGAACTGATTGACTTGTACCCTGAGAAGAAAAATTTAAGTGACAATTTAAGTAAAGCGGTGTTATATAATTCGGATCAAGCTGATACTTACTGCGAGTATGCTAGGGAGAAGATTCGTTTATTAGGCAAGACTAAGATTGCTTTTACTGAGGCTCAGAAGATTGAATTAATTTGTGGTAGTATACGTGATATAAGTGTAAGGATGGCGTCTTTCAACAGCAATATCCGTAACACGTCAGAATTAATTACCTTATTTTCTTCTTACATTAAGTCGAGAAAAAGACCTTATGAACAAGGTAGTTACGAGAATACCTCTGGGTCCAGCGTGGCCCTAAAACGTACAAGACCAGACATTCAATCTAGTACTATACCTAGAGAAATAAAATGTTTTCTGTGTGGGAAGGTGGGACATTTCAAGGCACAGTGTGTTAAAAATACTCGTATTAATGATAATTTTTTAACCAGGAATGCGGATACCCCGCAATTTAAATATTTATCAAACGAAACAAAAGTGTGTTCCTTTTGTAAAAAAATTGGGCACGATGACTCTGTCTGCTATCATAAGAAACGAAATTTGATTCGCCTAACTGAAACTTCCCAGATTCCCGCACAGAGGGCTGTTAACAGTTTAAAAAAAGATGATTGACAATTAACCGAAATTAAGATTAAGAAAATTACAATAAAATCATTAATTGATACTGGGGCGACGTGTAGTGTTATCAAAGAATCATTGGCAAGGCGATTTGATTGCCCTCTCTCGCCTTGCTCCCAATATCTTGATGGAATAGGAAAAAACCGTGTTTTTGTATTTTCAACAATTTCGGTCCCCGTACAATTTGATGACATAACGATTGATTTAAATTTACATATAATCAAGGATGAGGATCTTAGTTATGATTGCATTATTGGAAGAGATGCTGTAAAATCACCTGATTTAGAAATTAGATCTGATTCAACTGGTTCTAGGTTAGTGCGAAAGTTTTCTCAAATTAATAATGAAGTAAATTTTGTAAAACCCTGTTCTGTTAGTGTTAATTTGACAGAATTAAATGATGTTACAAAGCATCTGGATCAAAACTTGCAAACGGAAATACAAAAATTTTTTTTTAAATATCCTTCGGTACTTCCATCGTCTAATTCACTTAGTACAGTTACGACGGGCGAACTTAACATAAAGTTAAAAAACGATGAAATTGTTAATTATCGTCCTTACAGACTAGCCCCTGTTGAAAAAGAGAAAGTTAAGGATATAGTTGACGAATTACTGAGGAATAAAATTATTCAAGAAAGTGATTCACCGTTTTCAAGTCCCGTAATTTTGGTAAAAAAGAAAAACGGAGCTGATCGAATGTGTATAGACTACAGAGCTTTAAATCGAAATATTGTCAAGGACAATTATCCGCTTCCACTTATAGAGGATCAGATAGATAAACTAGGCAAAGCTAAGTACTTCATCTCTATTGATATGAAAAATGGTTTTTACCAAATACCAGTCTCTAAGGAGTCTATTAGGTATACTGCTTTTGTAACGCCCGATGGACATTACGAATTCTTAAAAATGCCTTTTGGTATATGCAATGGTCCGGCCGTTTTTCAAAGGGCGATTACAAGGGCAGTGAGACATTTAGATTTCCTTTTAGTATATATAGACGACTTGCTCATCCCATTTCAATCTTTTAGTGAAGGGCTTGACTATCTTGAACAAACTGTAAAAGCTTTGTGCGATGCTGGATTTACTATAAACATTGGTAAATGTAAATTTTTCGTAGAAGAGATAGAGTATTTGGGTCGTCATATCTCTAGAGATGGAATAAAGCCGAGTGATGATAAAATTACTGCTTTGAAAAATTCACCAGTTCCTTCTAATATAAAACAAGTTCGCCAGTTTATGGGATTAGCAAGTAATTTTCGGAAGTTTGTTCCCAATTTCGCGTTTCGAACTGCTTGTATAACTAAACTACTGAAAAATAATCAAAAATGGGAATGGGGATCTGAACAGGATGCAGCACGTAGATATGTTATCCAACATTTAGTCTCAAAACCATTGTTATCTATTTATGACCCAACATTACCAACAGAATTGTACACAGACGCTAGTGCATTAGGATATGGGGCCATATTGACACAGAAATTAGGCAAACTAACTCAAGTGGTAGCATATTATAGCAAAAGAACAACTCAAGCAGAGTCAAAGTATAGTTCTTATGACTTAGAAACATTAGCAATTTACAATGCTCTTAAACATTTCCGCGTGTACTTGTTAGGCATACATTTTACCATTATAACAGACTGTAATGCAATTAAAAGCACTGCCAAAGTAAAAGACTTAACTCCTCGAGTAGCTCGGTGGTGGACATTTATGCAGGATTTTTCCTTTGATATAATGTACAAGAAAGGTAAATACATTGGTCATGTAGATTTTCTGAGCCGAAACCCTGTAGAAATGTCGACATCATTGCCACTATCTGCTCCTTTATCTAACCCTAATAACCATGACGAAGTTTTATCTGACTTTAGTTTCAAAACCAATTCAGTTTGTGTCATAAATTATGCCCAGTCGTGGTTAGGAATAGCCCAGCAAACCGATCCAGAAACTCAATCCTTAGTTGAAAGAGTCCAAACCGGTACAATTGATACAGAACAATATTGCATTATAAATGATTTACTTCATTATAAAATAGAACCTACGGCTGAGCCTAAACTTTACATTCCAAAAGGTAAAAGATTAGAGATACTACGTCTATTTCATGACGAGAATTGTCACGTTGGTTATTACAAGACGTTAGATAAAATTCTTGAGCACTTTTGGTTCCCGGGTATGACAGCTTTTGTAAAAAAATATCTTTCACATTGTCTAATTTGTGTAGAATATAAAAGTCACGCAGGACCTAAACAAGGCCTTTTGCATCCTATAGACAAAACTCCAATTCCATTTCATACAATTCATTTAGACTGTACAGGGCCTTTTCCGCAGTCTACTGATGGTTATAGATATATTTTGATTATAATTGATGGTTTTACGAAATTCTGTATACTCAAAAAATTGAAAACTTTAAGTGCTGAAGAATTGGTCCCTCTCATTCGCGACACTATTACCGAATTCGGTACGCCTACTCTAGTTATAACTGACAGGGGTACTAATTTCAGTGCCAGTCAGATACGAGCATTATTTAGAGATCTAAATATTGAACACCATATGATTTCCACCGGTACCCCTAGGGCTAATGGACAAGTTGAACGGTATGTGTCAACTGTTGTCAATATGTTAAGTTGTACCTGTAATGATGTGTCAGATTGGCCGAACGAAATATGGAAGGTACAGCAATCTTTGAATACTACGATTCAAAGCTCTACTGGTTTTTCTCCTATACGATTATTAATAGGATATAATGCAAATATTCCTTGTATACAAGCTAAAATATCTGAGGTAGTTGACGATTCAAATAATCAAAATGTTGACTTGAACTATGATCGAAATCAGGCCTATCGGCGTCTTCAACACGTATCTGAAAAAATTAAAAATAAATTTGATACGGTTAGACGAAATAATAAACTATTCAATGTAGGAGATAATGTTTATGTCAGCCAAGTTCATAGGCGACATAACAAATTAAGTCAAAAATATAAGGGTCCTTATAAAATATCGAGTTTATTGCCATACGAACGTTATGAATTAAAAGGCAGAGGTAACCTTAGAAACATCACTGTGGCTAAAGAAAAGCTTAGATACTGGCCAGGAGAATGGATAGATATTGCTGTTGAAAACGATTCTGAATAATGGTGTATTTTGATTGTACTTTTTTTTGGGTTTTAGTGATTTGTGATCTGAATGATAGTAATGTGATATGATTCGATTCTGTCTGACGATCTGTCGTCTGATATTGAGCTTGGAAGTCACTAGAGGCAGGTGATAGAGCTAATATGTCAGGGCGACAGGTTAAATCGAAAATAAAAGACGTTGTAATGATTTGATTCGATTCTGCCTGACGATCTGTCGTCTGATATTGAGCTTGGAAGTCACTAGAGGCAGGTGATAGAGCTAATATGTCAGGGCGACAGGTTAAATCGAAAATAAAAGACTTTGTAATGATTTGATTCGATTCTGCCTGACGATCTGTCGTCTGATATTGAGCTTGGAAGTCACTAGAGGCAGGTGATAGAGCTAATATGTCAGGGCGACAGGTTAAATCGGTTGTTATATATTATATATTATATGATACTATACGATACTGTATAAGTCGGTAGTCTGATATTGAGCTAGGAGGTCACTAAGGTGATAGGGCCAATATGACAGGATTACTGGTTAAATGTTTAATGAAGTACTTCGAGAGCGAAGTACATGTCAGTATGGCCGTGTCAAAAAGAGTAACTACTTTTTGTGGGTAGGCACTCCCGTACCATTGTAAGATTACCCACAGTAATATTTCTAAAATCTTAATGTAAAATATAACTTATGGTTAAGATAATCAATGTTTTAAATATAGGAAGTAATTTTATTCTTTGATGTGTATAACTATTATTTAAACAATTGTTACAAAATATTGCTTCTGTTTTGTTTGTACATTTTTGAACGATAATAATTCCTTGTTAGATTTCTAAACGAAATATTTATTGGAATAATAGTGGCATCTGATTGGTTGCAAACTATCATTGGTTGACATTTTTACTGACCTGTGATTGGTTATATCACAGTAATTTAGTGATTACCATTGGTCGATAAATGTATCAGCTGTGGTTTGTTATCATCATGGTTTTGTGGCTTGCTACTGGTTGTAATTCAAATTGATTAGAGATGTTAATTGGTTTACAACCTGAGATTTCTATTGGTCGAATGTGGCGGGAATTTGTCGGGCAGGAAAGGGTATAAAAAGCGGTGCTCGATAGCATCGACAAGTTTTTCTGCCCGGCGAGCTCCAGTAACAAGTTAAGTACCCTTACTATCTTGCTCTTATTGTTTCCTATTGTGTCTTACTATGTTTTATGTGTGATGTTGCTGTGTAATAATCCTGTGACTATGATTGTTTATGTAAACCTTCATAGCCTATTAGAAAGTTTCTCTTTGTGAATATAATCCCTGTGTACTTACATTCCTCACTCCAACATGGAGTAGATATTATTACTTAGTCCATTTTGCTGTTTACTGTGTTTTCTGTGTGTCATAGATAAAGTAGCTATTATTACAATATTCCACAGTTACTATGAAAAGATCAATATACCAAATCTCTGCCAGTTTTCTTTTCAACATTTAATTTAAATTCCGCCATAGCTTAGTTGTATATTAAAATCTTTGCCAGATAATACTTCAAAATGTATGTAATCAGCTTTAATAACTTGTATTGTATACCATTCTTCAACTATCGAATATATCAATGTCTGTACATATTTAGCTCGTTTAGGACTACAAATACCCACAGTTTGACATAATATAAAAATGTATGGTATAATCCGCTGTTTTACTTATTATCTATCTACCCTCGCTAATTTAATCATCATAATTTAAAATCATTCTTCCAGTAACAAATTTATCTAGTTCTATCTTTAACCTATTTTAACAAGCGCAAATATTTGTTCCCGAGTTTTGGATGTTTTCTATGTATTTAAGTATATATTTCTCTGTATAAGTAAGTTTATCGTTGTCTAATATCCATAGTACAAGCCTAGAGCTTAGTTTGGGACTAGGTCAATTTGTGTGACATTGTCCTGTGATATTTCTTTATTTATTGTGCATCAAGAGAAGTAAGAATGGGATAACTAACGAGAGTATTATAGAAGCCGGACGCCTAAGGCGGAGGGCTTTTAATTACTCGAGTTTGTTATCCTTTTACTGCCCGTGATACACACAATGTGTTTGATCACATTTGCAAGGATACAAAAAATAGACTATAAAAGAAAACAAAAGTCAAAAAAATAATGGCACTCGACTCGCTAAAACTCAACTTGTTTTATCGTCGCCTTACTTACTCAAACTCGTATCTGTATATTTTTTTGCTGTTGGTAAACTTATTGCTTCTAAGTATTACTAAATGTAAATGAAATTACCAACCGCAAAAAGAATAAGCAGATACGAGTTTGAGTAAGTAAGACGACGATATAGTCTTCCACAGATAATGCTAAGAATTGCCATTAGTTTTCAAACTTGACAGGCCATACTGCCAGATTGTACAGGTTTTTAATATATAATTTAATAAAAGTAATTGCAATTTTCTTTGAAATAATACTAAAATAACGCAGTTAAATGTACAGTAAAATTGGTTTGTAGCCAAGTTGTGAAATTATGAAATAAACCTTGGCTGTTTTTAAATTTCCATAGTCTGAAATGATGTACGATTGTGGGTTTTATATTGTAAAACCCATAACTCCCTTGGGAGGTAAATAGGCTATAACTACCCTATACGCAATAAAATTTAAAAAACTTAAAATCAAGCAGAACGACAAGTTCTAACTTGTCTGCGGGCGAGGCGCGTACAAATTTGATAAAGTCGCTGAGCCGTTTCAGATTCGTACGCAGCTGTAGAAGTACTGACCATGATGTGCCGGCTGTTGAGGTGGTAGGCGGGCAGCAGATGGTCCTTGTCCTTCTGCAGCGAGTGCAGGTAGGCCATGCCGCGCGCCACGTCGAGCGCCAGGCGCGCGGCGGCGGCGGCGTCCACCACGAGCCGCCCGCCCGCGCCGTGCAGCAGCGCCCACAGCGAGCCCCACGACATGAACTGCCCGATCACCACCAGCGACGGCGGCGAGATGCAGCACCCCACCTAGCGACAACCACGACCGGGATCCTATCATTACCATTTCAGAACCCGCCTTCTTTCCAAAACTGTAAATAACTCTGAAATTATTTCAGGAACATCGCACAGAACCTTATATTTATTCACCCCACCCATTCACCGATAACAGCCTTTGAAAGACTAACCTCTCAATAGAATTTCCCACTAAAAGCATAACCTCTTGGAACGAAATATATGACCAAGTATATGTGACCAAAACCTTAATAGCTAAAGAACAGATAACCCTTATAAATAGCGCTTTAAAAAGCATATCGAACGGCTCTTCTAAGTAAAACCCTTATAAATAACCCATTCGAAACCCCTTGAATGGGATAGCGGGCCGGTCCCTGGCTGAAATATTTGTAATTACAGAAAAAAAACGGGTTAGCAAATGAATAGGTTGCGAAACGATGCATTTGTCAAAGATTTATTGGCGAAAAGGCAGAGAACCAACGACACCACTGATGCAAGCAGCTAAGGTATTGAGTCGCCAGCGCAACGCGAATCACATCACGCGTTCACAAAATATACAAGTTAATGAATGCGAGTTAAACTCGAGTGAAAATGATTCCGTAAGTTTTGAGAAATTTCGTATGATACTTTAAGTACCAATTTCACCATACGATGTTAACCACTTAGGCTGGGTTTTATAAACATCCGTTAGATCAAATTTCGATCAGGAATGTCAAAAATCGTATGAAGTTACAAAAATTTGATCTGACATATTTACTAACGAGCCTTTATAAAACCGAACCTTAACAGACGATTAGGGCGTTAACAGTTGTCAAAATTTATGAACTAACAGTCATTCATTAGCATTGATTAAATTTAACGGTATGGTGAAATTGGTAGTAAATATAAAAAAAATACGTACCATAGACTCCTTATAGGTTTTCCTGTAATCTACAGGTAAATAACTATTTTCAATACTTTTTCAAAAGTTTAGACATAGTAGTTTCGGAGATACCGGGAAGATTTGGTCAATTTCCATATATTTTCAAAACTTTAAAACTGTTTATTTTAAAATTAAAAATATTCGAGATCCGTATAAGAAGCCTTTGATTGGGCATGTCGCATGATACAGTTTGTACAAGTTTATTTTTTAATTTTCTCATTTGACCCCCATAATTAAAATTCATTAAGTTAGGTTACACGTCCGTGTTTGGGTCACAGGTATTCTTCGGGCGTTTTCCAAAAAAAGTGTACATCGTAAGACAAAATTAAGAAAATAACTTTTTCCATTTCGTCACGAAAATTAACGTATCTAAATGTATGGCTAATTTTCGTGACGAAATGGAAAAAGTTAAATTTTCTTAACTTTGTACGTAACGATGTACACTTTTTTTGGAAAACGCTCATTCTCATATACACAAAATTTCAACTAAATCGGTCCTGTAGAATCCGAAGCAAATTGGCTGCGAAAGACGGACAGACACACACGTAGACATAAGGAATCCTAAACAATACTTACCACAGGCAGTATATTGGGGTGCGAGAATATCCTCAGTTTGGGGAACTCCTCATTGAAGTCCCGCTGGATGCGCGGCGTGCACTCCCGAATGGCGAGGATCTTGGCAACGATGTCGTTGTTCTGCCAGCGACCGCGCCACGTTTCACCTTGGTGAAATACAACAAAATAAATGCCACCTTCATAGTCTTAAATGCTGAAAAAATCCTTAGTGAAATCTCAAGACATCAAAATAACCGTCAAGTGTTATGGCCGTATTAATAAACTCGTCTCGGTTTAAATGCCCATCTGAAGATACGTCAAAAATAGACGGGCATTTAAACCGAGATCAGTTTATTAATACAGGCCTTAGAATACTTTCATGTCTAACGCATCGCAAGACGGACATCTTATTCAATATCAATATTAATACGAGGTTGAGAGTTCACAGTAATTAGGTCGTTGAAATCTCATCAACCTATTGGTCTAATGTCATAATCCCTATAGTGACTATAGTCCCGCCACACCCGCCGTTCTAAAAGGCCCAATTTGACAGCTGTCAATTTACTACAAAATGTGTATGACGCGAGTTTAAGGATATATTTTATACCGCGTTGATAGCTACCATATCGGGCATTTTACAATAACTCCCCAACAATTAATCCCCGTGTGGTTGCCGGGTTAGAATAGTGCCACTCCATGTCTTGAATAACGGCTTGTAGTACTGTTAAGCGATGGGCTTGCAACCTGTCACTAGTAAACTGGTAAACTTCTTGGCCTGATTGTGCAAATGTGGTTACAGAATTATCAAGTAGTCTTTTTATAATTGTTAGTATTTCTGTAGCTCTGCATAACCCACTCTGGGATGGCGTGATGTTACGTTGTTTTTTAATAAACGGAATGTTGACAAATTTATTTTATTAACCCTTTTCCAGGCCAAGGATACAAGCAAGAAATGGAATAGAGCCATGAATATGTAACTTCCTGAAGGATACTGATCCATGAAGTCATATTTCAGAAAAGTTCAATTAAATTTGTCATAAAATGTGGGTAGTTAAGTTCAATTTTGAGCGACATGAATGTGGTCGATGATGATAGGCCTGTGAAAGGGTTAAGCATTGCTGCACGAGAGCGCGTCCCTATTCCAAGCCAGGACTGGTCCATGCCCTAATCTTCAACAAAAGAAAAATGTTCCAAGTTAATGAGGCGACTATCCTGTGGGTAACCAGCAGCATACCTGACGGAGTGACTGCCAGCCGAGTGTGCAGCGCGAGCTCGGCGATGTTGATGCCGCGGTGCCGCGACAGCGTGGCGTCGCGGGACCGCGTCCGCGTGCCGAGCCACGACTGGTCCTTGAACTGAATCTTCTTCAGTTCCTGGCCTTGCGCCAACGCCAGCTCGTGAAGTCTAGTAAGGTTCATAATCTAGTTTTACATAGTGGAATTCCAAAACGAAACACCAAAGGACAATGGGCAAATCTGGTCGTCAAATTTTGATATTCGCATGTTCAGAACAATAGTGACCTAATTCAGAAATTTCAAATTTCAAATTAGGTCTATATAGGAATAAATTTATGACTAGAAGTTTGAAAGCTGAAATTTTGAATTGGGTCAAAAATTGGAATTGGGTTTTGGAAAAGCGAAATAGGTTATTTTTTTGCTGTTGATACAGATCGATTTAAAATCGATCTGTACCAATAGCATTAAAATAACCTATTTCGATTTGTGTCACTATTCTTGGGAAGCAGCGATATTTTGAATGGTTCTCGAGTTAAACAGTTCTCACCTCTGCACCATCTGCCCGCGGGTCTTGTCGAGCGGCGTGTGCCCGTCGCGGTTGGCGAGCGCCACGAGCGCGCCCGCCAGCACGAGGTCCTCGGCGACGGCCGTGTAGCCCCAGAAGCACGCGTAGTGCAGCGGCGAGTTGCCGTGCGCGTTGGTGAAGTTCACATCCACGCGGTTTTGCAGGAGCTGAAGACCGAAACTCTAGTGGTAACCATTTCGAAGGGATCCTTTGCATCATCAATACTAGTTTCATCGAACATGTATTTTTTTATGATAATGAGAAGGCACACGAACACTCAGGCCACCTGATGGTAAGCAGAAACTGAGACCTATAGATATAAGAATTCTCAAGACTATAATCTTAAGACTGCAATCCTAAGACCTCAAGTGCGTTGCCAACTGCCAACTCTGAGGACTAAGATGGAATGCAACTATGCTAGTAATTTCACCGGATTCGGCATACAAAAACAACTTAACAATGATTCGCATCTTCTGGCAAACATTAAAAAATAGTAAAGTTATATTTTACATGTTTTGTTCAACTAATTATAGGTATTAGTGAGGATGTGATGATACTGATGAGTGTTGTATGTTAGCGTATATATTCAATTCAGTTCAATTTAATCATTTATTTAGTAAATTGGCCACATGAGGGCTCTTTTACACATTGGTAATATGCAGTGAATCTACTATAGCACATTTATTTTTTATGTTATAGGAGAAGGAACACAAGCACTCAGGCCACCAAGTGGAATCCGAGACCCATAGACATTTGAATTCTCAATACTATAATCCTTAGACCTCAAATGCGTTGCCAACCCTGAGGACTAAGATGGAATGCCTCTATGCTAGTAATTTGACTGGTTGTCATAAAAATAAAAACTGGTGCCATGTGACAGGCATAGCCTAGTGTGGGACCGCCAGAAAAAGCCGTCTTGCTCCTCAAAACATGTCACTCAGGCGTCCGTTTTGTTTTATTCAGGACTTCTGGAAGATAATCCTGATATTTATACCAGGAGCACCATAGCAGGTAATTTTTTAATGGGGAAATGGCGATGACCTCCCAGAATTATTACAATTCCCTAAACAATTAACTACGGCCAGTGTACAATATAATATCAATGTAAACAGAAGTATTTTTGTGGAAAATGATGTCAACCTGTTTTTAATTATAATAGATATTTAAATGTTACACAACTTTATATATTCAATGGCACCTTCGATAACTTACTAGTTATCACTATTTATTTATCAGCATAGTAGCTTTCACTGTATTACTGAAGAGATAAACTGTTATCAAAGATTTATTTGATGCTATAACAAGATAATATGTTATTCAATGATGATAATTCTCAAGAGAATTAAAACTGGTAAACGACTTCTACACAGCCAAAAGCTAGTTGATTAATGAACCAACTTTTTAGACGTTCTGCATGTTTGTCTTCTCCTATTGTCAAGTAATTGCGTACATGATAAAAAGATAAAAAAGATGTTTATTCAGAAAGTAGCAGGAGACTCACCAACTGCACTATTGGTCTGTGGCCATGGGCTGACGCGAGGTGCAACGGAGTATCGTCTCCCATGTTAGTGACGTTAATGCGGGCTCCGCGCCGGATCAACATCTCCACGATCTTCTGGTGGCCTTCCTTGCAGGCCCAGTGCAATGGACTAAAGTCATGATCATCCCTGGAATATACAGTAAGTATTTATTTCTCTATTTAAGTATGTTTATCGTTGTCTAGTACACATAGTACAAGCCTAGAGTTTAGTTTGGGACTAGGTCAATTTGTGTGACATTGTCCTGTAATATTATTATTATTATAGTAAAACTTTTGGTGGCTATCCTTGAGAAATTAAATTTATTAATTACCACCAAAATTACCAACAATATTACACAGAAATCTCAAGTCATAACATTTGTCAAAAATATATTAAAATAACTAAAATTATTAAGAAATTGATTTAAATTAAAAACATGTCCATTTGTTTGCTAAACATTTCCATTTAAGTAATATTTATTACATAATACATGGCAGACATGGAGATTGACCTGAGCAATTTTTATATCCTGTTTCGCTATTTGGAGTTACTTAATAATTTAAGTAACTCCTCTTACTGTGATTTAATTAATGGGTGTTTCCAAAAAAAGTGTACATCGTTAAGGACAAAATTAAGAAAATTTAACTTTTTCCATTTCGGCACGAAAATTAGCCATACATTTAGATAGAAAAAGTTAAATTTTCTTAATTTTGTCTTTAACAATGTACACTTTTTTTGGAAAACGCCCTTATACATTATTAAAGGTAATTTAAGATTTGTTTTTTAATTTTGATTTTATAATCATGCCATGCTGTCCTGGTATGAATAGGGTTAACCTGACAAATATAGATGGTCATTGCTAATATATGCTGATTCTCATTTGGCTTGGTATAAGCTTGATTTGTAAATTAACTAAAAGCAAAACTGAGATTTGTGTTGACAGAAATCACTAACCAATCAACTGCTATCATTGATTGTGAGAGAGAAAAGTGAATTTTCAAGATCAAAAGTTAATGTTTTGGTTAGTTTAAAGTCAATTTTAATAATTTGCATGTTCAGAACAATAGTGACCTAATTCAGAAATTTTAAATTTCGAAATTTTAAATTTCAAAACTATTAGTTAGTTTTAAACTAACTAACTTTAAACTTTTAACTTTATGACTTGAAGTTTGAAAGCTGAAATTTTGAATTGATGATTATTATTAACAGAAATAAAATACCAAACTTATTAATTGAGATGAGAATCAATGCACATATTTTCCTTAATATATAAGGAAGGCGCGTTCCCCATATAGTTATAATATAAAACAGGAAAATTCATTGGATGAGTCATAAAAACAGTCCTTTGGTAGACTTATAACTCAAGAAAATAATTTAAACTTGCCATGCTATAGATACTCTGACCTATACCTAAACGCAACATAACAATTGGAAGCAGTAATTCTATTTTAACGAAACTCTGACACATATTACTAGGCCAAGAGTACCGTGACATAAACAGAGTGGGCGTGTACTTCCGATGCCATAATCGGAAAACCTGCCCCAGCATATGGTTCTTTAATAGCTCTAAAATATGCCCAAAGTATCTAACTTACCCCTGATTCATGTCATGTTCAGTATCATCGAGCCAAACTCTCACTTGCAAGGCATTTCCTTCTCTACACCATTGAAATATATCTTCCATGATTTATTGAAAAAAAAACGTAACGCAACACAAACAAAAGCAGGCGGTAATAATAAGAAACTGTTTTACTTATATCTAAATATAGAAACTTAAGTGTAAAGTATAAATAAAACAAAATAACTAGTAAATTAGTTTACAAGACGATTCATTCATTAACGATTTGACAGTTTCGCAAGCACCAAAAATAAAGTATAACCCAACAAAAATAACATTGCTCCAAAATGACATCATTCAATCCTACATCCCTGTCTTTCAAGTAGAATTAAGTTTTCTCCCTTCGCTCTTATAAGTCAGCGCAATGCTTTGTAATTTTGTGGTATATTATTAGGTTGCCACTTTTGTAAAACCTTCATATATAAAGTTAGTGTTGCCATGTTATCCAAAACTTACAACGTTAATGTTCGTGAAATCATTAGGTTCAATAGGCTCCCACTGGGGACCAATTTTTGAATGTCATCCGGTGACTAAAACGGCCGATTGTCACTGATTGATATAAGAATGAAACCTTAGGATTCATTCTTAGGACCTTTATTTTTAAGTATGTTCCGCGACTATTTAACGACAGCACCAAACTGATTTTTTTTTTGCTTGAATGGGCTATTCTTCGTTTTTTTAAGATGAGAGTAATAACGGTCAATGCGGACATGTTTCCTTAACATAGCTAATACTGAGAAATATTTTTGCAAATATTCTAATTCTTGTTATCAATTGGTTATAGTAGAGAAAATTGCTTTTAATTACTATTTACTATTTTGAAGTCGTTCAAAACAATGGTCGCTGATTCACATGTTAAAAAACTAAGTATAGTCCTTACCTAACCCACTTTCTAGTTGTTTCCATTGTCAACACGTCAGAGGAAAGGACCCACCTTTTGAATCTTTGATGTGATAAAGGCCTTATGATATCAAATCCAAAAGGTTGGCCCACTTGTAGATTAAATCGCTGTACAAATTGATTTTAAAGTTAGTAATTTTTCGTAGGTGAGATTCAAAAATTGCCCCCTACATGTTTTTTCAATCATCGTTTAGAGAAGAGTATGCTCTTAAGAGCCCTTTCACACTACCGTTTTTGCCGGCGGTTTCTCGGCGGAGCGGGAACGCGACCGGAATGCTGCGAGCACGCGACCGAAACGCGGCGTGTTTATTATAAAAACTGCACAACGCGTCATGCACGTCGCGATTTTTTATCCGCTGCGGTACGGCCGCGTTTTGCAATTCTTATCATAATCACGCCGCGTGCTCGCAGCGTTCCCGCTCCGCCGAGAAACCGCCGACAAAAACGCTAGTGTGAAAGGGCTCTAAAATATAAAAATTCTAGGGCCCTATTTTGTCGTTTACGAGTAACACTCATTCAAACTCTAGGTTGCATAGTTCCGATATCCGATAATAGATGGCGATAACAGTTAGAATTGGTTATTACTTTTTTGTTTATCATTATGAATCAGTCTAATAATTATTATCACTCAAAGGAATTAAAGAAGTTAATAAAATTCTGGGCAGATATTATATTAGGGAAAGTGATGAGTTTGTAAAATTGATAGTAAAACCATCCATACCCATCTATTCTGTAGTTATGAATTCGCACGTTCGTTACGCTTTCACACCTATACCGATTTCAATGCTTAAATGCATGCTTTTCTCGATAAAATTTTATGTAACGCTAGTGCGCCGATTATAGGCGATATTATGATAGTCGTTTGTTACATAGGATGCATCCTACATAATATGTTTAAGGGGAATGATATTTGGTATGCTAATGGCTCGTACCTTCGGGACATTGGGTGGGTACTTTTAATGCCAGAAAAGTTGTCAATAACTGGTAAATGACTTCTACGTCGACATAGTCATTGGCAACATCTATTGATAATATAAATTATAACCTAGAAAAGGTTAGTAAAACTCAATATTTGAGCTTAAATAAGTATCACAGCTGGAGAGCTTTTCAAGCGTAGTGCAATGCTCAAAACAGTTCTCATTTTTTAACTTTATTAACCTAATTAAAATTAATTATACATTATTTTTTGGCGAAAGTGATCTTCATTGCATGAGACGGGGTGATCTTAAAGCCTTGTAGAGCTTCCTTGGCGGCACCCGACTGTATTTCATTTGAGAACTCGACAAACGCAATGTCGTGTCTGTTAGGCACGAGACGGACTTCTTTGAAGCCAGGGAATCTGTAAAAAAAAGTTTAGATGTTAGTATTGGTTCCCCTTGTTTTCATAGAATCACAATAATAATGTCGCACACAAGTAAAAATTTTGTAATAATCACAATTGTCCGAATGTACGATTTAGCTTAATGCAAAAAAGCCAGGAATAACAAATATGGGCATTTTCAAAGAAATTGTACCTTATTAAGAGCTGAAATTAAGAAACAGTAACTGTTTCTTAATTTCAGTCCTTAATTAGGTACAATTTCATTGATAATGCCCATATTTGTTATTCCTGGCTTTTTTGAAAAGTTATAAAATAAACCTAACCTGACCTACCCTATCTACTCTACCAGGATTACACAAAACATTTTAAAAAATATTACCCGTTTCAGCTGGAGTAAATTTATGAGAAAAAAAAAACAGCGTAACTATACATTCAGACAACCCCCTGTTATTATTACTTACTACAAAAACAAACTTTAACATAATAACAGTATGTCAACGGATGTTTCTGTACCAACTTTTGTACATCTTATTGTATTACTTTTATAAAAGTACATAATTGCTTTAAAACTAAATACAGTGTAAACTCTGTGCATTTTATAAAGAGGTGTTGTTAAATGGAGGGAAGAAAAAATCACAATTAGAAAAATAAAAAGTTGTTTCAGAGTATTGTTACTGGTTATGTACATAAAAAAGAATCTTATAAATGATTCATGATTCCTTCTTATTAGTCATGGTCAAAAACAGTCTACAAGTGCAAGCAATCCGAATTTGTAAACAAAAGAATTAATTTCTTAGAAAGTTCGGTCAAAGCAACAAAAAAACGTACTCAGCTGCGCAGTTTTTACTAATTTTAGCAAATTAAAAGGTACTTTTTATTTCTCAATTGTTGTCGTTATTGAGAGTGGGTGTGATGCTATGTAGAGTGTATAATTGTATGGTAGACAAGCTAAACCAACCAAATTCAATTGATTTCGACGCTTCAGAGAGTTTGTCGTTAAATCGAGTGACGTTACGTGGAGTTTACACTGTATAATAAAACTGGAACTTGGTATTTTGTTAAAGTAGAATAGGACCACTATGCCGCATTCTCTCATTAAAAAGCCTTAATTGCAAATGCTTATAAGTACTCTTCCTGTATTAAAACAAAACGATACTAACTGGTTGAACAACATAGACAACATCATTTCAGATGTCTCATCAGGTAGGTTGGTCAAGAACAGGATCTGGTTAGGAGGCTGTTCGATGTTAACGTTGTTGAGTATACTGGGCTGGCCAAAGCCAGGGATAACACCGGCACGCAAGTCCTTGTTCTTCTTCTTCTTGTGATCATCAGCACCCTTGGGCATCTTTGGACGTTTAGGTCTCTCTTGGAAGGTGCCCTTTACCTTAGCAATGACATCACTGTCTGTTTTGCAGTATTGGATTCTCTGTAACAAGAGAATTTAAATTAGGCAAAACTAATGCAAGAATTTTTATGTATATTTTGTTTATCCTGAAAACTACTATGAGAACTTTGGAAATAAAAGCTGCCTTTTATTAATTTTAACCTATTGTTTCCTGCTAACAAAAGGTGATAATGCAAACTGAGGATGTTATTAACAATGTGAAATTTGGAACTGAACGTCACTTATGAACCATAAAGAAAACCACTATCAACCATACAGTCAGCAGTAGAAATAGCTACGCAACCGAAGAGCTCAAATTGAACTGCACTCCACTCCATTGTGAAGAGAATACGTCTTGTCTAGATCATTTTGAGCATGTCATTCTGTTTAGCTACTTTTGATGCTGACTCCAAATAAACCATAACAATTAGTCAAATATTTGGCATAACCTGACAAAAAATATTTTACCATAGGTTTATCGTAGAAAGGGAATCCTTGCATACTCCGCAGAGCCACGGTGGCGCTTGAAATCTCCTTGAAAATAACAAATGCTTGCCCTCTCATCTTCAATGTTTTCAATGCCACAATGTCCAAAATCTGGCCGAATTGTGAAAAGATGGCATATAAAGATTTCTTTAGCTCCTCCTTTTTGATCTTTTCATTCAGATTATTGATGTAAATGGTAGGATTTGGTCGAATATCCATCGCTGTAAGAAACACATTTTGAGGTTATGTACAATTTGTTTAAACGTATACCTTACCTTCATAATATAATATTAAAATATGCCGATCAAATAAATGAGTACGGTCCTTAAATTTGCCAAAACAAGTAACATAAATAAGCGATAATAACTTACTCATCTTGATAGAATTATTGCTGAAATCGTATCTAATTAAGTTCTATTCTTATTTGCAAGTTAGTAGCGATTAAAAACAAAACTAAACTGTGAAGATAGAAAAATTAACTTCAAGATCTTGGTAAATCTTGCAAAGATAATGAAAAACACTACACTTTTTAAATGCCGAATTACCGACGCCAAGCCGAGCTAAGCTAACCTCTATTCAGAATTGTTAACAATTTGACGGACGTCACTCGTGCGTAGAGGTGGGTGAAAAATAACGTCACGATGAAAAAATCACAGTGATCCGCCGTCGGAAAGTATCACCGTGACACGCGAAGGCGGAACAACGTTACAAAATCACGTAGGTCGTTCCATAGCTCTCTCTGTCACTCATGTATCATGTATCGCACCGGCCGCCACGGGTTCTCGGCGCTCTCCGCTCGCGTCGCGTGACTCGCGTGGCGATTTCGATCTTCGATTCGACCACTCGCTCACTCGGCGCCATTCGGTATTAATCGGCAACTCATCGGGTCGGGTTCGGATGCAAGTGAAAGAGAGCGATTGACTTCTTGCTCGCACAGAGCACGAGATAATCTAATAACAGTGCTAGAAAGGACGGTTTAATAAAAAAATAAATCATTTTCACCGTTATATTAGTATATTATTTCACTGTATTAAATTAAACCTTATTCGTGAAGAAAACTACAAATTGTTTTATGATAACAATTATTTTTCTAAAAACTAATAATAAGTACGAGATTAGTATTTACACATTGAGCAGAGATACAAGTACACAACATGTGATTTGATATGTGACGCCTAGCGGCTACAAAAACGCATGTCGTTATGTGAGTGACCGGTGAGACAAAGTCACGATTATTTTTCACTGTGATTTTTTTGGAACTGTAACGACAGTCACGGTGAATGGAAAGTAACGCTTTTAGCCAACTCTACTCGTGCGTCGTGCGTGAGTCTTCAGCGTCACGAATATTCAGTATTACCAGGTGTAAAAGTTCGTGTCGATTTATTTTATTACCCATAAGCGTGTTTCATATACCAAAAAAAAATAGTGTACACGTTTTGGCACTTTTGGCTTCTTTGCTGCTTTCTTGGCACCAGTAAGTAATATTAAATAATAACCTTCTATATTTATTGCATATGGAATGTCATTACATTATTGTCAAAGTCAGTAAAAATATATTATGGAAAACATCTATGGCATAAATGCAGAGATAGTAAAGTTAATTTATTTGCGGTATTACTTAACTAATTCATTTGGCGCGCTGTCAAATCTGTCATATGTAATGTAAATTAAATTCATCATAATTTACAGACGGTGTGATTGTGGTGTTAATAGTAAATGTGCATCGTGTTAATAAATTAAATTGCCAATGAAATAAAACAAACCTACTTGTAATAATTCCTAGTTTTGTTTTCTCAAAAGCAAGATGCACGATACTGCTGGTTTCGATACTGTTACTCCAGATTCATGGCTGAACAATGAACAAGTATGGAAAGACAAGCTATTGAAACTACCCAACTGGTACAAGGTATTTAATTTAATCTATTTTGAAATCTATTAAAATGAAATTACCCTTTTGGTTTGTTTATTTTTTAATTACTTTAAATGACCTTTGTCTAACCTTTTCAGATACCTCTTATAAATTCAAATGCTACTCATAATCTTCCCGACGGGACTCTCGTGCGATTCCGGGGGATGATCCAAGACATGCACAATCCAGAATTCTATTTTCAAAATTTTGAAGTTTTCAATTCTGCCACAAAAGAGGTTAAGAAGAAATCTGGAAAGTATCGGGATACAGCTAACATTATGGTGAGAGCTTGTTTGGTGTATGCAATTACATCTGGCCCCTATCCTACAAAACTTTACAAGTGTACAAGTTGACAATATTGTCAACTTTTTCTATGGAAAACCTTACAAATTTGTCAAATTGTACACTTGTAAAGTGTTGTGGGATAGGGGGCTGGTCTCTGTGCAACAAATCAATTGAAACTAACAGACAACAATTGTGAAAGAGTATTTTACTTGCTTAATAGAGAGGTTTTGGGCTCTACTATCAAAAAAAAAATATATAAAAAAAAGACCCATAGATTTATTTTTAGCAGAGTTAAAATAAAAGGGTTCTTATTTTAACTTTGCTAAAAATAAATCCATGAATTAAAATTAAATGCATAAGGGTGGAACTAAAGATACTATCCAAGGCATCATTCAATTTATGCAGAAATAAATTGCAGCTTAAATTCAAATAAGCATTTTTATGTACTTACTACAAAGTGTTACATAAAAAGCCTTCCATTTATTTTTTAGCCAAATGAAAAAATAAACTACACAGAAAACTTTGAAGGTGCACAACGTCAGACAATGGTTGTGGTGTCCATGCCGGGTTTCAACGACTGGGCACAAAGCCTAGAAGACTCCCATAACCATTTAAACCATCTTGAACAGCAGCCAAACTCCTCCAAACGCCTCACCACAGCTCAGAAACTGAAGAGGAGTTATGATGAAACAGAAGAAGATGATGCTATGGAAGTGGAACAGGATGATCCTAGTAAAGAACGGAAGACAAAGGAGGCTGAAAACGGAGTCAGCAATGTGGTGTCTCGAGAGCACTTGCTAAACTTCCCATTGCCTGACGTCCCAAGCAAATCTTGTATTGTTAAGGTAGGGTTTAAGTAATGAAATACTTTAATAATGTTGTAAAATTTTATATTTTGTTGCTTATCTAACAACACCGCTCAAGTAATTTTGACCAACTTTACAGCAGAGTAAAAAACAACCCCAACCGCAGAGGCCATCCTACTTGCGCGCTGTCACTTCTTTTTAAATACTGGTCTCTTACTGGCTGAAATGTCTAGAAAGTGATTGGTAGATCGACGCGCAATGAGCAGCACTATCCAATGACATTTAAATGTAAAAACCGCTAATTTTCAACTTGAGCAGTGTTGTTAAGCTGGGTACGAATCTGAGCGGCTCACCCTTAGGCATGCTCGCCCCGCGCGGCGCGCTGCTCGCGAGCCAAATAGTTACACATAAACATGCGCGGGTGAGGCAGCATGCTCGCCGCGAGCCGACATTTCAAAATGGCGTCTGACACGATGACAGCTGCAGCTGCGTTTATCACAATTCACCGAATTATTAACAAAAAGAACAAGAATTCGCGTAGGTGGTGGAACGGCTCAGCAACTTTATCAAATTTGTACGCGCCTCGCCCACAGACAAGTTAGAACTTGTCGTTCTGCCTGCGGCACGCTCGGATACACGTCCAAATTACGCGAGCCACGTACAACGAGGCGCCTTTGAGCACGGTCAAAAGACCGACTCCCGGTGGGTCGCCGCGCGTCGCTCGCGGGCTGCTCACGCACAGCGCGTGAGCGCGTACGAATTTGAGCAAAATAGGTGAGCCCTGTGTGCCCCAACCCGAGGCTGCTCTAATTGGTACCAACCTTTAGGTAAGCAACGATTTGCTAATGCCACCAATTAGCAAACAATGCAACAAACACATTCAATATGGTTCAATGATAGGAGAGAAATGGGGCCTGATTTATCAAATATTGTAGTATTATAGGTAATTTAGGATGCATTTCCCCTACCAAAATGAAAATAACGTGGATATCCATTGATGTTCAGCAGTGGACAAGTAAGTGGCTAGAGAAGAAGAACAATGTTACTAAAATATGAATTGGGTCTTATGACGATAAGTTATAAAATTATCATTTTAACAAAGTTTTTAAGTCATGTTTTTTTGGGACCAGTTTAATATATGGGCTTTTGCCCTTATAGTCTATCTACTTTTTTCCTCATGACTGACGGTCGCGACTGCAATCAGTAGTTGCTTGGTTCACCACGGCTCTCCAAACTGCTCACTCTTTGGCCCCTTACAAAGACCTCTGCAAATTGGTTTGGCAGATCTCACACTGTATAAGTCCATAGGGTGCTCTACCAACTAGTAAATACTAAAAATGCAAACGCATACTTTTACATGATTAAACCAGGGATAAGAAATGTTGTTTGGGCCCAAAGACACAACATTTATTTTTATTTTCTTTGTTAACATTAGTAACTAAACTACTGCAGTAACTAAGTTAAATCTTTTTTTTATACCTGTTTAAGTCGATGATGAAAGGGACTTTAAAATGGAGGGGTGGGCCGAATTACAGCCCTCCGCGCCTCAACGGGCCATAGTTTTCCCACCTAGTTTTTTTGAAAATAAATCCAAGCAACCGTTACAAATCCTTCTTTGATAACCACAAGTTTTTCAAATACTTCTATGCACCAATAACATCTATAGAAGAGGAAAGAAGCTTTTCCTTTTTGAAGTAGATATATTCTACTAGAAGACGTTTTTTTTTAAAAAAAAAAATATTTATGTTAAGGAGAAGGCACACAAGCACAGGCCACCTGAGGGTAAGCGGAATCTGAGACCCATAGACATTTGAATTCTCAAGACTATAATCGTAAGACCTCAAATGCGTTGCCAACCTTGAGGACTAAGATGGAATGCCTCTATGCTAGTAATTTCACCGGTTGTCTTATCCCCACACCGGAACACAACAATGCGAACACTGTTGCTTGGCGGGTGGTTAATGGATAAAATGGTGGTAGCGATCCGGACGGACCCTGCACAGGTTCCTACCACCACTAGGTGCCTAACCGCGAGTCATTTAAAACAACTATTGATCTGTTACGGAGAGTCACGATAGGACGATATCGATAAGTAAAGCAATCGGCAATCGACTTATAGGACAATTTATATTGTGATTGCCTTATTATAAAATTTTTATTCCGTTGAACACCAATAAACAAGGTTGCCATTAATTAACACCGTTCCATTGCGACGAAAATCCGGGGTCTAAATATCACCGACGAAATAATAATTATTTATTTATTTATTTCAAGGGAAACAAACAGCAGTAATATTACAAATAGAATAAAACAATATAAGTTAACACACTAACAGTTTCCACTAATGGGTAATAAATTTGCTCTAGTGAGAGGTTAATTATAATAACAATACCATTGCATTTATCCATAGCCAACGTAACAAGTGCTTTGTATATACTTATCTTTTTAGTTGAAAATACACATTTATGTAATATATATTACATATTTTATCTGTATTTATATAGAAATATATCTAATTACTGATTAAGATTTAACATATTATAGTGTGATATAGTTACCTATACTAATCACTAATTATAACTTACGAGACTTATAAGACTTATTATTATTCCTTTACTTACATACTACTCAATTATTTTTTTAAATTTAAATTTATGATTAGTTTTCCTGTTGTTGTTCTTTTCTTATTGCAGAAACAAACTGGTTAAAACGCTTGTTGAAGAGATCAACATTTGAGTATTTCTTGTTATAATTTGTACACACTCTAGCTAAATATGTATCATTTTAACGCACTACTCTGGTACGGAATAGTTAAAAAGTCCAATTGTTGCAGGTATACACAGATGATGACCAACTGAAATTAAACGAGATGATCGAGGTGGTTGGCTTTCTGTCAGTTGACCCAGCACTTTCCGGAGAATTTCAGCCGGAGAAGGACTCTCTAGTGGACCCTCTTTGCGAGAGTGAAGTGGAGTCCATAACCCACAACCCACCACCAAGTCTGGTGCCCAGATTGCATGCGGTATATATTAAAAAGTTGGAGCATTGCAATCCATTGGTCAATGGAGAGTTTGATCAAAGTAAGTGGGCGTTTCTATCCGAAAGTCCTCGCTATATTTATGAGGTCCCCTTCAATATTGTATGATTTTTAGCGCCCTCATTCCTTTTATTGTGTTTTACACGGTTTTATCTTTGACAAATGCATCGTTTCGCAACCTATTAATTTGCCAACCCGCTTTTTTTATGTAACTACAAATATTTCAGGATTTTAATAAAAACTAACCTAACCTATAGCGTTCTACACGATGGTCCTGAAATAAATCCAGAATTATTTACAGTTTCAGGAAAAACGCGGGTTGTCAAATGATGTTTGTGAAATGAATCATTTGTGAAACTTTGGTTATGTATGAAATGATAGGACCCCGTTTTATACACTAAAGTATTATCTTGAAATTTAAGAGCGGGTTTTCTGTTATACAAATGTATACACAATGTATAGCATCCATGAAACAGTTTCATAATGTAGTCAACTTAACGGAAGAAGGTGGCCACTTTTTTCCGTCAAGTTACTCACTCATAGTTCAATTGTTGTTAAGTTATGTTATGTCATAAACTCTATAAATTGTGTACAACTAAAAACCGCTCTTAGATTTTAAGATATTACTTTAGTTTTTTTTTTTCTTACACACACACTTCTGTTTCACACTAGAAAATGTTTGAGTTAAACTAAAAAAACGGGTCAAGTGCGAGTCTGACTCGCGCACCGAGGGTTCCGTACCGCCGCACAGTAGGTATTATTAAATTCCATTTTGAATTTGATTTCGAATCAAATCAGTGCGAGCCCATCTCACACTTGAATTAACCGGTTACGAGCTAAAAAACCGGTTAATTCAGACGCACGTCACGCACGATAAACAAGCGCCGCTTAGTGTTTTTATACAGTACACAACTTTGGTGTCTTGGCTCAAGGCTCGTGGATTAAACCGGTTAAAAGGTTAAAATGAAGTTCTCATAACTTTTGCGTACCGTGGAAAAGTTCGCAGCAAAACCGAAATAAACCGGTTAAACCGGTATCAACCGGTTTTTTAAACCGGTTCCGAGCCATGTTAATTGTTGGTGGTGCTCAGGCGCAGCGCTGGCGGCGGCGCGGGCGGCGCGCGCGCACCTGCTGAAGGCGCTCGAGGAGCTGCTGCTGGGCGACCGGCTCGCGGCCGAGTACCTCATCTGCCATCTCATCGCTTGCGTGTGAGTTCTTTAACATTTACCTACATACATACATTACAGGCGAAGGCGTGAGCCTTCATTCCCAGAGTGGGGTAGGCAGAGCTACAGAAATACCAACAACTCTAAAAAGACTTGTTGATAATTCTGTAACCACATTTCGCACAAACAGGCTATTATGTATACCAGTGTATTAGTGACAGGTTGCAAGCTCATCGTCTAACAGTAATACAAGCCACATACACATTGTACATTTACCTAGCAGTTTTTAATTTTTCTGCGTTTTTATTAAATCTCGTGCGCTTGCTGTTTTGTACCTATAATGATGAAAAACGTCCTGGGGGGTTATTATGACATTGCTATGCAGTTCTGTTTACGCTCAGAGAAAAGGATAGAGCTTTATAACTGCCATAGCTCTGTCCTTTACGCTCACCGTAAAATTATACGTAAAATGATACTAAATAACAGAACTTTGAAGTTTGACATGAGGATGTCAACTTGGCTGGTTTTCAGGGAATAAAGACGTTAATACATACTGCAGCATTACCGCTGCAAAGTTAAACCTTTTTTGCATAGTCGTATTGTTATCTCCTTGTTCCGGTACGTGATGTTATTCTTTGGTCGCTTGTCATAAAATTTTTAAGTTCAAAAACTTTCGAATTTTTCCTGACGTTCTCCGCTCGCTTGTTCTCGGTCATTATGAATTCGGAGCTGACATGTTGATAATCACATAAAGATTATTTTTTTTGAAGAAAAGTTTTGATCAGTGAAGGCTCTCTAGTGTATCGCCTGCAAGACGCCTCAGTCTTCAACCTTTTTTTGGCCAACTTTGAGCCTTGTATTGCCTCACGAAGGCACCGCAGTACCGGTTTATTCCCCGGGTAAGTTACGCTTCGTCTGTGTTCGTTTTCCCAAGATTCCGTTCCCCTCGTTTGGTTCTCGTAGATTTATTAGTCCATTCTTTCCAGTTCCTACCGCCTACCCCATTTGGCACCAGACTCCATTCCTTCCACCTACCCTAACCGGCACCACGGCGTGGAGAGGTTGACTCCGCACCACCATCGCTCAGCCCGCACCAGACTACACCCGGCGCGCGTGCATTTTTCCTTTTTTTAATTTTTATTATCTGTATAAGTTGTTTTAACCGGTAGTCTCTGTACACAAACGTCACCCCAGAAACCGTGAGTATACCATTGTCACATTTCGTAGTGTTGCTTTAGCGACGTCTCTAGAGTAGCATTCCAGTATTTTTTGACTGGTATTTTAGTCACCATCTCACACCCTTCATTCAACCCAGTTACCCCCCTAAATTCAAAAAGGCCCGCGCGCCTGATCGAACAGCATTTATAATGTTCTTTTTCGGTTTGTAATTTGGTCATCGATAGTTGTATTTGTGAACACATAACCGGCTCGCTTTCCTCTTTTACGGTGTGTGTATTTCTCATTTGTGTATTTCGACTTAGGATTTAATTAAAATAAATCTTTGTCTTTAAAACGTTGTTCGGCATTTTTAATTCCACAAATTCTACGTATTGAGCACCGGTATACTCCGTGTGTTCGGTAGTACGATCATTTAAAAGTTTTTTTTTTTTTTAAATAGTCGTGCTACAATACATAATATTACTATTGTACTGAAACATCATAAATTAAAGAAAGTAAATGACCATTAAGAGGAACCGTCGAAAAAGAACTGTGATAAATGAAGACTGTGATAGATGAAAACAGCTAAATCGTACTTGACAAACGCGCGTGGAGCTAACCCCATGTGCTTTTGTTCAGTCCACAAGAGGAAATACTCTTTTACCGAACAATTATATTGTCCTCGCTTGTGATATCCAAGGAGAACAGGAACTAAACCATTAATAAAAAATTACAATCAGAACAGCTAAATCATTATAGTGGCGTATAAAGAAACTGATTGTTTGACTACATGCCCTTGACTAGACTAGATTTAATGCTCCTGGTTGATCCAAAAGATGCTGGTGTAACTTATATTTAAAGCAACTAAGGCTGCGTTTCCACCAGAGATGTGCGAGGATGCGTTGCGAGGATGTGTTTGTCATGATCATGAACTAATAGAACACTTCATTTACCTATCATCGCTCAGCTCAGCTCTAGTGGAAGCACCTCAGCAGAGCGAGGTTTTTGTACATACAAAACAAGTGAAAGATGTGTGCGAGGAATGTGTTGAGAGTTTGCGAGGGAAGTATTGCGAGGCGGCGTCTGGCTATGTATGCCTAAAGGTGGGTACGAATCAGAGCAGGCACGCACAGCTCACCTAATTTGCTCAAATTCGTACGCGCTCACGTGCTGTGAGCGAGCAGCGAGCCGTCGAGAGTCAGTCTTTTGACCGTGCGCAAAGGCGCCTCGGTGTGCGTGCCTCGCGTCATGTTGACGTGTATCCGAGCGTGCCGCGGGCAGAACGACAAGTTCTATCTCGTCTGTGGGCGAGCCGCGTACAAATTTGATAAAGTTGCTGAGCCGCAGTTTCTTCTTCTTTTTGTTAATAATTCGGTAAATTATGTTAAACGCAGCCGCGGCTGTCATCGTGTCCGACGCTATTTTGTATCTCGGCTACGAGTACGCTGCATCACCCGCGCATGTTTATGTGCAACAATTTGGCTCGCGAGCAGCTCGCCGCGCGGCGCGAGCATGCCTCAGGCTGAGTCGCTCAGATTCGTACCCAGCTTAAAGAGCCCGCTACACATTCTCGCTACGCATCCTCGCGCCGCTGACTACCTCGCACATCTCCGGTGGAAACGCACCCTAAAAGATTTGTGGTTTTTTTTCGGCGGTGAAAGATTATTACCGCTGAAATCTGCATTATTATCCAAAACCCACGATGATGATGTCATGTTCCAGCTACGTCCGCCAAGAGACCCTGGCGCTGGGCTCGTTCTGCCTCAACATCTCCAACGTGCCCATGCGCAAGTACCCCAACTACGCGAGCCAGCTCTACGACATTATCAAGCAGTTCGTCACGAAGAGCTACTATCTACCGCTGACGATAGAAAACATGAATACTCTGGCGTTGTTACCTAAGTAAGTATATGACAAGAGCATTATTAACCACTTGTTTGCTTATAGTGCTCATACTCAACGAAATGCCACTCCACTTTCTAATTTCACGGACGTTGACGCAACCGTGTAACGACCAGCACCCTTACCATGAGTTACAGTTACGATACTCGCTAGAGATTCTAATGCACAGAGCATTAGAATCTCTAGCGAGTATCGTAACTGTAACTACTACAATACTGTGAGGGACAGCATTGGACTCGCTAGCGAGTACGAGAATTGCAACTCATGGTGAGCGATAAGCGATAAGCGTCATAGATTGAAAACACTATAGCTTCGGATCCGTGCGTTTTCGTACAACTTTTTATGTTAACAGGGCGCCGAGCGTCCATTGGCGCCCTAATTACTTCTATTGTGTTTTCTAATAAACTTAAGTATTGTCTTAAAATCAAAGAGCGCTTTACTGTTGTACAAATGAATACACAATCTATCTCATAGCCAAAAGTGGATTTCGAGGGACTAAAAAATCAACCGAGCACATGATCATGCTTACTCGTGTTTTAGTTACGGAATAATTTTGTCAGGAAATAGCACAGGGCTTCTATTCTACTGCGTTATAACGATATCGTTTTTGACTTGTCTTAGAGTCGTTTGTGTCACAGTCGCCATTATTGTACATGACGTAAGAGTTATCAGAACGTGGACAATACGGAAACACGTCAAAGACGAGATCGTTATTACCGTGTAGAATCCCAGCCCTGACGTGTTTTATTTACACTTCGACGAAGCTTACGGTCCGGGCATCGATTACCGGTATGGCCAGATATTTGTTTGATGAGCACAAGTAATTGTTTCTGAGTCTTGGATGTTTTTATTTTTAAGGATTTATTTATTACTCTAATTTCTCAAAGTCCAAGCTAGTTTAGCACTAGGTCAATTTTTGTAACATTTATTTATTTATTTAATCTTTATTGCACAAAAGAATACACTTAGTATACAAAAGGCGAACTTAATGCCGTAAGGCATTCTCAACCAGTTAAAAAGAAAAAAAAAAAAAACATTTATTCACTACACACATAAGACACACAGAAAAAAGTAAAAACAGAAAAGAGCAATAAAAGAGTAGTGAGTGTGTCTTCGCGGCAGAGAATCTGACCCTGGCTCAGCATAATGCTGAGGTGTTCAACACCTACAGCGCTGATTTTCAGCCAGCTCCGTTTGTGACAGACGGACGGTACGCTAAACGAATAAATAAATATACTTAATAAAGGAAAATGAAAAAATAAAAACAATCCTGTTAAACAAATACTTATAGGTAGTAAGTGACAAAATAAATACCAAAACTACATGCTTACATCTTACTGAAATATAATTAACAAATAAACAAAAGAAAAGGAAGAATTTAACTATAATTTGCGGACAAAGTGCTGGTTGGGAAATTAGAATTTTTGGAGCGTCAACAAATAGCCTTTAAGCTTACGCTTAAAGGTATACTTGCTGTGCGCTCCTTGGATGGGAGGGGGGAGATCATTCCAGCACTTGGACGCCGCGAACTTGAAACTGCCCCGAAACGCCGCAGTTCGGTGCAGTGGCACAATGTACGCAGATTTAAAGCTAGGGAGCTTTAAATCTGCGTACATTACTGGACCACTGGATCTTTTTAAAGAGGTACGACGGGGTCATGTGTTGCACCACACCGAACATAAGGGTCGCCAGGTGCATGCGCCTCCGCGCAGACATGTTTAGTAGGTTAGCGGCGTTCAAATACGGAAGTTGTGGGAGCGGGGAGGGACTCTAAAACAAAAACGAGCACATGCGTTCTGTACTCGTTGTATCAGCCTCTTAGACCGACCAAGTATACGACCGTCATAAACGACATCGCAATAGTTTGCTCTAGATAATATAAGTGATTCACACAGGTGGACACGCATATCAACACTGAGGTAATCACGAATATTATAAAGAACCCTGAGGCGGTAAAAGCAATTACTCACGACTTTAGCTACGTGGCTCTCAAAGCGCAGCTGAGTTGACCTTACCACTTAGTTAACATTGTCCCCCTTTTTTTTTATGAAGTCACATTTCTCATTGTGTTGCTAAATTTGGGGCAGAACGCAGCGGGAAATCTTTCCCATTATATAACCGGTTACAGAACGGGAAATCACTTTACAAGTCCGGCTGAAAGGAACTTGATTTAACATGTTTGTATTGTACCCCACTCGGGAATGAAGGCGTGACGTTATGTATGTATTGAGGTGGGTACGAATTAGAGCAGCCTCGGGTTGAGGCACGCACGGCTCACCTATTTTGCTCAAATTCATACGCGCTCACGCGCTGTGCGCGAGCAGCGAGCGCTGCGCGGCGAGCCGTCGAAAGTCTGGTCTTTTGACCGTGCTTGAAGTCACCTCGGTATGCGCGTATCTCGTAATTTGGACGTGTATCCGAGCGTGCCGTGGGCAGAACGACAAGTTTTAACTTGTCTGTGGTCGAGGCGCATACAAATTTGATAAAGTAGCCGAGCCTTCCACCACCGAGGCGATTTCTTCTTCTTTTTGTTAATAATTCGGTGAATTATGATAAACCCAGCCGCGGCTGTCGTCGTGTCCGACGCCATTTTGAAATGACTGCTCGCGTCAAACACGCTGCCTCATCCGCAACAATTTGGTTCGCGAGCAGCTCGCCGCGCAGGGCGAGCATGCCTCAGGCTGAGCCGCTCAGATTTGTATCGATCCTAATTTTACATACATACATAGCATCACGCCTTCATTCCCAGAGTGGGGTAGGCAGAGCTACAGAATAGCAGCAACTCAAAACTTGTTGATAATTCTGTAACCACATTTTGCACAATCGGGCCAAGAAGTTTACTAGTGTATTAGTGACAGGTTGCAAGCCCATCGCCTAAAAATACTATAAGCCCTTATTCCCTTAGTCGCCTCTTACGACATCCCCGGGAAGACATGGAGTGGCACTATTCTAACCCGGCAACCACACGGGGGTTTACTTATAACAAAGCTTTCTTTTATGAATTTAACTTATAATAATTATCAGAAAGGACTACGACTGCAACCGGCTGACCAGCGGCATCCTCCAGCTGAGCAAGCACACGCACCTGGTGCTGGACGAGACGCGCACGGCGCCGGGCCGCCTGGGCGCCGCCGGGCTGGCCAACCTCGCGGCGCTCGGCGACGTCATCAAGACCCAGCGCGTGCAGTACGACTTCAAGTATTACAAGATGGACTTCGAGGCTGACGTGAACGTGTTAATACTGTCTGAGGGGAAGTCACTGCTGCCGGTATGTTGGTGTTTTTTGTCATGCTTTAAGAGAGTGCCAGGCGTCCAGTGGCGCCCTCATTACTTTTATGTATGTATGTATGTATGTAAACACTTTATTGTACAAAAGAAAAACCAAAACAATTTAAGGGATCTCTTCCAGCTAACCCTTGAGAGATTCAGAAAAGTGAAAGGTTGTGCATCGAGTAAACAGGTGTACAAATTTATTTTCACACCACCTGCTCGAAAATGCCAAATTACATATCATGCAAACCTTACGCAAACCAACTCATTAAAGCCCTTGGCTTTAGCCGGGGTGTAATGTTGTACTGAATCTCATTATAACCCGCTGGGTTGTAATATTTTCACTTTTCATAGTTCTTATTACAATGGCCTTAAAGTCTAATTTCGTAATAAAAGGTCAACTAATACTCAAAGGCCGGGCGCGGCGCCGCCGCCACCGCCGCGTCGAACCTAATTTGAAAATCGAACATTTTCTAAAATCGAGCTGGCCACGGCAAGCTGAATGGAACACACTTGAAATTAAACAAAAGCCGCGAGTATTGTAAGACGCTGCAATAAAATACATTGGTGATAACTGCAAAGTTTTAAATAAATATTGTCTTTCCACAACTGAACTACACAAATATCAATTTTCACTTTTAATTTTAATTTACTATAATAAAACGCTGTTTTTAGTAGACTCGCTTTTTTATTGTCTCGCAAAAGGTGAGAAAAGTAGAGTACACTCCTCGGGGATAAAGCTGTTTTCGTCTTGGGCGCGCTTGAACCCCTCACTGCGCTCGGGAGTTAAATCTGGAGTCCTTCGTTACGTTCAGGATTCAATATCGCGCCCGTGACATAAAACTGTGCTTTATCCCCTCGGTGTTTAATCTACTATTAGAGCAGCCAAAAAACAAAAACTAAACAATAAGACCATTAAAAAAAACACAAAGAAACAAAACTAATACAAATACTTACATAAATAGATTACCTTAAAATATGAGAGTGCTTTACTGTTGTACAACTTAATACGCAGTATGTAGCATACATGACACGGTATAATAACCTTTGACCTTCGTGTAGTCAACTTAACAGAAAGAGGTGGCAACTTTTTTCCGTAAAGTTGCTCACTCATAGTTCAATTGTTGTTAAGTTGTCATATTCTCTATAATTTGTGTATTTTTACTTTTATAATAAACAGCAATTATTTTGCGCAGAAGCGTTATCTGGGCGTGGCAGCCTATGTTACCTTTTAAAAGAATATTGTGCAAAATGTAGTTACAGAATTATCAACAAGTTTAGAGTTGTTGGTATTCTGTAGCTCGGCCTACCCCACTCTGGGGATGAAGGCGTGATGTTATTTATGTAGTATGTTATTATAACTATGTTGCAGAGCGACTACCATGTCCCATTGCGGTCTGAAGAGTCCTCCCTAGAAATGTTTGACGCCATCGTCGAAGCTGCCACGTACTACTTGAAGGAAGATATCATGAATCTCATAAGGACATATTTAACCAACCTGAAACTCGTCAAGTTTGCTACAGCTGAAGATATAAAGGTATTTTACATAAATATTAGTGATCGGCCACTGGTAGCATTTTATGTCACCTTGACGTCCACCGTAGTGACTAACATGGATAAGTCGGTGTTGTTCAATATAAAACCACACATTGTTAAAAACCCACTGAATTTAATTTCTCATAGTTAATTATCATATTTATTTTATGCTTGTATTTATAGTAAATTCGCTAGGCATATTTTACAACAAATAATGTAGTGAACACTCGAGAAATATGATGAAACGAAAAATTCAGTTATAACGAAATAACTGAATTGATGTATAAAATAATGATCAGAAAGTCAATGAGACAAGTACAAGGCATGAGTTAACGTAAACACTTTCGTTCGATATATAATTATTATTGGCCTGTACTTCATAATCATATCATAAAATGTAAAAACCTCGATAATAAGACTCGATAAAAAAATCATAAATATTTGATACTGTTATTACTCACTATCAAGCAATAAACAATTTCATTTTTTTTAAAAATTGTGAACGTAATTAAATAGACTCATATCAGTCATATCCATGTAATACTTTCGTCATCCGAGTGACATAAATTGCTACCGTTGGCCGATCGTTAATAATTAATTATATACAACACGACAGAGTTTTAGAAGATTTTTGGTTATATTATTAAAATAAGAATCAAGTGTCCATCATTGGTCGCTGTCCATTACTGATACTGTTGAGTTAAAATATACACTTTTGTACCTTATTTCAATGTGATAAGGTGCAAAAGTATTTGAGTTATGATAATAAAGGATTGTGATGGCAGCAAGCCACTTTCTGCAATGATAGTAGGGACTAATCTTAACAATCTTACCATTAAAAAAAAAAACTGTTGCATATATTGTTGCTTGTTTTAGTCCCAAAATGTACCTTAATACCTTGCAAAGTAGCTTGCAAAATGCAGCCATTGCATAAAAAATCGCCATAGCAACTGTGACTATTTATTTTAACGTTATATGCGTATTGACTGTGATTCACTTCTAATCGTCTTGATTTCACAAAATTGTTGTTGGTGGAATCAAAAAGTGAAACAAAATGATGTTATAAAGAAGTTGCTAGCTTAACTTGGCAAAAAGTGGTGCTTTTCAACAAAAATTGGGAACATGATCCAATTTTTGATCCAAAATCTGCTAGATTACGGTGTAGTCTAGTAGATGTTGGATTGAATTGTGAAATAAACTATTTTAATTTTTCATTAATTTTCATCCAATTTTATAAATTCTATTGATTTATTTTTCAAGGGTTGTAATACTGGTAGGCGATGGGCTTGCAACCTGTCACTAATAAACTGGTAAACATCTTAGCCTGACTGTGCAGAATGTGGTTACAGAATTATCAACAAGTTTTGAGTTGCTGCTATTCTGTAGCTCTGCCTACCCCACTCTGGGAATGAAGGCGTGATGTTATGTATGTATGTATTTTTCAGTTTATCGAAGATGATCTCGTAGAGATGAGGAGTAAATCAACCACAGAAAACCCAGTGACTGCCGACGACCTTCATAGACATCTAGTTCTGGCGCGGCTGGTCAGTCTGTCGCGGGGACACGATACTCTCAACAAGGAATGCTGGGATATCACCAAGCAAATGGAGGCTGATGTTCAAGATCGGCTGCGAAATAGAGTGCCTAATATATGAGATAGGACTTGAGTCCTTTTGCTCAGTTGGTAGCATGAAGCATCATTGTTCTTTGCATTTTTCAATCCAAACGAGTGTTTTATTAAACTTTTTTTTATTACATGCTGTTATTATTTAGTCTGTTTCTAATTTATCTGTTATTTATTAAAAAATCATAACATTTTATTAATTAATTTATTTATTTATTCATGGCTCACAAAACAAGTTACAATCATCATAAGCAACGCAAACATCATGACGAAAATGTAAGGATCTAGACTATAACTCTAGACTATGTGTGCACAAAATGATTAAAGTGTATCTAAATGTTTGGTGGTTAGTGGTGTTAGTTAGGTATCTTATGCAAAGTTAGCTAAAACTATGTTAGTTTTACAGTTTTCACAATTATCTTATATTCTAATAACTAAGTACAAAATATGTGGCAAATTTGTTTTTTAAACGTGGGTAATTTACTATTAAAAATATCCAAAGAAGAATGCTCAGCCACGGTATCATTATACAATCGGCACATCCGGGTTATAGGGTTATAGTAGGATGTGTTATTATTATAAACTTGAAGGATAAATATTTTAGGTGAGGGATTACGGGCATTGAATTTAGTTCTAAAACTTATAAGGGAAAGAAGCGACGGACAGTCAACATAGGAGTGTATAATTTTAAAGAGGCAGACCAATTCATTGGATTTACGACGCGAAGCTAATGACGGTACGTTAAATTTTTGAGTCGATTTGCGTACGATCGAACCTCTCGGCCAAGGTGAAGTCTCCAACAAAGTATATTTAAAAATTTTCTTTGTAATCCTTCAATTCTGTCACTATGCACCATATAGTATGGAGACCAGATAACCGAGCCATATTCAACGATACTTCTCACCAATGAAAAGTAAAGATACATGAAGGTTCGTTGGTTCTTGAAGCTTTTAGTCGTACGCGAGACAAAACCAAGAATTTGGGAACCCTTTGAGACAATGTGGTTGTAGCTGTTGAGGTCTGGTCACTCCAAAAAATAGGCGAAATCCAAGACAAATGAATTTATTATTTTTAACGAGTGGAAGGTACACACATAAAATACTAGCTTAAGGGACGTGCGGCGAGTGCA
Organism: Acleris holmiana; assembly: GCA_949316455.1. Taxonomy (NCBI): domain Eukaryota; kingdom Metazoa; phylum Arthropoda; class Insecta; order Lepidoptera; family Tortricidae; genus Acleris; species Acleris holmiana. The sequence goes on from OX438772.1 coordinate 3,527,565, forward strand.
ATGGCTAATGACGACTGGTCGCTTTTTTTTAAAGACGGTAAGCTTTAGAGCGGACCGCCCCCGCGTTCCTTTCCCTCCCCGCGGGTCCCCTAGCTTTAACAAGTACATTTTTAATAATTAAAACTAACACTATGGGTCGCTAACATGCCCCACCCCAGTGCTGCTTCATCAGCACTCATCACCTATAGGTATCCGAGCCACACGGGCGGCAGATCGGGTAATCAGGCCTCCTTTGGTCTTTATCTGAACCATTCTGATCCGTCCGTCTCTCCCGGGGTGAACCTGCTTTACAATCCCGCGAGGCCATATATTCCTGGGTCCATTAGGGTCTATTACTAGAACTAGGTCTCCCACTTGTAGGGGCCTTTGTTCTTCTTGCCACTTCTTACGCGGTAACAGGTCAGGCAATACCTCTTTTACCCATCTTTTCCAATAAAGATCTGCGAGTCTCTGGGCGATACGCCATTGTTTACGAAGGTAGAACTCCGAATCATCGAAAACGCCCATATGAGGGGAGTTGGACGATGAGCCCACCAGGAAATGATTTGGCGTCAGCGTCTCTTTGCTTCCAGGGTCTACCGCAACATGGGTAAGGGGGCGACTGTTAACGATATTCTCGACTTCAGCCATTAAAGTGTTAAATGTTTCTTCTCTGGGTGCTCGTTCTTTCAAAATAATTTTCAGTGCATTTTTTACACTTCGAATAAGCCTTTCCCAGGCCCCACCCCAGTGTGGGCTAGCAGCGGGGATAAAAGTCCATTTAGTTCCACGATTCGCTGCCTCGTTTTTTAGTATTTCGTCGTCTAGTTCATGAATTGCTCTTTTCAATTCCGTATCCGCCCCTCGTAAGTTTGTGCCGTTGTCTGAGAAGATCTGCTGGGGCCATCCGCGTCTCGCAGCCATTCTCCTGAGTGCCATTATTAACGAATCTGACGTGAGAGTGGCGACCGTCTCCAAATGAATGGCACGAACGGTCAGGCAGGTAAATAAAACGCCATACCTCTTTTCTCTTCTCCTCCCGATTGTAACTTCTAGCGGGCCAAATAGGTCGACTCCACAGAAGGTAAATGGCCGCTGGTGGTGAGCCATCCGAGCATTGGGTAAGTCTCCCATTCTTGGTACTTCCGGTTTACATTTTCTTATTCTACATATCATACACTTAGATGCAATATTTTTTACAGTAGGTCTAAGTTTTAATATCCAATATTTCTGTTTAAGGTTATTCACTACCGTCTCCTGGTTCTCGTGAGCGGCGCTGACATGGTAAAATTGGACTAACAGTCTTGTTATGTAATCGCGCCCGTCGAGGATAGCCGGTCTTTTTGTTTCAGGTAACACGTCGGCAGCTGCATCTATTCGACCACCAACGCGTAAGACTTCGTGCTCGTCAAGGTAAGGTGACAAGGTAAGTAATTTGCTAGTTTTAGGTATAAAACCGTTATTTTTTATTTTCAGGATTTCTTCAGTGAACGACTTGGCTTGAGAATATCTCAGCAGTAACCTCTCAGCCTTTTCCATTACAGCGCCGTCATCTTCTTTGGTAAGTTTACAATTGTTTATAAATTTCAACATGTTATAACTAGCACGGAGCAAACGTAGCCAGGATGAAAATCTTGTAGGTTCGGGAATCGGTAAGTTTATATTCTTTTCCGTAGTAGTTAGCGCGCATATTAATTCGCCCGTGTTTATTTCAGCGCTCAATATATCTTTTGGCCACTCGGACTTGCACTTTAGCAAGAAGGAAGGTCCATTAATCCACTCAACAGGTAATATTGAACGTTCATATGTCTCTCGGGTAGCTAAATCAGCGACGTTCAGTCCAGTAGGTACGTATCTCCATTCGTTCATTTGCGTTAGGTTATCTATTTCTCCCAGGCGATGCGCCACGTAGCATTTATAATTACGCGCGTCGTTCCTAATCCAATGTAGTACCGTGGTCGAGTCACTCCAAAATGTGCGACGTTCCGGCTTTATTCTGTGTTCTTTTATTATTGTATCACATAAGCGCGCGGCTAGCACACACGCCTGTAATTCCAGACGCGGCACTGAAACGGGTTTCACTGTGGCAACTCGAGCCTTGCTTGCTATAAATGCCTGATGTACTACGTCACTCTCAATCCATCGCCAGTAGGCTACTGCGCATATTGAATAAATAGAAGCGTCGCAAAAAATATGCAATTCCAGGTTTGAATAGCAACGAGACGCGCTCAAAACAGGTTCTTGCGCCGGCCCCGGCGCATTGATAACAGAGTCTGTCTGCGTCCCGCTCGCACCCGCGAGGTGCATCCCCATTACGCTCGCACTCGCAGCGGTGTGATAATGTCTAGGAAGACGTACTTCACTAATTGATTTAAGTTGGGAAATCCATTTTAGCCACTTTTTGTAGATATTATCTGGTATTTGTTCATCCCAATTCAAATTAATTTTCCAGGTTTCTTGTAATAATAATTTTCCATTTATTGTAAACGGCGCTAAAAATCCATATACATCAAAAATCGACATAATAACTCTTAAAATGTCTCTTTTCGTTGGCCTTTGTTTACCATGAACAATATCTTCGGGAATTTTCTTTAACGAGACATCGAACCCCAGTGTATCTTTGTCAGGCTGCCATAACGAACCAAGTGTCCGCTCGCCCGCATACTCCCGTTGTTGCCCGATTTTGAACCGTACTGCCGCGTCGCCGAGAGTCTCTTTTGGAATGTCTCTGATAACATTTTTTCTATTTGTGTTCCAGTTTCGAATCTCAAAGTCGCCTTGCGCGTGTATATAGGTGACGTCGCGAATCAGCTGTTTAGCGGTTTCTTCATCAGGTAAGCTATCTATATAGTCGTCCATATAATGTTGTTTGTATATAGCTTCGACTGCGGCCGGCATGGAAGACTCGAAACGTCGAGCATTTTTGTTTTTTACATACTGTGCAATGAATGGGGAGCAGTTTGCACCGAATATAAGCGAAGTCATAAGGTACGTATCGACCGGGTCGTCGGACTTGTCTCGGTATAAGAAGCGTAAAGCATGTTGATCATTAGGTTTAATTTTAATCCTGAGAAACATGTCCTTGATGTCTCCGGTCACAGCCACTTCGTTCTCCCGGAACCGGAGCATTATTCCCATGAGTGACGCCAAGAGATCGGGTCCTGTGTATAGGTAATCGTTTAGGGATAGGCCTTTCGTTTTAGCGGCGCAATCGAACACTAATCGGAGTTTCTTTTTGTTCGGGTTATCGACCCCGAAATGCGGTAAGTACCAGGACTTTGAGGCATCAACTGAGCCTTGCAGTTTCTCTGCGTAGTTATTGTTTAATAAATGTTGTATGCGTTCTTTGTACCTCTGAGCATACTCATCATTCTTCTGAAATTTATTTTCAACTCCTTTTAGTCTAGACAAAGCATTTGGAAAGGAGTCAACCATCACACATTCTTGATCCCTCCAAGGTAATTCAACATGCCACTGGCCACCAATCAGTTCGGAGGTTTGTTCCAGGTGTTCCTGGGCCCGTACGTTCTCCGAGTTCTGCCGAGGCTCGGCCGAAATACCCATTGAGTCAATTGAAAAGTAACGGCGAACGTCTGCTTGCATTTCTTGAAGTATAATATTATTTTCTACGGTTATGTCGTTTTTATCTCTGTGACTTATGTGTAACGTCGAGTGCATGTCCGTATGTGATGTCACACGTCGAGGTGTCCTTCCGTGTAGACACCAACCCAGGGGCGTACGAGTGGCGCAGGGATCATTCGGGCCACCCATCACAACTTCTAATGGTACAAGTAAATTATAATTGTCCTGTCCGATTAACATTTCCGGTTTAACGGTATTACTGCATATGTGACGTTGTATTTCATTCAAATATTCATAGTTCTCACAAGTAACTAAATTTAAGTCCTGTACAGGTAAGCTAAGATTACTAACGCTGCACGCACTTATTGAAAACATTGTCCCGCTTTTATTAGATAGCGAACAATCAATCAGCTGGGTTTCGCAAACCAGTTCCGTACTGTCCCATGCGCCGCGCACACGTAAACATTCCCGGCGGCCGCGCAGGCCGGCGCGCTCGGCCAGCGACGCGCTTATGAGTGTCACTGTTGACCCGTCGTCGAGCAGAGCGGTCGTGCTTATAATACCGTTAGGGCCATGGATGTTTACCGGCACTACTTTTAATAACACTGCGCACTTGCCAATGTTTATATGAGTTACAGTTTCAGTCTGTGCTTCACCTACTATCACTGGCGCTAAGTTGTTATTGGTTTGACGCGCGCTGTGACCCGGCACATAGTGTAGGAGCCGATGGTGAGATTCTCCGCACCCTTCCACGTCGCATGCGGCAGCGGCGCATGATTGTCTATCGTGGTGCGATAATAAACACTTGTAACAGAGACCGAACTTTTTTACGTGCTGCCAGCGATCCTTACGGAGCGCTTTTTTAAATCTTTTGCATTCTGTTAAATCGTGTTTAGACATTCTACAATAACGGCATTTGAGTTCACTCGTTTCACTTTGAACTAACACAGTGTGCGTATTAGAGTCATTTTTATCGTAAAATTTACGCTTGAAACTGTCCGGTCGCTGATTTAGCAACGTAACACTGCACTTGGAGATTTTTATCGCTTCTTCGTGCAGAAAGTTGGCTAATAAATCGAACTTAGATGTCTTTTCTTCATTGATGCGTGCGTAACTATAATCAGCCCATTTAGATCCGGTTCGAAGGACCACTTTTGTAGCTGTTGAGGTCTGGTCACTCCAAAAAATAGGCGAAATCCAAGACAAATGAATTTATTATTTTTAACGAGTGGAAGGTACACACATAAAATACTAGCTTAAGGGACGTGCGGCGAGTGCAATGGCTAATGACGACTGGTCGCTTTTTTTTAAAGACGGTAAGCTTTAGAGCGGACCGCCCCCGCGTTCCTTTCCCTCCCCGCGGGTCCCCTAGCTTTAACAAGTACATTTTTAATAATTAAAACTAACACTATGGGTCGCTAACAGTGGTCATAATGAGAGTGGAATGTTAGACCTTCGTCAAAGTATATTCCAAGGTCTTTGACAACTGACTTGCGCTGTAGAGTATAATTACCTAGTGAGTATGAAAATGTAGTTTTATTCTTTATGCTAGCGAAAGAAATGACCATGCATTTGTCAACATTTAGGAACATCTCATTTTTAGTACACCACTTTATTCAGTAAATTGGCCACATGCGGTCTCTTTTACACGTCGGTAATATGCAGTGCATCTACTAGTGCTTCGGACAAGACCATCATTGCGGAGAAGAAGCGCCGCAAATAACTCCAGCAGACAATTTTTTTTTTTTCAATTATAGAATGCAATAATATTTGAAAGTGAGTACACTACAATGTAATGAAGTAAATAAATAGTCATTATTATTACTATCACAAATAAAATAATTAAAAATGCAAGAAAAATTAAATAAAATTAATAAAAATGACTTGGAAAACAGCACGACGAGGTCTCTACGGAATTGGTTAAATATATATACTAAAAATGTTAATAACAGTAGTTAAATTACATCTAAACTCTGAATTTTGAATGTTACAATGGCTCGCTTCATCGTCCGCAAAATCTTGGTCCTCCAAGGGCAAGAGTTGGTTAAGAGCAAACTAAATCACATTTTTTTGAAAAAAGTGCGGTCGCCCGTACAATTTCTGGTTTGGTAAACTCTTATTGGTTACTATTCTAATGCTTATGGTATACCACCTAGTTAGTACTGACAATACCAACTGTGGCCCGTTTCACGAAGCTACAAACAAGATTTCTCTTTCTTGCAAAAGGAGTTAGAAAAAGACTTCCGCTTGTAATTTGTAGCTTAGTGAAACGGGCCTCTGATGTAGCCAAATTTATAAACAAGGCATGGCAACATTTTTTTATTTATTTTCCTGGTAACCCCTGAATTTGTCAATGTCAGAGTGACGTGTACTATTTTATAAGTGAATATTGATTAAACCTCAGGCTAATGAACCGTATATTAATTTAATACTATATTATAACAATCTGATATTGCAATGTCTGCTAAAAGCAAAACCTCTGATGGTGCCAATAAGGGGAAGGGGTCCGAATGTGTTTGGAGAAAGGCATTGGTTGCAAACGCGGACTGGCCAGATAAGGTTAGTGTTCGGTCACGAGATTTTTAGATTTTGTGACAAAAAGTTACCAAATAGTGACATTATTCGTTTTTTTCATGTTTTAGGACGAGTTTCTAGATGTTGTTTATTGGATGCGCCAGGTAATAGGCATCGTTTTGGGTCTTTGTTGGGGACTCCTTCCGCTGAAAGGCATTCTGGGTTTATTACTGTAAGTATCGTATTTGAAATATCTTCAAGCCCGTAAAAGTAATTCATAACCTTTCAAACTCAAAATTTGTAATTTTTCCTTTAGTTTTTGAGTTACAAAACACATGAAAATGCAATCTTTCCTCTTTATAATATTAGTGTAGCTTGGACTAAACAAACAGAAGCACACGTTAGCCCCACACACTTCTGTCGAGTATTTCGCTCTCTATATTAACACATTTAATGCCAAGCACCAACTTCTGTATAAAATGAACCTGCCTAGCCTAGCGGGTTGTTGGCACTGAAAGTGTTACATTATGTATTGTCTAGTACCCAAAGTACAAGCCAAAGCTAAGTATAGGTTTAGGTCAATTTGAGTTTATTAATTTTATAGTTTCAACAATTACAATGAAATTAGCTCACCTTCCCGTACCCTTCTTAGTAACCTAAAACAATTACTTATATCTTGCTTGTTAAATTTTGCAGATTTGTAGCAGTAAATGCCGCGGTCATATACTTTTATGCAAACAATTTCCAATGTGTTGACGATGAAGAATATGGTGGTATGTGGGAGATCATTAAGGAAGGCTTTATGACGTCATTTGCTGGATTTTTGGTGAGAAATAAAACCTTCTCTTATACTTATTATATTGCCAAGAATATCAACTTAATTTATTGTTTGAAGAAATTGTGTGTTCTTATCAATGGTTTTAAACTCTTAACAGTCAGAGATAAAATAAAAATAAGTTGTTGACAAATAAATCTTTACTCTTTTTCATTACATTGCTTATCCCCCTTTCCCTTAAGATTATTTAAAATGGATCACAGCTTATTAAATTAATGAAAAGTTGGGTATGAATCTGAGCGGCTCTGCCTGAGGCATGCTCGCCCCGCGCGGCACATAATCACGCGCGGATGAGGCAGCGTGCTCGCCGCGAGCCATCATTTCAAAATGCCGTGCCTGCTTTTATCACCGAATTATGAACAAAAAGAAGAAGAAATCGCCTCGGTGATAAAACGGCTCTGCAACTATATCAAATTTGTATGCGCCTCGCCCACAGACAAGTTAGAACTTGTCGTTCAGCCTGTGGCACGCTCTGATACACGTCCAAATCCACACGTTCACGCGAGGCACGCACACCGAGGCGCCTTTTAGCACAGCTAAAAGACCGACACTACGGCTTACAGCGCCTACAAATTTGAGCAAAATAGGTGAGCCGTGCGTGCAGGCTGCTCTAATTTGTACCCACCTAAAGACAACTATTATCTGATCTCTTCTCCCTTATTTCTCAACTCATCTCGTATCTAGATTTCCAGTCCAAATACTGTGTTTATGCAATAAACATCTGTCTTTGTCCTTAGCCTTACTGGCCTCACTTCATTTAATTTAGTCATTTTGGATATTTCAAGCTACTTCTACATACCTCAAAGGTTACTTTTAATAAACCCTTTTTTATTAGGTCACCTGGATAATCGTGTACACTGGTCTACACGGAAGCAGTTTATGAAACCGGTAGAAGTATGTGCTACTGACATAACAGACATTTGTAGTCTTAAGTACAAACGCGTAGAAACTTGGGAAGACATGTGAGATTATATTAACTCATACCTTGTGATTATGTCACTAATCTGGCAAGATAAGATAGATAACTTATGAAAACCACACATACACACAGACATTCTATTTGTGAAAGAAAACCGTTGAATGTATAATGATGCCAAAAACGGAATGGCAAACTTAAGGACAATAAGACTTATATGCCATCAGGTTTGTAGTTTGTACGGCTTTCTTGCTAACTCTTATGATGACTTGTTGCAGTGATTAGGTATGATTAAAAAAAAAAAAATGGGGGTAGATTTATTAATAATAGTTATATACATTCAGTTGTGATTCAAGCCTGTTGGTTAATTGACGTGTCCTTAATAGTCAACACAGTAGAGGGTTATTGCTTGGGCATGCAATTTGTCTAAATAATATGTTGAAAATACGTGAAATGGTTTTCGAATGATAATATCTTTTGTAAAATGAAGGTGTATTTCCTAATCTGTGATGGATGTAACTCAGCCAGCCTCCATTTTGTTTAAAAATAAATTAAAATCATCTTTATTATTTGCTGGGTTAGTGACATGTTTAAAAAAACTACAAGATGTCGCAATAGTTTAATGAGTTTTTCTTGAGTGGAGTTTAAAATGTGATTTCAAAGTTTTATCATGTTTATCATTATATATCATGTTCAGCCAAAAACAGTTATTTATTTTAATAATTAACATTTGCTGTTTGACTAGAATATGTTTGTCTGTCTGTGAGAGATTTGCTGCTAAATTAGTATTTATTTTTAGAAAAAAATGCATGTTGCATCTCCTAATGCTGTGTAATGATGCTACTTATTTTAAAGAGAATGTGATGTATTTAGCGCAGAATTCGATTTCACAATTTATTATTTTATGGTCAATGAATCTGTAAGATGAAATGGTAATATTATTTAAGCAAAATAATTGTTAAGTTTTATGAATTGGGCTCATGTTAGTTGGATTTATATTTCTCATGAGCATCTCAATCTCATCCGTCTTAAGTTTTATTTTATCGATGCAATAAATATATGGTTCACAGGTTTTATACCAGTGTGGCAATAAAGGACTAGATTTTTCAGACAGCGGGGGTTTCCAAACTTTTACTTAAGGGCCCAGGAAACTGAATGGACGTAGAGTGATGGAAACAGTAAGTGGACACTTGATTTTTATTTTACGGAAGGGTTATTCATTTATTTTCACAATCAATATCACTGTATGATTGTTGAATTAAAAGTTAAGTGTCCTTTAGTGCTTGCTAACTTAGTGTCCAACACTGGTGCCATCACTCTAAATAGGTTGGTTTGCTAGTCGGTCCTGATTTAGTATAGGAATCCCTGGTATAGAGTAAGCGTCTCATGTTTTAGAGTGCCCAGTTTGTGACGTTTTAAGTATTGCAGACCCAGGATTGTCTATACCCATGTGACTTTTGTGCCAAGGCAATAATGCATGTTCCACCTTGTTTATAATATATTTTGTTGCGTTGCCTTGTTTCCATTTACCTAATTAAGAACAAAGATGGTTGGTTTAATAAAGTTTTTATAATTTAAAGCCTTGAATTATTTAGTACTTCTGCAACAAAATTCTGAAATTCCTCTAGGATTTCCATTATATTGAATATAGATTTACCGGAATTGGTACTCCTTAGTTCAGTTTCGATAAGTAGATAAATGACTGTAAAGGAAGTACATTCTGTATTGCAAAACTGCTCGTTCGTCGCGGGTAGCTGGGAGCCTCATGGTGTCAAGAGCTGTTTTGATGATGAAGTGTCACTACGATCACTACTATGCCCTAAGGTTAACTGGTAGAATAAGTTCCAGACGCGGTCCGTTCGGATCGCTACCACTACCAAATCCATTAACCACCCGCCAAGCAATAGTGTTCGCATTGTTGTGTTCTAATGTGGGGATAAGAGAACCGGTGAAATTACTGGCATTTCAACGTTGGCAACGTATTTGTCTTGTCTTGAGAATTCAAATGTTTATGGGTCTCAGATTCCATTTACCATCAGGTGGCCTGAGTTATTGCTGTGTATACAATGTACAAGCAACGAAATATTGTTTCAAAAACCTGACGAAAATAAAACGCCACATTATTTCCATAATTTATTTCCTCCAAGTGACGAGCACGTCGTCGGTGCGGTACCTCTGCGTGACAGTGGCGCGCGCGAGCCCCTCGCCGGCGCCGGCGGCGTGCGCGAGCGCCCCGGCGTGCGCGATCATGAGCCCGTTGTCGACGCAGAACCGCTCGTCCGTCGCGAACAGCCTCGCGCCGCGCTCGCCGCACATCACGCCCATCATCTGCTGGAGCCGCTCGTTGCAGCCCACGCCGCCAACTATCAACACCTGTTCACCGAGATTTTTATGCCGTTTGGTTTTGACCACGGTATTTGAAATAAAAGGACGGTGTTTTGTTTCGAAATTAAGTACAGATTGATGCAAACATGTGGATAGTGTCATCCAAAGTTCTAAAAATATATACACACAAGTCTTAACTTAATATATGTATAGGACTTAAAAAAAAAAGTACATTGAAAACAAAATCACGATCGCATGCTTTATGTAACGAAAGTTAGTCATACAAACTATATGGGTAACTTCTGACATAAAAGAATTAATAAAGTTTTGTGGGAGCCTGCCGTTTGCCCAAAATATTTTTGGTCAAATGTATCATTTCCCAAATTTTTAATTTGCCAAACCAATGATACATGTAATTCTGAAAAAAATATGTATAAATTTTTCAGAATTTATTTTAGTACCTTCGTGTAGAACCTTTTCGGTTAGGTTAGGTTAGCTTTTATAAAATCCCGAAATATTTACGGTTACAGAAAACAAAGCGGTTTGAGAAATGAAACATTTGGCCATAAACTTTTTGACAAAACGAAGGTAACCCAGTTTTGTTTAATTAAAACCCTTAACTATGTAAATAAATAATTGGAAATGTCCCCTATCACTACTGACCAGTGGGGCACTTTTTATGTTACTTAATTTTTACAGCAATTAAATAGTTTTTTAGCCTAAACATTATCCATCAATCTCTATTTAAATGCCTGTAACATGGGCAAATATGTACTGTAATACAAAAAAAACTCATTTTATTAAGATTGGCTTGTAAAGGGTGATGGGCAATTTTGTATGGACCCCGTCCCCCCCCTCCAACAGTAACGGGCTGCAGGTCTATATGTTCATTAGGACCCAATAAAAGACAAAATACTTATCTTCGTAGCAAAATCAATGGGAATTTTTTAATGAAAACAAAGGGCCAGGCAAGGCAAATCATCTACATACGTGTTCATTTTCAAACAAATTCCATAGTTCCATACGATAAGATTATGATTTTTCAAGAAAACCCCATACATATGGTGATCGTCGCCATAGAAAAAATACATCATATTGCCAAGATCTATAAACTGGCACATGTTTCATCACTGTTGGTGGGTGGGGACATTTTTACCCATCGTCCTTTCAAAACTAATTACCATTATTATTGTGTGTGTGTTCAAACAACAATGAGGTAAGAAATCTAAATGTATATTTGTTTAATCAATAGTAAAATAAATTAAAAAGCATGATTTGTGTACTAGAATATTACCTCGTCAGAACCGCAATGAGCCATGGCGCGCTCAGTGATCTCCACGAGCATGGCAAACACAGTCTCTTGCAGCGAGAAGCACAAGTCCTCAGGTGTGTACTCCTTCAGCAGCTCATCAATCTTATCTTCCATGAACGAGAGGATGCCGGAGAAGCTGACGTCCATTCCTGTTGGTTACCACATTTATGTTAATACCTATACTCCATTTGTTTTTGTACTTTGAAAAAACCGGGCACGGCATGTTGGTTGGACCATGCTCAGTGTAGAGTTCCGAAGCCGTTAAGTACTACAAACATAAAAAACAACAAGTAATAACTAATTTTCTATTTAAAGTAATTAGGTGCCGTCTTAGATGATTTTAGTAGGTATTAACCTTTTTATCGCCTGTATTTCAAGAACTAATGATGTCTTCTTACTCATGATAGTTTTCCTTTTAAATTCGTTATATGCGCGTTCATTTAACATTTATTTCCTTGACTAACAAAAATTAGCGCTTTTAAGCGTCATATTTCATGAACAGATCCCTTGATCGTAAAATTGTTTGGACAAACCAGTAATATTTTCGAAATACCTATCCAAAGATACCCTACACTATAGGGTAGACAAGAAAAAAAAATACATCCCTACGTTACGTGTAGAGAAAGTAGGTACATTAAAAACATTTTTACAAGATTTTTTTTTACCGCGGCGTGACTAATTTGTATATTGATGCTAAATTACAGCTTTCTAATACTAAGAGTCTCTGAGCTAGGCTGCGGACGGACGGACGGACATGGCGGAACTATAAGGGTTCCTAGTTTGACTACGGAACCCTAAAAAAAAACGTTTGCAATGTTTTAAAGCAGACCTTTCACACTGTATGGCAAGTGCGCATATTTCTTTCCCTTTTTGGCAGCTTGTTCAATATTGTAGCCCGGGCTTGGTGCATTTGACAGCTTAAGTACCCTCGCAAATCTTAAATCAAAGAAAGTACACAACAGAAATTAGTTAAAAATAACAAGAGAAATATTAAACTAGTACATTAGTTTAGATTTTAGGAAACATGCATGAAAAACAGTATTGAGTTTCAGGGCATTTTCAAAATAAAGTGTAAGTTAGAAACGTTAAGTTTTGTCAGTTTTGTGACGAAATTAGCCATATAAATGTATGGCAAATGTTCGTCACAAAACTGACTAAGTCAACGTTTTATAATTTACCTTAACTAGAGTACACTTTATTTTAACATGCTCTTCATTGATAAAATATATGAGAAAGCATGTAAAACGCAATACACTACGTTTTGACCCGTTCATTAAGATTTTATATACAGGGTGTTTGGTACATCGTTTGCCAAATTGAAATGGCGGTTACGTGGGGTCATTTTCTATCTCGTGACGCCCTTTAAAAAAATCTAGGGTCCATGTGTAATTTATTTTTGCCTTTTTTGGTATTTTTGAAATGTCAGTAATTTTGACATTCACAAAGCCGTGCAACGTTACACATCGCGATGCACTAGAAATTGTATCTCTCTACTACTTTTTTTATTTTTATTTAAGTTTTAACGAGTTGACCTTGTCAATTTTTAAAAAATACCAAAAAAGGCAAAAAATTACACATGGACCCTAGATTTTTTTAAAGGGCGTCACGAGATAGAAAATGACCCCACGTAACCGCCATTTCAATTTGGCAAACGATATACCAAACACCCTGTAGAATCAAGGCTTGTTAAAATTTAAAAACTTCTTTCAGGGTTTAGATTTTTTTTTCAGCATCCTCATTTTATTTACGTAATATTTTAATTCAAGGCTATTTATTGGCTTAAACAATATAATTATGCACATTTCTTTATAAGGTCCGTGTATTTTAAACATGGAACAACAGCTGTGACGTCATTCCTATCTTCGATTTTGTATAGTGTTTTAGCAGGGGGCAACTATGACTTTTTAAACTTTCTTCACTTTCCAGAGAGCATAAGGAAACAAATGCATGTTCCATATTTGATAAGGTTAATTAACTTTGACTAAATTTTAAAATAATGTAATGTAAATCCATATTTAGCTAAATTATACCATTGATTAGCTAAGCAAGATTAGAATAGCCTAGAGAATAAAAAAAGAATTTATTCCGCATAATTGTGTTAATCTTTGTATGGAATTTCAAAATAATTACTTGAATACTCACCTATCTAAGCAGTTGCCAACTGCAATATCAATGGTCTCCCCAAATATTCTGTACCGCTGCCTCGAATATGCAATGACCTGAGTGTTGCCGCCACTCACATACAGCACTGTGGGGTTGTCAGCCTTTGTTATCAATCTGCCCATCTCTATGTCTGTGCTAGCCATTTAAGGAACATTTGGAAAATCTTAAGATACTTGTACACACAAAGACACTGTTAACTGACCACCACTAGACTTTAATATGTTGCAAACAACAAACACACATAAACCATACATTTACAAACGAACATAAACCTTAGTTTATGTTCGTTTGTAAATGTACAGTTAATAGAGTCTTCGACTGTACATACATACATATGTCAAAACTTAGATTCATGATTTTGCTGCATAAGAATAGGGTAAACCATACAGTTTTTGCCTACAGCCAGTTGCCCACTAGGTACATTTATTAGATACTGTAATCTTATGTAGCAAATAATCTTTTAGTGATTGCAGTCTCTAAAATAATAACGAGACAATCACTGGTTGCGTTCAATAACTGTCGCGAGCTGTCCCTACACTCGCGAGCAAAAAAATTGACTCAAGCTGCACGTTTGGGTTCTCCGCCCAGTATCTCTTGACCTATTCAGAATATCTTACGGGATTTCGTTAGCAAAATTTAAAAGTTTGTGTTTTGTTCAGAAACATTAATAATCTATAATTGAATGATTAGATATTTTGCTAGTATAATATATCGCATTGACGAAATAATGGTGGTAGGACCCTTTGCAGGGTCCGTCTGGACCGCTACCACCATCTTATCCATTAACCACCCGCCAAGCAACAGTGTTCGCTTTGTTGTGTTCCGGTGTGGGGATAAGACAACCGGTGAAATTACTAGCTTAGAGGCATTCCATCTTGGTCCTCAGGGTTGGCAACGCATTTGAGGTCTTAAGATTATAGTCTTGAGAATTCAAATGTCTATGGGTCTCAGATTCCACTTACCGTCAGGTGGCCTGAGTGGTTGTGTGCCTTATCATTAACATAAAAACAAACACTTAGATAGACACTTTCAACGATAAATTGAAAAAAAAAGTATTTAACAAAAACTAAGTTTTATTTTCGCATTTCTCATACTACTTCAATTAAGGTGATGTCAAGAATTTTTTTTCTCACACCAGGGCTGCTGGTTACCTAGCTATGCCTCTGAAGATACTCATGTATGGTCAGCCTTACAAGTAACCATACACTAACGGCCATTCCCTATATTCGATCTATCTCTTGTTTTGCCCTACCGGAGATAGAAACGGCTATCTATCTGTACTTTTTCTGTCCCAATAAACTAAAGATAGATAGGCTAACCTGTCTGTACCTCTGATCTATCGGTGGGAGGGCCGATAGCCTTACGCAGATAGCTTCTTGTATGAAAATGACAGTTTGTGCGTCCCAATAACAACAGATAGCCTATCTTTGGCCTGTCTGACACTGACATTGGTTACTTCAAGTAATCATTGTCGCGATCCTAGGATTTCGGAGGATAGAAGCAAGATAGCAGAAGCTTCATTTATGTTTTAATACGGAATTTTATTATTAGATAGTTCCAAATAGGAAAGTAATGTCGGACTCGAGCTCTGTTAGTTCGAGTTCTAGTGGTATTTGAAGAAATGGAGATACTGAGCGATTGGTAAACTGAAGACAACAATCATACTGTAAGGAGCGTGTGAATAACATGGAAAAATACAGTGATTATGAATTTATACTCAGATTCAGTTGAGACAAGTCTGTGCAGTAAACGAGTTACTGCTGGAATTATATCTGTTTCTGAAAGGAACCACACAACGGTGAGTTTTTACAAAATATCTAAGGTTATGATATAAGGTTTTTAATTTACCCAACTCATTGCTTTCTATGATAAGTAAATCATTTGGTAAACGTTGGCCTAGTGGTACAGTGGGCCAGCCATGCCACGCTTTCCTGTCCTTACCAACTCTCTTACATACTAATGCATGATTACTGCTGCTACACCTCGTGCCGTTTCTTATTTTGCATGAACAATTTTTATGATGTCGCCCAAAAAAATAACAAACAGTTTGATGCCGTACATTATCCATTGAAAAGTAAAACTGCTAAAAATATTAACTTCTTGTAAATAAGTAAACTGACCTAATACTTATACCTTATCCTTTTTTAGAAACCACGGTACTTCACCGCTACTCCAGCTACTTCTAAAATAGCGCTTTTACGCGTTAGGGACCATGTTGGTCGCTGCAGCGGACTACGAGTATGTAGGGGTGACAAAATCTCCAGCAGCACGTATAGTGCGTGCGTGCGTGTGGACGTGTAGTGGAAGTATAGCCAGATTGTACTCAAAGTAAGTATTCAATCACGACCAATCCACAGGAAGATTTTTATAGAATTGCCGTATTTCCCAGGGAATCGGGCACAATCGATGGTCTGTATCCTCATGCAATCACCAAGTACCTAAGTTCCCACAAAAATGAGTTTTTATTGGTTGTTATTTCCTATTACAACTGATACAATGTACTTACCAAATATTCAACCATTGGTGACGAATTTACGAATAGAAAATCGGTCTTTTCCCTACGCACAACTGAAATTCATCAATCTTGTGGCTCGATGGCCAGGATCATCCCACGATGCCACAATATTTAATAACTCCGAGTTAAGAGGTGCTTTTTTACCCTAGGCATTTATTTTTTACCGCCAAATATAATGTCTATCACCCGCGACAGTCAACTGCTCGACTTGGGCACCTCCCAATGCACGTTTGCACTCCACTCAGCCCGACCTTCGGTTGGTGTCCGCCAGTCGCTGCCACCCTGCGTATATCGTCGGCAAACAAAGTCTTGGGCGTGTAGGTATGTATGTTCCGTAAAAGTTGGATGAAACCTTTGTTTATGGCAAGAAGTTGGCACACAGCACTCAGGCTACCCGATGTAAGTGGAATCTTAGACCCATAGACATTTGAATTTTCAAGACAATATTCTCGAGACTGCAATTCTAAGACCTCAGATGCGTTGCCAACCCTGAGAACTATGATGGAATGCCTCTATGTTAGTAATTTCACCGGTTGTCTGATCCCCAAACCGGAACACAACAATGCGAAACCTGCATAATAAACAGGGGCTACCGATGTGCCTTTACTTTTACTAAATGACGAGTAATCGACCCGCGAGACTTGGTCTGCGTTAGCCATCCTATCCTGTCAGAAGCCTTCATGGGTGTCTGTAACAAACATGAACAATACTTATTATTTATTCAGGCGTATGAAGAGCAGTTATTACCAATTTTTTTTTTGCTCAAAGTGAAAACGGTGTTTTTGGAAATCGCTATTTACTTGGTGTGTGAGCGTGTACCGATGCAAATCATATTTATTAGTTCAATTGCTAAACCCACGATCTCCTAATGAGATGAACTGTAACCGAGCGCACATTAAAACCAATATCGAAATAATAACATAGTAGGTGTAGTGCAAGAGGTCTTAAAAAGTCTTTCAAGTTCGAATCGTATGTATCGTAAATAAAATATACCCAAACCGTAAGCGACTTTTTGTACTGTACCTACTTAGATTCTACTTTTGTAGTTAACCATAATTAAAATAATTCGAACGATGAATTTTACTAACTAGGTACAATTTGTGTTTTACAGATGTTTTTGGAGTATGGAAAAGGCCTTCAAAAAATAAGACTGTATTGCAAACATAGGCTGTAATATTGAGGCAACATCTGCAGGCAAAGGAGTTTGCAAGACGTGGAACCCGAAATTGAAGTATCTGAATCTAATGCCGATCTGATACACTCTTCGGAGCATCAATCAAATCAATATTTTGAACGCCAGTTGTTGATTGACAATTACTTCATAATTCATGAAGTCAAAATGTGTCCAATGTCCATTGAAGCGCTAGTAACTATTGGTGGATGTGGCTGCTGACTTGCTAAACGAAAAAGCGGCATCTCCTACAAAAAATCCGTAGCATGTGCAATCTTATGGGTCTTAATTATTAACGAAAGAGAATCGAATTTAGAAACCACCTTTAGGCTTAGGAAGGCACTGAGCGTTTTAGCTTTTTGTCTCATCCCAATCATTATTTGAATATTTTACCATCAAGAATTGGTGGTTTATATAATTAATAAGAATATGTAATTTATATTTTATATCAACTTATTTTTGTAATTGATAAAATAAATTGTGTTCACTGCATTATGACTAGACATGTTTTATTTTATTTAAGGGACGGATCGACAGGAAAGTGAAATCAAAATCGTAGCTCCATCGGCACCTTCGTTATCAAATTCCATTTTAGGTTTAGGTGTAGGAACGCTATCAGGATGAGTAGATATATTATCAGTAGGAGTATGTACAGCAGTCAGTAGGACACCTGAGACAAGTTTCCGTATTGATAGTACTACAGAGGCTATATTTTAAATTATGTACAAACCCATCTTGCTTCGGAGTCGTGATTATATTAATTACGCCATGACAGCTATTATCTAATTTTCAATAAGGGTTAACATAAAATGATCAATGAAATTACGATAGCGAAGCAAGGTGGTCGAAACCAAAGTAGAATAAAATGTTCGGGTTCATAGGTTTTCTGTTTATGTTGTACAGACCTATAGTTTACGGAACGCTCGGTGGGTTTATCCTCGTCGCACTTGATCGATTTTTAGTCAATCCAAGCCGAACTTTCTCAATCTTAACAATTAGAATCTTAAACTGAATCCAACCTTACACCCAAAAAACCGAGTCTTGCCATTTTGGAGTCCACAGGGAACATACACATATCGATTTTTATATAAGAAAATAGAATTATTCAAATACCGCTAAAACAGTATCGATTATGCAACGTAGGTACCGTTTGCCAACCAATTATTTGGCTACGAAGATTGATAAAGGATAATAATATATTGTGGTGCTAACAACAAGTATTTTGCCTCGTCATAGACATCATCAAATGTCTGTTCGATCATTTCCCGTGTAACACATATCCCTACCAGGCTATCTCCACTGGAGGAGAACACTAAAACTTCAAATGACATAAAAAAACGAATATATTAGAGGTATGAGGCCAATTTATCAAAATCTCGGATTTTTATTATCGAGTATTAAATAATGAAAACTAGTTTTTCGAATATCATTATTTATTTGATAAATATTAACAATCATGAATTTATATTTCTCCGAAATGTATAATTCCGATTTCCATGATCCTAAATATTCGTAATCCAGATCATCATCATCAGCCTACAGCTGCAGCAGTCCACTGCTGAACATAGGCCTCTAACATGGCTCATCAGCTGGCTCGATCCTGGGCCTCCCTCATCCTTCGCTCTCAGCAAACATCCTCACTTCGTCGTCCATCTAGCTGGCGGGCTACCTACACTACTCTTGCCTATCCCATGCGTGGTCTCAACTCCAAAACCAATAAGCCAGATCGGTAATATGAAATTCTAAATCATGCAATAAACAGTAATTTGATTCGAACGTCGCGAGGAGGAGCATTAGGTTGAGTTATGAAATATTTCGAGATTATTGTAGTGTACCCTCCACTGATAATATTAGTATTATTACATACAAGAGGGGCCTTTCTTTTTCACCTATACGATTATTTCAATCCCAGAGATCCTCGAAAGCATATCTTATTCGAATGGGGGCCTTTCAGTCTTGTTCGTAGGTGCTTCGCCTTGCAAAGGGGTAGAGAAAATAAAAAAATTGATCTTTGTTGTTTATCTACTGTCTATTGTACAGTCATCATCTCCTTACCGAGACCTAATAACAGAGTCAGAACAATGAAAAACATTTAATTTCAACAGTTAAAAATATATTAAACATTTTCAATACACAACTAATACTGTAGTTACATCTATACAAAACTAGTCATGTCCTAATACTTATTCTATTACCAATGTTTAATTAAAAAAAAAACCATTTCTGCGCCAAGTAAACACTAGAGATCTTGTGTGTGTTGATCACCGACTTGATAATGCGATGTATAATTTCAATCTATTAGTTTTCTGGCATTAGTGCAGATTTACATACAGGCATACTCTTAAACCTTTTGGCTGCGACTATGTCCGATGATGACGATATTAGCGGACGAAGTTTTTTATCGCTATTCTTGAACAGCGAGTATTATTTTGGATAAGTATGTCCAGTAAAATCCTTGTAGAACACTTGAGATAAATACATACATACATAGAAACATACATAGGGTATCAAAATCATTACCCTTCCTTTGCTTCGCGGTAGTCGGGTAAAAAGTATCTTAATATGTCCAACTCCATATAACGTACGTGCCAATTTTTAAGAAATGTATTATCTCCCTTTGGCCGTGAAAATGGAACAAACAACACACATTTTCGCAATTAGTAATTTAGTTTTGTCCGAGACTTCGTCCACTAGTAGTAATAGAAGAAGTCGTTTACCGCCGTTCCCTCGGGAACTATATAACGTATCCAAAAAAACAATAATCTTGAAATCGGTTTACAAAGTTATAGTTGTCATGAGTAAGTTTTAAGTAAATGGTGACCTCTCCGACCTTTTGCAAGTACATCGCACATTGCATTGCTAAAGGTTGAGGAAATCGCCATTTGTAAAAAAATACTTAGGTATATATTATATTTAAATATGCATCTATTTCCAGTTGTAGTTTCCTTTTTTTCAATGCTGTTAGTTCCTGTTCCTGTTTTATTTCAGGTTTGCAGTTCTCGGTCAAAGCGTTATTTCGTTCTATCATGGACTTTTACATCATCCGATAAAGTTTTCCGCTTCAGTTTTCCTAAAACAGAAAGTTCCATGTATACAATCTCACGATTAACTTTTCATTCTCTTTTGTCTTCTTAATTTCCTTAAGGTAACACACTTTCTTCTTATAAATAGTTAAATCTGTTAAGTAAATTTGCCAAGTGAGCGTAAACATAAACTTATATACAGACAGCCCACGCCGTTGGGCATTTATGTATGCAGAAGTCTTTTATTGTATCCCTCGGAAATTGTACAGTTTTCTCGGATACAATATGTCTTTCCCCAGAATATTATTTATCGCCTTACGTTTATAGTATAATTCGTAGTATCATCGTGTAGTATATCTATCTATATTCAACCTTTACAGGCGTAATGTCACTTTTGTAAAGTTTATTTCACAGGACTTCATTTGTGAAACGATTTGTGCAATAAGGAGTTTACATACTTACATACATATATACTTACATGCATTTATACTTACATACATTATACAGGATTTGGGTAAAGTATGGACGTAGATATTTATACGACGGAAAGAGGATACTGTTAACCTAGTTGTTAGTGATCCAGTTTACGCAGCGAGGTGTCCAGGGCACGAGCCACGGTCCAGCATACGATTACAACATTAGGTATATATTAGCAGGGTTGCGATTACTGGTTACCTTTATCAAGATAAGATATAAAAACAAAAAGATGTGCCAAGTATCAAAAAAGCAGTTAAAACCTCCCATATGCGGGCACAAATGCTGTCAGATTTAAATGTTAAATTAAACGTCGCCAACTCCTCCACGGTTTCTATGTCCTCTCCCGCCTCGACCACAGTATCGCCTCCAAACTGGACACTATAAGCGTCGTAAATCACACCTAAAATATTGGCAACCTGGTCCAGCGCATCGTCTGGTGGGATGAAGTCAGGCTTGCCACCTCCTGTCTGAAAATTAGTCAAAAATAAAAAACCCGCATAATGCATAGTTTAGTAATTAAAAAGCCTTCAAACAATCGTGAACAATATTCTGGAGAGCATAAAATATGCGGCATCCAACAATCCACACAGTAAAGAATTATCTGGAGTAAAAAGTATCCTATATCCTTCCCTGGTAGGTACTTTAGTTATCTCAATACCAAATTTCATCGAAATCGACTCAACAGTTTAGCCGTTTAAGCGTATCAGACAAACAGACGTCAGAAAGACAGACAGAATTTCTTTCACATTTATTAACATTAGTAGTGGTATTCACGACTAAATGACATATAAAAAGCCAGCATTCCTACAGGTAAGAATTCGTTCGAATTTTATCCACTTTTCCCAGAGGCTGGCAAAAGCGAATTTGCATACAGAAACTGTACACGATATACAGCAATTGCAAAGATCTAAAACATGTAAAAAAAACAATATAATACAATTATGGTAATTCGCTTTTAGGTCAACCGTTTACATAAACTGTCTAAATTTCTGATCTGTAAATCATTTTACGTATGCGGAAACGCAGATTGACGGACGGACGGACGGAGATGCAGAAAGATGGAGAGTGTGAACAAAGGGCTCCGTTTTGTCTTTTGGGCACAGAACCTTAAAAAATGTTTACAATCAGTGCACGACACGACGATTCCGTTTTTGGAGAGTGCTTGCTTTCTAGGACCAAGTTACTGATCCAGCGAATACAGAACGCCTGTGCGAGGTTTTGTTTCCCAATACCACCGCGAGCACATGTTACGCCCTTTCTCAATAGAGGTGGACTGTTGAAAATGGAGGCCCGTCGAAAGCTGCACCTGGCCTTGCTTTTGTTTGACGTTATTAGGACTAAACAACCTCCGTATCTGTATGATAAGTTATTGTTTCCACGTTCTCATCAAAGATTGGCCCCTGTTTTAATATATCCTCGTTGTAGGACGGCTGCATTTCGTGGCAGCTTTCGATACGCCGCTACGAAATGCTGGAACAATCTCCCCCCTCCGATAAGAAATGCTTCTTCTTCGTACCAGTTCAAAAATAAATTAAAAACTCATTTACTTAATCAACAACAAAACTGCTTATAGCCGTCTTACAACTACAAGTATAAAAATCACCTACGTGGGTACATAAAATTATATTCATTATATTATATATGTTTGCACTTATTCACGTTACCATTATGTAGATTTCACTCCGTATCTAACTATATTAGTGTCATAGTAATATTATGTTATTGGATATCATATCATATTTACAAACCCCAAAATCCAAATATAGATTTGACGCATACGCACTACACGCGCAAACTAATATTAAAAACTACCCATTTGAATATTGCCGTTAGCTGTCCCGTGTATCACTGTGTTGGATCCACGGAAGATCAGCGTCGAGACACTCCTGAGTGGCTCGACATCATGCTGAGTGGGTTCACTTTTCGCAATCTGTTACATTAAATATAACATAATTAATTAAAACCCTGCATGTCAAGCTAATTTAAGCTATTTTAAGTTTTTCATTTTCTACCGTAATTAGCTTTACAAAATGTTAGTGTTCGGAGCAAGTGGGTTATTGTGAGGAAAACGTTCCGAACTTAAAATATGTTTAATTTAAACAAAATGTAGCTTACATTTTTTATCTAAGTAAGAGAGACGTGTTTTTCGTCCGGATGAAGTTAGCAAGATGGCGGCCGGAACTCCCCACCATCTCACGCGCAGCTGACGTTACTTCGGTATAGTGTTGCCAGTGGCAACATGCTCCCCCCCTTTGTTACAAGTTTGTAACAGTCTGTTCAGTTCGTTATTAGCACCAACGAAGTTTTTTCCATTGTCACAGTAGACAGTATGAGGTTTCCCACGTCTTGAAATGAACCTACGAAGGCACAAAATAAAAGCACTGGTGCTTAGGTCACTAACAACCTCCAAGTGTACAGCTTTAGTAGAGAAGCAAACAAATACGCATAAGTAGCATTTGGAGGTTTTAGCGCCTCGACCTTTCCTATTTAGGATTAGAAATGGACCGGCAAAGTCGGTGCCACAAGTCTCAAACGGTGGAGCAGGAGTTACTCGAGGTTTCGGTAAATTACCCATTAGTGGAGATAAAGCTTTACACTGATACCTTTGACAAGTGACACATTTCCTTACGGTAGCTGTGGCCAATAATATGCCACCTGTGGGCCAAAACTGATCACGAATAGAATTCAATAATAGCTGTGGTCCACAATGTAATAGACGAGAATGCTCTTTTATAAATAACATTTTTGTGAAAGTATGTTTAGGGTGCAATAAGATTGGGTGTTTTTTATCGTATGGACAATGGACCGCATTGACGATACGTCCACCGACTCGCAGAACACCATTATCGTCTAAGAATGGATTCAAGGAGATAATTGACGACCTTCGATTTAAACATTTATTAGTTTCTAGTGAGTTAATGTCCTTTTCGAATGATTCCCTTTGAGATGCCTTAGCTAAAAGTGTAAGTGACTGGTTTAATTCCGGGCAGGTAAGTTCCTTAGTTAGTTTATTATTTTTATTTTTTGAGTTGTTTATAAACCTTAGTACATAAGCGAATACTCTTTGAAGTTTATAGAGCTTTGAATATTTTTCAAACGGAATGACAGAATCAGATCTAGTTTGACCAGTAAAACATCTTTTTATTTCAGGTAAAGGCTCAGGATTGTGTCTATACTGAGGCCACTCATTCTCAGGTTTCCCCAGGAACTCAGGACCGTGCCACCAGAGTTTATTGTTGGGAAGAAGATTTGGTTGAATACCTCTAGAGGCTAAGTCAGCAGGATTAAGATCTGTAGGTACATGATGCCATGCATTTTTGTCAGTTAAGTCCCGAATTTCGTCTATTCGGTTATTAACAAAAGTTTTTAGTGTTTTAGGTTGAGTATGTAACCACCCTAACAAGATAGTTGAATCAGTCCAAAATAAAGAGCGTGAAATAAGGTTCATATTAGATGCCTGTATAAATTTTGCATGTAATCGAGCACCAAGTAAACCTCCTAGTAGTTCTAAACGCGGTATAGTTCCTGACTTTAAGGGAGCCACTTTAGTTTTAGCGCAGTGTAGATTGACTGAAACATTGCCAGAGTCATCAGTAGATTTTAAGTAAATGCATGCAGAGTAAGCATCCTGCGATGCATCTGTGAAACAGTGCACTTCTACTTTATTAGGAGATTTACAAAGAGTGTGTCTCGACACTTGAATTTGTTCAAAATGTTTAGTTTTATTATGAAACTCAAGCCAGGTATTTTTTATTTCGTCTGGAATGGGATCATCCCAGCCCACATCCAGCAACCATAGTTTTTGAAGTATTATTTTATGAAATATAGTACATGCTGATAGAAGACCCAGCGGGTCAAAGATTTTGCAAGAATTTGACAAAATGGAGCGCTTTGTTACATTAGTTATATTATCAGTGTTAACAGAGAACTGCAAAGTGTCAGAGTTAGGAGCCCATTTTAGCCCCAACACAGATGACTCCTTACTGAAGTCCTGAGGTTGAGTAGTAGTGGGAATGCCATGAAAGATATTGGGACAATTAGTACGGAATTTACGCAGTGGAAAGCAACCTTCAGCAAGTTTTTGTATAACACTCTTGACAGTAGTCTTCAAGTCAGATTTTGAGTTAGATCCTGTACTGAGGTCATCAACATAAAAATGGTATTTAATGGTGTTGGCAATGGCCTCATCTTGACACTCCGCTGCTAGTTGAGCCAGACACCTTGTACTTAAGTATGGAGCCGAAGCGGTTCCATAGGTCACAGTGTTAAGCTGTAAGACTTTGAGAGGCTGACTTTCATCATCTCTCCAGAGAATTAGTTGCAGGTGACGCTGAGATTTATCTAGGTGCACCTGTCTGTACATTTTTTCAATATCACCTGTGACCACATAAGCATATATTCGAAATCTAAGTAAAATCGACATCAAGTCATCTTGCACTACAGGCCCCACCATCTGGATGTCATTTAAAGATTTATTCGAAGTAGTCTTACAAGACGCGTCGAAGACTACTCTAAGACGAGTGGTCTCGCTGCTGTCACGAATCACAGCGTGGTGGGGTATGTAGTATCCAAAGCTAGGACGAGTAATTTCAGTTAAGTGCCCTAATGCCTCATATTCTTTTATAAAGGAAGTATATTCATTCTTTGTATTAGATTTAGTTAACTTTCTTTCTAGATTATAGAAACGCGTTTTGGCGATATGAAAAGAGTCGCCTAGAGCATCCTCTGGGTTTTCACGAAGGGGAAGTTTGACACTAAAGCGGCCATCATTTAAGCGGATAGTATTTTTAACAAAATGAGTTTCACAGTACTCCTCATCTTTAGATAGTTTAGGTTTACAAGTAGCATTGGGAATGTCTTCAAGTTCCCAGAATTTGGCAAGTGATTCTCGAATCTCTCTAGAAAAATTGCAACGCGTAGTAGAGCTAGCAGTCTGTCCAGTTGGACCAGAAATGAGCCATCCTAATGTGGATTCTTGCAGAGTTGGTTTATTTTTACCCAATTTAATTTGCCTTGCGCCGACAAGGTCCCAGAAAACATCAGCCCCTAATAAAACATGAATCTCAGAGGGCAGGTAGAAACTAGGGTCTGCTAGCTCTATAGAGATAGGGAGGTCAAAACGCGAGGAGTCAACTTCAATGCTAGGTAATTGACCAGTTATCTCGGGAATTACTAGACAAGACACATTAATTTTAAAAGAATTGACACGTGACCTAACCTCAATATTGCAGATTTTATTAGTGTCCATTGGGCTGTTATTTATACCAGATATAGATATAGGACTTGTATGCGAGCAAACAAGATTTATTTTCTTTTGTGTTTTTTCAGATATGAAGGAAGACTGGCTTCCAACGTCAAGAAGAGCTTTAGCAATCAAAGTTTTACTTGTTTTAGGATTAAACAATTCCACTTCAGCAGTGCAGAGAAGTACCTGACCAGGTATCACTGCTGAGAGAGACACTGGGTAAGAGTGAGTAGTGCTATGACCAGGACCGGTCAGTGTAGTTGGTGCTGCTTCAGCAGACATCACATAAGGCATAGACGCTTGAGGAGGAGCTGCCACTTGAAAGGCTGATACTTGAGGACTTGCATGAGAAGTACCCGCAGGTAAGTTGGCACTACCATATTGCTTGTGTAATAGTAAGTTATGTTTTTTGTTGCAGAATTTGCAAGGAGTATGCTTACAGTTAGTAGAATGATGACCAGGGCGAAGACAATTTTGGCACAAATTGTGCCTCGATACTATATTTAATCTAGCATCTAAAGACATGGATTTAAATTTATCACATTTGTAAAGCAGATGACTTTGTGAGCACACAACACAGTTTTTACTTTCATCGGTAGAGGAGGCCACAAAAGCTTTTACATGTTTATTTTCCTTATAGTGCATTTGTAGGGGTTTTTCAGATTTATTAATATCATTTTTAGTATACTGAACCGTTTCCAAAACGTCAGCACGGCTACGCAAATAATTATAAAATTCTTCAAGAGTCGGAGAAGAATTTAAGTTGCTCCGATGTTCCTCCCATTTGCGACTTGTGGCGCCATCTAGTTTAGACGCCATCATAAAGATAACTAGAGTGTCCCATTGAGACGTAGGTTCATTCAAGCTGTTTAAAGCTCGCAGATTTTTTGAGTAATAGTCAATCATATATCTCAAGGACCGAAAAGATTCCTTGTTAATAGTGTCAAAGTTAAATAGTGCCTTTAAGTGGTTATTAATCAGAATTCTACTGTTATCATAGCGTTCACAAAGAAGCTTCCAAGCCAAACTGTAATTATTTGCGGTAAACTCAAGTGACTTTATAACATTTGCTGCGCCTACCTCAAGCGAGGATCGCAGATAGTGAAATTTGTTTATTTCAGGAATAGAGTTATTTTTGTTGATCAGAGAGTCGAAGGTGTCTCTGAACTCCATCCATTTAATATAGTTACCATCAAAGGATGGCAGTTGTATAGTAGGCAGTTTGATGTTACAATTTAAGTTATTATTGCCAGCAGCTGATGAGGCAGAAGAAGCATTTTCAGGTAAAGCTTCTGTAGCATTTGAGTCAATTAGGCTTTGAGCCACTGATATGTGATTGCAAAAGTTATTTTCTATACACTCATGTTCCTCTATCTGCTCCTCAATATCTGTAGCCAAGATTTCAATTTTATATTTTAATTCATCAAACTGGTTAAATAATTCTTTAAAACGCGACAATTTTAATTCAAGTTCACAAAGTAACTGTTTAGTAAGACTCTTTTTCTCAATTACTTTTTCCAAGTACTTAAAAAAGTTAGTAACTCTTGCTTTTATTGAACTGCGTTGTTGCAAAAGTGCCTTTAATTCTGCCATAATGAGAACTTAATTTAGATAGTTTTCTACACACAGCACAAGTAGTTATTTAGTAAACAACTGAACAGACCGCACAACAAAGTAAATAAAAGATCAAACCGTATAGGCCGTAAGAACTACGACAAATTGGCGCTGGATCAGCTGTCAGGGAATTCGCGCGCAAGGAAGGTTACGAGAGGTCACGCTCAGGCTGCGACGCGACGCGCTGAGTAGTAGGTAAGAACGCAGAGGTCCAAAGAGGCAGGAATCACCGCAACCTGGAATGTGCAATTTGAAATGCTAAGCGATGTGCAAAAGCAGCAGTAAAGAGGTGTAAATGACAAGTTGCATGTTAAGTTAGTCAATAAATATTAGAAGTATAGTTAGATAGAATACGTAAAGTACAACTGAGTACCTTTACGTAACAGTAAGAGAGATTATAATTATAGTGCACCTATTAGTGACAGGTTGCAAGCCTATCGCCTAACAGTAGCACTAGCCGTTATTACCTTAGTCGCCTTTTACGACATCCACGGAAAGACTTGGAATGGTACTATTCTAACCCGGCAACCATACGGGGTTATATTTAGTTATTTTGTTTAAACACAAAACAATTTCTTTTTATAATAGTTTAAGTTATAGACAAAAGTAGATTTACCACAGTAAGTTACGAAGTTAAATGTAGGTTGTCAAAAAGTAGTAAGTAAGAGAGTAGACAACCTAGGGCTTATCAAAACCTAGGACTTCGAACTGTTTAGAGAGTGGTAGATTTTAGTTTATGAGTAGCATAAGTTTATTCTATGCATTAAATTAGGTAGAACGAATCTGACTTCATAAAAGTTAGTACGTGCATACCATGAATGATGCAAGAAAGATAACCTAGACAGGTTGAGAGCACAATGCGGCGTGCATATTTATATAACACTGTTCACACAAGGAAGCAAATATGAACCAAACCTTTTAGCTTAAAGGAAAAAGATACTAAAAATGGGCGTACTTCCCTGCAAGAGACGATATGACAACACACTTTTCGTCACCAGTATTCTTCGGCAGGTTGGTCCCGCGTCCATTCAGCAGGAGATCCAGTCAATTTAGCAAGCGACTCTCAGCGATCGCCATTAAATAGGTTGTGTCCACGCCGCGTGTGTCGAAGCCATCTTCATGCGTCAGTAGTAATCCGAAGAAATCGAATCACGTCGGGGTCACCAAATGTTCGGAGCAAGTGGGTTATTGTGAGGAAAACGTTCCGAACTTAAAATATGTTTAATTTAAACAAAATGTAGCTTACATTTTTTATCTAAGTAAGAGAGACGTGTTTTTCGTCCGGATGAAGTTAGCAAGATGGCGGCCGGAACTCCCCACCATCTCACGCGCAGCTGACGTTACTTCGGTATAGTGTTGCCAGTGGCAACAGTTAGTCTTAAGTAAAAATGTATCATTTTGCAGAAATAAAATAAAATTATTTTCTTCTTCTTCTTCTTCTTCAGTTAGCCTAGTTGGACGTGACCATGCCTACGAAGTCAGCCGACCCGAGTTCGATACCCAGGAATCGGACAAATAAAAGGCAACTTTTGTGTACTGCGCACAAGTTTTTTCCGAAATATGGATGTTATGTATACATTTAAGTACTACCTGTTTCCCGCGACTCCGTCCGCGTAGAAGTCACTATCGCTATTCCCTCAGGAACCATTCAATTTTTCAGGATAAAAGATACCCTACGTCTTTGACTCAAACTAATTCGATACCAAATTTCTTTTAAATCGGTTCAGCTGTTCATCCGTGAAAGCGTCACAAACGGACATATATACATACAGACAGACTGACATACAGATTTACTTTCAAAATTATAATATTACTAGCCGCTTCCCTCGGCTCCGTTCGCATAGAACTCGTTTATCGGTATTCCCTCAGGAACCGTCAAATTTTTCATGATAAAGAGTACCCTATGTCCTTCCCCAGGACTCAAACTATCTTCATTTCATGTCTTTCATCTAAATCGATGGTGCGGTATATCCGTGAAAGCAGAACAAATAGACAGACAGACAGACAGATAAAGGGTTACTTTTACATATTTTATGATATTAGTATTTAGTGGTGGTAGGACCCTGTGCGGGGTCCGTTCCGATCGCTATACTACCATCTTAATTAAGCAACAATGTTCATATTGTTGTTCCGGTGTGGGGATAAGACAACCGGTGAAATTACTAGCATAGACGGACTCCATCTTGGTCCTCAGGATTGGCAACGCATTTAAAGTCTTAGGATTATAGACTTGTGAATTCAAATATCTATGGGTCTCAGATTGCACTTAACATTGCCTGATGTACGTTGTGCCTTCTCCTTATCATAAAAAAAGTATTCTTTATTTCTCTATAGAAGTATGTTTATCGTTGTCTGATATTTTATGTTATGCTACCTATTAGACAAACAATATTTATACGTTTATTCGTTTATCCCTTTCGATGTAATTGCGCCGGTTAAATTATTAAAATTACATACCTTTAGGTTATTATTCATATTCATTTTCTTATTTCTTTTTGGGCCAGTTTTTTTTTTAAGTTTTCCCTTTTAATCCGTAATTGTTCGGCTTTCCTTGGGCTACTGGCTATCACGGCGTTAAATTGCTCCGATAGTAGCCCAAGTTGCTTCTTTCAGCTGATTGTTCACGGCGTTTGTAGCCTTGCTAAACACATAAGATGATAAGAGTCTTCAATGCGGACAGAGTTGCGAGCAACAGTTACAAATAAGAGTCTTCCAACGTGACAGCTGTTTGTATTATCTGCACTAATGGCAAAACCTACTGGACGGCTTGTTACGTGTTACATCATTGAGATCATTTCTTGACCAAGGTTTAGAACACTTAAATATTCTTATGAAAAAAATCGGAGTGGGTACCTCGGTAGAGATAATTTTGTATAATATTAGATATACACAACATGTAATACTTACCGTACTCATTTCAATAAATATTTAAGGTATCTTCTTCACTTCTTGGATATTTATTGAAAATTTCTTATGTTTCTTTATTGACGGAATAAAATTCTTCTGACATTGTCAAAAAAATTATTGTGACATTGTCAATATCAGTTGTAAAGACGTAAATTTATAACAACACGATTTTAATTGCAGCCAAAAATTTTATTGATCTAGTTCGACTTATAAAACATAATTACATTATTTTTCATTGAGATTTAAGCTTAACGTGACATTCCTTCATCGCAATTTAAAACATTTCAACTTGCAGTAATAAAATAAAGGCAAAACTTCTGTTGGCCCTCCCTGAGGGTCTGCGTAAAATGCAACGCAAGGGAGGGCTCGGATAGGCGGCCTATCTACTCTTTGTTGTAGATAGACAGCTCTTATCTGCTTTATTGGGACGCAATCAAAAGATAGATAAGTAGGTACTGGCGACCGGAGATAACCCCTTATCTGTAACTAGAGGTTTGATATTGGGTTCGGCCGTTAGTGCTTTGTTACTTTGACATTATATTTGACGTACTGCAGTAATCTGTCAAAGGCGGTAAAGCGACACTAAAGTGTAAAACTCCATAAGGTGATTTCATTATTTAAAGGATACGTCCAATGCAATGGTTAACCCCCAGGATGGGTTTGTTCCACAGTTTAGCGCATGTTCTTGCCACGATTGCACAGACCATCAACGGAGCACCCATTCCTGGGCCTTTAGTGTAGCACACCACGTCTATGTCGTTGGGGCTCAACCCAGACTGGTCCAAGGCTTCCTGCAGCACTTCGTGAATATTCTGCCGGTGATGCTCAGCCGTTTCTCGTGGCAGAAATCCTAAAAAATTGCTTTTATATTTAAGATAAATAGATTTTTTTTCAATTTATTAATAATAAACATTTTACAATGGGTTAAACAAATTGTCCCTTTAAATCCCACACAGTTGCGAGGTTATATGCACAGTTTTACATTTTATTACGATACTGTAATATTACTTAGAATTATTAGACTTACAGATGACTTTTAAGATTCATAATAGTTATTTATGTGGCTGGTGCATAATGAGAGGCATTAAAGCACGAGTGTGGTTTTATGAAACGAGCCGAAGGCGAGTTTCATAATAAGATCACACGAGTGTTTTAATGCCTAATTATGCGTACAGTCGCATACATAACTTTATCTACATACATATCGTAAATTTTCTACAATATGTACAATCCGGCAAACATTTTCAAGTAACTTTATTTTCTGGTCTACGCACTATTCGAGAGTTCGAAACAAATGAGTGCGGTGCGGTGCAGGTGGGGGGCGGGCGCGCGGGTGCTGCAGGTTTGCTGGATTGTTCTAAGAAGATGTTCGAAATTTGAACGTGATTAAAGTTTCGGCTACCTGCACTTTAATTTAAACATTATGATGCAACCACAGATACATGTTTAGTAATGTATGTCATTTGCTTATCGTTTCTGAACATATTATAGGGAAGTTATACCATGGATGTAGATAAAGTTGATTATAGTTTGTAAATATAGCTGAAAATTAGAAATATTTGTCTAACCTTCACCGGGAGGTGTGATGTAGGTTCTCCGGCAATTAGCAAGTATTTCTCCATCTTTCATTATGCCAATGCCAAGCTTGTTGGCACTGCCTTCAAAACCTATCGCTATTACCATTGCTTTGGTTAAAATCTTACGAGAATAAATAACAAAATAAAAATACTCGTGCGGTGTTTACTATCGACACATAACGTCAAAATACTTGACGTAACCAACCAGTGTTGCTAGTTGAAAAAATATTTTTCAAGATGCGTTCATAGAGTGCCTTTTTTTATTTCATTCCTGTAAACAGAAATAAATTGTAATGTAATTTTTGGTTAGTGTGCATACTTACGTAATCTAAACATACTTTATTTTAATTCCCCTTATCAAATCTGATCACTTTCTCTGTCAGCGTGTACCTTCCTTAAACCTAACATTGGCGAAATCATAATGGCAACACAAACGTTAAAGCCACAAAACAAAATTCTCCTCTAAGGAAACTAACGCGTATAATATTATAAATAAAATTCCATCAGGGGGCTTACAGTATTTTATTCTGGAAAAGACAATTTAAACATAACTGACAATAAATCCGCTTATTCCGCTTTAAACTAAGGCATTGCTATTACATGATACCCTTGGCACTGATTTCATATATACAATAAACAAAACTAAGCTTGCGCTATCTGACTATCGTTGACTTCGTCCACAAAATCAGCGAGCATATCTTCAACCGTCACTCCATCATTATTAAATGCAATTTTCAAAGTCATACTTTCCTCCATCACATCATCATTTTTCTCTGGAGGTTTAATTCCATTGACTTTAGGCTCATTTTCATTTATCTTAATTTCACAATTTACCCCATTTTCGGCCTTTATGTCGTCTTCTAAAGACTTCATGAGTTGCCCGCAAGTAATTTGCACGTCATCTGTATCATTTGTGCTTGGTAAATTTTCATCATCCATTTTCTCTAGTACAGAAACTTGTTCAGTATCCGCCGCAGGGTTACCATACACAACTTCTAAAGAATTGGGACTCTCAACGCCATCTATTGTGTCATTCGAAACATGCAACGGGTTTTGAGTAGCTGCATGATGAATGTTCACAGTTACATTGATTTGATCGATTTCTGTAGTATCTTGTATGTCTGCGGTTACTTCATGTGTTACTGATACTTCTTGAACCTCATTTTCTGAATCAGAATCGCATATTTGTATCGAGTCCCCGGAACTACTGCTGAGACTTATTTTGTCGGAAATATCAACATCTTCAAGTCTTGGTTTTTTATTGGTTGGTTCGTCTAGAACTGGTATTGTTTCCAAATCATTTGTTACTGGAGGCATTCTGTAAACAGATTTAACACGTCAATATCTTAATTTAAAGCTGTAGCTTTTTGTAAAGAAAATGGCGAAACTATTTGATGCGTTGTCTTCTAAAATACTCTAAAAACATTATAAATTTTACTTATTTAAGACAAGACAAGTTCGTTATTTCCTCTGTGTAATGAAAATTAAACATTTATTATATAACTATTGTATGACTGATCTTCGTTACACACTGGACGAAAGTTAACATTAGGAGGCATTATTTCTACTTACTTGTCAGCACCTAACAATGATTCCAAAACCTCCCTGTTCCTTCTTGACACCTTCTTATTACTGTCTATTTCTTTGTCCCTCTGTACTTCTGCAGCGAAGTTAAGGGACAGCGGCGAGCAGTGGAGATGCAACCTTATGTCCAGCAAAGCTTGGGAACAGAATTTTGAAATCTGCAAATCAATAGATGTTATTATAACTATGAGCTAGAAATCCATCCCCTAAGGCGTTAAAGTAGAGGGTTTAAACTAATTCTACACGTACAAAGTCGCAGGCAGTTTCTAATGATTAAGAAGTATATGCTTCATTTAAATTTAACCTCTATCGAATATATTATTTTGAACCTCAAAATGGGGATCTGCAAGAATAACCTAAAACCGAATTTCACTTCATCGAAAGATATTTTCTGCTGAAGCCTATTGTTTTTAGGATATCTTAAAGAATAATTAAGTAGGGTTAGACTCGTGACTAATAAATATGCCAAGTGATACGTTCTATAGAATGAGTGCTGTCAAAGTAAGAGTGAACTATCTAGAACACCTTCACAGCGTGTGGTCGACCTAGAAGCTTCTAGCAGTATCTACTTACTTCTGTATCCCGGCTAGTGAGCAGAGCGCTGTAGACCTGCAGGCAGTACTGCGTGGGCGGCGCCACACCGGGCGCGGCGCTCTTTCTAGAAGCTTCTAGAGCTCGTAGTAGCGCCATACTACGGTCGCTAGAGTAGTTCTCTAGTAGGAAACTCTCGCGGATTAGAAGTTCGTGGAGGACCTGAGATGATAAATGTTAATTAACGACACGCTAGCCTAGTCGGTGGAGACCCCTCTTTCGAAGCTAGCAGTTCTGGGTTCAAATCCCGGTAAGGTCAGATATTTGTGTGATGAGCACGAGTATTTATTCCTGAGTCGGATGTTTTCCATGTATTTAAGTAAGTATATCGTTGTCTAGTACCCATAGTCAAGGATCGGACAAACGCCCGTCATTTTCGAAACATAACCCTGTTCCGTACAGCAGTCTCTGCTGTACGGAACAGGGTTCCTGAGGTATATTGTTAATTAAAAAAAAAAAAAAATATGGATTTATTATACTATAATCTATTCAACGACAATTTTATTATTGATTGCCATTCCGATGTCTGTGTTCGAGAAAAAAACAGTTTCACCAATAATAAAGAATGACCAATTTTTTTCCAAATTTTTACTTATGAATTTAGGACCCATTTATGAGTTGAAAAAGTTCGTTCACAGTCTACGGACGTCATTGGGGCATATCTAATCGTTGACATTGGTATACTGTTCTTCCAATATGCTTGTGGCTCGGCGTTAATTTTCTTCTGAATTTCTTTTACAGTAACATAATCAGGATTTCTATTTAGCTACACTTACTGGATATTTCATGTAAGCGTGTCAATAAATAAATAATATAAAATATAATATCGTAACATCATAAGGAAGTCTCTGCTGTACGGAACAGGGTTATGTTTTGATAATGACGGGCGTTTGTCCCATCCTTGCCCATAGTACAATCCTAGAGCTTAGTTTGGGACTAGGTCAATTTGTGTGAGATTGTGCCGTGATATTTAAATATTGTAAGTCAAGTTTGAATCAGTACCCATTGTGGGTTGACCTTTGGAACTCAGTAAATCTGATGACTAAACATCGGCGACTCGTGGCATTTAGGTGGCATTTGACGTTTCTGACAGACTAGTGATGTAACAATGTTCTTCTGTACAAGTCGAGCAAAAGAAAGCAATTAAAAAAAACATTTTCAATCATTTAATATATTTCATGTTCACATATACGACATTCGTAATAGTTCTAAAAGTTATCCTACGTCTTCTATTTGAGAAAATCCACTTGGTGTAAGAAAATTATCTTTCGATTTCGACTGACGTGATGGGTGAATTCTTCTGTAATGTTGCAACGTATTTTTGTTGGTGTTCTCTTTGATTTCAACTTCTTTATATTGCAATAAGTTTTTAATATTTTTTATTGTAAGATATCCTGGTTTTTTTTATAATACTCGTACTATTTCTAGCTTTTGATTACCTTTTGGACGTAGTATCAGTAACGTTTTCAACTTAGTTTTAGGTACCTATTAATTTGTTATTTTATCGTATCTGAAAAGACACTTGAAAAATGTGTCTCATCACTAGTGCTACCTAATTGCGACGAGTCGGCGATGTTTGATGACAATTCAATATCATGGTGTCAGAGCTGACCTCTGGAGTCGAAAGGCGGTACAGTAACTTCGCTGTTCTAAACGTACGCCTACTAAGTTTTGACTCATAAGTTTAACCTTGAAGCAGAAGATAAAAGTTTGTATTTTTTTATAAGATATTTTTTTGGGAGCATTTAGTTATGTTTTTTTTTATATTAAGCCAAATAACTAGAAATTGATAGTATGATTAGAACTTAGAATACCTAGTTTTAATCATCATGTACCTTGTGGGATGCCGGTTTCAAAAATATCCCGCACACAGTCAAGAATATTTCTGTGCATTCCAAAGCCGCTATTGCTAATTCATCGTTTGATTCAGTAGATCTGTACAAAGAAGAAGCAAATATAAATGTATTTATCTACACACACTGTAAACCCTCCATGATGCGTTCAAAAACCGCAAATTATGACTAGCATAAAGATAAACTTTTTTGTCAAACCAAATTTCTTATCTGTGAAAATGTCATTATCATAGCTCGGACTAATCATCGCAAAATAAAATACGGAAATAGAACAAGATGCAATAGAGTCGTCATATGTGTTCGATTGTTATTATCTAAAGAGGATATTTTCGCAATTAGCATTTGACTTAATTTAATTGCACTTCCGCTATAGTATTGCCACTTGACGTTCCTGCAGCAATTGATGACAGCAAAAATTTGTAAAACTGCGTCGTTATTTCTAAATATTTTAATTATTGTGAAATTAATAACGGTCAAGAAGTGGTATAACTATTTTGAGCTTAATATAATTACTTGACAATTTGAAAAAACATTCTGCTTCAGTTAATGGAATATCAGATGTTGACGGATGCTTACGACCAACTCAACCATCAGAATTAAGAAAAATGTTGATGGAAATACAGTGAAAAACTTAATTTAAACGGTTATATATTATTAAAAATATAATTATGAATATTCTTCATAATACGATTCTATTACATCCTTTCCATTTCCCAGTTGTAATTGTTTTGCGATGATTAGTCCGAGCTATGGTTATTAATACATGTAGCATCCTGACTGTACCTACACAACCTATAAAATTAAAATATTACTTATGTTAGAATTTCTTATAGAAAACAAATTGAATTGTAGGAGCACTGAATATAGTTAACTCACGTTGGTATTTTATTGGTCTCACTGGGCGAGTAAGAGACGAGGGAGCTCTGCTGCAGCATTATTCTGGATTGCCTTTTCTTCTGCTTCTTGGAAAAGTTGCGTGTCTGATTGTTGATCTGTAAGTAACAATCATATTACAAACAGCTCAAATTGAACCTATGCATGTAACGGGAAATTAACGAGGTATTCCTGATAGTCCGTAATAAAACACCACTCTTAGAGACTTATGGCATTGACGACGAGGCGAGCGCGCAGCGGGTTCGCCGCGAGCGCACAGCGAGTTCGGGGGAAACTCGATGCGAGCGCTCCGTGTTTTGGACAGAGCCCTATGATATCACACTCACGATTTGCGAGCAAGTCCAAAGCGAATCGAACTTCATCTTTTGCTGCTGACACGTAACTAATATTCAAGAAAGTGTCAGGGCAATCTTAAGTTCAAAAATCGAGCGTGTTGTAACAGAGAGTACAGCCAGTAGCGTGTACTCACCGACAGCTGTACTGTGTGCAGCACCGGCGTGACGTCACGCGCGAGGTGCTGCAACAGCTCGTCGGTCCAGGCGCGCGCGCGGCCCGGCGCGCCGCGGTGCGTGCGGAGAGTGCTCAGCCACAGACCGAGCGTGTTGTAGGCGGAGACTCGGACTTTACTGCAACAATTACTCTCTATTTAACTTACTTGTGCTGTTGAATGTATGAAACTAGATGCAATTTCACCGAGAAACAAAACAATTGGTTTCAATTTATTTAAGGTTATAAAAAAATATTTGTTGTCAACCCTATTGGAACAAAGTGAAGTATCTCGCCTCATATGAGGTCAATTGAGACAAAATAAACGACTTTTTAAATCCTAGAGCTTTTTCTGTGACAATAAAAAAAGTTTTTTTCAAAAAAATGTGTTTACGTTTTGGAAATTCCTGGTAATTTCTATAGTTGCTTAAAAATTTGCCCATATTAACTCGTGTTTTTTTTTGACATATTTATTTATCAACTCAATACCTACAAATAAAAAAAATACGTGTATAATGTAAACACGACATTTTTGATAAGCGGTCAAAGATATTATGTCGTTAAGCAGGTGTTGCTTGTTGGTTTCTTTTTGTGGTCGGCGTATTTTTTCGATTTTTATTTTCTTTGTTTGACACAGAAAATGCTCAATGATTAAAAAACCTATTATTTTATCTCAATAGACCTCATATGAGGCGCGATATTTCACTTTGTTCCGACAGGGTTGAAAGCAATCAATTAGGGTTCCGTAGTCAAACTAGGAACCCTTATAGTTTCGCCATGTCCGTTCGTCCGTCCGTCCGCAGCCTAGTGCAAAGACTGTTAGTACTAGAAAGCTGCAATTTGGCATGAATATGCATATTAGTCACGCCAACAAAGTGGTACAATAAAAACCCAAAAATATTTTTTTTAGTGTACCTCCCCTACACGTAAAGTGGGGGTATATTGTTATTTTCTAGTCTACCCTATAGTGTGGGGTGTCGTTGGGTAGGTCTTTCAAGAAAGTCTTTCCTTGTCTTTGGGTTTGTGAAAACAGTTTTTTAATTAAGCAATCCGTTTATGAAATATTAAGCTTTAAAGAGCTAATTTTTGTTAGACTCAAGTGCCGCCCCCCGCAGCCCCCTACAGCCAAAACTACAAATACTAAAAATCTGAAAAAAACTTTAATGAAAGTGTCATCCCTATCCCTATTCGTTTTGTGCACTTTATCCAGGGACAGTCTCAGGATCAGCTCTCCATGAAGAAACGATATTTTTTCATAAAGGGATTTTTAACCGGCTTAAAAAACAAAAAGGTTCTCAATTCGTCGGAATGCTAAAGAAGATTGTTGTACTGAATTAATTGTTGTTCAATGTAATTTCAATGGCTTTCAAAAGTGACTCGAGTCCAGTCAGTGCCAGATACTGGTTGTTTATAGATGCGATAAG
Source organism: Acleris holmiana (assembly GCA_949316455.1). Taxonomy (NCBI): domain Eukaryota; kingdom Metazoa; phylum Arthropoda; class Insecta; order Lepidoptera; family Tortricidae; genus Acleris; species Acleris holmiana. The sequence goes on from OX438772.1 coordinate 3,566,552, forward strand.
GTTTGCGCATTATTAAAAGGTAAGTATTCAAATTTGGCTTAGTTATGATAATGATGATTAAAATTTGATTTTTATCGATGTCGATAATCTCAGTCGATATTTGATGAACTACTAGCACTGTAACATTGTTGCCCCTGTCAATCCGGTGTTTGTTTATAATATTAATATGAAGTAGGATTGAAGCAATACTTACATTGATTCCTCATCCGGATTATCACTGCTCCATCTAAGTGTTTGCATTACGCATTTGAACATGAGCGGCGACAATGGAATCAGATTGGGACCTAAGCTGCAAAATATAAAAAAAATTAACACATGAGGCCTGTTTCACGGAGCTACAAGTTACAAAATACAAGCGGAAGTCCTTTTTTTTTAATTTTTAAGTTAAGGAGAAGGCACACGAGCACTCAGGCCACCTGATGGTAAGCGGAATCTGAGACCCATAGACATTTGAATTGTCAAGACTATAATCCTAAGACCTCAAATGCGTTGCCAACCCTGAGGACGAAGATGGGATGCCTCTATGCTAGTAATTTCACCGGGTGTCTTATCCCCACACCGGAACCCAACAATGCGAACGCTTGGCGGGTGGTTAATGGATAAGATGTTGGTAGCGATCCGGACAAAGGGTCCTACCACCACTAAACTCCTTTTTTTCTTTTCCTTCTAAATCCTTTTACTAGAAAGAGAGTTCCGCTTGTAATTTGTAACTTGTAGCTTCATGAACCGGGCCACTGGATACTTTATGCGAGGAAGTATAAGTCGTATTGTCAAATTAAATGTTAAAGTCATAGCGTTCGATGAAATGATACATTCGATGAAATGATATACACCCAACGATAACATGTCTAAAGCAACATGGTTTTGCCGATCAAAAGTAAAACTTACCATGCCACGAGTGCGTCGAGAGTCCTGAGGGCCTGCTGCTTGACGCCGGCGACGCCGGGGGCGCCGGCCGCGCCCGCGCTGGCGCCGAGCGCTCGGATCACCGCGTCCATTATCAGCTGGGGTCGGACGGGCTTGGCCACTGGATATATCTCGCTGGGGACCAAATAGAGGCATGCTATACATAGGTAGGCGATAGGCAGAGCTACAGAAATACCAACAACTCTAAAAAGACTTGTTGATAATTCTGTAACCACATTTTGCACAATCAGGCTAAGATGTTTACTAGTGTATTAGTGACAAGTTGCAAGCGCATCGCCTAACAGTACTACAAACCCCTATTCCCTTAGTCGCCTCTTACGACATCCACGAGAAGGCATGGAGTGGCACTATTCTAACCAGGCAACCATTGCTAACCACAACAATAGGTACTTAACCACACGGAAAGGTACTTATATAAGAACAGTAATATCAAAATCCCGCTATCATTACATGACAGTTTTGTTGTGTGTGTGACCTCAACTCTTGTGGAACTACCTATACCAACTAATAGTAAGAAATACTTGTATATTTTTTTTATGTTAAGGAGGAGGCACACGAGCACTCAGGCCACCTAAGGCTCAGGTAAGTGGAATCTGAGCCCCATAGACATTTGAATTCTCAAGACTATAATCCTAGACCCAAACGCGTTGCCAATGCTGAGGACTAAGATGCGATGCCTCTATGCTAGTAATTTCACCGGGTGTCTTATGCCCACACCGGAACACAACAATGCGAACACTGTTGCTTGGCGGGTGGTTAATGGATAAGATGGTGGTAGCGATCCGGACGGACCCTGCACAGGGTCCTACCACCACATAAAGGCCTCCTCCAGCTTTCTTTCTCTGTTCAAGTCTGTTGCGCACTATTTTAGGCTTAAGAATGCTGGGTATTTCCCTGAGGTCGTCTGACCATCTCCTGTGACGTCTACCTCTTTTCTGCTTGATATTTATTTATTAATATAATAATCCATGTACTCTTTTAGGTAATTAAAGGCTATGCAATAAAAAATTGTTTATTCCGTATTTGTTTACCACTTGAAATTAATGAATATTATTTGGTAAAAACAGTTAAGTACCATACAGGACGTTTAAAAAAAAAATTACATACTTAAGGGCTATAACTAAAACAAAACTTACCCATTTTAGTTTGTAAGACTAACTTTCGTGACACAAAGGACGCGATCGTGATTTTTGTTTTCATTAAACCTTTAACAATGTACAATTTTTGAAAACAACTCATATTATATACAAATAGTTAGGATTTTTAAAAAAGAAAATATAAGAAAAAAGCGGACCAAACAGTTGGCTAATGATTGATAGGTTCTGATTGTTTATTATTTTCACAGATCAGCCTTATCCCCGATTTACATTAGTCAAGGACAGTGGAAGTTTAATGGGTTCCATGTATAGTCAACACATGCACGTTTGGTGTAATAAATCCTTAACATATAATGAAAAGCCTTATTAAGACAGCCAGTATTATCACAGTTTACTTACACAAGCATGGCCTGAATAAAGATGAACACATTCCTGAGCCGTGTGCAGAGCAGGGCTTCCCTATTTAGAATGTTGGCCTGCCCGGTCACAACGCTGATGCCACTTAATGCTGATTGCAGCAGAGATGTTGAAGATTGTGTCTGCAACATTGATAAACTTACATACATACATAACATTACACCTTCATTCCCAGAGTGGGATAGGGAGAGCTAAATACCAACAACTCATCACCTAACAGTGCTACAAGCCCTTATTCCCTTAGTTGCCTCTTATGACATCCACGGGAAGACATGGAGTGGCACTATTCTAACCCGCAACCACACAGGAGACATGATAACAAAATCAAAAATAAACTTGTAGTTCGTAACCATTGACAAAATAATACCATGTCGGAGTGATCTTATAAGGAATAAAGAACAACTAAAATAAAAAATCGAAATTTAAAAAAGTTTAATTAATTAATAAAAAAAAACCCTCTCTGATAGTATAATTCCCTGTAATTTACAATTTCGATATGGTGCGAAATTATGGAGTTATTCAATATCGCATCTTGATTGTTTTTGTTTTAACGTGGTTTTTCACTATTACTGATAAATAAAAGCACAGAATAGTAGTATAGTAATATATAAAATACCTCATGTTCCTCAGCATTCCTGTAAATGTTGGCCGCATTGGGGAATATTTCAGAGATGAGAGAGTGTACCGCATTGCTGAGAGCATTCATCTGGTCCCTCCAGCATACTTTAGGGGTTGCAGCTTTCTCTTGGCCAGGCCTCACCTTTTGTATTAAATGTTAAAGTTAAAGTTTGCAAAATCTATTACAACAAATACATAGGTCTGTCACAAAAAAATATGAAAGCAGTTAAACTTGTAGTTTCAAAATATTCTACAGGAGTTACATTTTTCATGAAGCCAAAACCAAGCTTGTATATTTTTTTAAATACGTAATTAAATAATTTATTTAAATTTATTATGTAAATCTTGGTTATTACCTGCTGTAACGCATGTGCACATTTAGCAGCTTCAACAACTGTGTTGTAACAGTTGGAGTCTAAAAAAAATGATAAATGTTTTTCTATTGCAGTCCGTTGAGAGCCACAGAGCTTTGGAAACCTTAAAAAAATATTTTTTTATAATTTATTGCACATTATTGCACTAAACACAACTTTTAATCGTGCATTTAATTTTAAATAATTGTTACCGGTTTATAACATTTTCTAGGGCTCGTAGCCATCGGATGCAATCACCGTCATTGTGTTTCGATAAATTCGTGAAAAACACAGCCAATTTCTCCTTAGCGCCGTCCACATCGTGTAGATCAAGATCCCGAACTTTATTCAAAATTTGACCTGTAAAATCGCGTAAGTTTACTTAACATATAGTGTGTTCTATTGCGATTTTTAGTGATTCCTTTTAATCTAAAGATACTTACTCATTTCTACGTATTTTGGGATGTTACGACAAGTCTAAGAATATTTTGACTTAGTTTCCCAACATTTAAAAATAAGATAAACACATTTATTTTTTAGGTTAGTTGTCAATTGCCCTCTGTGAGGCTCTGTGATGTGATGGCTGATTGATCGTAAACTTCGTAGAATAGACACTCTAAATAGACAGAGTCAGAGGATGAGATAGTACCAAGAAGCTTATAATGACACTGGAGATTGCACGGCGAACAACGTTTTGAAGCGAAGAAAAGTGACCGTGATCGACGTCCCTCATGTTTTTTGTCTCTTTCTTTAGCGTGATCTTGAGTTTTTGAGAAAGAAACAAAAAACATAAGCAACGTCATTCAAGGTCACAGTTTTTGCTTCAAAACATTGTTCGCCGTGCAATCTCCAGTGTCATTATAAGCTCAAATAACAAATGCTTGGTTAGTATAAAACTGAAAATGCATGCATGTTAAATCAGTGTTCCGAATATCTTGTCACGTAACATTAGGTATGTCTGAGCTACTGTTTTAAAAGTCGTAACAGAAAAGTTACGTTACAAAGCAAAGAGTGACAAAACACCTAAAAACGCATGAAAAAGTATAAAATATAAACAGTTAGAGTTTGAGCGTGCTTGTGCGTGTGGTGTTGTCGCTGTCAGTAGGTCTGTGTTCGCTGATTTTCCTATTGTTTGTTCATATTGCAAATTTTATCATTATAATTATTTTCCTCATCACGTCACGTTCTCTGCTGTAATTGGATTAAGAGCTAACTTGTGTTATAATTTTAAGTGTCATGGCTACTTTGGAAGATAAAATATTGGGTGAGAAACTGCACAATTATTGCAGTAGCAGTGAAGATGAGGGGTCTGGTGACGAGGACAGCAGAAGCGGTGATGAAGAAGGTAATCCGCCTAAAGCAGAGGCAGCACCTGCGGAGTTGCCACCAATTAACAGTTGGTCGGGTTCCGCAAGCAACACGGGACCTAAAGGGGTTCTCGAAGACTGGCGACGTTTCAAACAGCTAGAAGCAGAAAATCGTAGAGCGTTGGAGAAAGAGCGCGTTGCACTGGCAAAGAAACTGACATTAACAGTGAAGGCAGAACGCGAAGAGAAAGAGGACAAAGATCAGGAGGCATTGGAAGACGAACTGAACGAGCTTCTCGATGAGGATTTCTTGATGAAGTACCAGAAGCAGCGTATGCAAGAACTTATGACGCAAATGAAGAAAACGCCCAAATTTGGTAAAGTTGTAACTCTCAAAACTGGAGAAGAATTTTTAAATGCCATTGACAAGGAAGACCCAAAAGTAGCTGTAATCATCCACATCTATAACAACAATTCTATTGCGTGTGGTACTATGGACGGATGCTTAAAAATCTTGGCTGGTGATTATCCTGAGATTAAATTTTGCCGCATTGCAGTGGATATAACTGGGCTAAGTCGGCATTTCCATATTGATGGTGTGCCAGCTTTACTGGTGTATAAGAATGGGCAAGTCATCGGGAATTTCGTCCAACTGGTAACAGAGCTGGGTAATGATTTCTATGCCACAGATGTGGAGCGTTTTCTTATAGAATACGGAATGCTTCCAGAGAAGTAGAATAATTATCCGATGAATCTTTATTTGGTCTGTGTGATGTGGCTTTGTTACGTGTGTAAGATTAGTTTAGTGATAAGTTTATGTGAAACCTTATTGACATGTATTTATGAAGATTGATGCTTTAATGTTCAATACCAGTGAATCAATTCTGTGATGACATTAATTTATTCCTGTTTTTACTTGCTGTGTAAATTGTGTCTAGCCATCTATGCCTTACTAAGTGTGTATAAATGTGAAAATGGTGATAAATAACATGTTTATGGATGATGTGTGCCTTTTTCTTTTAATATTTTACAAGAAATATTTGTGACATGCACTTAAATTTCTTATTTCTTTATTTCAACATTAGGATATTTGAAATTGTTTCACTTTAAATAAGTGGTGAGTTTTTGCCTAAATTGATTTATGGTATACTAACCAAAAAATAGAAATGTATAGTGAAACTGAATTTAATTGTTTTGGTTTGTTTATCTTATTGATCTTCAGAAATAAAGCCACTAAACCATTATTAGTTTCATGGTGTTGCATAATTACAGCATTGTTTTTGTAAATGTTTGTCTTTTTTATATCTCTTAAATGAAGTATTACTAATTTATTACATCACTACACCTCTATTGTACTTAGCAAGTATTTTGCAATTATATTTAAATAATTCTAATTAAGTTTTCCTGTTTTACTTGTACACAAAATCATGTTTTGGTAAGCTTTTATTTTGTGGTGATTTACAAACTAATTCAAAGATTTTACACTTGTAAAATAGTTTAGACTGTAAATTCAAGACTTCAGTACCTTACCTAGGAAATTGTGTTCATAATATAATGCAATAAATAAATTCTGTTAGATGCTAATGTACTGTACTTTAGATATTATAGATAGTGTAAGGGTAAAATAAAAAAAATACCAAAATCATTGTCATTTTAAATTTAATTTACAAATAATACTATGAATAAAACAAACTTTATATTCATAGGGAAAAAACCCAATCTTATTTTATCCTCAGGGTTGGCAACACATTTGCTGTCTTAAGATTGTATTGTATTGTCATCAAGTGGCCTGTCTGCTTAGGCGCCGTCTCCATGCCATTAAAAAAATGATGTCATGCAAATTGACCTAGTCCCAAACTAAGCTCTAGGCTTCTATGGGTACTAGACAACGATAAACTTACTTATATAGAGAATATATACTTAAATACATAAAAAAGACTCGGGAACAAATACTCTTGCTCAACACAAATTTGCCCTTACCGGGATTTGAACCCAGGACCCCTAGCTTCGAAGGCAGGGTCACTACCAACTAGGCTAGCATGTCGTCAAATGAGGTGATAATTCCTAATCAGTTCACAATCGCTAGATGCCAGTCTTTCTATCTATAGATATAAAACTTGTGACTGCCAGACAATGCCCCTGAACCTTGGGGGAATATTCCTTGGGTACCTTAGGGGTATGATAATCACCCCTAACAAAAAGAAAAAACCGGGCAAGAGCATGTCGGACCATGCTCAGTGTAGGGTTCCGAAGCCGTTAAGTACTACAAACATGAAAATTAACAAGTAATAACTAATTTTCTATTTAAAGTCAATTGGTGCAGTCTTAGATGAATTCAGTAGGTAAAGCCTGACAAGATTCTATTTGGCCCTATTTCAATACAAATTTATATGGAAATAGGGCCAAATAGAATCTTGTCAGGCTTTATAAACACTTAAATCGCCTGTATCTCAAGAACCAATGATGTCTACTTAGTCGTGATAGTTTTCCTTTAAAATTGGTTATATGCTCTTTCATTTAAGTTTTTTTTCAGAAGTTTAGTATTTGTAGTTTTGGCTGTAGGTTACACACTTGAGTCTAATAAAATTAGCGCTTTAAAGCTTAATATTTCATAAACGGATTACTTAATCGAAAAACTGTTTTCACAAACCCATAATATTTTTGAAAGACCTACCCAACGATACCCCACACTATAGAGTAGACAAGAAAAAAAAATGCATCCCCACTTTAAATGTAGGGGAGGTACCCGAAACAAAAATATTTTTTACTTTTTATTGTACCACTTTGTTAACATAACTAATATGCATATTCATGCCAAATTGCAGCTTTCTAGTACTAATAGTCTTTGCGCTACGCTGCGGACGGACGGATGGACGGACGTGGTACTACGGAACCCTAAAAAGGAAATTATAACCATCACAGGTTTCCTTTAGTAACCAATATTTTAGATGGCAACAATTCCCTACAGTAGTTTTTGTAATAGGTGTATGGGATTGCCAAGTATTTACTCAAACCATTTATTTAACGGACTACCAGGAAACGAATTCAATCAAAGCATGTGTAGGTAGTTGTCCATAAGGAATTGTGAAACAGTCATCTACATTCAATAAAGTTACAGAAACCCTAAAAAGGAGTAGGAGCATCATTGAAATCACCAAATTATTTCGCCAATTTATTCGGACATAATATTTTAAACATTAGTTACAGATCTTAAATTACTTTTGTTCTTACTTTTATGACTCCATATTGTCGTCTTACTTACTCAAAATCGTATCTGCAGTGGTTTTTTACTGTTGGTAAACTTATTGCTTCTTAGTACTAATGAAAGAAAAACAAATTACCAACAGCAAAATAAAAGATGCAGATACGGGTTTAAGTAAGTAAGACGACCATAATATCACTACATAGTATAAAACAAAGTCGCTCCCCGCTGTCTGTCCCTATGTATGCTTAGATCTTGAAAACTACGCAACGGATTTCAATGCGGTTTTTTTTAATACATAGAGTGATTCAAGAGGAAGGTTTATATATATATAATACTTTAACCCGGAGCGAAGCGAGGGCGGGTCGCTAGTATATTATAATCCAGGAGTAAACACTAAGATAACACTAACTTGCGGCGTAGGTACGTCACGAAATTAATGTATTTAAAACTTATCCTTAACAATTATCAAACATTAAGCTTTGAAACTATTATCTTTCCGTTAAATTTCTCATACTAATACAACATTAATACCGAGACTAATCTCTGATAGTTAAGAAGAATGCGTCATCAACCATCGATTTATATAAAGGTAACACTGGAAAGTTCATGAGGGTTTAAATTTTTATACAGTATATGAATAATTAATCCGAATTTAGTTGTTAGTACTGCAGTAGCGCGTAACATATCCAGTGGCACGTAAAATTTCGACTTAAATTTAAGAGGCAGTTTCTTTTAAATCTAGTATTTTCTGGCTTTAGTACACATACGTAACTATGTATGCCTCTAGCATTATTATAGAACCTTGTGTTACGCAGAAGTATGTTTTTAACCCTTTTCCAGACAGTGGCTCTATATTGACCACATAGGTTTAGTTACAATTTCAACCTTAGTACCTTAATTTAGGGTTCAAATCAGCTTGAATATACGCGAAAATTTACTTGCTCGGTAGTTAGTTTCCAACATGTAAATAACTTGGATATGTATTACATTCTATGTTATACCAATTAGATTGGTGCGGCTTGGAAAAGGGGGAACATGTTCGGCGTCCGCGCGCCTTTTGTAACGAAACTTTCCATGTTGCGCCACATTTTTACTGTAGAAAAAAAGCGCGAATTTATCTTATAAATGGTTAGGGACATGGGCACATTGTTATTATTTCTAGAACCTACTCTTTTAAAAAATATAGTAAGGGCCTGTTTCACAATCGACAAGTAAATTCATCTGTCAAATAGAGATAGCCCCTTTGTCTATTTTCAAGTGTATGAAGGGGAAAGGGCTAAATTTACTTGACAGTTTGTTTTACTTTACGATTGTGAAACAGGCGGTGAAAGTCTTTTAGGGCTTATAACATGTTTTCACAAAAACAGTTTTTTTTTTAATATAGTAAAAACGGTTGCGCGATATTGCAGTGTAAACAACTATTCGCCTTCTAAAGGCATTGCCCTAGCAGGGAATCCTCAAGGCACTAGCAAAGTTCAACAACCTCATCGCTCATCTCCGTGCGCCTGCGCTTTGGGGGTTTCGCAGCTGGCTCGCCATCATCATCCTCCTCTATTATCTCCATATCGCTGTCACTGTCTTCCCTGGGCCTCGACGGGCCAGGTTTAGGCTCTGAACCGTTGGAGCCATTCGCTTTTTCTTCCTTCGGCGCTGGCATCGGGCCATCTGCGTCAGTGACCAAACGCCAAGCTTTCTCGTCGTCTTCTTGCTGTAATCTGACTCTGACCTCATAGTTTTGGAGGAAGTCGTCGACGAGCAGAGCGCACCCGTCGTTCAGGCCGATTTCCTCGAGCGTCTTCTCGTTGTTGTGGTCGGTCTCGCCGGGCTCCGAGGAGAGAACGACCAGGCCCTTGCCTTCGACGGTGGCGTCGGGCGCTTGCATGTTCAGGCCTTCCTTGAACGCTGCGTTGAGATCTTTCAGAGTCAGCGCCTTTAGGTTGCAAGCGAGGGCAACTTCGGGTTTCGGAGCGCAGACGTAGCATTTTGGATTGGGAGGCGTTAATGCTGCAACAAAACAAACAATGTAAAATACATTTGCGTAACTGGACAAAAAATATGCACTCTATTTATAACAGTGCTTATGTTTTGAAACAGAAGGTGTCATATCTTATTATTATTATTGCACGGTGCACTTTCAAGACCAAGCTCAATCAATGTCAATGGGAGTATGCCGTATATTGACATCATGATCAAACACCGGATTGACGGGGGCAAAAATGTACCAGTGCTAGTGATTCATCGACTAAGTTTATCGACATCGATAAAAAGTAATTATTAATCATCGTTATCATAACTAATGGCGAAGTTTGAATACCTTTTAACTTTGTGCACTCTTTTATTTACACTTATCGCAACCTTTAACAAACGGTATCTGACATTGACTGTGGACTCGAGTATTTTTGACAACCTTTGAAATTACTTTGAATAACACCAGTACACCAACATTCTTTAGCATTCCGACGAATTGAGAACCTCTTTGTTTTTTAAGTCTGGTAAAAATGCCTCGCAAGAAAAAGATGATTTATCTTCATAGAAAGCTGATCATTCAGATATAGAAGTAAAGGTACGACTTACTTTTGCAAGAAATATAAAATCCATATTATTATGTCACGGCAAAAGTTGTCGATAAACTTAGTTTAATCGATATTGTATGAATCACTAGCACAGGGCCTCTATTCAGGTGCGTTAAAACGATGCGTGTTTGACACGTTTAAGAATCGTTTATGTCAGTCGCCATTATTGTAAATGACATAAGAGTTATCAAAACGTTGACAATACGGAAACAGGTCAAAAACGATATTGTTATAACGCAGTTGAATAGAGGCCCTGGTACATTTTTGCCCCGGTCAATCCGGTGTTTGATCATGATATACATAAGAGTCGGTAGCCGGGTTCATTTACGCAGCCGCTCCGTTAGCCGGGTTCTTTAGGCTAGGGTTGTGCTAACCAATAAGGTTGTTAATAACAGTTAATGGAGAACCAATTTACCTTGAATTACATCATGTATATTTTGCATCTCTGTCTCGAGGAAGGAAGAATTAATAAATTACCGAATACCTTACTATATCCCACTAATATTACATCTCTACGGGCCAGGGTTGTGTGGGTATCAGACTTAAAAAAATATGTTTTATTTACGTACTAATATTATTACTAGTCCTACTAACATTATAAACGCGAAAGTTTGTAAGTATGGATGGATGTTTGTTAATCTTTCACGCAAAAACTACTAGACGGATTTAGGTGAAATTTGGAATGAAAACAGCTTATGGGTAAGGACCAAATAGTTAAGCGTAGTTAACCATACAAACAACAAAAGTGGAAAAGTTCCGTTGTGACACGAAAATTATCCATTGTATGGCTAGTTTTCGTGTCACAACGGAAAAGTTTCATAGAAAATGTAATTAAGTGAGTTAGCGTGGCCAACTTTTTGGTCCTTACCTTTATACCTTGGATTAACACATAGGCTACCTTTCATATCGCTATTCCTTCGGGAATTGACTTATACTTAGTCGCGGGCGGAAGCTAGTATTTAAATAAATAAATATCACAGAACAATGTCACCAAAATTGACCTAGTCCCAATATAAACATACTTACATATAGAGAAATGTATACTTAAATACATAGAAAACATCCAAGACTCATGAATAAATACTTGTGCTCATCACACAAATATCTGGCCTTACCGGGATTTGATCCCAGTACAGCTAGCTACGAAGGCAGTGTCGCTACCAACTAAGCCAGCGTGTCGTCTTAACACGTATTATACGTACGTATATTTACTACTATTGTACGTAAATAATACATATTTTTAAGTCTGATACCCACCACCCTGGCCCGATAATAGAACCCGGCAGCCAAGTCTTTGGTATATATGCTTAAGTAATCTATAGCTAGTATAGTACGAACTCGGTTCCCGTGTCCTCGGCATGTCAGAAATATCATAGAAAACCCGGGAGCCGAATTCTTGGTCGTGAAAGTGTGTGTATTCAAACGACTAAGTGCTAGTTGTTTAAGTGAACAAAATCAGTCTAAATACGTCCCACTTCCGCTGCTAGGTATAATCTACATCTACAGTCTTGACGACACGTTGGCCTAGTTGGGAGTGACCCTGCCTCCGAAGCCAGCGGTCCTGGGTTCAAATCCCGGTAAGGGCAAATATTTGTGTGATGAGCGGGAATACTTGTATTTAATTATGTATTTCTCTATACAAGTATGTTTATCGTTGTCTAGTACCCATAGTACAAGCCTAGAGCTTAGTTTGGGACTAGGTCAATTTGTGTGAGATTGTCCCCTGATATTTTGTTTTATTTATTTATTTACATTTCTACACTAAAGTGGAAAGATTTTTATGTTTGTAACGAATAAACCAAAAAAAATGAACGGATTGATTTAACCCTTTATTTGACGAAAATAAAAAAGGTAGTGTCTCAAGCCTCTTTAGATTTTAAGAAATAAAAAAAAATAAGAAAAATATATAAAAAGTTCATGATATACAACGTGTTACAAAATAATCCGTAAAAAATAAATTAAATAAGTAGTGTCAACCCTTAGTAAATAACGCCAGTTCAGTATCTTAGGTATACAGTATACTAGGGTTGACACTACTTTCGTAATTTCTTTTTTACGGATTATTTTGTAACACGTTGTATATCGACAAATAATTTAAAAAAATTGGGTCGAGTTAAAAATTCTTTCACCAATAGAATGCTACATTAACCCGTATTATTTATCTTTGTGGATGGAGTCGAGGCAACAGGGCAGTCTAGTGCTCAAAAAGCAAACGAAAATCACATCGAAAGCAAAATCCCCGATGTTCATCTCCGCCTCTATAACATTATGCTTCATTAGCCAGTTATGATTATGACACAACATTGAATGCCCATTGTAATTAGTTTTCTAACACATTGCGTACAGCGTACATCATAATAGCAGCCATAACACAATAAATTACTCATTCCAAGTTGACCATGCATGACTAATTGTGGTTAACGGTTCATTATTTCTTTTTCTCGCCATCAATATTGCGCAGTAACAGAGCCATACATAACAGAATCATAGGATTACAACGTATATTGTGGCGTTTCGAGGTTTACAAATAATTATTAATGGAAGAACTTTTTTTTTAAACAGCGAAGTTTCATCTATGCCATCTCAATAACCTCGTAAGGCCCAACGGCCTAAATTTAGGACATTTGTCAAAGTGACTTTAGACTTTAGTTGGCTTACACTAGGTTCTTTTTTGAACTGGTAAAATTTAACACGGGCCTCAGGAGGAGAGGATAAAGTAGTTTGTAAATGATACATAATTAGGGTTCTTACAACACGAGTCGTGTTTCAAGACCTAATATGTACAGTTGCGTCTGAAAGGGTTTCAACCCTTTCAGACCCGGCCAACATGATTGTGCGGGTTGTTAATATTTGAAAATGGATTTTATTCAGTGATCAAAAACAAATGAAAGTAATCTATAAATTAGATGAATATGTCCTATAATCAGTTAAACACGAAAATGTATCAAGCTGATATTAGACGATTCATTCAAAATGATTCAAGTTCAATGAAAGGCAGTGAATGATGATTGATGACCAATGAACGACTTTTTGTGTTTAGACATAAATGTTAGAGTGAATGTAAAGTGAGCAAGATCTTCACAAATTCACTTACTTTTTTTACTTTTAATTTTATTTGTTTGTATGGATACAGCACAATTTTAGCACAAGTCAGATGGGAACATTTACGAGATTTGATGTACTACTTCGGTAATTGCATATTCCATTCGCGCGCTTGTTGCGATCTTTGTAAATCGCCAATCGGTGATTCCAGAGGCATTCATAGCGCTTAAAATATTATCATGTGCTCATCACGCCATTTAAAAACCATGTTATTTAAGTAAACACAAACTAAAGCAGTATCATAATAAACAAAAACACGTGTTCTGACAACCTGGCGCTACACTGCAGTGAAACAAAATGGCGTTGGCGTTTACACGCTTCATTTGTCGTTCATTTTCCGAAAGACCGATGCCGATTAAAACGAACGGGTGTCTAGTGACTTTCATCATAGAGGCACATCAGCGATGAAAGATGAAACGTCATAATTAGACACTTCATTTTTGATGAAGCATCGAAAATGAAAGCAAAAATGAACCGTCTAATATCAGCTTTATTATCGGTCACTTGATACTACGCTGGGTCTGAAAGGGCTAATATTTGCTGGAACAGTTTACCTGCATCTCCTAACGTTTCAGATTTCCCCATACTGTCCCAGTTAAAAAAAACACACTGTACCGTAAAACGGGGCGAATAGAGACATAACCTAAAATAAAGTTGTAGAACAAATGTTGCTACGTTTATAGAGTAGAAACGATCCTTCAATTTATTGCTCCTATTACAGGCAACACCCAGTATACCGGGTGTACAATCCAAATGGGTCAGTATGGAGAAGTCGGAAACTATGAGAGATAGCGAGATCTGTTCTTAGGAACCATGACGTCGATTTTAGATTTAATTTAAACTATATTTTTTAACATTATTTCTGGAAAAAACTATATCTCCCCCCCCTCCCGAAGCAAAGTTGGCAACACTAGTGGACGACAATGACGCCGGCGGCGTGGCGCCCGCGTTGATTCCGAGTGAGGTGGCGTGCAGTTGCAGTCGCGGTTAGCGCAATGTCGGACGTATTTTATAATAATTTGCTTCCATATATTTTAACATTAACTCCTTTCCTATCTCCTTCCTCGCATTCAAATAATTATTTTTATAATTTATAATTCGTATACACGGCGGAATTTAATCGGTGATCAGGAATCCAAAAATCTTAATTATCAATCTACATAGAAACCAATACGTGAGATCTCGTGCAATATAGCTCACAATCTAATTAATCACACTTAATTAACATCGGTAAAATGTACACTGGCTGAATAAATGGACACCCTACTTTTATTGAAGGGAAGTTACTCGTTAGGGTACATACGTCAAGTGCTTGCTGGCTTTGGCGGGAAACTAGACAGATCAGACGTCAATAAATGATTGCCGCCATTTGTTATGAATTTGACAATGACAAATTGACAGCTTATTGCTCATTTATGTTTTAAATTTCTATGGCTGATAGTTTGAAAAGAGGTATTAAACTTTCCAGACTAAACCATTAGTAGGGTGACAATAAATTTTAATTAAAATTTAATTTCAACTTAAAAATTAGTTATGATAAAAAAAAACTTGGTTCCACTTAAGTACTACATAAACGTGACCGCCATCGATTACTGAATTAGAAAAATGGGTTCCTGTTCACCGATTAAATTCCACCGTGATAATATACAAGCTTCCGCCCGCGACTTCGTACGCGTATAAATCAGTACCCGACGGAATAGCGATATGAAAGGTAGCCTCTGTGTTAATCCAAGGTATAACCTGTTTTCATTCCAAATTTCACCAAAATCCGTCCAATAGTTTTGCGTGAAAGAGTAACAAACATCCATACATACAAACTTTCGCGTTTATAATATTAGTAGAATTATTATGCGTAATAATAAGATTAATTATTTTTCCTTCCTCAGAGTAAGTCTCCCACCACACTATAAATATAGACGCAACCTTTATACATACATGCATACATAACATCACGCCTTTATTCCAAGTATTCCAACCAGAAATACCAACAACTCTAGAAAAGACTTGTTGATAATTCTGTAACCACATTTTGCACAATCAGGCCAAGAAGTTTACTAGTGTATGAGTGACAGGTTGCAAGCCCATCGCCTAAAAGTACTACAAGCCCTTATTCCCTGAGTCGCCTCTTACGACATCCACGAGAAGACATAGAGTGGCACTATTCTAACCCGGCAACCACACGGGGCACGCAACCTTTATATTCATGCAATAAGACCTAAAAAGACGTCGTTCAGCTCGGCTAGCCGAATTGCACCTACAAGTTTTATAACCTCGTGAAAGTTTAAACCAGGGACCGGCCCGCTATCCATTCAAGGGGTTTCGAATGGGTTTTTAGAAGGGTTTTACTAAGAAAAGCCGTATCACTTAAACGCCGTTCCATTTGCTTTTAAAACCCGCTATCCCATTCAAGGGGTTTCGAATGGGTTTTTATAAGGGTTTTACTAAGAAAAGCCGTATCACTTAAACGCCGTTCCATTTGCTTTTAAAACCCGCTATCCCATTCAAGGGGTTTCGAAAGGGGTTTTATAAGGGCTTTACTAAGAAAAGCCGTATCACTTAAACGCCGTTCCATTTGCTTTTAAAATCCGCAATCCCATAAGGGTTTTACTTTCGCAATGCTTTTTAAAGCGCTATGTGTAAAAAATGAAATCGAAATGCTTTAGGTTTCCCCTTTGTGAATGGTTAGTTTAACAAATACCTTAGTCATATATTTCGTTCCAAGAGGTTATTCTTTTAGTGGGGTATTCTATTGAGAGGTTAGTCTTTCAAAGGCTTTTATCGGTGAATGGTGAATGGGTTTAAACTATATTTTGATGAACATAAAGTTCATTTTTTTTAAATTTTAAATGACATGTAAAAGCAAAGATAATGAACTTAATTTCCTTGCTGGTAAATTCAAATTCCTACTCACAAAAATCTTCCTTTTTGTCGTATCGTTACGAGGTTCAATCGCCCAGACTAAACCGGCTAGGTCCGTCCTGTTAAGTTTACGTGTGGTGGCTCGCGGCGCGTACGGTACAGGCTCGCACACATGGAAGCTGCGCGATATTTGGGTTGGATACGAACTACGCACGCACGCAACCCTTGCTGCACTCAGGATTCTAACCTAGAATCCTTCTCTTGCTCGTGATTCAAAATCAACACACGCAGTATAAACCAACTTTGCTCTATTGTTGTACAAATAACTAATTGATTATTCGAGGATCCTATCATTTCACAACCAACGTTTCACAAATGATTCATTTCAAAAACATGTCATTTAACAACCCGCGTTTTTTTCCGTAGCTGTAAATAATTCTGTATTTATTTCAGGATCATCGTGTAGAACCCTATAGGTTAGGTTAGAGTTATAAAAATCCTAAAATATTTGTAGTTACAGATAAAAAAACCAGGGAAGCCGATAAAAGCCATTGAAAGACTAACCTCTCAATAGAATGGTTCAATAAAATAATAGCCTCTTGGAACGAAATATATCACTAAGTTATTTTTTATACTAACCACTCACTAAAAGGGAAACCTAAACAGCTAAAACACAGATAAACCTTATAAATAGCGCTTTAAAAAGCATATTGAACGGCAAACGTATAAAATCCATTCGAAACCCCTTGAATGGGATAGCGGGTTTTAAACGCAAATCGAACGGCTTTTAACCGATACGGCTCTTCTAAGTAAAACCCTTATAAAAACCCATTCGAAACCCCTTGAATGGGATAGCGGGCCGGTCCCTGTGCAAAACGATGCATTTGTCAAAGATTTGTCGGCGAGAAGGCAGAGGGCCAATTATTCGTATAGGTTGTACTCACTCTTCTCGGGCACGAACAGCTGTCCGCGGTGGTTGACCTTCGGCCGCAGGTACACGCTGGAGCAGTTCTGGATGTCCCCGTGGAGGATGGCCTGCGCGCGCAGCACGGCCAGCCCCGCCACTATGGCGTTCGCGGTCGCTATGGCGGGGATTATGTTGCCGGCCATCGCTGTTACACAAGAGGAAATAGTTTCAATACCTATTATAATATATACTAACGACCCGCCCTCGCTTCGCTCCGGATTAAAGTATTATACATATAAACCTTCCTCTTCAATCACTCTATCTATTAAAAAAACCGCATCAAAAAACGTTGCGTAGTTTTAAAGATTTAAGCATACAAAGGGACATAGGGACAGAGAAAGCGACTTTGTTTTATACTATGTAGTGATACATATAAATGCGAAAGTAACTCTGTTTTATTGCTCAAAACGCATTCACAGCGTCAGTCGAAGCAATTTAAAAAACAGCAAAAATACCACGTTTGTTGTATGGGATCCCCTCTTAATTTATTTAACTTTAATTTAGTTATTTATTTTTGAAGTGATTAAACAACTAAATATTCTGTGAATATTTCATGCGTCCACCTATTGTCCTTATTAATATCGAGCAAAAAACGGCAAAAATATAACGTTTGTTGTATGGGAGCCCCCCTTAAAAAATATTTGAATTATTTGTTTTTAAAGTGAATATAAAACTACATATTCTATGAATATTTCAAGTGTCTACTTGTTTCAGTTATTTATTAATATCAAACAAGAAACGGCAAAAAAATCACGTTTGTTGTATGGGAGCCCCCTTAAATATTTATTTTATTCTGTTTTTAGTATTTGTTGTTATTGCGGCAACAGAATTACAACGTCTGTGAAAATTTCAACTGTCTAGCTATCACGGGTCACAGACTGGTGACAGTCAGACAGACAGTGGAGTTTTAGTAATAAGGTCCCGTTTTTACCCTTTGGGTACGGAACCCTAAATAAAGGAATTGACGCCGTGACAGGTAGTAGATATTCTCAAGCGGCAACCACCACTGTCACAGCAGTATTCGAATAAATATTGGATCATATTACCAATTTCATTCCAAACAACGCCCCCCATTTTTCCAACCTATCTTCGTAAGGGGCCGCATACGACGGCAGGGAGATTTTTGTGAGTTGGAATTTGAATCTACCGGTAAGGAGACAAAGTTCAACTACCTTTGCTCTTAAATTTGTTTCAAAATTGAAAATGATTCAATTTTGAAACAAATTGAAATGAACTTTGTACTCATTAGAATAAAGTAAACACTAAATTGCCTTGATTATTTACCTCCTACAACAAGAAAAGAAGTTAAGAGCTAAAATGTCGCTAATGGACGCTCGGCGCCGTCTTAACATGATATTAATAAGGTTAATTCAAATGATGTCCTATATAGCTATTGCGTTTTTAGGGTTCCGTAGCCAAATGGCAAAAAACGGAACCCTTATAGATTCGTCATGTCTGTCCGTCTGTCCGTCCGTATGTCACAGCCACTTTATTCCGTAACTATAAGAGCTATACTGTGGAAACTTGGTAAGTAGATGTATTCGGTGAACCGCATTAAGATTTTCATACAAAAATAGAAAAAAAACAATAAATTTTTGGGGTTCCCCATACTTAGAACTGAAACTCAAAAATTTTTTTTTCATCAAACTCATACGTGTGGGGTATCTATGGATAGGTATTCAAAAATGATATTGAGGTTTCTATTATAATTTTTTTCTAAACTGAATAGTTTGCGCGAGAGACGCTTCCAAAGTGGAAAAATGTGTGTCCCCCCCCCCGTAACTTCTAAAATAAGGGAATGATAAATGTAAAAATAATATATGATGTACATTACCATGCAAACTTCCACCGAAAATTGGTTTGAACGAGATCTAGTAAGTAGTTTTTTTTTAATACGTCATAAAAACATTGATCAAAGCTACAACGAACTTTTATATTATGTTACTTGCTGCTACGGAACCCTTCATGGGCGAGTCCGACTCGCACTTGGCCGCTTTTTTTTTATGGCATTGAGAAGGCAAACGAGCACACAGGCCACCTGATGGTAAGTGGAAACTGTGACCCATAGACATTCGCATTCACAAGACTGCAATGCTCTCACTGCTGGTGTCCCTCAGGGAGGTGTGCTCTCTCCTCTTCTTTTTTCTATTTTTATTAATGGTATAACGACCTCTCTTCTCTCTTCTTACCATTTATACGCTGACGATTTGCAGATTTATGCGGGTGCTAGTTTTGATGACTTCCCTTCCCTGATTGACCTTATCAATGACGATCTTGCCACGATCCAGAAGTGGGCCACTAATTTTGGATTAAAGGTCAATGCAAAGAAATCGCAGGCAATTGTTGTTGGAAGCCCGCACTACATCTCGAGGCTGTCTGACCTTGTGATTCCCAATTTGATGTTTGACGGTGCCATAATTCCTTTTTCCTCCACAGTTAAAAATTTGGGTGTCACAATGGATCAGACTCTTTCCTGGTCAACTCAGGTTACCGATGTCAGCCGCAAGCTCTTCGCTTCACTTCATTCTCTAAGGCGCCTGCAGAATTTTCTTCCTCAGCAAACCAAGATAACTTTAGCGCAATCTCTCCTCCTCCCTCTCATAGACTACGCTGACGTTGCATATATGGACCTCTCAGAACGGCTGCTCGATAAACTTGAGCGCCTCCAGAACGTGTGTATTCGGTACATTTTCGGTCTGCGGAAATATGATCATGTCTCCCACTTCCGTGCACAGCTAAACTGGTTACCAATTCGTTTTCGCCGAAATGTTCACGTCCTGTCGCTGCTTTTTAACACTATTTTTAATCCTCGTTCTCCCTCCTACCTTTCTGAGCGTTTTAGCTTCATGGCCACCGGCTCCCAAAACCGTTTGCGCTCAAAGGCCAATCTCACCCTCGCTTTCCCGTCTCACAAATCTAAATCCTATTCCAAATCCTTTTCTGTGCACTCTGTCAGGTTGTGGAATCGGCTACCAGCGGGTATTAGGCAATCACAATCGGTAGATTCCCTGAAAGGCAAATTAAAAAAGTTCTGGCTTGACTCTATTTCCTAAATATTGTATCAATTATCCAAATGTTGATATATACATATATTTAGTATATGTAAGTTTAAGTATGTTTATTTATGTATATGTTTATCTTTCTATCTATTTATGTAAGTATTTGAATGTATTAGTATTGTTTTTATTCTATGGTTCTTTTTTTTTGTTTTTATAGTCTTTTTGGTTAGTTTTTGTTTTTTGGGTGCTCTAAATAAATTTGTACACCTGTTTACTCGATGCACAACCTTTCACTTTTCTCAATCTCTCAAGGGTTAGCTGGAAGAGATCCCTTAAAGGGATAAGTTCGCCTTTGTACATCTTTTTATTTTTATTTTTTGTATTGTTTTGGTTTTTTTTTTGTACAATAAAGTGTTTACATACATACATACATACATGCAATCCTAAGACTGCAAATGCATTGCCAACCCTGAGGACTAAGATGGAATGCCTCTATGCTAGTTATTTCACTGGCTGTCTTATCCCCAAACCGGAACACAACAATGCGAACACTGCTGGTTAATGGATAAGATGGTGGTAGCGATCCGGACGGACCTTGCACCAGGTCCTACCACCCGCAAAACTATTAAATTAATTATTATGTACAGGCAAAAAGCTTTAAGTAAAGGACCTAATATATGTAGTTGTAACATCTATTATTATCTGTGTTGACCGTTCAACATTCTATACATATTTAAAGCAGGGATTGTAAAACCGGATTTATTCGATACCTGTATTAAAATTGACAAATTATTACCGCAAACAAATAATACCTATATTCAAATAAGAGGTATCGTTGCCATTCCGCTTTTGTTTTTATCGCTTTGCATACAATACCGGTATTTATTGTATCTTATAAGTAAGATGTCATTCAGACAGTAATTAACTGTAAATTTAGACTTGCCTAAGGCGTGTCTTAAGTTTTTTGTAATAACACTGGACACGTTCAGTTTTTTTTAACGAGTATATTGACACCAATGGGTATTACTGGTAATGGTATTGAGGGGTAAACTATCAAATAGAAGTATTCTTTTTAATTGGGTTAACTGATAAGATGCTTGAATGCCGGTATTCATTATAATGAATACGGTATACCGCTAATCAGAGCTTTAGCGGATATAAGTAGCAAAATGCAATGATAGCCGGTTATACCTCATTTAAAACTAACGATCCCTGATTTCCAAATTGACGTAAGTTCCATATTACTTTTGTACACAATTACATGCAAGAGAGGCTTTACTTTTTATACCCATACTTACACTTGATCTCGAAGCGCGACTTGAGCGGTATGTTGAAGATGTGCGCGCGCACGTTAGCGCAGGCCGTCACAAAGTCCATGGCGCCCTTCTCGTCCTTGTCCCACACCAGGTGGTCGCCGGCGGCCCGGGACTTCAGGTCGGCTTGCAACGACTTGCAGCTGGCAGCGAACACCTGGGCAAGAGGGTATAAAATGAATATTAGAAAACAATCTCACACAAATCAACCTAATCCCAAACTAAGCTACTATGGGCACTAACTAAAGTCGCCATCAATAGAAATATAAACAACAGGCCATATTGATATTGTCTGTACTTTGACGAGTTAACAGAAAATAAGAATAAGATAAAAATCACTCCTCCTGAGGCCCACGTCAAATTTTACTAGTTCAAAAAAGAACCTTGTGTAAGTCAACTAAACTCTAAAGTCACTTTGACAAATGTCCTAAATTTAGGCCTCTGGGTCTTACGAGGTTGACCTTTTCTGTCATGGTTGACAGCGCAAAATATACCCGAGCATCTATGAGACAAGGTTGACATTTGCTCAGGTTTTGTATTCCCAAATCGATTGTGTTCATTGTTCTTAAAGGAGAATGGATGAAAGTGGCCCAAATGGCATCGAGCTATGAAATCTATTTTATTTGAAGGTTCATTGATTAAGCTAAAAAGTGGCGCCCGTGAGAGCAGAAATGGAAAGAGATGGTGGACGCGTCCATTACTTCGAATTTAACACTGAGCATGTTTGGACATGCTCTTGTCCGGTTTTTGTTTATAAACAAATTCAATAAACCACCAATCTTAATGCTATGCTCTGTTGGCATCCTGTCCCAATGAATTGATCCATTCAAATAACCCCAAACTCAATCATATTAAGATGACAAAAGTCCTCACCTGTGCACACTCATACACAGACCACACCCTCTGGTCCGGGAGCCCAGAATGCTGTGCCTTCGGGTCATCCTTCCCAGGCAACGCGTCCCACACCAGCGGCGTGGGGGGCCTGCGCTTCTTCCACAGGTTCTCCATTGACAGCAGATAGCGGATATCATCCCCAAACAGCTTGGAGAAAAGCTTCTCAGGGTCGTAGTCAGTCTCCGCTGCCCATGCTCTAGTGCTCTTACGTTCTATGTTGCCAGCTGCAGTTCCTTCCGATGTTAGAGCTGATGATCCTGCGTCACCTGAGGAGAGATCAATGTATAGTGGTGAATTATGATGTAATTGCAACCTTTTTTAGGGTTCCATGGTCAAACTAGGAACCCTTATAGTTTTGCCATGTCCGTCCGTCCGTCCCCAGAGACTCTTAGTACTAGAAAGCTGTAATTTGGCATGAATATACATATTAGTCACGCCAAAAATGTGGTAGAATAATATACTAGTGGGTTGTATAATTTTAAAACTAAACCCATAAATTCTTTGGGAGATAAATAGGCTGTATCTGCCCTATATGCCTGCGTGTTATATCACCCTTGTGAGCATGTGTGATGAAAATTATATGGGGATGATAAGGGATTTTTGTAACAAGATATGCAAACATTGCAAGATTGGAAAATGTTACCTGCAGCTTCTGGGTCTGCTGTGTCCGGGCTCACATCCTGATCCGGGTCTTCTTCTCCAAACAGCTGGTTGAAAAGATGTTTGGCCCACACAATGCAGTGGATCGGCTCAGATGGAGTGTTGCGAATAGTGCAACCAGGGAAACTTTTCTGTGGTGCTTTAGGTTGACACTCGTAGCACTGGGTCAGGCCCTTTTTGATCAGTTCAACCTGATGATAAATTTAAATTTTATTGAGGTGAGATAGTGTGGCAATACTAAGCTCCCCAGTTGGAATTAGGAATCACTTAAATGTGGGAAAGTGTGAGTGCTTAAAATCTAAAATTCAAGTTAAAAGTTACAATGTACAACGCAATATTTGTAATCACTTTCTCGAAAACGATTTCGATGAAGATTGTGGAGGGGTTTTTTCAGGTAAAAATCAATCTGTTAAGTCGTCATCTTCGGGAATGTTTCGAGTTCCGCCAAAAAATAGGGTTTCAAGGTATTTGACATATATAGACGACACTATTAAATAGCATTTCAATGTTGTCTACATACACCCAAGTATAGCTCGGTCACCCACACAGTATGTCAGAATTTCATCAGTTGAGACCATCAGTTTGGTCAGAATTACCAAAGAATCATCATCTAATCAACACTCTCAGACTGACAGACCAATAGTCTTGAATGATGAAAATCATTGATTGCTGTAAACCCTATCAGAACAAAGTGATAAACGTCACCTTATTGTGGATCAAATTTAAAAAAATATATATATAAAATATGCCATCGCAATAGTAGGCAACAAATTAATACAAGCTAAGCACAGTATGAACTTCTCTCACTCGCTCACATGTTCTTATGCTAGTCAAACCCATAACTGTAAATTTTTAGACATGACCTTGACAATTTTAAAAGGTTTTGGATGTACAAAGTATTTAAATTATTTCACAGTTTGACATGCAAGGTCTGACTATCAAGAAGCTAGACTTATTGGTTCAGTATTCATATTTATACGCTGACTGAAGACCAGCACTGATTTGTGGATGCTGCCCTGAGGTGATATTATGCCCACTTGCCACTCTTTCCTTCGCAACTCTAATTTATGATTACTTTAGATTTAGTTGTAGTTAATTTCATGATCTCACCTGTCCAGCGTACCCAGCAGTCCCAGTCTCCACGAGCGGCACATTGGCTGCGAGGCACATTCTGTTGACATGGTTACGCGCAACACGGTTGTCTAACGCATTCATTACAATGTTGTACTGCTTGAAATAACTTACGCCATAGTCATTGCTGTAAAAGGGATAAAAAGACACATCATCAAGGAACTTTAATGTAAGTTTCGAGCATATATTCAAGACAAGCTTTTCTCAAGTGACATGGGCATATAATTTGGGAATAATAATGCTTTATACCTATCATTATCTCCTACAAACAAAGCCACAAAATTACGAAAACCTCTTTTAACAACATTAGTTGTGAATGAATTGGTTCATAACTAATGCTATCTTGCTATCTTATTCAATTAGTTAATTAACATTTTTATTAACATTAGTGTACTGCCACTATTTCATATTTCACTTTAAAGTATCCAAATGATGGAATATGACAATGGCCTGACGAAAATGCTAAAGAATATAGTGATGCTAAATGTAAATAATAGTAAACACACCCAAGAAAAAAAAATGCAACATTTTAGAATTTATGCAGAATAAGGTATTTTTAACAACCAGTTAGTTTTTTATGTCCGTTTGGACAGGCTGAGGTCAGGAACTATATTTTTAATATTTGTTTACATAATTTGTTGGTCTAGATGTTATGACCATACTTTTCTGTGCAATATAATTATTTTAAAATGTTTACTTACCTAATGACGCTGTCATGGTGTGCTACGATGGTAACATTGGGATTGAAGCTTAGAGCACTGTCTTTTGCAACCTGGGCCTTCGATTTTCCAACGTGTTCTTTGTGAAATAGAAACTGACGATTCAAATTGCTTACGTCAATGGTATCGAGATCAATCTAAAACAAACACAACACGTTAAGCACGTATCAAGATATAGATCAATTAAACAGTAAATTGGTTACTCACGATTTCAATATAAGGGAAGCCGGTCAACACGAGATTCTTCAAAATTTCACAACCTATACCGCCGGCGCCTACCACCAGAATCTTGGAATTTGCGATTTCCCCCGTCAGTTTCTCATCAAAAACGCCGGCCACCCTTGCAACCATTTTGCTTAGTCTATAGTTTTTAGTAATATTTGTATAAAAACTGCTATTTACTCAATAAATGTACGAAAACTTAAAACGGAATGGCAGTGGCAAATTCACTAACGGCGAACTGTCAAAATTGGCGTCATTTCGTATTGCGTTCAGAAATTCTTCACACAACGAGACTCTGAAATTACTTTTATTGAGAGTGGGATCGATAGCGGCAGCGCACTTGAAAATCGATTGTTCACGAATATTCATTTAGGTTTGTTGGGTCCAGTTGGGTCTATTTATTATGGCCTCTCTAAACGAACGAAAGGGAAGAAGTAATGCCTAAGAGTGGGATACAAGAGTATGTTGCTCGCTCTTAGGCATAAATGCGTCTCTTACGCTGGCCCATGACGGGCCATCGTGTCGAACATCGTGAAGAACAGATATGGCACGATTCCCACCGGAGGGATACAGGATGGTTACTACGAACCACTAAATTCGAAACTTCGAAGAAAAGTGACCTTGAATGACGTTGCTTGTGTTTTTGCCCCTTTCTCAATAACTAAAGATCACGCTAAAGAAAGGTACAAAAAGCATAAGTGGCGTCATTGAAGGTCACTTTTCTTGCAATCTCCAGGGTCAGGGCGTCCCACGGCTATGCCACATGGAAGGAAAGTACCTTGAATATTGTAGATGGAACATTTTACTGAAAGAATACATTATTTTAATTTAAAAAACAATTTAAACTGCATTCATAGATATTTAAATAATTACATGGTTGAACCGGGAATCGAACCCGTTACACGAGAAAAATAATTACCCTGTGGCTTTATCATACCGATCGAAAGGCTACATCATAAGGATATTTTTTTGTTAAATAACATAGTGTCAGAAATAAAAGGAAGACTTTAACAGAAAAGAAAACAGAAAAGAAAAGGAAAAAAGGAAAAAAAAAGGAAGGAAGGAGGAGGAATTTTAACATTTGATGTGAAATTTTGTTCAGAAAAATGAAAAGCTGATGATAGATAGAGAGATAGATAGATTTAGATTTGTTTATGGGGTTATGTCAAAAATGTAGTTTACAAGAACCAGTATGAAAATGTCCACGAGCTACAAACAGAACTTAGGCGTACCTATTACTCTAAATATCCACCACGACAAGATCAAAAAATCGTCAGGGAGCGAAATAATCAAAAGAGTGCGACTTTGTATTCAACAGGAAGGGACTCATTTTGAGCATTTGATAAATTGATTAATTTTCTATTAAAAATGTTAAAATTCATGGTTTTTCCTTTTATTTCTGACACTATGTTATTTAGCAAAAAATAATCCTTATGATGAAGCCTTTCGATCGGTATGATAAAGCTACAGGGTAATTATTTTTCGATTCCCGGTTCAACCATGTAATTATTTAAATATCTATGAATGCAATTTAAATTATTTTTTTATTTAAAATAATGTCTTCTTTCAGTAAAATGTTCCATCTACAATATTCAAGGTACTTTCCTTCCATGTGGCATAGCCGTGGGACGCCCTGTATAAGCTTCTTCCTCCTATGCCAGTGACACGTATAGGTACGTGATATTATTATTTTTGAGTGTTTTTCTCTACGATTTTGTAATATTAAAATGATATAATGAGCACTGACACCACTCTCCAACACGTAGGATACAAATGACGCAATAGTCAAACAAAAAAAAAAACAAAAAAAAAAACGGCCAAGTGCGAGTCGGACTCGCGCACGAAGGGTTCCGTACCATTATTTATACAACCACGGTGTCTGTATTAAATCGAGCAAAATACGGCAAAAAAGCACGTTTATTGTATGGGAGCCCCTTAAATAATCTTATCATACTTTATATTAATTATTTATTCTTAAAGTGAATATACAACTAAATATTCTTTAAATATTTGAAGCGTCTACGTGTTGCAGTTATTAATATAGAGTGAAAAACGGCAAAAATATCACGTTTGCTGTATGGGAGCCCCCCTTAAATATTTATTTTATTCTGTTTTCTTGTATTTGTTGTTATAACAGCAACAGAAATACATCATCTGCGAAAATTTCAACTGTCGAGCTATCACGGTTCATGAGATACAGCCGGACAGACAGAGAGCGTTTTAGTAATAAGGTCTTTGGGTACGGAACCCTAAAAAAAGCATTATACTATTTTACCTATAAACAAAGCCAGTCAACACACATGCGTGTTAATGGAATTCGTACTCTTTGCCAGTGACACGTATGTGTGACTGCGATAAATAGCGTAGGCATAGCGTAAGAGCTAGAAGTCGGGCAAACGAAAGCTGTCCCAGAGAAAGAGCGGCAATTTCAAAAAACCTGCAGCTGTTTACACCGGCTGTACACTGAATAGACGGAGTTGATACTATTTATAAGCCGGCAACAAAATATCTTTAAGTAATGTATTTGAAATATAAAATACAAAATACAGTATTTTACCTATTTTTATTTGAAATACAAATTACAAATTACAAAAATACTATTAGGAATTAAAGTCGACAATTGACCTGATACTTGACATTTACAATTTGAGGTACAGTAACAGCGACTCTACTTTGAAATCCGTAATTCGAATTTGGGATCGCCTTTGAGATTTTTTGCAAATTAGTTACGCATCGAGAGCAAAGGGGATAGCAATAGACGAAGTTTGAATTACGAATTCCAAAGTAGAGCCGTAGGTGAAATGTTGCCAACTTTTAAGATATCCACACAAAGAAAAGAAAACAGAGGCGGCGCGGAGCGAGCGTATTGCCTTTACAATGCTCGTAACGTAACGCATTTTCCGAAAGGCCTTCTCACAGAGTGCAATATATACGGCAATATGCCCGCCTCCGTGTGTGGATTCAAGATCGATATGTATACCTCTTTAGCGGTCACCATTTTGCTTACGAAGGCTATCAATTGTAATTAATAAGATCGCTAAATGAAGTTTAAATGTATTTTGAAGCCATTTAAAGTATTTGAAATACCTAATATCTACAAAATACCTAGGTGTCATCAGGAATTTGTATACGAATTACAAATTACATTTTAAGCAATTAATTGATATACAAATACCAAATACGTATTTGTATTTCAATTACGTATTTTAATTTCAAGTAATTTAAATACTGCCCAACTGTATGCGTATTTGTATGAGTTACGAGAAACGAGAGTTAGAAGGGATTGACAGAAATATTTTGATGTTCTATATGATAAACAATTAATGGAAATCAAAGTTAGTGGTGGTCCGACTTCGTCCGATTCCGGATCTGCCGAGTACAGAATCGTTGGCGTCCGCCGCGATGCACCGTTCTGCCCTGCTAACATAAAATGCAGTATGAGACAAAACTTCTGTAGCAAATTTGACCTTATTACTAACGGTTTAGGGTTGAATCTGCTTTGGCCATTAAATCTGAGATACTGCTTTTTTGCTAAGGAGGGCAGCGTTGGTGGTAGTCATCAGCTTCCCTAGATCAACTGTTATCCTTACCTTCAGCACACGCACCTAGGCTTCGATTTATTTAATTAAAATTACGACAATAACAAATTAGTGAAAAGGTTGAATCCGACACAAAAACTACCTACTAACTTGAAAATCAATTTGTGCAGCGAGTTAATCTACGATTCTATTTGATATCATAACGCCTTTATTATATCAATTCCAAAAGGTGGGCCCGCTCGTTGTTTAAATCACTGCACAAATTGATTTTCAAGTTAGTAGGTAGTTTTTCGTCGGTGATCTTCAAAAATCGTCCCCCTACCACGCCCTACGACTAGTTGTGTATATAATTAATATGGAACTTACGTCTAATTTCAAATATAGAATGTCAAACAGTCTACAAATATGTTACAACTACATACAACAGGTCCTTTACTTAAATTTTTCACCTATACCCTAGTATACAATAGTAGTCTTTGATATTTACTTCACTTTACTTAATAAACATTAGGTGGCTTGCAGGCCCGTTGACCTACTAATTGCCATTAAAAAAAAAACTTCAAACGGCAGCCTTATATTTTTAAACAACTATGATCGTAATTATGTCATACTCGTAAGCCTGTAATGTAGCATGTACTGGGTATCTATACCTATGTGCCTACGACACGGGTGCCTGCCTTTACTGCCGCCGACATAAAATAAAAGGCGGTTAATGCGAAATGGATTCATTAAAATTGCTTTTAACTTTATTGTACTCTAAAGTGGAACAGCATCCGATTTATTTTTATAAATGTAATACATTTCGTGCCTTCCAGGCACAATTTTAGCTTTTATTACGGCGAAAAAGAGTTGTTAAATTGAGTTCGCGACGCCATTACGGGTTGTCACCAAGAGCAATTAAGGGTACGTTTATTGATGCTTTCACCACCTTTCTGAGTAATAATACTGTTTTTAGAGCCAATAGCGCGTTAGATCCCAAATTATTGCACCGAAATTTTCGGGGGCAATTCCAGTGTAAATAGACACGCGTTGCCGCTTAAATCTTGTGTTATGGGGGCTCCAATTAGGGTTGTGCACGTAATCGTTTCGTTCGGAAACAGCCGGACACTATTTTCCGGTTGAGTTGTTGGGCCGTGGCTGTTTACCGTCGGTTTCATTGCCCGTTCCTGATGACTTCCGGTCTCGAAAAGCTGTACGAATACCACTAATGGTCGTTGGGTTTGGCTTTTAGGCTTCTATTAGCAAAATGTTTTACATACTGTGGGATGCGGCGACCAATTCGTTGAAATGTTAGTCATAGTTATATGTATAAGTATTTATAATCCGTGTAAATGAAATAATTTCCAGTTTTTTTGGGTTACGTACCTCAAAAGGAAAACCAGAAACCTTAGAGGATCTCGTTGTTCTCCGTCCGTCCGTCTGTCTGTTAAGACCCTTTATGTTTGGAAACGTGTAGGTATCGAGTTGAAATTAAAACTAGGTACTTATATATAAAAGTCTACCGTTCCATGCAGCTGTGAAAAATCAAACTTCTAAGTTAATGTAAAAAAAGATACGACCGTTTTGCCGCAAAAAACGTATAGGTATTTCGACACTCTTTTCCTTTGTCCTACAGCACAAGTAAAGGCAAAAACAGGAAATCGTTAACTTGTTGCTCCAAAGCAAAATCATTTTTTTTTTTTTTTTGCGATTACAAACATATGTGCAGTTGGTAAACTAATTGCGACCTATGTCGATGTATGGAGACCACGGTTTTTCAACGGCAAAGACAAGTTTGTCCCTCAATACAATGTTACATTCTTATAAGTTCGTACGGAACCCTCGGTGCGCGAGTCCGACTCGTCCGGCTTTTTTATAACATAGCTACGGTTACGTATAACCGAATATAGTAGTATTAATAAAGCTGGACATAGTGCTCATCTTATAAAAACAATAAACCCTGATAAGTATGAAAATCGATTTGTTAGGGTTCCGTAGCCAAATGGCAAAAAACGGAACCCTTATAGATTCGTCATGTCTGTCTGTCTGTCCGTCCGTATGTCACAGTCAGTTTTTTCCGAAACTATAAGAACTACACCGTTGAAACTTGGTAAGTAGATGTATTCTGTGAACCGCATTAAGATTTTCACACAAAAATAGAAAAAAAAACATAAATTTTGGGGGTTCCCCATACTTAGAACTGAAACTCAAATATATTTTTTCATCAAACCCATACGTGTAGGATATCTATGGATAGGTCTTCAAAAATGATATTGAGGTTACTAACATCATTTTTTTCAAAACTGAACAGTTTGAGCACTTCCAAAGTGTTGAAATGTGTGTCCCCCCCCTGTAACTTCTAAAATAAGAGAATGATAGAACTAAAAAAAATATATGATGTACATTACCATGCAAACTTCCACCGAAAATTGGTTTGAACGAGATCTAGTAAGTAGTTTTTTTTTATACGTCATAAAAACATTGATCAAAGCTACAACGAACTTTTATATTATGTTACTTGCTGCTACGGAACCCTTCATGGGCGAGTCCGACTCGCACTTGGCCGCTTTTTTACTTTTTAATCATGAGTTCATGAGATTCTGGTAGATCTACTGCGCAGCTACTATCAAGTCTCAAAACAAACCACCCCGACTAACTACGAATAAAGGTACTTAACTAAAAAGTGTCAATGGATTTTTTATAGTAGGTAGGTACTTATGTGCACAACGTCACGAAAAAAATAACAAAACCATAAACCGTCACCCACTGTCATTCACATCTGTCATTGTCGTTCCCATTCACCCAGAATTCCCAACGAAATAAAATAGCCATCCGCAGAACAAAGTTCTCTCATTCCCTGAAATAGCCATAAAGAAAAGAGAAGACGAAGAAATGGAATAGAATTCTCTTTACCATCGCCCATCGTACCACCAACAAACCCCCAACACACATGCAACAACAAACCAAGTTTATTCTAAACGAACATTTTCGTATTCCTAAGTACCTGTACCGATACCTGAATAAGCTTACAAAATGGGTCCAAAAAAGGACAAAGGGGGCAAGGGGGCGGCAGCGGCTATGATGAAGGCTTCAGGTCCCCCGAAGCCTAAAAAAATCCCACCTCCCCCTGCCTCTTTCACTGCTGAGGACTTGGCGAGGTACAAGGAGATGTTCAAAGCTCATGATGAAGATAACATTGAGCAGGTAGGTGATTCTCTTAAACAAATCACCTTTCAACTCGACGGATGAGTTAGTAACCGGCGAGTTTAAGCTATCCCGTCAGATACAATTACAAACGTTATTTTAGTGGTGGTAGGTAGTGTGCAGGGTCCGTCCGGATCGCTACCACCATCTTAGCCATTAACTACCCGCCAAGCAACAGTGTTCGCATTGTTGTGTTCCGGTGTGGGGATGAGACAACCGGTGAAATTACTAGCATAGAGGCATTCCATCGTAGTCCTCAGGGTTGGCAACGCATTTGAAGTCTTAGGATTATAGTCTTGAGAATTCAAATATCTATGGGTCTCAGATTCCACTTACCATCAGGAGGCCTGAGTGCTCGTGTGCCTTCTTCTAAACATAAAAACATACATATAACATAACATCACGCCTTTATTCCCAGAGTGGGGTTGGCAGAGCTAAAGAAATACCAACAAATCTAAAGAGACTTGTTTATAATTCTGTAACCACATTTTGCAC
The DNA here is from genome assembly GCA_949316455.1 of Acleris holmiana. Taxonomy (NCBI): domain Eukaryota; kingdom Metazoa; phylum Arthropoda; class Insecta; order Lepidoptera; family Tortricidae; genus Acleris; species Acleris holmiana. The sequence continues at coordinate 3,599,132 of OX438772.1, forward strand.
AATCAGGCCATGAACTTTACTGGTGGCTGTAAGCCTGACAGTACTACAAGTTATTTTTCCCTTAGTTCCTCTGATCACGGTACGTTACTGATGTTATCAGAATATGTGGTCTCCTAATCTAATTTTCAAGACTTACCGAGCATACGTTTGAATTAAACTCTCTTCCCATGTACGACGTAATGAGTAACTTGATCAACTGTCGTAAGCTATCCAGAATAATTTCAAGTAACTAATCTCATTTGTAACTTCCATCGCTTGCACTGTCCTGAGTAAGTGTATATATAATTCATGTACCGTCAGCATAAAACGTAGCTAAGCAGAATAACATGCTCAAAATTCGTATTCTCTTGACAATAGTTCTTCGGTTGCGTAGCTACTTCTGCTGCTGACTGTACCTACGTCATGATAGGTTGTTACTACCTCCTTTTTGCGTTCCTGGCCACTTTTACATTTCGTTTAAATTCTATCCAAATTCAAAATTGTTCATGGTGTATTTGATGCGATCGTAAAATTAATTCTCTAGAAAAGCGATAAGCATCAGACACGGGTCCCGTGTCCTGGTCTCATTTTACTTAATTTAATTATTTATTTAGTTATCGTTCCGTAAAACTTAATATTACTAAAAGTAAAGGGGCTTGTAGTAATGTTAGGCGATGGGCTAGCAACCTGTCACTAATACACTAGTAAACATCTTGGACTGAATGTGCAAACTGTGGTTACAGAATTATCAACAGGTCTTTTTGGAGTTGTTGGTATTTCTGTAACTCTGCCTACCCCACTCTAAGAATGAAGGCGTGATGTTATGTATGTATGTATGTATTTAAAGAAAGCGATTTATTTAATACCCACTTTAATATCCTGAGTAATACTCGTAGCATGAGTCTCCGAGATACTTACCATTATACCGTCAGATACTCGTAGGTACTCGCTTCGAGTTACGACGGGCATTTAAAAGAACCGGTCAAGTGGGAGTCGGTCTCGTGCATCGACGTTTTACTACCACCGGACTCTTACTTAAACATAACATAGACATTTATTCCAAGTTTTCAATCATCACCATAAATAATTACTAATTTTATTAGCGCAGTAATATTGTTTTTTTTTTTTTTTTTTTAAATATAAAATCATAGTATCTTTATCTTTTTTTTTTCACAGTTTATTTTATCAAATGAATGTTATGAGTTTGTCGTTGTCGTTAACTTGGGTACCCATCTGCGGGTATAGGCCTCCTCCATCAGGACTCTTTCATTCTTTTGCCATTCCACGTCGCAATGCTGCCAGCATTTTAGGAATGATGCCCACTAGTACCAGTTTGTTAGATTGGAGTAGTGTTAAGTAAGTTTGTAAGGTCGTTCGTTTGTTTTTGTTGTTTCTTTTCCGCTTGTAGATAATTTGCACAGTTTCAAATCAAAAGAATACGCACAATACACTAATATACTAAGTAGTATACTTCTTGGCCTGATTGTGCAAAATGTGGTTACAGAATTTTGAACGAGTCTTTTTTGAGTTGTTGGTATTTCTGTAGCTCTGCCCTAGAAATGAAGGCGTAAGTGTGGATAAATTAAATGTTTTAAAAAACTAAAAACCGTCTTCAAAAAGCAAGAAATAACTTCTTTTAAAATGATAGGTTTAGGTTAGGTAGGCTTTTGGTTAAAAATATTGTGGGACGCCAACTGACCTATTTATTCGTTTATTTCGAGATATCTTATCGCCACCTTTGAAATAGGTACCGTTGAGGAGTTCCGATGGCCATCAGTGGTCTTCATCATCAGTTCTACTTCAAAAAATAATACTTTTTGTATGCAAATGCTAGACTTGTCTCTGAAAATACTAAAATCGCTAGATGTATTCCTATAACATCTGAAGAGTTCCCTCGATTTAATCATCCGACCTTGAAGTGCTGAAAATGGGACCAACTAGAAAGTATACCAACTTGAACAAAAAAATAATTTCAAATCGGTCCAGCGGTGTTTGAGTAATCGGGGAACACACATAAAAGAAAGATCCCGACGAATTGAGATCCTTCTCCTTTTTTGAAGTCGGTTAAAAAGAAACGCGGTTGAATCGATCCATCAATTTGGGAGAACGATGTCACAGACAGACACATAGATCCACGTTTTTTTTTTTTTTTTTTGTTTTTTTTTATGTTAAGGTAAAGGCACCCGAGCAATCAGGCCACCTGATGGTAAGCGGAATCTGAGACCCATAGACATTTGAATTCTCAAGACTATAATCCCAAGACCTCAAATGCGTTGCCAACCCTGAGGACTAAGATGGAATGCCTCTATGCTAGTAATTTCACCGGTTGTCTTATCCCCACACCGGAACACAACAATGCGAACACTGTTGCTTGGCGGGTGGTTAATGGATGGTTAAACTTATAACAGCCCTCTGCGTAGAAGGATAAAATTCAGTCCTCATAAACTTGGGTAGGTACGACTGACCGTAATTATTTTTATGGCTATACTCGTAATTCAACTTAAACCTGGGGCCAAGATGCAAACGCTACTAATGTTTTTAGGGTTCCGTACCCTAATGGCAAAAAACGGAACCCTTATGGATTCGTCATGTCCGTCTGTCTGTCCGTCCGTATGTCACAGCCACTTTTTTCCGAAACTATAATAACTATACTGTTGTAACTTGGTAAGTAGATGTATTCTGTGAACCGCGTTAAGATTTTCACACAAAAATAGAAAAAAAAAACAATACATTTTGGGGGTTCCCCATACTTACAACTGAAACTCAAATATTTTTTTTCATTAATCCCATACGTGTGGGGTATCCATTGATAGGTCTTCAAAAATGATATTGAGGTTTCAATTATTTATTTCTAAACTGAATAGTTTGCGCGAGAGACACTCCCAAAGTGGTGAAATGTGTCCCCCCCTGTAACTTCTAAAATAAGAGAATGATAAACCTATAAAAAATATATGATGTACATTACCAAACTTCCACCGAAAGGTGGTTTGAAAAAGATCTAATAAGTAAGTAGTTTTTTTAATACGTTATAATTCGTAAACCGCAATTTACCGTTCATTCAATCAACTCAAAAAAATATATAAAAAGAAACATTAGATTTCATAAACATAAACCTTATGCATAAACCGTGAACCATTATTTTCTAATAATAAATCTGTAATAGGTGCCTAAGTAAATAATAAAACTTTTATATTATGTTACTTGCTGCTACGGAACCCTTCATGCGCGAGTCCGACTCGCACTTGGCCGCTTTTTTCTTTTCTATCACTATAAATCACGTGGTCAAACTTTAATCCTATACATTTTGAGCGATAGAAAAGAAAAACGTTAAGTTTCTATCTTTGCTAGGGCCTTTCGGGAGTTATCATGACATACTCGTATTTGTATGGGTAGATGATAATTTTATTTTAATATTTTAAGTTGTTGTAAATGTGACTTGTGCATTTTGTTTTCTTTTTTGGTTATGAGTCGCCTGAAACGCCAAAAACAAGAGTCCTTGCTTTTGTTTGCAGTAAATTGTATGAATATACTACGTTAGAGAGGCACTGGTGAAAATTCCTTTCGGAGACCTGGGAATGGAGAGCCCAGGTACTGCCGGGCTCCCACCGGCTAAAAACACCAATGCCCCGTTTTGCTAAAAATGAAGTTAATGAACTCTGACTTGTGTATAGGCATTAAATGATTTCATTTGACTTGTTGTAATTATACAGATACCCCTCGGGCTTATACCGCTGATGTTGAGGAAGCTTGGCTTCAATCCTAAGGGCGCAGAAGTCAAAGAGCTGTTCAAAAGGATCCTGGAAGATGACTTGGTCGACACAGTAGAATACCACGAGTGGCTCTTAATAATTGAAGGTAAAATGAACATGGGCGATGATTTCGAGATCAAAGTAACTGAAGCCATGGGAATCTTAGGCCACGACGAGGAGGAAACAGGACTGTGCGACTTAGAACTCCTAAGAACAGAGCTGTTTGAATGGGGTGAACCGCTTCAGGAGCCAGAGTTCGTGGATTGGCTTAAGCTCGCTACCAAAGACAAAACCTACAATGTGGAAACTGGTGGATTCAACTATGTCAAGTTTATTGAGAATATGAACGCCAAGGATGAGAGGATGTTCAAGGAACCGATCAACTTCTTCAAGTTAGACCAGAAGACTCTGGCTGCGATGGCAATCGCGAAGGCTCAGGAGGAAAAAGAAGAGCTAGAGAAGAAGGAGGCCATACAAAAAGCTAGAGAAGAAGCTAAAAGACTGAGGATGATAGCTGAAGGGCTGTTACCACCTGATTAGTCTGAAATTGTGTATGATAACTGCGTAAGAAGTAGCAAGTAGGAACAGTTGGTCTTTTCTTCACTTTATAAGAGTTCCGAGTGAAGAATTATATCCAATGGTTTTAAATGCTTGCACAGTATGAGTTGCCACATGGTTATTGGCAATTTATAAAACTGCTTTTTCTTTTCACCCTTGGCCCGTTTTCATTTTGACTAAACAATAAATTAACGACATTATATTTGGCGCATTATTTTCGTTAGACAATTTATATGTACCGGGTGGTGCCGTGTGGTGTCGGTCGAGAATAGCACCACCCCATCTCTTCCCGTGGGTGTCGTAAGAGGCGACTAAGGGATAAACCGGGGGATGGGCAGCAGCGTCCTCCGCGAACTACCAGGTATTACTGCGGTCGCCAACCCGCCTGCCAAGCGTGGCGACTATGGCATTTTCCCCCCAAATTAAAAAAAAAAAAATGAATCCACAATATCGGCCCAGACCCCTAGTCCCCGGCGGCCCTGCTATTCCTGGCTCCGGTAGCGGCCATGGTAACGGTGGGGCAGGGGGTGCTTCAGTGAATCACCGGCAGAGACCCGGCTACCAAAAACGACGACCTTTGGCCCTGGCAACATACAACTGCCGAACACTGCGGACCGACGAAAGATTACTGGAACTGGAGGAAGAATTGAGCAGGTTGCGATGGGGAATCATAGGGTTATCAGAAGTCCGTAGAGAGGGCGAGGACATGATAACCCTGAAGTCCGGGAACCTGCTCTATTTCCGGGAGGGCGACCAACAGTCCCAGGGAGGTGTCGGGTTTATCGTCCACAAGTCCCTCGTAAACAACGTGGTGAAGATCGAGAGTGTGTCGAGCAGGGTAGCGTGCCTTGTACTAAGAATGACTCAACGTTATTCGTTGAAGGTCATACAGGTATACGCTCCGACCTCGAGGCACTCCGACGATGAGGTGGAGGCTGTGTATGAGGATGTTTCCAGAGCCATGCACAGCTCCAGAACTCACTTCACGGTTGTTATGGGGGACTTCAACGCAAAGCTGGGCAAACGAGACGGTGAAGAGCTGAGAGTGGGGAAATTTGGAGTGGGGCGTAGGAATCACCGGGGTCACCTACTGGCCAGTTTTATGGAGAAGGAGGGACTCTATATGATGAACTCCTTCTTCAGAAAACGTGAGCATAGGAAGTGGACCTGGATGAGCCCTGATGGTGTAACGAGGAACGAGATAGACTTTATCATGTCGACGAAGAAGCACATATTCAATGATGTCTCCGTGATCAGTGCGGTTAAAACCGGGAGTGATCACCGTATGGTACGAGGCTCATTGAATATCCAGTTCAAGCTTGAAAGGTCTCGACTGATGAAGTCTACGCTCCGCCCGGCACCCGCCCAGCTCCAAAACCCCGAGAGCTTCCAGCTCGAACTCCAAAACCGTTTCGAATGCCTAGGAAGTGACGTGGACGATTTCAACGACGGGTTCGTGGAAGCTGTCCATGCGGTTGGGTCTAATTACTTTAAGATCCGCCGTGCCAGAACCAAGAAGCTCTCGGACTCCACCCTTAGGCTCATGGAGGTTAGGCGCGAGATGGTTTTGCAGTCCTCTGGTGATGCTTGTCGCTATCGGCAGCTCAACAGACAGATATCAAAGTCTCTGAAGCGCGATATACGCCGATTTAATACTAAAAGTATTGAAGAGGCTATTGAGCGTAACAGGGGCTCTAAGGTTTTTACCAGAGATTTGTCTGTTGGCCAAAGCCAATTGATGAAGCTGAAGACCGACGACGGCAGGATCGTTTCATCCAGGCCTGAGGTACTGGGGGAAATCGAGAGGTTTTATGGGCAACTCTACACGACAACCCGAACACCCGTTGAAAATCTAGCCAAAGACCCGAGGGCTAGACTAACCCGGCACTATACCGATGATATTCCGGACGTCAGCCTGTACGAGATTAGTATGGCTCTCAAACAGCTTAAGAATGGCAAGGCCCCAGGTGACGATGGAATTACAGCCGAACTCCTGAAGGCGGGTGGTAAACCAGTTCTTAAAGGCCTTCAGACGCTGTTTAGTTCCGTCCTCCACGAAGGGAGAACGCCAAAAGCATGGAACAGAAGTGTGGTGGTGCTCTTCTTCAAAAAAGGTGATAACACCTTGCTGAAGAATTACAGACCCATCTCACTTCTGAGCCATGTTTACAAGCTGTTTTCGAGAGTCATCGCGAATCGTCTCGCGCGCAGGTTTGACGACTTCCAGCCTCCCGAACAAGCCGGCTTCCGAAAAGGCTATAGTACCGTAGACCACATACATGCGTTGCGGCAGGTTATACAGAAGACTGAAGAGTATAACCTCCCTCTTTGCCTTGCATTTGTGGACTACGAGAAAGCCTTCGATTCGATCGAGACCTGGGCTGTGCTGCAGTCTCTCCAGCGGTGCCAAGTTGACTACCGATATATCGAAGTGTTGAAGTGTCTGTACGAAAACGCCACTATGTCCGTCCGACTACAGGACCAGAGCACAAAGCCTATTCCTCTGCAGCGAGGAGTCAGACAAGGGGATGTGATATCTCCGAAGCTGTTCACCGCTGCATTGGAGGATGCTTTTAAGGTTCTGGACTGGAAAGGACGAGGCATCAACATTAATGGCGAGTACATCACTCACCTTCGATTTGCCGACGATATCGTAGTCATGGCTGAAACCATGGAGGACCTCAGTGCTATGCTCGCTGACCTCAGCAGAGTTTCCGACCAAGTTGGCCTGAAAATGAACATGGACAAGACGAAAGTCATGTCTAATGTCCATGTTGTGCCAACTCCCGTGATTGTCGGAGGCTCTGCACTCGAAGTTGTTGACGACTATGTATACCTGGGACAAACGGTCCAGTTAGGTAGGTCCAACTTCGAGAAAGAGGTCACTCGTCGAATCCGACTCGGCTGGGCAGCGTTCGGGAAGCTTCGCAGTGTCTTTTCGTCCAAATTACCGCAGTGTTTGAAGTCAAAAGTCTTTGACCAGTGTGTGTTGCCGGTGATGACTTACGGATCTGAGACGTGGGCGCTAACGATGGGCCTCATAAGAAAGCTCAGAGTCACTCAGAGGGCTATGGAGAGAGCTATGCTCGGGGTTTCTCTGCGGGATAGAATCAGAAATGATGATATCCGCAGTAGAACTAAGGTTACCGACATAGCCCGAAGAATAGCGAAACTTAAGTGGCAGTGGGCGGGGCACATTGCTCGCAGGACTGATGGCCGATGGGGCCAGAAAGTTCTCGAATGGCGTCCACGGACCGGGAGACGAGCTGTTGGTAGGCCTCCAACAAGATGGAGCGACGACATCGTAAGGATGGCGGGATCGCGATGGATGCGGAAGGCACAAGACCGGTCTAAGTGGAGAGCCTTGGGGGAGGCCTATGTCCAGCAGTGGACGTCTTTCGGTTGATATGATGATGATGATGATTTATATGTAGTGTGGGGTAGGTGCCTATTAACACGTTTCAAAAAACGTACCATTACGCAGAATTTTCATTTTATCGAAAGGCATTGGTCGCCGCAAGAGCTATTTTTGGTAATCTAAACTAACCTACGTAATTAATGTTTTTTAATAGGTGCACAAATTTTAATATTTGCTTCGCTATTGTCAATTAATAACACATGTGTTATTTTTACTCTAGCTTAAAAAATATGAGAGATATTGCCGATTCAATGATTCCACTAACTTAACGATATTCATGGGCCCTCTAATGCAGGGGTGCGAGGAGAGGGGAGTGTTGTTAAGTAAGTTAATAAATGAAATTTCAAATTTAGAATATCAGTAGGAGAGGGGCTTGTTGTCTGATAAGCTGTACATGAAATTTCAAATTTCGAATATCAATACAGTGTATCGCATACCTACAGCTTGACAACCCATGTCATCATTTCTAGCGTTTCTTTTTTTTTTTGCCACTAGCACATTTTGCAGTGTCCCATGACTTTGCATTTAAAAATGAAATACTTAATGTATATAAGTACAGGAGTTTATATTTTTTACTTATTCGTCGTTTTATTTGCACACTAAAAATGATTTTACAATACATAAAAAGCTTGGCATTTATTTAAAATTTATTAAAAAACGAAACCTCTAATTTTTTTAAGTATGAAAAAACGACTGTCCCATCGTAAAATCCATAACTTAACATTGGAATATCTTCATGATGGTCAATAAACCTATATGAACTTTTGAATTTTAATCTATGCTTAGTAGTATTAAGATTCATTTTCATCTACTTTGTTGAGTTAACACCAGTAATATTGTAGAATTTAATTTTTAACTCTTGTCCCAGGAAATGTTCCGAAAGTAATTTCCTATTGTGTTCCCCATTTTACTAGCTTATATTAAACTAAAAACTACCAAGATTTACTATTTGCGATGGGCAACACAAACAAATGTCACTTCCCACGCGGCCATGTGGTTGCGGTTAGTTGTCATTCAGAAAAACTGAAGAGAGCACGTGCGTAGGTGTTGTGACCAATATATTTCCTATTGTGTACTTGTGATTTTACGAGGTAAGTTAAATAATTTACTTATATTTGGTTACTTATTAGGATAGTTAATATTATTACGAACACTTTGATATAAAGTCATAAAACATTTTCCATAAAACAAGCCCGGATTTATTTTATTAAAACATTGAACACGTGTTGTGTAACTTCTTTTTGTGTTACTTTTGCGTGGTAACATATCAAAGGAAAGCTAAGTTACACTAAGAGGAAAATAATAAAGGCTAGTTTTCATTGTTGTACAGGGCTAAAAAAATGTCAGAGCAACCTACTAAGATTTCTGGGGCTGAAAAGATGCGACGCTACAGAGAACGGTTAAAAATAAATAATCTAGAAAAGCTTGAAGAACAAAAGAAAAAAAATCTTGAAAGGTGAAGTCAAAATACAAATATAAAAAAATAAGTGAAATGACAGAAAAAGAAAAAACTATAATACGAAATAAATGGAAAAAACAAAAAACAACTACAGAAATAAAAAAAAAATGTAAACAAAGTGCGAATATATCAAGCTCTCCGACGAAAACTGTTGAAACTTCTTCAGTACGAAAGTCGTCTGAAAATTCAACTAGACAACTATTTTTGGTGCAATTAAAAAAAAACACTACCAATCAATCGTTGTTTTATTTCATCAATTTCACCTCATCATAAAATAATTGTACAAAACTTAATATTGAGGTTCATTATACACATACCCTTACATTTCTTCCTTTGTTACCAATGGTTTTCTTTGTAACCGTCCCAACATTTTTACCGTCGTTATTTTCGTTTTATTTCATTTATATTATATAAAAAGAGATAATTGGGCTACTAATAAAGCACATGAAAACGCAATCGTAATACAATATACAAAAACTTATTCAGATATGCTTACTTTACATAGAAACAAAACTATAAGGGCAATTTTAGGTCAAGGTAACACAGAAAAAGAATCTGTACCAAATTTTCAAAGATAATTTATAATTTGATAGAATATTTTCACACGATTACATTACTTTTATAGTATTTTTTTATAACACACCAACATTAAGGGATAAATTGTGCACCTTTTTATGATATTAATCAAAGAAAAAGTAACACAATAAGAACCAATATTCTCCTTACCCTCGATATTTTGCGATTTTTCACCATTTAAACCTATTAAAAAGCGGTCACTAGCACAAAATCTAAAACTTTATGAAATATTCTATCGAATTTCGTTCATAAACTATATGATTAGTGATATTTTGGTTTTTTGACAATTTTAAAAACTAGTGGCAAAAAAAAAGAGAAACGCTCCAGCTTGTGACTTTGTGTCCACACGAGAAGGTAAAAGAGAGATAATTTGCAACAAAAAAAGTTCTTTTTTGAACTTGTTTTATTGTCGTAATATATCATATTAACGATAGAAAATAATATGTTAAAATTTGTGCACTGATAAAAAAATTACCCTGTATATCCTGAAACATCATGGTTTCGGCAGCAAATAGCGCTCGATGAATATAAATTCGGTGAAGTTATACAATCAATGAAGTGGAATTCGATGCTTTATTTTGTTCAGCTTGAAAATCATCATCAATTTATTGCTGTCCGCGCAACATTTAACTAAAACACCTAGCACTAATAACCGACGATCAATGGTAAGTACAGTAAAACCAGGTACTTATCATAGTGCGCTGATAATCCAGATCGTCGAAATTAATATAATTGTTTTACACGAATGTATACAAAATGTCTATGGGTCTCAGATCCCACTTGTGCCTATTCTTATCGACCAGAATTTTTAACATTTTTCATGATAAGGAGAAGGGGAGCGGTGGTAGGACCTTGTGCAGGATCTGTCAAAATTGCTACCACCATCTTATTATATATAACCTACTTTAACCAATCGTCAAGTATCAGTGTTCGCATTGTTGTTCCGGTGAGTGGATAAGACAACCAGTGAAATGACTAGCGTAGAGGTATTGATGTAGAGACGAGCTAAACATGTGGTCGAGCACTTGGACAAGACTAACCGCCGACCGCAGGATTTGGAAACAGAGCCTATATATAGCCAAGATGCGTTCGCTAACTAGCGATTCGATTCGTTTAGTTTTTAAACCAATCATGTCACTGGTAAATCGCGTAATTCGAAAAGTGACGTGATCTATTAGTGACGCGATTGGTTTAAAAACGAATCGAATCGCTAGTTAGCGAACGCATCTTGGCTACAGGGTCAGTTGGTGGAGGCCTTTACCAAACATTGGGATGATCTGAAACATTAAGAAAAAAAAACATAATTATATAATCATTACACATGCATGTTCAGTAATTAGAATATAATCGACTGTTAGTTCATATATTTTGACAACAGTTAACGCTCTAATCGTCTGTTGAAATTGGTACTTAGGATTGCAGTATTGAGTGTAGCCTTGAGGATTCGAATGTGTATGGGTTTCAGATTTCACTTACCATTAGGTAACGTGTGCTTGTTAAACTTCATGCCATTAAAAAATAATGAATCTATTAAAATCGTTAGTGATATCAGGGCTGGGATTCTACACGGTAATAACGATATCGTATTTGACCTGTTTCCGTATTGTCAACGTTTTGATAACTCTTATGTCATTTACAATAATGGCGACCGAGTCATAAACGATTCTAAAACACGCAGTAGAATAGAGACCTAGGCCTTAACATCAAATAAATTGAATGCCCTTAAACGTTATGCTAATATGGATATATCCCAGGATTCTGGAACTTATGTTGTTATTAGAAGAAAATGATTCTATTTTATTTTACATGATATCAATCGAAACTACAGGTCAACGTTTGAAATAAATGTTTTTTTTTTTTAAATTTTCTTGGTGGATTGATTAGTAATAAGTACATACTTTAAATATTTATAGTCTATAATCACGACTAAGTTAAAAAGTAATAACATAAGTTACTACATGTTAATGTTAAAATATTTTTATGTCTGTAAAATGTAAAAAGAAGTCTGCAATTTATAATTCTCGCTCCATATTTAATATTTCTAGACAAATTTAAATACTTTTAACAATTTAAAAAAGGGGGATAGGGGATGTTGTTTGCGTTCGCAGGAACCACAGTAAACTTCCCTGCACGTATCCCCTGGGTGGGCGGCGGCAAAATCCTGCAGGTGCAGGTGGAAGCCTTGAGGACTAAAATACCCTCTAAAAAACTGGTGCGGAAAGGAATGGGACACTAACCGTAGCTAATATCCTAGGAAAACAGCATGATGAGTAACTCAAGAAACAATACATAGTTTGTCATGCCTCCCGGCTGACGCCCGGTGCCAGGTAGGTTCCGGGCCTCCTGGTGTGAAATTAACTACCGGCTACAAGACAGCCAGGCAGCAGGCTACTTGCAGAAAGTAAACTACTGCTCGGAGTATTACGTTAAGGGACAGCAGGTAAGCTATTATTATATAGAGCTGTTTGGAAAGCCTTGGTGAACCGAGCAACTACTGATTGCTGTCACGACCCTCAGACATGAGGCAATGAGCAGGAAGAACAATTTAAAAACATTGTTTACACAGACGCGGTCGCGGGATTAGAGTCATGCATACTAAGATTACGACTCGATATCCCGCGAATTGCATCTGCAAATCCGATCACTGGTTATCATTCGAGTACCCATATACCAACTAGAGATGAGACGTACTTGGCAAAATGTGTACTGAGTCTTCCAAGTTCGCGTCCACAAAAATACTAGTGCCAAAGACTAACAACGCGAGTATATACTTACGAGTACGCGATTCAATGAGTAAAACGGGCCATTTTAGTATGCGCCTGTGTTTGGGCCGGTCGCTAAGTTGACGCGAAGTGACCCGAGCCCTTCCAAAATAATCCGAACGCGACGACGGAGTATACGGACAGACTCGGCGAGTTGCGCGCCCGATTGAACGTTGAAAGTCGCCGTACTCCTAAATACCCGTACGCTAAAATGCGGCCGCGAGGGAACGCGTACGTACGAGTACAGTCGAGTTCAAAAGTATGTATACACTTTAGTACCTTGTCTATTTAACGTCTTGTTTAAACTGCCATATGAAATTATCCAAGCGATTAAAGTGACAAGGTACTAAAGTGTATACATACTTTTGAAACCTATTCCAGTAAATGGGTGAATCAACTTTTAAGGTACTCCCCAATTTTGTCCCCATGTCTTACTATGTCACCTAAATTTGGTAGAATGCAATTTTTTTTTTATGTGGTCAATATATTGAATAAATCAGACAATTAAACTTACTTTCTAGCTGACAATTTTAAAAATTCTTCTATGATTTACACAAATATATCAGGTAACGCAGGGGACGACGTTGTCCCCGGGTTTTGTATGAAAAACGTGCATTTTCCACTGCGTTACCATGTTTTTACAAAATTATAGAATTGGTTTATGATTATGAATAGTGAAATCCGAAAATCTGATTATCTAATTTTAACATGTGTAAACCATTATCAATCTCACATATTCTAGTAAGTTTTTATTAGCGTGTAGAAAAGGAGGACTTTAAAAGTTGATTCACCCAAATACGTCTCACCTCTACTACCAACATTGTAACAGTCTTGTTCATTGCTAATGCACTCCCACTCATGGCACTCTGCACAAGTAAAAGGTCGCAGTTTAAACTACGATGAAAAAAGCACTCGGTCATACATATTCATGGCGTTGTTCGAGGCGTTAGCGTAATGGGACGGGTGTTGTACGCAATGGCACGGAGGAAATGAGTTTCACATGAGTTCACTATAATACGAAGAGTAATTGGTGCATGGAATTTTTTCCACAGTTTTTACGTTCGCTGCTTTTAATGAGATGCTTGTCTAAGACATATTTATTTTTAAAATGTGCAATAATAGATTTACAGCGGAGGCTAACATGCCTATTATGCTAGATACAAACCATCTTAATACAAAATCACACGACAATAGGTGCAGATAGAATGTAGGTACACAATAGAAAACTATACACATCAGATAAATAAATATCAGGAACAATCTCACACAAATTGATCTAGCCCCAAACTAAGCTCTAAGCTTGTACTATGGGTGCTAGACAACGATACACAATACACATACTTACATAGAGAAATACATACTTAAATACATAGATAACATCCAAGACTCAGGAACAAATATTCGCGTTCATCATACAAATGGGATTTGAACCCAGGACCGCTGGCTTCAGAGGCACCTCCCAACTAGGCCAACGTGTCGTCAAACTATATAACTAAAGAACTAGATAACTATTGAACACACAAAAACTAATATAAATTACACAACAAGACACAGCAGCGAGCTGCAAGTGCGTCGGTATCCTGGAACTCGGAGACGGGAGAACAGTGTTTAGCGGTGAGCGCGCTCCTCGCATGCTGCGTGCGGAACCCTTCCAGTGCGGCGAACAGCGGATGGCGGCGACGCGCCCCGGCTCGCACATATTGCTCGGGGACAAATAAGCGGATTCACTCCAAAGTAAGTAGGTGTTCCACTCTACCTTGCAAAAGGGAACAGTAATGCACTAATAGGTGCAATTTCCGCCTGGAATTCAAGCAACTCTGTCCAACCATATCTTGCACAAGAGCGAGGGATACAAGAAAGGATAATTCCCTTTAAAATATACCTATTCCGTAAGGTACTGTAATGAAAGAAGGATGTAGCAGTACATACTCCTTTCATTGTTTTCTTTTTTCTATTTTGTTATGTCGAAATGTCTCGAAATCTTTTGAATAAAAAAGATTTCGAAATATGGAATGCCCGCCGGTGGTTTTCAGGGGGACGCTCGAGAGTCTCCAACGGACCGCGTTGGCATTCACATGTGAACTAATGTATATTTAAACGTTAAAATAAATGAAAGAATATATTAACACTGCAAGACGTATACTTTTATTCTACGTAGCTTAGTTGAAAGTGCGTAAAGTATTACGCTTAGGAATAGGCGCCTCCCAGGCTTACATGGTGGAGGTGCGGGGTATCGAGAATAAGAGAACCGAAGAATCTTCTCGCAAGCAAGAAGTGGAGTGCTCCTGACCTGAACCTGAGTGATATCTTTATTAACATATTCTCGCTTTAAACTGTTCCCATATTGGTATTTTATTTTTGGTGCGTGTCCTTCCCATATAGCATAGCAAAATGGCGACTGGAAAATATAATGGGCTATCTGATACGGAGGATTTTTTAATGCAGTACCAGGCCATTGGAATCATCAAAGGATGGTCTGATGAGCAGAAAAAATATGCCATCGCCGCATATCTAGATGGACCAGCCCTTCACTGGTTTAAGACAAATTTTGAGGAATTCACGACCTACGCAGTGTTAGTGGAAAAATTGAAACTGCAATTTCCTTGCCGAGGTGATGTCGCTCAAAAATTTTACTACAGAAGGCAGCAAAACAAGGAAACGCTGATTGAATATTTCTACGCCTTAGAAAACTTAGCTGTTAAAGCTAAAATCGATGATGAAAGATTCATAAGGCATTTTATTACATCTATGAACCAGCATCACCAGTGGCTGTTGGCATCGAAGTTATTTGCATCTAAAGAGGAACTTAGAAAAACAATAATGCAAATGGAGGACATATTTAATTGCGACACCACATATGCAAGAAATGTAGAATTGCCAGTTTTTAATCCAGATGTAAACTTCGAAGAAATCAGGAACCGCGGTGATCAGCCGATGCACACACCACGATTCGATGAGTCGACACCGTTCGGGACGCCAGCTACAATAGCGCCACGCAGAGTGCACTTTGAACCAGAAGCACCACGCGAGTCACACGATCTTCGTCCTCGTCCGTGTCCACGCCCACGCCCTTGGACACCACAAGAAAGTTCGCGAAGGCAGCAAGGTGCAGCGACGGCCAATGAAAGTTATCGATCCGATTATCGAGAGGTTACTCCTTCTTCATCAAGGCAGCACCCAAACTTCACGCCGCGTCGTTAGTAGATCGGGATGCGACAGGCGGCATGGATTCAAACCCGATCCTTGTAGATAAGTCTAGGGATGTTTCTGTACCGATTATTCCAGTAGTAATAAATGGTATTATTTGTGAAGCACTCGTTGATTCAGGTGCGGGGTGTCGCGGAACCCTTTCAATAAACCACCCAATTCTGTCTTTTGCTTGGCCGTCAATCCATCATTCACATCAAAGACAACCGGTTTCTCGTCGTTAAGGTTTAACAAATAGTTTTCATTGCGCTGCACCCAATCTGTAAAATAAATATAATCAGTTTTCTTCAAAGAAGATTCATTATATACAAACTCATTAGGATCATGAGCACATATAGAAAAAGTTATTTTTTTCTCATTTTGACGTTGATTCAGGTGCGAGTGTCTCTTGTATCTCCAGATCCCGGTGGGATAAATTATCCTTGGATTCTCAAACGCACGGACCTATGGCCTTGCGAGCGGTAGGCGGTTATGCAATCAATGTGCATGCCTCTGCCGAAATAGGGATGCAAATTGCGTCAGTATATTATCGGCAACGCGTATTAATTATACACGATACGGCTGAAATAATCATACTGGGACAAGATTTTTTACGAGAAAACGAAGCAATAATCGATTTCGCAAAGAGTCAGCTGACACTGAAACAAATTAGTTCGGTGCCTTTCATCTCACGTCATAATGAAAAAAAAAATAACTTTTTCTATATGTGCTCATGATCCTAATGAGTTTGTATATAATGAATCTTCTTTGAAGAAAACTGATTATATTTATTTTACAGATTGGGTGCAGCGCAATGAAAACTATTTGTTAAACCTTAACGACGAGAAACCGGTTGTCTTTGATGTGAATGATGGATTGACGGCCAAGCAAAAGACAGAATTGGGTGGTTTATTGAAAGGGTTCCGCGACACTTTTTCTTTTGCAACCCGAGAATTGGGATGTTATAAGGATACTTTTATTTCAGTGAATACCACGGATGATGAACCAGTTCATAAAGCACCGTATCGGGTGTCGAATAAACAGAGGCAAATAATTGATGCGCAAGTACAGGAGATGTTAGAAAATGGCATAATACAGGAGTCAAGAAGTCCTTATGCTTCACCCGTTGTGTTGGTGGACAAGCCGGAGGGCCCACCAAGATTTTGTATCGATTTTAGAGCGCTAAACAAAAAAATAAGGATGGATTCGTACCCGATTCCAAGGACGGATGATTTGCTTGGTTGTTTACAGGGAGCCAGATATTTTGCTGACCTTGATATGAATTCAGGGTATTGGCAGTTAGCTCTGGGCGAAGGCAAAGAAAAGACGGCCTTCGTGACGCATACGGGGCTATATGAATTTAATGTATTGCCGTTTGGTTTGAAAACGAGTCAAGCCATGTTCCAGCGAGTGATGGACAAGGTGCTTGCAGGGTTGAAATACAAAAAGGTTGTTGTATATGTCGATAATATTTTGGTTTATGGAAAAACGTTTGAAGAATTTGTGTCGGCATTGGAAGAGGTTTTATCGCGGTTAAAATCGGCCAACTTAACCCTAAAACCGAGTAAATGCAAATTTGGGTACCAGAAAGTGACAGTTTTGGGACATGAGCTAGCAAATGGAATTGGGCCCGATGTGAACAAGATAAAGGCAATGAGGCAGATACAAACCCCAAGGAACGTAAGGGAGGTTAGATCAGTGCTGGGTTTGTACTCTTATTACAGAAAATTTATCGATAATTTTGCAGAGATCGCATTACCGATAACGAGCCTTACAAAGAAAAATAAAAGGTTTGTTTGGGCAGAAGAGGAACAGAGAGCGTTTGACAAATTGAAGGAGAAAATGTGTTCCGCACCGGTATTGGCATATTTCTCTAATGATAAGGATGCGATAACGAGAGTGTTTGTCGATAGTTCCGAGAAGGCGTTGGGAAGTTGCCTTTGTCAGGGCAAGGAAGGTGAAATGAAGCCAGTTGCATACGCCTCAAGAAAATTAAGTGCCGCTGAACAAAGATATTCAGTGACAGAGAAAGAATGCCTAGGATTAATATGGGCGATAAATTATTTTAAGCACTATTTGTGGGGAATGAAATTTCAGGTTGTCACTGACCATAGAGCGTTAATATGGTTAAAAAGCAAGCGTGACATGAACGGCAGACTCGCCAGATGGGCTTTATCAATACAGTCCTGGGACTTCGATATTGTATACGAGATGCAGGCTTGTCTCCATGGGAACATTACGTCTGGTCTTATGATGAGAATTCCACTTTGCCTGTAAGGTGTGGAAGAAACTCTGTATGGGTTTCATCTCACATAACGCCTGACAGATGTTTTCCATGGTGCTCAAGTCACGTATTTCATATCGTTTGTTATGTGATGGCGATATGGTTGGATGCTTATTTATGCTCTTATGATGTTATTATGGGCAGCTGTACTTTATTTGATTTAATGTGTATAATTATGTTTTTATTTCATGCGCATTTGCTGAGTTGAAAAAAATCTGATGTAAGAAGTCTGACGGCTGCTGTTAGCAGAAGGAACACTGGCATGCAATCCTGCCTTTGATGTGGAAGGCACAGGAAGTCCGATGTCTGGACTGCACCATGCCCGTCCCTTCTGTAGAGCCGTATCGTTGAAATTTTGTTTTAAACTATTATGTCTTGTCTTTTAATAGGCGCCAGCTCTTCGATAGCTTGGATGCTTGGCCCCATATAATTGTTTGTTTTCAGATGTCTTTAATGGTGTTTATTAATTTCATGTACTGATGCTGAGTTAAGCTGCCATCTGGCGACGCTTACGTTCGCAAACTGTACTACTGATATATGGTTATTTAATATAATGACATGTAATTAAATATCTTAGCATAGCTGTAGTTAGTAATAAAATTTTAGCATTATGTTAGTAGGTCAATACCTACAAACAAAGAAATCAATATAGGAGATAACGATTGATGTTCTTTCAGAGCATGAATTCTTATCACGGCTTAAATAGGTAGGTAAAACTAATATTCCTTCAGAATATTAGTTTAGTTGTCATGCCAAAGTGACATGACATATCTGATGTCATCTCACTTAGAAATAGTGCCTGTGGCACCACAGACAGTAACTCTCTGTCTGATGAGAGGGGATGTCTATGGTTCCGCAAGTAAGGCGACTGTGTGCGCCAAACCCTAAGACGTTAAAGCATAGACACGGGTCTATTTGTTTTTTTTTTAATGTCAATACCAACCTCCTTGGTACTATGTTTAATGCTTTTGTAATTTTATGCTGGCAACGTATAAAGGGAATTGATTCTTTCTTGTTGACCAGGCACCTTCAGTGTTTGGGCTGTCAAGCATGTTTGACAGTAGATATGTAAGGTTAACCATGGATCGCGTCTTTTATTTTTGGCAGGGTTTTTGAAGAGTCGAAGTTTACTATGGCAAGTAGCGCAGACGATGCCGATGACGCATGGTACGTCACTAACACAAGTTTTGGCATCAGATGCGGTATTGTCACAGGAAATTATCCTGTAGAGCAGGACGATCCCCCTTAATGTATTGTTCCCTCCTTAGGTAGTCATTAGGGTTTCGTATAGGATAGCATAGGTAGGGAGCTTGCTTCCAGAGGGGCGAGGGATGTAATGAAAGAAGGATGTAGCAGTACATACTCCTTTCATTGTTTTCTTTTTTCTATTTTGTTATGTCGAAATGTCTCGAAATCTTTTGAATAAAAAAGATTTCGAAATATGGAATGCCCGCCGGTGGTTTTCAGGGGGACGCTCGAGAGTCTCCAACGGACCGCGTTGGCATTCACATGTGAACTAATGTATATTTAAACGTTAAAATAAATGAAAGAATATATTAACACTGCAAGACGTATACTTTTATTCTACGTAGCTTAGTTGAAAGTGCGTAAAGTATTACGCTTAGGAATAGGCGCCTCCCAGGCTTACCGCCTGGCCAGGCCTCCGAGTGCAGAGTGTATGGAGAGAATTCCCGAACAAGAGGACGGATTCGTCTTATATGCGCTGAATAGCGATAGTATGAGGACGGCACAACGAACTGATTCATTTTGCCGCCATATTTTGGATCAAATGCGACAGAGCAATACGAATGTTTATCAAAACTATTTTTTGCAGGATAATTTATTGTATAGAAAAAGGGATGTTGGACAAGAAACAAGAAAGCTCTTAGTATTGCCGCAAGAGAAGTTTGCAGAATGTATGCTAGAATTGCATGATGAGCCAGTGTCTGGAGGATATTTTGGTTTGTTTAAGACATATGAAAAGTTTAATGAAAGATATTACATGTCCAAGGCAGAGAAAAAAGTAAACGAATATGTCAAGTCGTGTAAACAGTGTCAACTGAGGAATGTCAACAAAGTGATCGCACCATTAATACCGATAAATGTTGCAGATTTATTCGACAAGTTTTGAGTCGATGTGGTAGGGCCGTTACAGATTTCGAATAAACAGAATAAATATATTTTAGTCGCAGTGGAATACCTCTCGAAGTATGCAGTGTGCAAAGCCGTGCGCAGAGCCACCGCGGAAACCATCAATGAATTTTTGGTTACGGAAATATTGTGCCGATTTGGAGGAGTTCGACAGCTGATAACCGACAAAGGCTCAGTATTTACTTCTAATACCATTAGAGAGACCGCAAGTCTTTTTAATGTGACGCTCACACATGCGACAACATATCATCCGCAAACAGTTGGTGTAGTGGAACGATTTAACAGGACATTGTTGGGCATGATCTCAAAGTATGTCTCGGAGGAGCAACGAGACTGGTGTACGTATTTGCCTATGGTATGTTATGCCTACAATAGCGCGAAACAGGCTAGCACAGGTGTGGAGCCGCATTTGATTGTGTATGGTAAGGAACCATTATATAAATCTGAAATCGAGTTGCGTATCAATAATCTCCGGGTTTCAGATACGCTAGCGGATAAAATAACAAGATTGTCTATATTAAGAAGAAAAGTTGCCCGGAATATACAGCATGCCCAACTGAAGCAGAAGTTTTACTACGATATCAAGGCCAAAGATATCTCATATGATAGTGGGGACTTCGTAATGCTATACTGTCCGAAGCGCAAGTCTGGATTAAGCAATAAACTTGCTAGGAGATACAAGGGACCATTCGAAATTGTTACAAGGCTTTGTAATAATAATTATAAGATCAGGAAAGTCGGTACGGTAACAAAATGTATTATTGTTCATAGGAATAGGTTAAAGAAATTTCATGCTAGAGCTTAGTTATAAAGTTGTATATAATTGTGTATAGTCATGTATAATATTAACTTTCTTTTTGTCTTTGCAGTTCGCTAACACAATGAGCGAGCATGAATAGCCATGAAAAGGGAGAGGAAAGTGAGATGCAGGCTTGTCTCCATGGGAACATTACGTCTGGTCTTATGATGAGAATTCCACTTTGCCTGTAAGGTGTGGAAGAAACTCTGTATGGGTTTCATCTCACATAACGCCTGACAGATGTTTTCCATGGTGCTCAAGTCACGTATTTCATATCGTTTGTTATGTGATGGCGATATGGTTGGATGCTTATTTATGCTCTTATGATGTTATTATGGGCAGCTGTACTTTATTTGATTTAATGTGTATAATTATGTTTTTATTTCATGCGCATTTGCTGAGTTGAAAAAAATCTGATGTAAGAAGTCTGACGGCTGCTGTTAGCAGAAGGAACACTGGCATGCAATCCTGCCTTTGATGTGGAAGGCACAGGAAGTCCGATGTCTGGACTGCACCATGCCCGTCCCTTCTGTAGAGCCGTATCGTTGAAATTTTGTTTTAAACTATTATGTCTTGTCTTTTAATAGGCGCCAGCTCTTCGATAGCTTGGATGCTTGGCCCCATATAATTGTTTGTTTTCAGATGTCTTTAATGGTGTTTATTAATTTCATGTACTGATGCTGAGTTAAGCTGCCATCTGGCGACGCTTACGTTCGCAAACTGTACTACTGATATATGGTTATTTAATATAATGACATGTAATTAAATATCTTAGCATAGCTGTAGTTAGTAATAAAATTTTAGCATTATGTTAGTAGGTCAATACCTACAAACAAAGAAATCAATATAGGAGATAACGATTGATGTTCTTTCAGAGCATGAATTCTTATCACGGCTTAAATAGGTAGGTAAAACTAATATTCCTTCAGAATATTAGTTTAGTTGTCATGCCAAAGTGACATGACATATCTGATGTCATCTCACTTAGAAATAGTGCCTGTGGCACCACAGACAGTAACTCTCTGTCTGATGAGAGGGGATGTCTATGGTTCCGCAAGTAAGGCGACTGTGTGCGCCAAACCCTAAGACGTTAAAGCATAGACACGGGTCTATTTGTTTTTTTTTTAATGTCAATACCAACCTCCTTGGTACTATGTTTAATGCTTTTGTAATTTTATGCTGGCAACGTATAAAGGGAATTGATTCTTTCTTGTTGACCAGGCACCTTCAGTGTTTGGGCTGTCAAGCATGTTTGACAGTAGATATGTAAGGTTAACCATGGATCGCGTCTTTTATTTTTGGCAGGGTTTTTGAAGAGTCGAAGTTTACTATGGCAAGTAGCGCAGACGATGCCGATGACGCATGGTACGTCACTAACACAAGTTTTGGCATCAGATGCGGTATTGTCACAGGAAATTATCCTGTAGAGCAGGACGATCCCCCTTAATGTATTGTTCCCTCCTTAGGTAGTCATTAGGGTTTCGTATAGGATAGCATAGGTAGGGAGCTTGCTTCCAGAGGGGCGAGGGATGTAATGAAAGAAGGATGTAGCAGTACATACTCCTTTCATTGTTTTCTTTTTTCTATTTTGTTATGTCGAAATGTCTCGAAATCTTTTGAATAAAAAAGATTTCGAAATATGGAATGCCCGCCGGTGGTTTTCAGGGGGACGCTCGAGAGTCTCCAACGGACCGCGTTGGCATTCACATGTGAACTAATGTATATTTAAACGTTAAAATAAATGAAAGAATATATTAACACTGCAAGACGTATACTTTTATTCTACGTAGCTTAGTTGAAAGTGCGTAAAGTATTACGCTTAGGAATAGGCGCCTCCCAGGCTTACAGTACCCTTGCAGTAGGATCCTTTCCAACAGAAGGGAGTACCTGGCCTCAATCGGATCCTAAACGACACAGTTGTATTCAAGCTAGCTTCGAACGAATGGATTGAATAAGATGTGAGCGACTTATATCTTCTTCCGTCTCTTTCAAAACGGCCAAGCCACATTATTTTTAACTAAGGTGTAGAGTTTGTGATGTTAGGGCTTGTAGAGTAAGGTGTGTAGCGTGAGAGCTTGGCTCTATATGGGATCTGATAGCTTTTTGACTGTGCAAGCCATAGTATGTCATATTATCTTGTCAATATTTTACTTGAAAATGTTTTTGGTGGGATCATCTTATCCACTCCTTCCAGACCCACCGTACCCCTCGGCCGTACCACTGGTGGTACTTTGACCAATTATTACTATTTAAATCGAATTTAACGGAGTCGACGGAGCTCTGCTCTTGCAGAGCTCCTACTTCTGGGTAGTTTGGCCCTCCGGGCCTACTGAAGAACTAACATAACCTAAACCTACCTCATATTTATGAAACTAATTTTGGTCAGTGGTACGGTTTAGTGGTACGGTGGGTCTGCACCCTTATCCACTTACCAGCCGCCAAGCAATGTCGTGTTTACCTAGCCTACTATTAGTAAGTTTAGTTAGGCCAGGTGTGTCTATGGGGAAAGTATGTCAAACCAATAATAACTATTAGCAATTTTTTACGACATTCGTGACTGTAGCTAATAATTAACTGTATTTTTATTTTGTTTAATTTAATTTATTTATTTCACGTTTTAGAACTACCCGCCACACTAAAAGTTTTAGAACTTAAAATAACCTGTCCGGTGACATTGCTTGTCGTTATTGGTCACATAGACTGATTTACCCATCCTCGTATCATCATATAACATTAAAATATTTATTTAATCACGTTTGTTTCCCACCTGCGGGATCGTTCCTGACAAATCTCTTTCATTTTTCTACATTCATACATTAAGTCATGCATGCACGTCGGTTTCGGGTACTTTTTAATGAATATTAATAAATAATAATATACTTATATAATCGAGAAATTTCACCAACTAAACTAAAATGTTACTACCCTAAGCCGTGGCACCAAATGGCCCTATCGAGTATGTGTAGTTCTCCCTTAAGAATAGGGACGTATACCAACTGGCGCAACTTTTCCAACTTCGGCAACTAAGGGGCTAGAAGTTTTCCACCGGTTTTACCAATCATTCGTGCTATAATGTAAATGTAGACACGTTACCGTTGGAATCTATTATTTTAATATGTAATTTACAGGGTTTACATTCATCTGGCCTAACTTTTTTTGACATAATTAACAGTTGGCATACCGTCTTTTTTTCTTAAAGCGTATACTTTTCAGGATTGTTATAAAATAAACCTAACCTAACCTAATAGGTTCTATGCAATGATATTTTAAATAATGCTAAAAAAGTATACGGTTTCAAAAAAAAAGACTATGCCAAATGATGATTAGCATATATTTTTTAATGATATGGGGAAGGCAGGCACACGAGCACTCAGGCCACCTGATGGTAAGTGGAATTTGGACCAATAGACATTTGAATTCTCGAGACTATAATTCTAAGACCTCAAATGCGTTGCCAACCCTGAGGACTAAGATGGAATGCCTCTATGCTAGTAATTTTATCGGCAACTGAGAAAACTGAGAAAACTGTTGCTTGACGGGTGGTTAATA
The DNA here is from genome assembly GCA_949316455.1 of Acleris holmiana. NCBI lineage: Eukaryota > Metazoa > Arthropoda > Insecta > Lepidoptera > Tortricidae > Acleris > Acleris holmiana. The sequence continues at coordinate 3,623,602 of OX438772.1, forward strand.
TACCAGATATTGGATTATACCAGATAAACAAAATTCTCGGGATATACCTAATGTCAATAGTAAACTTATTAAAAATATAAAGGTTCAATTGCATAGCTCTTATACTTTAGATTTTATTGATATCTAAAAACCTCTGATTCAGTCACTGACTCACTCACTGATGATCATCAAAACTCTAGGATACTTCCTGAAGTTCTAAAAGCTGAAATTTGGTATGTAACCTAATAGTAGTACACAACAACAAAAAAAACCAAAACTTGTAAAAAAATAATGTCCTAGAATATATCCAGGAGTTACGAGAACGGGTCACTTTCTATGGAAATTCTATATTAATAGACCCGTTCTCATTGCTCTTGACTTGCAAGAATATAAATTACAAGAAGAAGTATATATCCCATCGAAAATATTTTCATGTAAAATGTTGCCAAGACGAGACCATACAGGGTAATATTTTTATCAGTGCACAAATTTTAACAGATGATTTTGTATCGTTAATATAATAATTACGACAATAAAAAGATTTTTTTTGGTGCAATTTGTCTCTCTTTTACCTTTTCGTGTGGACACAAAGTCACGCTAGAAATGATGACATGGGTTGTCAAGCTGTAGGAATGCTACACTATATTGATATTCGAAATTTAAAATTTCATGTACACAGACTACAAGCCGCTCTCCTACTAATATTCTAAATTTAAAATTTTATTTATTAAATAACTTAACAACACTCCCCTCTCCTCGCACCCCTGCATTAGAGGGTCCATGGATATTAAGTTAGTGGAATCATTGAATCGGCAATATCTCTAATATTTTTTAAGCTAGAGTAAAAATAACACAACATGTGTTATTGATTAACAATAGCAAAGCAAATATTCAAATTTGTACACTTATTAAAAAATTACCCTGTACACGTATATGGCATGCACTGTCAAATAATTATCAGATCTCATGTAGATCCAAGCTTCTTACTCTAAACGCCCTAACTTCACAAACTCTAAGACCCTCTTTTATTTTTCACATAAATAATTTTAAAGTTACTCGCCAAACTGCCTACGCACTACGCACGTCCGTTCCGTTCTGTGCAGGGTCCGTCCGGATCGCTACCACCATCTAATCCAATATCCAACTGCCAATCAGCAATGTTCACATTGTTGAAATTACTAAGCACAGCGGCATTCCATCTTAGTCCTCTCGTTGACAACGCATTTGAGGCCTTAGTATTACAGTCTTCAGATTAGTCTTGAGAATTCAAATGTCTATGGATCTCAGATTCCACTTACCATCAGGTGGCCTGAGTGCTCGGGTGCCTTCTCATTTACCATTAAAAAACCATTATATTATTGGTATCTAAGAAGTGATCCGATGATGGAGACGTATGTAGCAATAGGTCCTTCGATTCGCTAGTTTAACCTTGATAAGCAGATGATATAAAAGATACAGTCGGCAACAAAAGCTTGTCTCGAAAATCGTATCCCTTAATTTTTCATAAATTCATCATATCATATTAAATTCAAATTCAAATTCAAATTCAAATTACTTTTATTTCAGACTGAAGGTCCATATAAATGCGTTAGTTACAATGGCTGAAAAATCCATGTTAGATACGTGAATTTTATTAAATCAAATTAAGGTAAATTAATGTTCGTTAAATAAAAAAGTCCAAAATTGAATAGAACCAATAAATAACGTGCCATAAAATCAAATTGAAATGTCATTGTCCTTATATAAAATTAAAATTTGTATAAAATATTTAAATGGTAAAAAGTCGATTCCATTAAAGACCGGGGCCTCTATTCAACTGCGTTATGTTATAACGATATCGTTTTTGACCTGTTTCCGTATTGTCAACGTTTTGATAACTCTTATGTCATTTACAATAATGGCGACTGTGACATAAACGATTCTTAAACGTGTCAAACACGATATCTATTTAACGCACCTGAATAGAGGCCCAGGAGATAATTATACTGAGACCAATACAATAAAAGCTAGAAACGACGTGCGGCGAGATCGGTGGCATGTAAAATAATCCAGCGCTCAAGGAGTGGAGAGGCCGACCGCTGGGCCAGCGCACTCACGATGCACTTATCACACACCATAATTTTATTTGTCATAAACACACGCTACGACTCCCGCGTTTGCGTTTTGACGACACGCTAGCCTAGTTGGGAGTGACCCTGCCTTCGAAGCTAGGGGTCCTGGGTTCAAATCCCGGTAAGGGCAGATATTTGTGTAATGAGCACGGGTATTTGTTCCTGAGTCTTGGATGTTTTCTATGTATTTAAGTATATATTTCTCTATATGTATAAGTAAGTTTATCGTTGTCTAGTACTCATAGCACAAGCCTAGAGCTTAGTTTGGGACTAGGTCAATTTGTGTGACATTGTCCCGTGATATTATTATTATTATTATTATTATTATTATAAAGACATTTTTTTCTGAAATCGTACCTAAACCTTTCAGATATTTTTTACATGTCATCGTATAGAGCCCAATAGGTTAGGTTAGGTCCATTTTATTACAATTCTGAATAGAAACCCTGAGGTTTCAGAAAAAAAATATGGCAAATGAATATTACGGCACATGATCGTTATGGTATATAAAATTATGTCATATGAAATTCGGTCAAACTAAAGAGAACCCTCAAAAATGATTTTTGGCAGAAACCTAAGTAACGCATCTATACTCAAAAATATCTTAACCCCCATAATTAGGACCAGATTGAAAATTCATTTCCCTCCCACGGGGCCGGGGGCTCGACGTTGTTCAAATCGAGTAAATATCGCTATCCCAAATTATACGGGTCACCGTGTTTTAAATTTTGCTTGCCCTAGGCTACAATTTGGAGAAATGGCCTTTAGCCGCTTGTTGGATTAGATTTACTTTATTTTTAAGGTTACATTACGAAGTAGGTTTCCCTATGATTTAATGTACTGTTTTGTCATATTTGACCGGTTGGATTCCCAGTTATGAAAGAAGAATTTTCAAAAAATCCACTTTAGCGACACGTTGGCCTAGTTGGGAGTGACTCTGCCTCCGAAGCCAGCGGTCCTTGGTTCAAATCCCTCAGATATTTCTGTTCCTGAGTCTTGGATGTTTTCTATGTATTTAAGTATTTATTTCTCTATATAAGTATGTTTATCGTGGTCTAGTACCCATAACACAAGCCTAGAGCTTAGTTTGGGACTAGGTCAATTTGTGTGAGATTTTCACTTGATATTATTCTTGTAATTTTTTATTTTTCACATCTCAGCCTACTTGTGCAAAATGTGGTTACAGAATTATTAACATGTCTTTAGACTAGTTGGTATTTCTGTAGCTCTGCCTACCCCACTCTGGGAATGAAGGCGTGATGTTATGTATGTGTGTATTATTTTTATAATTATTTATTAATGCAGTATTTATTATTTTCAAAAATAAATGTAAGTCTCCATGGCGTAAAATTTGCTATTTCCAATATTAAAGGTAGTTGCTGTCCATGTGGCGCATGTTTTTTCCACCCTGTATAAGATGAACTTTGCACCTGCTTTATTTCTCTTCTTTTTAGATGTAATTCATAAGAGGATGAATCAATTACTTGGCTAAATTTTTCCTTCAACAGTCACGGACACAACGTCACTTAGTACCAATTTCACCATGCTAAGACGATTAGAGCGTTAACAGTTGTCAAAATGGAACGAACAGTCGATAAATAGTGGTGGTAGGACCCTGTGCAGGGTCCGTCCGGATCGCTACCACCATCTTATCCATTAACCACGCGCCAAGCAACAGTGTTCGCATTGTTGTGTTCCGGAGTGGGGATAAGACAACCGGTGAAATTACTAGCATAGAGGCATTCCATCTTTGTCCTCAGGGTTGGCAACGCATTTGAGATCTTAGGATTATAGTCTTGAGAATTCAAATGTCTATGGGTCTCAGATTCCACTTACCATCAGGTGGCCTGAGTGCTCGGGTGCCTTCTCCTTAACATAAAAAAAAAAAAAAAAAAAACATCGTATGGTGAAATTGGTACTTAGGCCGAGTTGTTTGGTCAGGGCCCGTAGCATGGTCACCTTTATCGATGTGGATAAACGTGATTAACACATCCTGTCACTTTCTGGCCAGTATATCAGTGCGAGAGTAACAAGTGTGATATCCACGTTTATGCACATCAATAAAGGCGACCATGCTACGGGCCCAGGATGTTGATCAGTAGATAACTGAACGAATGGTTAAAATTCGAAAAAAGAATTTATAATATTACGATTTATAACAATGAATTTGTTTAAAAACTGATCAATGAAACTCGCTCTTAGAATGGAAATATCTTTGATCTTTTGGGGCTTTACAGATGTAGATCAGACAGAGACAGATCTATTCAACCCTTGTAACGACCTAATAACTAAATATTATCATCTATAAGCACTTATTTAACTAACCCATCATGAACGCCATAAATAGAAGAGAATAACAGGAAATTAATTCGTTGCACATAAAGTCGCGGACATCCTCTAGTTTTTCTTAATATCTACAACATTACATACACATGCGATTTAGGGTGAGAAACGTTATCGCCCGGAGCTAAATTTATATGGATTTTTTTGGGGTACGTATCATTATTATTATAAAATTCGAAATATATAATACGTCTAATACATAATGTTCTAAATATATCGCACCTTCAGTAGAACAAGGGCAAAATATACAATGTGACTAAAAGGGCAATTATGCCCTTGTCCACTACAACAAAGGGCACAATGTACAATGTGACTAAAGGGGCAATTGTGCCCTTGTTCTACCGAAGGTGCGATGATGGTTTTAGTTCAGAAACCGTTAAGTTTTCAGGGTTGTTATAAAACAAACCTAACGTAGACAAATGAGTTCTTTGTAATGGCCAATGGCCTTTGAAAAAATCCTGATAAGTATACGGTTTCCGAAATAAAACCATTATGTACTTTGAATTTTTTAAATTATGATACAATCCCATTTTTTTGACAGTTACGTGATTTAAGCGTCGCTTCACAATCCTCTTAGGGTGATATCCATTGTATTTAACAATTTAATTCTTGACAGAAAGTCTGTTGTTAGACGGTAGGTCCATATAACGAGCAAAGCAAAACGTATATTCAAATTGACATAACAAATAACACGCTATGGCCACGCCATCTTGGAGGTGATTTCTGTTTAAAGTGATTCATGCCCCGGAAGAAGCGAAGGGTTTGTATTTCCGTTCTATCTCGGCTTAAGGAAATCGTGTTTTAGGTCAGCGTCTCTCTTGAAATTGAGACAATGTTACTGAGACAGTATTAAAAATAATAAAAATAAATAAAATAAAAATAAATATCACAGTACAATGTCACACAAATTGACCTAGTCCCAAACTAAGCTCAAGGCTTGTACTATGGGTACTAGACAACGATAAACTTACTTATATAGAGAATATATACTTAAATACATAGAAAGCATCCAATACAGAGGAATAAATACTCGTGCTCATCACACAAATATCTGCCCTTACCGGGATTTAAACCCAGGACCCCTAGCTTCGAAGGCAGGGTCACTACCAACTAGGCTAGCGTGTCGTCAATCACATCATAGCATATCTAAACATCTTTCGTCTCAGTATAAACTAGATAGAAAGGGAGATCCGAGCAACAAACAAGTCGCGGACAACTTGTGCTAGCCCTCCTGAGGCGAGGTTTTGTCGCCAACTTTTTTTTCACCGCCTTCATACGTGTACCTATTTATACGGTAACTCATCACTTCTTCGAATTTCACTTCATCAAATGTATCAATTCATCGAATTTCATTTCATCGAACGCTATTTTCTGCTGAAACCATAATATTTTCAGGATATACATAGGTTAGGTTAGTTTAGATTTAAGTCACCCTGTAATATTCGTAAGTTTTGAAACAAAGCTATATGCAAGACCGAGACGCAGATATTTGCCACTCACTCTTACCTAGAGTTGCGTCTCTAAACTTAGAGCAATAACTTGCAAGTGTATGCGGCATACGGTAATGATCGTGCGGGTTAAAGGTCATTGAAAATTTACCTTATTTCCGTGGCTCAAAACGAGGAAAAAATAATTAATTTGAACCTTAAAAACAAAACAATAAGAGTCGTATTATCAGTTAATTAGGAAGATACAATAAGATAAAATTTCATTAAAAGGTATACAATGATACTCGTACCTATCCGTAATGAGTGTAATCACTTCACATCGCTAACTCGTGGCATTTAGGTAGCACTTGACAGATTAGTGATGAGACAAGTTTTCTAAATGTCAATAAAAGTATGGAGTCGATATTAATATTAAAACTTTAGTCATATTCATACTCGTACTAATTCATTGAAATAACACCAAAAGATTACATTATTTTCGTTTTGTTGTAAACAATAAATTAATATTATCTATATGGTCTTAACATATCGCATCTTTAGAACAATAGTGACCTAAGTAATTCAGAAATTTTACATTTAGAATTAGGTCTCTATTGTAATAAATTTATGACTTGAAGTTTGAAAGCAGCAGATGACGAAGTAGGTTTGATCACTGGCTTAAGACAATCTATATTGTAATTAATTTATTCATAATAATTATTACAAGACGACACGTCTTATACAAAACAAAACATATAATTTTTCAAAATAATTGAGGATATCATTAGAGAGCATTAAGAACTCCTACTACAAGGCGACAAGGTAAAATGCACCCGTTTGCGATGTTTATATAGTTTGCAAGACATTTCATATGAACCAGCACGTGAAGCCAAGAAGCACACCACGGAATCATTTGCCCCTTTAGAAGATTTAGTTTTAAATTTACCATTTAGATTCAAAAACTCATTAAAATAGAATCATGCTTACATTGTCACATCACTAGCGTGTTAGAAACTGTCAAGTAATGACATACGTAGTTCCACAGTGTGGGAATGATCCACACAATGGAACTAATTAGGGTCCCAGAAATCAAATTGCTTGACTGTACATTGTATCAATTATCAATCAGGATTGGTCCGTTTGTAATATTCAAGTAATTTAACTAATTTAATGGGATAGCAGGATCCTGGGAACGGAATGCGAGTTATGCTAGTGGGGCCATTACGATTGACGCTCGGGATTTCAGACCCATCTCATAGTTATTTGACATACAAACGAAGACTTTAATCCGTTGCAGTAAGGTTTATGTTTGATTGTAAATAGTTAACAGTGTCTTTGTTTGTACTTGTTAGGTATCTGAACTAGTACTAACATGATAAAATACAGAATAAAGAACATGCATGAAAAACAGAATTGAGTTTAATTGATACGATAAAGGAGAAAATGTAAAAAAAAAGTATAAAACGCAATAAGTATTGAATCGTTTATTAAGATTTGATATAGAATAAAAACTTGTTAAACTTTTAAAACAGCTTTTAATGTTTCGATTGTTTTTTGGATTTTAATGGAGTGTTGGCCCCTACTCTGATGTATGGTAGTGAATGTTGGGTGTGGCAGGATAAGCATGAAAGTCGTATAAATGCAGTAGAAATGCGCTCTTTACGTAGTATGTGTCGTGTGAAACTTTGTGATAGAGTAAGGAATAAAAACATCAGAGAGAAGTGTGGTCTGAAAGAAGATGTAGTGACTAAGATTGAAAAGGGCATGCTTCGATGGTTCGGTCGAATGGATGAAAAACGATTGACGAAAGAAATATACAGTGCTAAGTGAGTGGAAGGTTCGGAAGGGGCCGCCCTAGGCGTACTTTTTTGAATCAAATCGGGGAAATACTGGAAAAGGGCCGAATCTTAAGTACAGTCAAGGTCATAAATATGTATACACTTTAGTACCTTGTCTATTTTAACGTCATGTTTAAACAGCCAAATGAAATTGTCACCGAGATTAAAGTGACAAGGTAGGTACTAAAGTGTATACATATTTATGACCTTGACTGTACCCGAAACCGACGTGCATGCATGACTCGATGTATGAATGTGGAAGATCCGAAAGAGCTTTTTTTAGGATCGTAGCAGGTGGAAAGAAGTGGTCTCTGCCTACCCCTCTGGGAAACAGGCATGATTTATGTATGTATGTATTGTTTTTTCGGCATCCTCATTCTATTTACGTAATATTTTGATTCAACGATATTGGTTTAAACATAGTAATTTACGAAAAAATGCCAATTTCTTTATAAGGTCCTTATATTTTAAACATGGAACAACAGCTGTGACATCATCCCTGTCGTCGATTTTGTATAGTGTTGTTGCAGGGGGTCTGAACTATGACTTTTTAAAGCTTGATATCTTGTGAAAAAAATACACGACAATTATTTCGCGTTTACAGTTATTCCTCTCTTTCATAGCACTTTCCAGAGAGCGTAAGAAAAATATATATGCATGCTCCCTATTATAAGCAAGTCTTTTTAGTATTGTTGGTATTTCTGGAGCACTGCTGCCTACCCCAATCTGGGAACGAAGACGTGACGTTATGTATGTATGTATGATAAAATACATGCAGTGTTTTCCATACACAATCCACCCCACTTAAAATTAAAAATCGACGGAGTAATCGCGGTCCCGAGTTTGATTCCCGGTCGGGGCACATATTCGTGTGATGAGCGCGAGTATTTGTTTCTGAGTCTTTGGGTAATTTCTATTTATTTAGGTTTATAATTGTCTCGTACAGTCAGCAACAGAAGTAGCTTCACAACCGAAGAGCTCAATATGATCTGCACTCGACTCAATTGACAAGAATACGTCGTGTCTAGATGATTATAGTTTAGTCGGCCTTATAAGTAGCTGCACACTTTTGTACCTTGTCGCTTTATTGATTTACACAGATTAGTACAGCGGTTCAAACATGATGTTAACGTGACAAAGGACTAAAGGCTTGAGCTTAGTTTGCGACTAGGTAAGATGGTCCCCCGATATTGTTTATTATCCTTTCTAAACTAAGTGGACTGTTTTTTTATGAAAAGACAAACTCTGTTGAGAAACGGAAGCTGCTCCTAGGTGGGAAACGAAACTTTATTAGAGCGGGGTTCAATGTGAACCCTATTAGTGACTGTTTCACCCACACCTCAAGCGAGAAAGTTTTAAAACAGCCATACATGTTGTAACAGGAGTGTTGCATTATTATTTATTTTTTAAGGGATCTCTACTGGGCTACAGCGATATTGCCTTTGACGTGTTTTGGAACGAAATGTCAGGTAAATAAAGGTCTTCGTACATTATAACAACTCAACGGCGACTCGATTCTATGCCAAATATTGAAATTTAAGCCCTATGTCATAATTTCTAGGTTTAATTTGAAAAAATGATATGAAAATAGTGTACAACGTGGGGTCTACGCGTCGTACACTAAGGTCAACTCCGACAAGTTTTTCACGCGTTGACCACACGTAGTCACCGCGGCGACTATGCGCTTGCGACTGAGACGCGTGACGGGCAACCATTTGCGTTATCCACTCGTTGACACCGCGTTGTCCATTAGTGACCATTGGGTGGATCAACTGGTTGACTACTCATCGAAAGTGTGAGTAGAGTTGCTGCCGCAGTGGCGTGGAGTTGATATAGTGTGCGAAGACCTTAAGAGTTATCAAAACGTTGACAATACGGGAACACGTCAAAGGGAATATTTTCTAGCCCAGTAGAATTGAGCCTCTGTTGTTCAACACGGAAACCTTATTAGGTAACGTCATCTGTCTATCTGTAAAGACGGTTTTGTCTCAAAATGCGTAAGCTAAGCTATCAAGTTGAATTAATTATTTGATACTGGAATCGCTTATCCGTCATACCTATAAGGTACTTACTTAAATCTAGTAAAAAATCCTTAATTTGTAGATAAAATATATAGATTCCGATCACCCCCAGTGGCACTATTCTCAATAGTGCCACTCCATGTCTTCCTGTGGATGTCGTACGAGGTGACTAAGGAAATAACGGCTTCTAGTATACTCCATTCCATATACCATGGCCCGATGCACTTGAGACGGTCATTAGGCGTTAACAATAGGATTAGTGATAACAAAAGATATCTGGCCAGACCCTTTTGCGGCGTGGTATGCAGGTTGGACCGACGCGTGCCATTTTGAAGTGCTCCTAATTAGATAACAAAAGGCAAACATTATGAGCCCTATTGTTAAGCTTCAAGTGCATCGGGCCATGGTATATGAAATGGAGTATACTGTTAGGCGATGGGCTTGCAACCTGTCACTAATAGGTACACTTGTAAACTTCGTGGCCTGATTGTGCAAAATGAGGTAACAGAATTATAGACAAGTCTTTTTAGAGTTGTTGGTATTTCTGTAGCTCTGTCTTCCCTACTCCGGGAATGAAGGAGGGATGTTATGTATGTATGTGATGTCTATTACAAAGGGTAACCCACAATTCGATTGAATTTCACTTCAACGATTGTATCATTTCATCGAACGCTTTTTTCTTTTTTAATTATATTAGGTAGTTGAGGTCAGGTAAGACTGGTGTATATTAAGAAAAATTTACTCTAGCGGCGAGAAATGACTTTGGATTAAATGAAAAGTTTGGGAGTGATACGTTAGCATGTTATATGGTTTTTCATCTTATATTAATGGATCTATGCACTGAACTGATACAGCATATTTATCTTTTACTATTTGCGTAGTGGAACACAGCACTGCCCTCCCAGGCAAAAAAACAGTATGTCAAATCCAATTGCCAAAGTAAATTCAATCCTCTCTTCTAAGTAATAAGGTTGTGATTGCAACTGAAGTTTTATTGTAGTTGCTGCTATTTAGCTTAGCAGGGCAGAGCAGTGCTGTTCAGTATCAAGGTTAGAGATAATAGTGATTTTGCCCAAAGTCCTACTACAACCCTAAGAATAAATAAATAATTAATTAATAATTAATCACATGACAATGTCACACAAATTGAACTAGTCCCAAACTAATCTCTAAGCTTGTACTATGGGTACTAGACAACGATAAACTTACTTACATAGAGAAATATATACATAAATACATAGAAAACATCCAAGACTCAGGAACAAATACTCGTGCTCATCACGCAAATATTTGCCCTTACCAGGATTTGAACCCAGGGCCCCTAGCTTCGAAGGCAGAGTCACTACCAACTAGGCTAGCGTGTCGTCAAAAATTCCATCTACTACCTTAATCCTTGCATACGTCGTTTTAATTAATAATAATGTCATCTCTTTCACAGCGGGCACGAATTTCTCCGTTAGCCCGGCACTCCTAACACATGACTAGCGTTAAACTAAACTCAAACGACAGACTGGTTACAATGGCGGGCGGTGGAAACAAATAAGTTTAACTTCGGTGTTGGATTCGCTTAGTTGCAACGGTTTTATAATAGCTTGTTAAATATGGCGTTAACTTATCAAAAGTTCAAAAGTATAATTTTTTAGTTACGTACGAGTACATAAGAGTGCACATAATTGTTATGTTGTATTTTTATTTTTATTTGATTATTTTAGTTTACAAATTGTCACGAGTTGTTGCCAAGCATTTTTTATAATAGGCGTAGTAATTTAGGAACTTTTGGGACAGTCAGCCATATATTTCACCATTTTAACAATGATAGGCGACGGGTGACAATTTAATACACATTTCAAACTGGTGATACATTTTACAAGCTTGCACTGTTCGTATGTAAGTATACATATACATAATTATAAAACAATCCTCGCACTTGTATAACAAAATAAACAAAATTCTTAACATTATATAACTTAACCTACCATGGATGCAAGACGAAAATTGCTTTATGGGTAAATACCCTAGATAATGATGATACAGAAGAGCTAATGACATTTTTTTCATAAAACTTCCAATCTCAACCACTCACACACACACACACACACACACACACACACAAGGATCACGAAGGACAAGTTCAAAGTAACGTTATCTGCATCTCTTTTTCTCAATTTAGTTCCGAATGACAAGGAAAGGGAAGCATTCAAAGTTGCACACACACAGGCACGCGCGCATGTGCAAATCTTGATTTTATTTTTGTTATGTAATAAATTATGTTTGTTATTTGGTTGGGTCTTTTTGTTTAAATTTTCATGTAAGTTTCTAAAATGTACGTATGCTTACCATGGAAGAGCGAGGTCTCCTGACACTGGTAATCTCATACTAAAAAGGAGCTCTCACCCGTGTTAGTAGTTATGTAAGAAAGACAATTACTAAACATTTAAATAATTTATCATTTATCAAGTATGTAAGTTGTCCGTCAAAATTTGCAATCTATTCTGTCTATTCAGTCACTTGCCGTTATCCGATTTAGCAGAAATTTGGAATACTTATGTAAACCTGTAGTATGATCATGTAGATGCCGAAAGAGAACAAAACTCTAAAAGATTTACGGAACGTGTAGTATTTGACAACGAACTATCTGACCAGGAAATTGACTATGATCTTTCCGAAAGGGTATCCAGGCACATAACAGATAATGAGATTTCCGAACAAGTGTCTGATGTAGAAATGGAAGACCGATCTATATCTAGAGGTTCTGTGCATGACAACCATGATGTGTCCATAGGCACTAAGAAATCTTTGCTTCTAATGCAAATGCAGAAAATTGCACAAGAAAACATGGAGCTGAGACAGAAAATCGTAAGTGATGCATTTTACAATTTTATTTAAAGCCAAGCTTTATTCTTTTAATATAGTTATACAGTAAGGCAATAGAGGCCATGTAATAAGTGAATCTTCATAGTTGTTGTTACGTTAATTTAATTAATTCCGTTATAGACGATATCTTTAAATTTAATCATTTTAAATGCTTACCTTCAATTTTAGAGAGAAAAGGTCGAAAAATCTCTTAAGCGGAAACGGGATTGTAACCCACTGATGTCCCCAATGCAACCAAAGATATTTTCTTCGATGCGTCGCATGAACAAACCTGAACCGAAAAAACCGAAAATACAACCGAGAAAAACAACTACTATTACAATAGGAACACTGCCTAAGGAATTTGTCGATGATTTGAAATATAAGCCACCTAAGAGATTCCAACCCGCCAATGCGCCGTGGATAACTAAGAGACTGTACAAGTTTTTGGAGACCAAGTTGGAACCTAAGTGAGTATATTTTGTTAATGTAATTATACTTGCAACTGTTAGGCGATGGGCTTGCAACCTGACACTAATACACCGGTAAACTTCTTGGCCTGATTGTGCAAAATGTGGTTATAGAATTATAACCAAGTCTTTTTAGAGTTGTTGGTATTTCTGTAGCTCTGCCTACCCCACTCTGGGTATGAAGGCGTGATGTTATGTATGTATGTATGTAATTATTAGTTTGATAAAACAACGTTGTAATAACTCCTCTCTGATTGGAATTAGTACTTTGACGATGTTTTGCTACGGCGGAATGATAACATTTCGTCCCTTTACTATCTCAACCTCGTATCGGATGTAATTCATTAATAGGAAAAGCACTCATGTTCCAAGAAGTACGAAGACTATTTTTCTATCAAACTATTCGATCAGATAAGGGGTAGAGAAAGTAGAGAGACGATTTGTAACAGCTCAGCCATAGTAGTTCCCTTATGCCTAGGAGTCCGTTTTCTTTCGAGAAAAGTTTAATAATTTGGAGCAGCTATACAGCGTGTAAATTTAATACGGGCATATATTTTAACAACAGTTAATATACACACTAATTAACGTAAAAACTTGTGTAACAGTAACATTAGTTGTACTTTATTTTTTCTTACTAAGTAATTCAGCAAGCAATGTATCACACATGGCGCCAATTAAATTAAATCATCTACGTAATATCGTTTTGTAATAGGAAGTGGCACGCGCTACATTGCTCCTAAGACAAACTTAAAAAAATTAACTGCGCCTTAATAATAAAAGTTACTAACAAAATGTTTTTCTCATTTGATTTGTAAGATCGTTAACCACGCCTGGATAAAATATATGCCCGTATGAAATTTACACACTGTATAAGCCAAACTCATACATCTCCGCAACAGGTTAGGGGTCAATCAAGTCAAGGACTTACATATATACCAAAAAACTGTCGAAGTGTAAGTTTCGCTAAGCTTAAACCAAGTTGCAATTTCACACAAATTGATCCAGTCCCAAACTAAGCTCTAGGCTTGTACTATGGGTACTAGACAACGATAAACATACTTATATAGAGAAATAAATAATTAAATACATAGAAAACATCCAAGACTCAGGAACAAATACTCGTGCTCATCACACAAATATTTGCCCTTACCAGGACTTGAACCCGATTTCGACTGTGACATAAACGATTCTAAAATACGTCAAACGCGATATCGTTATAACGTAGTAGAATAGAGGCCCAGCAGTTATGCACTCGTAGATTGCTACGGCGTAGACTCTGATTGGTCGTAGCAACTGCGTAGCAATGGACAGGGCCTCTATTCTACTGCGTTATAACGATATCGCGTTTGACGTGTTTTAGAATCGTTTATGTCACACTCGCCATTATTGTAAATAACGAAAGAGTTATGAAAACGTTGACAATACGATATCGTTATTACCGTGTAGAATCCCAGCCCTGATCGTACTCAAGTCACATACCAAACGAAGCTTGTTCGTGATCGAATGCCAGTTGCTATTGGTATCTATCTTCTATATCTTCCTTCTTATCATATAAATATTTGCCCATACCGAGAAGCGAACCCGAGGCCGCTCTTTATTTTTACACACTCATATGCAGTCACAAGGCTAAAGCAATTGAGTTATTCAGCCATAGTATTTCAACTTTTTTTATGTGGTAAACACTGAATCGTATAAACATTTACATATTTTATTTTGTCATGCCAGCGGAGACAGCTCCAGGCTCTTTGCTACCATTAGAGCCTTTGAATATTAATGCACTGAACAAAATACCTTTGTTTGTGTCTGAATTACTTAAACACTTCGAGTACGATTGTACAAAGTTAAAATATAATTCCTACATTTTTTTTACTTTACATGTCTGTTTCTTTGTCACTTGAAACTTATCAAGGTGTGGAATCACCAAGGGGCCTTACATGGTCGCGTTTATCGATGTGTATAAACGTGGATAACGCTTCCGTCACTCTCGCACTGACGTACTGGTCAGAAAGTGACAGATGTGTAATCCAAGTTTATCCACATCGATAAAGACGACCATGTTAGGCCCCCTAGGGAGTCTGACGGGCGTTTTACAAAAAAAGTGTACATCGTTAAGGACAAAAGTTAAGAAAATTTAACTTTTTCCATTTCGTCACGAAAATTAACATAATGTATGGCTAATTTTCGTGACGAAATGGAAAAAGTTAAATTTTCTTAACTTTTGTCTTTAACGATGTACACTTGTTTTGGAAAACGCCCCTACACGGTAATAACCGTATCGTATTTGACGTGTTTCCGTATTGTCAACGTTGTGATAACTCTTATGACATCTAAATTTATAAAAACCGGGCAAGAGCATGTTATACCATGATCAGTGTAGGGTTCTGAAGCCGATACTACAAACACAAAAACTATTTAAAAAACAACTACTTATGAACTAATGTTCTATTTAAATCGCCTGTGGGCGTTTTTGAAAAAAAGTGTACATCGTTAAAGACAAAATTTAGAAAAATTAACTTTTTCCATTTCGTCACGAAAATTAACGTTAGATACGTTAATTTTCGTGACAAAATGGAAAAGTTAAATTTTCTTAACATTGTCCTTAACGATGTACACTTTTTTTGGAAAACGCCCCTGTATCTCAAAAATCAGTCAAGTCTAGTGGTCATAATAGTTTTTTTAAGTTAGATAGGACACTTTTCGCATTCAACATTTCCTAAACGGGCGACTGTTGACCCATTAATAAGATTGGTAAATGAATGTTAAATGTATTTATGTTAAAATGTATTTTGAAGCCATAAGTAAATTAAATTAATATCACGGGACAATGTCACTCAAATTGACCTAGCCCCAAACTAAGCTCTAGGCTTGTACTATGGGTACTAGACAACGATATACCTACATACTTAGATAGAGAAATAAATATCCCAATACATAGAAAACATCCAAGAACATCATCACACAAATATCTGCCCTTATTGGAAATACTAACTATCAAATACCTCGACGTCAGGTATTTGAAATACGAATAACAAATTACATTTAAAGCAAATACGTATACCAAATAGCAAAGATGTATTACCATGTTTAACCAAAAATGTATTTGTATTTCAATAACGTATTTTAATTCCAAGTAATTCAAATACTGCCCAACTCCATGTATGTATGTATGGCAAACGTTTTTAATAAAGCTCTGAATTACGTCCTTAAAGCAACCATTTTGAATATAATGCAGCCGTAAATAGCATAAACGTCGCCTCATAAATGTAGCTCTATTTATTAAACCAATCCTTTGCAGTGAACGAGCTTGTGAAACTTACATAACGAGCGTATTTCGCGACAAACATTTAATAAAAATGCGAGGCGCTTAGAGTCTCAGTGCCGCTTTGAAAACTTCGCAAAAATCCCGCGAAAAATCTAGACGGGTTTTTATACTGTTGCACTACAGATCGAGTTTTGATTTTTGTATTTATGTAAACTCTTTAACGTATACATATAAAGAATTAATAGACATGTTTGCATCAATATAGCGAACTTATCCTATATGGGATCTTTTCCACCTAACCTTGGGGGTGATTCACTCAACACAGCGCTTCGTCGATCTAAAAGATGAAGTTTTATCCGGCAAGTTTAACAAGTCCCGTCGGAGCGTACAAAACACATTTTAGCGCGTGCCCTCTTAATTAAAAATCCATTTGATTGAAATGTGATTCGATAATATGATATGTACCCCCTCGGGCTAAAATGGAAAAATTGTTAATTGTGCCAAGTATTGTCAAGTATGTTAAGTGTTATTGTGCTCAACTGTTCACTGGGCAATTTAAGTTATTAGAAATTAAAAAAACCCCCGACTCAAAACAGTCTGTAAAAAAACATCTAAAAAGTAAAAAATAATAAGTAGTGGCCCTATAAGTTTAATTGTAAGGTAGGTATTAATATTTTGATCCGATTAGTATTGTTTCCGCGTGCTACAGAACCCTTCGTGTGTAACTCCGACTTGCACTTTACGGTTTTTGTTTGTCCTGTTTAAAACTTTAAAGTGACTTAAAGAATCGCGCGGTATAAATGAATTTCAAACATATTTTCTTGGAAAAATCCATTTTATACGTACATTAACTTTCTGGCTGTATTGCTTAGAATAAATTAAATATTGTAATAAAAAGAAAAATTAAGATCTGCTATTGAAAAGTAAAATCAGTCTTAAAACATGGCGTCCGGCCGCAGGCGAGGTTCGTTATGAAGGAAGCGAAAATAAATATTGAAGGTCGGAACTAATTAACAAACAAATAAGAACCAACTTGTGACTACAAAAAGGTTCTGAATCAATAAAGCTGTTGTCTGTTTGGAATCAACATTGTTAACCCATTCTAGCCTAAATTGCATATTGAAAAAAATAATGATTTTCACCTTTTTCGTCTTCATACGACAAAATAACAGAAACTATTTTGTTACACAAGTGTTGCCATTAGAGAAACGGGTTAACTTTTATGTTTCAAACACCGACTTGAAAATGTAAATTTAAAATTCACTCCTATCTTTTTCATAGAATAGTAACAACCCATCAGTGTAAAAGAGATAGTGGTAATGGAGATATGTATGTCGTGTTTTAGAATTGCTGCAGCTGGTCTGGCGTTTTGCCAGTCCCGAATGCAATTTCGTATAAAAGGGGACAGCCGGGCATGCATGTGTGTACATTATGTGGCATAGAGAAAGCCCGCTCTAATCTATGGTCGAGCACCTGAAGATCGGGGATACTGATATTTTGCCGTGCCAGAGTCTGTTAGTTTTATGCAGCTGAATCAATTTTTATTTATTTATTAACCCCCGTGTGGTTGCCAAGTTAGAATAGTAACACTCCATGTCTTCCCGTGGATGTCGTGAGAGGCGACTAAGGGAATAAAGGCTTGTAATATTGTTAGGCGATGGGCTTGCAATCTGTCACTAATACACTAGTAAAGTTCATGGCCTGATTGTGCAAAATGTGGTTACAGAATTATAAACAAGTCTTTTTAGAGTTGTTGGTATTTCTGTAGCTCTGCCTACCCCACTCTGGGAAAGAAGGCGTAATGCTATGTATTTATGTATTTTAATTAAATTTCGATGTATTATTTAAAAATAAAGTCATAAAAGATTCAATATATTTTATAAATTTAAAAAAAAATCGAAGGTAGGTTACAAAATTATAAATTAAAAAAAAAACCAAAGTTCAAGTTCAATTTGTCTTTCGACATAGGGCCCTTCCAAACCTTTCTATATAAAACGGTCCCTTGCCTTACGTAGCCAAGTTTCTCCACCAACCCTTTTTAGATCATCTGACCTTCTAAGGTTAGGGTTAGGTTTTCCTCTCTTCCTTTTGTGTCCTCTTGGGTACCACTCAACAAGTTATTTCATATCATATCATCATCATATCAGCCGAAAGACGTCCACTGCTGGACATAGGCCTCCCCCAAGGCTCTCCATTCAGACCGGTCCTGTGCTTTTCGCATCCACCGCGTTCCCGCGATTTTTACAAGGTCGTCGCTCCATCTTGTTGGAGGCCTACCTACAGCTCGTCTCCCGGTCCGTGGACGCCACTCAAGAACCTTCTGACTCCATCGGTCATCAGTCCTGCGAGCAATGTGCCCCGCCCACTGCCACTTAAGTTTAGCTATTCTTCGGGCTATGTCGGTAACCTTAGTTCTACTGCGGATATCATCATTTCTGATTCTATCACGCAGAGAAACCCCGAGCATAGCTCTCTCCATAGCCCTCTGAGTGACTTTGAGCTTCCTTATAAGGCCCATAGTTAGCGCCCACGTTATAAACAAGTTATTTACATATAGGTAAACCCCGGAAAGATCATTTCGTAACACTAAGGCCGTTAACGTTTCTCGGGTGAGTTTTCCCGAACTTTCCCACAATTTTTCACTGAAACCAAGATCAATCGCATTAAAAATAAAACGCGTAAGTAGACCTAAACGGAGTGATTCATGTGCCGACGTCCGGATCTCTAGCACATAAATTGTTCGCTAGAGCCAGGAAATCGAAAATATTCGTTTATTTTCCTAGGTAGTATTTTGTTCGCCTGATTTCTCTTCCTTAACCTATCCTATCACATATCTTAAATAGTATTTAAGATTTATTTTAAACATTTATAATGACCCCCGTGTGGTTGCCGAGTTAGAGTAGTGACACTCCATGTCTCCCCGTGGATGTCGTAAGACACCTCTAAGGGAATAAGGGCTTGTAGTACTGTTAGGCGATGGGCTTGCAACCTTTATACGACACTGAACTCGACTCACCTGCCTGCTGCCTAATGAGAAGGCACGCGCTAAAATGTGTTTTGTACGCTCCGACGGGACTTCTTAAACTTGCCGGATAAAACATTACCTTTAAGATCTACGCAGCGCTGTGTTGAGAGAATCACCCCCCAGTCACTAGTAAAATAAAAAACTTCTTGCCCTGATTGCGCAAAATGTGGTTACAGAGTTATAGACAAGTCTTTTAAGAGTTGTTGGTATTTCTGTAGCTCTGCCTACCCCACTCTGGGATTGAAGGCGTGATGTTATGTATGTACGTATGTATTTATAATGACGATCAAATAGATAAAAAATAGAGGTAGTTATAATATAATGGCAGCCTCTTCTTTCATAGCCAATAACTCAGTGCCTCCAGTGAAAAGGGGAATAAGACGAGTTATGCCCTTATGTTTTTACTACACCATTGGATTCAGCATGTTCAATTGCATGTTGTGACAAAAGGACATATCTCTAGCTATCCCCTAACTCAGATTTTTCGATTACGCTATGGACATAACTCACCGTTTCTAAAGGCATATTTCTACTTATCCGCAAGTTTTTATCGGTCTAAAGGTACTAGTGCTTTTAACTCGAAAAAAACATGCAACCTAAAGACACATCCACAGTTATTTTTTTTACAAAAAGAAACAACTTGTGTTGTTCCGTAACGACGTGTACATAAAAAGAACTAAAACCGATTATAGCCTTATAGCACAGTGTATATAAAGGCATAACTCGAACTAATATGTCCTTATTGCACGGTGTCCATAAAGGCATGAATCGAATTATTCCCTTATAGTACAGAGTGCATAAAGGCATAACTCGAAGAGTTCCGTTGCTCCGCTAACCGCGATTGGTCATATCCGCACCTAGGCCACCTTGCTATTGGCTAAGATGCTCTCAATAGGAAACACCTCATTTAATTACTTTAAGGCTTTGTATGTTTATTTCGATTTTGGGAATACACTATTCATTAATAATAATATTTATTTGTTTTTTAGACGCAAAATAATTCACTTTAATAAATTGTCTCTTTTAATTGATAAAAAAAATGACTAAAACTCGCCGTACTTTGAATCCAGGAGTGAGTATTTGAGGCTCAAACAGTGTGCGTGCAAGTGAGTGAATTAAACCAAAAATGAATAGAGGAAGAAAGTTAACGAATTTAGTGATTAATCCTCCCGAACTGGTAAGTACCAATTTGAATAAGCGATTATACTTCTTACAAAATAAACAGGTACTTAGTTAGCTATTATGTTAATAAATGTTTAGGTACAGTCAAGGTTATAAATATGTATACACTTTAGTACCTTGTCTATTTAACGTCATGTTTCAACTGCCATATGAAATTGTCACAGCGATTAAAGTGACAAGGTACTAAAGTGTATACATATTTATGACCTTGACTGTACTTACCTACTCGTTATGAAATCAATTACTACAGTTGACCAGAACGATGTGTCTAAATTGAAAGACCATGATTGCTTTCTAATTTGTATGTTTTATATTTTGTTATTATTATATCTAAGTTATGAGTTATGAATGCTATGATTCGGCATTTAGTCGAGGATGAATTTATAACATGAGTAAGTAGGTACCTAGTATAAGTCCATTCGCTTAGATAGTATCGCTACACCCGTACGCACTGGTGGTTATTGTAATAATATACGAATTTAATTCGATATAAACTGCCAAATTCACTTGCGGGTACGCCGCTCGCATTCTGTGTTTACGCGGCGGCATCCTTTGACAAAAGGCGGCACGCGCCAAGGCGGCGCGATACAAAGGCGACGACACTATCTAAGAGAATAGATAAGATAAATAAAAAAAAAGCATTTGTGCATAGCATCCGATTATAGCCTTAGTTTTGTTTTGTGTTAGGAATCGTACACGTGCAAAGTTAGCGTTTTTTTTTTCGTTTTGAGATGGTTTTAACTATTATTACTTATTGTACCTACTTTGACTGTAACAGTTGTTACCAATTTTACAGATCCCGTTAGAACCAGTAGCTTATCAAAACTGGAGTGACACTGGACAAGATGGCGATCAGGAGGTAGGTACAAATACCATAGCAACCTTGTCATACGTACCTACCTACACCTTAACATTTCGTAGTTTTCAACATAATTTTGTTTTTTGTTAATTTTCGTTTTATGTTTGTGCTTATTGCAGAGTGAGCTTATTACTCTCCACGACCTTGGTATTGTTGAACCGGAACGTAATGCATGTGACGTGAGTATTTAGGTTTATATAAGGAATAATAGTTCTGGTTTATGTACCGAAGCGAAGCGAGGGCCAGTTTCGAGTTACGGTAATAAACATAAAATTGTTAAGACGAACCTAATATTAAATGGTGCTTTTTTAATTTGTTCAAGCGAACGAAGGTACTGCTACTAATAATGCTTTTTTGTTAACGGTTACAGGTTGGGCAGATATCGATTCAAGAACTTGAATGAAATATTGATAATGACGCAATACATGACGTTATCGAGGACTCTCAAGACGAGTCAAATAATAATGCTGGAAATAAGGTTATATAAATTGATTACAAATAAGTAGGTATAGTGGCCAATTCGGATAACCATTCTCTAATTTTAGACGTCTTTTAAATTTCGTTTTACAGGCGTCAAACTCCATTTTGACGCCTGTAAAACGAAATTTAAAAGACGTCTAAAATTAGAGAATGGTTATCCGAATTGGCCCCATATTTAATGTCTGTATGATGCAATAATTCTATTTTTTTTACAGTGTTTGCTGGTTACTGGACCCTGACATGGATGACTTTAATTATAACGACGGCGAGTAAAAACCACTGATTTTTGATTAAATGACTTATTTTTAATACGATTTGGTTTTATTTTATGGCATAGTTATACTCTTATACCTATTAAATTTTCTTGAATAAGTCGCGTTATTCCTTTATTTGCGACAAACATAGAAATAATAAGTATTGTTATAACCATAGAACAGTCGTAGTTAAGGGAATAAGTCGTCTTACGTCTTAAAGTATCACAGAATTGACTAACACAAATCATGTTATACCGTTATGCTTTCGTGACTAAGGGCATAACTCGATAAAAACTTAAAAAAAATATGTAAAGAGTAACTAAATGTTAAACCAATACCCATTAAACAAAAGCTATAAACTATACCTAAAGCCCAAAACCATAATAAGTTCTAATATTATACGCTAAATACCCAAAAACGACGTAAGATTGGTTTTTTGCCTCTCCTGATAAGTAGCGATTTTGAGTTATTCCCTTTTTCACTGGAGGCACTGAACTATTAAACAGCTTCACCGAATTTTATCAAACCTGTTCTAAAACTGCCTTGATTAAACTATCTTTCTTTAAAAAAAAAAAACCAGTCAAGTGCGAGTCGGACTCGCGTACCCAGGGTTCCGTACAGACTTGTAACAATGTATTGAGAGACAAACTTGACTTTACCGTTGAAAAACTGTTGTCGCCATACATCGATATAGCTTGCGATTAGTTTACAAAGTACAAGTAAGCTTGCAATCGCGTTTTTTTTTTGATGGTTCAATAAATTTTCGGTTTTTTTCCTTTACTTCTGCTGTAAGACCTTCCTTCTTGCTTAATTTCAGGGTTCTAGGTCTACGGGAAGTACCCTATTAATTTTGATTCCTTCGAGAGTGTCCAAATAAGTCTTTTGCTGCAGAAACTGCCGTTTCTGTTTTTGACGTTTACTTATAAGATGATTGTTTTTTTCACAGCTTCAAGAAACTGTAGATCTGTGTATATGGTTTTAATTTCAACTCGATAACTCCACGCGTTTCCGAGAAAAAGGGTCTTGACAGACAGACGGACGGACAGACAACAAAGTGACCCTATAAGGGTTCCGTTTTATCCTTTTGAGGAACGGATCCCTAAAAACACTTCCGACATACAAAGACACACATATGAGTACGCAAGTGTAACACCCCCCTCTTTTTGTGTCAGGGGTTTTGAAACACGCCTACCATGTGTCAAACATAAGGGGAAAAATTAAAACAAGCTCACAACAACACCATCAAATATATTGTAACAGCCAAAGTGGCCAAATTATTCGTAACACCATGTATTTTGTATGGTGTGACGAACTATTTGGCCACATAGCTAATACGATATACGTAATGCTGACTGCACGTGTGCTTTGTCGTTACTACATTCGCAGTCAAAGGACATCGCAGTCGAATGCCATCTGATATATCAACATTTAATATTATAAATTCTGTGGCCCTAGTGAAAAAGGATACAAGTCTCCCAAGGTTTAGGTGAAAAATGGCATAAGTCTAGTATACTCTGTACATAACGTTGCCCTTTCTTATTAAGAGCTAAGTCGACTTGTATCCGTTTTCACTAGAGCCACAGAATTTTGTAATGATAACCAGTGTAACTTGACCTCAGGACTCATAAGCAATCCTTACCCATATCAAGCCAGTTCGCCCATTTTCTGCAACCAACCATTTAAATATAAGAGCCGATAGGGACAAAATGGTTTTATGCAAGCGCAGTCTGGGGTCACGCTTAGTATTATAAATTAAGCCAGAAGCAATTTCATATGAACCCAGCACAGATTTTGCCCACAATTTAACAGGAATGCTCCTTCGTTATTTCATTTCATAATTTTCATAGGAATGGTCCAGCAGACGTTATGACAATGTGCGCAGTTGAGCTTATATGAATTTCGAATAGATTTCCTGCTGAGAATTTCCCAATGCGCTAAATTCCATAATGTAGCGCATTGGGAAGAACTCAGCAGGATGTTGCTTTTGAAAAAAGGTTTTATTGAATTTGTTATTGAGCGGCAACGCATTGGTGCGCCGTCTGCATGCTTGCTTATCCGTCGAAGGCAAGAAAACAAATACAGGGGCCTTATTCTACATTACCTTTACACCTATTTTTATCGAATTGATTTAATTCTTTTTTTTTCCGTGTAGTTGCTGGGTTAGAATAGTGCCACTCCATGTCTTCCCGTGGATGATGTAAGAGGCGACTGAGGGAATAGGGGCTTGTAGTACTGTTAGGCGATGGGCTTGCAACCTGTCACTATTACACTGGTCAAACATCTTAGCCTGATTGTGCAAAATGTGGTAACAGAGTTATCAACAAGTCTTTTTAGAGTTGTTGGTAATTCTGTAGCTCTGCCTACCCCACCGGGAATGAAGGCGTGACTTTATGTATGTTTGTATGTATGTTTTTAACTCATTACTGTCAAGTTAATAAGAGCTATTATAATGTTAAAAATACAATAGCAAAAGGTAAGTGTATACACTAAGTAGAGTAAAGCCAAGGGTAATACAATATTAGAAATAATTATACCTCGTAGTTCACTTGGCCGTGTGAGAAAAGCTTGGTTCAGCCGATGCGAGGGCGCGCAACTTACGTCTTTAATATAAGTAAAAAAAACTGTTTGGGTGAAAAAAATGTCGGTTGTTTTTCTTAGTCTCATTACTATTTCTACTACCACTAGGTAAAATTTGAATTCGTCACCTGTAACTGTGGCCAGATCTGAGGTATTTACGATTATGATACAATTAAAAATAAGACAGACCCTCCCTGTGCGGGGCTTCAATTTCTGGGCACTTTGCCCTACGGGCAAAAATTGCGTATTTATTAATCTAACCTATTTAGTACTAAGGACGGTTAACCAACTCGTCATCTGCTATAAAAACCGATTTTCTGTCACGTTTCGCATGCGTAAACCTTGTGAGTGCGTTTGCCTTGTTGCACCGTTGCACCCGTTGCACCGTTACCGGCTACTTTACGCACGCGTTACTAGCCGCCGTTGCCGTGTAACTTACAGTTTGTATGTTATTAATGTTATTAACCAAGCTCACTTCTCTGTCGCTCGAAAGATTAAAGTATGTTCATAAGGACGTTATACATTTTTTATTCTTTTGAGCGGCATTCTGCTCGACTTTGAATTTATACTGGGCCTCTATTTAACTGCGTTATAACGATTTCGTGTTTGACGTGTTTTAGAATAGTTTATGTCACAGTCGCCATTATTGTAAATGACATAAGAGTTATCAAAACGTTGACAATACGGAAACACGTCAAATACGATGTTGTTATTACCGTGTAGAATCCCAGCCCAGGTCAAATACGATATCGTTATTACCGTGTAGAATCCCAGCCCTGACTTATAGCATTTGTAAGGTAATATATATTTAAAGTATAACATGAAATTTGGTCTCTAAAATCTTTGTCACTGTCATAATTGTATTGTCTCAGTTAATTTCTCTCACTGTGGTCTAGTGAAAACTAAGGTGTTTTTTAAAATTCTTTCCCTGAAGTGCATGTATTGATATTAATTTTTAATTACTTTTTATGTAGGTCATATACATAATATATTTACTTGTAATTGTAATAGTATTCATGTTTAATATCTTACATAGTTTCTTGTTATCGTTTGCGAGAAGTCTGCACCACCTACAGTGTCTATTTTTTAAAAAATTGACACCACATCCCTTCTACGGTTGTCTTGAAGAGATCGCTAATCAGCGATAAGACCGCCTATAACTGGTTCCTATGCTGTTTCAGAATGGTGTACATTAAAGTGTTATGTATTGTATCTTTTTTATTTACAAAATTACATTTATTTATTAGCAGAAACTGTTCACTAGACCAAATAAAAATTAGCAACAATTAAACAACGATAAAAAACTAATCTACCTAAAGTTAAAACTAAAGGAATTAAAATTATCTTGTAAAACAGTAAAATCATAGTGTGGCCTTTGTGAAATAGTTCAGGGAGCATGTACATATATTTGAATAAAGTATTTCACTTTGAAATTTCGAGACGCGGCAGCGTGTCCAGCCAAGTTCACGCCAAAAGGAACTGGCGAGCGCAGCCGTGTGTTATTTACAAGAACCGTTTGGAACCACTTTTGACGCCTCAATAACTCCAAAATCTATTTAACTCAAAAACATGAAAGGTTGATGAATGTAAAGCGCTGCTAAAACCGCCTATACTAGAACGGTTTAGGTACTTAACTAAAAGTAAACAAACAAAACCACGTGGCTCTGTTCAACAGCCAATCAAGACTGTTTTGTCGACCTATGACGTATCGCACGTATCAGTATTCTGCTTCTATTGGCTGCTGAACAGAGCCACGTGGTTTCGTTTGTTTACTTTTAGTTAAGTACCTAAACCTTTCTAGTATAGCTGTCAAAAATGATCCATACCAATTTAGCTCCGGGCGATAACGTTTCCCACCCCCTAAATCTAATCAAATTTCTACGATTTTTGATAATTTTCTTGGAAAGGAAAACGTACAGACCTAGTTATTCATAATATCTACAACATATTCAAAAATCTGAATAAATTTAAAGGGAGAAAAACGTTATCGCATTTTGTATGGTTTTTATTTGCTTCAAAGTCCTCTTAATATATTTAAGCAGAGCTCCTCGAACACGTCGTAGTTGTTGTTCGTTAACTTTACCCTTTAAAGGTCCCGTGTAATGTGTATGAACTTTAAGCATGTCTCAACTTGCTCTTTGAAACGTAAGATTTATTTTGATTATACGTAATACCGTTTTGTAGTGATTTTTATGTTTTAATTTATGAAAATTACTAGAGCGAAATGTTAATGTTGTTAAATATTCAATTTAACCCCCTTGTGGTTGCCGGGTTAGAATACTGCCACTCCATGTCTTCCTGTGGATGTCGTAAGAAGCGACTAAGGGAATAAGGGCTTGTAGTACTGTTAGGCGATGGGCTTGCAACCTGTCACTAATACAATGGTAAACATCTCTTAGCCTACTTGTGCAAAATGTGGTTACAGATTTATCAACAGGTCTTTTTAGTAATTGGTTTGTTTTGCTTGATGTTATGTATGTATGTATATTCAATTTAAACATGCAAACCCTAACAGAGTTCTACTTAGGAGTACGATGTAGTCTTTTGGATGAACGCAATTAATAAATAATATTGTCTAAATAAATATTAATAATACATTTCACGGGACAATGTTCAATATAAATTGACCTAGTCCCAAACTTAGCTTTAGGCTTGTACTATGGGTACTAGACAACGATAAACTTACTTATATAGAGAAATATATACTTGAATACTTAGAAAACGTCCAAGACCCAGTAATATATACTCGTGTTCATCTCATAAATATCTGCCCTTACCGGGATTTGAGGACAGGGTCACTAACTCACTACCAACTAGGTCCTAGTTACTAGGACAACTTGTCTCGTTTTTGCGTTTGTTTTTATTATCTTGAATACTTTTTTTAGCAAAGCCATAATGTAGTTGTTACTACCTTACTATATTTCACCATAGCCTTTAGGGATAATTACCTGGTTCTCGGTCGGCGAGATAGTAGTTAATCTATAAAACAACAGGGTTCCTCCTACCAAAATTAAAGTTTTAAGTTGCCTCCATCCCTTTCTCTCGATTTATTCTTGCACGACGATGGTCAGGGACGGGGCTCCAAAATCTCAAATTTAGTGCTTCGTGGTTTCTATATATCATCCAGATTTATGAAGTACATGGAGCCATTCTTCAAACTCCCCTTCCAACAAGAGGGGTGTTATGTATTTGTAGCCTTTATTAGTCTGTCTGTTTTTCACTAGTTGAAATTAGTATTTCAGCGGTGGTTGTGAGCTAAGTTTTATGAAAACCAATAGGACCTATCAAAGGATGACAGTCAGTCGGCTTCGTGGGTAGAGGTCTACGAAGTTAGAGGTTCCAGGTTCGAGCCTCGGTAAGGATAAATATCTATGTAATTATTTCTCTATAAATATGTATACATTCGTAGGTATTATTATGTCTTATTATTCGTATGTATTTTATACAACGTGTTACAAAATAATCCGTAAAAAAGAAATTACATAAGTAGTGTCAACCCTTACTAAATAACGTCAGTTCAGTATCTTAGGTATACAGTATACTAGAGTTGACACTACTTTCGTAATTTCTTTTATACGGATTATTTTGTAACATTTTGATTTTTTGTATATTGGTAGCTCTTATTAACTTGCCAGTAATGAGTTAAAAACGTACGTATGTACAGACATACATAAAGTCACGCCTTCATTCCCAGAGGGATAGGCAGAGCTACAGAAATACCGACAACTCTAAAAAGTCTTGTTTATAATTCTGTAACCTCATTTTGCACAATCAGGCTAAAATGTTTATTATTAGTATTAGTGACAGGTTGCAAGCCCATCGCCTAACAGTACTACAAGCCCTTATTCCCTTATCGCCTCTTACCACATTCACAGGAAGACATGCCACTCCATGTCACCCGGCAACCACAGGAAAAGTATGTAGGTATGTTAATATATGAATTTCCGATGCATATTATTTTGTTTTGTATTTCTCTTTGTTCGTACAGTCGAAGTCATAAATCGACGGTTCTGTGACTCAACCTCGTATATAGAATAATGTCCAGTATAAACTGATACTCACTAAGTACGCGAGTACATACTTAGTGCGTATCAGTTTATACTGGACAATATTAAATATACGAGGTTGAGTCACAGAACCGTCGAAATATGTTTACACTTTAGTACCATGTCACTTTTCAAATTTTCTTCCTCTAAATTTTTCACAAATTCTTTTACCATCAAGGCGATAAGGTTATGGAATGCTTTGCCTGTGGAGGTACGACGTGCTAAGTCTGTTGCCATTTTTAAAAGCAAGCTAAAGGATCATTTTCTGTCTCTTCCGTAGTTTTTCTATTATTTCCTTTACTTTTTTCTTTGTTTGGTTGTTTGGAGGATGTATGTATGTATGTATTATATAGATGTAAAATTATATGTATTTAGCATGTATTTATTAAATTATTTACTTGATGTATTTATATTTAGTCTATACATAAATAGTTTAAATTTCATAATTTAATTGTTTCTTGTAGTTATTTAGTTTGAGTTCTAAACGAATTAGTTTACACCGCCTACCATGACTTTGTGCCCTCAGTTATTTCTCTTACAAGTTTGTCTGGAAGAGATCGCTATTTAGCGGTAAGACCGCCTGTTGTATACCTATGGTTTAAATGTACTGTACCGTGTTCTGTTTTTATCTTTTATTTTTTTGGTGTTCAATAAAGAGTATTTGTATTGTATTGTATTGTATTGAAATCGAGTTCTCACACAACCTAAAGCCAAACTTTAAATTAAATCGTGTTCCGAAGCCTTTGCCGATTTCCAATAATGTACAGTGTGGTAAACAAGAAAAGGTTTTATTACACTCAAATAAATAGTCAAGACCGACTACAGCCGACAGCGTAACAGATTGAATGGCAGCTAACGATATTATCGCACAATAATACCGAAAAAGATTTCACTTATCGCTCGATTACATTCGCACTCTATTGATGGATAGGTTGGTAAATGATGGAGATCACGTAAATTTTAGATACGTCGTTATAATATAATGCTAAAGGAGTTGTCGAAGTATGCATTATGTTTTTTTTCACTCGTGTAAATATTAATTCGTTAGTATCAGAATTACTACCTATATAGTAACCGAAGCGTTAAAACTGTTCTATAATGAGCGTTGTCGTAGTAATAACTGTTCTTTTAATACCATTATAGCATTGTTATTACCATCGTTACGGTCATTCCAGATATCAGGCGTTTAGTCAACACTTGTCATCCCACTCCCAATATGTGTATTAAATCAATAATATTCAATCAATGCTATTTTAAATAATCCTGAAAAGTATACGGTTTCTGAAAAAAAAGACTGTATGCCAAATTATGATTATGCTAAGTGATGATTATGCCAAAAAAAGTTATGCCAGATGAATGTAAACCCCTTTTTTTTTTTTTTTTTTTTTTTTTTTTTTTTTTTTTTGATGACGAAGTGGAAATGCATTTACTCATCCCCCCGATGGCCTAAGGATGACCGTGCAATGGGGGGTATAACGGACTCTCACCTAAGCGAACTACCGTTTAAAACCACTCCGGCGTAACCCTCCTGGCTGGTTAACGGAGACGCCGCGGTACCGCCAAAGCATTGCCCGCTGGGCGCCTCCCAGCCCGCTCCGAAGAGCACACCGCCAAAGGAGGAGACGACTGCGTACGCACACAGCGATCTCCCCAAGCTGGGGGAGCCGTGCAATGTGGGCCCTTCACCCACGTGGCTACCCATGAAGTTCAGGCGATCAGCAAAAGCTGGGTTCGCCTTCCCTTCACAGCCTGCATGGAGTGTAGGGTGTTTTCCGGCAGGCTATTCCCCCCAGTCGCAGTGACCGGGGTAAGTCCACGTTCCTTCAAACACCCACACTACACCTGTCTCAGGTCTAAAATGTCCTCTGAAAACAGAGGTCACTAGACCCGAGACTCACGTCTGGGCGAACCAGGGTCGCTTTCCGGGAACGGGATACGGGGACACCAACCCGAGCTCCGTCCCTTCAAACTCCCCCTCGTCGCCCCCCTCATGTGCGCTCTTTTGGGGAGTATTTGGTTCCCCGGGCCCGCGCTGGCCCTGGAAAGTGGATATCCCGCCACTGGTTCGGTGGAAAAGGGAGGAAGGATGGGAGCTGGGAAGGAATGGGAAATCGGGAAGGTGGGAATGGGATAGGGACGTGCCGCTCTTAGTCTGGCCCCTCACCCCGAGCCTTTCCGGTATGGGTAGCCCTGTCCGGTATAGCCACGGGGATCATAGAGACACGCAAGCCCCCCCACCACGGCAAGGTGGCAGCACAATCGGGGGGGAGATGAATGTAAACCCTGAGACCCATAGACATTTGAATTCTCAAGACTATAACCCTAAGACCTCAAATGCGTTAACAACCCTGAGGACTAAGATAGAATGCCTCTACGCTAGTAATGTCACCGGTTGTCTTATCCCACACCGGAACTCAACAATGCGAACACTGTTTTTTGACTGGTGGTTTCTATCTTAGTCTTCAGGGTTGGGTTGGCAACGTATTTGGAGTCTTACGATTTTAGTCTTGAGAATTAAAATGTCTATGGGTCTTAGATCTCACTTACGGTCGTAAGGTGGCCTGTGTGCGTGTGCATTGTCCTTTACCGTAAATAAAAATGCTCGTTAGAGTCCAGGTTAATAAAGTTTTGCTTATCCCTCAATACAAAATAAACGGTGTTCTAAATGTAAACCGGTAAAGACAATCACCTGTCACAAATAAGGTTATTTCTAGAGCGACCTATCCGAGTCCAACTCCAGATCTGAGTCTGAGTGTGACAGCTGTTAGGGTTGCATTACCACAGCATAAACAGTAGTATATTTCAAACAAAGATGTATCGCGCGGCTTCCATGTGTGCGTGTCTTGACCGCACGCGCCGCGAGCATGCCGCTTACTTATTTATACTCACTGAGTGTGCGAGAGCATTTACAATGATATTGCTGGAACATAAAATGCTTGAGTTATTAAAGAAAATACCGAAATGAATATAATTTTGAGGAGTTCCGTCGATTCTTCATGGACTCCAACGTCAGAACTTAATTTCGACACATGAATGGGATGAATCTGAAAATATAAGCCATCGACTAAAAAACTGAGATTGGAATCAGTTCATAAACATCGGAATTATGAGGTAACAAAAAAAGATCTAAGTAATTGTGAACCTTATTTTTTTCAAGTCGATTGAAAAATATTACCTATAGTAGTCACATGCGAGTGAAGGAGTTGAAACACTTGAAACAGTCGCTTTGGTCGAAATCGGCCGACCTCTTCAACCAAATTTGGTTAACATCTAGAATATACTATAATTTCGTCTCGCAGGACCATTTCTTTCTATTTATTTTTTCCCGACTGCGGCAAAGCCCAAAATGAGGGTTATGTGTTTGACCTGTAGGTATGCCCGACTCTATGTTCCCTCGTAGAGGCTGGATGGATGGACCGATTTTGAACAAGCGAGGTGTCGTTAGATTCGTCCTAACGTCGCAAGTGTCTCTTGGTACCTAATTAGGTACATTAAAACAAAATAGCGGCACAAAAAATATACAAAGGGTTACCGGTTCACACACACTTAAAAACAAAAGTTGTCTCTCCTGTGGTCAATAGTTAAAAGCTTGTGTGCATATAAGTTATGTTTTGACGGCGTTTTTGCGGGGATGGGCTTAGCCAGAAAATTAGGCCTTAAAAACGTTAAATTTCTGTGCGTCCACAGGAAAGACGGTAACCTAAATCTGTGTATGACCCAACCAATATTTATAGACGACATTGTAAGTAAATTTTGTTATTTTCTGTGCTCGAAGTAACGCATCTCTCTGTTTATGTATCGAGGGCGGAATTACTTCTCGCCCGATTGGCCACATCTGCTACGTTCATTTACACCAAGGGCCCTGACAACGGTGTTTTGTTTTTTTTTTCGCAAATCGAACTGTCTGTTTCAGTACAGTCCAACGATTTCTGTTTGTCAAAGTTGTTCAAACGTGAAATTGTGAAATTCATCTACGTTTTACACGATTTATTATTAACTTTACTTGCACAGTCGAGTTCTTAAATATTTATACACTTTTGCGCCGTATTTCAATGGGATAAGGTGCAAAGTTGTATGCATGTAAGAGCGTCGGTGGCCTAGTAGCTTTATTACTTATTTTGTGCTTAGGGGGTCGACTCATGATCGTAAGGTATCGAGTTCGAATTCCCATGGTCACCATCTACCAATGAGTTTTTCTAACTTATGTATATAACCTTCCCCCGTGTGGTTGCCGGGTTAGAATAGTGCCACTTCCATGTCTTCCCGTGGATGTCGTAAGAGGCGACTAAGGGAATAAGGGCTTGTAGTAGATGCTGTTAGGCGATGGGCTTGCAACCTGTCACTAATACACTGGTAAACATCTTAGCCTGACTATGCAAAATGTGGTTACAGAATTATCGACAAGTTTAGAGTTGTTGGTATTCTGTAGCTCTGCCTACCCCACTCTGGGAATAAAGGCGTGACGTTATGTATGTATGTATGTATGTATATAACCTGATGTTTTTAAGGTGAAGGAAAAACATCGTGAGGAAACCTGCACATTCGAACAATACCCAGGGAAATGATGTCGAAGTGTATCCGAAAGGGCCCATATGTAAGATTAAGATAATGAACTTAACTATCTATATAAGTGACCTCGTTTATTTGTTATATTTTTTTTGATACAGACAAATTAAACGAAAATATCGTTATAATTGTTTACTTAAAATTAACACACGCGTTTGATCAAGTAATTGTTTAATGAATTGTAAACAAAATAAATCTTGTGATACATAAGCTACTTACGAGGGTGGTATGATAAGTAGTGAGCCTACACAAGAAAAAAATTTTTTTTTGTTATTTTTTGTTTTTATTTTTCTACGTAGTCCCCTTTCAAAAGTATGCACTTATCCCAACGCGTCTCCAACTTCTTTAAGCCCTCCAAAAAATATGTCTTCGGAAACTCTGCAAAATACTCCTCTGTGGCCTCTATGACCTCTTCATTTGACATGAAGCGTTTGCCTCCGAGCCAAGATTTCATGTTTGGGAACAAGAAGAAATCGCACGGGGCTAAATCTGGCGAATAAGGAGTGTGCGGCAGTATTTTGTAGCCCAATTGATCCAGTTTGGCCTTGACGATGTGAGATGAATGGGCCGGAGCATTATCCTGGTGAAATAACACTTTTTTGCGGGCTAAACGGGGCCGTTTTTTCTTTAATTCTTCATCAAATCGGGACAATAAATCAGAGTAATATTGCCCCGTAATCGTTCTTCCCTTCGCTAAATAGTCAATGTGGATAACTCCTTGGGAATCCCAAAAAACGGTCGCCATAACCTTCCCGGCCGACGGAACCGTTTTTGCTTTTTTTGGAGCATTTTCGCCGGGGCAGGTCCACTGCTTGGACTGTTGTTTTGTTTCGGGAGTATAGTGGTGGATCCATGTTTCGTCCACGGTAACATAACGCATAAAAAGTCTTTCGGATTATGTTTTAATAGTGTCAAACACGCTTTGGAAGTGGCTACACGATTCTGCTTATTTTCTTCTGTTAGCAAACGCGGTACCCATCGGGCCGATAACTTTCTCATTCCCAAATGTTTATGAACAATATTTTGTACACGCTTCAGTGACAAGCCACATACCTCAGCTACCTCCCTCAACTTCAGTCTACGATCGTTCATCAACATATCACGGACTTTGTTGATGTTTTCCTCCGTGGTAACCTCATTTGGACGTCCTGGGCGGGCCTCATCAAACACAGATATTCTTCCATTTCTGAACTCGTTATACCACCGCTTTACTGTGGCAATAGAAGGTGAAGCATCGCCATATACGGTATCTAACTCAGTTTTAATTACATCACGCGTTTTCCCCTTCAAAAACAGAAAGCGAATCACTGATCGATATTGTTCTTTTTCCATTTTACACAAACAATGCCACTCGTTCTGTTTAAAAAACTATAAGTCATGCAGTAATTGACGGAATCATTTGAAACTGTCAATTTTCCCGCGTCCAAGATGGCGGATATAGGCAAAGACATTTTTAATATTCAGCCAAACCGCGTAGCTTCAAGGTTCATTACTTATCATACCACCCTCGTATACGGCCGACGGTACCTTCACAGCGTTGTAAAGCACTTATAAAGTTGACTGTACACTTATTTATCCAGTTTATTTTATATCGCGTTAACGTAACGAGCGGAAGGAATTAATTCCAACAAGGGAAATTCCATTCGCAAAATATTTGGGTCAAATGTTATCATGAAACACAATTTTAATGGTGTCTAGGGAGGAATATTATGAGCGTTTTTATTTTTATTAAGTATATATCGCAAAATTGGGTAGTATCAAGTGTTTAAACGTGAGATGCTAGTCTGAGGGTAACAAAGACGATAAACATTAATATTATTTTATAAATCCACGGTAACCGTAAACACATACGACTATGGTCATAGCCTGCAACAAAACACAAATTTTCCTTCATCAGTTTTCTCTATTAATTACTACCCTAAAACTATAATGGCTATAGCTATAATTAGAGTTAAGGGCAATGATTTTATTATGATTTTTAGTAAGCTGTAATGTTTTTGAGGATAAAATAAGAAACTTTGGACTATTGGTGCAGGCTAGGATCATACTTTTATGAGTTTATGGTAAAAAGACACATTAGTGCAAGTAGGTACCTACAGTAAGACCACAAAATATAAGTTACGCCGGCAATCTTCGTCCACGCAGAAAGGTGCTCACTAATGCCGAAGATAACGAACGTAAAAATCAATTCAATACAAACCTTGTCGTGTTACGCGTAAGGTAGAATATGAAATGACAGTTAAACTCGTGCTCTCTCGCTCATGGCGATTAGCGATTAGTGATTAGCGCTTAGCACTCGTGCGTCTCAGCTTGTGTGTTACGAATGACAATTGACGCGGCACTAAATAAAATGGCGGTCGACGGCGTCGCTGCAATGGCTGCCGAATATTTGACCAATAGCCGTCGAAGTTCTACCCGCGCAAACGTACTGCCATATAATTTTCATAGCACTTTTGAGCTGGCATAGAGACTTCTCGTCTATCGACTTCCGATTTACTAGCTATGGTAGGCATGATAGCAGTAGCAGGCATTAAAGGAAGCCGGACGAATTCCGGACGAAAGAATAAAAGTCCGGACATGTCCGGAAAACCGGATGGTAACCCTGTTCGCGTGTAACCAATGGTGTTAAGATTACGGATCCAGCGAACATGGTGCATTAAGCATTAGCATAGTGTTCGCGCAAGTACCCGGACATGCTCGACCGCACCGTGTACAAGTACCATTAAGTTTGCGGACTAGGGGCCCATTTAATAAAAGCTTGTAACTTGTAATACAAATGGAAGTCTCTTTTTAACACGTGTATTGATAAATAGACCCCTTTATCGCACGTGCAATTTGCTAGCTGGACTTTCTTAGGCATGGGTAAAAATAATTTTGAAATATAGCTATGTCGATACATTTTCTCTACCATAACGATTGTCTTAGATAAAAATTAAACGCGTTTAATTTGTTTAATTCATGCACTGGCCTGACCTCGAAACAATAAAAAAAGTTAAATTGTAACTGAAAAATTGTGAAGTAGCAATCATAGTGTTTTTGTTATACTGATAGCGGATTCTGCTTCTGATGAAATTGACTATCATGGAATACAAAATAAAAATAAAACTAATTGCAAAGAAAAACTATGAGAGACTCACGCCTAAGAACATCCACCTACCAAAATTGCCTCCGATGACGGTGTCTACTGATGAACAGAGACTTCCATTTGTATTACAAGTTACAAGCTTTTATGAAATGGGCCCAAGGTCAATTTGTATGAAATTATCCCTTATTAGTTATTTGCCACTCCATGTCTTCGCGTGGATGTCGTAAGAGGCGATGGACTTGCAACCTGTCACTAATACACTAGTAAACCTCTTAGCCTGTTTATGCAAAATGTGGTTACAGAAATATCAGTAAATCTTTAGAGTTGTTAGTATTTCTGTAGCTCTGCCTACCTCACTCTGGGAATGAGGGCGTGATGTTATGTATGTATGTATGTAGTTATTTAAATATCCTATAGAAGTATAGATGATAAAATATGTCAATCACTGTATTGCCAACTCCTTCGATCGTCACATTTTATTCGCATTTCATTATTCCACATTTTCAAGTGTCTCTACATGATATGCGCGGGATATATGTTTCGTAAAGCGAGACGCCATTATGTTTGAACATTCCACACGCTTTGCGTTGAATGGCTAAGCCGTCGTATTAAGCAGGAATTGTATGGATAGCTGGCGTTGGCAGATGGATATCAGCTTCTCATATTCATTTGTTCAATTCTGGAATGTCGTTCTTGATTATCTAAACGTCATATACACCTATTTAGTATCTTTGAACGTTTGAACAATACGTAGACATGTCGTATCAATAAATTTGTAACTGTATTAAAAAAAATATAAAATTTATAAAACCCCCGACTAAATAGTCTGTAAAAAAGCAGACTATTTAGTCGAAGGTTTTTTAAATTTCTAATTTAATTATTAATTTCGCGCTTTTTAAACTTCTTTATCTGAGTGTCAGTTTGTGGCATCGTATCTCCCAAACAGATGAACGGATTTGGTTGGGCTGTTTAAGAGATATCAGCTTGGAAAGTAGGTGTCGCCGTTATTTTGGGGCTTTTAACCCCCTCAAAGCTTAATATCTCAAAAACGGCTGAACCAATTTTTATAAAACATGTCTAAGAACCACCACTAGAAAACCTGCTTTAATTTAAAAAAAACCGCATTCAAATCGGTTCAACCATTTAAGAACTACGGTGCCACAGACAGATACACACACATACACACGTCAAACTTATAACACCCCTCTTTGCTTTGCGTCGGGAGTTAAAAATAATTACCTGGGCTGGGATTCTACAATAACTCTTATGTCATTTACAATAATGGCGACTGTGACATAAACCATTCTTAAACGTGTCAAACACGATATCGTTTTAACGCTGAATAGAGGCCCTGTTTCCGTATTGTCAACGTTTTGATAACTCTTATGTCATTTACAATAATGGCGACTATGACATAAAGGATTCTAAAACACGTCAAACACGATATCGTTATAACGTAGTGAAATAGACGCCCTGGGCTGTGAAGTCTACATGGTAAAAACCATAATATTGTCTTTGATGTGTTATGGTATTGTTTTAAACTGGGACGCCATTAATGTCAAGTAAATAAGAGTTATCAAAACGTTGACAATAGGGGAACACGTCAAAGGGAACATGACTTTATCGCTTTAAAATTAGAGTAAGTAATTTAAGTAAAGTAATTACCGGTGTTGGCTACAAGTTACCAGTTTTTTACGGATAGGAAACCGTATAATCAATTTTTAGAGTTCCGTAGTCAAACTAGGAACCGTAAGCTCACACAACTATGGTCTTACTGCAACAATTAGTCCAATTTTCATCATTACATTATTCTAAAATATGATAGCTATATGGCTATACTTTAGAGAAAATGATTTGAGGCCTAACAATATAATTATAGTATACCCAGCAAATAATAGCAGTAAGGTACTTTAAGGATAATGTAAAGATGAAAATTGGAGTAATGTTGCAGGCTAAGACCTTATTTGTGTGCGTAAACGGAACCCTTATAGTTTCGCCCTGTCCGTTTGTCTGACTGTCCGTCCGAAGCTTAGCTCAGAGACCCTTAGTACCAGAATGTATAGAATATAATGTAGTATCCTGCCATTTCACCAAAAAACGTTTCACAAACTGATTTATTTCACAAACATATCATTTGGCAAACTGCAATTTTTTCCGAAACTGCAAATTTTTCAGATTTTATTTCAGGACAATCGTGTAGAACCCAATGTAAGGTTAGGTTAGTTTTATAAAAATCTTGAAATATTTAGTCTCTGAAAAAAAATGCAGTTTGCGAAATGATATGTTTGTGAAATGAATCAGTTTGTGAAACGTTTTTTTGTGAAACATTATTGAACCATTATATGTATATATAAATGAATAAATATCACAGGACAATGTCACACACATTGACCTATAGTGCAAACTAAGCTCTAGGCTTGTACTATGGGTACTGGAGAACGATAAACATACTTATATAGAGAAAATTACTTAAATACATAGAAAACATCCAATACTCAGGAAAAATACTCGTGCTCATTACACAAATATCTGCCCTTACCGGGATTTGAACCCAGGACCGCTGGCTTCGAAGGCAGGGTCACTACGAACCAGAGTAACGAGTCGTATACTAGTATCATATATTAGTTACGCCGACAAAGAAGTAAAATAAAAATAAAAATTTGGCTACCGGTTGGTGTGGGGTGTAAAAACAATTTTTCGATTTAGGGACCGTTGGTGAAATATTAAGCTTTAAGGTGCTAATTTTTGTTAAGAGTCAAGTGTCCCCCTACAGTCAGATCTACAAATACTTAAAATCTGAAAAATATCTTAAATGAAAGCGTATATTACGAATTTAAAAGGAAAACTATCACGACTAATTAGACATTGGTTCTTGAGATACAGGCGATTGAAGTGTTTACACCTACCAAAATCATCTAAGACGGTAGATGAGTAATTAGTTGTTGTTTCTTTGTTTTTGTAGTTCTTAACGGCTTCGGAACTCTACACTGAGCATGGTCCGACATGTACTTGCCCGGTTTTTAACCGTCACTTTTGGCTACATCTGATAATGGTGGAGGTAGCATATGCACACGCATACACACACACTCACAAACAAAAAAAAAATACTAAGCAACAACAGAATATGAAACAATATTTAAGTTTCACCCATAAAAATCAAGACGAAAGAACGAAATATTTCATCCAGTGTCGTAACAGCTTGTGAAAGGTTCACAAATCTAAAACGCTTTCGGCTCCGTTACTAATTTATTCCGGACTTCCAAAGAGATTGAATTATTTATAGATTTAAATTACACACAAAGGCCCTTTGACGTCTCATGCCTATCCGGTACGTAATTAGAATGACAGTGCCATTCTTTGAAACTATAATATGATGCTTAAAATGTTTTTTCACTTCTCATGCTCTTAAAATGCTACTTAAATCTCTGTGAATCGGACTAATTTATTAATCTCTAGGAATTAAAGTATATTTTTTTTAAATTTACTTTGGAAGCCCATAAACAACCAATCACGGTGTTTGTGAATGGAGGATTATCGCCATGTTCCGTGATTGTGTATGGACCATATTTTTGGGTGTCGAAATAACCTCAAAATGACAACTGTGCAAATATATATAAAAAAAGGATTTAATTTCGTGAAACACGATTAACTATTACGAATATGAATCTATTTAATCATATTAAGGCCGAACTCTTTTATTATGCGTGGTCCAATTACTTTTAAAATGGTTTCCAAGTTTGAATTTGCTGCCTAAATGTGCAAGCATTTAAAACATCACTTTACAAAAAAACCACGGAACTTTTTTTTCCTATTGGTATTTTGAATAGATGTTCATAACTTGTATTGAGCGTACGTTGTTAAAAAACAATATTGTTTAGAACGTCGTTTTTTTCCTTGCATTCAAAGTGAAAAGTAGAGTGTTTAACGCGAGACTAAACATGGTTGTTTAGTCTCGCGTTAATTACACTCGAACTACAGCCACCCTCGCTCGCAAGCTCGCTCGCGTGGCTAAACATCTCGTGTCATTATGGCTCGTTTTAGTCTCTTGTTGAACAATCTACTATTTTTTGTTTATTCATGAGTGACACTCATAAATAAACAATATTCAATCACTCTAGCTTTGGTGGTCTCATAGGGGGCCTAACGTGCTAGTGTTTATCGATGTGGATAAACGTAGATTACACATTTGTCACTCTCTGACCAGTACGTCAGTGCGAGAGTGACGGAAGCGTTATCCGCGTGTATCCACATCGATAAACACGCCCATGTTAGGCCCTAGGTTTTACTTATGTAGTAATAATGACGCGATAACACGTCAAAAGGAATATTGATTTACTGTCTTGAATAAAGGCCCACTCTCCTTTTGTAGTTGAGCAAACAGGCGTAGTTGGGCGGTTTTCAAAAAAAATGTACATCGTTAAGGACAAAATTAAGATATTTTTTTTTTCCATTTCGTCACGATAATGAATGTATCTTAATGTATGGCTAATTTTCGTGACGAAATGGAAAAAAAATATCTTAATATTGTCCTTAACGATGTACACTTTTTATGAAAAACGCCCAGTTCCATTGATCAAATTAGACGTACCCGAGTAGCTCTAGGGTCTAGTCACAGGATCTAGCTAACAATGCTCAAATACAGAGTTTTCTTCAACAAAACTAGTCGGTTAAACGAAGCTACCTATTTGCGGTAGCGGTAGCGGTAGATGTGTAGAGATTGGTCTCGTCGCGGGACTCCAATTCGGCTCTCTTGTGTGCGAACAAGAGACTCTGACGAACATTGGCCATTTTGGGGGCTGACTCACTGTGAAAGACTTTTGAATTTCTTTCTACCAGTAGAGGGGCGTTTTCCAAAAAAAGTACCTGGGTCATACACACTCTTAAAACAAAAGGTGTCTTTCCTGTAGTTAATAGTTAAGAGCTTGTGTGCATATAGGTTATGTTTTTATATGATCAATTGGTTAAATATCTTCTAAGTTACTCTCTGGTATAGCGCTCTTACCGCCAAAAACGAACTGTCAAAACCAAACATTTTCATAAAGCCACATACGATGTTCGTTGAAGTTATATTTGTAAGCAGTTGTATGAACAAAAGACGGGTGGGCGAGTTTTTATGCCGGTGAGTGTATAATGTAACGTACAACCCGCTGCAACTCGTCCCCGACACACGGCATAGAAAATGAGAGTCCCCGGAGACCGATCTTAACGAAGTGTTTTTCCTCCGCCCCGCTGTTTTGTTACGATATGTATTATGAGACGGTAAACAAGCTAGACTCATCCATTATGTAAGTCAAATGAGGCTTAATGAAATATCATTACCTGTGTTCATTAAATTCGCTGTAGATACGGCGTACAAGGAATGGAATTTCGCCGTGGAACTTTGTTAAAATAAAGCCTGTGGTGGAGGTTACTCAATGCTTAATTTTAGGGGTTAAACTAGTGCCGGTTAAATTTTCAAACCGTTAATATGTACTTGACGCAAAACATTTTCATTTCGGTTCCGATCGCAAAGGGTCGTTTTCATAAAAAAAAAATAGTTTAAGATTTAATGAAAACAAAATCACGATCGACCGTTTTTGGAGGAACATTTATATAAAGTTCTTTTCAAATTAATCGGTTTCGAGATAAAGATTTTAAGCATATTTTAGCGTTTGTCCATTTCTGACTAGTCTAAACTAAACGAACGCACTGAACGACAAGCGAGAAACTACTACTTGTGCTAGCCATAAGTTAGACCAAAGCAATAAAAAAAATCGATTTAAATATAAATAAAAAATCGCTATGTAAATCCTTATTTAATAGGTACTAAGGTAAAAATAAATTCTACAAATACAAACTTCATGATCATAAAATTCATAAACTACAGACAAACAATTAATTATCCATCGACGACGGGACGCGACTGCAGGATATCCGCGAAGATGCCGTTCCTCGGCATCGGTATTTTGTTGACAATATCTGGATTTACCTGTGAACAAAGGCTAATGGATAAAAATATAATATTTTTGTATGGCAACGAGAAATCACACGAGCACACGGGCTGACAGGCTTTTCAA
The DNA here is from genome assembly GCA_949316455.1 of Acleris holmiana. NCBI lineage: Eukaryota > Metazoa > Arthropoda > Insecta > Lepidoptera > Tortricidae > Acleris > Acleris holmiana. The sequence goes on from OX438772.1 coordinate 3,666,036, forward strand.
GAATATAAATTTAAGACTGCAATCCCAAGGCTCCAAAATGTCATGGTGCTCCCACAGAGCGGATATAAAATGTTATATAACGTTATGAAACATTTGACGACACGGTGGCCTAGTTGGGAGTGACCCTGCCTGCGAAGCCAGCGGTCCTGGGTTCAAATCCCGGTAAGGGCAGATATTTATGTAATGAGCATTCGGCGTCGAATATTCAAGTGGTGTGGCCCACAGTAACGTTAGGCTCAACATCCACACCACTCGAATATTACACGCGAATGCTCTCAGTGAGGACGCTCCTTTAGTACCAATGACACCATACGTTGTTAAATTTAATCAATGTTAACCGACTGTTAGTTCATACATTTTGACAACAGTTAACGCTCTAATCATCTGTTAAGTCGTTAACATCGTATCGTGAAATTGGTACTTAGACTAAGAATGTTGACGAGGTAAAAAATGTTTCATATCATAACGTTATATAATCGCAGTGTGGGAGCACCAATATCCCTAGACCGGAACGCAACAATGAGAAGACGGATGGGTTGAAGGATAAGATGGTGGTATCGATCGGGACGGACCCTGCACTAGGTTCTACCACCAAGTCATTGTGCCGTCTTCACCAAATGGTCACTACGGAAGAACAGCGCTGTCCCTGCCATGTTGACCATTTCGTGACAAATTACGTTTGAATAACCATTAAATTTTAATTTTTTGTCCTTGTTGTTTGCCACAAGTAAACGATTTCTTTCTTTCTTTCTTTTTTTTAAAGTATTATTTAAGAAAGTAGGATTTTTTTGACACTGGCTTTCCCACGGTAGCTCGTCGTGTCGTCTTTCTTTTTAATACGATGTGAACGCTATGCGTCCGCGGCGTGTGTCTTGGCATGGTTTTGCTGCAATTAATTTCGCAAATAGTGTTTGTTGAGCTACAAAGTCTCACGGCTCAGGCCTGAAATATACGTTTTCCTAAAATGTATTTTTCCCAAAATGTCGGTTTTCCATAATGTCAGCTCATCTTTTGCATAATGTCAGCTTCTCAAAATGTCAGCTTCTTATAATGTCTGTCTCCAAGAATGTCAGTTTTCATATGTTCGCTTTTCAGAAAGTGTTTATTCTCATAATGTCTGCAACCTCAAAATATCTGCCTTCTTACAATTTTAGCATTCCAGAAAAGTCTTATTCCCAAAATGTCTGCATCATGAACGCCACATTTACAATCTTTTCCTTTTTGGTTTTTCATCAACAGGAAAGGGGCCATTTTAAATAATAATTATCATAATAATATGAATAATACTGTACAGTAATTATAGATATTTATCAAAGAGTAAGTATGCCAAGAAATTAACCCTTTCAATTTAGAACATTGATTTGAAATAAAGCAGACATTATAGGAAATCAAACATAATAAGACGATAGCCTATATAAGTATATACAAAAGTGAACATAACGGAAAAGCAAAACTTATGGTAATGCTAACATTATAGGAATGTAAACATTATCAATAGACGGCTTTCTGAGACTGTACACATTTTAAATACCAGTCATTTTGAGAAAGCTGACAAAATAGAAGTGCTAACATTGTAAGAACGCAGACGTTTTGACAATTGTACATTTTAGGAAAACGCATATTTCAGGCCTGAGCCAGTCTCACTACACTTTGTATAGGTCGCTTCACAAAAGATGGCCGAATGAATGGATTGAAAGAGTGAACGAAACTGTACATTAGTATTAGAATAATTATTATAGGTAGTTCCACGAGAGTTGAGGTCACGCACACAACAACACTATAATGTAATGACAGCGGGATTTTGAAATTACTGTTTTTATATCAGTACCTACTTCATGTACGTAATCAATGTAATCAATCATTCATGTATGTAATCATTCACCTCAACTCTCGTGGAACTACCTATACATACAATTGTAAGGACTAAGGTTGACGACACGGTGGCCTAATTGGGAGTGACTCTGCCGCCGAAGCCAGCGGTCCTGGGTTCAAATCCCGGTAAGGGCAGATATTTGTGTGATGAGCATAAATATTTGTTTCTAAGTCTTGGATGTTTTCTATGTATTTAAGTATTTATTTCTCTACTAGCGACCCGCCAGCGGCTTCGCCCGCTGCAATTTAGAAAAATTTTATGTCACTGTATTTCGTTTATTCCAAATTAAATTTAGGTTATACCTTAACCTCAGCAACACGTGGTGGTTATGCTATTGAATTGTAGCTTATATGAAACATTTGTATTTTTAACATAGCGCCATCTATTGAATATTTACTCAATCCAGTCAACAGATATCGCCATCTGTTAGAATCCTTTGGAGCTAACGGATATAGCGCCATCTATTGAATATTTACTCAATCCAGTCAACAGATATCGCCATCTGTTAGAATCCTTTGGAGCTAACAGATAATTATGATTGTGAAGTAATAGACAAATAATTTGCAATAAAATAATATTGCGACTATAAATTGAAATGTAAGCTATCCTATCTTCCAAGTTGGGTCGATTTGCACACGGTGTGCAATTCAAATCTAAAATCGGTTCAGTAGTTTAGGAGTCCATCGCGGACAAACAACGTGACACGTAATTTTTATATATAAAGATATAAGTATGTTTATCGTTGTCTAGTACCCATAGTACAAGCCTAGAGCTTAGTTTGGGCCTAGGTCAATTTGTGTGAGATTGTCCCCTGATTTATTTATTTATTATTTAAGGATACTTTCATCGCACAACGGAACTTTTTCGCCTTCGTTCTTTGTATGGTTAAATACGCTAAACTATACTGCCCTGCTAAGTGAAATAGCAGTATCTCAAATAAAACGCCTACCGCAATCACAACTTTATTACTGAGAGAAGAGGATTGAATTTACTGTGGCAATTGAATCTGACATACTGTTTATTGGTTTAGGAGGGCAGTATAGTGCAAATTTTTGGTCTTCACCCTTAAAAGGACGGCATTCACAAAGTCACAGGTGACATAAAGTTTTATTTTATTTGTATCAGCTCTTGTAAACCAACCTATATAAATGTCCCAACTTATTGTTTTTGTCACATCAAAGGCAAATGGGCGAAATAGATGAGAGTGACGCAGGGGTGGCCAACTGGTCGATCGCAGCTATTAATCCGTTTGTAGCAAAGCAAACAAAAATACATAAGTTTAATAATGATAATTTGATCTAGTACACATTGGTCAGATTCCTTTTTCGTCAGAATAAATTATAGCCTGTTTTTTTTCGGACGAAAACGGAATTACTTTTTGGACAGAAAAAACTTTGGTTAATTTTTATAATTTATTTATTTGTTACATTATATTATTTAATATTAGGCAGTGTCGACGGAGCTCCGCTTACGCGGAGCTCCTATTTCTGGATGGTTTGGCCCTCCGGGCCTGCTGCAAAACTAACATAACCTAAAGAAGTGTCACCGTGACGTCTATCAGATAAACACGTATTACCAGTGAGCAGTTGAATTATATCCAGAAAAATTACTATATCGTCTAAAAAGTTATCACAAACCCTTAATGACTACGTGCACTGTCACCAGGAAAATTACGAAGACAAAAACAACACCTGGGTAAGCTCATTTGAAGTTAAAACTGATGTAAAGTGAACTTAAGCGAAGACGGTTTAATTTAAATTACCTCGTATGTTCATAAGTTTTGAGACAAACTTTTTAGTTTATAAAATAAAGAAAATAATACTGGCACCTATTTTATATTCTTTTCAATTTTGAATTTGGAATGTTAGTGTGCTATTTGTATGTTTTGAAAATTCATTTCTTTTGTTTTTCTTGTGATGGAGGGAACGAAAGAATTGCGTGCGACTGTCATTTCACTACATATGGCGGGGAAAAAACCAATGGAAATTTTCCGTGACATAAAATGTTTTGGGGTAAGCCGCAACTTCGTATATTACACCATTAAACGCTACAAGGAGACTGATTCTTTGAAAGATCGACATAGGAGTGGTCGCCCGCGGTCTGTAAGGACGGCTGCTAACATCAAAATAATCAGAGAGCGACTTCGCCGAAATCCATGTCGCACCCAGAAAAAACTCGCTCTGCAGACTAAAATTTCGCGTATTTCAGTCAACAGAATATTGAAATACGATCTGAAAGTAAAGGCTTACAGCCGTAGAAAAGTTCATTTTCTAAATGATCGCCTTCGTAAATTACGTCGCGAACGTTGTCCGATGCTGCTTAAGAGACACGATGCGAAAAAGATACTCTTCACCGACGAAAAAATCTTTACGGTCGAAGAAAAGTTTAACCGGCAAAATAATAAAGTTTATGCCAAAAGCAGCAAAGATGTTCCTGCTACAGCACGAAATGTCTCGCGTGCCCATCATCCGGCGAGTGTGATGGTATGGTGGGGGGTTTCGTACGAAGGTGTCACTCCGCTCCATTTTTGCCAACAAGGTGTCAAGGTTAAAGCAAAAAATTATCAAAGTGACATTTTAGATACTGTAGTGAAACCCCTATCTAATACTTTATTTCACAACAAAGAATGGATTTTCCAGCAAGACTCAGCACCCGCACATAAGGCTAAAACGACTCAAGCTTGGTTAAGGGAAAATTTGCCGGGCTTCATCGCGGCGGAAGAATGGCCATCCTCCAGCCCTGATCTCAATCCACTGGACTATTCTTTGTGGACTGAATTGGAACTCAGGGCCTGCCAAAAGTCCCACCCAAACTTAGATTCTTTAAAGCGAGCCCTCATCAAAGCAGCGAAGGATATCCCACTGGAGAAGATTCGTGCCGCGATCGATGACTGGCCGGAACGACTAAAAGCTTGTATTAAAAATAGGGGTGGACATTTTGAATAGTAATTGCTTGTAGTTGTTAGTTAATGTCTAGTTACCATTATCTGTAAATTTTATAAATACAGCTTTATGCTTTAATTTTTTATGTAATATTTATTTCGTCTCAAAACTTATGAACACACGAGGTACACTCTAACAGTAATTTTTTTGAATTAACGATACATTTTCGGATATTTATAAAGAAATAAACAGGGTAATCAACCGATACCATTAAACGTCAACTGAACTGTCTGTTTTGACTGCTGCTGCATAACTTATCAACAAAGGTGACAGTTTCGCTTCGTTCAGAAACGGTGCTGAGCTGATGTTTACTTGATGTTAACTTTGCGTTCAAGGAGATAACTTTGTTGAAAAACGGTTTGACGTAGGTCCACCAAGGAAAAATATACACATATTACAAAAGATCTAATATTTTTTATAAAAATGGTTGAAAAATGCCCGAAATGCGGGAGAAATATAAGGAGCAAAGAGATATTGACTTGCGCTCAATGCACCCATGTATACCATATCCAATGCACTGTAGTTACACAGAAAAGATACTATCTAATGACCCCAAAAAATAGAGCTGGATGGAAATGTAAGACTTGCTTAGAAAAAACCCCAGACGAAGCTGTAGATTTATCGTCTCAGTCACCACTTCAACAAAATATGAGTATTAATACGCCCCAAAAAGATGACACTCCAAGAAGTAAGTGCACTGTAAATGTGCCTATAGAGAATTCGTTTGATTCTCTTTCGGACATAGCTGATTCGGATGATGACGCTGATGAAAGCTGTTCTTTAGTGCAAAATAGCGAATTAAACAGAAGTTGCCCAGACTTACATTCTAAACTTAATGGTTATGAATTTGATGAATTAATGCACAAACTATCAACTGCGGAAGTTAAATTGGAGTCGGCTGAGAATGAAATCGATAGAATTTCCTTAGAGAATTTTGCATTAAGAAATCAAATAAAAGAGCTGGAAAATAAAATAAATCAACTAACACAAATATGCAAGTCAACAAATAAGAAAAAAAAAATGTTACGCGGAAAAAAAGTCTCTCTAAGAATGTTCTGAATATTACTGACTCAGGTGAAAATATAAATGCCGAAAGGAAACAGACTATTGGTGCCTATAGAGCTAAAGATACGCAAGATATAAGCCCCAATTTAAAATTAGAGGAAGATAAAGTTTTAAAAGAGCAGCAACCGGTTCATGATGAAGATTTGCGAGAGGTGTTTCAGGAAGCTAAACCCCCAAAGTGCAAAATAGTCATCATAGGCGAACAACAATGCGTCGGTCTAGCATCAGAACTAACATTAACTAGACAATCTACAAAGTATAAACATTATAGTGTATCATCTTTCACAAAACCGTATGCTAACTCTAGTGAAGTGTTAAAATATTGTCATGATCATCAATTAACTTCCTCAGACTATATGTTACGTGGCCTCGATGCTAAGATATGGTTTAATTATCTGGGGAAATTCAACTGACAAAAAAAGGGTGTTTGTCAGCCAGAAAAAATGTATTAGAGCTATGTGTGGAGCAGGCCCCTTAGAATCGTGTAGACCATTATTTAAAAAACTAAATTTGTTAACCTTAACGGGCATGTACATTTTCGAAATCAGTGTTTTTGTAAAGTCTAACTCTAACCTATTCACCACAATTGTACCAAATCCAAAGTTAAGAAATAGAGATCCTACAAAGTTATTAGGACCAATATGTAAAAGTGCTTTGTTTATGAATAACTGTTATGTGATGTCCATAAAAATATTTAATCATCTACCGATACACATTAAACAAATATCAACTATTATGATATTTAGACAGACATTATATTCTTGGTTAATGGACAAAAATTTCTATACTGTTGAGGATTTTTTTAATTTTGACACATCCAAATTTTAATTATTTTTATCTGACTACGTATTTAATTAAATAATCTTAGTTCTTAATGTAGGTTAAATATATTAATTGTCCGACAAATTGAATTGTAAGGCATTTTTATAAAATATGTTTAGGTCTAAGTACCTACCAATTTTGCATGCTGCAGTACGGCTAAGGTTGCGATCTGATATTTTATTTATTATGAAAGACCAAATTGTAAACCACATTTAATGCAAATAAAGCTTACTTACTTACTTACTTACTTACTAAACCTACCTACGTATTCTATGGTCATCCGCGTATCAGGTAATATGTGTTTATTCTGACGATAGCGGAATCTGCTCGAAAGTCCGTTTTCGTCCGAAAAAAAACAGGCTATAATTTATTCTGACGAAAAAGGAATCTGACGAATGTGTACTAGACCGATAATTTTTGTGTCAAAATAAGAAGGAGGTGCAACGTCGGTAAACAGCAGATTTTGGGCTTAAATCAAGTAAGAAGTTTCTCCACCTCAATTTATAAAATGACTCATTTCTCCATATTCGTTATAACTTCATGTCGCCCAACACTAATCAAATCGTGATAAATGGCAATGGAGCTTAGTTGGTAGTAAGGGTTAAGGCAAATATTTGTGTGATATTTTTTCTAGATTCTTATAAGTATATCGTTGCCTAGTAGCAGGAGGGCTAGCACATGTTGTCCGCGACTTGCTTGTCGCTCGGATCTCCCTTTCTATCTAGTCTGTATTATCTGTAACGATAGAGACGCACTGAGCGACAAGCGATAATACAACTTGTGCTAGCCGTACAGTACCTATAATATAAGAATTGCTATAATAAAATTTCGCTTCCTTTGTGTCACTCGCTGCTCGCACTAGGTTAACAGACTATTTTCAAAATGCATCCGCAACACCCCTTGTCCAGACATATTAACATGAATGTACCTTTATCCGTATCTCGCGCGGCATGAACTCATGGAAGAACTCGTAGAAGTCAAAGTGCGTGCTGACGACGTTGAGCCGCGCCATCTCCCGCTTGAGCTCGTCGACGGCGTCCTGCGGCGCCACGTCGCGGCGGCGCGCCTGCTTGGTGAACCCGTAGATGCTCTGCACCAACTCCTCCGCTCGTATGCGGGCGCGGTAGTCGTATCTGGGATGATAAAACATTTTAAGAAAATACCTCTTACCGACTGGTGGTGGCCGAGTTGTCCCAGCTTATTTGCGATACCATCACGCCTTAATTCCGAGAGTGGGGTAGGCAGAGCTACAGAAAAACTAACAACTCTAAAAAGACTTGTTCTTCTGTAACCACATTTTGCACAATCAGGCTAAGATGTTTACCAGTGTATTAGTGACAGGTTGCAAGCCCATCGCCTAACAGTACTAGCCCTTATTCCCTTAGTCTTACGACATCCACGGGAAGACATCGAGTGGCACTATTCTAACCTGGAAACTATACGGGGGTATTAGACGACACGGTGGCCTAGTTGGGAGTGACCCTGCCTCGAAGCCAGCGGTTTCAAATCCCGGTAAGGGCAGATATTTGTGTGATGAGCTCGAATATTTGTTCCTGAGTCTTGGATGTTTTCTATGTATTATTTTTTTTATTTCTCTATATAAGTAAGTTTATCGTTGTCTAGTACCCATAGTACAAGCCTAGAGCTTAGTTTGGGACTGGATCATTTTATGTGAAATTGTCCTCTGATATGTCGTCAGAGGCGACTCAGGGAATAAGGGCTTGTAGTATTGTTAGGCGATGGGCTTGCAACCAGTCACTAATACACTAGTAAACTTCTTGGTCTGATTGTGCAAAATGTGGTTACAGAATTATCAACAAGTCTTTTTAGAGTTGTTGGTATTTCTGTAGCTCTGCCTACCCCACTCTGGGAATGAAGGCGTGATGTTACGTATGTATGTATGTCCTCTGATATTTATTTATTAATTATTTTTATTGCAACTTGGTTTAAGCTGAAGGGGCCTCCAAGGGGGGGGGGGGGGACGGTGGACGCCCAACTTTAGCGAAACTTACACTTCAACAGTTTTATGGTATATATGTAAGTACTTGACTTGACCTATCTGATCTGAAAAAACAAATGACAGATATGATGTCATTTATGCAGGCAACCAGTAGTACGCAACAAGAAAACATAAACAAGATCCACCGGGATGTCACCGATATAAAGAACCAGCTGAACTGCATCAAGAATGATGTGGCTATCTTGAGTGTAGAACAAGACAAACTACGACAAGATATACACCAGTTAGTTACCTCAACACAAATTACGGAGGAGAGAGTAAAACTCTTAGAAACTGACGTCAACCTACTAAAAACATCTGCGCCTGGAGACCAAACATCAGTCACCTACTAATCTTACGATAAACTTATCAACGAGTGTCAAGAAAGAAACATACGAGGTAAAAATGTCGTTATAGCTGGTATATTGGAATTAACATCTGAGAACGCCACAGAACGGCTAGAACACGATCGTCTAGAGGTGTTAAAAACCACAAAATCTGTTCTCAATGACTGCCCGGACCCCGAACAAATATTCAGACTGGGAAAATATTATCCTAACAAAACTCGACTCATTAAAGTGTGTTATTCTTCAGAAAAGGTAGCAAAACAACTGCTCACACACTAGACATGTGCGCCGCGCCGCCGCGCCGCCGCCGCCGATGATTTGCCTCACGCCGCCGCCGCCGGTTAAACCGTCGGCGTAAAATCGGCGTGAAATATTCTCCAATCTTCCTCAACAGATTATTTAATCCCCATATGAAGTTGAATGATGAAGTATTTTCTAACGTGATTTTAAATTATTGTTATCAATTCAATTTTTTTTTTAACCGTGGATGAGCGATCAGTAAGGTAATGCTATCTTCATAAAAACGGATTGACTCCAAAACAAATTTATGAAGATATCCAGTGTACATTGGGGCAATCCTGTCCATCATATACGATGGTAAAAAACGGGGCAGCTGAATTTAAACGGGGACGAGTTAGTATCGCAGATGACCCTCGTCCCGGAAGGCCAACCACTGCGACCAATCCACATAATGTGGCAATTATATGCGACATGATAATGAAAGACCGACGGTTAAAAGTAAGAGAAATAGCTGACATCGTGGACATCTCCTGGAGATGAGTGGAGACTAAACAGCAATCGAAGCAGTGGGTTCGTGCTGGATCTCCGCCTCCCAAAAGGCAAAGGCCATTTTGTCGGCGAATAAAGTCATGGCATCAGTCTTCTGCGACGCAAAGGGAGTAATCATGGTTGACTATCTCCAGAAAGGTACCACTATAAACTCGACTATTATTGCGAACTTTTACGGCGATTACGAGAGGAACTGAAAGTAAAAGACCTGGATTGTTGACAAAAAAAGTTCTCTTTCACCAGGACAACGCACGTGTGCACACGTCACTTAAATCGATGGCAGAAATTCACAACTGTGGGTTTGAATTATTGCCCCACCCGCCTTATTCGCCCGATTTGGCACCGTCGGACTTCCACCTATTTTCAAACTTAAAAAAACACGAGCGGTAAGAAAGACCTAGAGGAAAGTTTCTTTAAAAGTGGTGTATTGGCTTTGGAATTCAGATGGAACAAGTGCAAAGACCTCGACGGGGACTACGTAATATAAAAAAAAACCTTTTGATTTGATTTCATACTTAGGCCGCGAATTTTCCAATCACCCCTCGTATATTTTCCTTATTCCTGCCTTTTTTTTTAAACTTTATACCTCACGCCGATTTTACGCCGATGACGCCGCCGCCGCCGATTTTTTTTTAACCAGACGCCGCCGCCGGTCTTTTGACCGTCGGCGCACATGTCTATCACACACACAAACAACAATTTAATAAATAGCCTCTCCGTGAATAAAGTAAAAGACGAAATATCTCCTACAAGACTAGAAATCAATTCAAAAATTATTGTTGACAGTGCAGAAATTTGTGAACATTTCAATTTATATTTTTCTACAATAGGGTCAGACTTAGCTGATAAGATACCTTTAATTTATCATACACCATCTTTGCCTCAGGTAACAAATAGAAATGAACTTAGCATATTCGATCCAGTAACCGTCGATGAAGTAAATAAAATAATTGAAAACTTAAAAATAAACAGTAGTTCTGGCCTAGATGGGATAACTACTAAATCAATAAAATCAATAAAATCATTAATAATCGATGAACTTACCATATGCATAAATAAATGTTTTGACCAAGCTATTTTCCCAGAGAGTTTAAAAACCGCTAAAGTTACACCAATACATAAATCCGGCAGTAAATTATGCCCGGACCCCGAACAAATATTCAGACTGGGAAAATATTATCCTAACAAAACTCGACTCATTAAAGTGTGTTATTCTTCAGAAAAGGTAGCAAAACAACTGCTCCGTAACAAAAGAAATGTGTAGCTCAACAACATCAAGTTCTACTCTGACCAGACACCCTACCAACGTGAAGTTTTAAAGAATCTACAGCAGGAACTGCACGACCGAACTAAAAATGGAGAGTGTAATTTACTTATCAAGTATGAAAAAGGTGTACCTAAGATAATAAAGTCACAGTCAAAAAACTCCGCAGCGACGTCGACAAATTCTTAATCTCGTCAGATGGTTGTAATGTCTCATATCAAATTGCTGATACATACTCTAAAATTAAAACCACCAAGAAATCAATTAAATGTTTTTACGCTAACGTACGCAGTATAATCAAGCCAGGTAAATTTGATGAGCTAAAGTGTATATTACAATCTTTTAAATGTACAATTCATATTATCGCATTATGCGAAACGTGGGTAAAGGATGAGGACGAAGCAAGCCGACTTCAATTGCCTGGTTATTCACATTACTACAATTTCAGAACCAAGTCAAAGGGTGGCGGAGTATCTATTTTTGTTCACAAAACCCTGGCTCATCATCTTTTAGAAGAACATTGTATTAGCGATAATCATTTCCTTTGGGTTCACATAAACAAGTTTTCTCTGGATGTGGGAGTCATATACAAACCTGAACGCACAAATTCAAGTGATTTCCTCGAGGCATATGGACTCCAACTTCAGAGAAGGAAGAGAGTCTTAATATTTGGGGACTTCAACTATAATCTACTGAAATCAAACCCTCCTATACAAAATTATAAGCAAATTCTTAAAGAAAACGCTATTCGAATTCTGAACAAAATTGATTCTGATAGCTGTACACGGGAGACAGATACAACGAGAACCCTATTGGATCATGTATGCACAAGCCTTAAGCAGAATGATTTCCACCTGGCAATTATAGATTCGGCTCTGGCGGACCATAAACAGATCTTTCTAGAGGTGAAAAAATATGAGCCACCCGCAGTGAGACAAATACAATATAATGCAGTGGACTACAAAAAACTATATACAACTTACAAAGCTAAAACTGAAACTAATATAGAACACACATATGAAAAGTTCGAGAAAAAGCTACTAACCTGTTTATTAGTTAGCAAAACTAAAAAATACAAGTTTTTAAACCCACCAAGACAAGAATGGATCAACAAACAAGTTATTGATGCAATAGATAGGAGAAATAAACTGTGGCAGCTAAAAAAATCCAGCCCATCTTATAAAAATGTACAGGAAGACCTAGAGAAGCAGAAGAAACTTGTAAATGGGATTATACAAAGATCAAAAACTACTTTCTATCTCACTTCTTTTTATGCATGTAAAGACAAACCTACTAAGATGTGGAATTTAATAAATAGCCTCTCCGTGAATAAAGTAAAAGACGAAATATCTCCTACAAGACTAGAAATCAATTCAAAAATTATTGTTGACAGTGCAGAAATTTGTGAACATTTCAATTTATATTTTTCTACAATAGGGTCAGACTTAGCTGATAAGATACCTTTAATTTATCATACACCATCTTTGCCTCAGGTAACAAATAGAAATGAACTTAGCATATTCGATCCAGTAACCGTCGATGAAGTAAATAAAATAATTGAAAACTTAAAAATAAACAGTAGTTCTGGCCTAGATGGGATAACTACTAAATCAATAAAATCAATAAAATCATTAATAATCGATGAACTTACCATATGCATAAATAAATGTTTTGACCAAGCTATTTTCCCAGAGAGTTTAAAAACCGCTAAAGTTACACCAATACATAAATCCGGCAGTAAATTATATCCAGGTAACTATCGGCCTATTTCTGTTCTCCCAGTTATATCAAAAATTTATGAAAAAGCAATTTACAATCGTCTTATAGGATTCCTTAACTTAAATCAAATTCTCTCTCCAAAGCAATATGGCTTCAGGCAAAAGTCAAATACTCTCTCAGCTACAATTGACCTCGTCACTCGAATAAAGATCAATATTGACGAAAAGAATATTGTATTGGGTGTTTTTATTGATTTAAAGAAAGCATTCGACACCGTGAGTCATAAAATACTACTGAATAAATTGACTAGTATAGGAGTGACTGGCAAAGCTTATGACGTTCTAAAATCGTATCTATTGAACCGTCTCCAAAGTGTAAAAATCAATGATCAGCAAAGTAGTCCAAGACCTATTATCTACGGCGTCCCCCAAGGATCTATTTTGGGGCCACTTTTATTTTTAATATATATTAATGACATACAAGAAATTGGACTCATAGGAGATCTGACACTTTACGCTGATGATACCAGTCTTTTCTATTACGGCTCTTCTATAACTGATATTCTCTGTAATGTACAATCTGACCTGCAGTTACTGAACACGTGGTTTTCGCGTAATCTACTTACTATAAATGTAGAAAAAACAAGTTACATAGTCTTTGCTGCGAAAAACAAAAAGATAGAAGCCTTTACAGATCCCACCTTAAACGCCAAGTACATTAGAAAAAAGACATCCGAAAAATACCTTGGCCTTATACTAGACAGTAAGCTCACGTGGGAACCACATGTTCAGAAGATCAAGTCAAAACTATCATCATTGACTGGTGCTCTTCGCGGTGTGTCACGGTGTCTTCCCCTTAAAGTACGCTATTTAATTTATAACTCATTGATCAAACCGCATATTGATTACTTAATAGAAATCTGGGGGACAGCACCAAAAATACATCTAAAAAAGATACAAATCGCTCAAAATAAATTAATAAAAACTTTATTTAATTACAACTACCTAACTCCATCTGAGACACTATATAAAAACATTAAAATATTAAGCATAACACAAGCATATATCTATAATACATGTATATTGGTGCGAAAAATACTGAATAAGGACATCCACACGAATATGAATTTCAAAAAAAAAGCCCTCGTTCAAAGAATTAGACTACGGAATGCAGATAATTTAGTTTTGAGAACCCCTAGAACTAATTACGGCAAAAAGTGCATTAGTTTCGAAGGTGCCAAATTATACAATAAATTACCGAGAGACATTAAAGATGCCAAGTCGATGGTTAGCTTTAAAAAGTATCTAAAATTCTACATTGTTAACAATATAGCCCCGTGTCTTTAATTGCAATAAATCAAACAAACACATATATGTTTATATATTAAATTAAAAAAAAACAGATATACGAAAAAATAAAAAATAAAATAAAAAAAAAGCTTGTAAAAAAAAAAGTAAAAAAAAAGTACATATAGGTAAATCATACACAAAATACTATACTTTCATTTTTCTATAAACACAAACCCACATCATCACACATAAACTAAACTTAATAATATGAGTATGAGCACACCTAAATCTGCCGCATCCAACCGCGTGCTATGGCGCACCGTCTTATCTTTTTCCTACATCGCTGTGCCTGAGGTGCAGTTGGTGACGCATACTTATATTCCGAGCGTTTGGAGTAATATTATTGTAATTAATTTCTACCCACTTAGATTTTTATATCATGTTACTTTTCTATATAACATTCGTAAACACTGTATGCTTAGTTTTAGTTTTAATCTGTAACCTTTCTCATGTAAGTAAATTTTGTAATTTTTTATGAGAAATAAATGTCTTTAAACATACTTGATTGACCCCTAACCTACCGCTCTTCCTGTTGCGGAGATATATGAGTTTGGCTTATATAGCTGCTCCAAATTATTAAACTTTTCTCGAAAGAAAACGGACTTCTAGGCATAAGGGAACTACTGAGCTGTTACAAATCGTCTCTCTACTTTCTCAACCCCTTATCTGGTCGAATAGTTTGATAGAAAAGTAGTCTACATACTTCTTGGAACATGAGTGCTTTTCCTATTAATGAATTACATCCGATATGAGGATGAGATAGTAAAGGGACGAAATGTTATCTTTCCGCCGTAGCAAAACATCGTCAAAGTACTTATTCCAATTAGAGAGGAGTTATTACAACGTTGTTTTATCAAACTAATAATTACATACATACATACATAACATCACGCCTTCATACCCAGAGTGGGGTAGGCAGAGCTACAGAAATACCAACAACTCTAAAAAGACTTGGTTATAATTCTATAACCACATTTTGCACAATCAGGCCAAGAAGTTTACCAGTGTATTAGTGTCAGGTTGCAAGCCCATCGCCTAACAGTTGCAAGTATAATTACATTAACAAAATATACTCACTTAGGTTCCAACTTGGTCTCCAAAAACTTGTACAGTCTCTTAGTTATCCACGGCGCATTGGCGGGTTGGAATCTCTTAGGTGGCTTATATTTCAAATCATCGACAAATTCCTTAGGCAGTGTTCCTATTGTAATAGTAGTTGTTTTTCTCGGTTGTATTTTCGGTTTTTTCGGTTCAGGTTTGTTCATGCGACGCATCGAAGAAAATATCTTTGGTTGCATTGGGGACATCAATGGGTTACAATCCCGTTTCCGCTTAAGAGATTTTTCGACCTTTTCTCTCTAAAATTGAAGATAAGCATTTAAAATGATTAAATTTAAAGATATCGTCTATAACGGAATTAATTAAATTAACGTTACAATAACTATAAAGATTCACTTATTACATGGCCTCTATTGCCTTACTGTATAATTAAAAGAATAAAGCTTGGCTTTAAATAAAATTGTAAAATGCATCACTTACGATTTTCTGTCTCAGCTCCATGTTTTCTTGTGCGATTTTCTGCATTTGCATTAGAAGCAAAGATTTCTTAGTGCCTATGGACACATCATGGTTATCATGCACAGAACCTCTAGATATAGATCGGTCTTCCATTTCAACATCAGACACTTGTTCGGAAATCTCATTATCTGTTATGTGCCTGGATACCCTTTCGGAAAGATCATAGTCAATTTCCTGGTCAGATAGTTCGTTGTCAAATACTACACGTTCTGTAAATCTTTTAGAGTTTTGTTCTCTTTCGGCATCTACATGGTCATTGTCCGAAATTCCATTGTCTTGTTCACTGTCGGAATCCATTTCTTTGTTACTCTCTTGATCTGAGTGTTGCTGTGAATTATCATTAATCGATTCGTGAGACTGTTCCCGTTCAGATAATTCTACCTCCTGCTGAGAACCGTCTTGTTCTTCATATTCAGATTCAATTTCCTGTTGAGAATGCTCACGATTTTCTTGTTCAGACTCGGGCTCTATCTCTTGTTGAGACAGTTCTTGCTCTTCCTGTTCAGATTCACGTTCTTCTTCAGAATCTTCATGCTCAGAGTTAGGTTCACTCATTTGTTGAGACTCTTCATGTTCTGATTGATCAATTTCTACCCCCGGTTCTGATTCTTGAGCATCATCCTCTTGATTTGATTCCTGGGCTTCCACATCCTGTATAGATTGTTCAGAATTTTCATGCTCAGAGTCGGGTTCACTCATTCTTTGAGACTCTTCATGTTCAGACTCTTCCATTTCTAACTCCGGTTCGGATTCTTGAGCATCATCCTCTTGATTTGATTCCTGGGCTTCCACATTCTGTAAAGATTCTTTTAGTTCGGAATCTTCTTTTTCATTTTCATGGTCAGATACATCTTGAGCTTTGGTGTCTGACACTTCTACAGATGATCCTTGCTGGTCCGACTTTTCACGTTCTGAAATTTCTTTGCTAGATTCCTCATGTGTCATTTCCTCCCGGAGAGAAGGGTCATAATCCAACGCTTCCTGGATATCATGATCAGTCTCTAAAGGCATAGATTTTTTAACTGACTTTCTCTGTTCAGAAGTTGTTTGGGGGTTCTTAACAAAAGAATGATCGTCATCCTGATCAGATGCATCTCCTGACATTCCATGGCCATACGAAGCGTGTATAGATATTTCTGGGCCTGAATCATCAATACCCTGATCGGGCTCCAGACGGTCCGATATTTGTGGTGAGGATCCTAGTTCATTAATTTCTTGAACAGACTTGTGATAAGATATTCGTGGTTTGGAAATGTTTGGGTCAGACACGTGATGGGCGGAGACGCCGGGGGCAGGGGATTTCGTACCGGGCAACTGGTCACTAGACAAATTACGGTTCGAGACACGTCGATCGCGAATATCCTCTAAAACTGTTTTATTTGCAGTTTCGTTGACTCTCGTTACAGTTTTACCAGGTTCTTCTAAAACGGTTTTATTTCGAGTTTTGTTAATTTTTGACGTATTTTTGCTGACTTCCGTTTGTCGTTTTGCTGATTTCTCCATCACCAAAGTTCTTAGTGACTTTCGTGGCGTGAAATCTTTGCCAAAAGTCTGGCGTAATGTTTTACGTGTAGTGCGATGAGAATCCCACCCAGAACCCTCTGTACTCGAATTTCTCGACCCGTCACTGCCAATAATACTTTCTTGAATAGGAATTAATGTAGGCCTCGAGATTATATTTTCAGTTGGACTCTTACTTCTTCTGAAACTAGTGCTACGGCCTATTGGTTTAAATGACATATTATCCCTTGACATATTTTTTAATACGGATTCGGGCGATTTCACTTCAATTGCGTCTTTTATCCTATTTCGACCTGTTGTGTCGTTAGTAGCGTTAGGAGTTACATCTATAGCTTCATTTTCCTGCTCCATTTGTTCTTCTTCTATTGACGATTCTACAATTTTCTGGCTTTTATTAGGGATATCTTTTGTCGGAGTGACTTGATCAGATAATTCTTGTTCATTGATATCTTGGTTTATTTCGACATCTGCATCGTGTTCTTGTTCACTTTGGACATCTTCGTCTTCTTGGTCATTTTCAATATTTTCATCGTTATCTGGGTCGGATTCGTTATCTTCCTTGTCTTCTTGTTCACTTTCCTCTTGAGTTGTATCATTTTTATTATCCTTATCGTCATCATTCCACACCATCTCTTCCATATCTTCGTTTGGATCCTCTTTACTTGTCTCTTTTGCGCTGATGTCACTTTGTTGATCTACGCTTGGTTCCGTGTCTTGTTCGCTTTTGTTATTATTCCCACTTACGCCGTGTAACTCTGCCATTTGGTCTTCGACCGAGGACTCATATCCAGTTGCCTGTTTATTTACGTCTTCATTATCATTATGAGCATCTGGAGTTTTTGACTCCAAGATATTTGCCTCGGCAGGTGTTTTATTGAATGCCGAGGACAGTTTTTTACTTTTACTAAGCTCAGTTCTATTTAGAAATTGTTTTAGATTTCTACTAGTATCATGCTTATCTGATCCCGGTTTTGAAGATTTATTAGCTTCTAGTGCCGCAAGTTGATTATCATCTCGTGTTTGTTCAAAAGCTACGGGTCCTACGATATTTTCATCATCGAATGTTTTGTTTTCTTCAGACATTTTTTTACTTTTATTCTGTCCAGTACGATTAAGAGATACCTTTTTCGCAATTTCACTAGCATTCTGTCTATATGACCCCGGTTTGAGGGATTCGTTGGGTTCTGTAAGAGATATGTCTCGATTATTATTTTGAGCATGGTCAGAAGTTATAGATTCCAAGACATTTTTGTTACCATGTGTTTCATTCGAGTCATCGGACAATTTTTTACTCTCACTCAACCCAGAATGATTAAGAGTTTGCCTTTTTGAATTTTCTCTAGTATTACGCCTAACCGATTCTGACTTTAGGGATACATTGGCTTCTGGTAGCGTCGCATTCCTGTCATCACTTGCTGCTTGTTCTGTGGTTTCAGATTCAAAGTTGTTTTTATCACCAAGTGCTTCATTATTGTCATCAGAGAGTTTCCTACTCTTACTTAACCTCGACTGAATTAGCGTTTGTCTTTTTGGATTTTCACTAGCATTACGACTAACCGAATCAGATTTTAAAGAATCATTGGATTCTAAAAGCGTCACATCAATTTTATTACTTGGTGCTTGTTTTGTAGTTATAGATTCTAAGAGTTTTTCATTCCCAAGGGTGTTATTATATTCATCTGACAGTTTCCTGCTCTTACTCAACCTACTACGAGTTAGAGTCTGCCTCTTTGGGTTTTCACTAGTAAGTGATTCCGGTTTTAATGATTCATGGGATTCTGTAAGAGTCGCGTCTTGATCATGATCTTGAGCTTGTTCCACGGTTTTTGTTTCTGATACTTTGTCATTGGTTTTATCAGATATATCAGATTGTATTTTACTTTTAATGAATGTTGAACGACGTAGCGATTGTTTGTTCTTACTCGTATTCTGTTTATTTGATTCCAATTCTAAAGATTCATTAGGTTCTGTAACCGTCACGTCTCGATTTTCATCCTGAGCCAGCTCAATATCTTTATCAGTTATAACTCCAGAAACTTCCATGGCTATCGAACCATTTCCAATCATAGTAGATGACGGTAGAAGGTTCCAGTCATCTATATCAATATCAGTGGTTACGCTAGGCGTTAAGGATGGCATCCGCCTGTTGCGTGTAGCTAAACTCATTCTCTTGTCATTCTTTTTAAAACCAAAAACCTTGTGTTGAACTTCGGAATCATCCTCGCTTTCAGATAAAACAAAATCAGTGAACATGTTTTTCTTTCGTTTGGTTCCTTGGCCAAATAGATTGCGACCTTGCTTATTAGACTCGGGTTCAGGCTCTACAGTTTTATTAATAGTTTTATTTGTGGAATTAATCAAAGCAGCGGGAAAAACAGGTCGGTTTCTCGGTTGACCTTGTTTGAACAGGTTTTTTGGCACACTGTGTATTGTTTTATCCTGGTCTTCTAAAGTAGTTTTTCCTAATGACTTCCGCGAAGCCATAATATCACCGAATTTGCCCTGTTGTTGTTTTTTCTGGTTAAAGAGCCTTCTTTGAGGCACTATTATGCTAGCAACTGATTCATTGTCACTGCTTTCTGGTACTGACTGATTCTGTTTATCTCTGAAATAATAGTAGGACTACTTTTAAGACCACTCACAGACCTCTCTTTAATACGAGTCGCTAAAATATACGTTTTATGTGTGGTACAGTCGGCCTTATAAATAGATGCGCACGTTAGTTCTTTGTCACTTCACATTTGAACTGCAGCACTAATCTGTCAAAGGTGTTAAAGCGACAAGGAACTAAAGCGTGCAGCTACTTTTAAGGCCAACTGTACTAAATAAACAATCAGAAATTAAATAAATTAGTGTTAAATCCTTGTGCCATTTTTTTTTAATACTGACTTATTATGTTTTAAAGGTTTTCACTACTTCTAACACAGGTAACAAAACAATACATTCAGATGTACTCACTTCTGTACTTCAAACTCGTAATCCTCCAGTAGCAACTCCTCAGGCATTCTGTTGGTGTCCAGAGCCTCAAGGACATCTCTGGAGCTGCTGTCTAGTCTTTTCCACCAACTTGCACCTACAAAAATCAATATAATAATATTAACACTTTCACTACCAGCAACCTGCTAGTTGGGTTCTCTATACATAGGCAGTTATTGCTACAAGCGGAAAATCTCTGGCTTAGATTACTAGCATAGTGTATGGCAGTAAATATGTTAAGGCCGGTTTACCATGTAGGCGTATTTGCTCAAGCAGATCTTGTTGCAAGCTATTTGTAGCTAGCGTGAAAAATCGAAACTTTTTAATTTAAATGCAATTGAGATTATCAACTAAAACTAAACTAAGAAAGAATTGAAAGTTTTATTTAAGTACAGGATGTGTCATAACTTTTTAACACATATTTTCTAGGGTGACTATTACTGTGTTCAACACTAACCATCAGATAAGACTGTAGTTGGGTCAATCAACTTTTCTTTGTAGCTCGTTGCCATGGTGACGTCTCCTGGGTCACTCTTTAAAACCACGATTTTAAAGTATATAAATTCAGCAAACATCGGCTTTTGTGGCAATTACAAGCCCATTCTTTTATGGGTTTTCTTCCAAGCGTATTAGTAGTGTATATTATAACCATTTTTCTAAGGAACTCTTTCACTGTTGTCTCCTGGCTTACGGGACAGAATAACAACAACGAAAAGTTGATCCACCCAGTTAAATTAAATTAATCCTATTTAAGTTAAGAAACTTCAATATTCCATAATCTATTTGTTTAATTTTAAACAATCTAATCAATAGTTAACATTCGGCGTCTTTTCCACACGCCTTCGAAAGTTTAATTTTAGTATTTTCATTCACAAAGCATTTAATTTATTCAAATAATTCTTAATAAACTTATCAGAATCTAAAATAAGGGAAACAGTATACTTACGTCTCGGAGCCTCAATATCAGTATCATCAGGCAATATTGATTTCCTTCTTAGGGGAGACATCTTGAATTTATCATCCTTAATGTACTGTTCCACCACAGATGTCAGCCTCCCTGATGCATCAGACTTAGCTGAGGTCACGCTAAGGGTGCGCCGTGGCTTGTTGCGGCGAGGGGTCACCGCCCCTTGAGACCGGGATGGTGATGGTATTCTCGACTTTGACATCATGATTTATCTATAATAATAACAAAAATTATGCTTACAATGTCATACTCAACATACCTATACTGCCTATTATGTAGACAAAATACTTTCTGTACTTATTTACATAAAGGAGTGTTGTCACTGAGAGCATTTGCATGTAATATTCAAGTGGTGTGGACATTTAGCCAAGCATTACTGTGGCCAACACCACTAGAATATTTAACGCCAAATGCTAGTAATAACAGTCCAGTCCAGTGTTGAATTTAAAAAACATAGAGATAAAATATTTGTCAAAAAGGCAGGAGAAAATCTCCCACAAATTGACAGTCCCAAACTAAGCTCTAGGCTTGTACTATGGGTACTACATAATGATAAACATACTTATATAGAGCTATACATACTTATATACGTAGAAAACATCCCTTCTGAGCAAAATGCACAAAACGCAAAAAGTACACTACACGCAAAAAGTAACCAAGGGCAAAATGCACAATACACAAAATGTACACCACGCATAATGTGAAATACGCAGAACGTGCAAAACGCAAAACGTACATACGCAAAATGTGACACTACATCACACTTTTCGTTTTTTTGTTCATTTTGCGTATGTACGTTTTGCGTTTGGTACGCCCTGCGTATTTCACATTATGCATAGTGTACATTTTGCGTTTTGTGCATTTTGCTCCAAAGGGGTTAATATCAAACACTGAGGAACAAATACTCATGCTCATCAGTCAAATATTTGCCCATTCAGGGAATTGAACTCCGGACTGCTAACTTCATAAGAAGCGTCACTACCAACTAGTCTATAGTGTTGTAATCTAAATATACCAAATTTGTTTATTATCATATTCTTTAGATTTACAACTCCGCCATCATATCAACGAGGCAGTTAGCACTGCATAGTAACAGTATAAAGATTTGGTTACCTATAGAGTATAAAATGCTTTGACTACTGCATTGATGTTAGCCACCTTCTTTGGCATTACGATGTTGTTTAGGACAAAAAATAGCGCAAATAACTCATGTATGCATTACTCTAAAACTCGAAGTCTAGTTATATCAAGTAGATGAAAATGTTAAATTGAAGGTGCATGATAAATGTGTCTGTAGTTTAGATAGCATCCTATATGAAGGTTCATCTATATTTGTATGAGAATAGGATGATAAAGAATGTTTAAAGCTAAAAGAAGTTACACAGGTAACCTGTAGTTAAAGTTTTCATAATAAAGCCATAATTGGAATAGCGCCATAATACTGAATAGGGAGTAACTAAAATGATTACATTTAGTTAACTTTTGTTACAAAGTACGTTCGTGCGTAACATTCATACGATTTGTCGTGATATTAGAGCATAAGTGACAAATAGCTATGAATAGTATGCCTTTGAATTCACGTATCTTAAATTAAAGACACAAATTAACAACAAAAACAGTAATGATGCAAAATATTTTAACCATCCAAATAATTTCAAACTTACGATAAGGCGAATTGTTATTCACCACGCCACAAATTATCACTCTTTATTTACATTTAACTTCACTTCATTAGTTATTTTTCATAACAAACTGGTGTCAATAATAACTAAAACATTATAACGGCAATCACTACGCCAGCCACTTTTCAAACTTCGTTTGACAGACAGAGTTGGATGTAACGAGTTTGAGTCTATGGTATACGAAGCGTGTATGCCTGATGACAGCGCAGCGCTTGTAAGTATTTAGCAGCGCTGACCATGTTATGTTGTAAGTACTGCTATGCACGGACTCCTTATAAATTACCTTACTCTTTGTGCACGAAGCTTCTTAGTCCTCAAAGTGGTTTGCGGGAGGATAATTTAATAAAGTACCTATTTAAAGCGTCTGTCATAACAGCCGTCAAAAATAAGTCAGTGTTATCTATCTAAGCGCTTAAAGCACTACCAAATCGCGGAGTCATTTTGGTCGACTTAGCTTTTTTCGTTTAGTTCTAAATGTAATTTATTTATTTTCACATTTAATATAATATTTTGATTGATAAAAAATAATAAAAAAAAACAATTTAATGGGCATTCTTATACTCTTTTTCATTCAAATTGCAAGAATAGGTACTTAAGATTTCTAGTTGAGGTAGGTTTTTCTAAGGTCTGAAAAACCAGCAAAGTGCGAGCTGAACTCGCGCAAATGATTCCGTACCATTATCTATAATATCTATACACCATTAGACACTATATTATTACCCTATTTTTAGTTGTACCTGTCCCTGTGCCTGTCTGTAACCACGGTGTCTGTAGGTATTAAGATCGAGAAAAAAACGGCAAAAAAAACACGTTTGCTCTATGGGAGAGCCCCCTTAATTTATTTTATGTTAGTTAATTAGATATTTATTTTTGAAGTGAATATGCAACCAACTAAATGTGTCTACCATTGCTGTTACCTATTGAGCAAAAAACGGCAAAAAATAACGTTTGTTGTTTTTTAAGTCAATATACAACTAAACAATAATATTCTGTGAATATTTCAAGAGTCTACCTGTTGCCATTATTAATATCGAGCAAAAAGCGGCAAAACAAACACGCTAGTTGTATGCGAGCCCCCCTTAAATAATTATTGTATTCCGTTTTTTAGTAGGTATTTGTCGTTATAGCGGCAACAGAAATACATCATCTGTGAAAATTTCAACTGTCTATCACGGTTCATGAGATACAGCCTGGTGACAGACAGACAGCGGAGTCTTAGTAATAGGGTCCCGTTTTTACCCCTTTGGGTACGGAGTCCTAGAAATGGTTCACCAATCGCGAACTACCTTTTAATTTTAAGGCTTTTATTGATTTATTTGTCTGTTTAATCTTTGTTGCCCAAAAATACAGATTTGAGGGCACCTTGTGCCTAATGTCTAATTAGAGCTACCAGATCAAGAAAATAAAAGAATAGGCAACCTGTGTGAAGAGAAAAGTTATAATGAAGTACCTACTTAAGTAACGGCACCAGTACTCGACAAAGGACCAATGTTCGACACTGACTCTTATTCAAAGAAGATAAGAGTTATTCATTTGTTTTGCAACAATCCATTTATAACCCTATGATCTTAGAATTAAAAGCTTCTGTCGATTATTGGTGCATGTCAGCTAAAAGTGTCGAACATTTGGTGTTGTTACTTACTTAAGTTTTCCTTTACCTATTACATTTTATTTATTTATTTATTTATTTATTTATTATAGTCTATTCTTGTGAAGTTACAGGATAAGATAATAATAAAATGCTTGCTGTTTTTTTTAGGGTTCCGTAGTCAAACTAGGAACCCTTATAGTTTCGCCATGTCAGTCCGTCCCTCCGTTCGCAGCTTAGCGCAGAGACCCTTAGCACTAGAAAGCTGTAATTTGGCATGAATATACATATTAGTCACGCCAACACGGAACTTTTAGGGCACTTCCTCCACACGTAAGGTGGGTTTTTTTTTCTCATCTACCTCATAGTGTGAGGAGTCGTTGGATAGGTCTTTCAAAAATATTACGGGTTTGTGAAAACAACTTTTCGATTAAAGGATCCGCTTATGAAATATTAAGCATTAAAGCGCTAATTTTTGTTAGAGTCATGTGTCCCCCCACTACAGAGGAAACTACAAATTCTAAAAATCAGAAAAAAAAAACTGAAATGAAAGCGCATATAACGAATTTAAAAGGAAAACTATCACGACTAAGTAGACATTATTGGTTCTTGAGATACAGGCGATTAAAGTGTAAATAAAATAGAAAATTATATATTACTTGTTGATTTTATGTTTGTAGTAAGTACTTAACGGCTTCGAAACCCTACACTGAGATGGTCCGACAAGCTCTTGCCCGGTTTTGTGAAGTCAAATGGGTGAGTTCCTTTAATTAAAAGTTTAGACACTACTAACTGGCTTTCGCAGTTTCAGCGAAATGCCACGGTTTGAATCTCACTTACCTTACCTAACAATATGTTCCTCTAGCTAGGGTTCGTCAATTAGGTTTTAATTAATAAATGGCAGACGACCTGCGGTGAGGCCCTAATAGGCGGAGACGTGTTTCCTTGATGGGCTAGATTAGGTACGTACGTGAAAATTGGCATGTGCCTATGTAAAGTTAAGTCCTGACTGTGTCTCTACTCTTTCGAACGCGAAAATGCAGCTATTTATAAGGTATACCGTTAAAGAGATAACTTGCATCTCTTACTATTTTTTGCATTGTATTTTTAACCCACGTCAAAAAACCGGGCAACAAGCTTGTCGGGCCATGCTCAGTGTAGGGTTCCGAAGCCGTTAAGTACTTACTAGAAACATAAAAATGAACAAGTAATAACTAATTTTCTGTAAGTCATTTGGTGCTGTCTTAGATGATTTTAGTAGGTATAAACACTTTTATCGCCTGTATCTCAAGAACCAATGACGTCTACTTAGTTGTGATAGTTTTCCTTTTAAATTCATTATATGTGCTTTCATTAAAGATTTTTTCCGATTTTTAGAATTTGTAGGTTTGGCTGGAAAAAGGCCTATCTAACAACACCCCCACGCTATGGGGTAGACGAGAAAATAAAAACATCCCCACGTTACGGGAGAGGTTAGAGGAGGTAGGTACCCTAAAAAATTTTTTTTTCACTTTATTGTACCAAAAGTGGTAACAAAGGTTGGCGTGACTAATATGTATATTCATGCAAAATTACAAATTTCTAGTACTAAGGCGCTAGGCTGCGGACGGACGAACGGACATGGCGAAACACTAAGGGACCCTAAAAAGGCGAGGTTCTCAATACGTCGAGATCTTCGTATTTTTTGTTTTATATGGTAAATGTAGTCAAATCATTTTTAGTGTTCCGTATCCAAAGGGTAAAAACGGGACCCTATTACTAAGACTCCGCTGTCCGTCTGTATGTCTATTTGTCACTAGGCTGTATTTCATGAACCGTAATAGTTAGATAGTTGAAATTTGCCGCTATAACAACAAATACTAAAAACAAAGAAAATATTTAAGTTTAAGTACGCCATAAAAAGAAGTTTAAATCTAGCTGAACGGACTTCTGTATAGAATAATTGAACAGTATTTTTCCTGTTGAGTTACTAGTTAGGTACGTGTTTGTTTAGTGTGCTTAACATATTTAGGTGAGTTGCTAAACTTTGCAGGCTCAATAGGCCAAAAGGGTCAGGTACCCCCGATCGTCGATATTGGGAGGGATGTTTTCATGTTTATATTAAGTTGGGGCTAAGAATAATTTATCAAGTTAGGTTCTCTACGCCCCTTGCAATAATGAAGAGTTGGGTACACCCTTTCTATGTGGTATTTTAATACCGATATCCGTTTATAGCACTGAATGGTACGATCCAAAATCAACCTTTGTCCGTGACTCAAAATTTAGCAAAAAATAAATGAATTTAAACCTTAAAAATAATACAATCTGATAATAAGGAAGATTCAATAAGATTCAATATCGTCGATGAAACCGACATACCGCGTAACTAACCAATTAAATCAGTTGCAAAATGTGCCGTAGACTTAATTGTTAAGAGGCCGTATACGAAATTTTGCCAGTTTTGCTTATTTTCGTGATTTTACAGTTTAAATACTGCTTTTCTATAAGTTTTAATGCACATCATGATATATCATTTCAGTTATGATCGAATAAATGAGTTACGAATGAATGAGCTACTTTTTTATCTTTGTCGAGAATTTAAATTCGGGATTTAGGTTATTTTAAAACATTATATATTGCTATTTAATTTTTGGATGTGTTTTTAAGGTAATAGATTGATTTTGAACTGAAGTTTATTACTGTTCTTTTAATTTTATGAACGAGTGTTTTAAGAAGCCGAAATTTAAAACTATCATACATTACATTCATAAAACTATTTAATTACACAAAAAAATATACAAAGGTGGTAAAAAGTAATTTATACATTTATTAGACAACTTTTACAGCAACCAATTGCTATTTTTTCATACCTTTAAGACGTCAAAACGATTCGTGAATATGCGATATTCTAAACCTCTTACAGCAAAACTCACGAAACAGTCGCCGGCTTCAGGTCGATTAATCAAAATTAAATATTAAACTCAAAAAAGTATTTCATACATTCGTTGAAAATCGAAATTATCTTTCGTGTTGCGCATTAAAATTTGTAGAAGGAAAGTATTTCAACAGTAAAATCACGTCTGTAAAATCACGAAAATCAGCGAAATCGGCAAAATTTCGTGTACGGCCTCTTAAGGACTATTTTGCAAGTTGTTCAATTTGTTAGGCGGTATTGCGGTTTCACCGACGACATCATTCTTGACTTAATGCTAAGTGTGGCATGAAAGGGGTACATACATATGTTATGAGGACGCGGTTGGCCTAGTTGATAACTTGATAGTGGCCTTGCCTACGAAATCAGCGGTCCCGGATTCAATGGGTATACCGCCCGTAGCTTTTGTTAGAAATGTTTACGATTTTAACATTAATTTACACACACATAAAAGCTATTAGGTCAGGTCTAAGGTGCTATAGTAGCGCCGTTCTATAAGGCTCGATTTGACAGCTGTCAAATCAGAACAAAACCTGTATTTGCGGCCTTTTTGAGGTGTTATTTAACTTGACAGAAGCGCGAGAAGCTAACGCCTTGTGCTTCTGTTTGGTAACTCATCAATACATGGAATTTCACTTAAGTAATCGAATGCATCATTTCATCGAATTTCATTTCATTGAACGCTATTTTCTGCTGAATCCATGTTTTCAGGGTATCGTAAACATTAATTACGTAGGCAAGGTTAGGTTAAATGTTTATGATACCCTGAAAACATCATGGTTTCAGCAGAAAATAGCGTTCGATCAAATTATACATTCGATTAAATAAACTCTTTTACGAACAATTGTCCTCCCGTGTGATATCCATCAACTTACATACCTATATCTCTAATAAGTGCTCTATCAATAACTTGACACTGGCAAAATACATCTTAAAGCCGAAAGCAGTAAAATCACCACCATACCATCTTAAAGCAGTAAAACTAACAATTAAAAATAGAATAGAGATTATATTTTGAATTGCGTTGACAGCTGTCAAATCGGACCTTTTAGAACGGCGCGACTATAGGTGCAGGTTCAAAACAACCCAAAAATTGCTAGCGCTAACGTCACTTAAACATCGAGTATAAATACGGGTTAATTGTCTATCTCGGGATATATATTTACGCGCAGTTGATCTGTTAATTAAAGTAATCGAAAAGCCTTTTAGCGGCTCCGGGCGGTTTCGGTATTAAGGCCTTCCATTACCTGTGGCGGGCGTGTATTCTGCCCCCCTAAGCCAAAAGGCAGTATCTCAGATAAAACTCCTGTAGCAATATCAACCATATTACTAACAGGACAAAATTCAAACTCCTTTGGTTGTTGAATTTGAGATAAGAGGGCGGTATTAACGAATCGAGTTGGGTTACTATAGTATCATTTCAAACTGTGAAAATTAGTGGTATTCATTTTATAGACGAATTTAACTTAAATGTACAGGGTGCGGTTTTCATTCTTTTAATAAACTCGCTCGTGAATTTGTAGTCGAATTAATAACGGGTACGCTTGTAAATTGGTACGTCCGTGTCAATTTTTTTTTGTACGGCATGGATAAGGTGTCTGTGTCACGTGTACATTTGAATTATCAAGACTACAATCTCAACGCTCCAACTGCGTTTCCAACCCTGAGGACTAAGATGGAATGCCTCTATGCTAGTAATTTCACCGTTGTCTTTTCCCACACCGGAACACAACAATGCGAACTGCTTGGCGGTAGGTTAAAGGATAAGGTAAGAAGTTCCAGCATAAGGTCCTACCACCGCTAGACATTCTTAATGCGTGTATCTTATCTTACAGAGGGCCCTTTCGGATACACTTTGACCCCTTTAGGATCTTTTGTGCAATTGTCCTCTTACACACTCAGCTGTTCGAATGTGCAGGTTTCCTAACGATGTTTTTCCTTCACCGTAAGAGCATCGGGTAATGTACTTAAGTTAGAAAAAGTCATTGGTACACAAGAGAGCGTCGGTGGCCTAGTGGCTTAGGTGGTCGACTCGTGATCGTAAGGTACCGAGTTCAAACCCCCACGGTCACCATGTAATGCGTGTGCGTGTGTGTGTACTTTAGTCGCAGATTTCGTAGATAAATCAGCTCATTACTAACTCAGCTTGTTGACATTGCAATAAACGGTGTGTGTCTAAGGAAATATATTTTAAGAGCTGAAAGTATAACCCCTAATGCAAAACTAGATTTATTTTATAGAAAAATATTTTTTTTTCATACAAATTAATTTGGCACGCAATGTATAGTAAGTATAAGCGTCAATAAGATTTTGCATTAGATTGCTGCTCGAGAAGTCTATAAAAATTAGTTACGCTATATTGTTTAATTGTTATTTTTTCATTATAAAATGGTTACCAGGACGGAAAACTATCGTTACAGTAAAATGGGGTGAATAGAGATTTGTTTTTTTTTTATGGCATTGAGAAGGCAAACGAGCACACAAGCCACCTGATGGTAAGTGGAGACTGTGACCCATAGACATTCGCATTCACAAGACTGCAATCCTAAGACTGCAAATGCGTTGCCAACTCTGAGGACTAAGATGGAACGTGTCTATGCTAGTTATTTAACCGGCTGTCTGTTTGTAGGGTGAATAGATTACAGCATAAAATAAAGCTAATTTTAAGACTGTGGTTTGAACGTAATTTTATTTATTTATTTATTGCAATTATACATAAGTACAACTCTGCAGTGGCAATCTACTTAAAAGCTAAACACGAAAACTTATAACCATCAAGCTATGTTATGTGAGGTATGTATATTTTCCAATAGACTTTGTTAATTAAAAAATTGTTCTTATTAGTAACAAGTTATGACTTGTTTTAGTCTGCCCGCGAGTTCGTTCGCTGGAATCTGTAATAAATGATTTTTAACCCCTGACACAAAAAGAGGGGTGTTAGAAGTTTGATGTGTTAGTTTGTGTGTGTATGTCTGTCTGTGGCACCGTGGCTCTTAAACGGATGAACCTATTTTATTTTAAAGCAGGTTTTCTACCGGTGGTTCTTAGACATGTTTTGTAAAAATCGGTTGAGCCGTTTTTGAGATATTGACCTTTTAGGGGGTTAAAAACCCCGATATAACGGTATCACCTACTTTCTGAGCTGATATCTCCTAAACGGACCAACCAATTTCCATAAAATCTTGCTATAAATCCGTTCATCCATTTGAAAGCTACGATGCCACAAACTGACATTCAGATGAAAAAGTTTAAAAGCGAGAAATAAAAAAACAATTTTAAATTAAAAAAACCCCGTCTCAAAACAGTCTGTAATAAACCTATAAAAAGTAAAAAATAATAAGTATGGGCCCTATAAGTTTAATTATAAGTAGGTATTAATATTTTGATCCAAGCGTCGTCGCGCAGGAGTAAGGACTGATTGCTTGATAAGTAGGTAGTTAACTGAACACTGACACTTCGGGGACCGCTAAGTAGCTGGGGTATTTTATATTATTTCATTTACTTAGCGGTCCCCGACGTGTCAGTTCAGTTAGTGTCAGTTATAATTAAACTTATAGTAAAAATACTTTTTTTTTTGTAGGTTTTTTGCGAATCTTTAACTATTTACGGAAGCTCTCAAAATTAATCAAAATTAAAGAAATAAACCCGATTTTGAAACATTCTTCATTGGTTCTCCGGTCCTATTGGCCTTAGCCTAACGATATTATGTAGATATCGTTATGAGGCCGTACACGAAATTTTGCCGATTTCGCTGATTTTCGTGATTTTACTGTTGAAATACTTTACTTCTACAAGTTTTAATGCTCAACACGAAAGATAATTTCGATTTTCAACGAATGTATGAAATACTTTTTTGTTTTTATTATTTAATTTTGATTAATCGACCTGTAACCGGCGACTGTTTTGTGAATTTTACTGTAAGAGGTTTGGAATATCGCATATTCACGAATCGTTTTGACGTCTTAAAGGTATGAAAAAATTACAATTGATTGCTGTAAAAGTCGTCAAAAAATGTATGAATAACTTTTTACCACCTTTGTATATTATTTTGTGTAAAAATAGTTTTAAATTTCGGTTTCTTAAAACACTCGTTCATAAAATTAAAACAACAGTAATAAACATCAGTTCAAAATCAAACCATTACCTTAAGTAAACATCCAAAAATTAAAAATAAAGTAGCAATATATAATGTTTTAAAATAACGTAAATCCCGAATTTAAATTCTCGACAAAAATAAAAAAGTAGCTTATTCATTTGTAACTGAATTATTCGATCATAACTGAAATGATATATCATGGCATTAAAACTTATAGAAAAGCAGTGTTTAAACTGTAAAATCACGAAAATAAGCAAAACTGGCAAAATTTCGTATACGGCCTCTTACACTAAAATATTTTTTTTAATTGGACCAGGAGTTTCTGAGATAAGCGCGTTCAAGGAAACAAACAAACAAACTCTTCAGCTTTATAATATTAGTGTAGTTTGTATTTCTATTTGCCTTGCGAATGACTATTGACACCATTAAGATGGGTAGTAAAATAAATTTGTTCGGAAGCACACTGTGTATACCAACACCTGTCACGTCACTATCAGGTTTGTGATATAGACGCCAAGAGGGATCGCTCTTCCCGTAACCTCAGTGTCCACACGCAGATAAGACGTGTCCTCTAAAGATGGGTACGAATTAAAGCAGCCTCGGGTTGAGGCACGCACGGCTCACCTATTTAGCTCAAATTCGTACGCGCTCTCGCGCTGTGCGTTAACAGCGAGCGAGCGGCGCGCAGTGAGCCGCCGAGAGTCGGTCTTCTGACCGAGCTCAAAGGCTCCTCGGTGTGCGTGCCTCGCGTAATTTGGACGTGTAGCCGAGCATGCCGCGAGCAGAACCACTAATTCTAACTTGTCTGTGGGCGAGGTGCGTACAAATTTGATAAAGTTGCTGAGTCATTCCAACACCGAGGCGATTTCTTCTTCTTTTTGTTAATAATTCGGTGAATTATGATAAACGCAGCCGCGGCTGTCATCGTGTCCGACGCCATTTTGAAATGTCGGCTCACGTCAAGCATGCTGCCTCACCCGCGCATTTTTATGTGCATAAATTTGCTCGCGAGCAGCTGAGCGGCTGAGCCGCTCAGATTGGTAGGTACCCAGCTTAACAATGGTCCCTAATTACCTTTCGGACACAAAAACCAACCTTAATATACCCACAGGGATATTTCATTAATTAGTAGGCTAATAACGTTAAGTAAAAAGGACCTATTAAGGTCAGGCTTGTCGCTGAAGAAACAGTTTGTGTGCAGACTGTACATTTGGTTGATTAATTGGTTTTGACGTAGGTGGTAATGTTTTTATTTCTCATGCATTAAATAGTGGATTGTTATACAAGGGAATAAAATAAGTCATTATGACACGAGATATTTATCTGATATCCGAGATAATCTACTCGTCCACTAATATTATAAAGAGGAAACATTTGTATATTTGTAACGAATAAACTGAAAATGTACTAGACCGATTTAAAAAATTATTTCACTATTAGGCACCCCACAGATGATCAATTTATTGGTGCAATCACACTGATTGCCTAAACTTTTTGATCGACTATGGCTATGATTGAAGTTTACACAATCATTTTAGAAAAGTTAGACGGGGTTGAATTTTGTTTGTGCCATCACGTGTGATTGTGTAGTATGTAGTAGTGACTGCTCAATTTACCGTTTCGTTCTTTCTTCTTTAATTAAATTATCAGCGCAATTGCAGCAGCCAAATCGTCGTCATCAGACATCTTTCATAATAATCGTAATATTTTGATGTAGTTGTTTTTCCCGTGACGTTTACTCTGATAACTTAGTTTTAGTTTTTAATAGATCATAGACCATCGATCATAATGATTGATGATTGACTCAATCAATTGACACGCGTAGGGGCAGACGTGTTTCAATCAGATTGTACAAAAGTACGATTGTGCAAACATTTTGTAGGTCTATGGGAGGCCTTAGAATGCTACATTATTAAACACCATAGGCTATATTTTATTTTTCTACGCGTCCGGAGTCGCGGGTAACGGAAGATAAAGGACAAGTTTTATTTTTTTTATTCCGTATTGTCAACGTTTTGATAACTCTTATGTCATTTACAATAATGGCGACTGTGACGTAAACGATTCTAAAACACGTCAAACGCGATATCGTTATAACGCTGTAGAATAGAGGCCTAGGGCCCGTACTTCTCATGCCTTTGACGCAAAAATGACGTCACGCTACATAGAGTATGATTCCAAACTAGCATTTCATCATAATCATTATTTTTTAAACGCCACTGAGAAATAAATATTATTATAATTAAATTGATTGATTGTGTAAATTGATAAAACAAAAAAAAAACATCGATTCTTAATTAGTGTTCGAGGACTGTACCTAATGAGGGTGGCGACAAGGGTCCATAAATCCGTCTTGAACTTACCAGAATATAATGTCATGCTTCAACACCGCATCTTCAAACTACCCACTCCCGCTGTCCAAACTTCATTTGCACAACGCTTCTCAAATTTCTTACATCCCCGAATTTATAATAAACTAATTAAGGCTTACAAATTTAAAGAACACTCCGTTCTTGAAGTAAAAAGGGTTTTAACAAAGGGCATGTTACAGTTATCATACGCAGAGACTGAACATTTCATTAAAGTGCAATAAACACACACACACACCACACACGAACACACACACACCACACACGAACACACACACACCACACACGAACACACATACACACACACTTTTGTTTTGTTTTAAGATTTGAATTATTGTAATTTTTGTTCTCAATTTAATGTTTATTTCTGTTTGGAGACTATTGCTATATTTTATTAATTACACATTTAAACAAAATAAAGAATTATTGTTGCCGTTAGCCGCTAAAACATATATTTGTCAACCGTACTATATCCCCCACGGGACAGGCAATGCCTAGTGTGGGGGTCAGTCTAATCTGAAATTGCTGTTTTTATTTTTTCTTGGAAATAAATTATTTGTATTTGTAGTTGTATTTGTAAGTTAGAGAGGAGAAATTCTTTAACAATACCATTTAATAAAATGTATGTATCGACATAAAATACAAATAAATAGTTTCATTTACGTTTTACGTATCAAGTAGGTATTTATTTTTCTACGCGTCAATAGATTACTTAATGTATTACACTAATAGTTAATAATTATAATAAAACCATTTGAAATCATACTGTATGTAGCATGACGTCATTTTTACGTCAGCGGCATGAAAAGTACGGGCCCTAGGCCTCTATTCTACAGCGTTATAACGATATCGCGTTTGACGTGTTTTAGAATCGTTTACGTCACAGTCGCCATTATTGTAAATGACATAAGAGTTATCAAAACGTTGACAATACGGAAACACGTCAAATACGATATGGTTATTACCGTGTAGAATCCCAGCCCTGATTATGACTTTTTATGTCATTATGGCATTTAAGTCAAGAGTAAAATTCGATTGCGAGACTATAAATATTACATTATAATAGTTTTACATAGACACGTAAAACAATACAATTTAATAGCGCTTTCATTATTACTCTCAACCCGTCACTGTAATGCAGAAAGAGATAACAAGAAGGTTGTTTTTGGGGTGAGAACATAACACACAGTCCAACGGACATCATTTCCATAATGAAGACTAAGGGTCTCCCCAAACCTATCGACGCAGAATCGGCGTTAGCTGATCAAAAAACTCTTTATGTCTACGCAATAAGAGCGAAAAGACGTCGTTCAGCTCCTCCGTTTCCGGCCGACGTCAGCCGAGCCGATTCGACGTCTTTTCGCTCTTATTGCGTAGACATAAAGAATTTTATGATCAGCTAACGCCGATTCCGCGTCGATAGGTTTGGGGAGACCCTAAGGCGGAGGAGATCTTAACCCTGGCCTGCCCTCAACCACGCACTCCAAGGCAAGGCAACATCATCAAAATGGCCTCATGTACCTGGCTGTTTGTGGTTTTTCAAGGCTTTTACTTATGAAATAAAAGAGAAAAAGCGGCCAAGTGCGAGTCAGACTCGCCCATTAAGGGTTCCGTAGCAGCAAGACGATTAATGACGTATTAAAAAAAACTACTTCCTAGATCTCGTTCAAACCAATTTTCAATGGAAGTTTACGTTACACTCATTTTACCACTTTGAAAGTGTCTCTCGCGCAAACTATTCAGTTTAGAAAAACATGATATTACATACCTCAATATTATTTTGAAGACCTATCCAGAGATACCCCACACGTATGGCTTCGAAAAAAAAATGAGTTTCAGTTCTAAGTATGGGGAACTCCCAATGCGTGAAATCTTAATGCGGTTTACAGAATACATCTACTTACCAAGTTTCAACAGTATAGTTCTTATAGTTTCGGTAAATAGTGGCGTCACATACGGACGGACAGACAGACAGACATGACGAATCCATAAGGGTTCCGTTTTTTGCCATTTGACTACGGAACCCTAAAAAGTACAGTCCTTAGGGAGCAAATTGTCACTTCATTTCCTAGGGATTAAATGCATCATTTCAGTCCGTTTATACATAGCTATTATGAGTCATTTTAGAGCGTGAAAATAGAACAGAAACAAAAAGAGTTTTGCACTTCTAATATAAGTATGGTATCTTGTCGGATTTGGAATTAATGAAGGTGCGAGAACTACGAAAGGAATACAAACTTATTCGTCCACTATAAATACTTTTTTATTCGGAAGGCTATAATATGAGAGTATATTTGAAGTTTATTACAAACATACATAACGTCACGCCTTCATTCCCAGAGCTATAGAAATACCATTAACTCTTAAAAAGACTTGTCGATAATTCTGTAACCACATTTTGCACAATCAGGCTAAGATGTTTACCAGTGTATTAGTGACAGGTTGCAAGCCCATCGCCTAACAGGACTGCAGGCCTTTATTCCCTTAGTCGCCTCTTACGATATCCACGGGAAGATATGGAGTTACACTCTGCCCTCCTAAGCAAAAAAGCAGTATCTCAGATATAATGTCCAAAGCAGATTCAATCCTATACTGTTAGTAATAAGGTTACATTTGCTACAGAAGTTCTGTTTGAGATACTGCCTTTTATGTTAGCAGGGCAGCACTATTCTAACTCAGAAACCACAACAAGTAGTTTTAGTGGTGGTAGGACACTGTGCAGGGTCCGTCCGGATCGCTACCACAATCTTATCCATTAACCACCCGCCAAGCAACAGTGTTCGCATTATTGTGTTCCGGTGTGGGGATAAGACAACCGGTGAAATTACTAGCATAGAGGCATTCCATCTTAGTCCTCAGGGTTGGCAACGCATTTGAGGTCTTGGGATTATAGTCTTGAGAATTCAAATGTCTTTGGGTCTCAGATTCCACTTACCATCAGGTGGCCTGAGTGCTCGTGTGCCTACTCCTTAACATAAAAAAAAAAAAAAAAACATTTGAAGTTTAATAATGCAATTTAAACAACTTGAATTCGTTATCAATGCGTATAATTAAAACAGCAAGCTTCGTCTAGACCTGAAAAACAATCCTAATATCGTAGCATTCTAAATATTCACCAATTTTAAAATGTGTTAATTTTTCTTATTTCTTTTTGTCGCCATTGTTTACTCTATGCAAAAGGAGACAATGCTAATAGAGTCTTGGAATTATTTCTTGAAAATTTCATTCCAGTAAGTTCTTAACCATTAACCGGTAAAAGTTAGCTACGTTGTTTAAGTCACAGTATAAATCACTCAACTGGCAGATAGTTGATAATCAAAGACGCGCTTCCGAGTTCCTTTACTGTTTTAAAATGCAACAGTCTTTTCTTCGCTGAATTTTCTTGATAGAAAAATAACTTAAAAGTGGGAAGTGATTTTTTTCCTGTGGAGTATGTGGTTGGAGAAATATGGTTTTGAAATACGGTTTAGTGTAGATTATCTAAAAATAATGAATAGAAAGCAAGCTTAAAAAAACCGATGTAATTTTTTGAGACGTCGTCAATATAATGCTTTTTTTTTATTAATTCTTCTTATTCTCACTACTGTGATTAAAATATTATATGTATATCTAACGACAATTCACTCTTCAAAATCGGCCAAGCCGTCTAAGCTGCAGGACTTCACAATAATAGAACGGACATACCTACATATATACGCGCGAGAGACACTAACCTCCTTCTAGGTCAGTCGGGGGGGGCCATTTGCAACGTTAAAAGATGGCGGACGTGTGATTTGTTTTAGACTTTAATTTTTGGGTAATTAGGTGTTCAAAGTTCTTTTCTGATAGTGATTTGTACTTTTTATGCCTTTGTGTCGCACAGTGATTGAAGACTTGGACTTATTTCGTGTATCTGGCATCTTTCTTCTCGTTTCAAGTGGACTCGCAGTGGTGCAGAGGTTAAAACTATCTTGACCTCTGACCTACAAATCACCGTACAACGTTGCCCCCAATGTTCCTAGAGAAGATTGGATTGTGTTTTATTGCTATATTGATTTATAATTATATATACTTACTTGACACTGGCGAAATCACTTCACGTGGAAACGCCATATCCCCGCGGTAGTAGCTGTTCAAGTCGCCGCGGGGGCAAAGAAAGAAGAAAGAAGGTCAGTCGGGTAAAAATAATGCATATTTATAATTAGATCGACTTTTTTTTTAAGTACTCATTGTTTACCGAAATAGTCGATTTAATTAATAATAGTAGATTGTTCAACAAGAGACAGGAGTAAGACACCAAGACGAGATATATATCCACCCGAGCAATGCGAGGGTGTATGAAGTTCGAGTATCATTATGGTTTTTAGTCTTGAGTACTTTTCACTTCGATTGCGAAAAAAAAGGGTAGGTTTTCTATCAAGGAGCATGAGTCATTTAGCCACCTGAGCAAATAGTCTGGTAGAGGGTCATTGTGGTATTTTAGTCAAGAGTTAAATTCGATTGCGAGAAAATAAATAGACAAGTAAAATTACAACTTAACAGCACTATCATTTTGATTCTCAACATTGTTACTGTAATGCAGAAAGAGACAACAACGTTATTTTTGGGGTTAGGAAATTACAAAGAGTCCATAGACAACATTCCCGAAACGAAGACCGAGGTGGAGGAGGTTGTATGCCCATCCCTAGTCTGCCTTCCACTGCACCACGCACTGCGACGACAATGGCAACATCATGAAATGGTAACATGTATCTGGCTGTTTGAAGTTTTTACTTATAAGGAAATCAAAAAGAAAATAAAGTTAAAACTAACTTGCCTTGATTACCTCCTATGGAACGGCGGGGTCTCACGAGGGGTATACATATTATTTAAATTCTAATAAAATTTCAAAACAAATTACTTATTCCAGAGGTTTCTCATTCTAAAAGGAAGAATGTGAAAATGACGTCATTTAGTCGAAAATTTTACAAAGTAAGCTCAAGGTTATATTTGACATTTAGTCGTATCCAAAAAATGACGCCAACAGCTGTAAATAAATAAAAAACACGTAAAAAGGGCAAAGGTAGCCGAGTCCCAAAAATAGCACAAAATCGACAGGCAACAGATGACGTATTAGGTTTGACGACGCTTTTTCGACGACGATCACGTTACGACCACTTTGATCGTATAATTCGGTTTGCATTAAAGACCCTTTGAATACCTTTTTTAACGAATATTTAACTAAAATAATGATGCTTTTTACTACTGTTAACTTCATTTTGGTACCTAGCCCCATATATATAATAATAATAATTATTAAGCTTTAATTATTCCACACAATACTGCAATACATTTCAAGTCATGCATTTTTTTTTCAAAATAATCATATCTTATTATGAGCAGAACAAGATTCCATGCAAACTGTAACCATATAATATAAAATTATTTATGCATTATTATTAATACAAAAATCAGTTTAATCAAATTATTGCGTGGATCCCTTACGGGTAAAAGCGTCCTCCAAGAAATTGCACCTATATCTATCTACTGCAATGTCAATATAACGCCAGTTTGGGCCTCTCACGTTGACTATCTCATTTCCATCGTGAATTTGGTCTGAATGTTCTTCTAAATCCGTTCGGACCTTTCCACGCATTACTCATTTAGGTGCTTAGTATAAGAAAATTAAAGAATGAGCGCTGTCTCGCCAACAAATTGCGTAGGCAGTAACTAACTTTAAAATGGTTTATGTACATGCCTTTGAAAAATAAACGAAAAAAAAAACTTAGTCACTTTGCCAGTCCGGTCATCGGTGTGGCGTGCGATGTGTCCTGCCTACTTCTCACTCACTTGAAATGGAAGTGGGCAGGACCTAGTCCCATACTTAATAAATGCAGAAGTAACTCAATTTCTTACGCTTTCACAGCTTTTATACCGGAAACATTGGCGGAGGACGGAGTCGCGGGCACAATCTAGTTAAAAGTTTTAACAACTAAATTGACTTAATCTAAGAAATAAACTTACTAGCAATGCCGTGAATATTTAAAATATAAACGTTTATTATATTAACTTGAGCCTGAAACTCATTTTCACGGGCAGATTTTTAAATTAAATAAATCTTCGTGCTCTCCACATGACGGGATTTCGTATTTGAGCGTTTTAAGATGTATTTTATAGAAAAATGTATTTTAAATTTAATAAAGTTAGGCTTAGGATTTAGATCTTAGCTGGCGGCTAGGTTTCTGAAATTTTCAAAGATTTATTTGATAGACATAGATTACTAAGTAATAGGTAGACTTGATCGAAATGTTAGAGTCCATGTTATGTTTAATCAAAATTGAAAGTGATATTATTTCAATATTCATTTATTAATGCTTATTTTTCTCAGGGCTTGCAACCTGACCCTAATACACTGCTAAACATCTAAGCCTGTTTGTGCAAAAGTGGTTAAAGAATGACCAGTAAGTCTTTTTGCAGTGGTTGGTATTTCTGTAGCTCTGCCTACCCCACTCTGGGAATGAAGGCGTGACGTTATGTATGTATTTATTAATTATTAGTCTACACATCGCTAACTTGTGGGATTTAGGTAGCACTTGACAGATTAGTGATGAGACAAGTTTTCTAAATATCTTTTCAGATAAGATAAAATAATAAATTAATATTACCTGCATGGTCTTAACATATCGCATCTTCAGAACAATAGTTACCTAAGTAATTCAGAAATTTTAAATTTAGAATTAGGACTCTTTTGTAATAAATTTATGAATAGAAGTTTGAAAGCTGAAATTTTGAATTGGGTCACTATTGTTCTGAAGCTGCGAATGACGAAAAAGGTTTGATCACTGGATTAAAACAATCTATATTGTGATTAATTTAGTCGTAATAATTATTACAAGACGTGTCGCAAAACATAGATTTTTTCAAAATAATGGAGGAAATCATTAGAGGGCATTCAGAACTCCTACTACAAGGTGACAAGGTAAAATGCACCCGTTTGTGATGTTAAGCACTTGAAGTCCAAAAAGCACATCACAGAATCATTTGCTACCTCACCTTTAGAAGATTTAGTTTTAAATTTACCATTTTGATTCAGAAACTCATTAAAATAAAATCATGCTTACATTGTCACATCACTAGTGTGTTAGAAACTGTCAAGTGCTAAAATGCCACGAGTTAGCGATGTGTAATTATTACCTATTAAAGAGCCGCCCTTACCTACTTCGCTTCAGTTTACGGATGTTCTTTGTTGCCACTAAGATAAACTAGTTTTAGACTCTTTAGAGGAGGATTATTAAATATTAAACTTGGGCAGATTGCAAAGAAAAAGCAATTGATGATGCAATGCCGATGTCAAAAGCTTAAATAGCAATAGAGATATCCAAAAAAGCGGATTAGAGATACCCCTAATAGTCAATTCGTTTCTTCAGTACTTACGAACAAAAGCATTTTAGTAAAATAAAGCCCCAGTAGGGATGTACGTACACCAATTATTTACAACTAGTATGTTCGTACTTATACTAATAACATGATGTAGATTGAATAGGTAATTTAAAAACTGTTTCGAGGAAGCTTACTGATTTATATTCAACTGTCAGATATTTCAATGTAATTTTGATCAGAAGGATTTTTTATACAAAAGACGCGTCCAAAATACAACTATAATCGACTTTGCAATTTAATATAAACTTTGGCGCACCCAAAACATTTATATGAAAAAAGACACTGAAGACCCTAATAATGAAACTAGTTTCTTGAAACCAAAACAGAGTAATAATTTTCTAGGTATGTTCAAAGTAACAAGATTACTACTTAAATCACGTTTTAACAACGTTGGGTTTATCTTTACCTGTAAATTGAGTTACTGAGTTAATTCTCAGACAAAGGCGCCATCGCTCCTAAATGGATAAAGCCTAATTGAGCACACCATCGCTTCTGCGGATTAACTTATCTATAGCGAAGTGATTGGACACATTCTTTAGAAAGGAGAACTGATAATCCTGGTCCTAAGCATTTGTAAAGCCGGGAATACACATGTCTGTAAAACGAATCATTAGCGAGCATATTAGTTAACGACATGTAGAAGTAACTAGCACAGTGAATAGAAATAGAAACTTTTATTCGACGATCGCAAGAAAGTAAAAACAGTTCAAAGATTATTATATAATAAAAATAATGGCAACAAACTACACAATAAACAAAAATAATAAATCAAAAGAGAACAATTATAGCATAATGTTGCCATGAGTGGTCCTGTGATGTCGAAAATGACACCACTCAGCACTCAGTCACGGCATCAACCGCGACGCTGATTTTCAGTGGCGCCAAAGTGACACGCGAACGATGAGATGGCAGACTACACAGACACTAAAGAAGTGAAATGAAAATAAGAAATTAGTAAATAAAAAACGAACAAAGGAGAACAAATTGGTCATGA
The DNA here is from genome assembly GCA_949316455.1 of Acleris holmiana. Classification (NCBI taxonomy): domain Eukaryota; kingdom Metazoa; phylum Arthropoda; class Insecta; order Lepidoptera; family Tortricidae; genus Acleris; species Acleris holmiana. Next base: position 3,708,285 of record OX438772.1, read on the forward strand.
ACATTTGTACAAAAATAAACAGGAAGGAAACTGACCACAGACAAAGAAAGAGTGATAAGGAACCAAAGTACTACCAACATCAACCCGCAACGGTCGGCGACGGTTGGCAATACTGCAACCTGTACCTACCCTCATTTACTCAGGATGATGATCATGATGAGGTTGTTGCATGAAATAAGTACCTAGTGATTTAATAGTGTTATATAAACAGCGAAAGGACGATGGGTAAAAATGTCCCCACCCACCGACAGTGATGAAACATGTGCCAGTTTATAGATCTTGGCAATATGATGTATTTTTTCTATGGCGACGATCACCATATGTATGGGGTTTTCTTGAAAAATCATAATCTTATCGTATGGAACTATGAAATTTGTTTGAAAATGAACACGTATGTAGATGATTTGCCTTGCCTGGCCCTTTGTTTTCATTAAAAAATTCCCATTGATTTTGCTACGAAGATAAGTATTTTGTCTTTTATTGGGTCCTAATGAACATATAGACCTGCAGCCCGTTACTGTTGGAGGGGGGGGACGGGGTCCATACAAAATTGCCCATCACCCTTTGAATGCTACTACGAATCTAGAGCAGTCCATAAACTAAAAATTACAGCCATAAAAGTGAATATTACTATTGAATATTTACATAGGTATATATGAATAAGAATTCAAGCTTTGCTTTTTTGTTGGCATAATAGAAATATCTTAGATTTAAATTTATATGTGTTAACTGTTTTCAGAGTTCGGAGAGGCGGCGGAAGATTGTTCCAGCATTTACTGGCGGCGTAGCGGAAACACCCACGAAATGCAGCAGAGTGACATCTACTGCATTATTATCTATGCAATTTGCGTCATTGCATGCAAGTTTAAAGGCTACTAGCATGCCTGTAGCTGTCGCGTGCATTCACGCATATTGCATGGCAGTAAATCTAATTGCTTGCTATCTACTTGCTTGCTAGATACTGACATGCCAGTTAGTGTATACACAAGACAATAGGTGACACGTACAAGGAGCTGTTATGCAAGTGTGTCAGCTAAAGGCGTGTGTATTCCCGCCATTATTTTAAGATCGTTAACAACTGACAAGTATAAGGTCGATTCACAAGAGCTGGCACGAATGGATTGAACGTCAGTAACGTCACTTGTCACTATAGGAGTGCCGTTTTTACCGTTACGTTAATACAGAAAAAATTTAAAATTACATTTCTGTATTTAGGAAAAAAAATACGTTAGGACAAGCAGGTAAAATATATGGCAGTATTTTTACTGCGGATGGCGACTGCAGATTTAATTACTGACTGCGGATCTAATGCTACGAAGCGTTTTGTACCAGTCAACATCATATGTATAACCTAAAAGGAGACACCAGCCACAGTATGAATTGTATTTTTTTGAGTGAAATTTTTTTTTTTTTTTTTGATATGTAAATTTTCACCATGATTGAAAATTGTAATAATATTTTTACACTGTATTTGGGTGGTTATAAGATAGGATTGTCTTAAAACACTATTCATATTGATTGAATCTATATAAGTAACCATTTTGTGAAGCACACAAAGATACGACGAGTGAATGATAACTCATTCAACTCATTCATTCGTACCGGCTCATATGAATCGACCTATGATTTTCTTGAGACTTAAATGCTACTGTACAGCTTAAAGCTTTGCATAGGTGAATGGTAGGGAACATTAAGCGCTCTTCACTCTATACTATTTAGGTTTTCGTACCTACAGGGTTCTAACGGGACCCTATTACTAAACCTCCGCTCTGTCCTTGCTAGAGACTTGAAATTTTCATAATGTGTACTATAGCTACGAGTATAACAACAAATAAATACATATAAAAAAGTAAAAAATAAAGGAATGGCGTGCTACGGAACCCTGCAACAAGCACTTGGCTGGTTTTTAGACAGGTTTTATTCAACTTCACGTGCTCGTGTTTTTTTGTTCAAATCGCGCAAGTAAATTTTGAACTAGTTTTCATTATCGTAAATATGCTATTTAAGAGCTGATAGAGTCCGCAGTTGGCAATAGACTAAATACGCAGATGATGAGGCTGCAAACAAAATGTACAGTAAACAAAGACTTGTCACAAAAATTACTTAATGATCATCTTCGTGTACATCGTCCTTCTGCCTTTACACTATGCGATTTATTGCAATTAAGTACATTGTCAAATGTAAAAAGCCCACTTAACTCGTTCATGCTTTTACTATTTTTAACCGACTTCATTAGCAATCACATGACTAAAGTAATTTAACAGTATTCTTAACTATTAGGGTCATGTTTATCGATGTGTACCTAAATGTGGATAATACACCTGTCACCTTCGAACCAGTATGTCAGTCCGAGAGTGACGGATGCTTTATCCACCGCGATAAAGGCGACCGTAATACGGGCCGCTATACGCAGTGTTTCTCATTTAATTCGACGTTCCCATTAGGGTACAGCCTTCTTTGAGCGACAATATTGAATCTGTGGCCGGCAACTTTCGAAAATGGTTGAAGGACAAGGATCAAAGGAGATATCCAACCTTTATGCAAACTTAATTAATTAATTTCCAGCCAGTTTGTTAGTTTTGTCAATGTGGACCATGGACTGGTTACTTTATAGATTGTTTCCTTAAAGTTAGTAATTGCTTTTCTTTAGGGTTTTCGTACTTTTTTGTAAGTTATGGAAGAGTTAGTGCAAATAAAGGGGTTAAGTTTGGAATTAAATATTGATGGCGTTACTTTTCTGGAATAGAGGAAAGGTCAAGGCAATGTTAAGTGGATTTTGCAGCCTTGAGAATTAAAATGTCTATGGGTCTCAGATTCCACTTACCATCAGGTGGGCTGAGTAATCGTGTCGTGTGCCTTCTCCTTGGTATAAAAAACGATGATATTTGTAATGAGGGTAATGCATTAAACTGAGATGGATTTTACACTAATCACCCAAGGTCCTACCAAACCAAACTATTCCTAATATGTGAACCCTTACATACAAAGCGATGTGCATTTGCAAAGAAATTTGATATTTCTGGAAAGAGTATCGCGACACGGTTTGCCTCTTACATTCCGTTCAAGCCTCTGGAGATGTTGACAGAATAACAAATGGGTTTTCTCAAACATGCTTGGGAAGGATGGCTTTTCGTTTGAGAAACGAGGACGAGAAGACTCATTTTCTTCCTAGGACTTAAATAAACGTCTGAAAACACATTCCTGTGTATATAATTACAAAGACCATGTTTTTTTCGTACACCCAACTTAATAAAAGGTGGGTGCAGTGTTGGCGGCCGCGGGAAAATGCGGGGAGAGGCGGCGGGCGGCGCCGGGTTGTTGGGCGTGAAATTATTTTAATACTCGTAGTTTCGTTTTTAGTGGTGGTAGGACCCTGTGCAGGGTCCGTCCGGATTACTACCACCATCTTGTCCTTGTTGTGTTCTGGTGTGGGGATAAGACAACCGGTGAAATTACTAGCATAGAGGCATAACATCTTAGTCCGCAGGATTGGCAACGCATTTGAGGTCTTAGGATTATAGTCTTGAGAATTCAAATATCTATGGATCTCAGATTCCACTTACCACCACGCCTTAGTACGCTCGTGTGCCTTCTCTTTAAAATAAAATAAAAAGTTTTCAAAAAAGTATTCTTAAAGGCAGGTTTATAATTTATTATCATTTCCCCGCATTGTTTTTATATGCCTCGGGACTGCGTTGGCGTATTACATGCATATTTATTTTTCTTCTGGAAAGTGCTATGAAAGAGAGGAATAGGTAATTGTTTACGCAATATAATTGTCGTGTATTTTTTCATAAGATATGAAGCTTTAAAAAGTCATAGTTCAGACCCCCTGCAAAATCCACGACAAGAATGACGTCACAGCTGTTGTTCCATGTTTAAAATATAAGGAATTTGCATTTATTACGGAAATTACTATCATTAAGCCGCTAACGTTTAATTAAAATATTAAAACAATCTAAACTTTAAAATATATTTTAAAATTTTAACAAGTTTTGATTCTATTGCGTTTTATATGCTTTTTAAAAAAAAACTAATATTACGTATCAATTCAACTCAATTCTGATTTCCATGCATGTTCTCTATTGTGCAGCAGTGGCCTGGTATAGACTGATGATAAAATACAAGTAAAACGTAAAATGTCAGACCAAAAACATCGTTATAATATAACCTTAACACGAATGACAAACATACTTACTGTCAGTTTCGAGAAAAAATTTGATACTAAAAGAAGCTGGCCAGCTTTTAAAGTTTCCTGTGTTTTTAGTTTTTTTTCTATATATCTTATTATTTATTTATTTATCTGAGTATACTCCCACTGTACGAGCTTAGAGTTTAATGTGAAACAAAATCTTGCACTTCCAAAAATAATGAATGGACTGACTATTCGTCGTCTTACTTACTCAAAGTTGTATCTGCATATTTTTCTTGCTGTTGGTAAACTTAATGCCACTAAGTATTAATGAACGAAAATGAAATTGCCAACAGCAAAAAATAAATGCAGATACGAGTTTCTAGTACTATCTTAATCTCGGCCCATCATACTCGTAATACAAATTGGGAGATTTTTGTCAGTGGACATTTGAATCTACTAAGCAAGCAAATAAAGTTCAGTTAGCCACCTGTGCTCTGATAGAGAGACTAACACGAATATACATTGAATCCGATTGCTCCTAAATGCCTTTTTCATATTTGGGCGTTTTCCAAAAAAAGTACTATAGTTAAGGACAAAAATTACCAAATGTAATTTTTCCATTACGTCACGAAAATTAACTATTACACCTTTAAGAGAAATAGTGGCATCTCAGACAAAACTCCTGTAGCAAGTTCGACCATATTACTAACAGGTGAGGTTTGAATCTCTTGAATTTTATGAGGACAGTCTATAAATATATGACTAAGTTTCGTGACGTAATGGAAAAAATACCGTTGTTAATTTTTGTCCTTAACGATAGGTACTTTTTTGAAACAAATTAAAATTAACTTCAGGTCATTAAAGTGTAGTTTTATCTTAATACCTCTTCACCGGATCCCACGAGGTTAAAATCAATGCGAGCAACATAAGTTGCCTAAGCTATCTGCCCTATCTGTATTTGTCATTATCTTATTTTAATCGTCTGTTTCAGACAGAAGGTTCGCCTTTGTCTTGGAATGTTGCCTTAAACCTGATTATCCTAGCCCGAAGGACAAGAAATCCTTGAATGGACGGTTTGAGTTGACCTTTTATCAGAGTTCTGTAGAAACTGACATTCGCAAAAACATTACTAGCCAGCGGAAATGTACCAGTTTAGCAGTACCACTATAAGTCTTTATAGAGTTGTTGGTATTTCTGTAGCTCTGCCTACCCCACTCTGGGAATGAAGGCGTGATGTTATGTATATATGTATTTTAAATGGAAGCACATAACGGCTGTCCCAAAATTTAAATTAAATCAAATCAAATCAAAACGTTTATTGCGATCATGTTGTATACAAAAGGTCTAAGGTAAGGTATTTACTTATAACGAATTAAAAAGAAAGTCGCGACTTAGTAGATTTGATTGGTACCTGAGATGCAGGCGACGGGTCTCTATCGTTTTACCGAATTATATATGCAATAATTTCATCTGCTTGAATTTCATATGACGTAATTAATATGCCATCATATTCATTTGCCATAAAGGCATTTTTTGAGAAACCGTGATCTATTCAAAATTGTAATAAAACAAACCTAACCTAACCTATTGGGCTCTATACGACGGCATTAAAAAATACCTAAAAGTTTTACGAGTTTACAAAAAATGCCTTTATGGCAAGTTAAATTATGGTATGTGATATTAAGGAAAATTAAGGTTATAGCCAGTGACCATTGTGGCAAATGAAATTAGTGCAATTGAAATGAAGGGATACCGCCGGCGACCAAAGTGACCTGAGACCAAAAAAACATTATAATAACTATAATAAGACAGCATCTGGTAACCTTACATAAAGAACTCGTTTATACTTTCGAGATAATTTGTGTTTGTAGTCTTAAGAATGCAAATGTCAAAGGGCTCAGATCCCACTTACCATCAGTGGTCCTGTGTGCTCGTTCGCCTTCTATTTGCCATAAAAAAGCACAAGGGTACTAGGATTAGTGGTGGTAGGACCCTGTGCAGGGTTCGTCCGGATCGCTACCACCATCTTATCCATTAACCAACCACCAAGCAACAGTGTTCGCATTGTTGTGTTTCGGATTGGGGATAAGACAACTGGTGAAATTACTAGCATAGAGACATTTCATCTTAGTCCTCAGGGTTGGCAACGTATTTGGGGTCTTAGGATTGCAACCTTACGATTATAGTCTTGAGAATTCAAATGTTATGGGTCTCATATTCCACTTACCACAGGTGGCCTGCGTACTCGTGTGCCTTCTCATTATCATAAAAAAAGGAAACCATAAGAAAAATTGCGTGGCATTAAAGAATTTGAGGAATAGAGGAATATTTTTGTATAACGGTATTTGTTTAAGGTAACTTTACATACTTATTTAACTTGGTTTTGGTAGCTCTGATGGCACGTGGGTGAGTTGCAAAAATATGGTACATAGGACCTACTTGATGCCAAAATTTAATTGAAGCTAATTATTTTTCCTTTGCGTAACGAAAATTAGTCCTACAATCGTAAGGTAAATCTTCGTTACACAAAGGAAAAAAAAATGTTCCAATTGAACATCAATGTCCTTTACTATGTACAATATTTTTGCAATTCACATACGTTCTACCAGTTTGTACTTAGTCAACCAACTTGCCTATTCTTATAGATGCAAAATTAATTTGCTATGCCTTTGTCATTGTAAAACAAAAACCTAATTAACCTTTTGGAAAGTGCTACGCGTTGAAGTTTAATAGCAATGATACTCGTCTCCACCCAAGCTTTAGACCAATGTCAAAGAAAACAGTGTTGTTAGTTTTCGAACTTCTTGGCTATACAACTCATGCTCTGGATCTGTCGACCAGCGGCCATTTATAAATAACGTACAATCATAAAAAACATTTTTCATTCATAGAAAACATCCAAGACTTAGGAACAAATATTCGCGCTCATCACACAAACATCTGTCTTTACCGGGATTTGAAGCCAGGACCAAGGCAGGGTCACTTCCAACTCGGCCAACGTGTCGTCATAAATCATATCAGTTGTAATTTCACCAACTAAGCGCACCAAAGAGTATAACGGCGGAACCCAAATATCAATTAAGGCCGGAGCAAAATTTCCAAAAATTCAAAAGCCGATGTCCAGTACGCAGTTGTTGGCCGAAATCTGTCAGGACCAGGGACCGGAAAACCCCTTCATTTGATTAACCCTATCGATAGGGTAAGCCTATCATTTGGCTACCCAATCGATGTGGTTACCCTATGATTGTGTTACCTTAACGTTAGGGGAACCCCTTTGAACTAGTTAACCACTTCCATAGAGCTTACCAATTTCATTAGGGTTTCGGTAGTTTAATATTGAAGCGCTTAGCATTAACTGGGTTTTACCCCATTGATCGCCTCTCTCTTTTTTGCGCATTTGGGCGATTTCTGTCTAGCCTGACGTTACTTGCCTACTTTATTTAAGTTCGTGTCGGGACGGGACGGGATTGAGATGATAATGTAGTTTAATAATTCTTAGTTCATGTTCCCGCCGGAATAATAAAGACGTTTGGCTGCGTGACGGATGGCTGCTTGTGCAAGTACCTACTGCAAAAAGTGCAAGCTATTTTATTATTATAAGTGTACGCGAGAGCTGGTTGACTTTTAAATAATAAATTTTGTTTGATTTGAAAGTATTTTTAACATGGAAACGTACCAGGACGATTCTCAAGAAGAACTAAAAAAATATATCAAGCAAGCTTTAAAACGTAAATACCTATTTAATGTCTTGTTAATTTGAACGTTAGGTAAATAATTACATTTTTGATCATTTCCGTCCGTCCGCAGCCTAGCTCAGAGACTCTTAGTACTGGAAAGCTGTAATTTGGCATGAATATACATATTAGTCACGTCAGCAAAGTGGTGAAATAAAATCTTAAAAGAATTTTTTTTTGGTGTTCTTACCTCCCCTACACGTAACGTGGGGATGATTTTTTATTTTTCGTCTACCCTATAATGTGGCATGTTGTTGGGTAGGTCTTTCAAAAATATTGTGGGTTTGTGAAAACAGTTTTTCGATTAAGGGATCTGTTGTCTTGAGTATTTATTTAAATAATAACACACATGTTTAATTAATCACAACTTGCTTTTATTAAGTTCCATTATTATATAACCTCCAACCTCAGACGACCACACCCCAGAGATGACAGCTCGAACCACAGATAATAATATATTCCTAGAAGCTCTTCTCTGACATCCCCTTTTCTTACAAATTAACATTCAAAAGAATCTAAATATCTAGGTTTTCTCAACACTCATAACGTGAGATCCGTTCATTACTAGGAACCAAAGGCTCAGGTGTATGTTCAGTGTTGTTATTAAAATTAAAAGAAACCTTTTTTTCTGTCCTACTATCCACATCAGACTCATTGTTATCATTCACATAACTATCATAACTATCATTATACATAAAGTTATTAACATTATCAAAGTTACTTTCCGGAGACCCCTTAAAGATGTGATATTGATTCCTTACAACTTTTTCCCCATTATCTAACAGCACTATGTAAGATCTATAATTACCCTTTTTTACAGATAATAATATATTCCTAGAAGCTCTTCTCTGACAATCTGTTTATGAAATTTTAAGCTTTAATGCGCTAATTTTTGTTAGAGTCAAGTGTCGCCCCCCCCCCCGCCCCTACAGCCAAAACTACAAATAATAAAAATCTGAAAAAAATCGTGAATGAAAGCGCACATAACGAATTTTTAAGGAAAACTATCACCACTAAGTAGACATGATTGGTTCTTGAGATACAGGCGACTAGTGTTTATACCTACGAAAATTAGCTAAGACGGCACCAAATAACTTTAAATAGTAAAATAGTTCATACTTGTTGTTTTTAGAGATAGTTTTTGGTGTTTGTAGTATTTATAAGCGGCGTCGGAACCCTACCTGAGCATGGTCCGACATGCTCTTGCCCGGTTTTTTTAAAACATTGGTTTAATAATGGACTGCTGAATGGAATTTAGGCTAAGTCGCTACTATGACGTTTCAAAAGAGTTTATTATTTGTAAACCTACTTGAATAAAGATTATTCTGATTCTGATTCTGATTCTGATGCACTTTAAAAAATTGTACTTAAGTAAATAATGATTTACACTGTATAAATATATAAGTAAATAAGTACCTACCTAAATAATTTTGATCTCAACAATAGTTTCATTAAATAATTAACCTTCTACATTACAATATAATTTTGATCACAGTTAGTTTCATTTAATAATAATTAACCTTATATATAACAATAGGTAAACTGTAAAAATATGAAAAATAAATAAATCATTTTGATCATCAACAGTCTCATTAAACAATTGACCTTATATTGAACAATTAGTACATAATTACACTAAAAATATGTACTTAACTATAAACCAGTGTCATTAAATAATCGACCTTATATATGGAACAATTTGTGAATAATGGCTTGCTTACACTTTAAAAACGTAAGTAAATTATTTAGATCGCAGTGCTGGTTTAATTAACCCTATACTCGTATAATATAACAATAGGTAAATAGTGATTTACAGCGTACAAAATGTATGTAAATCATTTTGATTTCCTCAACAGTCTCGAAAAGAACAAAGGCTAAATAATGGTTAACATTTGAGTCTAACAAAAATTAGCGCTTTAAAGCTGAATATTTCATAAACGGATCACTTAATCGGAAAACTGTTTTTACAAACCCGCAATATTTTTGAAAGACCTATCCAACGACACTCCACACTATGGGGTAGACGAGAAAAAAAAATCATCCCCACGTTACGTGTAGGAGAGGTACACTAAAAAAAATGTTTTTCAAGATTTTATTTTACCACTTTGTTGGCGTGACTAATATGTATATTCATGCCAAATTACAGCTTTCTAGTATAAAGAGTATCTGAGCTAGGCTGCGGACGTACGGACGGACGGACGGACATGGCGAAACTATAAGGGTTCCTAGTTTGACTACGGAACCCTAAAAAGCTACTTCTCATTTTACAAATATTTAATATTTATTAATATTAACCGTGTTTATAGCACGACACAATTAATAATGCGCGTATGGAAGCGCTTACACCGTTGATAGAGAGTCTATTATTGCATAATCCGCGCGCCATATTAATTGCGCCCACCTATAACATCGTAATTTGCCTGCGCAAAGCAAGCTTTCCATTTTGATTTCTTTGAAAATTCGTCGGCAAAACTTTTTAACTGACGATTTTATTTAAAAAATATCTAATATTTCAGATGGAACTAAGAACTTAGCTAACTACGTAGGTAGTATACAATTTATTTAATCGACCCTGATCACTCATTTCTGAAAATAAACAAACACTTTACGCCAAAATCCACCAAAGTCAGTTGAACCTACAGCCTTAAAAAAAAACAAGTTCAAAGCAAATCCCAAACAAAACAATGTACATTTTGTGGGAACGATAATTAGGTTTACTATTGTTTGACGTAGCGAACAGTGCGACTCTATGACAAAGCCTCGGCCGCCTTCGGCACATTTCGGCTGGCTCACCTCGCCGTCTCGCATGCGCTACTCACCTGCCGCCGCTACCCATTCAATTGTTAGGTAGTGCAATAATAAGTCGAAACACTTGCGCATAGAGATTAAAAAAGCTTGAAACCGTTCGATTAAGTTTAAAAAGGGTAACAGATGATAGGGTATTGGGAATGGGTTAGCGCTTAGTCGAATTAATTGTATCGCTTGGTTGCCCTTTCATTGGACTATGTCAACGATAGGCTTAGCTCATCCTTGGGGTTTGTAAAAACAAGTCTATCAAATACCCTATCGAAAACCCCTTTAATGCTAAGCGGTTCCGGTCCCTGGTCAGGACATCACATTACTTGTCGATTACAAAGTGGATCGACGGTCCCCAGGCGATCAATCTAGTCAAAGTCGCCTGTATGGTCGCCTCAATCACAGTTCTCATTCCTCCGGGACTCGCGCGACAGAGTCCTTGTGAAATGGCTAGTTTTATATCATGGAGCCGGTCATTCAATCTTGGGCCAGCAATTGACAATTGGGTCACATTGTTTGAAAATCAGCGGTAAAGTGAAACAAGACTTGTCTTGTTTAGAATAGAATACAATAGAATAGAATATAATTTATTTGACACCAAAAAATAAATAACATTTAGAAAAGAATAAGCCTGGTTACAGGGAGACGGACGGACAGACAGCGAACTCTTAGTAATAGGGTCCCGTACCCTTTGGGTACGGAACCCTAAAAAAGCTTGTAAAATATGTGACATGTTGTAATTACTAGACGCATAAGAGCATAAGAGATACCTTCGAGTGCAATGTGTGACAAAATATTACTGTTACTGACTGTTCATACAGATCCAATCTACCAGGGTCACATAAACTGAGAGCAAGTTTACGAGCGCTATCAGCCAAGAACTCATAATAGCACGTTCATCTTTCTCTGAACTCGAAAACGCGAGTTTACGTGCTAGGAGATATAGTCGCTACTTATAATGAAATTTTAACGAGAGCGATGAAGGATGTCTAGCCTGCAGACTTCTTCTATATCAAAAGGACCAATGTGTCAATTTTAGTAACCAAAGGAATGTGAACTCTCTAAGGTTGTTGGTAAGATCGTGTTGTGTTAGGTGTTTTTAACACAAGCGTCCTTTTTGCTAAGGAAGGTGGTATTGCTAGGTTTATTGTAGGTCCTTGGTGTTGTAAAATATATAATAGTTTAGTGATAAAAGCACCCTTTACACAGATAGATATACAGAAGCAGTGGGGGGTCGTATCCTAAGGTGAATGCTTGCAATATGCGTTAAATAAATGATTGATGGGTTAATACCAAAGTCTGGATTTGTTTGTTATTAACGAATGAAGTTGTTTTATTGCATTGTTTTTATGTCTTGAAGCAAGCACGATTCAAAAAGGTCTCTTGAATTATGCCGTGTCTAATGAACCCTAATTAATGCATTCTGATTGCACAGTTTAAACAGTTAAACCAAGATAATTTTGAGCCACTAGCTTATGAACTTAATTTGGTAGAGTATTACAATTTTAAATTAATTCTTGGTTGTCTTTTGAGACAGTATTTTGTGTTCGCTTCGGAACCCTACACTAAGCATGTTCCGACCATGTTTTTGCCCTATTTCAATACAAGTTTGTACAAATAGAAACTTGTCAGGCTATACCAAATTCCAAAATAAGCTATTGACTTATCCTACTTGAAATAAATACGTACTTATAAAATAAATACGTACTTATACGTTCTTGCTTGATAAACTAAATTATTTAAAAGAAAAAATAAACCCGACTGCAATAAAAATTTCAACCGAAAAATTAAGAACAAGCTGTATCTATAGGAAATTACTACTTATGATGCAATGACTCTCCGATACCTCGTATAAAAAATTAATATAATATAAATGTGACTTGAATATTATAAAAGGTGTATAACATAATTAATATTAGAAAAGGTGTTGAATTGCAGTCAGTCGCAGGGCAGTCGTGTAAAAAAGACACGGGAATCTTCCAACTATAAAGTCGTAATAAAAATGCCTTACAAAGGGTGTCTAAGGCCCGATTAATAAACTGATCTCGGTTTAAACGTCCGTCTCAAGATACGTCAAAAATGACAGTTTTCTATGGTTTGACGTTTACTTTGACGTATCTTGACATGGGCATTTAAACCGAGACGAGCTTATTAATGCTCGGATTCCGGTAACCTTCGGGGAGGGAAGATGGCCGATTGAAAAATGCCCGGCTTTTACTTTTGATTTATTCTGTTTACTGATTTACTCTATTCACTTGACATTGGCGAAATCACTGTGTGGACCGCCATTTAATAAAAAAGAAGAAGAAGAGCTTATTAATACGGGCCTTAACTTTTAATCAATTACACTTCCCCGGAGTGGTGTTCCAAGTTTTATTGATATAACACAACAATAATGCAACAAACTTCTCCCTTCAGTTGCACTCAAATTGGTTTAACTTTGTGAAACTGGATTAGTCAAGTCGCGCCACTGCCTGTCACAGTTTATGGAAATATGACTTAATCTAGGGTGCCTGTAACTCAACACCACATACATTTATGTACCTATTGAATTTAATTTAACATGGCGTTTAAAGTGATATGGTATTGTTTTAAACTCGGCCGCCAGTACTTTGACGACACGTTGGCCTAGTTGGGAGTGACCCTGCCTCCGAAGCCAGCTGTCCTGGGTTCAAATCCCGGTAAGGGCAGATATTTGTGTGATGAGCGCGAATATTTTTTCCTGTATTTAAGTATGTATTTATCTATATAACTTAGTTTGGGATTAAGTCAATTTGTGTGAGATTGTCTCGCGATATTTATTTATTTTAATTTAAGCAGGGCCTACTTCTACAGGGTGTATCGAAAACCCTGCTAAAAAACTTCATACATACATACATAACGTCGAGCCTTCAATCTCAGTGGGGTAGGCAGAGCTACAGAATTACTAACAACTCTAAAAAACTTGGTGATAATTTCTGTAACCACGTTTTGTTCAATCAGGCCAAGAAGTTTACTAGTGTATTAGTAACAGGTGACAAGCCCATCGCCTAACAGTACTACAAGCCCTTATTCCCTTAGTCGTCTCTTACGACATCCACGGGAAGACCACAGCCCCTAGCCAAGATGCGTTCGCTAACTAGCGTTTCTATTCGTTTGGTTTTTAGGGTTCCGTAGTCAAACTAGGAACCCTTATAGTTTCGCAATGTCCGTCCGTCCGTCCGCAGCCTAGCTCAAAGACTCTGAGTACTAGAAAGCAGTAATTTGGTGTGGGGGTAAGACGACTGGTGAAATTACTAGAGAGGCATTATATCTTAGTCCTCAGGGTTGGCAACGCATTTGAGGTGCAAATAATGCAATATAATGGGTCAATTATTTATGCAAAAGTAACTCTGTCTGTCTATCACGCTTTTATGGCTTAGTTAAATTTGGTATGGACATAACTCAAGCCCCGAGGAAGTACGTGGATCATACACACTCTTAAAAACAAAAGTTGTCTCTCCTGTGGTCAATAGTTAAGAGCTTGTGTGCATATAAGTTATGTTTTTATATGATAGGTCTAAAGCAGTCATGACGGCATTTTTGCGGGTATGGGCTTAGCCAGGAAATTAGGCCTTAAAAACGTTAACTTTCGGTGTGTCCACAGGAGAGACGGCAACCTAAATCTGTGTATGACCCACGTAGGGTATTTTCTATGCGGACGAAGTCGCGGGCAAGACTAGTGATATATTTTCGTAAATAGCCCTTGTCCCCTTACACATACAGGGTGGCCTGCATAACTTTTTGTTTACTTTAATACTACACTACTATACAGTGTGTGATATGCATCCTAATTTACATAAAAACATGTGTATTGTTAACATAATGTGTACTTTTTTTAATACTAACTAATTCGCCACGCCATCTATCGGTAACAAAGCTAACAACTGACACTAACATTTGATTGCTAGTACCTAACTCGTTTGCCTCTTTGCATTACATTGCTGCTCGAGAAATTTTAAAACATTAATAACTCTCCATTAGAAAAAGATAAAACCGTTCACAGCATCTAAAGCTATCATTATTTACAATTAATGTTCTTATGGATGTCACACACTGTAGAGCGCATCCCTTTAATGATTTACCTGAGTAATGTGTGGAAACTAAATTTAGGGAGAATGCGGTCTCGCAAACGTAGAAACAGACTTAAATATGCAAAGCATTTCAAGCTGTGAATTCCACAAGGTTTTAGTGTTATTGCCGTAAACTTTTAACGTTATTATAGCTACCGAAAAAGGTTTATTAATTACGATGCTCGGTATGTTTAAACTGTCTACTGAATTAAATAATTATAAATAATATCAGGGGACAATGTCACAATAATTGGCCTAGTCTCAAACTAAGCTCTAGACTTTTTACTATTGGTATAGTCAACGCTATAAATATGCACTTACCTACATCCATACTTATATTATAACTGCGTCTGTCTGTCTGTCTGTTACCTATTCACGCTTAAACTGCTGAACCGATTTAGATGAAATTCGGTATGGAGACGTAGGATAGTTTTTATCCTGAAAAATTTTAACTGTACTGTTCCCAAGGGAGCAGCAATACACGGCTTCAACACGGACGGAGTCATCAACAAAAGCTAATAGAGAAATAAATACATACTTAAAAAGGTAGAAAATACCCAAGACTCAGTTACTAATACGCTAATCACACAAATATTTTACCTATACCGGGAATTGAACTCGCAAGTTTCATAGGCAGGGTCACTACCCAACTAGGCCTACGCGTCGTCAAGGGTAATCAATAGTATAAAACAAAGTCGCTTCCTGCTGTCTGTCTGTACCTATGTATGCTTTGATCTTTAAAACTACGCAACGGATTTTGATGCGGTTTTTTTAATAGATAGAGTGATCCAAGAGGAAGGTTTATTCGTATAATACCTTAACCCGGAGCAAAGCGACGACGGGTCGCTAGTGTTATAATATACCTACTCTTTAAAAAACGACCTTTTTTTCGAATGTTGTCTCTTCAAAGTTGTAATGAAATGAGCTATTTATTAACCGCTCGGCAATTGCTCTTAATCTCAAACTAAATAAACTTTTCTTTATTAAATAATATCTGTATTATGCGGATCGTTTTACTTCATTACAAGCTAACGAAGACTAATTTGAACAATTAGATAAATCTCTAGATAGCTTTTACTACAATTCACATAGTTCCTTCTTAAAAAAAACGCTTACCTTCAAATACCAACCGCACTATTTTCACCCTTATGTAACCAACCAGTAACAAGTTGGTAAGAAATATGTCTGGAAGTATTTAACTATTACAGTTAAAAAGAATACTCAAATAATAATAAATCGTCCCTTTGTTTTCTCAACCTCTTATCTGATCGTATAGTTTGATAGAAAAGTATTCTTTACTTGCCTTGGAACACGAGTGCATTTCCAATTAATCAATCAGATACGATACGATGTTGTTGTTGATGTTGTTGTTGTTGTTGTTTAGTAAAGGGTCGAATTACATGTTTGCAAATATTTCAACATTAATTACACAACTTCATGAAGTCCAAAATAAAGCACTCGACTTACAAAAAACCAAGACAGTACTTTAGTTTATCAGGAAACACTGACCGCTCGGTACAGTCAGTATACTGTGACTAATGTTTTATTAATTCCGAAGTTAATTAATCATTCGATTAAAACACCTTAACAAGCTCAATAGACACCGATAATTTGAAAGGTTGTATAATACTCATTATTATACAACCGTTCAATAAGATCAGTTGAAAAAAAAAATATCAATGAATATTGATGAATAAAGAAAACTTTGCTGCCTTAATATTTGTGTCGTATAAACTGGACTTTCTAATTCATAAGAAAAATAAATCTCACAAAGGCATGCAAATGGCGAATATTTTCTTTGAGCAGTCGGATTTCTTTTACGTTATTGTTTCAGGGCGGCTTCCTGCGGCTTCCCTCAGGTTGTTTTTACAATGGACAGTATTTTATGAAACTAACTAAAGGACACCTTACTAAGGCCTTTGTTAATAGTTTTCTAGAATACTTCGTAGAAATAAGAAATAAGAAATAAGAATTAAGAAAATTTATTATTTAAGTCCAGTATAACATTAATGTTTACAACGATAACCACACTAGGCTTGGCCTGTATCGTGGCTAACAGTTTTAACGATTAGCAGGCAGTAGTACCATGTTCATGCAAAATAGTGTGTGTTTGTGTGTGTGTGTGTGTGTGTGTGTGTGTGTGTGTGTGTGTGTGTGTGTGTTAAGAATTAAAGCACTGCTGGCTAGCATTGGGAAAAGGCAAGATGCTTTCAATATTAAATTCATCTCGCGTGTTCCGATATATTTTTTGGTGGCGCACTACTATTTTTTTTGGAGTAAACTTAGCAGGAAATATTGACGTGTATTTTTTACCTGACTGTGCAAGAAGGAGGGTTATGTTTTCGAATGTATTGTATGTATGTTCCTGTGGCACGCTTGGTGGAACTGAACATATAAGGTGTCGTTAGATTCGCCTTGGTTGTGGGAGTGACATAAAGAATATTTTAATCACAATAATGAGAGGGTAATCTTTTTTCATAACAAGTATAAATATGTTATTATGTTGTTTAAAGTTATTTATCAGCTGTTGGTTTTCCTACATAAAATAAATAAATAGGGTGATCGCACCAGTGTTGGACACTTTAAGCTGACAGGCACCAATAATGGAAACTTTACTCTTAATGCAAAGATTATAAGGTTATAAATTGATTGTTGCAAAACAAGTGAATAACCTTTATTGTCTGTAAAATAAGAGTCAAGTGTCCATCATTGGACCTTTTCCATTACTGTTTCGATCACCCAAATACGTAAATAAATATTGTATAGACGATAATATCAAAACATTCAGTCAAGTTTTTAACCCTGCTTTTTAGTTTTCCGTAGACAAACTAGGAACCCTTATAATTTCGCCATGTCCGTCCGTCCGCAGCCTAGCGCAGAGACTCTTAGTACTAGGAAGCTGTAATTTAGCATGAATATATACATATTAGTCAAGCCAACAAAGTGGTATAACAAAATCTTGAAACAATTTTTTTTATAGGGTACCTCCCCTACACGTAACGAGAGTGGGGTAGACAGAGCTACAGAAATACCAACAACTCTAAAAAGACTTGTTGATAATACTGTAACCACATTTTGCACAAATAGGCTAAGATGTTTACAAGCCCATTGCATAACAGTATACTACAAGCCTTTATTCCCTTAGTCGCCTCTCACGACATCCACGGAAAGACATGGAGTGCCACTATTCTATAACCCGGCAACCATACGGCATTTTCTATTTAGTAACGATGTTATCGTACTACGTTTCCATATTGCCAAAATTAAATGCCGGTCGCATCCGGGACTCAAGCATAAGCTCTTTCATCTCGGGAGGCTCAGGGAATCCGCTAATGGGCCCATTTGTACTAAACTGCCGCAAATGACTTATTTTATTATTTGTATTTCAGTGTGTACTTGATAAATTACTATTTTTATGGCTTGTTTGTTATTTTTTTATACCTACGTTATAACAAAAAGAAAGCTTTTAAAACACGACTGCATATTTTTTGATATTTTATAAAATCTGCCAATTAGGTATTTTTTTTATATAACGCAGCCCATTGACGCTAGTGAAGTAAAGACGAATATAACGACACCTTATTTGTCGTGATCGGGCCATTCGTTCAGCCTCTGCGCGGGAACAAAATCTGTACACACATTAATACATACATACATGCGTACAGGTCAACAACTCTAACAAAAAGCAACGTTTGGACACGCGACTGCAATTTTTGATACTGTCGTCAATGTATGTTAAATACCGATGTTGGAGTTACTTTCAAATCCACCTTTTTGGTTCAGTTAAATGGTTTTTTTAAAGTACCCAGTGACCCCGCGACGTTAATACGAATCTAACGACACCTCGCTTGATGAAATCGGCCCATCCATCCAGCCTGACGGATCAAAGAACCATACACCTAGTACAGTTGAGTTCTTATATGTGTACACTTATAACTTCTTTCAATGGGATAAGGTCCAAAAGTGTATACTTATCTGAGAACACGACTGTACATACATACATACAGGTCTAAAACATTACCCTCCTCCTCGACAGTCACAAAGAAGGGAAAGATTAAGGATATGTATCCATTGATTTAAACAGTCGTCTATAAAGCTGGTCCCGTAATAATATGTATGGTCGCCTTTATCTCGGCAGATAAAGCATCCATCACTCTCGCACATACACACTTGCAAAGTGATAGGTGGTTTTATCCACGTAAATATACTACATCGATAATCACTACCATAAAAGGCCCTCTGAACTTAGGTATATTTCACGTGGTAATAAAATGATATTTTTGTGAAAGTTTATGGTGTTAAAGTAATAAACGATTGCGGCAATTTGACTGAACATATAAACCTTGGCACAAATTACCTCTATATTTTCTTTCAACCAAAACTTATTCTGTTGATTTTTAGGGGTTCAGTTATCTTATCAAAGAAGGCGGCTAACTGCATAGTAATACATACATAACATCACGCCTTCATTCCCAGAGTAGGCAGAGCTACAGAAATACCAATAACTCTAAAAGTACTTCATGATAATTATGTAACCACATTTTGCACAAACAGGCTAAGATGTTTACCAGTGTATTAGTTACAGGTTGCAATCCCATCGCCTAACAGTACTACAAGCCCTTATTCCCTTAGTCGCCTCTTACGACATCCGCGGGAAGACATGAAGTGGTACTATTCTAACCCGGAAACCACACGGCACAAGTACGAGTGTAAAATTAAATATCATTAGTGTTTTGTATATACGTACATTATGATTACAATTAGTACCTAAATGTTAAAAAAGAGTGCTGTCTTCGCCAACAAACCGCTTTGCAGTTTGGCGAAACTATTTTAAATGTTTTTAAATTTGTATCTTTTGGTATGAACAAAAAAAAAGTTATCATGCTTCCACCGCTACATTGCAGTTAACCATCTTCTTTGGTATAACGGCAGTATAGTTTTATAATGTCCGTCTGTCCATCCGATCATCTTTAACCCCCGACATAATATGCATATTATGCGTGTCCGTTATCTCTTAAATTCAATAGCCAAAACAGATTCTATCCTATCCGGTTAGTAATAAGGTTGCATTTGCTACAGGAGTTTTGTCTGAAATACTGCCATTTGTTTTAGAGCGGCTTTGTGTTTGTGTCATCGTAACTTCCAAACGAATGGACCGATTTGGATAAGGTTTTTTTAAAGGAAGCTGTTTAATACGAGATGGTTTTCAGCTATATTTCATGAAGATCGGTTAAGTCGGTGAGGTAAAATGAGTTTCGACATATCAAGGGGATCCCTTTAAGGGTTTATCCTTGAAATATCGACACTCATTCAATCGAATGGTTTATTCGCCGAATTTTCATTTCATCGGCAGGCATTTCCACGTGCAGAAGTTATAGTTTTTTTGGTGGTCACAGGTCTAACCTAACCTACATAACCTATGTTTAAGATTACCTAAAAACATTATGGTTTCAGCAGAATGTAGGTTTCGATGAAATTAATTTCGGCGAAACGACACGAAAACACGATTTCGGTGAAATGAGTTTCGGAATTTCAAAGGGATGCCGTCGTTTAAGAGATATAATTTCTCAGACCAAGGCTTCACTAAAATATCGGGGATTATTGTCTTTTTAATAGTTTTTTATTCCGAGACGTAGGTGTAGTTATAACGCCACGTTTTACTGGGGCTTCAAGTTTATTAATATGGAAGCATGCTCTAGTTTGAAGCACGTCGTAGATTACGCCATGTTTATTTAACGAGCTCGGGGTAGGTATCTTAAGCTCGTTGCCGACGTTCAAAATGTGGAGAGAAGAAAATTACACACATTTTGTTAGTGGCAATTGTCAAAATGTATTCCAAAGGTTCCCATCGACCAACATTCGTAATGACAGGCCTGGGAGGCAGCTATTTGTTACAATGTGTAAGTTAAATGGGTTATACACAGATTTAGGTTACTGTCTTTCCTGTGGACACACCGAAAGTTTTTGAGGCCTAATTTTCTGGCTAAGCCCATTCCCGCAAAAACGCCGTCAGGATTGCTTTAGACCTATCATGTAAAAACATAACTTATATGCACACAAGCTTTTAACTATTGACCACAGGAGAGACAACTTTTATTTTTAAGAGTGTGTATGACTCAAATGCGTCTCTTATTCTAACAGATACATCTGCGTCCCACTCGGCCTGCCAGTAATAATAATAATCGATAAATAATAAATATCAGGGGATGATCTCACACAAATTGATCTAGTCCCAAACTAAGCTATAGGCTTGTACTATGGGTACTAGAGAACGATAAACATAATTATTTAAATTGAGAAATACATACTTAAATACATAGAAAACATCCCAGTCTCACGAACAAATATTCACGCTCATCACACAAATATCCGCCCTTACCGGGATTTGAACCCAGGACCCCTGGCTTCGGAGGCAGGGTCGTTGCCAACTAGGTCAACTTGTCGTGCCGTCAAGTTCCACTGCTGGCCAGAAGGTGCTTTTTCGGTATTTAAGTGAGGAACAGCGTAGGCATATTAATAGGGTCCCGTTGGGCTACCTTTAGGTTCGGAACCCTGAATAAACGTGTTTAAAAAGTAAGAAATAACTTCTTTTAAAATGGTAGGTCTGTCCAACTGAATTCGGCTTTTGGTTGAAAATATTGTGGGACGCTGATTCATGTACCAAATGAGTTTTTCTAACTTAAGTACATTACCCGATGCTCTTACGGTGAAGGAAAAACATCGTGAGGAAACCTGCACATTCGAACAGCGTGTGCTAGAGGGTAATTGCACAAAAGATCCTAAAAGGGGTAGAAGTGTATCCGAAAGCCCATATGTAAGATAAGATAAGATAGCGGTGGTACGGAATCCTCAGTGCGCTAGTCCCACTCGCACTTGACCGGTTTTTCTTAAATTATGGCAGCCCGGAAGCGTCAGGGTATCATGAACCAAAATAAATGATACCTCTCCGTGGCGCGAATACCAATCATCGCACCGTTCGCAGCGCGTCGTTTGTAAGGGACAAGCGATATCATGCGCAAAATACACGTAATTAGTTTTTAAAATGGTCTATTATCTGTCAATAGAAAGAGGAGATATTTTTTCTGGGACCCATTCGTTTCGTCAAAAAGGATTTGACCAAACTGTGTTTTGTCCGAAACTGTACATTTCAGGATTTAATTCAGGACCAGTGCGCCGAGCACGCTGTCACGGGACTTAGCGTCAAATGACGTTAAACGGGAACTAGTGTCAAATATTATTATGTAATTATTAAAATGACAGCCACCCGGGGCAAAACACACTTTTATTTTAAACCTAAGATCTTTATACTTACGTTGGAATATGGAATAGATGAATTAAAGTCCCGACCCTATGTCAAAAATTGTCTTGTGGCAGCGTGCTCGGCCCACAGGTTAGGTTAGTTTTATTAAAATCCTGTATTATTTACAGTTTTGGAAATAAAGCAGTTTGGTCTTTGGGAAATGAATCAGTTTAGCAAAAACTTTTTGACGAAACAAAGGTAACCCTTTTTTTCTGCACACCTTAAAAATAAAATAGGTACTATTGTTAAAACGCCCCCAAACCCATAATTTTATCAAATTTCACTTCATCGATTGTGTCATCGATTTTTTTATGTTAATGAGAAGTCACTCGAGCACTTAGGCCACCTGATGCTAAGTGGAATCTGAGACCCATTGACATTTGAATTCTCAAGACTATAATCCTAAGACCTCAAATGTGTTGCCCCTGAGACTAAGATGAAATGCCTCTATGCTAGTAATTTCACCGGTTGGCTGTCCACACCGGAACACAACAACAACTGTTGCTTGGCGGGTGGTTAATGGATAAGATGGTGGTAGCGATCCGGACGGACCCTGCACAGGGTCCTACCACCACTAAAATTAATTAATTAAATTTTGATTAATTTCATGGGACGCTATATTCCGCCGAAACCTTAATATATCTTAAACATTAATTACATTGGTTAGGTTAGGTTAGGTTAGTTTTGTGACAACAAAAAAAAAGTGTTTTTTTATGTTAAGGAGAAGGCACCCGAGCACTCAGGCCACCTGATGGTAAGTGGAATCTGAGATCCATAGACATTTGAATTCTCAAGACTATAATCCTAAGACCTCAAACGCGTTGCCAACCCGGAGGACCAAGATGGAATTAAGTTTCATTAATCATATGACGACACGTTGGCCTAGTTGGGAGTGACTCTGCCTCCGAAGCCAGCGGTCCTGGGTTCAAATCCCGGTAAGGGCAGATATTTGTGTGATGAGCGCGAATATTTGTTCCTGAGTCATGGATGTTTTCTATATATATTTAAGTATGTATTTCTCTATCTAAGTATGTTTATCGTTGTCTAGTACCCATATTACAAGCCTAGAGCTTAGTTTGGGACTAGGTCAATTTGTGTGAGATTGTCCCCTGATATTTATTTATTTATTTATTATTTATTTATATGGCTCGATAAACATAGAAAATATCGTAGATATCGCCTACTCTTGTATTTTATCCCAGACGCCATTTTAACCATTTTATGAACCAATCGGAACACAACGATAAGTATTTTCGCCGCGCGATTGCTTTTTGACCAATTTACTGAAAATAATATTAATATTCGAATCAAATTCACGTGCGGAAAAATATGTGGCAAAAAACCCCCTAATATTCGACGTTTTGCTTTTATGGCGTCGTCACATGTGTTAATTTAAGGTTTTATTACTAAAAATGCCGTTCCTATGCCGAATATAAAATATAAAATACAGCTGTTGTCTGCAACTGTGTGAGCGTAGAAGTCTTTTATCACTATTTAGTCGGGAACCGTCCAGTTTTTCGTGATAAAAGTACCAATGACAACAATTTTATGATTTGCCCAAAGGTCAACTGGTAGAGAATGCCATTAGGCATTAAGATCACCTTTTGTACTCAAATTCTGTATTTTTGTGCAATAAAGATTAAATACATATACATATTATCACGCCTTCATTCCCATAGTGGGGTAGGCAGAGCTGCAGAAATACCAACAACTACAACAAGAGTTGTTGGCAATTCTGTAACCACATTTTGCACAAACAGGCTAAGATGTTTACCAGAGGGGCCCAATTCTACACGGGCTAAACCTTATGGCTTTTGACCTGTTATCGTATTGTATTGATTTTGCTATTCAAAGCGTTTAGCGGTACCTCGCTTTCTTATCGTTCATCGTTTGTAAAATGCTTTTAAGTGTCAAAATGACAGATATTGTTTGACTCAACGGCCCTTAGCGTTATTGCTTTCGAGAGTGAACGGTATCGTAACGCTATCGCTATTCAAAATGTACCGAGGAAGCTCAATGGTATTGCATTTTATTTGCGATATCGTTGAATAAACAATATGTTTTATTCTAAATGTTATCGTTTCTAAACGGTATCGTTACTGAGGGGATTTTAACTGCCAAAATGCTGGATTTAAACAATATAATTACTAGAAATATTTTTGACGTGTTGCATCATATCGCAAAAGGACTTCAAACGTCAATGAAAAGTGAGTGGATTATTTAATTTAATAGCTAAGATAATATGTGTTTTTATAAAGTGCTTTTCATACGTTATCATAATAAGACAATCTAAAAGTATCTGCCTAATATTAGAGATAAAGTAAAAACTTGAGTTTTGTTGCAGATGGCTTTTCTAGCACTTAAATTGGATGTGCTTGAGATGGAGCATATGGAGGTGAAACGACGGAGGAAAGAGGGACAGAGATTGCTTCGGCGACACATTTATGCAACTCAGCTCCTGGATACAGAGTTCGTAGCCACTTATCGGCTGACCAAGGCGATGGCTGCGGACCTTATTCAGGAGCTGAGTCCTTTCCTCCCGAGTTCTCGCGGTGATTTAAATTTTGAACGCAAAGTAAGTGCCCGGAATAAGCTATTAAGTAATGCATGCTAGCAAAATAGTCAAATTTTAGAGCAATGCTAACATTTGTTATATTTTTCAGATTTTAATCGGTCTGAGCTTTTTGGCATCTGGCTCAGACCAGAGAAGCGTGGGCCAAATTGCCACCCACGCTTTCTCGCAGCCGTCGGCTTCAAGGGCCATTCAACAGGTGGTTGAGGCCCTGAACCACCCAAATATTACAAAAAAATACATTAAATTTCCTGGTTCTCGGCAGGAGCGGAATGTATTGAAAAACCGGTAAATAACCGTATTTATATCAATTATTTATGTACTGGTGATAAATTGATGTTATAAGTTATCAATCACTATACATAATAATATAATATCATGATACTTATGCATATTTATTTATTAGTAAGCAATACTACTTATTTGTTTGCATTTCCCAGATTTTTCACCGAGTTCGGACTGCCGGGAGTAGTTAGCTGCGTGGACGGCACCCACATAGCCATCTTAAGGCCTGCCCAGGGGGAGGAGAACTTTTTTAATAGGAAACATTTTCACTCCCTGAATGTTCAAATTGTAAGTGAGATTGTATTTTTTTCGCGTATAATTCAAATAAATAGGTATACTATAAGCGTCGGACTCGTGATCATACCATTTTGTCACAAATTATGATAAACTATAATAAAAATCAGTAAAGACCATTTACCTTTGATTTTGATTATTAATTAAATTTGTACATAATGTGGTTACAGAATTACCAACAAGTCTTTTTGGAGTTGTGGGTATTTCTGTAGCTCTGCCTACCTCACTCTGGGAATGAAGGCGTGAGGGTGTGTATAGTATATGTATGTAAATAAATATGAATATAAAGTTTCTAATCACTTTCACGTTTATGTTGTTAAAATAACCGACTTTATAGATCTGTGACGCGGACCTCAATATAATCAGCGTAGATGCCAGCCACGGTGGCTCAACCCACGATAGCGCGGTGTGGAGTAACCATCCCCTTAATGCCTACCTCCAGTCACTATACGCGGGAGGAGAGTCAGTGTGGCTACTAGGTAAGTAGCAAGTAGTTAAGCTGCCGTTCAATCATTGAATATTCACCAATTTCATTAATTAATTACTATCTTTGTTGTTTGATTCAAAGTCCTAATGTGTTTTTTCGAACTTCTCAAGTTATGGGCATTGTATAGCTAAACATTGTTATAAGTGTTATAAGTATTATATGATACAAATGTCTCCTTTAATACTATTACTAAATAAATAAATATAAGGTTGAACAACATTATTTCAAAATTATATTATATCCCATGTAGACAATTTATTTCTTTGAATATTTAAAATAAAGTCAATTTCTAAACATAATCTTATTCATTTTTTGTATTTAACTTCTACAACATTGACAACTCTCCTCAACGCCGAATGTCTTCTACGAAACGTAATCACAGAAAAGTCAGCCCTTATGTGTGCAGCGGCTAGAATATATTTCTTACAAACAAGTTAGGTTTGCATTGCCTTAAAAGTAATGGTAATAATTTTTTATTTTAATAAGTCAGTTCCACTCAAAAAAATTACTAGATTGTTTCAAAAATGACAGCCAACGACAACGCAGACAGTTTTTTTTTTTAATTTGAAACCTCTTGGCAATGACCTCTTATTCTATTCTTCCAAAAAAAGAGTTAATTGTTCCTTTATTAAATAAATATAATAAATTCTGGCATTGGTTTTATTTCAGGGGACTCTGGTTACCCACAGCGCGAAACATTAATGACGCCCATCGTCAATGCTGACCCCGGTACTGCTGAAGCTCGCTATACCGAGACGCACGTGCGAGCTCGCAATTGCGTGGAGCGTTGCTTGGGCGTGCTGAAAGCGCGCTGGCGTTGCCTGTCGAGCTCGCGGAGGCTGCACTACGCGCCAATAAAGTGCGCTAAAATTATTAACGCTTGTGTCGTGCTACATAACATTGCGCACAAAGGCAATTTACCGTTGCCACAGCTTGACCCAGAGCGCGAGCTGGAAGAACAAAGAATTTTGGCAGAGTTGGAAGCAAGGCAAGAGAGTGCGGAAATGTTAGCCATAACCCATTCTCAGCGCCGGGTCAGCGCAGATCTCGTGAAAGGCCGTATAGCACGTGCGGCTCTCATCCAAAATCTATCTCAATGATAAAATTTTAGTTTTCATTTACAGGACTGGCCTTTCACAGACTTTTTTACCGTTTTCCTTTTAAGAGCGTGTTCCTGAGTTAATTTGGAGTTAAAAATATTGTATAGACTCGGTTCGATTCCGTCTAGTTTTGTCATTTAGTCATTTTTGTGAAAAAAACTTGTTTAGAAAACTTCGGGGCAACAGACTCTTATTATAATTGTGATGTTGCCACTTTTAAGCCAATTAACGTTATCTATACCCATATCACAAGTCAAAAATCAAATTAAAGTCGCACGCCAAAGCCATCCATAATTTCTACAGATATGGTTTATATTTGTCTGCAACGTCCCCTGAACTTATTGCCTTATAATACGACACTCACAAGATTGAATGAAAATGACAATTATGCTAGTGTCATCGTCAATGTTTACATGTCAACCGATTGTAAAATTAATATTTTCTTGCAAAAAAAAAGACGACAATTATGGAAAATGAAAGGCATATCTACGCATCATTTGCATCAAACAGTAACTTAACCCTAAGTCAAGAATAGTTTCAGTTAGGGACATGAGAGGAAAATGGTCAAAAACTAAAGTTGCTCAAATACAGAAACAAAATGTGCACAGAATGGACGTATAATATTAATTATGTTTATAAAATGCCCCGAAGGAATTGTGGGCAAACGCGTATACCTACAAATTGACCCCATACAATAACATTCGGCATCGCGGCGGACCGAATAAGCGACCGACGACGTAACCGCGATGAACTTGATAGGTAGCTTTGTTCAAGACTGGAGGGAGAGTCCGAGATGATTATAACTAGAAACGGAGATACGCTTAATATTGCCTAGCGCCACACATGACCACGAATATGCAGGACTGCGATACAACGTACATACACCCGGATGATTAGAACTAGAACTTCATTGAGTTATAAAGTTACCGTGGAATACCTACTTTATTGGAACATTGTAGTAAGAGACCTAATACGAATCGTTTTGTGAACAAAACGTTTTACTTACCATAATCGGTGGTTGCAATATTTATTGGGCTTCAGGTTACCAAAATGTTAATCGGTGTAAAATAATAACTAGATTTCATTTCTTATCTTATTAATTAATTAGTATTAGTAATATGTCATTATAATAAAGTTACACATACCTACGAATCTATTTTTTTATCAAGCTTGGGCGGTGCTCAAATGAAGTAATGTGCTACAGGACACACTGACTTATAGAAATCATTAACCCGAAACTCAACCGCGGCGCACAGTATAAATCCGCTTTGAATCAAAGTCTACATACTTAGATTCTCCTACAGTGGCACACGAGATGCTAAGCACGGATTGACGCCAAAGACATCCCCATACCAGCCCTATTGAACCCATGGTGAAGTCACGTCGCCTGGGTCAATCAGTTATACTTGTTCGTAATGCTCTCGTATGAATTCCACTGTGGGCGTATTTACATCTTTTTTAAAACGAAGCGATTTTTTACCCCACGTGCGTAGCTCGACCGTGCGCTGCAGTAGAGAGTGCCCACGCAGCATAAGGCACGCGGCTAGCATATACCTACTTATTACTTAGTCCAGTCTCTAGGAACTTTCTGTAGGCCTTTACTTTGTTAATGATGAAGCAAAGATTTTTGATAGATGCTGTTACGGCATAGAGTCCTAATAAAAAGTTGCCAAAATTGACTCATTTTGAAATAATTCCTTAACAATGGACTTCATGACAAAAAATCTCTACAATACCAGGGTGTGGCCAGAATGTTTTTGTTTAAAAACGCAGTAATTAAGTTTTCCGTTATGGATGGAAAAAGTTACGAGTGAAGAACTGTCAAATAGGGCATTAATCATTAATTATAGGAACTCTTTTTGATACCTTTGAATATAAATAAATATCCTACAATCATACATAATAAAGATACATTACTGGGATTACAGGTCTCAAAAGATAATTGAAATGTTATGACAAAAAGTTACATTGTTTACTCTTAAGTCGCAATGGACGTGCATTTGTACCTAAACATGTTTTGTAACATATTTTGTTAGTTTTTTGGCGCAGCGGACACACCTTTAAGATAAGAGTCTCCCTTCTGGGAAAGTTGTCTATTAGCATTTGATAGGATCTCTAATGGTTCTCTAGGTATCCACAAAAAGAATCGTATTGTTATCTTTCTGCATTTAACCTTTTCAACGCCTTACGTCAAATACAAATGCGTCACTCATACGTTAAACAAGTATTAAAAGTTATGCAAAATTTAACTTAATCCAAATGAAATAACGTCTCTTTCCTTTCGAGGCAGTCGTCCAACTGCTTTGTCCAACTGATCAATAATTTCCATTTGAATATCTAATTATCAGGCTCGTCGCGCGGAGCTCCTTTTTCTAGGTGGTTTGGCCCTTCGGGTCTGCTGAAGAACTAACATAGCCTAAACCTACCTCATATTTACGATGCTGTACCTGTGACAACTATAAGTGTCGGTGGCGTCACAGGCACGACAGCTCATGACTACTTCAGGCCTCATTGGCGTTGAAAGGGTGTGAAAGATAGAGAGTAAATTAGATAATATATTATTGTATCATAATATATTTTAGTTGATTTGCCCCCTTATTCCACTTCGCTTCCAAGCTTTCGATCCCATGGGATCGTTGTAGATACATTTTTATTTCCTCTTGGCTCACATATTTATAGGATTGAAAAACACTTGCGTTTTTCATGGTGACACGCTTCCACTTGAATCCCATAATTATACGATAGGATCGAAATGTATACTTGTTTCGTAGTTTTGGTTGCCATAGGATCCTAGGACACAATATTAAAGGCAATGTATGTATGTATATGTGTTTGTGTGTGTGTGTGTGCGCGCGCGCGTGTGCGTGCACTACCTATGTCTGTGCGCGCTTGTGAGGGATCGTTCTAAAATTATCATATCTCTTAGCTTTTATGTCCAAATATCCCATGGGATCATGATGTAAAAAAATGCCTTTTGGCTCCTCTATCCTAATATCCTATGGCATAATGAGGGCCGTTTTCTTGTGGTCCTACTATTTTTGTCCTACTGACTTTCGACGGAGCCCCGCCCAGGGCGGGGCTCCTACTTCTAGGTGGTTTTGCCCTTCGGGCATCTGAAGATACCTAACGAACCTGACCTACCTACTTTTACAACCATAATTAGTATTTAGTGATCAAATCTAGGTTCACTTTTTGACTAGTAGGACAAATTAGTAGGACTACGAGAAAACGTGCATAGTTAATTCCTCTCGGCTCCTGTATCCTACGCTCCTATGGGATCGGGGATAAGAATTTCCTATAGGCTCCCACGTCTACTAAGACGTAGGATCATGAGATAACAAATTCCTCTTGACTCCTGTATCCTACGCTCCCATGGGGTCCTGTGATAATAATTTCCTATGTATGTATTATTGATAGGGTCTTTTAATATGACTCCCAAAATACTACTCTCCATGGCTATCTGACAAACCTTGAGGGCAGAATTCTGATTTTTTTTCAAATTCCTTGGTAAGTATTGGCACAAAACCGTCGCATTGGCATCGCCACTTCGGAGCCACGAGCAGCGTGAGTGCAAAGCAAGTGTGCTTGTCGAGACAAGTCGCGGAGTAAATTCAAACTAATTTTTTTTTTTTGACGACACTTTGGTCTAGTTGGGAGTGACCCTGCCTCCGAAGCCAGCGGTCCCGGGTTCAAATCCCGGTAAGAGCAGATATTTGTGTGATGAGCATGAGTAGGTATTTGTTTCCGAGTCTTGGATGTTTTATATGTATTTAAGTATTTATTTCTCTATCTCAGTATGTTTATCGTTGTCTGGTACCCATAGCACAAGCCTAGAGCTTAGATTGGGACTAGGTCAATTTGTGTGACATTGTCCCGTGATATTTATTTATTTTATTTATTTATTTATTTGTAGTGGACTGTCGTATTATCGACATTTTCGCATCACTACGGGTATGACTTTCATAATTATCTCTGACGTAACATGCGGTCTGAAAAATAAGACGGCGGCGAACAAACTATAGTCCGTTATTGAGATAAGACATCATAGTGTAGTCGGGCTCAAAGTGTCATCGATAAAATCGAATCGATCAACGACAACTTCACTACGTCGATAACGACAAATAAACAATCGATATGGTTTTAATAATGTATTTGAAATAAAGTAAGATTCTCCTTAAATAAATTACGTCATTCGCTATGCGAACGAACATTTGATTACGTTCAAAATACTCTTCGGCCAGCTATTAATTTCTGCTTGACATAGAAGTTTTCATTCAAATTCAAATTATTTATTTGTCAAACATAGATTTGACAAACAGAGATATACTCGTATACAGTTAGAATAAAATCATTTTACAATATACCTCCAGCTGTGTTTTGCCGTTAGGCGTACAAATATAAATGTTAACTTAATACATCTTTAGATGCTTAAGATAACATTGAGATAAAGTTAGTAAGTGCCAGTTAAAGTTAGTATAAAGTACCTACTCGGAAAGGAATCAATCATACGAATGATTTCATTACATTACTAGCGTCCTAAAAAATCGATATTAGTAATTTGCACTAGTCAGGTTTATACCACGTAAAATATATACAAACATTAAAAAATACCGTATTTTTTTGATTCAGTACTGAATTTTTTTAGTCTACCCACTTGCTTAATGTTTTTTAACATCATGTCATAAAAAAGTAGTTGCATAGGTAGGTACTAGGCACTCGCGGGCATGTTGTTCACCGTCTGTAAAAAAATATCTTGCATTAATATAACAATCTCGCGATGGTATGTGACGCTATCTGTTAGCTGCTTTTTTACGTCTTTTTTTTGGACTGCTTTCGTAAAAGCGACAGCCGCGGCCTCTATAGCAGCTGCGGCTGCCCTTATTGCCCCGGCCGTTTCCAGCTGCGCAGCAACCAGCGCCTCCACGGCGGCAGCCATCCTGACGGTAGCCGCTGCGGAATCTGCAGCGCTTCGCATATTCCCACGTTCTGTCTCCACCCTTGCTTGCTCTATTTCTAAAATATGTCGACGCGCTGTGTCAAGGGTGCTGGGTAATGGTGTGCCTATCAAATAGTTAGAAAAAATATAATACACAGTTGGAATTTTAATCATGTATAACACACTCGAGAGCAAAAATTTCGGGTCGCTAGCGTTGATATCAATATCTGAAAAATGAATATGGCTAGCCTAATAAAATAAATTGGACTTTAAAGCCCATTTGATGTTACTTAAATAAAACGCATTACATTAATTACTGAATGTTAAAAAAAAACAAGTTACTTAAATACTCAAGTGGCCCAAATCAAAAATAAATACAATTTGATTTAAAACTTAAAGTAAATAGCATTCCGAATTAAAATGCAAATAAGACTCGTTTTGATTTGGGGCGCTTTTTATTTAAGCAAATGATATAAGGAAATGGTATCCACTTGCTTGCAAAAACAAAATTGAATATAATTAACAATTTATACAATTATCTAATTTTGTCACAATGCATTTTTCAGCTCGCGAAGCGTCATTGAAGAAGGTACTCGTTGTCTTACACGTCATCCAAGCTCGTCCCAGGCAAATTATATATATATATATATATATATATAAACCAATTACGATTATGCCAAGGCATTTGACAGCATACAGCATAACGGAATATGGCAAGCTTTAAAGAGCAGGGAATACCGAAAAAATATATCCGTATAATCTGGGCGATCTACAACAACAACAGCACCGCCAAAATCAAGCTAGAAAAGGAAGGGAGAAATTTTAAACTAAGTAGAGGAGTCAAACAGGGGATCCTCATCCTCCAAAATTGTTTAATGCCACATTGGAAAGCATATTTCGCAGATTAAACTCGATTGAAAAAGGTATTAGGATAAATGGTGAATAGCTGAACAACTTGAGATTGGCTGAAGATTTGGTAATACTTGCTGAAGATCCAAATACACTTGAAACCATGATTAACAACCTTGCAATAGAGAGTAGAAAGCTGGGATTAACCATGAATCTATCAAAAACTAAAATACTAACGAACAGCTGTAGGAAACCGCCCATAAATGTTGGAAACATCACAATAGAATATATAGGGGAATTAATATCTATGCAGGAGGATATGTATAAGAAAATAGAAATATTATTATTATAATCAAGAAATTTTAGTGGTGGTAGGACCCTGTGCAGGGTCCGTCCGGATCGCTACCACCATCTTATCCATTAACCACCCGCCAAGCAACAGTGTTCGCATTGTTGTGTTCCGGTGTGGGGATAAGACAACCGGTGAAATTACTAGCATAGAGGCATTCCATCTTAGTCCTCAGGGTTGGCAACGCATTTGAGGTCTTAGGATTATAGTCTTGAGAATTCAAATGTCTATGGGTCTCAGATTCCACTTACCATCAGGTGGCCTGAGTGCTCGGGTGCCTTCTCCTTAACATAAAAAAAAAAAAAAAAAAAAAATGACATTGCATGATATGTAAATTAAATCAGCAATAAAAAATATATTATACATTTTATAAAAGATCTAAGTACACTTTTCAAAAACGTTTTTTTTAAATGTCATTATTTAACATTAGCCAATAAGTTTTAATACTTGTGATTAAGGAGTATAAAGTTGTCTATAAGGATCAATTTATTTCACTTAGCTAGGTTTATTCGATTACTAAAATTATGATTTAGTCTAGTGACCCGAAATTTTTGCTCCCGAGTGTAGGATTTAAAATTATGTACCTACATCTGCGTCTCCTGGTGCTTCTTGAAAGTGGCACAGCGCGACTCGGTGACGGACTCGGAGGGGGCATATTATTTTGAGAACGAGCGGGTGGTGTCGGAGACAGAATGGCGTGAGCTGGTGCGAAGGTTGGTGGCGGCATGCCGCCAGTTGGAGGAGGGGTGGGAAGAAGTAAAGCACGTGAGGGAGTCGGCAGCGGCAAAGAGAGAGCGGCACCGGTCGGAGGCCGCACAGTTTCAACAGGGCATTCAGGCACATTTCCCGTGTCACTATTCCATGCTAATGGCGTCGATCGAGCCGTGGACGCATTCCCCAGCATAGAGACCGAGTCAGGGAGCGAGAATGATTCGGAAAACACGCTGAAATGGGAACATAATATTGCCATACGTCAAAATTCAAATAATAACTACAACCATAGAGTACAGTGAACAGTGTTCTAAGTAAAATTCTTTGATTTTATCAATTTGTCGGTGTATGTAAAATTTATGCCAAAT
Source organism: Acleris holmiana (assembly GCA_949316455.1). Classification (NCBI taxonomy): domain Eukaryota; kingdom Metazoa; phylum Arthropoda; class Insecta; order Lepidoptera; family Tortricidae; genus Acleris; species Acleris holmiana. The sequence goes on from OX438772.1 coordinate 3,742,292, forward strand.
AACAACTTCCTAGTACAGTCTAGGTCATAAATATGTATACACGTTAATACCTTGTCACTTTAATCGCTGTGACAATTTCATATGGCAGTTTAAACATGATGTTAAATAGACAAGGTACTAAAGTGTATACATATTTATAACCTTGACTGTACTAAGAGTCTAGAGCTAAGCTATAGATGGATAGACGGACGGACGGCCAGACGGACGGACGTGGCGAAACTATAAGGATTCCTAGTTTGACTACGGAACACTAAAAGGATCCCGTACTATTCTTGTAATGGGCCCCGTTGACACAGTTTGGTTAGGAAACCCCTAAAATCATAATAATTATAATATTAAAAACATTACCGCCAAGCATCAGTGTTCGCATTATTGTGTTCCGGTGTGGGGATACGACAGTCAACCGATGGAAATTACCTTACTAGCATAGAAGCATTCCATGTAAGCTCATGGGTTGGCTACGCATTTGCAGTCTTTAGATTGTAGTCTTGAACATGCAAACGTCTATGGGTCTCAGATCCCACTTACCATCAGGTGGCCTATGTGCTTGTATACCTTCTCAATTCAATAAATGAATAGATTTAATTAGTGGTCTCTGCCTACCCAACCCTACCCTGGGAACGGGGGGGGTTTTATGTTTGTATGTATGTATGTATTTATTTAATTATGATAATAACTGGCATAATAGTTTTGTAACATTTATAGTTTGGTCTAATACACGTTCGTCAGATTCCTTTTTCGTCAGAATAAATTATAGCCCGTTTTTTTTCGGACGAAAACGGACTTTCGAGCAGATTCCGCTATCGTCAGAATAAACACATATTACCTGATACGCGGATGACCATAGAATACGTAGGTAGGTTTAGGTTATGTTAGTTTTGCAGCAGGCCCGGAGGGCCAAACCATCCAGAAATAGGAGCTCCGCGTAAGCGGAGCTCCGTCGACACTGCCTAATATTAAATAATATAATGTAACAAATAAATAAATTATAAAAATTAACCAAAGTTTTTTCTGTCCAAAAAGTAATTCCGTTTTCGTCCGAAAAAAAACAGGCTATAATTTATTCAAACGAAAAAGGAATCTGACCAATGTGCACTAGATCTATAGTTTCTGAGAAAACAACAGTGTGACATACATATGTACATACAGACAGACAAATAGACAGACAAGACGGACATGGCAAATCTATAAGGATTCCTAGTTAGATTTTGGACCCCTAAAAATACCACATACACACTTCACACACACCACTACACACACATACACCACCACTGGCATCACTTTTGTGCCACGTGATGACAGTGAATAAATGAATATAAATACTATTAAATTGAGTATGGTCATGTCTGTCAAACGTTGTGGCATTTACATATTTAATATAATGCATATTTCAACCGGGGAAAAACATTTTGTACCTTTTACTTTTGTGTTAAAACTATCAAACAAGTTGGAAGTAAATTTAAACCTATTTCAATCGTCAGATTGACTTGACATTCGGCAAACTTATGCAATTCCAATGATATGATAATACAATAATATGGTACCATCGAACTGGTATGATGACGGAAGTCCAAGAGGAACTCCTCATTGACTCATAGTAGATCTTTCCAGTTTAGCTTTCTTTTGATAGTGAATTTATTATAAGTACAGTCAGCAATGTGTTATTAAAAAAAATGTAGTACAACTTTTCTGGAACCTTAAGCTACCCGGTATTGGGTTTCGTAAGACATCAATCTCCTACTAAAGCACAATCGTAATCGTTCATTAAAGACAATTATAATTAAGTAGCCGTTACCCGCGACTCGGTTGAATCCTTGGCTGATATATTGTTATAGGTAATTTAATTCGTCACATCCCAACCGCTTAACGGAGTAGCGTGGAGTTACAGTAGACACTCGACTGATTATGTACCGCCGGGGATGCGGCGGCCGTAGATTAATATAGCGGTAGATGGCGACGAATGGTGTATCTGTTGCGTAGAAGCTTGTATTATCTGTGGCTTTAGTAATAAACAATTCTCAATGTTAGATTTCAAACATAAGAAAAAGGAAACTTTTCAAACTAGGCATTATTTCTTACTTCACATGGCTGTTTTGAATAGTCTTTTTGAATTTCTAGCAAAAAAATGTTTGTCCTTCAGGTGCTATTCCACTTTGTCCTAAATCATATCGTTTATAAATATTAACGTTATGGAAGCTTTTATTTCCTTGATGGTAGCAGACTAGAAATTTTCGTCAAAAAGCGTATATCTCATACCAATCCATGTCCACGACGAACTCAGGAGGTGCCTCAGGTACAGCCTAAAATAACATTATCAATAAATAAATCGTAATACGTACGTATTAGAGAAACCCTATCTAAGTCTACAACAAGCCGCACCGCGAATTATCGCAGCGCTTCTATTTCTACCGATCCTAACGCAGGACTGAGGTGTTAATATTCTATGTTATTCATCAATTTCTGCGTTAAGAACAAACAATTATCATCATATGCTTCTTTATTACCATGCTTTGGCCTAGTCGGGTTAAAATCCGGTTAACGACAGAAATTTGTGTGATGAGCACGAGTATTTATTCCTGAGTCTTGGATGTTTTCTCTATATAAGTAAGTTTATCGTTGTCTAGTACCCATAGTATAAGCCTAGAGCTCAGTTTGGGACTAGGTCAATTGTTGCTATGTCCTTCTCTGAGACTCAACATACTCTAAACTGATGACGCATAACGAGGTAACATACAGACAGACACACTTAAGCATTAATAATATAAATAAGGATGGATCATCATCATCACAATCTTTTTTAGCACATTTTAAAACCATATTCATGTTAACAACAAGCTATGCATTCTGAATATGAAGGTGTTTTAAAAATGTTATACCTAAGTGAATTGGTACATAATATGTACTTTAACAGTTAATGCTTTAATAGATTTTGCGCGCGCTTAGTAGTCATTCATAGCTATTCCATCAAGCTGTAAAAAAATCAAGGTAAAAATTAGCTATGTCTTACTCTATGCTAAAGTCTATCTGTATGCCAAATTTCATCCCGATCCATTTAGCTGTTCTGGTGCGATTGAGTAACTAAAAACCATCCTAACTTTCACATTTATAATATTATAAGCTTTTGCCCGCGACTCCATCCTCGTAGATGTTGTTTATCTCCCTCGGGAACTGTAGAATTTTCCACGATAAGATCTATCCCATGTCCTTCCCTGTGACTAAAACTATCTCCATACCCAATTTCATCTAAATCGGTTCTGCAGTTTAAGTGTGAAGAGGTAACAAACAGACAAACAGACTTATAGATTAGTAGGGTAGGATAAATAAATTATATGTTTTAAAAAACTAAAAACTGTCTTCGAAAAGCAAGAAGTTAGAGATCAAACTGTTACGTTGTCCCACATCTCAATGAATCATCATCAGTTCTTCTTCACGGAGTGATACTTTTTGAATGCTTATGCTAGATTTGTCACTGAAAATACTAAAATCGCTATATGTATTGCTATAATATTTGAGTTGCCTTGATTTCTCCAAGATCCCATCATCAGATGATGAATTGCTAAAAATGGGACCAACTTGAAAGTTAAACAACTTGAACAATAAATATTTTTTCTAGTTGTTCCAACGGTATTTCAGTCATCGCCCATCGGAGAACAAACATTAAAAAAACCCGACGAATTGAGAACCTACTTTTTATGAAGTCGATTTACCAATTATTATTTGACCAAATAAAAATAGATTTTTATCAAATTATACATACATACATAACATCACGCCTTCATTCCCAGATTGGGGTAGGCAGAGCTACAGAAACACCAACAACACTAAAAAGACTTGTTTATAATTCTGTAACTACATTTTGCACAATCAGGCAAAGAAATTTTAATTTTTATTAAATTATAGATCTTGAAATTAAAGGTTTAGGAAGATATTGCTAAGTAATTGTCCAACTCTTACCTCTAAGTTTAGGCCTGGATCTACCCTGACACCAGGAAGGGGCTCTCCAAACGTGTCCCCCAGCAGTGCCAAAACCCTTATATCAATGTCGGTAAGGCTTTTGGCCTGAGGGCGCCCACCCCCGGTGCCCGTATGGTCTGTCCTCAACACACGCCGTTTTTTTTTAAGTTTATTTTTATAATCGCTCCAATACTTAAAATATAAAAGAAAAAATATTGCATTTAATAAATGTCACAAAAAAACTAAAAACCGTCTTCAAAAGGCAAGAAATTACTTCTTTTAAATTGATAGGTAATGTCAGTCCAACTGAATTCGGTTAAAAATATAGTGGGACGCCGACTTCAGTTGGACTGACCAACTTTCATGTTAAAAGAAGTAATTTCTTGCCTTTTGAAGACAATTTTTAGTTTTTTTTTAACATTTTATTTATTTCTTACGCATTAGTCATCATAATAATACTGTTACGTTGTCTCACATTCCAATTAATAAGAAACGAGCAACGCTGCAGGAAATTCATAGTCATATGTTTAAACCATTTGAATGTGATTCGTGATAGTCGCTCAACTATCTTAATCAAGACATCTTATCGCCACACTTGAAATAAGTACCGTTGAGGAGTTCCGGGGGCCATCAGTAGTCTTCATCATCAGTTCTACTTCACCAAATGATACTTTTTGAATGCAAATGCTAGACTGCTTCACTGAAAATACTAACATTAGTAGTTAACTCGATGTCTCCAAGATCCCATCATCAGATCTTGAAGTGCTGAGAATGGGACTAACTAAAAAGTATACCCATTCAAACAAAAGTTCAAGTAATCGGGTAACATATATTTAAAAAAACCCGTCGAATTGACCTCTTATTTTTTTTAAGTCGGCTCTAAATAGAATTAATAAAAATCTTACTGAGCTCCACCCTTTAGAACTTTTTGTTGCTCCATCCCCTAGTGCGTTGAGGATGGCGGCAACAGTCTCCCAGTGCCGGGAAGTCTTGTGGCGGCCAGAAGTGGATTGTAAAATCCCAGCAGCAAGGTCGCGGTTCTGCTCTAGATACTCTATGAGCAGTTCGAGCTGTTCATAGGATACACGCTGCCTGCGCCTAGCTGCAGTTTCGTTCGGATTCCTAAAACATTTCACAGAATTTAATAAATCTACCAGTTGAGCATTTTTGGGCAAATATAGTAAAATTGTTATAATATATTTATTCAATAACAAAATACTTACATTTTGCGAAACTGCGGTCACAGAGAAAATTGTCGTTTGTCAGTTCATGACAACGTCAAATCAAAAAAATAAATATTCTCTCTTTTTAAATTATTCTTATTGTTTTCCACAGACAGTGTTTTCTAAGTAAATCTATTTAGTAGTCTACGCCGTTAGTTTATCATTTTTCTCCTCGAGACAATAGATTTTATTGTACCCAAAGAAATGCACCTACCATCTTATTCACTAAGCTACTCCCAAGCTGCAGTGGTTGCACTGTTGTGTTCCGGCGCGGGAATAGACAACCAATCAAAAAGGTTAACAATTATGAGTTATACATAGGTTGGCAACGTGTAATTGCAATCTTGAGACGATTACATACATACATTTCCATATTATAAGGCCAGCGAGAAACGCTACAAATTATAGCTCGGTATCGGTGTACCAGAATCTCATAACAAAAAGGAAAATTACAATTTATATCTAGAAGTAATAGGGATTTAAGGGTTTTGATACTAAAGTTTTTTTGGAACTATTCCATTTTCCGGGATGATATTTTTAATCTCTATGTGTCGGCTTTAACTAGCTACTATGCTGTGACGACGGAACAAACCATGGCGTTACCTACCTTTCAAACCGGACTTTGCAGCTGCATTTTAGCGCGTTTTTAATTAATATGTACATGTGTATGTGATTACCGTGTAATAACCGGGTTATAAGTTATAATAGTGCCACTCCTTGTCTTCCCGTGGATTTCGTAAGAGGCGACTAAGGGAATCAAGGCTTGTAGTACTTTTGGGCGATGGGCTTGCAACCTGTCACTAATACACTGGTAAACATCTTAGCCTGAGAGTGCAAAGTCTGGTTACAGATTTATCAATAAGCCTTGTTAGACTGGGTGGTATTTCTGTAGCTCTGCCTATCCCACTGTGGGAATGAAGATGTGATGTTATGTATTCTAGAGGGATCTCAGCTATGTAGGTTCATACTTGTTTTATTTTTTATTTTCCTCTTTTCTTCAGATCATGATGATCGTACCACCCCAGCTACGATTCATCGTGTGGTGGCACCCACGGAATTAAATAGCACCACATTATTAAGAACTCCAAACTAACTGTTACGTGCCTAACATCAAAGCCAAGTTGATGCACATAATGTTCCTGCAAATGTTCAACGGAACATAGAGTATCAATATTAATTAGTTGGCTTTACTTACCAGTCAAATGAAATGAAAAACACGAGAAAATACCAAATATTATTTGATATAGCACCCTGCAATTCTCCCACCTCTTGACCTCTCAACCTCTTTTTGACAAACTATAAATACTCTATGCCTTCTTAAAACTGCTTAAAAATATTATGGTACTTTTTACATTATCATAACGAGAGGACGCAATATAAATGCGATATGAAAGTTGAATAACGATAAACCATACGCATTGCCTAATATCGCATATTGAACAATATTGTACTAAGACATCGTATTTTGTCGGTTAAGCTCGTATCTGTCTTGCTTTCTTACGTAGCTAATTGATGGGTCCTCCGACAGAGAGAACAAGATCAATACGAACTTCACCGACCAAAATACGATGTCGTATAGATATTTACTTCGTAAAATAACGATCAATCGTTTGACTTTTAGTCATTTGGCATGCGTTTGGCATTTAATACATTTCAACTAAAAATTCAAAATAAAGATTCAAAATAATAAAGAAGAATTTAAAGGATGTGAATATAAATCAGCAATTTATTTATTAACAGTCATAAAACCACCAAACCAAACCATCTGCAGCAAGAAGTTATGACACTCCGCTACGTCCTAAATGAAGAACTAAGAGAAAAGGAAATAAAGGAAAGTTTGTCAGTAATAAAAAGATCAAGTACTAACTACCTAGTCCCCTATGGATCTCTTTGAGCATGTTTATAGTGAGACTAGACGACATGAGAGGCGAACTAAATTCAAGGATACAACAATAACCAAGTATTAACCAACATTGAGAGCAGTTCAGCCTTAAAGAATAGTATCCGAGGACAAGGGCATATAATGTAGGGGAAAGCACTAAATAGATTCGCTGATCTACTAATATACCTTCCAGAAAAGTCGAAGCTAGGAAGTGGAATTTTAGGTAGTGCAGGCCGTACTAATAAAAGAGTATTATTTTCGTTGAAAAGGATGATGTTGTAGAAGCCTACAAATATTGCAAAATCGAGCAATATTCGTTTGCAACTTACATTACCTAATAATAGGATAAAATACTTGAAATCTCAACACATAATTTCTTATCATCACTGTTGTTGTCGTTGGGTTCATCAAGGTTGTCGCGTCTCATATAATTTTCGATAAACTGGAATGTGGAATTTTGAAATTATTTATTTTTTATTATATTTATATTTATATCCAACATTTTGAATTTGGAGTCTGAACTGTGATGTAAGTAATTAAGCGTGTAATCTGTTATTTTGAAATTCTAGTTAATTAAGAATTTGCGAAGGTTAAATAGTATTATTCTGATATAGGTAAGCCTTTATAAAAATGAATTTATAACATTTGCGTATTAAAATACTAGACAAACGTAAACTGTATTTTTAATAAACTACTTACCCTTACACTTCGGTTCGCCATGTCCATATAACTAGTATGTCACACTAGTTTTTTTATAGCCAGCCAAAACTATGAATACTTTAAATCAAAAAAACGTTTCCTTTTCCGCAGAGTTACGAAAATTTGCTATACTTTAGGGGTATCTCAGACAAAACTCCTGTAGCAAGTGCAAGCATATTACTAACGAGAAGGATTTAATCTGCTTCGTTTATTGAATTTGAGATACTGCTATTTAGCGTTGAGATTAGTATATTTAAATGTATGAGTAATATTCGTAATTTAGCAGAAAATTAACGTTTCATAATTTAAATAATTAACTAGGTACTAACTTTCTAAGAAATGTCCTTTTCAGGTGGTTAAAATTGTACACTTACTGAAAATCTAAGAAAAACAAATTAGCCAATATTTTGTACTAATTTTTGATTTTACATATATTGAAAACGGAACGAGTTAATAAAAGCCGTATTTACATTTAAACGATAAAATATATTTATTTCGTAAGTAGGCCGCACGGGCACTTTTACATATCAAAATATTACTAGCACTTTCCAAAAGGAGACCACTGCTGTGAAGAAACGCCGCATCAAACCCAACAGTCAGATTTTTCTGATGTATTGTGTCGTTACGCGTCAAACAGTATCGGCTTCATATATTTAATATTGTTACGTTCAGTGCTGGCTTGTGCAAATCAGACTAGAGTGCACGCGCCAATAGTGTTTGACGCGTCACGACACAACACATTAGACAAATGTGAACCGAGCTTGATACAAAATATCGTAAGAAAGCGCATTACACATCATCCCGTCATATAGACGTGAACAGTAGCCACCACGACACAAAACATTAGACAAATGTGAATGCGGATTTAATCGCCTCTAAAACGTCCCTGAAAACGGGGGTAAGATCTAAAAGATAAGGGACCATCAGGTACCATTTGACTACTTTCTTGGAAATGCAGGAGGTCACCTACTGTGGCTCCTCTTATGGTGCATCCTTAGAGCTGTTATCAAATCATTAATTTGAGCTTTCAATAATGGCTTGGTTACTTCTGTAGTTTTTAAAGATACAATGTGTGTATTAATTGATAAGAGAAAGTATTGGAAAACTACAATCACGTTAAAAATACACATACATACATAACATCACGCCTTCATTCCCAGAGAGGGGTAGGCAGAGCTACAGAATTACCAACAACTCTAAAAAAAACTTGTTGATAATTCTGTAACCACATTTTGCACAATCAGGCCAAGAAGTTTACTAGTGTATTAGTGACAGGTTGCAAGCCCATCGCCTAACAGTACCTACTACAAGCCCTCATTCCCTTAGTCGCCTCTTACGACATCCACGGGAAGACATGGAGTGGCACTAACCCGGCAACCACACGGGCAAAAAAAATAATAAAAAAAAGAAAATAGAAGATTAAATAAATAAATTAAAAGTACCCATGTCCTTTCCCGGGGCTCAAACTAACTCCATACCATTTCATCTAAATTGGTTCAGCGGTTTATCCGTGAAAGCGTAAAAACAGACAGAGTTTCTTTCACATTTACATATAATATAACTTGCAGACAGCGAATATGACTGTTTTATTAACTCTGTTAATGCATATGCATTTGACATCGGTAGAACAGACGATCGACCCAAAGCTCCTTAAGGCTTCCGCAGAATAACTCAGCAGTTCCAAGCCTTTTAGGCTACTTGTCCGGGCAAAACCTGTCATTAACTTGTAAAGAAAACATAAACTATCAGGTTTCACGCCATTACTGATATCCGTGATGAGCGTAACTATGGTAATAGCAATGCTTTAATGGTTAAAAAGAACTGTTATTACTATGGCAACGTTCATTATAGAACTGTTATCACGTTTTAGTTGGGTTAGGTTAGTTAAAACCGTGGACGATATTCAATAGGTACTATTACGGTATGTGCAGGCTAGCTCCAATGGTATCCTGAGGGCATTTGCGGACAGGTTTTACTGTCAGTATCTGAATCATTGTAATAGTCATATGATCCGTGTACTGACAGTCAAGCCTTACTAAATGCTGTCGTACGTACTGATATTTCTATTTTTATTTGTTTCATAAATTTATTTTATTGTTTTTATATGTAATAATTAGGTTAAAATATTAGCTAAACCCAGGTTAAGAAATTGTACTTTACTTAAGTTAGTCGAAATAAATGTTTTGAATTTGAATTTGAATAGCGGTTTATAGTACGCCGGTAGAAAAGCAAATAATTAAAAGTTAACTGGCTGAACAATTGAAAAACAGTGGCGAGTTGACATTTTATTTGAGCCTGGGGCGTATAAAACAATAGATCAGTTGAGTGGGCCGCCATTAAAAAACAAACCTAACACTCGTCCGGAATATCGCAATGCGGGGTTTTCATCACAGTGAGAAATGAATTCACAAATGATAAGTGACGTTTGTCAATTTCGTATTTACACTAAAACGAAATTTAACATCAAGAGTTAAGGTTTAAGATCGTTATCAAAGCAAAGTGATATAGCGCTTTTGAAGTACAATACCTACATTTTTTTGACGACACGCTAGCCTAGTTGGGAGTAACCCTGCCTTCGAAGCTAGCGGTCCTGGGTTCAAATCCCGGTAAGGGCAGATATTTGGAGTATTTGTTCCTGAGTCTTGGATGTTTTCTATGTATTTACATAAGTATATATTTCTCTATATAAGTAAGTTTATCGTTGTCTAGTACCCATAGTACAAGCCTAGAGCTTAGTTTGGGACTAGGACAATTTGTGTGACATAGTCCTGTGATTATTTATTTATTTATTTATTTATTAATACCTACTTGCTTTGAATTTGGAATTTCGATCACAGATGGAAATGTATACGTAACAAAAATCGTTTCATAGAAAAATAGGCACATTATTCTCGCTTAACTTATATATACTATATTTTAGTCTGAAACCACAACGCTGGACGAAAGGTATTTCAAATAAAACACAGTAAAAATCTGAAATGAAAATATTGTGCACTCTACGCGTGTTGAAAAGTTTAGAGATCGATACCAATTTAAACTTTTATAAAAACTCATTTGCAAGCAAATTATTATTGTTTTTAATGTTATGCTAAGTTATCCGAGGCGCATTCATCTTAACTTTTGATGGGTTGTTATTGGCGGGAAAAATACTGGAATTCCCACTACCATTACCTGGGCCAACCAACGTTTCACAAATGATTCATTTCACAAACATATTGTTTTTTCTCATCACCGTACCTACATTTATTTATGCTTACTCGCGATGCCAATCGGCAACAAGTATTAGTAATTCATAAGTTTTAATTATAAAGACCAGAGTGCTATTAACTACCAAGCATTACGCATCAAGAGAAATAATCTAACTCTTTTAACTATCTGTGAATAAAACAAAGGCTTCAACCACAAATTCAAATTTTGTACAGGGAATGTCATTATAGTCTGCAGCATTACCGCTGCAAAGTTAAACCTTTTTTGCACCGTCGTATTGTTACCTCCTTGTTCCGGTACGTGATGTTATTCTTTGGTCGCTTGTCATATATGTTTTTAAATTTTTAAGTTCAAAAACTTTCGAATTTTTCCTGACGTTCTCCGCTCGCTTGTTCTCTCTCGATTATTATGAATTCGGAGCTGACATGTTGATAGTCACATAAAGATTATTTTTTTTGAAGAAAAGTTTTGATCAGTGAAGGCTCTCTAGTGTATCGCCTGCAAGACGCCTCAGTCTTCAACCTTTTTTTGGCCAACTTTGAGCCTTGTATTGCCTCACGAAGGCACCGCAGTACCGGTTTATTCCCCGGGTAAGTTACGCTTCGTCTGTGTTCGTTTTCCCAAGATTCCGTTCCCCTCGTTTGGTTCTCGTAGATTTATTAGTCCATTCTTTCCAGTTCCTACCGCCTACCCCATTTGGCACCAGTGCTATTACGCACCAACCAGACTCCAGTCCTTCCACCTACCCTAACCGGCACCACGGCGTGGAGAGGTTGACTCCGCACCACCACCGCTCAGCCCGCACCAGACTACACCCGGCGCGCGTGCATTTTTCCTTTTTAATTTTTATTATCTGTATAAGTTGTTTTAACCGGTAGTCTCTGTACACAAACGTCACCCCAGAAACCGTGAGTATACCATTGTCACATTTCGTAGTGTTGCTTTAGCGACGTCTCTAGAGTAGCATTCCAGTATTTGTTGACTGGTATTTTAGTCACCATCTCACACCCTTCATTCAACCCAGTAATCCCCTAAATTCAAAAAAAGGCCCGCGCGCCTGATCGAACAGCATTTATAATGTTCTTTTTCGGTTCTTAATTTGGTCATCGATAGTTGTATTTGTGAACACATAACCGGCTCGCTTTCCTCTTTTACGGTGTGTGTATTTCTCATTTGTGTATTTCGACTTAGGATTTAGTTAAAATAAATCTTTGTCTTTAAAACGTTGTTCGGCATTTTTAATTCCACAAATTCTACGTATTGAGCACCGGTATACTCCGTGTGTTCGGTAGTACGATCATTTAAAAGCTTTTTTTAAATAGTCGTGCTACAAGTCGTACTAGGAAAAATCTTAATAGCGCGATGTAGCATTTACTAGGGTGTCAGCGCCATCTAGTGACGAAGTTGTAAACTACATATATGAACGAGGATTGATCTTACAACTATTTATTTTTAAATACTGTTCCATGGACAGAAAAAATACAAAAAATATATTGACCTCGTGGTAAAAGGAACACGGCAATACTGTTAAAGTGTTAACGTACTGTCTCTGCCATACGGTCGTACAATCTGTACATGTTAATTTTACCTTTAATAAACTACTTAAGAGGGGGCCGAGCGTCCAGTGGCGCACTCAATACTTTTATTGTGTTTTCTAATAAACTAAAGTATTTCCTTAAAATCTAAGAGCGCTTTACTATTGTACAAATGAAGACGCAATATACTGGGTGTTGCCTGTAATAGGAGCAATAAATTGAGGGATCGTTTCTACTTTATAAACGTAGCAACATTTATTCTACAACTTAAAAAAAATATGTAATTTATTACTTGGGATTTTTCCGAACAAACTAAATAGCATTTTCAATGTACTCCATCCAATAGTCTACTTGACATCTACTGTCAGCTTACAAACTTCGTAGTTTTCGCAATACATTGATTGCTTAGAAAATCTAAGATCTTTAATATTTAGTTAACGATAAGTTATTTTCTAAATTTGTAGAATAAATGTTGTTACGTTTGTGGTGTAGAAACGATCTCTAAATTTATTGCTCCTATTTATAGGCAACACCCGGTATAGCATACATGACACAGTTTAATAACCTTTAACCTTTGTGTAGTCAACTTAACGAAAAAAGGTGGCCACTTTTTTCCGTTAAGTTGCTCACTCGTAGTTCAATTGTATTTAAGTTATGCCATATTGTCTATAAAGTGTGTATTGATTTGTGCAACAGTAAAGCACTCTTTGATTTTAAGATAATACTTTATTTTAACTTTATTATATTATAATACACCCCTCTTTACACGTGTTTATAATATGGAGTGAATCTACTAGTGCTTCGGACAAGAAAGGTCGAAGAAGAAGCGAAAGTAAAACACAATAATACTTTAAAGTTAGTAACGTTACAAGATACTATAAAAATTAAAAAATATTAAAACTAGTACAATGAATTATTACAAATGTAAATATCACGGGACGGGACACGGGACAATGTCACACAAATTGACCTAGTCCCAAACTAAGCTCTAGGCTTGTACTATGGGTACTAGACAACGATAAACGTACTTAGATAGAGAAATAAATATGCTTAAATACATATTTTACGATAATACTTTTGTTTATTAGAAAACACAATAAAAGTAACGAGGGCGCCACTGGACGCTCGGCGCCATCTTAAACTTCAACTAGGTATCTCTCTGCACTTCATCAACTATCTACAACCTACAAGGAAAAAGGCGTTAAGCCGTTCGAATTTAATTAAAAGTAATTGGGTGAATCAACTTTTAAAGTCCTCCTTTTCCTTATCCTTCTGTGACGTGCTCAACAATAGGGACGCGGCTGAAGCTTTTAATCTGTTTTACGAACTGTTTCTTCTTTTCTACAAACTATGTTTCCCGGTTGTTAGAGTTAAGGTTACTAATAATAACTCACTTAATTCAAGACATCTAACTAAGGCTTTACGAAACTGCTGCCGTAAAAAGAGGCAAATGTACTTACTAAGTAGAAGATCGAAACAGTGCCAACTAAAGTACAAAAAGTATAGTCGCTTGCTTAAACGTTGTATATTATCTCACCAAAAGTCTGAAAACTTGAAATACATTAAAAAACATGACAATAAATGCAAGGCAGTATGGAATGTAATTAAGAATTATAGCTCAGCTGACTGTAACAGCAGATCTGTGGATAATATAGTAATAAATGAAACCTGTATTTCCGATCCACAAGAGATTGCTGATAGTTTTAATAACTACTTCATTGAAATTGTTACTAAAAATATAACATCTAACGCAACAAACGACATCCATATTGACAATAACGATTTAACAATTTTTTTGAATCCTGTCAGTGTAAATGAGCTTGTAAAAATAATTTCTTCACTTAAAAACTCAACTGCTGTTGGTCATGATGAATTGAGAACGGATATAATAAAAAACAGCCAATTTATCATTGCAGGACCACTTACACATATACTCTATCTGTCACTGACACAGGGATTCTTTCCTGATGAATTAAAAAAATCGGTAGTTAAGCCCCTTTATAAAAAGGGAGGCAAAACCGACATGAGCAATTATAGACCAGTGACCTTGATTCCAATTTTCTCAAAAATATATGAAAAAGTCTTGTATAACAGACTGGTAAAGTTTTTTGAAAAAAATAATGTTATTAATGAGGAACAGCATGGATTTCGTAAATCTAGATGTACATCTCTAGCAACCTTTAAATTAATAAAAAGTGTAATAGACGCAGTAGACAGTAAAATTCCAGTCACAGTCCTATTCATGGACATGAGCAAGGCGTTTGATTTCGTGTGTCATAAGCGGTTGATTGTCAAACTATTTAGATATGGTGTACGCGGTCCCACTTTGGAATGGATTCAAACCTACCTTAGTAATAGAAGTCAATGTGTGGAGATTTCCAAGTACTGTTCCAAGTCCCATACTGTAAAGACCTATCGTTCTGCCTATGCTAATAATGATTATGGGGTGCCTCAAGGCAGTATTTTGGGACCTTTATTATTTTTAATTTATATCAATGACTTGTCCAATCATTTACCCCACGAATGTATTTTATTTGCAGATGACACATCGATTATAATAAAATGTAAAGACTTACTAACATATAATGATGATATAAATTTAACATTAAATCAAACAATTAATTGGCTAGCAAATAATAATTTAAAGGTAAACACCAATAAAACTAATTATATTCAATTTTATACAGACCGAAATACATCACAAAGTTTAAATATCCACTATAATAATGATCCGATTGAAGAAGTACGACATACGAAGTTTCTAGGAATAATAATTGATTGTCACTGCAAATGGAGGGCTCATATAGATAAAGTCTGTTCCAGGGTGAACAGTTTCGTATTTGCTTTGAGGCGAATTAGTCGGACCGTCTCTACACAAGCTGCTTTAATAGCTTATCACGGTTACGTTAATTCTACGCTTAGATATGGGATAGTAATATGGGGAAACTGTACCATATTGGGTCAAGTATTTATTGCTCAGAAACGCTGCATCAGAGCAATCTTCGGAATTGGTCGAACAGAGTCATGCCGGCCCTACTTCATTCGATGTAATATCCTCACAGCTCCTTGCCTATACATATTCGAGGTATGCACATTTGTACATAAATATAAAAATCAGTTTATCGAGACACAACAACTGCGTCCTCGAAAAGTTAGGCTACAATATAAGTATAAACTACATAAGCCAGCTGCAAAACTAGCATTGACTTCCAAAAATACCTATTCGATGTGCGTTACAGTATATAATAAGCTACCTGATATTTTTAAAAGTAAGAATCTAATGATATTTAAGAAAATGACGATGGCATGGTTGACTAAGAAATCTTTTTATAGCATTAATGAGTTCCTAAATGAGCAAATTTAAATGTGTGTTTCCTATGAAATTTATACTAAATTATTCTAAATAATGTAATTTACATGATGAAAATTTGTACGCCAGTCTATTGGCAAATTGTGGAGAGACTATGTTATACCTTAACACCATGTTGTACACCCATTTTTGACAAATAAACTATTCATTCATTCATTCATTCATTCATTCATTCATTCATTCATTCATTCATTTTCTACACGCTAATAAAAACTTACTAGAATATGTGAGATTGATAATGGTTTACACATGTTAAAATTAGATAATCAGATTTTCGGATTTCACTATTCATAATCATAAACCAATTCTATAATTTTGTAAAAACATGGTAACGCAGTGGAAAATGCACGTTTTTCATACAAAACCCGGGGACAACGTCGTCCCCTGCGTTACCTGATATATTTGTGTAAATCATAGAAGAATTTTTAAAATTGTCAGCTAGAAAGTAAGTTTAATTGTCTGATTTATTTAATATATTGACCACATCAAAAAAAAAAAATGCATTTTACCAAATTAAGGTAACATAGTGAGACATGTCGAAAATTGGGGAGTACCTTAAAAGTTGATTCACCCAATTATACAACCTCGATGCTTCGATACTGTTGAAACAACCGTAGTCGCGGAATAAAAAGAAAATTAAAAAGTTCAACCTTAGTTTTTATTTTACGCGCAAGTTTGCAAAACAATATACTCGTACAATTAGTTTGCTTGTTAAATATGTCGTTGTGATTATGTTAAAACGCAGAACAATAAACTGTTGTATGTGAAAATTAGACAAAGGCCATGCAGGTTATTGCATTTGTCGGAAATAATTTGCCACGTGCAATAACTTAATTACGAGCTCGCTAGCGAGTTATTAAGGAAAATTACACGATTATGTATGTGCGGTATATTACCGTAGTCATTACCGACATTGTTTATTCAACTTTCGCCAGCTACCACACCTTTTTGTTCATATGAAGCTTACATGTTTAGATGTATTCAGATTTAATCACGCAATGATTAAAATTAAATCATTTATTGTAAACAGTGTGGTCTCCCTACTTGACTCAAAGAGATGCAAATATAAGCATAGAAACAGTGAAACAAATAATTGACAATGAATGACTGAGTTGAATTGTCACTGTGACTGAAGTGTCATTAAAGTTAAAAAGTCTGAATAGGATTCACAGAGGGTATGATTATAGAAATAGGGTAACCATAATTTACTAAATTGGTGATTTTATTAAGGGGTATTAAATACAGGTGGCTTAAATGACACGCAAGAATGTGAAAATCAGTTTAAATGTATATTCGGACAGCATAACAGTAATTAGTCGTCTCAGGCAAAAATCAGTTCTCAATGGGGTAGGCACTGGCTTATATAGGCTCGTCACCCCTCCCCTGGCTTGCGGCCGTGGCGCGATGGGGCTGGCTGGCGGGGATAGTGACGTGGCAGGCTGGCTGTGGCTGGGCTGGCTGTGCAGGGTTGCCACATTGATCGGGCAACATGATGCATTACAGTCGGCCATCCTGTAACAATTGCTCCCGCAATGGGAACGGAAATTGCATTAGCTCTCAAGTAAATCTATTAAGTCCTCGGTGTCCAACTGCTCATCAGAACTACTTCCACTATTAGAATCGGACGCCACGCTAGTATAAGGCCGTAAGGCATCAGCGGACACTAACCCAGTAAAGCTCTTGTAACCACGCATGCCTTTGATGCTTCGTATTTTATACCTATCTTTCCCCAATACATCCGTCACTATGTACGGGCCCGAAAAGATGTCGTCTAGTTTAGTGTTAACTTTGCGAGCACTACTGGTTGGGGCTTGTTTCCACAAAACTAGGTCACCCTTGCTGTACACACGACTACTTTTCCTTTTTCTGTCAAAACTTTTTTTCATTTTAAGGCTAGCTTTTTTAATTCGCTCGCTGGCCCGGGCGCGTCTCGCTTCCACGGGCTCGACGACTCGCCCTGGCATGGTAACATCACACACAGACCTACTCGTATGCGAAAACATTAAATCATACGGTTTGTACTTGGTTGTAGCGTTAATGGTGTTATTTATCCCCCAAATTATATCCGGTAAAATATTATCCCAATTGTTCGCGGTCTCACTAGGATCCGTGGTTCGTAGCGCATCTAATAAAGTCCTGTTAGTGCGTTCAACTTGCCCGTTAGCCCGAGGACAAGCTATTGTAGTTAAGGTATGTTTGAATTGTTTACGTGTCGCAAATTCCTTAAAGTACCTACTAGTAAACGCTTTACCGTGATCAGAAACTACACGTTCAGGATAACCAAATAAACAAAATATCCTTCTAAGAGCTTTAACTGTTTCTATGGAATTTACCGTCCGTGTAGGTTCGGCAAACACAAATTTTGAAAATGAATCTGTGACTACTAGTATGTATTGGTACCCTTTCTTAGTCTTACAGAACGGCCCTAAATGATCTATGTGAATCATTTTCATCGGTTGGGTGGGTTTTTCGATAGGATGTAATTTACCCTCTTTTTTGCCGTGCTCACCTTTACCATACGCACAATGTAGACATGACGTCACATACTTTCTTATGAAACGAGACATCTTAGGAAACCAGAAATCTGCTTTAATCAGTTCGGTACTTCGTTTCAAACCTACGTGGCCTACGTCGTCGTGATGCATTTGTAATATCTTCCATCTAGCTAGATTGGGAACAACCAAACGATTACCAGCGAGCGTTTTGCGGTACAGACGGTCGTTAACCAACACATAATTATTAGTGATGTCACTGTCAGTGCAATTACCTTTCATAAGATCTATAATATGCTTCAATTTATCGTCCTGATACTGCACAGTATAAAACCAATCTGCGATTTCTAATCGGTTCACATTAACAGCGTCTACTGGATTTCGACTCAGCGCGTCGACGTGTTTCATACGTTCCCCAGGTCGGTACTCAATACTGATGTCATAATCTTGAATTAACAACCACCATCTAGCAATACGCGGTATGAGGTCCCGTTTGGTTAATGTCGCACGTACGGCCGAACAATCCGTCACTACTTTTACATTTACCCCCACAATATAAACACGAAATCTACGGAGCGAATCAACTACCGCCAGTGTTTCCAGTTCATAGCTATGGTAAACACTTTCTTCCCGACTTGTTACCCGACTAAAATACATTACAGGCCGCAATGTGCCGTCTGTTTGTGTCTGTAGTAAGATACCAGCGATTCCCAATTTTGATGCATCCGTATGAAGCTCCGTTGGCAGTGTTTGATCATAAAGGGCTAACACTGGTTTGGAACATAATTTACTTTTCAGTTCATCAAAACTTTTTTTGTGCTGTTCACTCCAAACCCATATTGTATTTTTCTTAGTCAATTCTGTGAGAGGCCGCGCAATTATTGCAAAATTAAAAATGAATTTACGAAAATAACTACATAACCCGATAAATTGACGGATTTCATGAACGTTACGCGGTGTGGGGAACTGCGACACAGCTGCCAATTTTGCTTCACCCGGTTGCATGCCATTAGAAGATATTTCGTGACCCAAATAAGTTACAGTACTTTGCAAAAACGAGCACTTACACATATTTAATTTTAAATTTACTGACTCAAGTTTCTCAAAAACTGTTTGTAAACATTCTAATCCTGAAGACACATCATGAGACGGCAAAAGTAGGTCATCAAGGAATGCTAAGATTTCAGTTCTACCCACCGAATTTACAAGTTTATTTATCATTCTCATAAAAACTGACGGGGCGTTTGCTAGCCCAAATGGTACACGCGTGTACTCATAGTGACCTTGCGGTGTGACAAATGCGGTCTTATGTGCATCCTCGGGACAAAGCAACATTTGGTGGTAGCCTTGGGCCATGTCTAGGCTAGTGAAATATTGTTTATTACCTATTTTGGCCATTTGATCGTCAATGTTAGGTAGTGGATACCGATCGCGGACCGTAACTGCATTAAGGGCGCGATAATCAACGCAAAGCCTGCGGTCACCATTTTGTTTTTTAACTAAAATAACCGGGGCGGCGTAATCGGATTCGGATTCTTTAATTACCCCTGCATCTAGTAATTCTGCTACTTTAGAATGAACAATAGTCTGTTCGTAGGGTGACAATCTGTACGGCCTACGATGGATAGGTTGGTCGTTAGTAAGCTTTATTTTCATCTGCACTAAGTTAGTACACCCTAGTTCTTTAGTGCTACTCGCAAAACAGTGTTTAAAACTTTTCAATAAATTGATTAAATCACTACGTTCCTGATCTGTTAATGCACCTATCCTTATGTTTTCTAGCTTTACACCACCAATACTTAAGTTATCCAGGGTATGATCTAAGGTAAGGCTTGAGCATAAAACACTTTTGGCTAATGAGGCAGATAAGTTATAGGCAGTTGAACTAACCTGCGTTTGGCATGGCGTTGGTTCGCAGGACTCGGCTCGCACCAGAGTCTGTCCTTCTTCCAACGTGATGTCTGCTTGGCCGGTATTGATGATCTTCATAACGCCTTGACTGCCTCGAAGTGTCGTAGCTGGTATGGAGTAGGATACACCATGGAGTTCATAGTGTCGCGCGGGCGTGACCACATTATTATCTTTGTTATTTCCCAAGACGGAGACCTTGATGACGGAAGTACCGACTGGCAATAACTCTTTGGCCGTTGTTATGATTCTGTATGAAGTCGGCTCTTCGGTTACATCAATTTGCGACAAAAAAACGCCATCTCTGCGTAGGGTCACAGTGCCATTACATACCATCAGAGTAACACCTTCCGCATTAATTACTGGCTGGCCAATTAACAAATTTACTCCATCCATGTGAACGTCGCTAAGGTAGGCTTGGCAGCGCATCTTAACTCCATCTATCTCGAGTTCAAACTCTACTTCGCCACGGCTGGTGATAATGCCTCCCGAAAATCCTTTTAGCACAACGCTGACGCGTGTAACTTTTAACTCCAACAAAGAAGATACTTGCGTTGACAAAACGTTAACTTGACTGCCAGTATCGATGTAAGATTTTACGTAGATACCATTTATCTTCGCAGACTTCTTGTAAATCTCGTTCAAATTCTGTATCAGTCTGATTTCTTTTACTGCACTGGTTGAGTTCAAGGTAGAAGACTTGATATTACTAGGGCAGTGCGGCGATATGTGACCCGTTTTTCCGCACTTGAAACAACTGCGTTGGTCCGGCATTGGACAGAACCGTACCAGATGCCCAGTCTTTTTGCAACGAGGACAAGGATCTGTCTCCACATTTACCGGCGTTAACTTTTTTTCGTTAGAACGGTCCCTTAGCCTATCTTTATTAGTATAGCGGGTATCGATATAGGTGGTTTCGTAGTCGTCAAAAGCTGATAAAAAACCCTCATATAGCTGATCGGGACGGTCGCATTGAAATGCCCGCGCGTTAGATTGTAGCGACTGTGGAAGACCACGAATGATGCATGAGACACTTGCGCTATCTGATAACTTACATCGGAAGCACATGGCGACCTTATCCTGGTAGTACTTAGTCATTTTTTCAGCAGGTGATTTCTTCCGATTTAATAACTCTTGAAGCATACTCGAATAATCACGATGCTTAGGAAAAGCGCGCAATAACATGTTTTTCCAGTCCTCCCACGAATGATCGTATTCTTCAAGACGATTATACCATTTCCTGGCTTGACCTTTAAGTTTATCCTGCAAATGAAACGATTTTGTTTTGTCGTCCCATCCATGTATTTCTCCTAACTGGTCGATTTTCTTCAGCCACGAGGTTACTGTACACTCTTCGCTTTCAGGATCAAATTCCGGAATTAATGATGACGCACGGTGCGCTTTTGTTCGCAATTGTGTGGGTAGATCTTCACTTAAATCTTTAATGGCTTTGTGGACTTCGTTGACGAGGAGTGACTTCAACAGTTTCCTAGCTGGTGGACCGAAATCTTCGTCTCCCTGCTGGTTATTTTGTTCTTCGTCGGATGAATCATTAAAATCTTCCAGGTGCCATCTTCGTTTCGCCATTTCATCCCACTTCTGAATTATTAAATACAGGTGGCTTAAATGACACGCAAGAATGTGAAAATCAGTTTAAATGTATATTCGGACAGCATAACAGTAATTAGTCGTCTCAGGCAAAAATCAGTTCTCAATGGGGTAGGCACTGGCTTATATAGGCTCGTCACCCCTCCCCTGGCTTGCGGCCGTGGCGCGATGGGGCTGGCT
The DNA here is from genome assembly GCA_949316455.1 of Acleris holmiana. Taxonomy (NCBI): domain Eukaryota; kingdom Metazoa; phylum Arthropoda; class Insecta; order Lepidoptera; family Tortricidae; genus Acleris; species Acleris holmiana. The sequence goes on from OX438772.1 coordinate 3,764,350, forward strand.
GGCGGGGATAGTGACGTGGCAGGCTGGCTGTGGCTGGGCTGGCTGTGCAGGGTTGCCACATTGATCGGGCAACATGATGCATTACAGGGGAAAATTAACATAAAAGAAATAGCTTTTGTTTCTTGTATACTTGAAATAGCCATCAATTACCGAGTCTTAAAAACTGGTTTCTGATCACGTCTTCGATGTCACATATCACATGTAGAACGCACATTATGCGTTTAAGGCAACGGGTGAAAGTCAGGAGAACGCTTCTATGCGTTGATAGCAGTGAATGCGTTAATGCAGGTTTTGTATTATTATTATAAGATAAATGTTTAAAAAAATAAAAACCGTCTTCAAAAAGTAAGAAATACTTAACTTCTTTTAAAAGGTCAGTCCAACTGAATTCGGCTTTTGGTTAAAAATATAATGCGACGCCGACTTCAGTTGGACTGACCTAATTACCTCTCATTTTAAAATAAGTTATTTCTTGCTTTTTGAAGACGGGATTTGAGTTTGATGAAAAATCTATTTTATTTCATAACTTTTAGTGTTTGTATAAATTATATCGTCCACGTAGGGTAGAAACACCAGTAGTCAGCCAGGATCCTGTAGTCAGCCTTTTGCGTCGTTTTTTGCTTGTAAATAGCGGTCTTATTCAAATAAGCGAATCACCTGTGAGTTAATAGACGCTTTGATTCCTTATTGGTCAAATCATCAGACGATTGGTGCGGTCTGAGGTCAGGGGGGTTAGTAACGCTCGTTCAAACAAGTGCTGTCAGTTGACCAGTGAAGTTGGGCCATGTCCGCCATTTTTTTGATAACTCGAGGTGTCATCTTCTTAAGTAAGAAAAGGTTGGTTTTTATATTCGCAGATATACTGTTTTATCATATGTTTATTATTAATAAATGTACCTGATATAATCGACTTAAAAACTTAGAATATAGTATCATTTTCCTTATAAATTGAGGGGCTGGGCACTGGGTACAACTTTGTAGCCAAAAATCCAATGCTCAGCCTCCCACGGCTGACTTCTGGATTTTGCGATATTTATCAATTTAATTCAAAAACATTACCGTTAGTAAGCTGACAATAAAATTTTCACATTAAATTAAGCACTCTCTATAAAATGTTGAATAAAACCCAGTAGTCGGCCGCATTTGAAAATATGTATTTTATGCGGCTGAGTACTGGGTTTTGTACTTCCAGTATTCAGCCGCATATTTTTAATGCGGCCGACTACTGGGTTACGAAGCTCCAGTATTCAGCCGTTTTTAAACTTAAATTGCTTAGGTAAAATACAGAAATTAAAATACAATATTAACAGGTACTACAATTAAAAGTTAAATCTAAACTTATTTAAATTAAGATAAAACTAAGGTACTCAAATATTAAAGATGCAAATAATAGGGACCATGTCGCGAGCGGATTGCGTGAGGGGGTGTTCTTTTTATAGTGGTGATTATCATTTACATCTTTAATATTTGAGTAGCTTAGTTTTATCTTAATTTAAATACGTTTAGTTTTAACTTCTGATTGTGCTTATATTATTACTTATATTCAATTAATTAACTTATCCATTAATTTATTAATCCAGTTCAGCTCTTTTTTTTAGTCAAACATGCCGCCAAGACCGATACACTCGTATCCACCAGAGAAACTCGCTATGGTAGCAATTCGAAATGGAATGCCAATAAGAGAGGCTAGCAGAACGTTTAAAGTTCCTCGTGGTACATTACAAGACCGGCTTCACCTACGGGTCCCTGAAGGCCCAAGAAAAATGGGTCCTGATTCCGTTTTAAATAAATCCGAAGAAGCTGCACTTGTAGACTGGTGCGAAAAACTTACTAAATGTGGTTTTCCCTTAAAGCATGATAACCTTTAGATAACCGAAAGAAAAAGGAAGAAGAAAAAGAAAGCTGCAATTCAAGAGAGGAAACTACAACGGGAAAATACTAAACTTTAAAAAAATTAAGTAGCTTTGAACAAGCGAAAACAAAAAGAGAGCACCAGCAGAGTCAATAAGAAATGTACAAAAAAAAGAAAAATAGTTTTTTCCAACGATTCAATGGATTTGTCAGATGACGATATGGCTCCCATTCTAACTACCTAACTTAAAGCAAATAAGTGTACACAGAAATTGCAATCATTAATACCATCTGCTGACATCTGTTCCATCCCAAAATTGCCAAACAAAGAAAATGTACCAAAATATATAAAACCATTGATAAACGACAGAACAATATGGGATATGTTAAACACTAGTAGTAGTGATGAGTAAATTTGAAGTATGTTTAACAAAACTAAATATTATTAATATATATTAGGGAACAATCTCAAACTTAGATCACTACGTACTTACTTATATTTTATTTTTTATGATATCTTAAAGGCTATGAGTAATTATTGTATATTAGGTGTAATCATATTGTTGTTTAAAATAATTAATAATAACGTTTGATTTTGATCTCATTATAATTAGTAATTGTGAAGGCTGAGTACTGGGTGCACGGAGGCTGTCAACTGAATTTTCGAGGCTGAGCACTGGAGAAATGTGCCATTTTTTGTTTAAAGTATTATTTTTTTTATATAAAGAGATTTATTATTTTCTATCTAATTTGTTAAGAAACTTGAATAAATAACGAATAACATCGAGTAGCATGTTTATTAATGCAACCTACCCTGCTTAAGATATAAGAGATCAAACTTCGAAAACTCGTTAAAAGGCTGACTACTGGTTCCTTTACCCTATATATTTATTAGTAAAATATTTAAGGAGTTCCCTAGATTACTCCAAGATTCCATCATCATATCTTGACGTGCTGGAAATGCGACCAACTAGAAAAAAAACCAAACAAACAAAAAAAACGGATCAACGATTTTTGTCTAATCGGTGAACATACATTTAAAAAAAACTCACGAATGGAGAACCTCCTCCTCTTTTTGAAGTCGGTTAATATCTAGCTGGTGCCCACGACTCCGTCCTCGTAGAAGTCTTTTATCGCTATTCTCTCGGGAACCGTCTAATTTCCCGGTTTTAAAGTACCCTATGGGTGAATTGCAAAAAAATTGTACATAGTTAAAGACCTAATTGATGTCAAAGTTTAAACAAACTATTTTTCCTTTATGTAACGAAAATTAGTCATACAATTTGTATGGTGTAAAAATTTCATCTAAATCGTTTCAGCGGTTTATCCGTGATAGCGTAACAAACGGACAGACAGATAGTTACTTTCTCATTTATAACATTACTAGCGACCCGCCAGCGGCTTCGCCCGCTGCAATTTTTTTTCTTGAAAATTTTTTTTTGTTTGTAAATATTTTTTTTTTTAGTGAAAAGTATCCTATGTTACTTCTAGTACCTCCCAAAATATGTAAACAGTTTCATGATGATTCGTCAAATAGTTTGTGAGTGAAAGCGTAACAAATATCCACGATTTCACATTTATAATATTAGTAGGGATTATTATTGATTATATAACAATAGGACAAAACCGCGTTGTGTAATAAATATTAGTTTGAAATAGCGACTCACTTTACAGTAATATATGCAAAAAATATTCGAAAAAAAACCTGTGAGACGTCTGTCGGCAAGTTGTTAGTAAACCATCCCATATTACCAAAGAGTAAAAGAGCCCTCCGTGGCAATATGTATATGCGGTATTATTTGTCGCCAGGATATCCCTTTCTAACGAGCGTATCGATTACCATGCTGCGCGACAAGCGAGAAGGGAAAGTAGTGCTATCCGTAGTTCTAGCTTGTTTCAATGATACTCATACGGTACGTTTACGAATGGAATTTACTATTCGAAAACCTTTCCTTTAAGGAGGCCATACATGCAGCTATGCCCACGCAAAAATCAAAATGGCTTTATGTACTTTCGCACGAATAACTTGTGTGCGATAAACGAAAAGAATGGTGCAACAACAGGGATTGTCAGAAATATAGTGTATGTTTTACATACATATAATAACATCACGCCTTCATTCCCAGAGTGGGGTAGGCAAAGCTACAGAAATACCAACAACTCTAAAAATACTTGCTGATAATTCTGTAACCACATTTTGCACAATCAGGCCAAGAAGTTTACTAGTGTATTAGTGACAGGTTGCAAGCCCATCGCCTAACAGTACTACAAGCCCTTATTCCCTTAGTCGCCTCTTACGACATCCACGGGAAGACATGGAGTGACACTATTCTAACCCGGCAACCACACAGGGCAAAAATATAATGAGAAATACCAACAACTCTAAAAATACTCGTTTATAATTCTTTAACCACATTTGCAACATCAGGCCAAGAAGTTTACTAGTGTATTTAGTGACAGGTTGCAAGCACATCGCCTAACAGTACTATAAGTCCTTATTCCCTTATTCACCTCTTACGACTTCCACGGGAAGACATGGAGTGGGACTATTCTAACGGCAACCACACGGGCTAAATAATGATAAATAATTATTTTTAATCAAAGTTAGTGGTGGTCTGACCTGGTAATTCCGGATCTGTTGGGTTCAAAATCGTTACCGTCCGTCGCGATGTACCGTTGGTGGTAATCGTCAGCTTCCCTAGATCAACCGTCAACCTTTTCTTTAGCTCACGCACTTAAATTAACTACTAAAATGATGACAAAACTGAAATACTTAAGATGGAGATAGTTTTCACGCGCCTTGATTGTAGCGTCAAATTAAAATAATTGCTATTTACTTTAAAGCCAAAACACGTCTCAAAAATGGTTTAGCAGAATTAAGAAGTTATTAATATTCAACATTTAAGATTTAAGATTTTGTAAGATCGAAGGGTTTCGAAAATTCAACCAAAGATATGGGGGAAGTTTTAAGTATGCCGCCAAGAAAATATGGAACGATATTCCGCCGCTTATACGGGATTACCGTGTTGTTCATGCTTCTGTGTCTGCTCTTAAGAAACATGTTATTTCCCTACAGTGTGACGGCATCACTGATCACCTTATATAAAAAAAAGTTTTGGTTGCCTTAAAGGATTTCATTGTTGCTGTGATGTGGCTCGTTGTAAGGATTTTTATTAGTGTTAATTTATGTAATTGTCTGACTGCCTTCCGCATGTTATAGGATTTTTCCTTGGGGTCAAAAATTAAAGGAAATGACATTGCGAACAGTTGAAAAATGTTTATTCAAGTTTAAATTTACAACAATAAATGGATAACAAAATTTTACAAAAAGTGCCTAAAGTTAACTTAAAACCTAGTGTTACCCCCCCTTGCCCTTATCACTGCCTCTAAACGGTCTTTCATTGATCGCACCAACTTTACGATGTCCTCTTGTGGAATGTTGCCCCATTCTTCGATGACTGCGTCCTGAAGATCTTGCAGGGTGGTAGGGGCGGCATCTCGTGACCGAACCCGTCGCTTCAGCTCGTCCCAAAGGTGTTCAATCGGGTTTAAGTCAGGACTCCTGGCTGGCCACGGCAAAACGGGAATCCCGACCTCCTCCTGATAATCCCGAACAATTAATGCAGTGTGGGAGCGAGCGTTGTCGTGCATTAATGTGAACCCAGAGCCGACGTAACCCGCATATGGCATCACATGCTCTTCCAGGATCTCGGCAATGTATCGGCGAGCATTCAGGGACCCTTGGCCGCGAGTGCCTCCAGTCCTGGAGACGCAGACAAGGTCGGTTTTGCCGTCTATAGACATGCCCCCCCAGAACATGCAAGAGCCACCTCCGTAGCCCACTGTCTCTTCAATACAGGCTTGAGCAAATCGTTCGCCCGACCTTCTGTAGACTCTGGCCCGCCTGTCGTTGCAATAAAGACAGACTCTCGTCTCATCGGTAAAGAGAACCTGCCTCCATTGCTCAAACGTCCAATCGACGTGGTCGCGGGCAAATTGCAAGCGATCTCTGCGATGCTGTGCGGTCAACATTGGGCCTGTAGCAGCCCTGTGAGCCACGATATCCTTCTCCCGCAGTCTTCTTCTAACCGTAGAGATGCTAACTGATCTTGTCCGAGCTTCTCTGAGGCGTTGTTGCACCTCAACAGCACTAGCGAAGCGATTGCGTAGAGATGATGTCACGATGAAGCGATCATCTCTTTCGGATGTGCAGCGTCGCCGACCAGCCCCACGTCTTCTGATGTAGCCCCCAGTCTCCTGGAACCGCTGAAATACTCGGCGGACAGCATGACGGCTTAAATTGAGTTGCCGAGCGACATCACACTGCCGAACTCCTGCTTGCAGTAGTGCAACCACTTGAGCTGATTCAGCAGCGGTGGTCTCCATGTTCGAGGGTTGTTTTCTTGCTTGAGTTCCTTAGATGTGTTTTCTTCGACGTCTGGATAGTGAATGATTGACATTTAACCTTGTACAGGCATTTTATACCCCTGGAAAAGGGCACAACTCGCGACCCTTCAAACGAGTATTTGTGCACTTTTTTTTCGAAACGCTCTGATTCACAAGCCATTACGTTTTGTTTAAATTAAACATTATTAATTTAAAACACATTAAACGTGCTTTTAATTGTTACTAATACGAGGGGCGGCTGAAAAGTTCTAAGCCTAAGGTATGTTGAGGTTGCATATGCGTTAGCGATACTGGCCACTAAAAAGACCATTTAAAAAGTTAATAAATAAAAGAAAAAAATGTCGTCTTTTGTTTAATACATCTCGAGATATCCGACGCTAAAGGTCATCATGTGTGAATTATCAACGCATATCACGAAAATTGAGCACCGTGCAGTCATTAAGTTCCTCACAAAAAGTGACAAATCGCCGAAAATAATTTTTGAAGAAATGTCTAGTATTTACGGTGAATCTGGCCCTTCTCATGCCACTGTTAAAAAATGGAGTCGACTTTTTAAACTTGGACGGGAGTCGATCGAAGACGATCCTCGCTCAGGAAGGCCAATATCGGTTGGGACTGAAGAAAATACTGAAAAAGTCAAAAAGTTAGTATTAGAGGATCGGAGAATTAAGGTTTGGCAAATAGCTGAAGCCTTAGGTATTAGTAAGGAAAGAGTTGGAGAGATTTTGCATCAACATTTGCATATGACAAAAGTAAGTGCTCGTTGGGTGCCGAAAATGCTCACAGCTTTCGATAGAGAACGTCGTGTTCAAACTTCTCAGGCATTTTTAGAATTATGTGAAGAAGGTTTAGATGAAGTTTGTTCCCGCATAGTAACTGTTGATGAAACATGGATCAGACAGTATGATCCAGAGTCGAAGTCTGAATCTATGCAGTGGATCGAAAAGGGTGAAAGGCCGCCAAAGAAATTCAAGGTTCAAAGATCGGCGTCTAAGCTAATGGCCACCGTGTTCTGGGATTGCGATGGCATTCTTTTAATAGAGTATTTGGCGAAAGGCTCTACAATAAATGCAGTTTATTATGCTGAGCTATTAAGAAAAGTGCGACAAGCCATAGTCGAGAAACGAAGGGGCAAACTGAGCAAAGGCATTTTGTTTTTGCAAGACAACGCCCCCGTTCACACCGCTCGTGTTGCCAAGCTTGCTCTGAAGGAAACTGGCTTCGAGGAAATTGATCATCCACCTTACAGTCCAGATCTGGCCCCTAGTGATTATTTTCTATTCAGCAATTTGAAGAAAGATTTAAGGGGAAAGCGATTTGGCAGTGATGAAGAGATGAAGGCGGCTGTACAGGAACATTTCGACAGCCAAAATAAAACTTATTTTTTTAACGGTCTAAAAGCATTATTTAAAAAATGTAATAAATGCATTGAATTAGAGGGAGATTATATTGAAAAATAAAAATAGTAAAAAAAATCTGAACCTTTTTTTTCTACCTTAGGCTTAGAACTTTTCAGCCGCCCCTCGTATTAATTATGTAACATAATTTCGCTAAGGTCTAGATTAGCTTGAATCTGATTTTCGCGGAGGGGCGATATTTTTGACGCCGAGTGTACTATGTAGTGATTATTATAGGTACTAAATAAACGATTTTCTTTCTTTCTTTCAAAAAAGGTGTCATGTTTGAAAAATAAAACTATCGAGGGTTCTGTTTCTAATCTTGTGGTCACGTTTAACAGTCTCAACGAAAGATCAAATTTAATATATTTAAAGAACAGACACATAGGCTTCATGTTTATTGAGACCTACCCTAACCTAACAAGCAATTTTCGAATATCGACACTATGTATAGGATCGACGTAAGCTGATGACAGACCCCAGGACGGCTTATGTCAACTTCATACATTACAAGTCGATAGAAAACAGAAACGTGAACAGCGTTTGCATCCGGTTAAGGCCTACCGATGTAGCCAATACAAGCCAATTTACTGAACAAACGTGCTTGCATGACAAACTAAATTGGTCATCCAAAACAGCCAGGCACCGAACGGGAAGATCTTGCGTCAGGGTTCCATACAGACACAAGACCGCTGCTTTTAGAGGAAGTTTTAGGTATTTGGCCTCGAGGTGCTGGAACAACATTCCTCCGCCTATCAGAGATGCTCGTTCAAAAGAAGCTTTTAAAGGTAAATATAAGCTGCATCTGCTGAATCAGCAGAAACTTCAGACCAATACCTAATTGTTTCAGTTGGACAATATTTAGAATTTGATAATAAGACTTATAAATAGATTTTTATTTTACTGTAAGTTAAGGTTGTGGTTTTATTTTTAAACTAATGTTTTAAATTATAGTGTAAGTGACTTTTAAAGTGCGTCCCCTGCCGCACCCATGGTCTCCGGCAGAATATCAGCGCTGCTGCAGCAGGAATGCTGCAACACATGCTGAGCCGGCATTATTTTTTTAAGATGCTGCACAATTTTATAGTTATGTGTGTGTTTTTTTTTTGTGATTTTGTTATATTTTCATGTCCACGGCATACTTATTAAGGTGAAAAAAGTTATTTTCTATTCTATTCTATTCTATTCTAAACGTGTGAATGTGAATAAACTCAACTATTGCGCTGTCAATGGATGCGTGTTTTGCTAAATAGGGGCCATAATTATTATTTGTTACTTGACAAGGCACGAGTCGACTAATGGCCCGCCTCGCCTTTATGACTTTGCAAATCGTTATTTCAATTTGAATGAATGTATTTTGCTTTTCATACTGTGATGTAACTGCCTAAAAGCGTGTTTCCAATTTGTTTTTATTATGATATTATGTGAGGTAGCAGGTGACTTCTTTCTAATTAAAACAAATCGTTACAATTCTTTTATGCATGGTTTGAACTCAGAAGCTGTACCATTTTAGTACCTTGTCGCAGCTATTAAAATACTAAATTCAAACTACTCTCACTGTAATACATTAATGCGACAAAGTACTTAAATATACGGCTACTTATCCTGCCCATAGTTTTAACGTTCGTATTTCGGTAACTATTTGTTACATAAAAAGGGCCAAAACCAAAAAGAACCAAATGGTAGCCGCATTTAGTCTTGTCACAATTTAGCCGTTAAACCCAAAAATTGGGTTAAAAAGATAAAAAATATAAGATCAGAGATCGGCAGAGCCCGCGGCATAACCCCGAGATCGAAAACATGATTTTTTAAAAGAGACCTGGGGGGTTATCATGACATAACAATGCAGTTCTGTTTACGCTCAGAGAAAAGGACAGAGCTATGTCAGTTATATAGCTCTGTCCTTTTCTCTGAGCGTAAACAGAACTGCATTGTTGTCATGATAACTCCCCTGGGCCTCTATTCTACTGAGATATTGCGTGACGTGTTTTAGAATCGTTTATGTCACAGTCGCCGTTATTGTTAATGACATAAGAGTTACCAAAACGTTTAATAATACGGAAACACGTCAATGGTGGTTTCGCTATTACCGTGTAGTATCCCAGCCCTGGAAAACATCAAATATCCAAAAATGCTAAGCAAAGTGCATCCCTATAGCGTTTTTTTGTAGCGGAATTAACATACCCGGTGATCCGGAGGGCCAGAAGTCCACCCCCTCCATCTCCAAATTGCAGCAGAGAGTGAGCTAGCCTACGCAGCATCCGTGTCTCAGGGTCCGCTGCCACTCCATGGTTTCCCTCCAGCCAAGCTTCATCCCAATTACTGGCTTGCTCATGTTACCTGTTGCTTCATCTCATCTCTTCTACGAGGATATGTCACGCCGCTGCTGCACCCCATCCCCTGCGGTTCATCGTCTTTATTTCTCCACATCAACCCACGCCCTTTATCTTCACCATCACATTTTACATATTTATTTTTTTATAGAAATAACTAGCGAGCCGATGGCTTCACCCCGCTGCAAAGTTCTGAATTTTACAGTGGGCATATTGTTAAAATATTTTTTTTTTCTCTTTTGTCAGGATAAATAAACAAGTACAACAAAAAAACAATAGCGGAATCGTTCTAGCCGTTCACGCATGATGCCGAAAAGAATGAAGGGAAATAGGGATTCATTTTTATGTATAAATAGATTTAAACTACCTTTTATCGCGTGGGTTTCCGGGTTAGAATAGTGTCACTCCATGTCTTCCCGTGGATGTCGTAAGCGGCGACTAAGGGAATAAAGGCTTGTAGTATTGTTAGGCGATGGGCTTGCTACCTGTCACTAATACACTAGTAAACATCTCAGCCTACTTGTGCAAAATGTGGTTACAGAATTATCAACAAGTCTTTTTAGAGTTGTTGGTATTTCTGTAGCTCTGCCTACCCCACTCTGGGAATGAAGGCGTGATGTTATGTATGTATGTAAGAACTTTTTTTTCCAACTTCGCCTAGTAAACATTCACGACAACACGACACCACCTTAAAACATAAAATACTTTCCGAAATAAATACGTTTATAGATTTTCTATGGGCATGTTCATAATGTACGAGTATATTGTCTTATTTCGAAAACAAGATGCTTTCGCCTGAAGTAAACAGAAACTGCATTAAATCTAAAAGTTTCTTATATAAATTTAATTTCCTTTTGAGCGTCCGTCCGGCCGCGCTGTGTCCACGAGAAAATATAGAAATACTTGATATATCCGTCGAATGCATCGGATAGCCTAGTTCGAAGAGCATATCAAATCATGTTCTGTCGCGTGTTGACTTCTATGCATAAGGATGATCTATAATATAAAAATGAATCGCAAAATGTGTTGGTAAGCGCATAACTCTACAATGCCTGGACCAATTTTACCAAATCTTTTTTTTAAATGTTCGCTGAAGTCCAAGGATGGTTTTTACGGCGAGAAAAAATCGAATAATTTAAGGGAAAGTCAGAAATTTGCAGCGGGGCGAAGCCGGTGGCGGGCCGCTAGTTTTTAATAAAAGTATAACATAGTTTCTCTTTATTGTTCGCGATTAGGCTACACCTACCTGTGTAAAATGTTTTAATTTGACACCTTATCCCTTATAAGGTTGTCTTGAAGAGTTCAGTGATAAAGAAAGAAAGAAAGAAAAAAAACATTTAATTGATAACACACCTCACCAACATAATGAGAAAATATAATAAGACTTAACCTAATAATGTAATTGGTGGAATGTGAAACCAATAAGGGTCCCACTCAGCATGTGTTGCAGCATTTGGCATAAGACGGCCTGTTGTTTACCTGTGTCTTTTTATTTGTGCTATTACTCTGTATTTTTTTGTTTGGTGTAGGACAATAAAGTGTTGTGTATTGTATTGTATTAGGGGAAGAGAAAATATAAAGATAAGAACTGGGAATCAAACCCGGGACCGCTTGCTTCACAGGAAGTCACTACCCATAACTAACCGCGTCAATACTGCCCTGCTAACACAAATGGCAGTATCTCAGACAAAACTCCTGTAGCAAATGCAACCTTATTACTAACAGAATAGGATTGAATCTGCTTTGGCTATTGAGTTTGAGATACTGCTTATTGGCTTAGGCAGAATAGTGGGTGAACTCTTTGCGACTAACTATGCTTAGGCTAAGTACCAATTTCACCATACGGTGTTAAATTTAATCAATGTTAATCGACTGTTAGTTCATACATTTTCACAACTATTAACGCTCCAATCGTCTGTTAAGTGGTTAACATCGTATGGCGAAATTGGTACAGACTGACTTCGGTCTATCTCTAAGGACATTGGAAACTTCAATTAGTTTTTTTTAAAATGGGTCTTAAATTTACGCTCGTGACCGTACTTGCTGGCTTATCGCAACTATAAACAACCGGTATCCGACATTGACTCTGGACTCGAGTACCTTTTGACAACAATTGAAATTATATTGAATAACAATTCATTCAGTGCAACAATATTCTTTAGCATCCCGACGATTCGAGAACCGTTTTAGTTTTTGAGTGAGAAAAAAATCTTTATTTATTTATTTTAATCTTTATTGCACAAAAGAATACACTTAGTATACAAAAGGCGAACTAAATGCCGTAAGGCATTCTCTACCAGTTGACCTGATATTTTTTTTAGGTCACTGTGATAATGTTTCTTATTCGTTTTTCACTTAATACCTCGCCGATTGCAATGAAACTACGCGGCAACCTTTTGTTCCCGGTGCTCTAGCATCTCAACATTTCACTGACGCGCTCGTCGAAGAAGATAAGCTGGTAGGTAATTCTTTTAACCAACTCGTTATACAACTCAACATACGTATCTTTAACGGGTACTTACTTAGTATTTCGTCGCCTTGTCCCAAATCTAACGCAGAAATAGGGACAGTGTTGATTTAGGTCTCAATTTAGGTAAAATAGCTTAAGGTTAGGTTAGATATGTGACAGGGCCGAAGGCCCCACCACGCAGAAATAGGAGCTCCGTCGACCTTTTCGGTGAAACGTTTGACGATATTTCAAGGGGACACCGCTGTTTACTAATCGTCTAACGTACTTTCGGCATTTTTTACTTTTGGTATTTTGTGTTTCGGGATTATGGTTTTCGGGATTATAGTTTTCGGGATTTCAAGCTTTCAGTCAAACGTACATTCGGGATTTTAAACTTTCGGTCAAATAATCATTCGGTATTTTAATATTCGGCCTTCCGTTCATAGGTATTACGAAATTCGGTATTGTAATACGTACGTACCCAAATATCCTCCAGGTTTTCCTGCTGAATTTGAGTGTTTGAATAGGTATTTAACTAAAATACAGGATCACAAAATAAACAATCGTTAAGAATCCAACTGTGATTTTTTTACGCTTATTAATGCGACCATGAAATCCCTGTATAGCACACCGGGGTACCCTGTACAGCGAACATGAAAAGTTGATTGGCTAAAAAATGCGACCTAAAAATTAGCGGCTACTGCAGAATGCGTTCGCTAAATCCGTCTAACAAATCCTCTAGGCGTGTATAATCCTATCATATCCTACCAATATAATAGGTATATGCGAAAGTTTGTGTGTGTGTTAGTTTGTTATTCTTTCACGCTGCAACGGCTCGACAGATTTGGATGAAATTTGGAATTGAAATAGCTTATGCTTAGCTGGATTAACACAAACTACTTTTTATCTCGAAAAATTTCAATGTTCCGAGGTAATAACGATAATCGAAATCGTGGGCAGAAGCTAATGGATAAATAAAGTTCTTTACCACTTTTAGACCTTAATGTAGATAGATAGAGCCGAAGAGTGTAGTTACACAATTATGTAGAAGAGAAAAAATATACAGATTAATTATATACTTAAAGACAAACTAAAACAGAATCAGTATCAGTGGTGGTAGGACCCTGTGCAGGGTCCGTTCGGATCGCTACCACCATTTTATTCATTAACCACCCGCTAAGCAACAGTGTTCGCATTGTTGTGTTCCGGTGTGGGGATAAGACACCCGGTGAGATTACTAGCGTAGAGGCATTCCAACTTATTCCTCAGGGTTGGCAACGCATTTGAGTTCTTAGGATTATAGTCTTGAGGATTAAAATGTCTATGGGTCTCAGATTCCACTTACCTTCAGGTGGCCTGAGTGCTCGAGTGCCTTTCCTTAACATAAAAAAAAAATCTCCACGAACGGGCCCAGTACAATTTATGGAATTATTTTCCTTAATAAATGAAATAGTATTTTTCACAATCGTGTTATAATAGAGAGCTTTTTAGTCGAGTACCGTGTTTAGGCCACAAAGCTTGCTGAGTGGCCTAAGTAAGGTACGAGATTAAAAAGTGAACAATACTTTTTGTACGAGCTCATTAAAATTAATAATTTAAATCATTAATACGAGTACCTATATAAGAAAACTAAATATCGTAAGTACTATATTGTCTAGTTCTACGATCCGACTTCTTTTACACAAGATAATTGAAATAGTTAAATATTTCTTGAGGAGTTAAAGATGATTCGTCACTGTCACTACTAAATTTTTTAGTTTATATTTTAACTTTTTAAGCTTAAGGTCTGATTTTTATTTCCATAGAAAAAACGTACACTTCTTAGCTTTGAAAAGAAAAGTTATCACACCACCGGCGTCCGTAATGTTGCAGTACTGTGCCAAGCTAAAAATACTAGCCAATCACAGAGCATAGTTTTTTTATGCCCTTGATACAGCAGCAAGTTTAAAAAAGTCGATTTTTGACAGATGACGCGATGCTGCTACGTTCCAAAACGCCATACATTGGCAATTTTGTACCGCATCGAGTCTCCTTAAACAAGGGCACATATTATTTAAATACGAAGTTCTATTTTCAAATTTTTTTCGGTTGTCTAGAGCGTATCGAAATAGCGTATCTAAGCGGTTGTTTCGGAAGTAACATAGACTATTCAACGATGAAAAGAGTGACGTTACAGTATTCTCTATGAAATCTTAATACACAGATTTTAATCGACGAGTGCTTTAAAACTTATTTATACTTCCACTGATTTACCGAGTAAACTATATAATGCAACAACATTAGCATTGAGGTTCCGAAGACATTTTAATCTACTTAAACCATTTAAATTTATCTCGAACTAAACCCGGAACCCACAACCTTGAGGCAACGTAACTTGAAACGAATTGTGTATTACGTGAACTGAAAGAAAAACTGTCGAAAACAATTTCAACTATATACGAAAGTCGCAGGATTCAATTTGGTTTGCATCAACTAGGTGAGAACGAAAATACTGTCTTCTTATTTTCCCAAGATCGTATGTCGCTGTTACGTGACTTTAAATTGTTACGTTATTTTGTGAAGTTTAAAGTTGGTTTTAAAGGGAAATGATTGAGTTTGTTACGAGGTTTTGGACGGAACGGTTAGTATTTGGTTGCAACATTTCAGACGGTGTTTTGCTTACAGCCGGCAAAACCTAATAAGAGTCCCGTCAAACGTTTGTTTGGTAATGTGTTGTGTTTTCTGTCAACCATAGTCTTTTGTGTCAAAGATTTCGTTATAAATTAAGAGGACTGTGAAGCGATGCTTAAAACGCGTAGCTGTCAAAAATAATCCATACAAATTATGGTCGTAACGTTTCTCACCCCTAAATCTAATCCGATTTCCAAATTTTTTGAATATGTTGTAGTTATTAATTACAAATAAATAACTTAAAATTTACATTTCCACGGTGTCAGCAAGCCGGCGGCCGCGAAATCGCCGAAACATGACACCCCTCGGCCAAAATACCTGCTTTAAAAAGGTCGACACGTCGGTACTCTCAGAACTTAAAATTAACCTTGTTACGGGGCTCCAACCATAATGTCATGTCGTAACGCGCACAACCAAACGCCACATCGGCGTGGCCCTGACTAAACCGGCTCGGTCCGTCCTGTTGAGTTTACTTGTGGTAGCTCGCGGCGCGCACACATGCAAGCCGCGCGATATACCTTTGTGCCTACAAGCACACGGGACAACTTTAGTTTGTCGGCTATCAATTCAGACTGATACCGCTGTATTCAGTAGCGTTAGCATGTGCAATATGTGCATAGTGCACGCAAACAAGCAGAGTGCACTCAGCAATCTTTAATGAAACCTTTTTAGCATGCGCGGCGGTTAGTAGTAGAGTTTTGCCAGCGCCTGTTTAGCCTGTTTGTTTAGTAAGTGCTTTTTTAAATTTTATGAAGTCATGTGTTAGCCACGTTGACCCTACTCAAACCTTTTATTTTGTGGTTTTTCCTGCGACTTGATTAAAATTATGATAAAAAAATATACGTCATAATTTTAAACAGTTCATAATAAATTATATGAAACTAGGTAAGTACAAATTGAATTATCATCATATCAAAAATAATATTTAATATAAAATCAGCACGTTTGGAATCCTCTCATTAATACCCAATACGAAAGCCTGAAGATCATAGTAACGTTAGCTCTGTAATTCATAAACATTAAACACGTTCACATTTAAATAAAGTTATACATTTTTCCATAGGACATACATACACGCCTTCATTCCCAGAGTGGGGTAGGCAGAGGTACTGAAATACCAACAACTCTAAAAAGATATGTTTATAATTCTGTAACCACACTTTGCACAAGTAGGCTGAGATGTTTACTAGTGTATTAGTGACAGGTTGCAAGCCCATAGGACCATGCGTGCATATATTGATGTGGTCGTCTATACAGTGTGTTACCGGCATGAGGACTTTCCTTGATATAGAGTAACAATGGGTAACTCCTTAATGTACCTACATGTTTATTTTAATTAAAACAAGATAAAACAGTACACGCTTGTTTTCTAACAAAAAATAAATTGCAAGCAATGTACATTGTGCGTTAAAGTTAATTAATAAAGTCACGTGACCAAACTAAGACTTGTTTATAAGTGACCATAGCAGCCCCATTTGACGTCTGAACTCGTTGCACGTCTTCTAATATGAATCTGGGATTGTGAGGATGTCGCCTGTTCGGGTATCTTTCACGATACAACTTCTACGCTTCTGCTGCGTTGCCGTGTGCTTCGCCGTTAACAAAATCATGTCGCACATTTCACGAGCGTCGTAAGCATTTGTTAAACTCACTGTTTATTAAATATTAAATTATTACGAGAGGAATGACTTTCATTCAAGTTTGACAACCACAGATTAGAAGGGTATTTGACAACGATTATTTTCTGTCATTTTAGTTTCTCAAATATGTCAAATTCAAGGAGTATAAATAACTCTCTATGTTCTGCCTGTACCAATGTATGCCTTGTACCAAGTAATAACGATATTGATTACGATACTTACACATAGCTCCAGTACGTTGATGATAGTTAAAATCTATGAAGTTAAATTGCAGCGTTACGTTGGTTAACTTCGACTTAATTATACATACCTGCAAATTGTTACTTAAACAACATATTATCGTTAGTTAAAGCAGAAGCCCTCATGCCAGTAACACACTTTATGTTAATACTAATATTAAACATTTAAATATTTTTTTATTGTACGCTTTTAATTAAAGTACGCAGTGATATTTGCAATGCTGAGACAAATCTAAAGACACCTTGCTTGTCGAAATTGTGCCATCTGTTTACCCTCTTCGAAGAAACGAGGAACCATTGTCCTCCTCCACGCCGGGTGCTAATTACAGTAGGACCACAAATATAAGTAACGCCGGCAATCTTCGTCCACGCAGAAAGGAGCTCACTAATGCCGAAGATAAACGAACGTAAAAATCAATTTAATACAAACCTTGTCGTGTTACGAGTAAGGTAGAATATGAAATGACATGCGTCTCAGCTTGTGTACGAATGAAAACTGACGCGGCGCTAAATAAAATGGCGGTCGACGGCGTCGCTGCAATGGCTGCCGAATATTTGACCAATAGCCGTCGAAGTTTTACCCGCGCAAACGTACTGCCTTATAATTGGCCAAAACGTTTTCGCGCCTTCTAAAAAAATGCTTTCTGCGCAGGTACATCGTTATAACTTATATTTGTGGTACTACTGTACTTTGGTTTAATTAAAGGTCACTTGCCAACCTAATAGAATGGGCCAAAATAGCCACATATACCTATTCTGCCCTGCTGACATAAAAGGCAGTATCTCAACTAAAACTTCTGTAGCAAATGTAACCTTATTACGAACGGCTTAGGATTGAATCTGCTTTGGGCATTGAATCAGAGATATTGCATTTTGGCTTAGGAGGGCAGTATTATACATAGCAACAAAGCCGCTACAGTTCCAAAGGGGCTCAGGGTGAAGAGGTGCTTCTGGACTTTAAAAGGAAGACCAGCGTAAACAAATGCCAGCATTACGCTGAGTTGGGACCTTTCGTGACTACATAATTCTTGTGCGTATTCCTCTGTTCTTTGTTGCTGTTTGTCACGAATAAATGTATTTCTTTCTTTCTTTGTTTCAAAACGACCATAAGGTGCCCACTCGCCACTTAAGCAACACATCCGTCCTTCGAGCGTATAGCTCTTGCAATTCCGGCCTCTGACTAGCCAATAAAGTTAAGCCAGAGGTGAGGGTCTGTTCCTCGTCATTGTACTCTCCAGCCGGTCGACGAAGATAAGCGTGAGAGTATTCAGGTTCGTTGTGTCGCTACTTACCAACAGCTCGCCACTATAGCTGGTCTACGGTGACTGATTGCACTAGCACCAGTGGGCGATGAGGTCGTCAATTCCCTACGCCCTATTCCCTTATTATAATTATTAATAGCCACCCACCCTCGCTTCGCTCCGGGTTAAAGTATTATACTTTTAAATGTTCCTCATCAATCACTCTATCTATTAAAAAAACCTCCCTATCAAAAAATCAATCAATCAATAATTTTATTTCAATCAAGTTACACTACTCTATGTAGTGATAAAATAGACCAAACACAAAGTCAGTATATTAAACACAAAACCCTTTTATTAAAGTTGGTTATAAACAGTTAACTTTGCATCTACTTCAGCGATTGTCAGCGACAACAACGATTGTCACGTCATTACAAAGTCGACTTTAAATCGAATAGGTAAACAAAGGCTGTTCAAGTTCCAAGGCGACACACTGGTACGGCCATTTAAAATCTAACTTCACTTTTTCTTGCCGCTAACTACTAAGTAGCGAGCCAACTCTGGCGCCTGAACGGACGATAAATAAACTTCTACGTGCCCGGGGGTATATTATAAAAGAAATAGTGACAGGTTTTTTGCTGCAAAATGGGTAGTAGACAAACTGACAAATGTCCGAACGGCTTGTGGACACAGACAGTTATAATCTTGCGCAAATTTCCTCTTTCAATTTACTCTGTTAATCTTGGGTTTGGTATATTCCCGTTTATGCCCAGCGCTTATTCCCCAATAGAGTCTGGCAAATGAAAGATGAGAATGAAAAATTCACTTACGCGGCAACACTATATGTCATTACCATAGGTTTTGACAATCAGTGTTGCCGCGTAAGTGAATTTTTCATTCTCTTCTTTCATTTGCCAGACTATAACAACTAAAATCTGTTTCTTCAAGAAGCGACATAAGGGTGAAGCCAGACGAGCGTAATTTTTCGAGTTGTGAGTCGCGTAATTCCGGTCGCGTAATTTCTGCCTATACAAAAGCCGTAGCCGTTTGCGTCGCCGTGTGAACAAAACAGTGGTTTTGTATGAAACGGAATGCAGCAGAAATTACGCGGCAGAGAACTCAAAAAATTGCGTTCGTGTCTGGCTTCACCCTAAGTGTAAAAGTCGGTAGGCTTCCGTTATCTGGATCTCAATGACCATAACCACTATGATATATTAAACTTGTTTGTATTACTAAATATAACAGTTTATTATTATTAGTGAAAAAGATTTGTCAGGATCGTAGCAGGTGGAAAGACGTGGTCTCTACCTACCCCTCTGGGAAACAGGCGTGATTTAATGTATACATGTATGATTACCTTGAGATTGGTAAAAGTGAAAAAACAATTACAAACGAAACCCACATTCTGCTGATTTTTTAGAGGAAGTACCGCCTGCAAAATTTTGATATTTAGGCAAGTAATAGACCAATGTATGGCCTATTTTGAGAAGAAAATCTAGGGGTGTCACTACTACACAACCACATACAATTTATTTTTATTTTTAAATTGGCTTTTTTGTTCTTTTTTATATGATAACTAGTATTAGTATTTAGGGTGGCGATGCAAATCTATCCAAATAACATCGTTTCAAAATTTGAAGCAAATCGCTTAAATACATCCAGAAAAAACCAACATTAAAAAATAACTCGGAAAAATCATAATTCAAAAACTATTAAAAGTTAGATGTTCATACTCGGCTTAAATATTCTTCATTACAAGAGGTACTGACGAAAAAACCCCTGAGCCCATTTGATGTAAGGGCCGACTTACTATGGAAACCCGGCTATACGAGTAGCCTTTAAGTTTTTCAAATGTTTTTGGTTGAATCTTTGAAGCTTTACAAAAGTTAACGATGATTTTTGATTTAATAGCGAGTATTTATAACTTCTTAATCCTGCTAAAACCGTTTTTAATAAATGTGGTCGTTTTAAAAGTAAACAGCAATTATTTTAATTTGACGCTGCCACGAAGGCGCGCGTGAATTATCTCTATCTCTCGTTATTCACGCGGAAGCAAATAAAGCCGTCCCTTTTTATTCTTGTGTGGGCGTGTCATCATGTGTGGCCTCTTTAATGTAACACCATTATACTCGTAGAATTGTCACTTCTTATTCCCATTGGTGAGCACTGGGGAGAGATGAGAATTATATCTTCCCAGTTGTCCCTGGGGACTAATGAGCGAACTGGGAATAGACATTGACTTGACCCGAGCGCTCGTAGCTATTATACGACGTAAAGGACCTACGATTTTGGTATAGCTGTGTTGAAATACTTAAAATAAGACCATTATTTATCGCTGGGAAAATGATCGTTATCTAGGCTGCAATACACACTTAAACCCAGCGGTAAACCCCCTGCTTCTTTCAGGGAGATGACAACTCGACGCCTAAATTTCCGAGAGGGTACCTTGGTTTACCGAGGCCACTGATGATAAGACCTGGAGTAAAGACCAATCACATTCATTGGTGAGATCCTTAACAGAAGTTTTAAGCTTTAGAAATTTGTAATTCTTTCGACTATTTATCGAGTGGTTTGAAAATAGCGGTTTCTCGTCTCGATTGTTCGAAGGAACGGAATATATGGAATTCTAAACACACTCGTTCACGTATTAAACTTTTAATTGCCGTGGAACTGTTTACAATAACGTTTCAGGAATGTTCCCATTTATACAGAGAAGTATATACTTATTCCGGAGTCTACATATAAATATCGTATACTAAAATAAATGGATTTCTGTATGTAAACACTTTATTGTACAAAAAGAAAAACCTAATCAATACATTCAAGATAAAAACATAAAGTACAAAGGTGAACTAATCCCTTTAAGGGATCTCTTCCAGGTAACCCTTGAGAGATTGAGAAAAATGAAAGGATGTGAAGTGGTTGGTTTGGTTGGTTGGTTGGTGAATTGTAATTCCCCCCTTTGCAATTAATTATGACTTATTATTTCTTTCTTCACTTAGCAGCATTAAATCTAGTTAAGTTACAGTAGATTAAAATTTAACTATTTGAAACAAGGAGTGAAAGCCATTAATGAAGGAAAAAATACCTATTGACAGGTGTCATATTTTTTTTCTCATCTTCCTTTCGCTATAACATTAACACAACGTACATTTTATCTGGTCAACGAAAGTCAAATTACTTTTGTATCAGTCGGCACTAACGTTCAACGTTAAACGATAAACGTCGCAAGTTGTGTTTGCAACGTAACAAGAACAAAGTGCGACTTTGTATCGAAAAATTCACTGCAGTAGAATTAACTGCAAATGAATCGACTCCCAAGTTGCAGGAAATGGCTCTGTAAACTTAAATAAAATATATTCTGCCACATTTTTATGAACTGTGTTTAGCCAGTGCTATGTATTTATACTAAAATCATACAATCATACCGGTT
Organism: Acleris holmiana; assembly: GCA_949316455.1. Classification (NCBI taxonomy): domain Eukaryota; kingdom Metazoa; phylum Arthropoda; class Insecta; order Lepidoptera; family Tortricidae; genus Acleris; species Acleris holmiana. The sequence goes on from OX438772.1 coordinate 3,786,010, forward strand.
CATCGGTTATGCCAGAAGGCATTCTGGAACAGTCGGAGACTGGGAGTATAAAAGGCGAAGCGCTTGCGGCGTTGATCATTCCAATTCGATTGAAATTCTCCCCTAGCGTCCTAAGTCCGAGGTCGGCCCAATAGGGGCGCCCTTAGGCATGCTAGTGTAAAAACCTTTACAGCGTGGACTCCCATCAGGAGTCCGCCCTCTCGTCGAAGTAGTCAAAGCCATCAGAGGCTAACTAGGTAGGTCCCTGAAAAAAAAAAAGCGTTGATCATTCATTACTTGGACAGCGAATTGCGAACAACAGCGAACCGAGCGATCATGTAAGTATTCGAAGCTTATTCTGCGATAATTGTTTGTAACGGTTTAGTGAATTGCTAATAAAGTCTAGCATAATTACATCGATAATTAAGAAATTACAGAATGTAGACCACTAATATAAACTTTTGTCATAATTTGACGTGATGAAAACGACCAAACGATAGTGGACCGGCCCGTGTTAATAAAATAGGGTTAGGCACGAATCTTGCTACAAAATGAAAGTATTCGACTTAAATTTTTTAGCAAGTTTTGTGCCTCACCTACCTACTTACGCGTTTCGTCATGAAGCAATAGCAAGTTTGCTTGTTATTTACACTTATGACAAATGTTGACTACGGGTATAATACATTCAAACTAACTAACCAGAATAAGAACTCAACATGTATAAACTATCAAAGAGCGAGGACAAAGGTGTGTCAATTCGAAATAGATAGTGGCTTTGGGAAATAAAGATCCGATTTAGAGATAAGTCGTCAACAAATAACGTTGAAAAATATACAGAGATTTGTGAAGTTATTGAGAATCTGATTGGATAGTGTCTGGTTCTTAGGAAAACTATTTCCTTTGATATTTATTAAGTGCAATAATTTAAAAACAAAACCAGACTTTTTAAAACCTCACGTCACAGGTATTACTGACGGCGTTTCGAGATTTATTCAGATCTTAGTTGGTGGTTTTGTGGTGGTAGGACCCTGTGCAGGGTCCGTCCGGATCGCTACCAATATCTTATCCTACCTAACCTACCACCAAGCAATCTTCACATTTTAGTGTTTCCGAGATAAGACCACCGATTAAATTACTACCGCTTTGGAATATTAATAAATTGGAATAAGACATTTTATTCCCCATTCTGTTTGATAATTGATTGATTACACACGAGAGAAATTTCAAAGAAAAGATATGAGTTTTTTATGGCAAAGAGAAGGTAAACGAGCACACAGGCCATCTGATGATAAATAGGATCTTGGACCCAAGACTACAATCTTAAGACTGCAATGCTAAGACCTCAAATGCTTTGCCAACGCTGAGGAATAAGATGGAATGCCCCTATTAAAGGGCCACTATTTCACTATTTCTAAGCTCATCAAGGCCCTCATTTACAAATGTCTTACAGACTAACATACATACATACATATAACTTAAAACTAACATAACTGCTACTGAACTTTCGTCGTGTGAGCTAACCGGCGGCCACGAAATCGCCAAACAGAATTCCTCCTTTAAAAAAGTAGAAAGATCTTTGGTTGACGACACGTTAGCCTAGTTGGAAGTGACCCTGCCTCCGAAGCCAGTGGTCCTGGGTTCACCAATACCAACAATTCTAAAAACACTTTTTTATAATTCTGTAACCACAAGACAACGCTGCCCTGCTAACATAAAAGGCAGTATCTCAGACAAAACTCCTATAGCAAATGTAACCTTATTACGAACGGCTTAGGATTGAATATGCTTTGGCCATTGAATCAGAGATACTGCATTTTGGCTTAGGAGGGCAGAACGATAAACATATACTTAAATACATAGAAAGCATCCAAGACTCAGGAACAAATATTCGCGCTCATCACACAAATATCTGCCCTTATCGGGATTTCAACCCAGGACCGCTGGCTTCGGAGGCAGGGTCACTTCTAACTATGCTAACGTGTCGTCTTTGGGCTGGGGCTCCAAAATACCAATAGCTTCCCTTCAACTCTATACAGCGACGAGCAATTCGAATCGTTGACGATCCCAATATTACGAAAAGATGGAGTCTTTGGAGCTGCAAAGGGACTTTGGATCTCTTCGCGTGTTCTATAGGCTCACGGAGAGTGGACTAAGGAACGGTTCATATTAGTGTCTACAGCACCATTCTATCGAACCACTCGCCACTGAAGTAAAGTTCATCCATACTACCTGGAACCATTAAAACCGATTACAGACCATTTCCAAGGGTCCTTTCTTCCTTGTACTTTGAAACTATGGAATGAACTTCTCTCCGCAAAGTTTTCTCAGCACAACGACATGTCCTCCATTAAACGCGGCTAAAAAAGAGTATTCAATGCAAGGCAACAACTTGGCTGTGCCCCTGGTACTGCTGATGTTTATGGGCGACGGTAACTGCTTACTATCAGGTGGTCCGTTAGCTTGTTTTTATGGAAAAAGACTTATTCCACCCTCTATGATACATGATAGGCTAGAACAACCCTTGATCGGTTTCGAACAATATAGACAGTTTAACTCTAACGACAGCCGTAACCATAAAACAGCTGGAAACAGTAGGAATAGCTATTAAATTGAATTATTAGATTAAACAATAGAAATGGCCACACGACTGCTTCTAATGATACAATTGGTTTTGTTCGCCTGTTTAACGGATGCAATTTCGATAATTGAATTTGAGGCAACAAAGCATTTGAATTATTGTTGCTTTTAAGTTATAGTGTGTTGATCAACAACTATTAAGCAATAAAATTTATTGTAAATAAGAAAGTAATATAATAAATATATATCAGGGGACAATCTCTCATCAATTCGCCTAGTTCCAAACTAAGCTCTAGACTTATGCTATGGGTACTAGATAACAATATAAATAGTTCTATAGAGAATTGCATCAATACGTAGATCAGATAACATCAAAAACCCTGTTAGAGCAAAGCAACGCAAAACTTATTGTACATAATTGTCCCCACCTAAACCTACCATTTTCTTATTCATGATGCATCTATTGCTATTTACTAAAGAAACTTATGACATAGTTATTACTTTGATAGAGGAAGGCTACCGATGCAAATCATGAAAATTACTTAACTACTTTACTTACTTTAATTACTTTGGTTTTGTTGAGGACTAAGATGGAATGCCTCTATGCTAGTAATTAATTAAATTAGGCATACCTACATTTGTAAGAATACTTTCCGTCGCACAGCGGAACTGTTAACTACGCTTAACTATGGTCCAATTTTTTGGACCTTAACCTTTTTTTAATGGCGAAAAGATGTCTTAAAAGCATACATGACATATGGTGCTAAGTGAAAAAAAAGAAAGAGAGCAGTAGGGTATTATTGGGGATTCTGGATCATTTGTCCTCGCTGCGCTCGGATGATCCAGAATCCCCAATAATGATCCAGGATCCCCAATAGTTTCCATCGATCAGGGATCTAGTCGGATGATCCAGGATCCCCAATAGTTTCCATCGATCAGGGATCTAGTCGGATGATCCAGGATCCTCAATAGTTTCCATCGATCAGTGATTCAGAATTCCATAAACTCAATAGGTAAACGAATGACCTGACAATCCTTCAATGGTAAATTTGCATATTCTCGCCTCATAAATTTCTATAACAAAATATTTTGTAAAGAGAAGCAAAACCGGAGTGCCGTATAATTCAATTTTATATTACTTATATTTTTGTTTACGGCACTCCGGTTTATTTTTCATAAATTTATTTCTTTGTTTATTCATCTTTGTTTATTCATCTTTGTTCCTGTTAACACTTTCCACACAACCATTGCTGTACTAATGTTATAGGATAGTCCCGCTAACAGTTTTCTGGAGTGGCCAATTCCATACTAATTGTTTAAGGACAAGGCGGTCTTTCGATACGTTCCAAAGGGGCGCCTCCTCTGTACTGATATTTACTCAACCAAGATAATACTAGAACGCTGATCTATATATGCGACCGATCGTAAAAACTTTGATAGCGTGATTCCTAGGTCTTTTTCAATTATTACTGTCAAATCAAAATAAAAACTGCAAACTTTTTTTGATTTCAAGCTATCTTCAGTTGTTATTAAAAACCACATTGTTAAAAGTGTTGATTAAAGTGAAATACATTAATTATTCCAATATTTGTGTATTATTTAAGTAATGAGAGATTGTTACGACATCTATTTAAAAAGGTAGGTACTGTAATGAAAGAAGGATGTAGCAGTACATACTCCTTTCATTGTTTTCTTTTTTCTATTTTGTTATGTCGAAATGTCTCGAAATCTTTTGAATAAAAAAGATTTCGAAATATGGAATGCCCGCCGGTGGTTTTCAGGGGGACGCTCCAGAGTCTCCAACGGACCGCGTTGGCAGAACTAATGTATATTTAAACGTTAAAATAAATGAAAGAATATATTAACACTGCAAGACGTATACTTTTATTCTACGTAGCTTAGTTGAAAGTGCGTAAAGTATTACGCTTAGGAATAGGCGCCTCCCAGGCTTACATGGTGGAGGTGCGGGGTATCGAGAATAAGAGAACCGAAGAATCTTCTCGCAAGCAAGAAGTGGAGTGCTCCTGACCTGAACCTGAGTGATATCTTTATTAACTTATTCTCGCTTTAAACTGTTCCCATATTAGTATTTTATTTTTGTGCGTGTCCTTCCCATATAGCATAGCAAAATGGCGACTGGAAAATATAATGGGCTATCTGATACGGAGGATTTTTTAATGCAGTACCAGGCCATTGGAATCATCAAAGGATGGTCTGATGAGCAGAAAAAATATGCCATCGCCGTATATCTAGATGGACCAGCCCTTCACTGGTTTAAGACAAATTTTGAGGAATTCACGACCTACGCAGTGTTAGTGGAAAAATTGAAACTGCAATTTCCTTGCCGAGGTGATTTCGCTCAGAAATTTTACTACAGAAGGCAGCAAAACAAGGAAACGCTGATTGAATATTTCTACGCCTTAGAAAACTTAGCTGTTAAAGCTAAAATCGATGATGAAAGATTCATAAGGCATTTTATTACATCTATGAACCAGCATCACCAGTGGCTGTTGGCATCGAAGTTATTTGCATCTAAAGAGGAACTTAGAAAAACAATAATGCAAATGGAGGACATATTTAATTGCGACAACACATATGCAAGAAATGTAGAATTGCCAGTTTTTAATCCAGATGTAAATTTCGAAGAAATCAGGAACCGCGGTGATCAGCCGATGCACACACCACGATTCGATGAGTCGACACCGTTCGGGACGCCAGCTACAATAGCGCCACGCAGAGTGCACTTTGAACCAGAAGCACCACGCGAGTCACACGATCTTCGTCCTCGTCCGTGTCCACGCCCACGCCCTTGGACACCACAAGAAAGTTCGCGAAGGCAGCAAGGCGCAGCGACGGCCAATGAAAGTTATCGATCCGATTATCGAGAGGTTACTCCTTCTTCATCAAGGCAGCACCCAAACTTCACGCCGCGTCGTTAGTAGATCGGGATGCGACAGGCGGCATGGATTCAAACCCGATCCTTGTAGATAAGTCTAGGGATGTTTCTGTACCGATTATTCCAGTAGTAATAAATGGTATTATTTGTGAAGCACTCGTTGATTCAGGTGCGAGTGTCTCTTGTATCTCCAGATCCCGATGGGATAAATTATCCTTGGATTCTCAAACGCACGGACCTATGGCCTTGCGAGCGGTAGGCGGTTATGCAATCAATGTGCATGCCTCGGCCGAAATAGGGATGCAAATTGCGTCAGTATATTATCGGCAACGCGTATTAATTATACACGATACGGCTGAAATAATCATACTGGGACAAGATTTTTTACGAGAAAACGAAGCAATAATTGATTTCGCAAAGAGTCAGCTGACACTGAAACAAATTAGTTCGGTGCCTTTCATCTCACGTCATAATGAGAAAAAAATAACTTTTTCTATATGTGCTCATGATCCTAATGAGTTTGTATATAATGAATCTTCTTTGAAGAAAACTGATTATATTTATTTTACAGATTGGGTGCAGCGCAATGAAAACTATTTGTTAAACCTTAACGACGAGAAACCGGTTGTCTTTGATGTGAATGATGGATTGACGGCCAAGCAAAAGACAGAATTGGGTGGTTTATTGAAAGGGTTCCGCGACACTTTTTCTTTTGCAACCCGAGAATTGGGATGTTATAAGGATACTTTTATTTCAGTGAATACCACGGATGATGAACCAGTTCATAAAGCACCGTATCGGGTGTCGAATAAACAGAGGCAAATAATTGATGCGCAAGTACAGGAGATGTTAGAAAATGGCATAATACAGGAGTCAAGAAGTCCTTATGCTTCACCCGTTGTGTTGGTGGACAAGCCGGAGGGCCCACCAAGATTTTGTATCGATTTTAGAGCGCTAAACAAAAAAATAAGGATGGATTCGTACCCGATTCCAAGGACGGATGATTTGCTTGGTTGTTTACAGGGAGCCAGATATTTTGCTGACCTTGATATGAATTCAGGGTATTGGCAGTTAGCTCTGGGCGAAGGCAAAGAAAAGACGGCCTTCGTGACGCATACGGGGCTATATGAATTTAATGTATTGCCGTTTGGTTTGAAAACGAGTCAAGCCATGTTCCAGCGAGTGATGGACAAGGTGCTTGCAGGGTTGAAATAAAAAAAGGTTGTTGTATACGTCGATAATATTTTGGTTTATGGAAAAACGTTTGAAGAATTTGTGTCGGCATTGGAAGAGGTTTTATCGCGATTAAGATCGGCCAACTTAACCCTAAAACCAAGTAAATGCAAATTTGGGTACCAGAAAGTGACAGTTTTGGGACATGAGGTGTCAGCAAGTGGAATTGGGCCTGATGTGAACAAAGTAAAGGCAATGAGACAGATACAAACCCCAAGAAACGTAAAGGAGGTTAGATCAGTGCTGGGTTTGTACTCTTATTACAGAAAATTTATCGATAATTTTGCAGAGATCGCATTACCGATAACGAGCCTTACAAAGAAAAATAAAAGATTTGTTTGGGCAGAAGAGGAACAGAGAGCGTTTGACAAATTGAAGGAGAAAATGTGTTCCGCACCGGTATTGGCATATTTCTCTAATGATAAGGATGTGATAACGAGAGTGTTTGTCGATAGTTCCGAGAAGGCGTTGGGAAGTTGCCTTTGTCAGGACAAGGAAGGTGAAATGAAGCCAGTTGCATACGCCTCAAGAAAATTAAGTGCCGCTGAACAAAGATATTCAGTGACAGAGAAATAATGCCTAGGATTAATATGGGCGATAAATTATTTTAAGCACTATTTGTGGGGAATGAAATTTCAGGTTGTCACTGACCATAGAGCGTTAATATGGTTAAAAAGCAAGCGTGACATGAACGGCAGACTCGCCAGATGGGCTTTATCAATACAGTCCTGGGACTTCGATATTGTATACTGCTGTGGCAAGGATAATGTCGTAGCCGACTTCTTGAGCAGAAATCCGTTGATCGAGAACCCGAGTGCAGAGTGTATGGAGAGAATTCCCGAACAAGAAGACGGATTCGTCTTATATGCGCTGAATAGCGATAGTATGAGGACGGCACAACGAACTGATTCATTTTGCCGCCATATTTTGGATCAAATGCGACAGAGCAATACGAATGTTTATCAAAATTATTTTTTGCAGGATAATTTATTGTATAGGAAAAGGGATGTTGGACAAGAAACGAGAAAGCTCTTAGTATTGCCGCAAGAGAAGTTTGCAGAATGTATGCTAGAATTGCATGATGAGCCAGTGTCTGGAGGACATTTTGGTTTGTTTAAGACATATGAAAAGTTTAATGAAAGATATTACATGTCCAAGGCAGAGAAAAAAGTAAACGAATATGTCAAGTCGTGTCAACAGTGTCAACTGAGGAATGTCAATAAAGTGATCGCACCATTAATACCGATAAATGTTGCAGATTTATTCGACAAGTTTTGCGTCGATGTGGTAGGGCCGTTACAGATTTCGAATAAACAGAATAGGTATATTTTAGTCGCAGTGGAATACCTCTCGAAGTAAGCAGTGTGCAAAGCCGTGCCCAGAGCCACCGCGGAAACCATCAATGAATTTTTGGTTACGGAAATATTGTGCCGATTTGGAGGAGTTCGACAGCTGATAACCGACAAAGGCTCAGTATTTACTTCTAATACCATTAGAGAGACCGCAAGTCTTTTTAATGTGACGCTCACACATGCGACAACATATCATCCGCAAACAGTTGGTTTAGTGGAACGATTTAACAGGACATTGTTGGGCATGATCTCAAAGTATGTCTCGGAGGAGCAACGAGACTGGTGTACGTATTTGCCTATGGTATGTTATGCCTACAATAGCGCGAAACAGGCTAGCACAGGTGTGGAGCCGCATTTGATTGTGTATGGTAAGGAACCATTATATAAATCTGATATCGAGTTGCGTATCAATAATCTCCGGGTTTCAGATACGCTAGCGGATAAAATAACAAGATTGTCGATATTAAGAAGAAAAGTTGCCCGGAATATACAGCATGCCCAACTGAAGCAGAAGTTTTACTACGATATCAAGGCCAATTAAGCAATAAACTTGCTAGGAGATACAAGGGACCATTCGAAATTGTTACAAGGCTTTGTAATAATAATTATAAGATCAGGAAAGTCGGTACGGTAACAAAATGTATTATTGTTCATAGGAATAGGTTAAAGAAATTTCACGCTAGAGCTTAGTTATAAGGGTGTATATTTGTGTATAGTCATGTATAATATTATTATTATTTTTGTCTTTGCAGTTCGCTAACACAATGTGCGAGCATGAATAGCCATGAAAAGGAAGAGGAAAGTGGGGGGTGTCTATGGTTCCGCAAGTAAAGGCGACTGTGTGCGCCAAACCCTAAGGCGTTAAATCATAGACATGGGTCTATTTGTTTTTTAATGTCGATACCAACCTCCTTGGTACGATGTTTAATGCTTTTGTAATTTTATGCTGGCAACGTATAAAGGGAATTGATTCTTTCTTGTTGACCAGGCACCTTCAGTGTTTGGGCTGTCAAGCATGTTTGACAGTAGATATGTATGGTTAACCATGGATCGCGTCTTTTATTTTTGGCAGGGTTTTTGAAGAGTCGAAGTTTGCTATGGCAAGTAGCGCAGACGATGCCGATGACGCATGGTACGTCACTAACACAAGTTTTGGCATCAGATGCGGTATTGTCACAGGAAATTATCCTGTAGAGCAGGACGATCCCCCTTAATGTATTGTTCCCTCCTTAGGTAGTCATTAGGGTTTCGTATAGGATAGCATAGGTAGGGACCTTGCTTCCAGAGGGGCGAGGGATGTAATGAAAGAAGGATGTAGCAGTACATACTCCTTTCATTGTTTTCTTTTTTCTATTTTGTTATGTCGAAATGTCTCGAAATCTTTTGAATAAAAAAGATTTCGAAATATGGAATGCCCGCCGGTGGTTTTCAGGGGGACGCTCCAGAGTCTCCAACGGACCGCGTTGGCAGAACTAATGTATATTTAAACGTTAAAATAAATGAAAGAATATATTAACACTGCAAGACGTATACTTTTATTCTACGTAGCTTAGTTGAAAGTGCGTAAAGTATTACGCTTAGGAATAGGCGCCTCCCAGGCTTACAGTACTTAACATCTGCTAGTCTGACGATAAAGTGACTCACGCGCTACTGTTACTAAGAACTTCTCAATGTTATTGTTAGCGTAAGATGGCACTATTTGACAATGCTATTTGAATGGAATAATACAGTGAAATGAATCTGCGGTCTTTAATAAAGTAAAAATTTCGTAGGTGAACTGAAACTTTAATAAATAAATCGACTGAAACTATTAAGTTTATCTCAACACTGTAATCGTTCGCGATGTACATCAAAGTTCGAACATTGTTACGACATCTATTTAGGTAAATCAAGTGTCAACTTTATTGCTGATTGACAAGAAACTCCGCGCTGTGTTTACTAAAAACTTCGTTAATCAATGTTAAGATGGCGCGGATTAATACAAATAATCGATATGAAACTAGCACGATGTTTTTACTGTTTACTAAGAACTTCGTTAATCAATGTTAAGATTGTGTGCATGAATGCAATAAAGTAAAATAATTTCGAACCTTGAGAGCCATTACAAAGCATGCTGTATGACATGTAAATAATAGGAAGCGTAAGTAATTTATGTTCATGCTTCACATGATTCGAACAAATATATGTGTTTTTCTTTCTTCTTTATAGCTAAAGCCGATTCACAAATTCTGAGAGTTAAACAAGTTATTTAAACAATAAGTATAGTAAGTCGTTGCTGTCTTCAAGCCAACCAGTGCCTGTTTTATATTTCCTTATTTTTTTTTTATTTTTTTTTAATAATAAATATCAGGGGGACAATCTCATACAAATTGACCTAGTCCCAAACTAAGATCTAGGTTTGTACTATGGGTACTAGACAACGATATAAATACTTATATAGAGAAATAAATACTTAAATACATAGAAAACATCCAAGACTCAGGAACAAATACTCGTGCTCATCACACAAATATCTGCCCATACCGGGAATCGAACCCGGGACCGCTAGCTTCGTAGGCAGGGTCCCTACCAACTCGGCTAACGCATCATATCGTCTTCATAGCTAGGCTACATTCGGTACATAGAAACGCATTAAAGTACATGCAGCTACCAAATACGAATAAGGTTTCAGGTTAACGCAACAAGCTGGCGCCGCGCCTTATAGGTGTAAAGGATTGGGAGTGATTCACAATAATTATATTTTATTTTCTAATAGACGAACGTCTGTAATGCAGAATTAAGGTTTGATTTTGTTTGGACAATCTCATTTGAAATAAAATTATATTACTAATAATTTTAATTGGTAACATCTAAATGCAGCCTTAGTTTATAGGGTTATAAATGGAGCTTCCATTTATTTGAGCATTCAATTGGTAGTGGCAGTGCAGTGAGTGAGACAAGTAATTAAAAAGAAGCAGCAAGTATGTACGTAATATTTTTTATTTTTTATTATTTATGTTGATTGTGTTTGGTTAGTGATGCTTATTCAAATACTTTTAATAAAAATAGGTCGGCAGTGTTCAATCCGTTCGATTCCGATGAGGAGATTAGCTGTGCCCAGCAACAGACTGCATCTACCGCTTCTACGAGTGCAGCGAAAGTTAAGACGGTAAAGGCGAAGCAGAGAAGAACTAAGAAGGCGGCGGAACTGCACGGCTGTGATTCAGACCTGGACAGCGTCGTGAATGCATCAGCTGCTCAACCGAAAAAGAGACGAGTCGCTGTGTTTCTTGATTCCGAGGTAAGATGCGCGATTGTTTATCAAAACATACTTCGAGGATACGATAGCTTAGTTGGTAGTGACCCTGCCTACGAAGCTAACGGTCTCAGGTTCAAATCCGGTAAGGGCAGATATTTGTGTGATGAGCGCAAGTATTTGTTCTCAACTATTGGCTAGGTCAATTTGTGTAAGATTGATTTATTATTATGATGATTTCATTAAAACTGTTTTTACCCAACTTTAAACCGACTTCAGTTGGACTGACCTCGGTCATGATAACAGTTTGTCGCTGGATTTTTTTAATAATTTAAGTGATTTTCTTAATTGTATTTATAAAGGTGAATAATATAAGGTTGCTAAATAATTTCAGGGTGACGAAGAGGAACCGATCAGGGCCGCTCCGCTACGTAATTTTTTGACAAGAAGGACGGGCTCCGGGTACACGCTGCAACGAGATCCCAGCCGGCGCGGGGAGTACTACGTCGAACTCCGAGTCTTCACCACGCGGGAGCTTGAGCCGGTAGCGACGGAAGCAACCAGGTGGAAACATGCCTTTTTCACATATAAAGGGGCTGTAAATAATAATAGCCCAGTTTTCAAAGCGGTCAGACAAGTTGCTCAGGCTGCTAAAGAAGAGTATAAAGGCGTGCAGCCTGTGTTGTACCCGTCAAATACTTTTTAACTAATTTTAGTTATGTGTTTATTGTAATCTGCTACTTTACAGTCGGTTTAAAGGCAAATTTAAAACTTTTGCGGTTTTCAACAAATGTAATTATTACAAAACAAAGCACGTCTTACATAGAACAAAAATAGTATAAGATGTTCTTTTGCGATGTATGTAATGTTTCCGTTCCAAAATTAGCAGCACATAAAAAGACTAATATCCACAAGTCTAATAGTTTGTTAAGTACGCGGCTTGAAAACGTTTATATAATAGCTAATGCTTTTCGGAGTAGAATTGTTAGTTATAAAGTCAATCCCTCAAATACGAATATTACCCCAGATTCATTTTTATTTGAAAATTCTGATATAGCACAACAACTTATTAAAGATTCATTACAAAAGCATGTCTCACTCAAAGTTAATTTGGAACTTTTCGTAAAGTATTGTTTGCCAAAAAATTGTGAAAGTTCCATTAAGTCATTTAACACTAAATACGATATAGTTTTGCAGAGTACAGACGTTTTATCATTATATAAATCACTTGCTGATGTACTAATTACTAAATGTGCGGAATTTGAGCTCTCGGAATCAGGATGGACAATCGAATCAGTTAGTCACTTAGAGATAAACATAGTAAAATACAATCCTTTGAGAGCTGGATCGTTTATACCATTACCAAAACATATTGCTAATACAAAAGCTTGTTTGAATATAAATAATGAGGATAATCACTGTTTTATATGGTCTATAATGGCTCACTTGTATCCTAGCAAGGTTAACTCAAACAGAGTCTCATCTTATCCCAAATACCAAAATGTTTTAAACACTTCCGGCATGGCATTTCCACCAAGCATCTCTGATATAAGGTGGTTCGAAGCCAACGATACTGATATTAGTTTTAACATCTATGGTTTAACAAAAAATGGTAGTGTTATGGGCCCTTTATATAAAACCGCTAATCGTAAATTACAGCACATCAACTTGTTATTAATAACTAAAAATAGTAAGGCACACTTTTGCCTAATAAAAAACTTTGAGAAACTTGTTCGCAAACAAATAACTAAACATAAATCTAAGATACATTTGTGTGAAGATTGTTTTTTATATTTTTCAACAGAGGAAAAATTAATTCAGCATAGTTGTGCAGGGGTACAAACTGTTTTACCAGAGGCAAATACACAACTTTTTTTTTCTAATTTTGAAAGAACTCAGGAGGTGCCTATTGTGATCTATGGTGACTTCGAAAGCTTATTACGAGAGTATTCAGATAAAAGTAAATCTATGTACGTGGAAAATATTCAATTGCATGAGGCATCTTGCTTTGCATATTACATTTGTTGTAGAAGCGAGCCTTATTTAAACGACTATGTTTCTTATCGCGGTCCCAACTGTTCGAAAAAGTTTGTGGAGTCTATATGTAATGATGTGCAGCGATTGTACTCAATATTATCTGTCAGCAAACCTATGATTCCGCTTACGCTAGAGGAACAGCTATCATTTGAAACTAGCACTGCTTGTCATATTTGTAAAGACAAGTTTTCATCTAGTGATAACATTGTAAAGGATCATGATCACTTCACAGGTCGATATAGAGGGCCCGCTCACAATAGTTGTAATTTAAATTCAAAACCTTGCCCATTTATACCAATAATTTTTCATAACCTTTCCGGATATGACTGCCATTTGTTTATTAATGAACTCACAAACGTATGCGGTCGAATAAACCTTATCCCAAAAAATAAAGAAAAGTATATTTCGTTTACGAAGTTCATTCCAATAGACCAGCAAAATGTAGCTCAATTAAAATTTATTGATTCTTTCAACTTTTTGAGTTCAAGTTTAGACAATTTAGTAAATACAATGAAAAAAGATGATTTCCAACATTTAAAATCATTTTTTGGAGATGGGGCCAAGTTTGATATAGTGCGAAGAAAGGGTGTCTATTGTTACGATTATATAAACTCTTGGCAACGTTATGAAGAAACCCAGTTGCCTCAGGCTTCCAATTTTTTTAGTAAACTCTCATCAGAATCTGTATCTTCTGAGGATTATAATCATGCCTTACATGTTTGGGAAACTTTTGCTATTAAAAACTTAGGAGAATATACAGATTTATACTTGAAATGTGATGTGCTTCTTCTATGTGACGTTTTTGAAAAATTTCGAAGCATGAGCCTTAAATACTACAATCTTGATCCCTGTTATTACGTATCGTCACCATCATTAAGTTGGGGTGCTATGTTATTATACACAAAAGTAAAATTGGATCTACTCTCCGATATAGATATGTATCAAATGCTGGAAAACGGAATAAGAGGAGGTCTTGCTCAATGTTCACATAGATACGCAAAGGCGAATAATAAATATCTTCCAGATTTTAACATTAACGAGCCGAATAGCTTTTTAGCCTATTTAGACTGTGTAAATTTATATGGATATGCAATGATGCAGCATCTGCCAACAGGAAATTTCAGGTATCTTAACGATGATGAATTAGCAAACTTTAACGTTGAAAAACAGTCACGCGATTCTGATACCGGTTTTATACTTGAAGTCGACCTTCACTATCCTGTTGAACTTCATGAGTCTCATTCAGATATGCCATTTGCAGCTGAAAAATTTGCTCCTAGAGGAAGCAAAAATAAAAAATTAATTGCTAGCCTCTACGACAAACATAGATACATTATTCACTACATGCATTTAAAAGAATGTTTGAAAAATGGTCTTGTTTTGTTAAAAACATATAAAGTTTTAGCTTTCGATCAAAGTAACTTTTTAGAACCATACATATCTTTAAATACCACCTTGAGACAAAATGCTAGCTCAGATTATGAAAGGGATTTTTTCAAAAAGCAAAACAATTCAATATTTGGCAAAACGATTGAAAATAAAAGAAAACAGGTTGATGTAAAACTTGTTAATATCTGGAAAGATCATTCAAATAACACAAATAAATTTTGCGGCGCGGAAAAATACATAAGTGCTCCCAACTTCAAAAACTTGGCAGTTATATCTGATTCATTAGTAGCAATTCAGTTGCAACAGACAAAAATCGTTTTAGATCGACCCATATACGTGGGTTTCTCTATTCTAGAAATAGCCAAAAGTCATTTGTATCGCTTTCATTATGATGTGATGAAACGTGTTTATAAAAATAAAATTCATCTTTGTTATACGGACACTGATAGTCTTTTGTATTTAATTCATACAGAAAATTTCTATGAAGATATCAAAACACACATAAAGTATTTTGATACTAGCAATTTTGATGCTAGCAACATATTTAATATGCCCTTAGTGAACTGTAAAATTCCAGGATATTTTAAAGACGAAATGGGGGGTGAGATCGTGAAGGAATTTGTAGGTTTGAGAGCAAAACTATATTGCATAGATACCCAAATTTCAACAATCAGGAAAGCAAAGGGAATAAAAAAGTGTGTTACAAAAAAACTTAATATTAATAAATACAAAAATGCTTTATTTCAAAATGAATGTTTTAGAGATAATAAAATCAAAAAATCATAAAATTTTCACGCAAAAAATCAATAAGCTAGTTCTTACAAGGGATGATGATAAAAGGTGTGTATTAGAAGATAATGTTTCGACTTTGCCTTGGGGACATTACAAATTAGCATTTTAATGTGGCAGCACTGTAAAGTAATAGAAATTTAATGCAAACGTGTGAATTGTAACATTTTTATTATTTTTATAAAAACAATAAATGATGAATGTATGCCTATTGTTTTTCTTTCATTTACCTCCGCCAGCTAATTAATCACGTGCTTAGTAATAAACCCGCCTAACTCAAAACTATTAATATTTCCATATTTCAAGACGCACTCTTGATTTAAAATAAGTTGGCTTTTTTTATTTTGAGTTACGCTAGTTTTACACCTATTGCAATCGTATTATCATGACTCGATCGCTTCTACTGTCAAGTCAATAAGAGCTATCACAACGTTGATAATACGTTAGCAACAGGGAAACAATCAGACAATATAGAGTGAGGAGCCATTAATAAAAATTATTAAATGGGACAACCTCACACAAATTTACCCCAGTTCCAACTAAGCTCTAGGCTTGTGTTAGGGTACTAGACAACGATAAACATGCTTATATAAAGAAATAAATACTTAAATGCATAGAAAACACCCCAGACTCAGAAACAAATACTCATGCATGCATTACACAGATATTTGCTCTGAGCGGGAATCGAACCCGGGACCGCTAGCTTCGTAGGCAGGGTCTCTACCAACTAAGCCAGCCACGTCACCAATAGAGTGGCTGAAATATTGATTAACTTTAAGAATTTAATTAAACAAAGTTGCTATTCTTTTATTTCGTTATAATTGAGATTCAGACAAGGAATTTGATACTGTTGCAGAGAAACAAGTCATAACATGTTAAAACGAGTTGTCCCTGCTTGTTTAACTTTGGCTCAGCGCGTAGGAATGTGGCTACGTAAAGAGTTGCTGACGCGACGTGCGCGCAATTCGACTTTATCTTCTTAGTGTATGACCCAAGTTAAATAATAAAAATTTAATGTCGGTTTGTAGTTCCGCTACAATACTGTTGCAGAGGAAACAAATCATGACATGTTATAACGTGTTATCTCTGTTTATTTAACTTTGGTTGCACGTAAAATAAGTTCCACATTCTATATGAACATCATTTATTAAAATAAGGTTGATAATAATATTAAACTTAATAAGGTGAAAGTACAACAATAATAATTAAATAGCAGGCAGACTTCTTATAAACCATTGTCTTTACTAATTTACACTTAATGAGACAAAAAATAACATATTTATAACGCCAAATTATTTATAAATAAACATAAATTAAAGAAATTTATGATAAAATTAAAACAACGCTACCTTAATTACATTACGGAAGAAAATAATAATAATTACTATTTTTCTTCCTTAATTCAAACTTCGTTGACAATAACTTATATTAATTGGCTCTACAAAGTAAGTAAATAACAATATAATTGGCATAAATTGATTTTATAATTCAGAACTATAATATAAAATAAACATGGAGATATAATAGAAATAAGTCACAATTATACATATATAACTAACACCGAAATTAATCACTTTCAAGTTTTTTCATAATTTTTTTTAACACATTTTCTGTGCTGTCCAACACTTCATCATACGGATCACACACGAGATATTGCGCACTAACTGAACGATCACAGTAACACTCGTCCATTGTCTCAATGTTTATTTTAATTAAATATCGTCCATTGCGAATGTTATTTTTAATTACAAATGATGATCCTTTTCTACTACGATCCTTTTTATTAATACCCGATTTGGTATTTAATGCTTTCAACTCCCTTTTGTCCCGCGGAGCGTCAGGCTCTCGCGTTACGGTTGCGTTACACATGTTTTCTCTACGGGCTAAGAGCTCTTGCCGCTTTTTTTCCACTTTTTCCATGTAACCGTCAACGTCTTGAGCATAATAAAAAGGATGATCCTCCGGCACATCGTGGAAAACGGGGCTGACATCATATATGCTGCCAAAATCAAGTCGATCATTCTGCGTGCTGTCTTCCATAATTATCTGAAATATAAAAGTGTCATAAGTTTTTATTTAATAAAAATGGCAATAAATCCAACATAACTGGATGAAGCAATAAAAAATAGATTTACTTACCTATATATTTTAAATACGCTGGACCCACGTTAGAAGCGAGACAAATGTCGACTGCGACTGACGCTCGAGTAGCAGCAATTTAGATCTCGGTGTATAATATTCTTCGCCTAATATAAGACAGGAATGTGTAATTAGAGAAATGATAAAGACTTACAAAGATAATTCATTGATTTAGGATGATTATATTATTACAAGTATTTATTTGATATTATATTAAATTACTGAACAGAAGGCGAAATGAAATTTATTAAACAGCCTGTGTCAATAGAAATCAGCAAAATAAGTGATGGATCACATTGCACTAATTATAATAACAGACATAGTATGCTTCTTCCCAACTCTATACGATGTATTATATGTGGACCATCAAATTGTGGAAAAACAAATATAATTTTAACTTTATTGCTTCATGAAAATGGGTTAAAATTTCGAAATGTCTACACATTTACTCTAAAACAACTTTTCAACCTAAATATAGATTTTTAGAGGAAGTTCTTAAAAGAATACCCGAAATTAAACTGTTTATGATCCACGATGAAAAAGAGGTAATCTCTCCTCATGAGGCGATGCCCAATTCAATATTTATCTTTGATGACGTAGCTTGCGAAAACCAGACTAATATTCGTAATTACTTTTGTATGGGCAGACATAAAGGAATAGACTGTTTTTATTTAACGCAGACTTACTCTAAAGTGCCAAAGCAATTAATACGAGACAATGTTAATTTTTTGATAATTTTTAAACAAGACGATATCAATTTAAAACATATTTATCGTGAGCACGTAAATTCTGACATTAGTTGGGAAAAATTCAAATCGCTTGCCGCAAATATATGGAAAGATTCACATGCGTGTCTTATAATTAACAAAGATTGTAAATTAAATAATGGTCGATATAGAAAGTCATTCGATGTTTTTGTAAAATTTGAATAAATATAAATGATGACTAAAATAAAATCACTTTACTTATAACATTAAGAAACATCGGGGGTCTTTTTAGACCGCGTTATTGATTTGCCATGGAGACAGACATAAAAACACAATTAATTAAATCTGTAAAGAATATTAAAAATAAGTTAAAGAAGATGCAGCAAGAGGAGGATGATTTAGAATTAAAAAATAAGAAGATTTTGAAACCATTAACCGATCCGCTAGAAACCATGATGTTTCTTCATAATTCTCCTAAGCAAATAACATCTTATAATGAAAATAAGCATAATAACAAAAATATATTATCAAATGATGTAAACGCGGATTGTATCAAAAAGGATAAAATAAATATTCCCAACATACTTGAAATAAAAACTCCTACGAAAATGGAAAATAATGTGGCAAAAGTAAAAAGCTTTGAGGATGTCGATTCTTATTTGCAAGTCCCAAATAAACCTTTTAATGTTGCCTTTGGAGTAAGACATGACGGTGAAACACTTATGATAGGAAATTCACCTGCAACGCTTAAATCTTATGGGGAGAACTCTCCTAATAAAATATCTACGATTAATGTAAATGATAAAAGTTATGAACTAACGCCAGGTTTAAAAGAGCTTTTATTTCAAAGTAAACCGAATTGCGACAAAATAAATGAAAAGGATAAAATAACCTATAAAGATATTTTGGTGCACACTAATGTCCATAAGAGAGGTTTTAGTCCTCAAGGTCAGATACAAGGTAATTCAGGAATGAAATACTGTCAAATTATTAAACCCCTATTTCAAGAATCCAGCACGGCAAAGCAAGGTGGTAATCTGCCTTCCTTAAAAAAATATAATTCAAATACGGATTTTGTATATTGGGATGATCCTAATGAGTTGATTGAACGTTTAAAAATTTTAATTGCTTCTAAAGATGCTGGCAACACTAACCATGATAACGAAATAATTTCGATTATAGAAGAACTAAAAGAAGCAGACATCATTAAGGAATAAAAAGACTTCAGAACCAACTGTTGATTCAGTCTCATTGTGTTGGTTGAACATGAATGTAGATAAGTTTGGACACCATGTGTTAAAAAAGCATAAAATGAATAATTTTAATGAACCTCCCTTGGCTTTCATAAATGTTACCGATTGTTTTGATGCAAAAAATAAGATAATTAAACATATCGGAAAGCCTATCGATCCAGAGGACTGCGCCACAAAACAGTATGTTGACAATACTGCAGATAAATTGTTTAATAAAATAAAATTAATTAATCAAACATTAGCTCAGCTAGAGACAGAAGTAAATAGCCTGCAACAAAGTATTGAAACAGTTTCATTTAAGAACAAATACAAGAAATGAGTAAAGCAATCGTAATAAACGAAATACATAAACAAGCGCGGAAAAACTTTCCTCGAAGACATGTAGTGATGAAAGATATAGATGATTTATGGCAAGCTGATCTTATTGATATGCAATCTGTTTCAAACAATAATTTACAGTTTAAATATATTTTAGCCATTATTGATACTTTTTCTAAGTATGCATGGGTATATCCATTAAAAAAAAAGAGTAAGGAATATATAACTCAAGCTTTTTGTGATTTGTTCCAAAAAAATCGAATACCCAAAAACTTGCAAACTGATTTAGGAACTGAATTCTATAATAAAAAAATAAAATCATTACTTGAGTTACATAAAATAAACCATTACTCTACATACTCTACTAAAAAAGCATCTATAGTGGAAATATTCATAAGGACTTTTAAGAATAAATTGTACAAGCAATTTAGTTTAAAAGGAAACTATAAATGGATAGGAAACACTTTCGGAAGCAATTAATGAATATAATAATACGATACATAGAACAATAGCTCTTAAACCAATTGAAGTCAGTGAAAATAATAAGGATGCTGTATTACAGAAATATAAAAAGCTTTTATTAAAGAGGAGTTCAACAAAGGAAAAAAATAAATTTGCAGTCGGAGATTCCGTTCGTATAAGCAAATATAAAGGAACATTTGAAAAAGGATATACTCCCAATTGGTCAACTGAAATATTTACTATTACGAAAGTACAAAACACAAACCCAATAACGTTTATCATAGAAGATGCTAGACATCGACCCATCTTAGGATCATTTTATGCTCACGAATTGCAAAAACCTAAATATAAGAACATTTATCTTGTAGAAAAAGTATTGAAGAAAAATGGTCGAAAATTATATGTAAAATGGTTAGGTCTACCTTCGCAAGAAAATAGTTGGATTGATAAAACAGAAATCTTATAAGCAGCAAACATCATAGTTTAAGCGCATTTTAATTGCGCACTTGAAACTGGACAGAGTACTTCATCGAAACAAAAAATAACTTATTTATTAATAATTTATTTACAATTAAAAAAAAAATGGTAGGGTCAAAACCTAAATCGAATGGAAAAAACAAGAAAAAAATTGTGTTCACTCCCTCACAGAAAGCCAAGTCTGGCGCTGGTTTTAAAAACACTTTCAAAAATATTGTTTCTCTTACAAAAAAACATATTAAAAAGTTAAAACCTACATGTAAAAAAGCGGCTATTGAGTTAGCAGTTGCTGTTGCACGAGAATTGACGAGGGATTCAGATACTTCAGTAAACATTCCCCGGGTGATACCTGTGCCAAAAGTTGGAGGAGTTTTGCCCCTAATACCCATTTTTGCCGGATTGTCTGCTGCAGGTGGTTTAGCAGGTGGCGCAGCTGGTATTGCTAGAGCGGTAGAAGCTATTAAGTCTGCTAAACAACGTTTTCAAGAACTCAAGAGGCACAATCAAAAAATGGAAGAATTAAATTTAGGAAGAGGGTTGCATCTCAAAGAGCACAAGAATGGATTAGGAATTTATTTTAAAAATAAAAAAAACTAATGCAGAGGCTACCTAAACGAGCGTTAACTAACATCGACATTCTCGAATATTGCAAAGAAATTCCCAATTTTCGAGGAGTTTTCATGCGAGATCAGTTGCCAAAACGTCCATTAAAAAAAGAATGCGGAATTATTAATCTTGATAGTTCCCGGAATTCTGGCACTCATTGGGTAGCCTATGCAAAATTTAATAATTATATCGAATATTTCGACAGTTATGGTAATTTAAAACCACCTGAAGAATTTTTAAAATATGTTGGCTTAAATATTTTTTATAATTACGTTAACAAGCAAAAAACTCATCCTTTCATTTGCGGCCACTTGTGTATAGACTTTTTAAACTCATTTTGGGATCTTCATAAATAGCTTACACTTTCAAAAAACATTTTAGTCAATAACAATGTCTATTACATTCACAATCACTGGAAATGAATCCATTCTTCGATCAGAATTAAATACTCATTTAATATTAGAAGACGATTACGAGTGCGGCTTACTGTATTTTTCAACATTTAATTCAATACCTAATATTACTGACAGCAACAATGTATTCGCTTACGGTAAACAGAAGGATATTAAAATTCCTTGCGGCGCATATGACCTGTCTGATTTATATGAATATTTAAAAAGTAATATGAACAATTGTCAGTTTAAAATCGTTCCTAACAACAATACTTCTAAATGTTCAATTTTTTGCAGCGAACCGATTAATTTTAAGGTAAAAAATAGTGTAGGTGCATTATTAGGGTTCTCAGAGATGTTGGATCCAAATAAATGGCATGAATCAGTCAACCCTGTATGCATTATTGCTGCGTCTGTGATACGGATCGAATGTGATCTTGTCCAAGGTTCCTATACGAACGGTTTGCCTACACATATAATTCATGAATACGTGCTTAACAGTCCGCCCGGATATCAAGTAATTGAAGTACCTAAAAATATAATATATTTTCCTCTAAAGAAGAAACATATTTCGTCAATTACGGTGAAAATATTAGATATACAGGGAAATCTAATTAATTTTAATAACGAAAATATTAATATAAGTCTTCACTTGCGAAAGTCAAAATGATAATTTTTAACGATGATATCTGTAACAAAATACAAAGACAAAGTCGTTCTAACTCCACTGTCAAGCGCAACGTCAGACGAACTAGACGCAAAAAGGTTGTAGCAATAACAAAAAGTAATAAAGAGTTTCTTCGCGCTCTTGGATTAAAAATATGAGCATCCTCCATATAACCGACGATCCGCAATTCGACAATTCAATTGAAAGTTATGAAATCCATACTTATAACCCATACAATAACAGTTTTAATGAAAATGATGAAATACGAATACCTATCCATCAGCAAGATATATACGTATTACCTTCAGCTAGCGCGTTATACATAGAAGGATATTTTTCTATAACAGCTAAAGACGTGAGTGGTGTAAAAAAAGTGAAAAATGTTAAGTTGACAAATAACGCTATATCATTTCTTTTTCAAGATATTAGATATGAAATGAATGGGATTGAAATAGATCGAATTAGAAATGTTGGAATCACTACTACAATGAAATCTTTAGTCTCAATGAATGGTGGAGAAAGTAAAGCTGCTGCAATGTGGGGTTGGAACGTGGACGGATTTGATGATCACAGTGGAAGATTTAGTATTCTTTTACCACTTAATAAACTATTAGGTTTTGCGGAGGATTACAAGAAAATAGTTATTAATAGTAAACATGAACTAATACTAAATAGAAGTAGTACAAATCTTAATGGTGTTGTAACCGAAAAAGATGATTCAGTGGAAGTTAAGGTAAATAAAGTTCAATGGCGCATGCCGCATGTTAAAGTTTCAGATCATCAAAGGCTTGCATTGCTTAAACATTTAGAAAAAGATAAACCTATGCAAATAGCGTTTAGAAATTGGGATTTATATGAATATCCATTATTACCAAAAACAACCAAACATACATGGTCTATAAAAACCACTTCGCAACTAGAAAAGCCTCGGTATGTAATTTTTGGATTGCAAACTAATAGAAAAAATAACAAATTAAACGATAGCGCTGTATTTGATCATTGTAATCTTAAAAATGTGACTTTATTTTTAAATTCATACTATTATCCATACGATAGTCTTAACTTGAAATTTGATGAGTACAAATACAGTATATTATACGATATGTATGCGAGATTTCGTCAGTCGTATTATAACCTTCCTATAGATCCGCTGCTTGATCTTATACAATTTAAGGAAAAAGCTCCATTATATGTGATTGATTGTTCGAGGCAAAATGAGCATTTAAAAACTGGACCTGTTGACGTTCGTTTAGAAATCGAAACAGAAAAGGATTTGCCGGATAACACTAGTGCTTACTGTTTGATTATTAACGATCGTTTGGTGGAGTACAGACCTTTGAGTAATATTGTTAGAAAGTTGACATGATGTCGACAGCAATAGTTGATGTGCAGGGGTTTAAAACGGACAACAATTCATTCATTGTCAAAGAAGTTGCAATAGCTGTTAATGAACAATTACTACACCTACTTATTCTACCACCTTGCCCACTGCACAATCTCTCTCCAACCGAACGTAAACAAGTATCGTGGATACAGAGAAACAGAAAAATTAATTGGAATGATGGATTTATACCTTACGAAAAATATTTAATGTATATCCAAGAGTTTCTGATTGATAAGACGATTTTATGTAAGGGTCTGGAAAAAGTTACCTGGCTTAAAACTATTTTAGATCATAATGATGTTATTAACCTGGAAGATATGAACTGTCCTAAATTGTTAAGTTTGTACGAAGAATATAGATTGTCAAGTGATGTGTTTAACTGTATATATCATCCAACTGTATGCGCGCTAAGAAATGTAACTTGTTTAAGAAAATGGTGTTTAAATAAACATGTTTTATAAATTCTTTTTATTTATTATCTTATAAAGGTAATTAACCCTGAGTTCTCAAATCAAATAGTATTTACTTATTGAATTACGACAACGTCAATTACTAATGTCAATTTTAATAAAATTTAATCAAACCAAAAGTAAGGTTAAGAAGGATAATGGGGCTACATACGAGTATATCATGAAAATGGCTGAAAGAGAGCAAACATGGAGAATTTATTTTAAATCGTGCTATCAAAGTTTAAAGACCACCTTGTCCTTAAACAATTAGTATGGAATTGGCCACTCCAGAAAACTGTTAGCGGGACTATCCTATAACATTAGTACAGCAATGGTTGTGTGGAAAGTGTTAACAGGAACAAAGATGAATAAACAAAGATGACTAAACAAAGAAATAAATTTATGAAAAATAAACCGGAGTGCCGTAAACAAAAATATAAGTAATATAAAATTGAATTATACGGCACTCCGGTTTTGCTTCTCTTTACAAAATATTTTGTTATAGACATTTTTGTATCTACATTTCGACAGTATCAGTCGAATGAACGAGGCGAGGATATGCAAATTTACCATTGAAGGATTGACAGGTCATTCGTTAGGTCACTACCTGTTGAGTTTATGGAATTCTGAATCACTGATCGATGGAAACTATTGGGGATCCTGGATCATTATTGGGGAATCTGGATCATCCGAGCGCAGCGAGGACAAATGATCCAGAATCCCCAATAATACCCTACTGAGAGCCAGCGCTGTTCTTCCGTAGTGACCATTTGGTGAAGACAAAGCGCAATGACGCCACGATCAAACATGTATACAAAACACTTAAAAAAAAAAATAACATCATATCATAAAGTATGCCACGCAACTATACAAGGTCGTCGTGCAAACACCACTTGACACAGCAACCTACAGTGTGTGTGTGTAAGTGGGTTCTGATACCTTTGGAGAACTCTGAGGACCAAGATGGAATGTTTGTATGCTTGCCATTGTGGACAGTTTACCACAGATTAAGGAAAGTAATCGTTTTTTTCTTTTTTGACTCTCGCCATCGTAACAAAAAGAAATATTTTACTAGATACCTAACCTTTCAAACACCAACCCTGTTATTTATAAACTTACAATAAAACTTTTTTTATGTATGATAGATAAGCATTTGACCTCGATCGCACCTGATAGAAAGTGATGAATCCGAAGATATAGCATGCTTACCTAGATAGTGCCTATTCACTCTCAACTTGAAAAGGTCCAAGTTATAGTTTGCAGGAAAAAGGTCAGCTGGAAGAGAGTTCCACTCCTTAGCGGTTCTCGTCAAACGTAAAGGCGAACCGGTTTGTACTAACAGCTGGTATATCGACGACGTATGGGTGAAACCCTTGTTCGTGCCTAGTCCCATGATAACGGAATGAAGCTGGTGGAATAAGGTCATGCAGTCCCAACGCACACTCCCCTAGTAAACCTATTTTGGTTAAAGTATGCTTTGTCACTATCTGACGAATTCAAATGTTACAACGAAAGATAAGGACAAGCCTATTTAAGTTGTTATTGTGTTTATCAATAGGAGGGTTTAAGTTTTTATCCACGTCAGTGGCCCTAGACATAAAATACTTAACGATTACGTAAACGATTTTCTAAAACTCGATACGACTCGTCATAACAATAACGTTCACCGTTCATTCGATAAAGTGCAAAATACACCTTAACCCATAAGTTAGTAAGGTACATTTTACAACTTACTGAATTTGTCAGTTACGCGGTATTACGCGGTAAGATTAAGCGACTTTGTTTACCATAATGTGCCATAAATAAATAATCAAATGTTGTCTAAGGCACATTGCATTGCACACATTAAACAATACACAGATATTTAATAATTCAATTTCGATAATCAAGTCGTGTCGGTTTTCAGGCCTTTCGCTTCAGATTATCCCGCTTTAGAACGGATATTGTAATCACGATTAATTTTCGGCGCAAATTCAACTGCGGGATGGAATACTCGGCGATAATCCCAGCAGGAGAGCGAGGGCGCCGAGCGTCCAGTGTCGCACTCTTTACTATTATCGTGTTTTCTAATTAACTAAAGCACTGTCTTAAAATCGAAGTGTGGTTTTTTGTTGTACAAGTTAATACGCAATTTCTAGTATACGTGACACAGTTTAATAACCGTTAACCTTCGTGTAGTCAACTTAACGGAAAAGGTAACCGTTAAGTTACTCACGCAAGGTCAATTGTTATTAAAGGGTTCCACTTAATAACAATTAACCTTTAACTACACAATTTAAATTTAAATGTAACCTTTAATAACAATTAACTACATAATTCCGAAGAATCATAACTCCAAATTGATCAAAATTCCGATTTTTTATAATTCCGAATGACATTTTTGATAGAAAACTTAATTTTTTGATGTAGCTCATAAATCGAACCTAAGCTAACCTACGTATAGCAATAAAATTATGCATTTATTTTAAAATGACTCAAGCATAACATAGCTTTTGGAATTAAAAAACTAAAACCCGACTACAAAGAGTACAAAAAAAAGAAGCTTATTAAACTAAAACCCGACTGTAAAAAAGAATGAACCAAGTTTAGACCTTTGTTACACATTGGCAGCAGTCATCACCTCTGAGTGGAATCCATCCATTGTGTTCGTCATCCTGTCTACTAGCAAGCTATTAAAAATATTGTTTGTAGTCGAGGGCTAGAAATTATTATAGCAATGTGCAAAGTTTGGCCTTCGACTACACGAAGACATTAGTTTTTTTATTTCATCTTATCAACCTTCTTGAAGCTTATTAATTATACTAATTCATATTATAAATGTGACAGTTGTAGCTCTGTCCGTCGGTTTGTTACTCTTTGACGGATAAACTGCTGACCGATTTAGATGAAATGTTGTATGGAGATAGTTTGAGTCCAGAGAAAGGACATAAGGGTACTTTTTATCCCGAAAAAATTGACGCTCCCTGAGGGAGTAACGATAAATGATTCCTAAGACGGAATCGTGACAAACAACTTGTTTATCTTTTCTGGGTGTATTTTACTCGATTTCTCCGCCAACTAGTCAACCAATTTAAAATTTTAAATACATGATTTTTTATTTATTTTTCAAGGGTCTAAATCTAGTCACATGATCGATGGAAACTTAACGGAACTGTCTAATAAAAAATCATCAAATTAATTTTTTTACGAGTAACTCCGTGTGTTTTTGACATATCTTAAACATAATTGATCTGTACCGCGTTGAGAACTGAGTGCCAACTTGCCAAGTGTAATAATTTAAGCCGCACTTGGGTTAACATGCACATTTCCTTTAGACGTCTCGTTGCCACGAGGCAGTCAAAGAGCTCGGCTACAAATCAAATACAGACCACAACGGCTCCGCAAACAGGACAAGGCTCTATATGCTCAGTTGCTGGAGTTAAGTTGAGTTAAGTTTGTACTTAACTACGTTCGAAAAATACAATAAACGTTTAGCATAACAAAGTGTTTATTTTTATCAGGCATTCGGTCAAATGGCATAACACTTAAATCATAACAATAATTTTCTTATTGTTATGCATTTTAAATCAATTTCTTCTTAATAGGTTAGGAGATCTGTGATCAAATTAGAAGACAAAGACGTTCAAATTGTCTTCGTTTTTAACCTACAGCCCAATGTTTAAAGAAGTTATGCATTTGAATTGTTGTATAATGGGTTTATTATACAGATCTAAAATATGCATTCGTTTTATGCTAAATGTAATTTAGTACATTCGTTTCTATGCAAATCATTACACACCCATTTTATAGTCTTCAGGACTGGCAGCACGCTTTTGTTTTGGCATTGAGAAGGGAAACAAGTACACACCTCCTCCCCCACCACCTCCCCCTATTTCCGCAACCTGAAAATGAAAGGTAAAATTTCTGTGTACAGTCTGCGTCACATAAGTAGGTAGTACGTATCAGTCAAGACCACCAAATATTTAGAAACGTTCGGAATGCTCATTAACATCCACGCAGCCTAAGTGATCAAATTGTTCAGGTCATCCACAGTGCTCAAATATACCAGAGCACCCACAACGGCAAATACTTGATTACATCGCTGGGCGCACCGTTACAACCACACCGCCGCTGGTGGCTTAGCATCCGAAGTAATCAAAAGTACTAGTAACTAGCATCTATTTAGGCCCTAGTTGGTAGTGACCCTGCCTTCCAAGCTAGCGGTCCTGATTCTGTATTTGTTCTGTAGCTGTCCTGGTATTTGTTCCTGAGTCAAACGTTTTCAATTTATAGTATATATTTCTCTATGTAAGTAAGTTTATCGTTGTCTAGTACCCATAGTACAAGCCTATAGAGCTTAGTTTGGGGCTAGGTCTATATGTGTGACATTGTCCCGTGATAATATTTCATAAGGAAATATTTTTATTTATCCCTTTGAGAGCCACAGTCATCTAGTCGTGACAGCCAATAGCAAGGTTCACACGCCAACGTCATCAATATACGACCAACATTTAACTCGAAATTAATCCTTCTAGGTAGTATGGAATCAAGGCAGCTATTTATTTACTAGACGGTGTGTTCCGTGGCGTGCAGAGCACGACACTTCATTCGAAAAAAAAAAATCGAAAGTTAAAAGGTTGTCATAAATAAATAAATAAATAACCCCCTAAAATTCGCCATTTTCAGTTTATCAAGTTTAACAAAATATAATTGCATTCGACGGGCGTCAGACAGAGCTTACTGCCATTAATATGTGCTAATGCCCTTTGACACGTTTGCCTTTAAAAATAAACAAATAAAAGCTCAAATTTATTACTAACTAGCGGCCCGCCAGCGGCTTCGCCCTGCTGTAAATTTCTGACTTTCTCGGTGGATTTTTAAGTTTTTTTCTTTCATAAGAACCTTCTCCTGACAGTAACAAACACAATAAAAAAAGAATTAGCGAAATCGGTTCAGCTGCTCTCGAGATTTGCGCTTAGCACCACATTCAGCGATTCATTTTTATTATATAAATACGAAGTTTTTTCACAACCTTTGGACTGTTTATGAACCCCAACCTATTTTCCAGGTGAAGTACCGTAACCCCGGCAGACGTTACGGCCTATACATCACGGTTATTGGCAGGCGTGAAATGACGTCGTGAACTCTGCCGTAAAAGAATGGCTGAAAAATGAACTGAGGTTTAATGGGCTTTTAAATCCTGCCTACTTCCATTCAGTTAAAGGGATAGAGTTGTAAGAATCATGTAAGTCTATCTCTTTCACTGCATAGAACTTGTTCCGTTTTGACAAGTTACAATACGGTTTTGTTTTTATATATTCAACATTACTGTAGGTTAAAAAAGAAGAAACGTGACTTAAAAACCAGGCAAAAGCGTGTCGGACCATGCTCAGTATAAGGTTCTGAAGCCGTTAAGTATTACAAACATAAAAATCAACAAGTAATATCTAATTTTCTATTTAAAGTCAACTGGTGCCGTGTTAGATGATTTTAGTAGGTATAAACACTTTAATCGCCTCAAGAACCAATGATGTCTACTTAGTCGTGATAGTTTTCCTTATAAATTCGTTATATTATGTGCTTTCATTTCGGTTTTTTTCAGATTTTTAGTATTTGTAGTTTTGGCTGTAGGGGGGGGGACGACGACACAAATTTGTGCTTTGAAGCTTAATATTTCAAAAACGAATTACTTAATCGAAAGACTGTTTTTACAAACCTGTAATATTTTTGAAAGACCTATCCTACGACACCTAATGGGCATATTCATGCCAAATTACAGCTTTCTAGTACTAAGACTCTCTGCGCTAGGCTGCGGACG
This sequence comes from Acleris holmiana, assembly GCA_949316455.1. Taxonomy (NCBI): domain Eukaryota; kingdom Metazoa; phylum Arthropoda; class Insecta; order Lepidoptera; family Tortricidae; genus Acleris; species Acleris holmiana. The sequence continues at coordinate 3,816,148 of OX438772.1, forward strand.
GACGGACGGACGGACGTTCCTAGTTCCAGGTGACTGACAAAAAAAGTACACGTATACCTAGGCTGGTAAACAAGGATTTTCTTCACTGCGGTAAGGTGACTTTTTGTCAGTTGCACTTCAGCAAAGTTACTTCATGATCCTTCCCTCGCTCTGGATTCAATACCAGCACTCAATATCATCACAGTTTTGTTTTATTATATATGTTACCCTTGCTGCCCGTCGCCACGCTTACTGCTCTAGGCGAAAAGCAGTTTGATATACACATATAGGAGCTCGGTAACGGATCAGACGCCCTAGACAAGATGCTAAACGCTATCGTAAACGGTTTTCGAAAACGTGTAAAGTGTATGGAATTGACATATTAAGCGCTCGACGCGCTTCTAGCAGCTTACGTCAATCTTATACATTTTCGATAACAATAACATTCTCCCTCGAGCCACAGTCAGTAACGAATGGGTACAAAGCGCAAGCCGATAACGCAACAACAAGTCTGGAACCGACTAGTGTTATATGCTCTCTTATAGCTTAAACTTTTTGAACTGAGCTCATCCACTTATCTGGGCTGGGATTCTACATGTTAATAACGATATCGTCTTTGACGTGTTTCAGTATTGTCAACGTTTTGACTAAGTACTCTTATGTCATTGATAGACATGTGCGCCGCGCCGCCGCGCCGCCGCCGCCGATGATTTGCCTCACGCCGCCGCCGCCGGTTCAACCGTCGGCGTAAAATCGGCGTAAAATATTCTCCAATCTTCCTCAACAGATTGTTTATTCCCCATATGAATGTTTGATTTTTAATGATGAAGTATTTTCTAACGTGATTTTTAATTATTGTTATCAATTCAATTACATTTTTTAACCGTCGATGAGCGATCAGTAAGGTAATGCTACCTACACTAACTATCGATGGCTACCGGCAATGCATTTTTTAAACTTATCTTATATTACCCTTATTCCTGCCTTTTTTTAAACTTTATACCTCACGCCAATTTCACGCCGATGACGCCGCCGCCGCCTTTTTTTTTTACCAGACCCCGCCGCCGGTCTTTTGACCGTCTGCGCACATGTCTAGTCATTGATAATAATGGCGGCCGAGTTAAGAACGATGCTAAAACACGTCAAACATGATATCGTTTAAACACAATGTCATTGTATCTATACAATCCCATTATCTGCCTTTGTTCCCGAAACCGCCAACCAGTTACTTTTCGAAAAAGGTTAGAAGTACGTTTCCATGAATGTTGAATTTTCAAGTCTTGCTTGTCGAGTGTCAGGCGGTTGTAAAATGCAAAAACGTTATTATTGTTATTTATTAACGAAACAATTGGTTACAATATAACAATAGAACATTGTCCCAAAAAACTGTTTACACTGTTTGACTGCGGGATCATTGAGTCTCTTCAATAGGATAAATAACTTTACAATATTATTTTAAAATGTATACAATACTAACTAAATACCTGAACAGTTTTCTTTTAACTTTTGCTTTATTGGCCTCCAACTACTGCGCTTAAAGTTCAAGACAAAAACAGATGTAATTGTTAAAAATAGTGAATTAACTTATCTCTTATCCATTAACCACCCGCCAAGCAACAGTGCTCGCATTGTTGTGTTCCGGTGTCGGGTTGGGACAACCGGAAAAATTACTAGCATAGAGGTATTCCATCTTAGTCCTCAGGGTTGGCAATGCATTTGAGGTCTTAGGATTTTTGACACCTGACAATCTTGAGAATTCTAATGTCTATGGTTCTCCGATTCCACTTACCATCAGGTGGCCTGAGTGAAATATAAAAAATAATAATTATAACATTATTATTGTCAATATTTATTTAAAATCTGTAAGTTAAGTTTTTTACAATAAATGTTAAGATATAAAAGTAAAATAACAATACTCATATAAAAAACAAACACTATAAAACCTAACCTACGGGTGCCGCCGGCAGCGGGGCAGGGCTCAAGCTACCGGTGGTTAGGGCTGCAGAGAGAGGAACCTCCTCACAATACGTGCCGTGTCGAGGAGTACTGCTTTCTGTATCTGGCCCTTGATCCAGCCACCTAGCGAGAGTCTCTTATGGTGTTGATCAAGACTCTTCGCTATAAGACCGTTCGCTGAAACAACTATCGGGACAATGATCGTCGAGTCAACATCCCACATAGCGGTCACCTCATGAGCCAAGTCAAGGTACTTGCTGAGCTTGTCCTTCTCAGCCTTCACGAGGTTCTCGTCATGCGGGATGGTGACGTCAACGAGCACTGCCCGGCGTTGAGATCGATCTGTTAACACGATATCAGGCTTATTGGCAACAATAGTCCTGTCCGTGATGACAGATTGATCCCAATAGAGCGTAGCACGACCATTTTCGAGAACTGGTGCCGGTGTGTACTTATAGTACGGCACTTCGGACTCAACAAGACCATATTGAAGAGCAAGTTGCTGATGGATGATCCTAGCCACGAGGTTATGTCTGTGCAAATACTCACCGTTGGCCAAATGGGAACAACCAGAAATAATGTGTCTGAGAGACTCGCCAGGGCGACGACACGCTCGACAAATGTCGATCGTGCCATCCCTCAGAATATACCTCCTATAGTTGTTCGTCATTATGACCTCGTCAGCAATTGCACAGACAAAACCTTCGGTTTCCCCAAAGAGGTCGCCAAACCGTAGCCAGTTCACGGATGCTAAAAGGTCTACGTCAGGCCCTGTCAGGGCCCGGTAGAAGCGTCCGTGCAGCTCCTTGCTCTTCCATACGTTCTTGCGGTCCTCTGTGCTTAACACCGCTGGTCTGCGCCAGTTCTCGTTTGCCAAGGAGAGAGGCGTAAGGCTCCTGTCTACTGCAACCACATCACGATGCATTCCACACTCATTGGCAAGGAAATATTCCCTGAGATTGCACATCTCGCGGTTGTGGAGATTCTTAGCATTTAAAATGCCACGACCTCCACACTTCCGCGGGATGTACAATCTCATAACAGACGAGCGTGGGTGCAACATGCGATGTGATTTAAACAGCAGACGGACCTTTCTATCCAGGGCGTCCAGCTCAGTCTGACTCCACCTTAGTATGCCAAAGGAGTATGTGAGCAGCGGCATCACCCAGCCGTTGAAAGCGCGCACCTTATTACCACCCGACAAAAGACTGTTAAGAACTTTTGTCAAGCGGCAAAAGAAACGCTCCTTCATCGATTGCTTGATATCGCTGACCATAATACCCAAAGACTGTGACATACCAAGATATTTATAGGTTTCAACTTCGGAGAGAGATCTAAGAGTCATTGTCTCAGAAAGCTGCAAATTCGATGAATTTACAACTTTCCCTCGTTGAACATGCATGACCGCACACTTATCTACACCGAATTCCATCTTGATGGCACTACTGAACTCTTGTGTGATTTTCAATAGTGCCATAATATCTTGGCGCTTCGATGCAAATAGCTTGAGGTCGTCCATATACAATAAGTGAGAAATGACTTCAGCCTCTTTACGAAGTCGGTAGCCTAGCCCGGAATCCTTCAGCAAAGAGCTTAGAGGATTCAAGGCTAGGCAAAACCACAAAGGACTCAGACTGTCGCCCTGGAAGATACCTCTTTCAATCCTTATCAAGTTAGGCGAAACAGAGGGGACATCTGGACCACCTGGTTGACGAAGGACTGTGACCCACTGCCTCATACACACACCCAAAAAGGATCTCAAAGTTGTATCAACTTTATACAACTCTAAGATCCTTTCAAGCCATGAGTGAGGTACCGAGTCATAAGCCTTCTTATAGTCAATCCAAGCAGTCGAAAGGGCCGCCCTGTTCCGCCTTACCTGTTGGCTAATGGTCCGCGTTAGTACCGCGGGACCCAACCTTACATCCATTTTGAGAAGAGGCCAAAACGTTGTTTGCTACAAAATGTTTATTTATTTTTTTACTCAAAATGGACGTAAGGAGCTTGTAGATGGTAGGCAAGCATGTAATGGGTCGATAGTTCTTTGGCTCCGCGGTACTACCGGACTTATGGAGCAGGAAGGTGACACCGGTTGTTAATAAAGGTGGCAAGGAACCGATCACAAGGGCGTTCTGGAATTGCGCTGCTAAACACTCATGTGAGGCTTTGAACCATTTAATCCAGAAGTTATGCAATCCGTCCGGTCCAGGACTTTTCCAGTTCTGAGCCATTTGATTTGCATAACTGATGTCTTCGGGGCAGATGGTAATGGGTCCCATGGGTTCAATAGTCTCACATTCACGCTCAATAACACGCATCCAGTTTCCTTCTGTATGCGCGATAGGCACCGACCAGATGCTGCGCCAGAAATTAATCATAGCTTCAGGATCCGGTAGATGCCCGTCGCTCACACCTTGATCGGTCCCTTCCCACTTTCGGTACACCTTCCTCTGATCGCTTTGGAAGAGGCGATTTTGCTGGTATCTATCCACACGCTCTCTATAACGACGAATACGGCTTGCCCACGCGTAAACCTTCTGCTTCAGAAAGTCAATACGTTCCGTGACACAGGCCATAAAATGCTCGGGCCTTATTCCGGTCCCAGCAAAGGCCTGGGTCACGAAACGCATGACTCGGGGACGATTATTGCCCCCCCTGAAGCAGATTAGCTTTGCTATGAGAGTCCTAAATTTATCGATACGCCGCTCGATTCGCACTTGCCAAGCGGGGACATACCCGCGAGGATGCGGAGCTCGGTCATCGTCCGGAAACTTGACTCGAGCTACGCGACACGCAGCTATGGCCCCGCAGTACAGAATTGAGTGGGTATCGATAATATCCTCGCTGGTTTGTATATATGACGCCAGCAAGGCATTTAGGGCTCCCATTAGCGCTAAGTTACGTTTACTTGTAGGCAAGCGTGGTAGACGGGGCCTAGAATTGGGTGTGGACCGATACTGCGTGATCGCATCTTCCAAAGCCCTCCTCAGTTGCTCATTTACCTGGCTAGTCACATTTATATTCACACAATCCTCATCGTCGATATTACATACCTATACCTATTATTATATACCTTACATTATTATTATTATTATTATTATTATTATTTTTCCGCAAAATTTCTTGTGTTTCTTTTCCAGCTTTTTTGTCTTCCGTTCATAACTCGGCTAGTCTAGTAGGGAAAATCCTTTGCGCTTTGCCATCAAACTACACGACTATCGACTTGGTGGAAGCCAAAAATGCCTGGAATCTTGCCTACCCAAGCAGTAATTATCCAGAAAATTTAAAGCCTCAGAGGAGTTGGGATGAAATAACCTGTAATATAACTTTTAACAACCTTGTAAGTAGCAAACTCAGGATCTGAGCGAGCCAGGCTTTTGAGGCTGGTAACTGGCTCCATGCACACCCATCGCCAAATACTGGTACTTTCTTAGATCCTGAAACTCTCCGAATTTCTGCTTGTTTACGTCTTGGTGTCCGGGTCTGCAGTCCACACATATGCCCCTGTGGCAACGAAGTTGATTTTCTGGGTCACCACGGACTTTCATGCCAAAAAAGCGCAGGCCGCTTCTCTAGACACGCCACGCTCAATGACATTATCCGCCAGTCTCTTGCCTCCGTCAACGTTCCCGCTTTACTGGAGCCAACCGGTATTGCTAGGGACGACGGCAAGAGACCTGACGGTATGTCTTTAATTCCGTGGAGTATGGGGCGAGTGCTGGTGTGGGACGCTACTTGTGTAGACACCCTAGCCTCGTCACACCTCCGCGGAACAGTAAATAAACCAGGCGCGGCGGCTGAGGCGGCCGAAACAATGAAACTTAATAAGTACAAGGGTCTCGGCGCAGAATATAACTTTGGTTCTTTTGGCGTCGAGACCCTTGGTCCGTGGGGACCCGGTGCCATTAGCCTTTTTAAAGACTTGACAAAAAGGCTAATTGAAACAACCGGTGACCACAGAGCTGGCAGCTTCCTCGGACAGCGTATTAGCATTGCTATACAACGAGGAAATGCTGCCAGCATCTGTGGTATTTGCCACGGGGGCCCTCACTTTTCTAGTTTTTATTTAGTTTTAATTGTTTTGTATTTAGTTTAGTTATTTAATTAAATATAGTTTAAATTTAGATTAATAGGATAAAGGACACTCTTGTAATTGTTTATGTGCAATAAATTCCCTCCATAATTATAACTACATATTTATTTCGGTGATGTGTATGTGTACGTACCTTTGTTATATTTTCTAAAAAAAATGAAAATATGACAATACTAATTTTACCGGGGAGCAACATGATGCGAGGGGAGAGAGAGATAACCCTTTGTCAGTCAGTTACAATCTATTTTTAATCACAAGAAGATTTAGGTATTTAAACAAGATCAACTTAACTAACATGCAGATTAACAGACGTATAAATAATTCTTAATCTAAAACGAGATTCATCGAAACGTGCATTGATGATATCATTATGAAACGTGACGACCGGCACACTACAGTGCCCAGCGGATAAGAAGTAAATCCTGACATCTGTCATCGCAGTACAATTTATAACCTATTCTTGGGTTTGAGGTTATAATTTGTACTGGAATGACAGCTGTCAGGATTTACTTCTTAACGGCCGGACACTATAATAAATCCTCATTAGTAGGGTTAAAACGATCCCAGCGATCATTTAAACCCTACGATGTTAAAAATATGAGCAACATAAAACACCCAGCTGTAGCAACAAAAATATGTAAGTGCACATAACACTTTAAGTTTGGCATCGTTTCACCTCAAACACCAAATTTCAACATATCGATAAAACATTACTTTCAAATACAACGTGCGGTATTTAAACGTTGCTGATGGCGCCGAGCATCCAGTGGCGCCCTATTATTTTTATTGTGTTTTCTAATAAACTAAAGTATTTTCTTAAAATCAAAAAGCGCTTTACTGTTGTACAAATCTATACACAATTTATAGGGAATATGACATAACAACAATTGAACTATGAGTGAGCAACTTAACGGAAACAAGTGGCCACCTTTTTCCGTTAACTTGTCTACACGAAGGTTATTAAACTGTGTATTTTTTTTTATCTATTCATTTAGGTTAACAAACAGTAACACAATCTAACAAGTTATGTTATTATTGCGCCACCAATACCGTTAACCATAGATTACTAAAGAAAACATAAGTTATTAGATGTCGTACTTCTAATTATGATATGGTGGGTTATCGTAAGTTCTTAGATTAAAAGTTAAATCTAGAATTAAAATTAAAAACTAGTACTTACATTCGAAAGCACGCCAACATCCATTCATACATCGCGTCAAATATATGTACATACGTACATAAATGTCATGTATGCTATATGTTGCGTATTTTCTTGTACAACAATAAAGTGCTCTTAAATTTTCAGATAATACTTTAGTTTATTAGAAAACACAATAAAAGTAATGAGGGCGCCACTGGACGCTCGGCGCCATCTTAAAATATAGATGAACGTTAATGAAATCCGCCATTAAAAAAAAAAAAACAATTAAACCTAACATGTAGAAAATAATAGAACTCAAAAAATATGCTTAACTTAGATTAGAAGAACATTTTTAGGGTTCCGTAGCCAAATGGCAAAAAACGGAACCCTTATAGATTCGTCATGTCTGTCCGTCTGTCCGTCCGTATGTCACAGCCACTTTATTCCGTAACTATAAGAGCTATACTGTGGAAACTTGGTAAGTAGATGTATTCGGTGAACCGCATTAAGATTTTCATACAAAAATAGAAAAAAAACAATAAATTTTTGGGGTTCCCCATACTTAGAACTGAAACTCAAAAATTTTTTTTTCATCAAACTCATACGTGTGGGGTATCTATGGATAGGTATTCAAAAATGATATTGAGGTTTCTATTAAAATTTTTTTCTAAACTGAATAGTTTGCGCGAGAGACGCTTCCAAAGTGGAAAAATGTGTGTCCCCCCCCCCGTAACTTCTAAAATAAGGGAATGATAAATGTAAAAATAATATATGATGTACATTACCATGCAAACTTCCACCGAAAATTGGTTTGAACGAGATCTAATAATTAGTTTTTTTTTAATACGTCATAAAAACATTGATCAAAGCTATCAACGAACTTTTATATTATGTTACTTGCTGCTACGGAACCCTTCATGGGCGAGTCCGACTCGCACTTGGCCGCTTTTTTTCTAATACATCCACGCTAAGTGCTCACATCGCTATAACTCTCAGAGAGCCAACTGGTGGAGTTGCGGGGATAACGTTTGTTGCGCATTTGAATAGAGATGGTTAGTAGTCACTCTTATATGATGGGGAGTCATTTTACCTCGAGGGATCATTTTGCACACATCTCCCCTACCTCACCTACGAGTATCTACACTTCGTGTTCAGTTGTTAAAGCAATTTAGCGCTTCGCGTCGGCTCAGCGAGCGGGGATTGATAGATTGACACTCGAGCTGCAGAGCCGAAAATGGCGTGAATGAGAAAAACTGTTATTCGATACAGTGCCTTTGACCGTTTTTCCTTGCCACGAATTTTCATTTCGCATTTTTTTAAATCAACGTTGGGAAAAAGTGCAACAGGAAAACACAACCGGGACGAGTAACAACGTAAAATTCGGGGCAAAACGCAAATGGAACTGATGAAAATAGGTTTGATCCAAGATTTAGCATGTGTAAACAAAACAGTACCAGTGAAACATTTGTATACTTATGTATTTTGTCGAGTTACTTGAACATTATATACGCAAGTAGATTCTACTGAGAGCGTAAAGTAGTTTTGTTAAAAAATAAGTGAATATACTCAATCTTTAAGTAGCTTTATCACCATAATCCATCACTAACATAACCTTTTTTAAATAAATAGTATTAAGAATTATCCCAATATTGTTAACAGAGTACGTAAATCTCTACACTTTCTATTTGCAATTTGTAACGCAACAACGACTTGAAACCAGGTACGTTTTGAGATAACTGCCAACTTCGACTGATAAGTAAACAAGAATTTGGAGTTACGAAGTAAGCGAAGTTACGTCGCTTTTGATACAACTCGAAGGCACTCGAAGCTTAGTTAATTAACGATTGAGTGTCAGGATTTGGTGAAGATTGACGGAAGACTTTTGGGAGAGTTTTCCAGATGACATTTAGTTGTTCATTTAAGTTACTTAATTTGAGAAGGTTACAGTCTAGTAACTTTATACATCAGAGCTTGTGTCAAATCCAGTAGTTCTAATCTCATACTGTAGCAAATATAGTCGACTTTAAAAACGTTCTGAAAAGGTACTATCAAAAACCAGTCCTTTAGGGTTATAATCGTCAAAAACCATTTTTTTCGGGAATTTTCGATTTTTGAAATAGTTGCATTCGGCGCTCGACGTCACAAACTTGGATTACTCATTGGGCCATGATCATAAACAAGTGCAAACAAATCAGAACTACCGGATACGACGCAAAGTACCCCGGACTATTAAAGTAAATACCATATTTACGTAGGTAGCTTAAAAAGTTTTAGAAATAACGGGACCAGCTGCCTCGGCCATGCACGGTGTAGCCACAGTACAAACAGTAGTTTGTCTTCAATCAAAGGTATATCGTGGGTTTGCATGTGTGCGGGCCTCGACCATACGCTCCGCGAGCCACACAAGCAAACCCAACAGTTGGGTTATTATGAGCTAGCTTTGCAGTTCATTTTACAGTGAGCGTAAAGGACAGAGCTATGGTAGTTATATAACTCTGTCATTTTCTCTGAGCGTAAACAGAACTGCATAGTTATGTCATAATAATATAATAACCCCCCCAGGACGGACCAAGGCAGTTTAGTCGGGGTCACGCCATCGTAGCGTTGGTAGCGTTTTTTTTATTTTTTTATTTTTTTATGTTAAGGAGAAGGCACCCGAGCACTCAGGCCACCTGATGGTAAGTGGAATCTGAGACCCATAGACATTTGAATTCTAAAGACTATAATCCTAAGACCTCAAATGCGTTGCCAACCCTGAGGACTAAGATGGAATGCCTCTATGCTAGTAATTTCACCGATTGTCTTATCCCCACACCGGAACACAACAATGCGAACACTGTTGCTTGGCGGGTGGTTAATGGATAAGATGGTGGTAGCGATCCGGACGGACCCTGCACAGGGTCCTACCACCACTAAATGAATATTTTAATGAATGAATTAATGAATATTTTATTTGTTAAATGGTTTACATAAAGGTCTTAAAATTATACAGCCATAAGATCGCCACATTATGCCAATAACTGGAGTACAAATTTGTAATGTGCATTATTTTAATGTTAATTAATTTTATTACTATTTATCAATTAACTCGCGAACATTACAAAAATATTTTTTATCTTAACCATTGCATCACCAATGTTTTAAATGCCTTTAAATTCTTATATTGAAAGACATCAGGCAGTTTATTATATATTTTAATACACATAACATAGGTATTTTTGGTTGTCAATGCCAGTTTTACGTCTGGTTTATATGTGTATAGTCTATATTTATATTGCGCTCTAACCTTACGTGAGTACATGACTTGTCTGACCGTTAACTGGTTTTTATATTTGTGGACAAATATACAGAACTCTAATATACTTGTATATGCAAGGAACTGTCATAATATTGTTACCAGCGAAGTAAGGTCGACATGATCCTTTCCGGCCAATTCTAAAAATAGCCCTCATACAGCATTTTTGAGCAATAAAACTCTAGTAACCGAGAGGCAATAGGTAAAAGAAACTCCTAAATGGCCGGAGACGAACTACTTTTCTATTCATACTATGAGCCTATGGCCAAGTGGCGTTCGCTTACTAGCGATTCTATTCTTTTAGTTACTGGTAGATCACGTGATACGAAAAGTTAAATGATCTACCAATAGTGAAGTAATTGGTATAAATACAAAAAGAATCGAAACGCTAGTTAGCGAGCCATGACCAATTTGGAATATGACGAATCAGGAACAAATCGGCTAGGCCACGGTGCATTGACGATCCCTAATTCGATATTCCCACTATCCAGCGCTATCGCACTTCCATTTCAGCAAATATAAACAAAATTAAGGTTCTATAGCGTAGTGTCGTGACCAAAACAATCGCAGCGGAAGTAGCGATGAAAGCGCTACATTTCGTGGAGCACCCATCTGAGCATATCGTGGCTGAATGGGTTCATAGATGACTGAGCATTGGCCAATGCTGTATCTAATTACGCTTTTGAATATTAGCTGGTGATAGAATGGAAGGTTGGTAGGTGGAGGACATTTTATAAGGTGATAACACACGACTGCACTTTCAAAATGTATTCAAAAATTGCCAATTTTGAATTATTTGGACACATTTTAAAAGTGCAGTCGTCAAGATAGTAGACATTTTCTCAGATAAAGTATTTTTGTTGCCGCTGAACAACAAATACTAAAAACAGAATAAACTAAACATGTATTTTAGGGGCTTTTTGCTCGATATTAATAACGGCAACAGGTAGACACTTGAAATATTCACAGGATACTTAGTTGTTTAATGGATATGGCAGGATATTTAATGGGGCTCCCATACAACAAACGTGATTGTTTGCCGTTTTTGCAAGATTTGGTTACAAACAGCCACCGGGACAGGTGAAACTAAATCAAAAAGTTCTGATATAGTGTCTATTGTTGTATAGTTACGGAACTCTTCGAGCGCAAGTCCACATTGCATCACTGTGTTCGCATTGTTGTGTTCCGGTGTGGGGATAAGTAAAGTACTAGCATAGAGGCATTCCATCTTAGTCCTGAGGGTTGGCAACGCATTAGAGGTCTTAGGATTATAGTCTTGAGAATTCAAATGTCTATGGGTCTCAGATTCCACTTACCATTGGGTGGCCTGAGCGCTCGTGTGTCATCTGCTTATCATAAAAAAGAAGTCCGATCCCCACTTGGCCGGTCTTTTGTATTCTTTTACACCGAGTGCGTTAAAATAATCTCAATATATAAAACAGTAAGTACCTAGACTGACTGACTGACAGACAGCCGAAACCGCTGGACATAGGGATTTGAAATTTGAAGATTTTTTGGAAATTAATCCCCCAAGCAGCGGGAAACTAATTGAACGCGTACGAAGTGGCGGGCGTCCTCTAGTAACTAATAAGCAGACCCCATTAACGGAGGTGCAATTTGGTAGCTATGTCGATATTTTTTCTCTACTATAGTGCTGCCCTGCTAACACAAAAGGCAGTATCTCAGACAAAACTCCTGTAGCAAATGCAACCTTATAACCAACAAGATAGGATTGCATCTACTTTGACCATAGAATTTGAGATACTGCATTTTCTGTTAGCAGGGCAGAGTGATTGTCTTGAGATCCTATCATTTCATAATCAAAGTTTCACAAACGATTCATTTCAAAAACATTTCTCTTTGCCGTACGTTTGTTTGCATATTTTTTGAACTTTGGGGTTTTAACATGTATTCACTGTGGCTTTTAATACCTTGTTAATTTAATTCCTTTAAGTACTTTAATTTTCTTAAAAGTACGGGATCCTATCATTTCAAAACCAATGTTTCACAAATGATTCATTTCACAAACATATCATTAGACAACCCGCGTTTATTTCCGAAACTGTAAATAATTCTGGATTTATTTCAGGACCATCCTGTAGATCCCTATAGGTTAGGTTAGTTGTATAAAAATCCCGAAATATTTATAGTTATAGACAAAAAAAACGTTTTGGCAAATGAATAGGTTGCGGAACGATGCATTTGTCAAAGATTTGTCGACAAAAAGGCAGAGAACCGATCGACACTATCTATTTTACGAACACTACGCTAACTCGATTTTCGCTACTTTACAGGAGACGTTATTTTATGGAAAAGTTTAATAACTCCCTTGATTTTTAACATTTGCGTTTGAAAGTTGGAATAAAAATAGCTTAATAGTTACTTTATTCATTGGTATATATCGACCCACTAAAATCTTGTTCTTTCTGGATTTATGACGACTTAGCCATATATACTTCATTTTTACCATTAAAAACTGCAATGAATAACACGCCAAGTAACACTTAGCCCAATATATCTCGCTACGGTTTATAATGAAAATATCCATTTTATTGTCCACAAATTTATGCTATCCACTTGTAGGAAGTGAACTGAGCCCTAAAAAGTCTGAATTAAGTACAAACACAATAAAACAAAGGTAATTAAGTGAAATCTATGACTTAGCGTAATATACACCTGATAGACGTTTTTATCGCTCCATTCTAAACTACGCTATCTAGCACTTAGCTGATTGTACGATTGCCGATACTGTTACTTAGCTTTTTATTCAGAATATAAAAATAAAAAAAAAAAATTAACCAGGTTATTTTATAAAACACAAAAAGCTGAAAAGTTAGTTAAATCAAGCAGTAATCACACTAACATAATAAATGCGAAAGTTGGTGTGGGGTGTTAGTTACCTAGTAATTTTTATTACTCCTTTACACTGAAACGGCTAGACGAATTTGAATGAATTTTGGAACATTTGTGGTTGGCGTCTTGGCGACTTACTAATTATACGCGGATGAAATCGCGGGCAGAAGATAATTTATAAATAAATAAATACATTTAAATCTTAGATTTATTAAAAAATAACATTGTTCATGGCAAAAATCAATTTTCACATTGTGTTACATGTATTATATAATATCAAAACAAATTTCAAATCGATCGAGGAACAATCACTGTCGTTAAATGTCGAAACAACTGACGGGTTTTCAGAGTTATTAGTAAAAGGAGACAAGCATTCGGACAAATTCCTTGTAGAAAGTACACGAGTTTCTATTAAATCTAGATGTTCTTCTTCATTTCTTGTTTCAATTGAAGCTGCTGATACAGGTGCCGAAGCAAGGTGAAGAATCATTTTGGGTAACTAGTTCGCCATTATGAATTTCAATGCTTTTGTCAGTTTCAGTTTGTGGAAAATTCAGAGCTGATTTAGATGTCAGAGTAATATCGTTTTCAGTACCAACCAAGGTAGTGTCACTTAACTCACTCGTTAAAGTTGACAATGAATTATCAAAATCACGCAATTGTGGGGGTACAGGTGTAGATCTGTCTGAACTGACATCTTGCAGTAAGAGACTACTTGTGCTTTTGATAGAAGGTACTGGAGAAAATATCGGCTGTTTGCGGGGAGAGAAGTCAGTAATAGGGGACGAATTCTCTACAGTTATTATTGAGCCTGTGACACCGCTGTTGGTAAAGCTAGGTGATGTGGGTGGTACTGCATTTACATAATTTAGATTTGGGTCATTATTTACGGGTGTCTTCGGGATTTAATGTATAATGACGTGTGAGAGTGTCATCGCTAAAGTAGTTTTCTTTTGTTTATGTTAAAGGCACAGTGGTTTGGATTGGATCTTCAAAAACAGATTGAAATAAATCCATGAACTGTGGAGTGAAGTTCGCTCCAGACGGTAACGGTGACTCTATAAATCAAAAACATAACAATCATCAAATTATGCTATCTACAAAATAAATCTTTTAATAAACCGAGTCTAGAAGAAGTAAAAATAACGCATTTTAAAATTACACGGGCTCGCAGTACTTACTTATTATAAAATAAAACTATTTCGGAATCTAAGAATTATATTTCTTTATTTTTTGTGAATACGTAGTTTTGGCGATAATGACTATTATACCAACCTACATACGAACACCATACCTACCTACATTCAAACCGAAGCGCTAGTAGATTCACTGTACATACATTACCGACATGTAATATAGACCCCATGTGCCCAATTTACAAAATAAAATATATTTTGAAACACGCATAAATACATCCGGGACAAACACAGAATCTAACCTTTTTTTTTGAATCCGGTACATAAATGCTAAATAAATTGACTGTTACCTAATCACTGTGTAGCCCTTAAAATTATATTTTTATAAAATAATCTTGACACATGGACATACATACAAATTAATACATAGACAGACTACCAATGGTAATCCTAAAAGCAGGTTCTGTTTTAAGTAAATGAGGCACGGAACGCTGAAATCAATAATATTGTTGTTTTACTCTTGTGGGGACCTTGACCGTATATTACGCTAACTCAGATTTAGCGTTGGCTTAGTCGGACCTTTGAAAAAATAAATTAGCAGTTGGTACTTGAATGAACAGAAATAAATGATTGGATTTTAATTATATAACATTATTAACTATAATCAAAAACTTTTTTTTTTAAATACACTTAACCTTTCCATTGCTTTCCTTGAAATAAATGTGATTCTCGTTCATCATAAATACTGTTATTTTTAGTTAGATCTACTGAATGTCGTGCTCTATTTCGTGCCATGCTTCTAATTTACATTAACTTAAACAAAACAATCGTAACAACATAACTTTATCCCATATTAAATAAAAAACAGTGCAAAAGCGCGCGCGTCCCGCTAACAAGCGCAGACGTCACACTTGGATGACAACAAACGAACTAGCGCCTCTCCCGCTCCCCCGTACAAGCGGCTATCACAGTTGGCGTACGTCGTTCGGTTTCAAATTAGTTATAAACTTAGCACTTTTCACGTTTCGTAACTTTGTTATTTTTATCGATAATTGAAAAATAACAATAGGATTATGGAAAGGATGAACTTTTAAGATCTTTGGCATTAAAAAGTTAAAATCACCCAAAATCGAGTTAGCGTAGTATTCGTAGATAGTGTCGCGATTGTCTAAGACAAACAATTTACGTGTTTTTTTTGAAACATTAAAAAAAGTTAAATTGTAACTTTGAACGATAGTGAAATAGCAACAATAGTGTTTTTGTTCTACTGACAGCGGATTCTGCTTCTGATGACATTGATTATCATGGAATACAAAATAAAAATGTTACGTGTTTGTCTAAAAATTGTATATAAAACTAATTGTAAATAAAATCTATGAGTATCGATATCGAGATCATAAATATTTTCAGCCATACCTAAGAACGTCCAGCAATTGCACCTCCGATCACGGGGTCTGCTAATAAGAGTAATAATTATTATTTTATGGTAACTTCCAAGCAATGACAATAAAGTTTTAATTATAATTTTTTTAATGTAAATAATTTGAATAGATACACAGTCATTTCAAACATGGTAAAACTCTTACTACAGTACCTATTAACAACGACATTTACGTATCACATTTCTATTAGTCGACTAGATTTTTAATTTAATTGTACTTTAATACGGACTACATTTATTCGTAAGCTTAAAAATTAGCAACTTTTGGAACGGCTAACTAAAATCTAGATTCACTGTGTTTTAGGTGGTGATCTGACATAAGGCCAGGGGTTCACAGCCAGGGCAGTTAGGCGGGGTGTAGGCGACGCAGTTCTCTTCCCCAAGGCACGTGTGTCCTCTGCACACGTCGAAGATCGACTGACACGATCTATATGCTGCGAAAAAAAAGCACTGTACAACTGAATTTTTCAATTTAGTCCAGTTTATTTATACAAAACATTACAAGGTAAGTTTGCATTACATGTTAAAATAAAAGAATACTCAGCACGATTATTAAAAATGTATAACGTCACTGTGACGCAGTACTACGGTTGACAAGTTTATATTTTGACGATTGTACAATGTGTTACCGGCATGAGGGCTTTCCTTGATATAGAGTAACAATGGGCAACTCCTTAATGTACCTACATGTTTATTTTAATTAATACAAGATAAAACAGTATACGCTTGTTTTCTAACAAAAAATAAATTGCAAGCAATGTACACTGTGCGTTAAAGTTAATTAATAAAGTCACGTGACCAAACTAAGACTGGTTTATAAGTGACCATAGCAGCCCCATTTGACGTCTGAACTCGTTGCACGGCTTCTAATATGAATCTGGCCCAACTGCGTTATAACGATATCGTTTTTGACCTGTTTCCGTATTGTCAACGTTTTGATAACTCTTATGTCATTTACAATAATGGCGACTATGACATAAACGATTCTTAAACGTGTCAAACACGATATCGTTTTAACGCTCCTGAATAGAGGCCCTGGGATTGTGAGGATGTCGGGTATCTTTCACGATACAACCTCAACGCTTCTGCTGCGTTGCCGTGTGTTTCGCCGTACAACAAAATCATGTCGCACATTTCACGAGCGTCGTAGGCCATTAATTAAACTCACTATTTATAAAACATTAAATTATTACGAGAAGAATGACTTTCGTTCAAGTTTGACAACCACAGATTAGAAGGGTATTTGACAACGATTATTTTCTGTCATTTTAGTTTCTCAAATCTGACAAATTCAAGGGGTATTAATAACTCTCTATGTTCTGCCCCTGTACCAATGTATGCCTTGTACCAAGTAGTAACGATATTGATTACGATACTTACACATAGCTCCAGTACGTTGATGATAGTTAAAATCTAAGAAGTTAAATTGCAGCGTTACGTTAGTTAACTTCGACTTAATTATACCTGCAAATAGTTACTTAAACAACATATTATCGTTGGTTAAAGCAGAAGCCCTCATGCCAGTAACACACTGTATATTACTTAATTAAACGGCCTTGGTTCTTTATCTGTAACTGTTTCAGGGCCTCTTTTTAACACGAGCAATATCCCTTCGGGTGGCAGCCGCCATATTGCCTTTTTCCGCTATGCGGCGTTCGCCGGGCCCCGGCGCTGTTCTTTTTCACATTCAAGAGACTGTAAACCTGAGGATATGGTTTTAATTTCAACTTGATACCTCCACGCGTTCCCGAGATAAAAGATCTTGACAGACAGATGAACGGACGGACGGACAACGAAGTGATCTTATAAGAGTTCCATTTATAAATAATAATAATAAATATCAGGGGACAATCTCACACAAATTGACCTAGTCCCAAACTAAGCTCTAGGCTTGTACTATGGGTAAAAGACAACGATAAACATACTTAAATAGAGAAACACATACTTAAATACATCCAAGACTCAGGAACAAATATTCGCGCTTATCACACAAATATCTGCGCTTACCGGGATTTGAACCCAGGACCGCTGGCTTCGGAGGCAGGGTCACTCCCAACTAGGCCACCGTGTCGTATTTTTTTTTCCTTTTGAGGTACGGAACCTTAAAATTAAAACACTTACAACACTAAATATTATTATTAGTGTCTAATAAACAGTACCTACCGTAATTAACACCTAGATACCTAACGCTGAGTATAGCTTACGGGCAGATGGGCCAAGTTATGTTTGCTTTCGAGCTCAGTGTCGAACGAGTGAATTATTATAAGAAAAACATCACTGCATGTAGTAGGTTATTCTTTTCCTTTCTTTCCCTTGTTTCAAAATGTTTCTTGTTTGCCGGAAAATTGAAATAAATCCCTAATTTATTTTGAAAGCTTTGAACATTCGTTTCGGGTAGGATTTGAAAGATTTATGCAAGAATTGCCTCTAAGGCTGGATTACGAGCTCTGTCATGTGGGATGTAGGTAATTGCAAACATTTCAAAAGATAATTAATCGCAGTGTTTTCAAAAGATAAATATCGTATTTATTTTGTAACACGATTAGCAAACAAGAAAGGGCTTATGCGTTTGAAATAGTTTTTTACAAATACACAAGCGGAATCTGGGATGTTCGTAGCTTTACCTTTAATCTAACATATTGGATTTCCACGGAATTTTACTAACATTCTTACTTTGTGCCTGAAAAAAAATTACATTCGGGAAATCGAAAAGTGAGCTGGATTCGAACGGTCTAGGATATACGTTGGAAGTTTAATACTTCGGTAGAAAGGTGTAGTCAAATTTATTGAAAACGGATTTCATATTCGGAACCGAAGAATGGTACTGGTAATGGTGGTAAAAATCGATATGTGTATGTTCCCTATGCACTTCAAAACAGCTGTACCGATTTTGATGAAGTTTACAGGCAATCTTCAAATTAGCCCAGTGGGTAATCTTGTAAAGTTTGGTAGCGATCGGACCAACAGTTTTGATTTGTTTTATAGTGCTACCCGGGCAAAGCCAGGGCAGGTCGCTAGTTGTAATATCAGGGGACAATCTTAGATAACTTGACAAGTTCCTAAACTAAGCTCTAGGCTTGTACTATAAGCAGTAGACCAAGATATACACACCTATAACGAGGTCGTTTTTTATATACCAATATTAAATAGGTACGAGTACATATAAAACGACCAAGAATCAGTTATAAATACTCGCTCTCATCACACAAATATCTTCCCTTCCCGGGATTTGAACCCAGGACGAAGCTAGTGGTCCCGGGTGCCACCAACTAGGCTGCCCATATCGTCCAAGATAAGTGGTCTAAGGTAAAGTGTCAGTCGCGATACTTACGATTGACATTTATATGTGGGTCTATATTGGGCCAAGTTTCTGTCATTGAAAGGGATAAAGCTATAAGAGGCATATATCTCTGTCCTTATCCCTGTTTGCAACTTTTCAGGGTTTGACAGTTCATGAAATGGCCTAAGGTATGCGCCAACGCAATTGTAAAGCGATTAACTAACAGATTTTTCCAACACTTACTATCTATACATTCTCCTTCAACGCAGCACCCGCCGCAGCACTGCTCGTCGTCCGCGCACTAGAGGTATGATAAAATTGATAAATAAATACTTCGTCCGTGTGGTTGCCGGGTTAGAATAGTGCCACTCCATGTCTTCCCGTGGATGTCGTAAGAGGTGACTAAGGGAATAAAGGCTTATAGTACTGTTAGGCGATGGGCTTGCAACCTGTCACTAATATACTAGTAAACTTCTTGGCCTGATTGTGCAAAATGTGGTTACAGAATTCATACAAGTATTTTTAGGGTTGTTGGTATTTCTGTAGCTCTGCCTACTCCACTCTGGGAATGAAGGCGTGATTTTATGTATGTATGTAAATACTAAGTAGAAAATTATTTGAAATAAATAAAAATCCTTAAACACGACAGCAAAAGCACGTGGAACTATATTTGTATTATGTTTACTGCAGTAGCAGAGTAAATACTCTTTAAGCAAACAATTCTCACGTTAAATTTACACTATATGTCAAAAATATATATTTGTATAGTGACATTATTGCGTTTAAATAGAATTTTGAATAAATTCCTTTTTTGCACAGTGTCACTGTTGGAATAACTGTGCGAATTGTCCTCGCGTGTGATATTCGAGGACATGTTTCTCCATAAGTCCATAGTAATTGTCTAAAACTCGTCACTGGCGAGGTACATCCTGTTAAAACAAGGAGTGAAAGCCATTAATTACGAAAAAATAAAGTTGTTGCCGACCGATTTTTTATTTGCACAACCAATAATAAAAGAGATCGAACTAGGTGGCTGTGTTCGGTGCAGCGGAGATCCACGTTTCATTGTCAGACGGGATCATCAGAAGCTCTTGGATATAATATAATCTTGAATTGTTGTCGGGTTAACAATGTATTTCAGTGCATTTCGATAATAGGAACTGATTCAAAATTTAATTGCATGTTTGGTGTAAACGATACGTGAAGTTAAGTAAAATACAAAACCTTTATCACATACCTAGTGTTCGTAGTGTTTCACGCCATTCTTTGTATTTTATTCATTGTACCGTTTTAATGTGACAATGCTACTTTATAGTAAAAATATTCAATAATTAATACGCTTAGTACTTAAGTCATCAGTTACTCATTGAGACAAATCTAACGGGTGCATACAAAATGGTTTTATCGTTTACTAGCTGTTACCCGTGTCTACGTCCGCGTAGAAAAACAAAACATACCCTATGCTACTAAGTTATAATAAAAAGCCAAGTTGTTAAAATTGTTGCTTATATTTTGTTTTAACAGTATTTTCGTGGGCATCTTTTATTGGCTTACTGTTTTGTATCTTATGTAACTGATTCTATAACAAGTATCGCTGTTGATGACCCGAATAAATAAAATAAATAAAATAGCATCTACTGGTGATAGAACTTGAATTATAAAATCTAATATTTTCTCTTTATAACATTAGTCAGTCAGTAAGTATTCCTATAAGAAATAGAGGCCTATTCTAGTTTGCATTAAACCTTCTTGTTATCATAATTATTGGTAACGATACGGTCGCCTTTACTGTTAAATACCATAACGTAACAAAAATATAACAGCATGGTAATCCTATAAAGTAACTACTTAAAACACAGTTGTATAACTTAATAGACGTATGTAAAAAACAACCTAAAACAACATGAAACTCACCCGTTTCCCGCCAACTTTGCAATCCTGCGCACATACCACAACACACATCAAAACTACCACAAACCATTCCATTTCCGCACTGATATTACAAAAAAAAACAACTGAACACCGAATAATAAGGAAACAGTTGAAGATCTACTCAAAATAGTGTCGAGAACAACTGAAGATCGTTGTGCAATTTGTAATGACATTAGAATATGTGTGAAACATGTGACGCGCGCGCCGGCCTTGCCTATTGTGGAGTTAGCTCAGCTGCAATATGTTTAGTTAACGAACCTGTGGTTAAATGGGTTAGTATAGGTGCATGAGATTGGAGACTGCAATTTGTTGATAAAGGCTATATCCACACTTGAGTTTTCGGTGTTCTTGGTCGATAGTGATTACTTTCTATTAGGTGACCCGCTTGTTGAAGTATCTCAAGTAAGTATAATTAATTTAAAAGTACAAAAAAAAATGCCTGTGTTTGCGTGAGCACGTGCGCGTGTGTTTGTTTACCCGACACGTTGAAACGGCTGGACGGATTTGGATGAAAATTTAAATAGTTATAGCTTACTTACATCCTAATTTAACTTATAGATTATCATTTATCCCAAAAAAAACTGTTCCTATGGCATGGTCAAACGTTCCAACTAATTCTAAGCGAATGAAGATGCAGGCAGAAAGTTTATTCCATATAAAATATAAATAAAATGACTGTCCGCGATTCATACTTAACACGTTAAAATTGGTTAAATGGTAATTCATCACTTCATCGAATGTATCATTTCTTCGAATTTAATTTCATCGAACGCTATTTTCTGCTGAAACCATAATGTTTTCAGGGTACCTATCCTAAACGTTAATTACGTAGGTTAGGTAAGATATTTAAAATACCCTGTGATAGACACCCTGATTAAATACATGACAATATTAGACTAAAAAAAGTTAACTAGATAAATTCAATTTGTTATTAATTTACGTCATTTATATTGTTATTATAATATTTTTAACAACTTACTATACAAATTAGCATATCAAGCGCTCACTAAACGCCAAGACTGTTAGCCGGAATGACCGTAATCATAGTAATAATAATGCTGTAATGTTTATAAAAGAACACTTATTACTATAGTAACGCCCATTATAAAACAGTTTTAATGTTTCGGTTACGCTAAAGGTGGTTTTCTGATACCGA
The DNA here is from genome assembly GCA_949316455.1 of Acleris holmiana. NCBI lineage: Eukaryota > Metazoa > Arthropoda > Insecta > Lepidoptera > Tortricidae > Acleris > Acleris holmiana. The sequence goes on from OX438772.1 coordinate 3,838,410, forward strand.
TAATGATATCAAAATTAGCGGTGTATAGTACGCTAGTAGAGTTAACCGCTTACAGTAGAATTTAATTATCAACCCTTTGTTTGCGGGCGATTTTCCGTTTCGTCACGAAAGTTAACGTAAGTATCTAAATGTACGACTAATTTTCGTGACGAAATGGATAAGTTAAAGTTCTTAACTTTTGTCCTTAACGATGTACACTTTTTATAAAAATCACCCTTGCACTTTACTCCGTTGCATTTTTATCCTAGATAACACATCTTATAGAACTCGAGTGTACTCATACTTCAACTAATGTTGTGTTGTGCTTATCCTTTATTTAAGTAACTGAGAAGTATTAGGATGCAACTTGCAACACTTTAGTTAAACCAAATACGTTCGTTAATAATCATACAAGAGACATCTCTAAAATGACTTAGGCTCTTTACATTGAAATTTTAACCGTGCAATGATTGACGAGGGATGAGAATTGAATAAGGTAAAAGGGCCATATACAGATTTAATTTAGAGTTTTTCCTGTGGACACGCCAGAAATTAACGTTTTTAAGACCTAATTTTCTGGCTAACTTATATGCACACAAGCTTTTAACGACTGACCACAGGAAAGACAACTGTTGTTTTTAAGAGTATGTATGACCCAAAAATTTAATTGGGATACATCTAAAAAAACTGCTGGCTTTTTCATTATTATTCCAAAGAATAGCCTTTTATTAGAATCTGATTTAAATCATTGGCGCCCCGTGTGGTTGCCGGGTTAGAATAGTGCCACTCCATGTCTTCCCGTGGATGTCGTAAGAGGCGACTAAGGGAATAAAGGCTTGTAGTACTGTTAGGCGATGGGCTTGCAACTTGTCACTAACATACTAGTAAATGTCATGGCCTGATTTTGCAAAATGTGATCTTTTTAGAGTTATTTATATTTTTGTAGCTCTGCCTACTCCACTCTATTATTTTGTGGTTAGCTGGTTACGTGACCATGGTTTCTGTGGAAGACCAGCTCTAGCCTTAAAACCAGTAATATATATGTATGTATGTATGTATGTATGAAAACACTTTATTCACAGAATAGGAACGTTCAAAGGCGAACTTATTCCCTTAAGAGATCTCTTCCAGCTAACCTGATGCTGAGCAGGAACTATTGTTCCTCCGTCTGCCACTGGTTTAGAGAGTTATGTATTTTGTCTTTTTATTTGATAATCCGTCACTAATACAATGGTGAACATCTTCATCCATGTGGTTATATAATTATCTACAAGTTTATAGTTGTTGGTATTCTGTAGCTCTACCTACCCCACTCTGGGAATGAAGACGTTATGTCTGTCTTTATGTGTGATTTAAAGCTCTTCCTGATTTAAATTATTATCGTTATTGAAAATTATTTATTTAAAATAACAAACGCGATGCATGTTAGTTACTCAATCACGTCAGAACAGCTGAACGGATCTATATGAAATTTAGCACATATATAGATTATACTCTGGAATAGCACATAGGCTTATTTATCCCGGAAAATTTGATAATTTCCGAGAAAAAAGCGAAAAAGCTAGTATTAAATAATGGCTATATCTAGGAAAACATTTTAGCAACTCATATTTCACCATGGCCATTCAATTCTTCGAAACCTAAACTTCCAAGGTACTAGTTTCAGAACAAATGGCTACAGAGTTCTGTTATTGGACTATCGTGTGCGCAATCACCAAAATAATAAGAACCGCGGTTCCTTTTCATTCTTTAAACTTGCTTATCGTTTCTGAGGATAAAGTGGGTCTTCTTATGCTGGTAACGTGTGGACTACTTCAAATAGTTTATGATATCTGTGTTGGAAGAAATAAGGTGAACAATCATCGATATCAAAGACACTAAAAGATAGGTTGTATATCCTACTAACATTATACATGTGAAAGTTTGGATGGATATTTGTTACTCAATGACGCCTGAACGGATAAAATTTAGCGCACAGATAGATTATAGTCTACAATAGGACATAGGTTGATTTTTATCCCGAAAAATTGTACAGTTTTCTAGAGAATAGTGATAAACGACTTCTACGCGGACGGAATGGCAACATAAGAGTTTTTTTTATGGGAAGGAGAATGCAAACGAGCGCACAGGCCCCATAGACATGTAAATCCTTAATACTACAATCTCAAGACTTCAAATGCGTTGCCAACCCTGATAACTTAGATGAAATATATCTAATTAACGTAAAATTATTTCTAAAGAACAATGCTTGTCAATTAACCTTTTTCTGCGAATTAATTAATTACCTATTGTTTGATAAAATAATACAACGTTGCAAAATTACCCGTTTAACAAAATGGAAAATTGGCAAAACCGAAAATGATTATTTTAAATACTTTGGTATTTCCGTAGGGTAAAACCAACAGACCTTTTACGCAAGCAATAACCTTTACAGAATCGGATGCGGCCCTTCTCGAATTTTACGGTCACTCCATATTACAAGTTTCAATTCTTTCCCGTTTCGCGACCGTTTGTAGAAGGGTTAACCTTTCGATAAAAAATGGGTGGTGTGAAAGGGACTTACTTTAGAATTATTGATTGTAGTCGTCGTTATTCGTTATTCAAAAATAAAAAAACATGAAATGAAAAGTATTTTTTAACACAGTTGCTCAAAAAGTGGTACTTTTCGTAGCTGTATATCGTGCGGAGAGTTGGATATTTCGCACTAGTGCGTTTTAATTTTGTTTTTTTTTAAATATAATTTTGTTTCAACTTCCAAGCCGTGCATCCAACCAAAGAGTTTGCATGTTCAACCACTTTTTGATGACGTCATTTAGCATTGAAACTATACATAGGTAAAAATAATTTAAAATATTAAAATTAAATACATACATACATAAAATTTATCTAGGTAATATAATTAAAAAAAACTCTCTTCAAGATGGCTGAATCTGAATTAGTATTACGAATGCTCGGATAGTTGGGTATTAAGGTGGATTCACATTACACCTTGCCGAAACCGGGCCCAGCCCAAAACGGCGTACTGTGAATCCACCTTTATGCATTACCGCTGGTTAAAAGAGGATTATACTTTTTGATTTTTAAATATAGGTAATTAAATTACTATTTAATACACTGGTAAACATCTTAGCCTGTTTTTGCAAAATGTGGTTACAGAATTATCAACAAGGTCTTTAGAGTTGTTGGCAATTCTGTAGCTCTGCTTACCCCACTCTGGGAATAAAGGCGTGAGTTTATGTATGTAAATTACTATGTGACATATTTTTTATTTGGTTTAATGGTCACAACCATTGCCATTTTATAAAGTCTGTGTCAGTTAAAAGTAAAATTGTCGCTTGTAATATTTTATTTACAGATTTATTTTTGATTCATTGATATTTTTTCGCAAATGTATTAAAAAACGTCGTTTGATACACGTGCGAAACTGTCATTTTAACTCGTCCCGAGTGTTTTCCCTCGCTTGCAGCTCGGGCTTAGACACCTCGGGACTCGTGTAAAATGACATACTTTCCGCACCTGTATCAAAATGTACTGTTATCATTTATTTAGGAAATGGACTAAATTGCATCGTAAGAGCCGACACGAAAATTAGCACTAATAAGCCCAAAACTCATGCAACTGAATATTCAGTCAATCAACTCAATAAATTACTTTTTGTAAACATCGGTAGATCGCTTGCAATCAAAATGATCAATTACATCTAAATCCTTGAGTACCTAACACTTCTACTTCTTTAATAAACTACTCGAGCCCCAACCCATTCAGGGTCAATAGATAGCGATGAAATGATTTATTTAATTAATAATCTTAAATCCGAATATGCAGTAGGGTGGGACAATATATCCGGTGTGTTCATAAAGAGATACAAAGAGACCTTACTAATGCCTAAAAATAATGACAAAACATGCAAACCGCACTTTATAAAACTAAAAATTATATCTCTTAAATCCTTATATATATTAGAAACTTGTAAATTCGTACGTAAACATAGCGACCTCTACCAAAAATCGCGTAATATAAGACATGAAGATAGGTTAGTTCTTTCTGCTCCAAATATGCTACAAATTAATAATAAAGGTCCGCATGCAATATCCATACGGATTTATAACACTGTTCCTAAAGATATTTGTACCGAAAAAAAAAATAGCATCACTACATAGTATAAAACAAAGTCGCTTTTTCTGTCCCTATATCCCTATGTATGATTAAATCTTTAAAACTTCGCAACGGATTTTGATGCGGTTTTTTTAATAGAGTGATTGAAGAGGAAGGTTTATATATAATACTTTAATCCGGAGCGAAGCGAAGGCGGGTCGCTAGTTTGTTAATAAATAAAAAAAAATATCTTATAAGTAAATGCCCGTACTCTCTGCAAGAGTTTATGGATTATTGATAAATAATATTAAGAAAATAGATATAATTTTAGAATTATAATACTTAGATACAAATTAATTAATAAAAAAACGCAATATTAAGTAGTAATTCTCAGAACAACTCTTTTATAATTGTACTATGTATGTACTTTTATTTTTAAGATCACCTTGAAATACCATGGTTATGCAAATAAATGAATATTAATATGAATATGAGTAAACCTAAAAACAATAGCATAACAATATTATACCCATTACAAAAAATCACGTGCTGCCGTAATTATTGTTCAAGTTAATTAACCACATGAAACATTTTCAGACAGGCCGTTAAGTTGGCAGATTCCGCAGCTTCCTCTTTGGACATGACGTTCAAATTGTTTTGTGTAAAGACTAATGCGCTGACTGTTCGGTGTTAAAGAGAAAAACCGGGAAAGAGCATGTCGGACCATGCTCAGTGTAGGGTTCTGAAGCCGTTACTACCAACACAAAGAACTTTATCAAAGATGAACGAATTTTCTATTTGAAGTTGTTTGGTGCTGTTTTAGATGATTTATAAGTAGGCATAAACGCTTATATGTGCTTTCATTTGGTGTCTTTTTGGATGTAGTAGGCAACACGTGACTCCAGCAAAAAATACTTTTCGAGTTCAATAGTTTCTAAACGGTGCCCTAAATCTAAAACTTATAGTAACATTATATTTTTAGGAACTATCCAATGATATCTCACTCGATGTCATGAGGTAAGAATATTTTTTTACTTCTTCTTTACTTGTACCAGTTTAAAACATGATTATACTGTAATTCTATGGAACTTGCTAACTATGTAAACAAACCATATATTGAAATTGACATCTAATGTCAATTTTAGTATGGCGGCTTGTTTACATAGTTAGCAAGTTCCACAGAATGACACTTTATATTAAACAACTTAGCGTAATAATTATGCCAAATAATAAAAAGCTAGGTACGAACTTTTGTACCATGTCGCTTTACAGTCACGTAAGCATTGTCAAAGAAGATTGACAAACGTGTTAATGCAAAAAAGTACTAAAGTGATCAGCAACTTTGGACGCTGACTGAACAAAGAGTCGGAGCTAAACCGCGGACAGACGGACAGACCAATATAGTGAAAGCAAAGGGTTCCATGTTAACTACGGAACCCTAAAAATGGAAAACAAGCACTAAATACAATCACATTAATCGTCACAAAGGTAACTGCTATCGAATGAAAAATTCTGTTCCCTAAAACCATGACGCAGTAGAACTCAATTCAAAATGCACAAGTTACAACTTTAAGGTGCAATACATAGAACTGCTAATGTCTCGATTTAAATGCAGACTTGTAACATTACGCGTTTGATGTAGAGAATTTTGAACAAACCGAAAAACACGAGCTCAATGCTCTATTATGCGGACAGAAAGGGAAAATAAATTACAGCGTACAATGCACGGTGATGCTTATCGTTGAATGTGATTCGATTTCCCGGCTATAGTAGAGTTGAATGACTTTGGAAGACACGTATTGATCAAAATGTCAGATCAATAGAACCAATTGCGTATTTTCAAATAAGAATGAATAGGAAACATGCGTAATTTCCTTCTTACGCTCTCTGGAAAGTGCTATGAAAGAGAAGGATTATACGCGAAACAATCGTCGTGTTATTGTTTCATAAGATATGAAGCTTTCAAAAGTCCCTTACATACAAACACCCCCCCCCCCCCTTGGTAGACCCCCTACAAAAACATTATATACAAAATCGACTACAGGAATGACGTCACAGATGTTGTTATAAATAAATTTGCATTTACTTGCTGGATGCCGAAAATAAAAAAGTTTTAAAATTTAACAAGTTTTGATTCTAGATATAATCTTATAATTAACGGGTCAAAACTCAGTACCTATAATGCGTTTTATGTGTTTCTCCTTAATAGTAGTATGAAACTCAATTCTGTTTTGTCATGCACGTTCCCTATTGAAACTGAAAAATTTCAACGCCCTTAGTACATGCTGAGATGCCTATCTCAAGATATGTCAAAGTAAACGTCAAGTCAAGGCTGTATTTAAAGCAAAAGCGTAGTCAAAATTAAGTTAAGTAGTAGTAGTTAAGTTAGTTAGAGATTTGAAAAAAAACGACAAAATTATAGGATTTACGTAAGCTGATGACAGATTGCGATCGCTTAAGTCAATATCATAAGTCAGTGATCGTATCGACCACTTATGTCAACTCCATACATTTCCAGTTGATGGAAACAAAAACCCAAGTGAGGTTAGACAAGTTGCATTCAACAATCGTTAGAGATTATGTTTCTATAGACAAATGAAATGGAATTACGCCAACCGAGCTAGTCACGTGGTAGTATGTCAGTGGCTACGTCAATTCCATACATTTTTCAATCGAAATTTAATCGAATGCAACATGTCTAGCCCCACAGCGTTTGCATATTGGCATTCTTCACAATGCCTACACTGATCTTGGCTAAGATGCTCGTATAATCGTCCAAAATAACAGTTTATTATTAATTGAGGTTTGCTTTAACACATTATAAAACGGGTCTCTTAGTAAATACCCGGTAGAAAGGGACGGGTGCAGAAACAACAAGTAAAGCGTGATTTTACCACTTTTGCTCGGGAGTCTCGGGACTAAGGCCCTAGCCAAGATGCAAACGCTCCTAACGTTTTTCTTTTCTATCGCTCAAAATGTATGGGATGACATTCTCGTGCGTTTCGATAAACCACGTGGTCGATCTGTCATCCCATACATTTCGAGCCATAGAAAATAAAAAAGGTTAGGAGCGTTTGCATCTTGGCTAGGGCCCCTGTATTTGTAATTGCGCGCCAAACAATTTGTTTGTTATCGTATTAATATTAAATGCATCATCACATTTGTAGAGGACGGGTTATCGTCAGAATAACTTAAAACATTAACCTACGGGACGCACTTTTTTCTGTAGGAAAACAAGAAGATGGGATCCATGCTGGATGGGAGCGTCGCTGGGCCAGTAACCTACGGCTCAAACAAGGGGAAAAGGTGGGTGATTTTCTCAACACAGCGCTGCGTCGATCTCAAAGGCGAAGTTTTATCTGGCAAATTTAAGAAGTCCCGTCGGAGCGTACAAAACACATTTTAACGCGGGCCTTCTCAATTAGGCAGCAGGCAGGTGAGTCGAATTCAGTGTCGTGTCTGCCTAACTAAGAAGGCACGCGCTAAAATGTGTTTTGTACGCTCCGGCGGGACTTCTTAAACTTGCCGGATAAAACTTCGCCTTTGAGATTTATTAATTTTAAATTAAACATTTTCACAGTATTACAGTTTGGTACTAAGGCACTGTGAAATTCATACAATGCAACGAAACACAAATATTAACTATAGCATATTGCACATCAGATAACAACAATAGCATTATGAACAATAAACTGAAGACGGACTGTCATCCATCGCCTCACAGAACCTCATACATTCACCACATATAATATTCCAACTACTTGCAAAAATATCGCAGTCAGGTGCTGAGGCGAGAAGGGCATTCAGATATTGTAGGGCGCGAACAAGTGGTGAATTCCTTTACGATACAGTGCGTGCCCTCAACCTCGACCTCAACCTCAGATCGACGCAGCGCTGTGTTGAGAGAATCACCCCCCAGGGCGGAGTGACCGGGAGACTGATCGACCGCCCGCCTTCTCCGGCCAGGCTCCCCTCCCATCATCATCAACACTAAACGCATTGTATGGTTTCTAATTTTTTTATAAACCTGAATCCTGAATTCCCTATCGTTTAATAATATAGCCAAACGTATTAATTACCATGCGACTTTAGCCTTATAGGGTTTAACTATGCTTCAACTTTCGGCAAGCTTACTCCCAACGTTACGTTAACTTCGTTACATCTTTGCTAATAATCGTACAAGACGTTAATTGCGCGATAATCATCAAATTTCAGCGAAGCTCGCTCGGGCGCCCGTTTTGCTTCGGCTAATTAATTCCATCCAACTACATCGTTGAGGCTTTGCTTTGCGTAGCATATATTAAGGATACTTAAGTTAATGGAACGAGTTCTTCGCAGTTAGTATATTTAGACGTGATCATGACGGTTGCATCGTCGTGATATCGGGAACTCACTAACTATTCATACTCATACTAAATTCCTTATATTTCTTAATAATTACATTGTCATAACACCTATCCGATTAATCATATTTAAGTAATAAAAAATAATAATTTATAATTAAATGTAGGCTTCTACAATAGCTGTAAAGGTAAACTAGTACCTAATAACATAAAGTTTGTCAATATTTTCTTGGAAACTTAGAAATTCAACATTAGAGTAGAAGTTCTTAAGCCTTCTCTTAAAACAGAGCAAAGAGGAAGCTGAAGTGATTGTTTGGGGTGCTTACTGTAGACTGCTGGGCCCATAATATAAGTCACCTTGCCGGACTTTGCAAGGCGTCGTTGCACTAAGCGAAGCCTTTGAGGGTCACGCAGTGAATGGGTTGCGACGTGTGCACGCTTTTTATATTTGCTAAGGTGAGCATGTACATAAACAGCAGCGTTAGTGGTTTTTCAAGTGAAAAACCACTAACGAAGGTAATGTCAGTATTCCAAGTTTCCTAAAATATGGCCTTGCTGACGTACTTTGCTTGACGTTAACAATAGATCGCACAGAAATCTTTTGTAGCTTAAAAGCACGCTGATAGTCAGCAGCACGCCCCCACAACTCTATTCTTAACATATCATGTATTAATAGGCCATAATTATATGCCGCCATGCTCACAGAAGTCAAAAGGAATTTCTCGTATGTACGATAAATAAACTTAATGGACTGTGGAAAAATTGCATGGGAAACTATGATATCCTAAGTTGAACCAATCGGTTGTTTTTAGGGGGTCGATTAGGTCCCTAACACACTCCGGTAAGGGTCTATTACGAGTCCTAATACGTCACTACTGAACTGGATCAAAGTTCTTTAAAAATGGCAACGCACTGCACATGACAACAATATGATAATAATGGTTTATGACGATATAATAGAGGCCCTGGAAAGGACAGCGGTGCCATGGAGATTAGTGCTATTACCTTCATGTCCGTTATATTATTTCTCGCAGCATAATTAGCCTTCTGGCTTCGTTTGAATTCCCATAGTTGTCTTCATCACTCCCTCGACTCGTAAAGCACTCCGCTATAACGCTATTATATCGCTACAGCTCATTGCCGCAGCTACTTAATTACTGTGTTAGACGTTCATGGAGGTTTGTTCTTTTTGGAACTGGATTTTTTTTTTTTTCTAAATTCTGAATTCGTGTCTCGAGACAGACTTTAATTGAATTATTCGAGCATCCGGGCCAGCTGTGCGCCTGCAGAGGCATTGAAGGGTTACGAGTATACACACTCTTAAACAAAACTTGTTTATTTTCCTTGTTAAAACCTTGATTTGGTATGATAGGTCTAATTACTAGCATAGAGGCATTCCATCTTAGTCCTCAGGGTTCGCAACGCATTTGAGGTGTTAGGATTATGGTCTTGAGAATTCAAATGTCTATGGGTCTCAGATTCCACTTACCATCAGGTGGCCTGAGTGCTCGTGTGCCTTCCCCTTAACATAAAAAAAAAAAAAAAAAAAAGCAGTCCTGACGCTGTTTATGCGGGAATGGTCTTACCAGAAAATTTGGCATTAAAAACGTTAACTTCCGGCGCGTCCACGTCCACAGGAAAGACGCTAACCTAAATCTGTGTATGACTCTGAAAGCACATTTACTGTTATGTATAGCAAAATTTACACATAATCTTGAGCTAAAAACTTAATCAAAAAAGCAACGTCGTTTGTTTCGGGCATGCATGTTGTTCCGTGTTAAGAGCCCAATGCAAAGACAATATCAGGCATTAGAATTTTCTTAAATGAAGTTTAACGTTTGAACTTTTTAGGCAAATCGCGATAAGATCGTGTTAAGTTACTGCCTCTATTCCACTCAGTTTTAGCTCGATCTCGCTTATTTATCATGATCTTATATTATGGTTTACGTAATGGTACCTTAGTCAAATGACATCAACGGGTAAACAATCTCTAATTATTCAGTCCTATTATCTCAGGTCTAGTTTTTTTTAAACTATAAAAGCAACGAGCAGACATACCTCCTGATGGTAAGCAGTCACCGTCGCCCAAAAACATCAGAAAAACCAGGGCACAGCCAAGTTGTTGCCTTTCAGTGAATTCTCTTTTTAAGCCGCGTTTAAAGGTGGACAATATATAGAGCTGAGGAAACATCATGGAGGAATGTTCATTCGATAGTTTAGAACAAGAAAAAACGAAAAATGTGGCAAAAACTTTTATTAATTTCGATTCAATACTTTTCGATTCGGCTTTGTCGTATCCTAGGGTTGTGGCAGAATACCAATTAACACGTTCACGGACACAGCACCATTCTCAAAATTGCGTGATATGGCACAAATTATTTTTATACAATATTTTCAACGGCCTAGGACGAACTGCCACATGTAACAATGTGTCAAACATTGTGCCAGCGTATGACAGAAAATTTTGTGTGTAATTTCGTACATAAAAATCTTACCGAAAGTGGCAGCTCCTCCACGGCCGTTACGTCCACAGCCGTTATGTGTCACAACACGCGTCGTTCCCCTTTTAGGGTAGTGCATGAGGTTGAGGTTGCCCTAAAGCTTTGTTGCTGTGACACTAGCGGCTTGTGTTAAAGCCTAAAACGGCACAGGTGTCGGTAAATGCTATGGGGAATAGCCGGCCGTGGACGGAGTTCCGATTTTGGTGTAATTAAAAACACCGGCCACAACCATAGTGCCATAACACGAGGGTTTTAGTTTACGTCTCTCGACGTACTGTCCGTGAACGTGTTAAAGGATCAAATAAACTAAGACTAACTTAAGATTTTCTTATCAAAACGTTGACAATACGGAAACACGTCAAATATGATATTGTTATAATGCATTAGAATAGAGGCCCAGTAAATTATTAAAATGAAAGTACAAATGAAGCAGAGCATTGAGGAGCATCCACGCAGAGTCAAGGTCACAGTCCCCTGGTCGCCAACGGCGCATTGTTCATTACTTAGCGGCGAATGGACAAGGCATGTCCGCCGCGACAATGACTTTACAACTGTGGCTGGTCACACACAGCGATTTTCGCAGCGATTATCTAAATTTGCATTTCATCGCGATACTGAGGCCTTAGCCAAGATGCGTACGCACTAGCGTTTCTATTCGTTTCGTTTTTGAACTAATCGCGTCACTGGTAGATCACGTCATGCGAAAAATCACGCAATCTACCAGTGACCCGATTGGTTCAAAAACAAAACGAATAGAGACGCTACTTACGTACGCATCTTGGCTAGGGCCTCTGGTTATTGATAGGAGTTTTTATCGATTCATTCATTACAGGAGGTCACAAAATTTGGCAATAATCTCCGAATAGATTTGTCGCGACCATTAGGTCATTCACATGTTTGTGTTTGTAAGTGGCGGAGACATGGTAAAGTTAAATTTCCTGCGTATCGACTAGGTATATCCCGACTTTATCGCAATTATATTCCTGCTTTAAATCAGGCGTGTGTGGTCGATTTGCGACTGAATCGATGCACACGCCCTGCAAAACAATTGCTATGTGTAGCTTTAAGTAACCTCCATTTTTAAAATATTTTTTGATAACTAGTATAAGTTTATTCAACATTTTTAAAATATTAGTCCTCTAGGTACCCTCTTGTACAAGTTTAGCTGAAAATTAGCACCCCGGGCAGCTCCGTGCCACAACATTACCCAGTGTCCTACATGGTCAGACGTAAGCGATTCACGCGCGAACTTAGAAGCGATTCTAGCGCGAATTAGATTGTATTCTCCAAGTGAGTCATGTAGAGTAGTGACACGCGCCGCGGTTTTGTTTTGTTTGTTTTTTTCCTTTTGCTGTGCGTAGGTACTACTTGGACCCTAGCCAATATGCAAACGCTCCTAACGTTTTTGTTTTCTATCGCTCAGAATGTATGGGATGACAGTCGACCAAGTGGTTTAGAAACGCACGAGAATGTCACCCCATACATTTTGAGAGATAGAAAAGAAAAACGTTAGGAACGTTTGCATCTTGGCTAAGGCCCCTTTTCGACTATTACGACTTATGTCGTTTATTTTATTTTACTAATTCTGGTATGTAAATTTTCTTATTTTATTTGATCTGAATTCATTTGATCTTGAAAGCTGAATAAATAATCTGAATATGGTGGGCTGTTCTCATGCCGTAAAGTATTTCAGGCTTTTGAATTAACCATATTCCTTTCAGCATAAAAACAAAAAAATAAACGGAAAGAGAATATAGAATTTCCCAAGCGTTTAGAGAAAATTTAAAATGGCATGTAGATAATAATGTTTAGCCGGAGGCAGGGCTTTTAAAATGATTGTATCACGGGGCACGACCCTTTTTAATTTTAATCGTATGTTATGCGTATGATTTGTTTTGGTTTTAATGTGTTTGATAAAAAAGGATAATGATAAAAGAAGAAGTCTCACTTAAACAAAGTAAAAATTCAAAACACGTTTGTCTTTCTTTTAGTTATAAGTAGTAAACTATTGACGAAGATGTTAGTATAGTTGATAGTAATCCTTTAGGGCAAATATTTGTGTGGAGACTTTTTCAGCGAATGTATTTGATACTGTCTTGGTTTTGCCCGTGTAGTTGCCGGATTAGAATAGTGCCAATCCATATCTTCCCGTGGATGTCGTAAGAGGCGACTGGGAATAAAGGCTTGTAGTACTGTTATGCGATAGGCTTACAACCTGTCACTAATACACTGGTAAACTTCTTGGCCTTTTGTGCAAAATGTGCAAAATGTGGTTACAGAATTATAAACAAGTATTTTTAGAGTTATTGGTATTGTGTAGCACTGGGAATGAAGACGTGATAGTATGTATGTATGTATGTAATAATTAACACAAGAATAAAAAAATACGAAACTACCTACTATTAAAACAAAACGTATTTAAATACAGTGAAAATTTAGCTACCTCACTACATAGCGTAAGTCAACACAAAATCGTTTCCCGCTGTCTGTATCTCTAAAACTACGCAACGGATTTGGATGCGGTTTCTTTATATAGATATTTATGGTTCAAGAGGAGCGAAGCGAGGGCGGGTCGCTAGTAAAAATAAAAGGTAAAAAACAACTATAATAAGAACACCTCCTCTAGCAGGTCCGCCCGCAGCATGGTCCCTATATCCCTGGCTGCATTACCTCTCTGGATAGCTAGCCCAACCCTTTGAGAGAGGTAAGCACCAGCTTAGGATCTCCGGAGGCGTCTATGAGCCGGGATGACCGGGCCTTTAGAAAACTTTTCATAGCTGACCTTGTTTTCTAAGTAATTATCAATATAACCTCCTAAAGCCTCTCGTACAAAAAAAATGTACATAATGCATTATTAGAAAATAGACCTATTGCAAAGGACATAAAATAGGTTTTCCTTTGTTTTTATGAGGGACAATCAAACTAAAAAATTGACTCTATTGCATTTGTAATAGGTTCATATTCCATTGGCAAATTTCGTTGTATGGTGGGTCTTAGGAGGAGTTTGTTTATCGTTATAGGCTCTCATTTAAGTTGTATGACTATAGCACAAGCCAAGAGCTTAGTTTGGGACTAGGTCAATTAGTGTGACATTGTCCTCTGAACTTTATTCTGTATTTACTACTTACTTAACCATAAAATGTTTCTTCTCGAGACCAAAACGCGCCCAAAATAGTTGCAAAGCCCCTCCTGGGGGGTGATTCTCTCAACACTGCGCTGCGTCGATGTTAAAGGTGAAGTTTTATGCGGCAAGTTTAAGAAGGTCCGTCGGAGCGTACTAAACACATTTTAGCGCGTGCCTTCTCAATTAGGCAACAGGCAGGTTAGTTGTGTTCAATGTCGTATAAAGCTGCCTAATTGAGAAGGCACGCGCTAAAATGTGTTTTGTACGTTCCGACGGGGCTTCTTAAACTTGCCAGATAAAACTTCACCTTTAAGATCGACGCAGCGCTGTGTTGAGAGAATCACCCCCCAGAAATACAAGCTCCTTCCTTGATTATTTGCATGGAGGCAAATAGTATAAATGTAAATTGATGCAGCACTCATATGCAATTCATACGGGCGTTACAGTGATGTCTAACCGAGTAGAAAGTAAATTATGTAAGGGATTATGAACAGTACTTAAATATTTAAAAAAAACATCGATACGTATCATTCGACACTCCTACTAAACTACTACAAAAGAAATATATTAGGATATTAGTTAATACTAAAGCAACAGATACATGCAGACCATACTTTACTCGTTTAAATATCCTCACACTAGTGACTATTATACAGGGTGTTAGGTAATGAGTGGATAATCCTTGAACTACGGATAGAAGGCACTTAGGACGTTATGAAAAAGCTAAAATAGGTCTAGACAAAGTCGCACGGTTTTCGAGCTAAGCTAAAGCTACATGCCAAGTTTTTTTCATGACAACTTTTTGAGTAAACTCACTAAGTTACTTTTTCCATACTAAGAAATCCCCGCGTTTGTTTTTCACGTAGTATGGAAAAACAAACTTTGTGCGTTTACTCAAAAAGTTGTCATGAAAAAAACTTGGCATGTAGCTTTAAAAACTTTCTTAGTTCATAGTGATTTTAACCATGCAAGAAACAACGAAAAAAACTAAGAATTAATACATGAACTTAGGGGTTTTTCGTAACACGGACATAAGGAAAAATTACAAAAAATCCGATTAAAAGTCCAAATATCTCGAAAACCGTGCAACTTTTACTAGTTCTATTTTAGCTTTTTCATAACGTCCTAAGTGCCCTCTATCTGTAGTTCAAGGATTATCCACTCATTACCTAACACCCTGTATATGAAACATGTAGGTTTGTGAGAAATCACAAAGACCTTTTTGCAAAAGAAAGGGATAATTGTTGTCAGTCTAACCTCAGAAAAAGGAATAATTTACTGAGCTCCTTCACTAATTTAAAAATGTTTAGTACTGGTACTCATCATATGGCCGTTAAAATTTATAATAAGTTACCTCCAACCATGAATAACTAAAAAAAGAAGATTCTAAATTTTGTAATACGTTAAAGAATTTCTTAAATGCTAAATGTTTTTATAATTTGGAAGAGTTTTTTTACACTTGTGGAGTAACTGTTAGATTTATTAATATTATTTTTAATGTAATATCTAATTTGTGTAGTGCGTATAGAATAATTATATCTAAATAATAATAATAATTCATCTTATATTGTATAATTTATGTAGTGACGAATGTGTCTCTAAATAGGCATTAAGTGTCCTGTTACAGTACCCTTGCAAGGTTTACATAATGTTGAAACTACCTAATGTATTTCTAAGACCTCATCTTCAACATAACGCAATAAATATAATTGACTATGACTATGTCTACTTTTTATAATTATAGATTAAGCAATACACACTTCCATTTTTTTTAATACTTAGCCAGGCATAGGTCACATAGAGACCACATGGTACCTAGTAATAAAAAAAAACAAGAATTTACTTTTTACTTTTGATCTACCAAAACCCACTTTCAAAATGTAGTGATAAAGATTGGTTCAATAGTTGATCTCATGGCCACAAGAAATAAAGACAAAAAATTACATAAGACAGAAGACTGATTTCACCATTATCGCTGAAATATATAAATACGTACAAATTATGATTGTAGCTCTAAAAAAACAGGCGACGATCTCTAATAAATTATCTTCAAACTAAGCTCTTGCACTATGGGAACTAGACAACGATAAACGTACTTAAATAATATAAATAGAAAACGTCCAAGACTCCGAATAAACACTCGCGCTGATCACACAAATATTTGCCCATACTGGGAACCAACTAGGCTAACACGTCGACAAGAACGCGTCGCTGTGTATAATAAGAAATCATAAGTGAATAATAGCGATCTAACACCAATTAATCTATTCCCGAACTAAACTCTAGGCAATTGACAATGATATACAAACTTAATAATTAATATCTAAATGTAAAGACTGCGATATCAAATATTCAGAAACCAACATTAGTGATCATCACATATTTTTGATAGTCACTGTACCATGTTTAACCGACACTCATTTCATAATATATTATGTAGAACGTACCCTAGCCAAGATGCATTCGCTAACTAGCGATTCGATTCATTTGGTTTTAAACCAATCGGGTCACTAGGTCAGTAGATCACGTGACTTTTCGAATGACGTGATCTACCAGTGACGCGATTGGTTTAAAAACAAAACGAATAGAATCACTAGTTAGCGAACGCATCTTGTCTAGCCTCTTTGTGGTGCTAGACAAGGTGTATTCGACACTCGCTAGCGATTATGTTTCTATTGAAAAATATATGGAATGGACGCAAGTGTCACGTTACTATCTCGGTGGCTTACGTCAATTCCATACATTTATCAATCGAAACATAATCGCAAACGATTGTCGAATGCAACTTGTCTAGCACCACTGGATCGCTAGCATAGTATAAATAGAAAAGTATTTCATCTCCGGCGCTTTTAGAGTTTCTGTTACTGATTGCTCCGAGGTCGCAAGAGTAGTGTGGATGCGCGTCGCTTGATACTAAATACGCACACAACCAAACGCGTTGACGCACGCACACATGCAAGCCGTGCGATATACCTTTGAAGATAGTAGTTTATACTGTGCTGCTAGCGTTGTAGGCAGTCACTACCAACTAAGCTAGCGGTTTCTCCAGTGTGGCATTTGTGACCAAACGCATACAGCCATCATGTCCCGCATTCACAAGACCAAATGTATTGTGTCTGCGCTTTAAACGCATCGTTTTCCGCCTTAATTCCCTCAGGGACCTCATCGGGAAATGCGGCAAATTACCGTTCCGCCCTGTGATCAATGCATTGTGTTGTATTCAGGGAGTTACGTAATCAAGGACCTTGTATTCGTGCAAGAAGGCGAATGGGCGATATTATTGAAACTTGAAGGCTTGATTAAGACGGGACGGGATTACGTATTGCAATTTAAGTTTTGTTCGAATGTTTTTTTTTTATATATTGAGATGACTAAAGGAATAAGGACTTGTAGTACTGTTAGGCGATGGGCTTGCAACTTGTCACTAACACACTAGTAAATGTCTTGGCCCGATTTTGCGAAATGTGGTCTTTTTAGAGTTGTTGGTATTTTTGTAGTTCTGCCTACTCCACTCTGGGAATGAAGGCGTGATGTTATGGATGTGTGTGTATGTGTATTTTGTGGTTTGCTGGTTACGTGACCATGGTTCCTGCGGAAGACCAGCTCTGGCCTTAAAAACAGTTATATGTATGGTACAAAAGCGAACTTATCCCTTTAAGGGATCTCTACCAGCTAACCTGATGCTGAGCAGGAACTATTGTTCCTTCGTCTGGCACTGGTTTAGAGAGTTTTGTATTTTGTGTTTTTATTTGATAATCTGTTCTCTGTTCCTCTGTATTTGTGTTGAATGAAAGTAAATAAATGTTCATTTTCTTTCTCTCATTTAATCAACTACAGATGTTTAGGAATACAATTTTAATATAGACCACTTTTAGAAACTTTTTTTAAAATTATTCTTGTATGTGCCTACTAACGAGCAGCAGGTAGTTCGCGTTGATGTGTGGAGATAACACAACCAGTGAAAATACGAGCATAGAGACATTTGGGACATTCCATACGGGCTTCGTCGGGAAATGCAGTAAATTACTGTTTCCGCCCTGTGATTAATGCATTGTACTGTATTAATCAAGGAGTTATGTAATCAAGGAGCTTGTATTTCTGCAAGCAAGTGAATGGGTGATTTTAACTATCGAAACGAAGTAAGGCTTGATTAACACGGTGTCTCACTGGGATTTTCATTCAATTAACCACAGATGTTTTGGAATATAATTTTTAAATAGACCATTTATTGTAAGCAATTTTTAGAATCATCATTTTACTACTACCATAAGTTAATTCATTGTTGTTGTGTGGGGATAACAACTTGTCAAATAACTAACATTGACTCATTTTGGTTATTTATCATAAGGTTGAATTTCATTAACCTAGGTACCAACTGTTTCGTTCGTCTGAAATTCGTAAGTTGTTTTTCTGAAACCATTTAACTTTGCTGGAATATTATAAAACAAACATAACCTCACCTACAGGTTCTGTAGGTAGGAATATCTTTTGGAACATTTAAAAAAGTTAATGGATTAAAAAGAAAGATTTTCTGACTTATGATTATGAAGTATTGGATAAATTTCATAAATGAAACTGGTAGGTACCTTTATTATTTTATCGAATTTCCTTCCAACGAACGTATCATTATGCGGAATTTTCATTTTGTCGAAAGGGATTTATTTTTGGTAGTTGCAAGTCTAACTTCACCTAGCCTACGTAATTCATGCTTAAGACATCCTAATTTTTTCTTGATTTCAGCTAAAAACTGCGTTTGATGAAATGATACAATCGATAAAGTGAAATTCGATAAAATTATAGGTTATCGAAAGAAACGGTTAAGTATATTAAACAAAGCTTCGGCCAGGCATTATTTATTCCATATTCATCAATTGGCAATACATTTGCAGTCTTAGGATTGCCGTAGATGCCAGTTGCCATCGGGTTGCCCGTTTCCTCCTTCCGAAAATACTTCATGTATTACATAAGTATCATATATTATTTTGCCAAACAACAAAGTACACGAATAACACAGCAATTATGTTTAAGTATTCACGTGAGTTGACAGTACTCTTAACGCTAAGATACGTCGTTATACGTCGTCATGTTTGCATAAACAATTAGAGAAGCCACATCGTGCCTTTGTAACTTTACACAATTAAAATGACGTCACATTTGGCCTTTACGTTCATGATTACATACCAATAATATGCAAGAAGAGTTTCATTAGTGTAGCCGGGTCATACACAGATTTAGGTTACCGTCTTTCCTGTGGACACGCCGAAAGTTAACGTTTTTAAGGCCTAATTTTCTCGCTAAGCTCATACCCGCGAAAACGCCGTCACGACTGCTTTAGACCTATCATATAAAAACATAATTTATAAGCTTTTAACTATTGGCCACAGGAGAGACAAATTTTGTTTTTAAGAGTGTGTATGTCCCAGCCCGCGATTTAGGGCAGAATTTCATCACATTTATTTTATTAATTTGTGGACGATGTTCGTAATAAGGATCGTCCACCTTTGAAAGGAGATTTTTCATGTAAAATTCATGGTATTTGTAAAATTTTCCGGGGTAAATTACCAAAAACATTTCTACAGAGTAAAACATTGTAAGTATTTTATAATTTTTTATAGCTCGTTAGAAATATTTTAAATTACCGTGTGTTCGCTTTGTTTCTTCAGCGTCCCATTTATCTTATCATATGTTACTTACTATTATGAATGCGAAAGTTTGGATGTTTCACACCAGAACGCCTGAACAGATCTAGATGAAATCTGTGACATCTCTATCTTTTGGGGATAAAAAGTAGTCTATGTGCTCATAGCCTATATTGATCCCCAAAAATTGGAAAGTTCCCGATCCAATAGAAACGGTGTCGCGCGCAAAAGCTAGTTAGTTATAAATGTGTTTATTTAACGTCCTGTTTTATATGAAAACGTGTCAAACGGAACCTTAAAAACTAGTTATTTCTTTTAACTAACTTTCCGACCGTTGGTAGTTTGCAACCGAAGCTTTATTTGACTTTAGCCAAGTGATACAGAAAACCCAATGATTGCGAGATATATTTATCTTATAACTAGCGACCCGCAAGCGGCTTCGCCCGCTGCAATTTCGAAAACTGTGACACGAGAATTTTATATACATATAAGAGAGATACCAATAGATTTTCGGCAAGATATCTCGCTATAAAACAGGACAAGAACATGTCAGCGTAGGCTTCCGAAGCTGTTAGGAAAGTACTAAAAAGACAGAAAACAGCAAGTAATAACTAATTTTCTATTTAATGTAATTTTGTACCGTCTGATATGATTTTATTAGGTAAGTATAAACACTTTAATCGCCTGTACCTGTTTTTTAGATTTTTAGTACCTATTTGTAGAATCCCTTAAGCGAAAAGTTGACTTTAAAATCTGCAATATTTTTGAAATGGGGTAGATGAGAAAGAAAAACCGTCCCCACGTTACGTGTAAGGGAGGTTTTATTTTACTGGTTATTGACCTGACTAATGTGTATGTTCATGCCAAATAACAACTTTCTAGTACTAATAGTCTCTGAGCTAGGCTGCGGACGGACGGACGGACGGACATGGCGAAACTATAAGGGTTCCTAGTTTGACTACAGAACTATAAAAAACCTACAAATAAATCACTGAACATAACTATATAAGGAACCGCAAGCGTAAAATTCGATTGGAATTCGATTCGTGTTCGATCTGAGGGAATCCGGACCTTATTACGTGTCGTGACGTGATCGTGACATCACGTCAGAATGTCGGATCAACACAAACACAAATACGCAGACGGGAAACTACGTTCCTCCCATTTACCCGGTAAATTTACAAACGCGTGCGGGTAATCGTGTTTTGTTCGTATCCTTATAGCAGCACTTGTAAGCATTTTTATAAATGGGTCATACACACTCTTCAAAACAAAAGTTGTATTACCTGTGGTAAATAGTTAAAAGCTATATATAATTAATACCTTATTTGAACAGTATAGGGTATGTTTTTGTATGATAGGTCTAAAGCAGTCCTGTGCGGCTAGACAAGTTGCATTCGACAATCGTTAACGATTATGCTTTCGATAGACAAATGTATGGAATGGAAGTATGCCACGTGACTTTTGGGATGTGGCCACGTAGTGAAAGTAACAAGGTACTTAAATGATCACTTTTGCTTTTGACTGCACGAGCGGATTTGGGACTAAATTAAATAGTGTGAGGTTATCGCCTGATATTTGTTCATTCTGTTATTTATATGAAAAACATTTTCGTCCGTCAAAATGCAACTAATCCTATAAATAAGAAGTTGAAGAACAAATTTGCTATGGACATAGTTACTGTTTTCGTTCATCGAAATGACATACACTATATTTTGTTGACTCAGAAAATGTAACTGTTAAAAACCCGAGAGCATGTACAGTCAAGGTCATAAATATGTATACACTTTAGTACCTTGTCTATTTAACGTCATGTTTAAACTGCCATATGAAATTGTCACAGCGATTAAAGTGACAAGGTACTAAAGTGTATACATATTTATTACCTTGACTGTACAAATAACAAGTATAAACTAATTTTGGCGAATCCTAAAAGGGATACGGTTACAAGAATCGTTTAACCACCTGTAACCGGTTAGAGAGCGTCGAATACTAGGTATTTTTAAGGTTTTGGAGGTGGACTAATGCGGCAGCTTGGTTGGTCCCCCCTCGACGGTTATAGACAGCGAGGCAGTCCCAGCCCGAGAAGGTTGGATGACTTGGCGATGGACACAGAGAGTGGAAATCCAGAACGGTGGCTTTTGCCCAGCAATATATGATTCTATTCTTAGCAAGCTGAAGTGGCCGTGGGCTGGTCATATTTTCCGCAAAACAGATGAACGTTGGAGCCGTCGTGTTCTTGAGTCGAGACCGCATTTTGGCAAACGTCGTGTGGAGCAAGATGGAGCGATGATATGCGCAGGTTTTTCGGTGTTGGATGAGAGAAGGAGTTTTTTTTCTTTTACTAATTCTACCCGTGTGGTTGCCGGGTTAGAATAGTGCCGCTCCATGTCTTCCCGTGGATGTCGCAAGAGGCGACTAAGGGAATAGGCTTGTAGTACTGTTAGGCGATAGGCTTACAATCTGTCACTAATACACTAGTAAACTTCTTGGCCTGATTGTGCAAAATGTGGTTACAGAATTACAAACAAGTCTTTTTAACCGACTTCAAAAATAGGAGGAGGTTATACGTTCCACTGTATGTTTTTTTTTATGTTTGTTCACCGATTACTTCGTCAATTGTAGACCGATTTTAGAAATTCTTTTTTCATTTGATAGAGTATAATTTCGAGGTGGTCCCATTGTCATCAAATCTGAATCGGATAAAGGAATCAGTGAGGAATTGAGGAAACTCCTCAAATATTGTAGGCAAACATATTGCGATTTTAGTATTTTTAGTAACAAATCTAGCATATTAAGCATTCAGAAAGTATAACTTGGTGCAGTAGAACTGATGATAAAGACCACAGGTGGCCATCGGAACTCCTCAACGGTACCTATTTCAAGAATGCGATAAGATATCTCCATTGAGATACTTGAGCAACTACAACGAAGAATATTTACTTGTTAAAATATGACTATGACTTTCCCGCGGCGTTGTCTGCGGCGCGCTTAAACTAAGAAGTGGGACTACGTAACAGCCTATTATGATCACTAAAAAGTACCTATTAAATGTTTTAAAAAACAAAAATCCGCCTTTAAAAAACGCAAAAAATAACTTTTTTTTTATAATTGTAGGCACCTACCTAATAGGTTAGTCCAACTGAAGTCGGCGACCACAATATTTTTTAGCAAAAAAGCCGGTTCAGTTGGACTATCCTTATGCCTTTTTGAAACCGGTTTTTGTTTTTTTTATTTGTTGGTATTTCTGTACCTCTGCCTACCTCACTCT
Source organism: Acleris holmiana (assembly GCA_949316455.1). NCBI lineage: Eukaryota > Metazoa > Arthropoda > Insecta > Lepidoptera > Tortricidae > Acleris > Acleris holmiana. The sequence goes on from OX438772.1 coordinate 3,861,362, forward strand.
GGGAATGCAGGCGTGATGTAATGTATGTATGTATGTATTGATCTAATGAACCGATAACAGCAAACACACTAGGTACTTTAATTAAATTAAGAGCCTGTAAGTTTTATGTTCCAAGTGCAGACGGTTTTTACAGCGTCGTCAATAAACTCGCGTGTTACTTTATTTACAACTCTACTATATTTATTTGCTAGCACAACTAAAACTAGACGAATGTATAGTATCTATACTAATATTATAAATGTGAATAAATCTATCGGTTTGTCTATTGGTTACGCTTTCACGGATAAACCACTGAACCGCTCTGACTTGGTCTACATTAGTACAGAGGTGTAGATCTTCAGTCTCCGATATCAGATCAGCTCTTAGGTAAATTTCATTATCATCGAGTTTACGTATCCCAATTTTCAGCTTATCCCAATAACAAAAACTGGATCAAAATTAACTTGCAAGATTCAATACAATATTATTATACAATTTAAGTCTAAAAAGGTTTCGTAAAAATTATGACAGATCATAATCGACAGTTCACAACCCAAATGGCACAAGTACCTAACTAATTAAAGCTTAGACTAAAAGGTATTCCTTTCAAGTCTTGAGCGAAATCCCACTTTATCAAATTCCCCAAAACTGCATCATTCTGGAACAATGAAATACCCGTGGCTTGCACAATGCACGAACATTTCAAAGGTAAAATTTCTCTAAGATTTTGAATTCCATTAAAAGATATTCAAGTGTTTCACGCTGGAGTTACAGTTCGTTTTTGGATGAGATTTTACTTCATTAGATTGACTTTAGTTATAAAACGGGTTGACAAAGGCTTCGAGTACTTAACTGTGCTCTAGCTAATAAAAGCTTTGGTTAAAACACCGTCAAGAAACTTGAACATTTAAGGTTATTAATATGTAAGCTAGTACTAAATCCTTTGCGTCTTTGAGACCGCTAAAATTAATACGGAAGTCAAAAGCCGTCTCATAAACTTAGCAAAGGAAGTTTCTGACTTTGGTGAAGTCGGAAAGTTAGTAGTCGGATTGTTAATTCGGAAGAGCTAATCAAGCAAGAAATCTACTAGTTAGAGCTAAATAAACATAAAGTGAAGTCCAAAACCCAGTTTGTGGTTAGCTAGTCGTTGGATTTCCTTAATGCTTCTAAGAATCAAGATATCACAAGAAAAATAAACTAACGGAACATTATAGCGGCTAGGGGGATGGGTTCAAATCTCGTTAAGGGCAGATATTTATGTGATGAGCACGAGTATTTATTCCTGAGTCTTGGATGTTTTCTATGTATTTAAGTATATATTTATCTATATAAATAAGTTTATCGTTGTCTAGTACCCATAGTACAAGCCTAGAGCTTAGTTTGGGACTAGGTCAATTCGTGTGACATTGTCCGGTGCAATTCGTTTATTTTATTTATTATAGTATAATGGCAAAAAGCTAGTAGTGACTTTTTAAAGAAATTAAGCTAAGTAACACCATTGTGGTGGTTCCTTTGGTGAAGGCTTGTTTATGATGTTGTATTGATTGTATTACGCAGTAGAATAGATGCTCAGGATTTATCAAAAACCATTTTGTTTGCTCTGTTTTAGAAACTTTTTACTTCCTCTTTGTGTTTATTTCTCGTAAATAAAAGTATTCTCTCTTTATTTCCAAAATCTTAAATATCACAAACTATTTCCAAAAAACGGGCTTAGAGCATCTTTCACCAAGGTATTTTCACATACGGGTTGCGGTTGAGCATTTCTCTTTTTTTGCCACTTTGAGTGACATCGCGAGATTTAAAAAAAATGCTGGTAGGTAGAAAACATCAGATTATGCAATAATTAAATAACATACTAATGTGTCCCAAAATATTTGTATAAGAAGTTTCTTTTGTGTTACCGATATTCATACGTTTTTGGTAACACAAAAGGAACTTTCCATACATTTTTTTTGGGACATTATAGAATATTATTTATTATTTGCATAGTTTGATGTTCTCTACCTACCTGAAAATGAGAAATCTGGCGATGTCACTCAAAGTGGCAAAAAAAAGAGAAATGCTCGGTTAACAGATGCGCATAGTGCTGACGATACCCAAACTATCCCAAACTCACAATACCTGCCGGGACGCATACCAATGAGCAACTTGCCGAAAAACAACATAAAGTTTATAGGGTAAACGTTATCCATACCGTTGTGGCCGTAAATTTTTGCATCATTCTTGTGATGTGCCATTCAGGTTCGTAAGCAGTTTTTTGCCAATTTTATCCCTCTCCTTCCCTCCCCCTTGTCACCCAAAGTATGTAGGTATAGCTCTTCATATGCTTAGGTACTCAAGCGGCTACCTATTATCTCATCGAAACACCTTTCGCCAAATGAGTTACTTGCTATTTTGAAGTTACAAGTCTAATCTAAAGTCACGCCTTTATTCCCAGAGTGGGGTAGGCAGAGCTACAGAATTACCAACAACTCTAAAAAACTTGTTGATAATTCTGTAACCACATTTTGCACAATCAGGCTAAGATGTTTGCCAGTGTATTAGTGACAGGTTGCAAGCCCATCGCCTAACAGTACTACAAGCCCTTATTCCCTTAGTCGCCTCTTACGACATCCACGGGAAGACATGGAGTGGCACTATTCTAACCCGGCAACCACACGGAAAAAAATCCTACGTAATTAATGTTTAATATATCCGGAAAACATTATGGTTTTAGCAGAAAATAGTGTTCGCTGTAATTAAATTCGATAAAATGATACAGTCGATGCAGTGGAATTCGATGAATTGATTGGTTACCTACTTAAGTATACGAATGGAAAACCTGAAAAATCTCCTGGAAAGTTAGAATAGCGTAAAAAAAATATTTTACACTAAAGGCAGGTCAGGCACCACCATTTAAATCCTTCGCCCCCTTAAAACTACTCCTCAAGCTATTGACTTAGACCTGTTTTCTAGGGGTGTCTATCATTTTATGAAAACACCTTCCATCGAACGCTATTTTCTGCTGAAACTATAATGTTTTCAGGGTAACCTTAACTGACCAGCAGTGCAAAAAAAAATTTCGCGTTCGGGTAAAGTCAATTAATACATACATACATACGCTCACACGCTTAGACTTCTTGATAATTCTGTAACCACATTTTGCACAAGTAGGCTAAGATGATTACCAGTGTAAGTCAATTACTGTGCTCGTATAAGAGTGAGTAAGAGAAATATATAACCAGAAGATGTTTGAGCTATTGCACTTAAAATAACTTTATCTGACGCTAGCAAAACTTATTTTAGATACGCTGGTGCCCCCGAGGCAGTCGGACAGACTATACCTACTTGAGAGTTTAGGGCGTTGACTTTTGTTAACAACGCACCTGTGAATAGTACAGAATCCACGATAAATTATTTACTGAGTTAATAATTATTGCGAATAATAATTCGCAACGGATTCATAAAACGGTCGACTCAAGTTATCCCGTCAGAAAGCAATAGCATTTTTGTGTTGTTTTGTGCAGAAGTAGAGGTGTCATTTTCTTAAAAACAGTTCTCACTTGAACATACGTGTGGGCTTATGCGGGCTTACACGAGAGACTATAGACTAGTTGCATCACTCGAAAAAAAGCCGGTCACCTGCGAGTCGAACTTGGACCCAAGGGTTCCGTACAAATTTAGTTTAGTGGTGGTAGGACCCTGTGCAGGGTCCGTCCGGATCGCTACCACCATCTTATCCATTAACCACCCGCCAAGCAACAGTGTTCGCATTGTTGTGTTCCGGTGTGGGGATAAGACAACCGGTAAAATTACTAGCATAGAGGCATTCCATCTTAGTCCAGGGTTGGCAACGCATTTGAGGTCTTACGATTATAGTCTTGAGAATTCTAATGTCTATGGGTCTCGGATTCCACTTACCATCAGGTGGCCTGAGTGCTCGTGTGCCTTCTCTTTAATATAAAAAATAATAATAATATGAGATGTAAAATTGTATTGAGGGACAAACTTGACTTTGACGTCGAAAAACTGTAGTCTCGATTAGTGGTCCTGATATCCGTGTTACACGCGGAACCGTAGCTCCGTGATCTTAGCACCGGCTGTGTTAAGTTCCCGAACTACACGGTCACGCCAAGATACATGTGTATCCGTGTCTGCGTTCGGCTACGTATCTGCGGATCTCGGCTCCGGCTCCGCTCCGCACGGTTATTGAATGAAAGCTTGTCGAACGGAGCCTTATTAGATATGTGATATGTGTTCTAGTTTATTTTTATTTGTAAAGCTTTAGTTATATTTTTCTTTTTAGTAATTAGTGGTATTATTCTGTTTTCTACATAACCAGCCATTATGAGTTTAGACAAAAACAAAACCAAGGACTTGCCGAATGAATTGCATGAATATGAAAATGGACCCAAGAATAATAATATTTCTCTATTAATTATTAACTCCCTGGTAAGAAACGAAACAGCTCGACCAACGCAACATTTTAAAAGTTTGTCAAGTGAAATAATCATTTACTCTGTTATTCATTATCATTACTGACTGGACAACCCTTCGTCGGTGAGAATACAAAGAAGTAGTTGCACGTGCAGATAAAGATAACAATAGTTTGCGGGCTATTAATAATCTTTATAAGCAGCTTTGGGTTTACCTGTTAAGTACCATGTGTATCTATTGTTCGTGAAGTCGAGTGAAAGAAAGAAGTGGCCGTGTTATTTTGTTTGATTTGAAACAAACACTCGGGTTTTTTTTGCTATTTTGGTGGGGGCTGTTTCGAACTTGAATTCATAGGATATGTACTCATAGGTCATTATTAAGTAAGACACAGTCAGTGAACCTTGCGAGACATAGGTACCTAAATAGTGCAATTTATTTAAAAAAAAATGTTGATTGACTTAAAAAATGGTCAATTTAGTGTTGTTTTATTATACGAATTATTTGAATATACATCTTTTGCAATCTGTATTGGTCTATTATTTTAGCCTCCAACAAAATATTTATATTTATATAATGACTCATTAAACCAAATTTAAATGCAAAAGCAAAGAAACTGAAATCAAAAACACGACTATCGCATTACATTCGGAGGTCTTAAAGACATACATAAAATCTTCATTAAACGTCACGGTCATGGGCGGATCGGATCTACGTGTAAATAAGAAACGTATCTCCGTGTAACACGCTACGTATCTTAATTACACGCAGCCGAATTTCACGTGTCGAACGGGCCGGATCTCCGTTGCCGTGTTACTCGGTAACGGAGATTCGGCTACGGGTACACGAAACACGGACACGACCAGGAGCCCTAGTCTCGATACATCGACATAGGTCGCGATTATTTTACCCAGTTCAAACAAGTTTTCAATCGCAATTTTTTTTTTGTGGTGGAGCAACAATATACGATCTTCCTTCTTGCCATATTTCAGGATTCTACGTCTATCGGAAGTAGCCTATAAATTTTGATTCCCTCGAGTGGGTTGAAATCTGCCGTAACTTTTTTTCACGTCAGCTTTGTAGTTTGATTTTTTCACAGCTCCAAGGGACTGTAGACTGCAGTATATGGTTTTAATTTCAACTTGATACCTCCGCGAGTTTCCAAGATCACACTTCTGTTTCTTCTTCTTCTTTTTCTTCTTCGAGTGTCTTGACAGACAGACGGACGGACGGACGGATGGACTTTTGAGGCACGGAACCCTACAAATCGAATCGCCACCTCATCACACAGGTCGTGAGAAATTGCAGGTGTCTTGTTCAGTAGTAAGTGATCACCTGCGACTGAGCATTTGTACGGTGGAGGTAATTTTAGTTACCAGTCGCATTTACTTTGGAGCTTTAGTCACCTTGCAATTCAGACAGTGCGGGTAAGTTACCCGTGTAATGGGGATTTTACACGGGTAAATTTCCGCCGCACGGAATAAATGACAATTTGGCTAGGCTGCAAGTGACTAAAGTCACAAGCCCTAAAGTAGAGTACCTACTGTCACACTCGGTGACGGCTGAAAATCAGCGCTGCAGGTGCCTAGCACCTCAGCATTATGCTGAGCCAGTGTCCGGTTACTGCCACGAAGACACACCCACCTCTTTGTTTTTCTTTCCTAGTTTTTTAACTTTTCCATGTGTCTTTAACGTGTTCAGTAAATAAATGTATTTTTCTTTTCATACTCTCTAGTAGCATTAATTAATGTCATTCCCTTATAAGATCCATCATTATTATCCACCATTTGTAAGTATTATGATTACTACATCAATATGCATTAATTTGTCAAATTGACAAACGACCAAAGTTGAAGACACGAGTACGTAATTAGGGTTCCGTGTTTACACTGAAAGATGTGTCAAGTATAGAGGTATCACCCGCGTCTAGTTAGTTTAGAACTTACCTTTGTTACATACGGAAAGCATACCAGAACAACATATATGTGGCCGTTTTATGTAGTAAAATCTTTCCAAGTTCTACGTAGTGAAGGAAACAGAGCTAAGTATAAAACTGCTGTAACTCTATCCCTTTGAATGCCAGGAACTTGGCAGGATTTGACTCTTCACAATGCGGTCTCTCTCGGCGCTCTAGGTGCATCTAGGTATTGTGATATGCAATGTACATAGACGATGCAGCCAAATTCAGTCAACATTAGAGCAACATTAGTGTACTAACTGGGGGCAACGACAACGCAAAGGGTAAATATTAGAGATGCCACGTGTAATTGTTTGGACGGATACCGGATACCGGATAGCCGTCGTGGTCATCGGTAAAATATTCGGTAGAAACATATTTGATACATATTACATAACATTTTAAGTCCTATTATCGGGAGTTTGAAAATATTCCTCATACCATTTTACATCATAATGATCACTCTTTATAATCAATATTAACAACTGGTAAATAAGGTTAGTTTACGTTTGTTTTATCTATGAACAAAAAAGTATGAGGAGAAATAATAAGAAGATTATTATCAATACAAAGCGGTATTAAAACAAAAAATAAGAGTAAAAATTGTTTGTGAGGCAAAATTATTATGGACCCGTGGTCCTACTCCACTCTATCCTATTTTAACATCTGACAGTTACAGGTGAAAATTTGGTTTCAAAGATGACGAGTTTCGTAATCACCGTCTCATATACATACATACATACATAAATCACGCCTGTTTCCCAAAGGGGTTGGCCTCTGCCTACCCCTCTGGGAAGTGGTCTCTACCACTTCTTTCCACCTGCTACGATCCTGACAAAGCTCTTTCGCTTCTTCCACATTCATACATCGAGTCATGCATGCACGTCGGTTTCGGGTACTTAAGATTCGGCCCTTTTCCAGTATTTCCCCGATTTGATTCAAAAAAGTACGCCTAGGGCGCCCCCTTCCGACCCTTCCACTCACTTTAGAACTGTAAATTTCTTTCGTCAATCTTTTTTCATCCATCCTTTCCAAATGACCGAACCATCGAAGCATGCCCTTTTCAATTTTAGTCACTACATCTTCTTTCAGACCACACTTCTCTCTGATGTTTTCATTCCTTACTCTATCACACAGTTTCACACCACATATACTACTACTAAACATATTTTATATTATAGTAAATAAATAAATAAAATAAAACAAGAGTAAGGTGCGGCCTGAAAAACAGCAAAGTGTAGACTTCAGTCTCACAGCGTATGCTAGGTTAGGAGCATTTTGCCATAACGTATTTATTGTATAGGTACTTTATTATTATGATTTGCGAAATGTACGTAAAATTATTTGTGAGTGGCAAATACTTCCTTCGCAATTCTGATTCTGATTTGAAGTAATTTTTGTGATGTTAGTGTTTTGCAAATTTTTGTCCGGTTTCCGGTATCTTAAATAAAATGGATACCGGATAGTAGTTGGATAAACGTTGCATCTCTAGTAAATATCGTTATAACAGCAATGTGTCGGCTACTTGTGCAGTCTCTCGGGATGCACGGAACGTGTTGTGGCTGAAATTGCTTGTTTATAATTATTTAATGAAGGAGGACGTACATAATTAGTTAAAATGTTTGGAGCTACACTCTTGCTGCTTTAAATCCACTTAAGCGTAAAATTTGGTTTAAAAAACCGGGCAAGAGCATATCGGACCATGCTCAGTGTAGGGTTCCAAAGCCGTTAAGTACCTACTACAAACATAAAAATCCACAAATAATAACTAATTTTCTATTTAAAGTCAGTTGGTGCCGTCTTAGATGATTTCAGTAGGTATAAACACTTTAATCGCCGTATCTCAAGAACCAATGATGTCCACTTAGTCGTCATAGTTTTCCTTAAAAATTCGTTATATGCTCTTTCATTTAAGTTTTTCCTGATTTTTAGTAATTGTAGTTTTGGCTGTAGGGGAGGGGGGGGGGGGGACACTTGAGTCTAATAAAAAATATCGCTTTAAAGCTTAATATTTTAGAAACGGATTACTTAATCGAAAAACTGTTTTAACAAACCCGTTTTATTTTTAAAATACCTTTCCAACGACTCCTCACACTATAGGGTAGACAAGAAAATAAAATACATCCCCACGTTACGTCCCCTACACCCTAAAACATTTTTTACATTTTATTGTACCACTTTGTTGGCGTGACTAATATGCATATTTATGCCAAATTACAGCTTTCTAGTACTAAGAGTCTCTGCGCTAGGCTGCGGACGGACGGACGGACGGACGTGGCGAAACTATAAGGGTTCCTAGTTTGACTACGGAACCCTAAAAAACAAATAATTACTAGGAGAACAGACAGACACAAGGAAAATAATCTATCATCCCAAGTTTCAAATCTACACAAAAAAAAACATTTTAAAATATTACCAAATTTTAAACTTCGCAAATCAGCTTGTGGTGTGTCGTTTGTCGTAGAAAGGTGTTCGAAGATAAAAGGACCTTTATGTAAATATGATGCAAACTATCTTTATGAAGTACTATAATCAATATTCAGAATCAGTTACAAAAACCCATCCCGGAATAAAAAGAGGCCGAGTAGGGACATAGTGTTTCAAGGTGACGGGCCAAGTCATAGGTTTATGAAGGTATAGCCAAGTTCACAATCCGGGTCCATATTGGCTCACATAATTTATTTACCCTAATTTTTGGTTTACTACCGATTTGTATCTATAATAATCACTTCATTATTTTTATCCTCATACTTTTTTGTTTACGTTTTTTTATTTCTACCAACGGTACTCATAACAGACTTGTAATGAACAAGGTATAACATAAGTATAAACAAGGATTAGTGATATTATGAATTCTGATGATTATGAGTTTGTATCGTTAGTGTTAAATGTTTTTATGAAGACTGATTGATTGAATATTTTAGAACTACCGATAATAGGACTTAAAAAGTTAAGTGAAAAAATATGCACCCTGACAATTCTTCAAAACCGTAATAATGTGGCTTCGGTTAATGCCGTTATGCGATTGCTAAAAGGAAAACAGCGTTTTATTGACAGCTTTTTTCTGCTGAGGAGGAAAACGTGCTAGCGGGACACCAAATGTATAGGATCACTATCGCCCTTCGACATCTGCAACACCAGAGAGGCTAGACAAGATGCGTTCGCTAACTAACGATTCAATTCGTTTTGTTTTTAAACCAATCACGTCACTGGTATATCACGTGACTTTTGTCACGTGATCTACCGGTGATGCGATTGGTTTAAAACCAAACGAATCGAATCGCTAGTTAGCGAATGCATCTTGGCTAGGGGCTCAGAGAGGCTAGACAAAAAGCGCAACGCTAACGTAAACGATTTTCGAAATGTCATAAAATGTATGGAAATTACATAAGTTTTCGACGCGATCATCTGGCATTCAATCTTATACATTTTCGATAACGATAACGTTCTCGCAAAGCATCTTGTCTAGGGTTACTGTAGACGAATCGCAGATGAGTGGCCGACGTTTTAGAAAAGAGTTATGTTCTTATGCGTAAACATCATAGTGAAAGTTTTAGTAGACTACTGTAGCACGAGCAAGGACATATCAATTATACGACATTGTATTGAATCGCCTTTGCATTTACGGTATGTATTAATAGCACGAACCCCTAAAACAGACGATTCGATACATTATTTTAGTATACTTTACCTTTACCAATCGGTATACTTGGCTTGTTTAAAATGGCGGATTTAAAAATACATAACACAGCAAATGTCATACTCGCATAGACAAAAATAACCGGATAGAGCACGGCTAGTCATTTTATCCTAACTTTTATTTCTTCACTTTGAACGAAACCTCAACACGTAAATTACATCGAAATTACATGTTTAACTTACGAATAGCGATATCTCAAAAAGTTACTAAGGTAATATGCTAGACTAATTTATGAATAAAAGATTTATAAACAAACAATAAAAAAAAATTACGTTTTCATATGACAGAAAGTGACGAAACATAGTTCCACTCAAGGAGTCTTTGTGCATTTATGAATAAGGATTCTTTCCGCGTATCGCGCCTTTCTACCTCTGACCCTTCTTTTCCGTGTTTGCTTTTTGTCAGACATATTAGCATGTGTTCTATCACTTGCGCCACGCAACCCTCGTCAAAAAGATAATCGAAGACGCGTCAGCAGCGGCGGAAAGGTTGCACGTGACGCTTGCCTCTTTTCGCCAGGAGTGTTTGTCTCGTCAGACCTGGGGGGTGATCCTCTCAACACAGCGCTGCGTCGATCAAGGTGAAGTTTTATCCGGCAAGTTTAAGAAATCCCGTCGGAGCGTACAAAACACATTTTTGCACATGCCTTCTTAATTAGGCAGCTTTATACAACACTGAACTCGACTTACTGCCTGCTGCCTAATTGAGAAGGCACGCGCTGTGTTGAGAGAATTACAACCCTGGGCAAGATGCAAACACTGACTGGTAACGTTTCTATTTTCTATCGAAATATATGAAGTTGACAAGCGGTCGACGTGATCTGTTGCAAGCTTACAACAACTTTTTTTATCGATTTTTGAACATGGCTATGCCATCGGTATGCATCTTGGCTACGATTTTAGGCGGTAGCGGTGGTACGAGCTGCGTTTGGTAATAAGGTGATATTTACGTTTTTTTTTTCTCGTCCTCTCGTATTGCTCTGCGATAAAATGCTGCGGCCATATTTGCCGGCTTTGGCGAAGGTTCGGCCAGGTGGATAGAAACTGTGCTGTTTCACTTCGGGACAAACTACTGAGTGGCAGCCAAAATGGTCATACTCAAATTACTTTAATATCACGTTGTCAACAGCTCATTGAAGGCAGTCAAGTGGTGCAATAGGCCAGTGTTTCTGCCCACTTCTCCGTATCATATCATGACCGTACGTACTATGATTGTAATAGGAACTTGTCAGACCCGGAAAGGTAAGTGTAGGGAGGTGTCGGTCGGAGACGGATTGGTGTAGTGGGCACGGTCTCAAACTTGTCAACTTGTTGTTTCGGCGGTTATTCTCCTATTCCTCGTTAATGAAAAACTGTTATCAGCTAGGTATAGTGACGTAGTGGTAGACGGAACGGTCTAGTGGGCAAGGTCTCAAATTTATCAACTTGTTGTTTTTGGCGATTATTCTTCTATTTCTTGTTAATGCAAAACTGTTAACAACTATAGTGATGTAGTAGTAACCAATTTAGAAGGTCTGTGACAATTTAAAAATAGTGATCAGTTAATTATTATATGTTTTCTATGGATGGATATGTGATGGGATGTCTTTCCCCGGGAATTGGGTAAAGCAAGTTAGGTACATATCAAATGTGTGAGTGCGTTTCTTGTCAATCAACATTGTTTGGCGAATTTATATATTAATAAAATGTACCTATATTTTTCATGAAAATAAAATAAGAAACAAGAAATAAATAAATAAAATTTCCACGATATTTTATTTTATAGTTCTCATGGAAAACTAGGTTTGTACGTTCCTGTTTTTTGGTTCAATAATTATTTTCTTGGAAAGAAAAACTTACACACCCAGTTTTTCATAATATCTACATCATATTCGTAAATCGTAAAAATCGGATAACGTTTAAGGGGAGAAAACGTTATCGTCTTTTGTATGGATATTTTTTGCTTCACAGTCCTCTTAACGGCTTTGAAAGAGTAGTGCAGCATTTTTAATATGACAAAGTACTAAAGTGTGCAGCTACTTATAAGGTCTATTGTACTCATAGCAACCCATGTTTTATATTTGGGTTGTAATGTGAGTTTAATGGAAAAATAATGGATTTTGACTTTGGCATTGTCATTCATGGCTTTTAACGCTTTTCCCGCACAACCCTTGTCGGTTGAAAATGCAAGGTAACAACCTCGATCTGTGGCACAATGGTTATTTATACCCAGGAAGGTAATGTTATGGAGATTCCAAAGTAGCCTTTGGATTGCAGCTAGGAAATATAACCTTAAATTACGTCACGTATTTTTTGCATGTATATTTCTTTAGGTATAGTAAAAGAGATTAAAAATGTTTTTTTACTTTCTTGGGAATTGATCATTTTGTTGTACGCATTGTATTTTTCATAGAATATACGCTTCTTGGTTGTACACATAATTTTCCAAAAATTAAATTTAACAAAGATGTACAAAGGTGAACTTATCCCATTAAGGGATCTGTTTCAACTTACCTACGAAATGAGTCGTTGGTAAAAAAAAATAGTTCGTCAGTTAAGTTATCAAAAAATATTGAACACATATTTTTTGGTTTATAAAATCAATACAAATTGACACAGATAACGCACATCAAATAAAGTTTGGAAATGGGGACGTCACAACGTGTTAAAATTACGCCACAGCGTGAATTTTAGCGGAACTTCATCTTCATCAATAAAAAAAAAAACCAGGACACAAGTATACCTACAGGGCCTTTATAATATAATATTGTGTTTTATTTTTTCTTACTAATTAATTCAGCAAGCAATGTATCACACATTACGCCAATTCAATTAAAGCATCTACATAATGGTCAGGTCGTGACTTATGCATTATTATGGTTCGCCATTTGTTAACTTCGCCAATAAAAGTCAAAAGTAAAGATCATTATTTATTATCATTAATGTAGGCGGTTCACTCGCCTAAGATAGGTACTTATTTTCCACATTTCATCCTTGCTCTTGGATACAGGCATTGACGACCAATGGACGCTCGCACACTTCGTACATTGCTCCTAAGACACTCATTAAAAAATTAACTGCTCTTCAATAATAAAAGTTACCAAAAAAATATCTTTCTCACATGATTTGTATGATCGTTAACTACGTCTGGATAAAATGTATGTCCGTATGAAATTTACACGCTGTATATTAGGGCATTTTGGATTTTTTTAATCACGCCAACGGCTTACCCGTGACTGTACTTTCAAATATATAACATTAGTATCGATTCCTGGTCACAGTACGGGTATGTGTGTGATCAAAAATGGCATGTTCCACTCTAGCTCCTAAACTTTTCCACATATTTTAATCTGGGGTGTCGTTTCCAAAAAAATAAGGATTTAGTATTCCCCAGAAACATTATCGTTACGTGATATACCTATTGCACAATAGGTACCTAACTAAAATTAAATATGCAAAGGATCTCCTTCCAGTATTCCTCTAAAAGCAAAGTGGTTCATTTACATGTCTCTGCCACTCAAATTAACGATGGATTTTGTCGCTTAAACTTCGCTACCTTTGTCAAAGACATTATCGCCGGGGAAAGATTCCACGTAATACTTTATTCTGTTTTATGCGTTTAAACGGTTAGCAGATCATACATCCGCGATGAAATATCACGTAAAGAAACAATGTTTATACGGTAAAAGGGATAACCGAGGGTAAAGGGTGAAGAAGGATAGCCTTGGAAAAAGTGTTCCCAAACAAAAACTAAGACCAAAACGAGTTTAACTTAAATATTTATATAACAGCATTACACTTTTACTAAACAAACGAATCTTGGGAAAACTGTTATACAGGATGTTCTTTACATCTCATTTTTTAAATCAAGAAAAATGTTAGTAGTTTAGTGGTGGTAGGACCCTGTGCTGGGTCCGTCCAGAGCGCTGCCGCCATCTTATCCATCAACCTACCGCCAATTAGTAGTCTTCGCATTGTTGTGTTCCGGTGTGGGGATAAGACAACCGGTGAAATTACTAGCATAGAGGCATTCCATCTTAGTCTTTAGGGTTGTCAACTTATTTGAGGTTAGGATAGCAGTGTTAAGATTCTAGTCTTGAGAATTAAAATGTCTATGGTTCTCAGATTCCACTTACCATCAGGTGGCCTGAGTGCTCGTGTGCCTTTCTATTGCCATATTTTTTTTTTTTTTTTAATTAGTTAGGTTAGGCACCAAAACATCTAAGCGAAAATTTAAAGTTTTTAGTGTTGTAGCTCCGAAACTTTGTGCATAGTGTCATCTCTACATACAGCATCGTTTAGACATTGTTTTGAACTCCAGGATTTTGGGGCACTTTTTCAAAGGCTATCCTGCTACCCTTTACGTTACATGCATATGCATAATATAATCAAAGATGTATAAGAAATTAAATGAATAGTGAAAATCTCACAGGAAAGAACGTAGAAACACGGACATTTTTGAAAGATATGAATGCTGCATTAACTTTGTAGGTAGTAATTTTATAACCCAATTTAAACTGTTCCGAAAACGTCTTTTTCCAAGAATTAATTTCGGACAACGTCTTAATAAAAAAACACAAATTGTATCACTCAATTAATTCTTGAGTAGGGTAAGACGTCCAATTACGAAATATATTTCGAATTCCGCGGAAACGTTTATTGAAAAACCATTTCCCTAAAATTTGCAATGCGTTTGTTCCTCTTCAAGTAATTACAATATGATGGGTATATTTTACGTGCTTAATGAGGCCCGTTGGGATCAAAGTGCAGAGACCTTATCTGTAGAGTTCAAATGTCACAATGACAGATAAAGACAAAGCATGGCTTAGCTACTCGAGACTTGGCAGGAGCACGTAGAGCTAACCCACAAGAAAAAAAATCTCTTTTACCGAACAATAATTGTCCTTGCGTGTGATACCTATCTGTGGGCTTATTTTTCTTATAAGCCCATGGGAATTTCTATAAATAAGTTGAAATTGGCGAAATACAACTTAAAAAGAGTGAAATCCATATAATAAAATTAGAATTAGCTACCATACATACTTCATGTTTATTAATTAAGCTGTAAAAGTTAGTGCTTGGGGTACTGCTTTCTCTAAATTTGTAAACGTCAAACTTTATTCTAGTCGAACAAGAATTGAGTCTAAAGTTTATAAAACATTGACAGATGTTTTCAATTAAAAACACTGATCCATATTGGCCCAACTATTTAAATAATCTTGTTGTTATTAATTCGCGAAGACGCGTTCAGTAGCAATTCAAATTGACAACAAGAGTTTTTATGAAAGATGTGCTGACAAAATCATGCTTTAAGAGCTGTTCTAACCTAGAAACATTATAAATACGTTAGTTGTATCATTTTTTCCTACGGAATAAAAATAAGGTATTCAAACTCAAACTTAAACAGGCTAGAAGGAAGCCGTTTGTCTAAACCAAGATATTTCTACAATGTATCAAAAGAGTCGATCCACTGAGAGCCGTTCTGCAGTTTTATAGCGTCTTGACCGTATTTTATGCGAAGCAAATGCGTTTGCAATGAATTTTCCTGGAAATTTTACGACTGTGTAGGGCTGAACGTATTGTTCACGATATGATAGCTATTAGAACAAAGTTAAGACGACCGCCTCGTCAACAGTACGATTGCAAAAGAGGCTCATAATTTTTTTTTAACTTTATCTTGACATAATATGAAATTAAGTCACTTTTTACGTCTTTATATCCGCTAACTTCTTCTAAACCACGCGACGGATTTTGCTGCGGTTTTTACTATAAGTTAGATACTTTTTTACGGAAGATTTTTATGTACACTAAACTCTGGTTTATGTACGGGTGTTAGAGAATACTCACATAAACGGAAGCAAAACGAGGGTCGCTAGTAACTTATTAATCCTATTAATATTATAAACGCGAAAGTTTGTAAGTATGGATGAATGTTTGTCTTTTTGACGTAAAAACTACTGCATGGATTTTGGTGAAATTTGAAATGCAAACAGCTTATACCTTGGATTAACACAGGCTACCTTTCTTATCGCTATTCCTTCGGGAACTGATTTATACGCGTACGAAGTCGCAGGCAGAAGCTAGTACTTCATAATTTGTTAGGAATTCATAATCATCGCAACTCCTAAAGTGAATTTTACTGAAACCGGTCTGATTTTAGGACGTAAAACAAACTTAAACTAACCGATTAGGTTTACGAGTTGGATATTTTTAAAATCTGGAAAATAAACAGGGCCTCTATTCAACTGCGTTATAACGATATCGTTTTTGACCTGTTTCCGTATTGTCAACGATTTGATAACTCTTATGTCATTTACAATAATGGCGACTGTGACATAAACGATTCTTAAACGTGTCAATCACGATATCGTTTTAACGCACCTGAATAGAGGCCCAGGCGTATGATGCTTATTGGTTATTAGTTTTAAGAAGAGTGATCATTATGATGTAAAATGGTATGAGAAATATTTTCGAACTTCCTATAATAGGACATATAACGTTATGTGGGAAAAAGCGCACCCGTGTTCTAAGTTTAAGGAATCTGTGTATTTGTGGTGTTGTCAGTACCATCGTAGCTCCCAAACCGACACACGGATTCGAACAGTGTTTTAGTATATAGAAAGTTAATCTACCTAGAGTGGTTTTGATCTAAGTTTGATAGAAATCGGATGAGCCGTCTAAGAGTTAACAGCTCCGGAAGGGTCACAATATTTTCCGTGATTTTACCTATTTCATAATTAATCAAATCAAATCAAAATCTTTATTGGCATAAACATAGGTTATCAATTGATGGTTCGTAAAAATGTTGAGCACTCTATTTCGCCATATGGGGAAACAAAAATAAAACCTAGTTTTTTTTAAATACATCATTAATATTGTCTTCAAAGTATAATAAGCATTTTTTACTAAAATGTGAAACAATTTGTTTTTAAGTTTTCCTTTGTCATCTATTTATTTTCAAAATTGATTTTAGTAACTTATTAAAAAGCTTTATGGAAATGGCGCCATTTTCAATATGCTTTTTGATGATAAAGCGGTCTTAAAATATTTTGTATTATGTGGTAAGTGTTACCTGGTGTTGGTGTAAGGTACATACGAATGCAATAAACGTGGACTAACTCGATAAAGGCACAGTGCGGCAGCTCCCTAGTCTCTCGGGTTAAACAAGCATAAGAGCGAGTAAAAGAGGTTGTGTCCACCTGGCGAGACAAGGCAAGATGAGGCAAAACGAGAAATAAATTTTGTATAGTTTTTTTAATTTTTCTCCTTGCGCATCTTTTACGGGTTTTAATAGGAATTAAAATTCTCGCGCCGTCACGCGCAGCCACCGTACAGCTGTAGATTTCTTGTAGATTTTTTATTTAGAGTAATCATTACAAATATCTACCTAACAATACCTACTAATACATAACGATATAAAACTCAAAAGTAACTCCGACCGACGTGACAAAACAGTGTGGTTCTGCGGGCCTATTATGGCCGTGTTTATCAATGTGGATAAAACATCGGTCTCTCTCTGACCAGTACGCAAGTGCGAGAGTGATAGATGCAATGTCCACCGCGATAAAGGCGACCATAATACGGGCCCAGGGCCTGAACACCTAAACACGGCCTAATATGCCTCCTGGTTCCCATTACCGATGTGAAATATATATAGTTTAATTTTCATAGGTTAAAAATAGGCAACGCCATTGCCTTGTATTCCTTTTAAAATAAGAGAAGATCAAATTTAATTTAAACTAAATCAGCGTATACTCTTTCGGTTTATCTAATTAACAATATTATTTTATAAATGATACGCATGTTACAAACCGTCATTAATTCTCGCTAAGATAATTAATTATACCTAATACTCTTGGATTTATAACTGACTTTATAATACAGATGACATTCATATAACAGTTTTTATCATCGGTCTGCAAGCGTGGGATAATAATTCCAATCCTATTTATAAAGCTTAGCTCCAAGTTATTTATATTAACTAAAGTCAGAGAGTCAAGCAGCAATTCTTACTAGTTTTTATTATTGACTGCGTTCTGAATTCGAATAAAGAGCTACTTAATTATTTCGGAATCGATTCGGAATGGCTACGTAACTCGAATAGATGGCGATAGACGCACCGCGAGTAGAATTTGCAGGAGCTTTGAGGACATTGCGCCTTACATCGTGTAATTTAATGATTTGTATACTTCTAGATTTATACCGGTGCTTAGAGCAGTCCATAACCTTGACCTTGAAACTGTGTTAAATAAGTTTAAGAAAAAATATTATTCAGAAATTCGGAAAACTAACTATGTTTGATAATGTCGCCTATAATAATGTAAAAAAAAATCTCGTAAGGCCCACGTCAAATTTTGCTAGTTCAAAAAAGCATCCTGTGTTAAGGCGATGGGCGGGCAATTGACCTTGCTCATTCGGGCAGACGAGTAAAATTTTAATTCGCGCGCCATCTAACGAGTAAGCTCTGCGATCGACCACATATTGCTATTTGTCCAAGAGTCAGGCATGGATTTACTGTTAGATGGCGCTTGATTAGGCCGAGCAATATAATAAATTTGCGTTTTTCTATATACCATCTCAAATTCAGGAACGAATGTCACAAATAGCTTTTTATCAAATAAGTAAATACATAAATAGTATTTTTTAACACGTAAAGATTGTTTCTTGAATAGCTGGCATGAATATTTCGAATATTAGATCAAAGAAAAATTTGGTCTACTAGGATTGTGCGAGTGCTATCTTTTAGACGGTTTATATCTCGAACCAAAAATTTAGTTATGTACATACTTTCATTCCCTCTTTTCATGGTTTCGTGCCAGCTCTTGTAAAACGACCTCTACGTGATTACTATCTACTACAGTAGAATTATGTTGAGTTTACCACTGACAGATGGATTGTCTTCATATTAATCTCAAACAAATAAAATACTTATTACTAAATCGGTAGACGTGGGTATTGAAAATTGAAAATTAAATTAAGGCAAACTCTCTGTCAATGGTAAACTTACAGGGCCTCCATTCTACTGCGTTATAACGATATCGCGTTTGACGTGTTTTAGAATCGTTTATGTCACAGTCGCCATTATTGTAAATGACAAAAAAGTTATCACAACGTTGACAATACGGAAACAGGTCAAAAACGATATCGTTATTACCGTGTAGAATCGCAGCCCTGTAATCGTACTACTAGTCTGTTACGATACAGACGCAATGAGTGAGCTAGAAAAAACAAGATGTGCTAGCCATACCCGACAGGGCTGAGATTCTACACGGTAATGTCGTCATTACCGTGTATCTAATTTTACTTGGTTCCGTATTGTGAACGTTTTGATGACTCTTATAATTATCATTGACAATAATGGAGACTGTGGCATAAACCTCAAACGCGATTTCGTTATAACGCAGTAGAATAGAGGCCCAGGAGTAGGGAATAAACTTTTTCAATAATACTAGGTACTTTAAAAGTATTCAAATATTTTATTTTCGACGTGGTCTACGGCAAGGCGGCGATTCGTCGAGAATTTCGTGGTCCGGTTTTCTCTTTTTTTGGGCTTCTTTTGTCTTTCCTTTAAGCTTCATAGCTTTCATTTTCTTATTTTTTCTTTCTTTTTCTGTTCCTTCATGGCCTCTATTATATAGTCTGGATCCCTTATTGCCATTTTTCGGGTAAACCTTGAGTCGATAATTTCTCGCAGTAAACAATCTTTTTTTTACATGTTTTTTATACAAAGTTTTTGGACATGGGAACTAGGCCAACAGCAGCTGATAAATCAGTACGCTGAGTGAATCCACATCCAATGGCCACTGTGCCTGCTACTGCACTAGTATTGAGATCCATTACATCAGTAGGGATATCATTGTTCATTTGAAATGTCATATTGCACATTTTGCACTTAAGTGCATATAGTGAGATGAGCCCACTCCGAGTTTGCGATATAATTTCAACTGCTTGTAACCCGCAATTCAACGGGCCATGGGACGATATTTCTTGCAATTGAGTAAAAAACTGCAATACATTAACTATTCTTCTCCCATACTTTGTTTCATTGCTTTTGTCACTGAAATAGCAGATTAAAAAACATAAGTATACAATCATGTTCATAATTGATTCAAAATTTAATTATTACGGCATATAATTAAAGAGCAGATTAAATTGTATTATGTTAATTTGGAGAGGTGGCCCATGTAGTAGTGTAGTAGAGAGAGGACAATAGAGAGATCTCTCTCCAGGCGGTTGTTGTGCCTGGGGACCGAAGTCCGTTTGGATGAAGTTGGAAGTGGTATATAAGTCAACCGACTGAAGAAACTTCGTTAGCGCGATGTAGCGCACTGTCAGATTTAGTTGCGTTGTCTGACGCTGGTGGCGCTAGCGAGTTGTTTGTTACAAGTTGTCACTAGATGTCGCTAGGTCGCCACACCAGCCCCCCTTTGAGACCGGAGGTTGATGGTGATGGATGACGTGCAGTCTGTGCGTTGAAATTGCCGCTTGCAAGTGCCAGTAGTAGATGTCTCCAGTAGAGCTCAGAGCCGCGTTGGCGAGCGTAGCAGGAGAAGAGGAGTGGAGTGGAGAGCACACAGTGAGTCGTGTATCTGCTCCGTGAAGTACTCGTAGTAGGACGCAGTGAGTCGCGTTGCTGAAAGAGAGTATTGTGCACACTGTAGACACCAGGCATGGAGATATATCAGAATGCTAGTGGTGCACAGTGCGGTTTGTCTGGCTTGCTGTGAGACTGCGTCATAGTGCTTGAAGGTCGTCAGGTTGCGTAAATGTCCATTGTCGGGGGTCACCAATGTAGGTAGAGAGTGGATCACGTCGGGGTCACCAATGTAGTAGAGAGGGCAATTAGAGAGATCTCTCTCCAGGCGGTTGTTGTGCCTGGGGACCGAAGTCCGTTTGGATGAAGTTGGAAGTGGTATATAAGTCAACCGACTGAAGAAACTTCGTTAGCGCGATGTAGCGCACTGTCAGATTTAGTTGCGTTGTCTGACGCTGGTGGCGCTAGCGAGTTGTTTGTTACAAGTTGTCACTAGATGTCGCTAGGTCGCCACAGTAGACCGGTCAGTATGGGCAAGTCTGAAACTGTAAGATATACAAAGATCTGTTCTTAGGATCCATATCATCGATTTTAGTGACAAGAAAAACTGCATGCCTAGATTTAACAAACACTAGTAGGTACTCGGTTTGGGAAACAAACCCGGAAGTTTTAAAAAGTAAAATTTGCATTATTTCTAATTAGATATAAATTGTGTAGGACTTAAGCAGTAAATGTTACTATGAAATATGTTATCTAAAATGAATAAAATGCATTGTTCACCATATCCTTTAAAGATAAAAAAGATAACAGATAAAAGTTGTTTATTCAGTAAGTAGGCCGCATGGGCACTTTTAAACGTCAAAATTCTACCAGCGGTTCCCAAGAGGAGACCAATGCTGAGAAGAAGCGCCACAAGACACTCAACAGTCAGTATTTTTTTAATATTGCTTATGACAATGATAGAACTTAACCTAGCATTATATCAACCAATTAATAAAATTTCAAAATATATACATCATGCATAGTTAAGCAGGAAAACGTGTCGAAACTTCTAATAAACACAGGAGCAAATAAATAAAATAATAATAATATTTATACCTACCCATGGCGGTGCAAAACTAAATGAAAAAAAATATTAAATAAAGTTTTGATACATTCTCCTACAGAAACACAGAAACCATGTCCCCAAGACTAGATTGTTAGTAAGCTACGTTATGTATCTAAGTATCAATCTGTTAGATAATCCTCGACCCTATAGTTTAATTCAATTTAGTAGGTGTTTGAAATGACAACCAACACAAATTCGACACCTAAAGATACAAAACGCAATAGTAAAATCTAACCGAAACGAGTTCAATTTTGTATAAAAAAATGGCTGTACTTTCAAACACCTACTAAATTAATAAATATCACAGGAAAATGTCACACAAATTGACCTAGTCCCAAACTAAGCTCTAGGCTTGTACTATGGGTACTAGACAACAATAAAGAGAAATATATACCCCCCATGTTGTTGCCGGGTTAGAATAGTGCCACTCCATGTCTTCCTGTGGATGTTGTGAGAGGCGACTAAGGGAATAAAGGCTTGTAGTACTGTTAGGTGATGGGCTTGCGACCTGTCACTAATACACTGGTAAACATCTTAGCCTGACTATGCAAAATGTGGTTAGGTACAGAATTATTAACAAGTTTAGAGTTGTTGGTATTCTGTTGCTCTGCCTACCCCACTCTGGGAATAAAGGCGTGACGTTATGTATATATGTAGGTATGTATGTAAATATATACTTAAATACATAGAAAACATCCAAGACTCGTGCTCACCATACAAATGTTTCATAGTAACATTTACTGCTTAACACCTACACAATCAATATCAAAATAGAAATAATGTATGTTTTATTTTCCAAAACTTTTGCTTATGATTCCCAACCAGAGATTTAGTTCTTTTAAATATATGAATGCAGTTTTTCTTGTCAATAAAATCATGTCTTATAGTTTCATACTTGCCCAAACTGACCGATCTACATTGGCCATCCTGTATAACATGTATATTCACAATATATATTTTTCTTACTGTTCAGAACCATTGGATATATTATCACCATACACTACATCAAAATCATTATCAAAATGACCATGACCAGATGTCGACCTGCAACAATAAAGAGAACTAAATAAATGTAATAAATAAATAAATATCAGGGGACAATTTCACACAAATTGACCTAGTCCAAAACTAAGCTCTAGGCTTGTACTATGGGTACTAGACAATGGTAACATACTTAGATAGAGAAATACATAGAAAACAACCAAGACTCAGGAACAAATACTCGTGCTCATCACACAAATATTTGCCCTTACCAGGATTTGAACCCAGGACAGCTGGCTTTGGAACTATGTAGTTTAGTAGTTTGTAATAGATCATAGATCAAACAAAACATACAGAAGTTTACAAATCTACCTTTGTATAATGCCAAGTAAGAACCATTCATACACTCTAAACTTTCTTTATTATGTTAGACGTACTTAAGAGAAAAAAGTATTAATTTAATGATGTCTAAAGTATAAGTAAAAACTGGATTATGATTTTCAATATGAATGGTAGAAGGCCTAAAACAAAAATTAAAACTTATATTTATAGTAACTGCCAATCCAAGTATAATAAAAGAGCCAAAACCTCTCATGGTTGGTAAATCAATTATGCTATTCCCAGTTGATACACTGCTGCCCATGTGAAACCCGCAACCATGAGGTCTTTATATAGGCACGTAAGTAATGTACTTTACTTTTGAAATGCATATTATGGACACTTTGTAAGTACTTACTGTACAGCGGAATCTCGCTGCTGTTTTGCTTGTTGCCCGCATCGACCGCGACGTTTCCGAAGCAACTTGATTGAGGCAGAAGGTTTTCTGCCCCGCTTATTCCCCATTTTCACACGTATAAAACACGAATATCAATTACAAAAGAAATAATTAACACAATTGAAACAAAACAACGCAAAGGACAAAATATAAAACAACTACAGTAGCTACTTGTTCGCACGGAATAGTAGAACTAGAACGCAACTGACTGACTCACAACTGAAAGTAGTGACAACTGACTGACCGTAGGAGCAAAACAAGTTTGAAACATTCAAACTGTCAACCAAGGAAACAAATAAATCCAACGATCTGGCAACGCCGCGGCCGGCCGCCACACCACACGCCAACCCAAACCGAGCTCGCAACGTCGCTTTCATCGCTTTGAAGTTTTGAGTACCTAGGTACTGTAATGAAAGAAGGATGTAGCAGTACATACTCCTTTCATTGTTTTCTTTTTTCTATTTTGTTATGTCGAGATGTCTCGAAATCTTTTGAATAAAAAAGATTTCGAAATATGGAATGCCCGCCGGTGGTTTTCAGGGGGACGCTCCAGAGTCTCCAACGGACCGCGTTGGCATTCACATGTGAACTAATGTATATTTAAACGTTAAAATAAATGAAAGAATATATTATCACTGCAAGACGTATACTTTTATTCTACGTAGCTTAGTTGAAAGTGCGTAAAGTATTACGCTTAGGAATAGGCGCCTCCCAGGCTTACATGTTGGAGCCGTACGGGGTATCGAGAATAAGAGAACCGAAGAATCTTCTCGCAAGCAAGAAGTGGAGTGCTCCTGACCTGAACCTGAGTGATATCTTTATTAACCTATTCTCGCTTTAAACTGTTCCCATATTGGTATTTTATTTTTTGGTGCGTGTCCTTCCCATATAGCATAGCAAAATGGCGACTGGAAAATATAATGGGCTATCTGATACGGAGGATTTTCTGATGCAGTACCAGGCCATTGGAATCATCAAAGGATGGTCTGATGAGCAGAAAAAATATGCCATCGCCGCATATCTAGATGGACCAGCCCTTCACTGGTTTAAGACAAATTTTGAGGAATTCACGACCTACGCAGTGTTGGTGGAAAAATTGAAACTGCAATTTCCTTGCCGAGGTGATTTTGCTCAAAAATTTTACTACAGAAGGCAGCAAAACAAGGAAACGCTGATTGAATATTTCTACGCCTTAGAAAACTTAGCTGTTAAAGCTAAAATCGATGATGAAAGGTTCATAAGGCATTTTATTACATCTATGAACCAGCATCACCAGTGGCTGTTGGCATCGAAGTTATTCGCATCTAAAGAGGAACTTAGAAAAACAATAATGCAAATGGAGGACATATTTAATTGCGACACCACATATGCAAGAAATGTAGAATTGCCAGTTTTTAATCCAGATGTAAACTTCGAAGAAATCAGGAACCGCGGTGATCAGCCGATGCACACACCACGATTCGATGAGTCGACACCGTTCGGGACGCCAGCTACAATAGCGCCACGCAGAGTGCACTTTGAACCAGAAGCACCTCGCGAGTCACACGATCTTCGTCCTCGTCCGTGTCCACGCCCACGCCCTTGGACACCACAAGAAAGTTCGCGAAGGCAGCAAGGCGCAGCGACGGCCAATGAAAGTTATCGATCCGATTATCGAGAGGTTACTCCTTCTTCATCAAGGCAGCACCCAAACTTCACGCCGCGTCGTTAGTAGATCGGGATGCGACAGGCGGCATGGATTCAAACCCGATCCTTGTAGATAAGTCTAGGGATGTTTCTGTACCGATTATTCCAGTGGTAATAAATGGTATTATTTGTGAAGCACTCGTTGATTCAGGTGCGAGTGTCTCTTGTATCTCCAGATCCCGGTGGGATAAATTATCCTTGGATTCTCAAACGCACGGACCTATGGCCTTGCGAGCGGTAGGCGGTTATGCAATCAATGTGCATGCCTCGGCCGAAATAGGGATGCAAATTGCGTCAGTATATTATCGGCAACGCGTATTAATTATACACGATACGGCTGAAATAATCATACTGGGACAAGACTTTTTACGAGAAAACGAAGCAATAATTGATTTCGCAAAGAGTCAGCTGACACTGAAACAAATTAGTTCGGTGCCTTTCATCTCACGTCATAATGAGAAAAAAATAACTTTTTCTATATGTGCTCATGATCCTAATGAGTTTGTATATAATGAATCTTCTTTGAAGAAAACTGATTATATTTATTTTACAGATTGGGTGCAGCGCAATGAAAACTATTTGTTAAACCTTAACGACGAGAAACCGGTTGTCTTTGACGTGAATGATGGATTGACGGCCAAGCAAAAGACAGAATTGGGTGGTTTATTGAAAGGGTTCCGCGACACTTTTTCTTTTGCAACCCGAGAATTGGGATGTTATAAGGATACTTTTATTTCAGTGAATACCACGGATGATGAACCAGTTCATAAAGCACCGTATCGGGTGTCGAATAAACAGAGGCAAATAATTGATGCGCAAGTACAGGAGATGTTGGAAAATGGCATAATACAGGAGTCAAGAAGTCCTTATGCTTCACCCGTTGTGTTGGTGGACAAGCCGGAGGGCCCACCAAGATTTTGTATCGATTTTAGAGCGCTAAACAAAAAAATAAGGATGGATTCGTACCCGATTCCAAGGACGGATGATTTGCTTGGTTGTTTACAGGGAGCCAGATATTTTGCTGACCTTGATATGAATTCAGGGTATTGGCAGTTAGCTCTGGGCGAAGGCAAAGAAAAGACGGCCTTCGTGACGCATACGGGGCTATATGAATTTAATGTATTGCCGTTTGGTTTGAAAACGAGTCAAGTCATGTTCCAGCGAGTGATGGACAAGGTGCTTGCAGGGTTGAAATACAAAAAGGTTGTTGTATACGTCGATAATATTTTGGTTTATGGAAAAACGTTTGAAGAATTTGTGTCGGCATTGGAAGAGGTTTTATCGCGGTTAAAATCGGCCAACTTAACCCTAAAACCGAGTAAATGCAAATTTGGGTACCAGAAAGTGACAGTTTTGGGACATGAGGTGTCAGCAAATGGAATTGGGCCCGATGTGAACAAAGTAAAGGCAATGAGGCAGATACAAACCCCAAGAAACGTAAAGGAGGTTAGATCAGTGCTGGGTTTGTACTCTTATTACAGAAAATTTATCGATAATTTTGCAGAGATCGCATTACCGATAACGAGCCTTACAAAGAAAAATAAAAGGTTTGTTTGGGCAGAAGAGGAACAGAGAGCGTTTGACAAATTGAAGGAGAAAATGTGTTCCGCACCGGTATTGGCATATTTCTCTAATGATAAGGATGCGATAACGAGAGTGTTTGTCGATAGTTCCGAGAAGGCGTTGGGAAGTTGCCTTTGTCAGGGCAAGGAAGGTGAAATGAAGCCAGTTGCATACGCCTCAAGAAAATTAAGTGCCGCTGAACAAAGATATTCAGTGACAGAGAAAGAATGCCTAGGATTAATATGGGCGATAAATTATTTTAAGCACTATTTGTGGGGAATGAAATTTCAGGTTGTCACTGACCATAGAGCGTTAATATGGTTAAAAAGCAAGCGTGACATGAACGGCAGACTCGCCAGATGGGCTTTATCAATACAGTCCTGGGACTTCGATATTGTATACTGCTGTGGCAAGGATAATGTCGTAGCCGACTTCTTGAGCAGAAATCCGTTGATCGAGAACCCGAGTGCAGAGTGTATGGAGAGAATTCCCGAACAAGAAGACGGATTCGTCTTATATGCGCTGAATAGCGATAGTATGAGGACGGCACAACGAACTGATTCATTTTGCCGCCATATTTTGGATCAAATGCGACAGAGCAATACGAATGTTTATCAAAATTATTTTTTGCAGGATAATTTATTGTATAGGAAAAGGGATGTTGGACAAGAAACGAGAAAGCTCTTAGTATTGCCGCAGGAGAAGTTTGCAGAATGTATGCTAGAATTGCATGATGAGCCAGTGTCTGGAGGACATTTTGCTTTGTTTAAGACATATGAAAAGTTTAATGAAAGATATTACATGTCCAAGGCAGAGAAAAAAGTAAACGAATATGTCAAGTCGTGTCAACAGTGTCAACTGAGGAATGTCAACAAAGTGATCGCACCATTAATACCGATAAATGTTGCAGATTTATTCGACAAGTTTTGCGTCGATGTGGTAGGGCCGTTACAGATTTCGAATAAACAGAATAGGTATATTTTAGTCGCAGTGGAATACCTCTCGAAGTATGCAGTGTGCAAAGCCGTGCCCAGAGCCACCGCGGAAACCATCAATGAATTTTTGGTTACCGAAATATTGTGCCGATTTGGAGGAGTTCGACAGCTGATAACCGACAAAGGCTCAGTATTTACTTCTAATACCATTAGAGAGACCGCAAGTCTTTTTAATGTGACGCTCACACATGCGACAACATATCATCCGCAAACAGTTGGTTTAGTGGAACGATTTAACAGGACATTATTGGGCATGATCTCAAAGTATGTCTCGGAGGAGCAACGAGACTGGTGTACGTATTTGCCTATGGTATGTTATGCCTACAATAGCGCGAAACAGGCTAGCACAGGTGTGGAGCCGCATTTGATTGTGTATGGTAAGGAACCATTATATAAATCTGATATCGAGTTGCGCATCAATAATCTCCGGGTTTCAGATACGCTAGCGGATAAAATAACAAGATTGTCGATATTAAGAAGAAAAGTTGCCCGGAATATACAGCGCGCCCAACTGAAGCAGAAGTTTTACTACGATATCAAGGCCAAAGATATCTCTTATGATAGTGGGGACTTCGTAATGCTATACTGTCCGAAGCGCAAGTCTGGATTAAGCAATAAACTTGCTAGGAGATACAAGGGACCATTCGAAATTGTTACAAGGCTTTGTAATAATAATTATAGGATCAGGAAAGTCGGTACGGTAACAAAATGTATTATTGTTCATAGGAACAGGTTAAAGAAATTTCATGCTAGAGCTTAGTTATAAAGTTGTATATAATTGTGTATAGTCATGTATAATATTAACTTTCTTTTTGTCTTTGCAGTTCGTTAACACATGAGCAAGCATGAATAGCCATGAAAAGGGAGAGGAAAGTGAGATGCAGGCTTGTCTCCATGGGAACATTACTTCTGGTCTTATGATGAGAATTCCACTTTGCCTGTAAGGTGTGGAAGAAACTCTGTATGGGTTTCATCTCACATAACGCTTGACAGGTGTTTTCTATGGTGCTCAAGTCACGTAGTCACGTGTGATATGGTTGGATGCTTATTCATGCTCTTATGATGTTATTATGGGCAGCTGTACTTTATTTGATTTAATGTGTATAATTATGTTTTTATTACATGCGAATTTGCTGAGTTGAAAAAAAACTGATGTAAGAAGTCTGACGGCTGCTGTTAGCAGAAGGAACACTGGCATGCAATCCTGCCTTTGATGTGGAAGGCACAGGAAGTCCGATGTCTGGACTGCACCATGCCCGTCCCTTCTGTAGAGCCGTATCGTTGAAATTTTGTTTTAAACTATTATGTCTTGTCTTTTAATAGGCGCCAGCTCTTCGATAGCTTGGATGCTTGGCCCCGTATAATTGTTTGTTTTCAGATGTCTTTAATGGTGTTTATTAATTTCATGTACTGATGCTGAGTTAAGCTGCCATCTGGCGACGCTTACGTTCGCAAATTGTACTACTGATATATGGTTTTTTTAATTTAATGACATGTAATTAAATATCTTAGCACAGCTGTAGTTAGTAATAAAAAATTTTTTTAGTAGATATTGATAGGAGATAACGATTGATGGTCTTTCAGAGCATGAATTCTTATCACGACTTAAATAGGTAGGTAAAACTAATATTCCTTCAGAATATTAGTTTAGTTGTCATGCCAAAGTGACATGACATATCTGATGTCATCTCACTTAGAAATAGTGCCTGTGGCACCACAGACAGTAACTCTCTGTCTGATGAGAGGGGATGTCTATGGTTCCGCAAGTAAAGGCGACTGTGTGCGCCAAACCCTAAGGCGTTAAATCATAGACACGGGTCTATTTGTTTTTTAATGTCGATACCAACCTCCTTGGTACGATGTTTAATGCTTTTGTAATTTTATGCTGGCAACGTATAAAGGGAATTGATTCTTTCTTGTTGACCAGGCACCTTCAGTGTTTGGGCTGTCAAGCATGTTTGACAGTAGATATGTATGGTTAACCATGGATCGCGTCTTTTATTTTTGGCAGGGTTTTTGAAGAGTCGAAGTTTGCTATGGCAAGTAGCGCAGACGATGCCGATGACGCATGGTACGTCACTAACACAAGTTTTGGCATCAGATGCGGTATTGTCACAGGAAATTATCCTGTAGAGCAGGACGATCCCCCTTAATGTATTGTTCCCTCCTTAGGTAGTCATTAGGGTTTCGTATAGGATAGCATAGGTAGGGACCTTGCTTCCAGAGGGGCGAGGGATGTAATGAAAGAAGGATGTAGCAGTACATACTCCTTTCATTGTTTTCTTTTTTCTATTTTGTTATGTCGAGATGTCTCGAAATCTTTTGAATAAAAAAGATTTCGAAATATGGAATGCCCGCCGGTGGTTTTCAGGGGGACGCTCCAGAGTCTCCAACGGACCGCGTTGGCATTCACATGTGAACTAATGTATATTTAAACGTTAAAATAAATGAAAGAATATATTATCACTGCAAGACGTATACTTTTATTCTACGTAGCTTAGTTGAAAGTGCGTAAAGTATTACGCTTAGGAATAGGCGCCTCCCAGGCTTACAGTACCTATATACGTAGTTATAACTTTTACGAAATTTTACTGATCCAACGTGAATGCAAGTTCAAATCCATTATATAACACTAAAAACAATTTTTATTCAAAATATTTTAGCTTTTGTTTAAAATACAGGTTTGTTTATTTTTTGAGTATTTTAAACTCTTTTTTTTAGTTTGTATATATTTTTTTTGGCCACATTCAACAAAATGCTTCAAAACGCCTAGTCATAGTTTAAGAGCAAACATTTAGTTGATTGTTTCATTAGGAGCATATATGTTTTGAGTATATAACATGGAAATTCTTATTAAAACTAATAATATTTAAGCTCACGCCACACATTAAGCCTTTAAAAAGAAGTGTGGAAAGTTTGGCAACAGACTAAATCGCCCAGCCGGAATAAAACCAATATAAACTTTTTAAAAACGGTTTATTTAAAGTTGTATATAGAGCTTACTATGAGTAAGATAACTATATAAATGAGCTAGAGCCAAACTTGAGGATATGTGTCTTCAGATTGTTATCATTTAAACCTACCACTTCCTATAGTTTTACCAAGAAATTTATCCGAAAACACCTCGATTTCATAATTTTGCCGTACCCTTCGCCTTAAAGTTTAAAATTACTTTGACAAATGTAATCTCCTAAATTTAGGCCGTTGAGCCTTGAGAGAGAGTTGAGATTTGTATATATATTTGCAATCACGTTCTCGAAAATGGCTGTAAAAAATTCGATCTGTCAAGTCGTCATCTTCGGGATATTCGGGTTCCGCTGGAAAATCGGGTTCCAAAGTATTTGAAATATATAGACCTCACTATCCAATTGTGATTTAATACTGTCGTCTACATATATCTGCGTAGAGCTCGTCCGAGGTACTCATTTTGTATTAAGAATTTTAAATTCTCGTTTTTGCTTTATAAATGCGAAAGTTTTGATGATGTTTTTTACTAAATCACCTCTGGAAGGCTGAACGAGATGTAATTTGGTACAGAGATAGATTATAGTCTGGAACAGCAGCAGGCTACTGTTATCCCGAAAATTGAGCAGTACGCGGACGGAGTCGCGTGCAAAAGCTAGTTGAATAAATTAAAGTACTTAGTGGATTTCGATATAGTGGCAAAAAAAACACACACTAAAAATTTAAACTATCTACCTATTACCGTTCATGAGATACAGTCTGATAGACCGACGGACAGCGAAGGCTTAGTTCCGTTGGCACCCTTTGACTCCGGAACCCTTAAAATAGGGAGTACTCGTTAACAATCTTAATTAACATTTAAAAAGCATGAATAAAATTAGCCCCTAATGTCGTCTAGACATCTTTACGAGTCCTTAGCAGGTGCACATAAAGGATGATTCTCATAAAAGTAATTTTATTTGGTTTCAAAATAATTGCACTTCGCGGAGCTTACAAGGGTGATTTTATTTTATATCCTGCAAAAACTTCTAATTACGTGTAGTGGTATGAGCGGGAAATGACTGGCCGCTAGTAGCACGGGATGATGGGACCCGATCATGGTGCAGATGTTTTTGGAAGGCCAGTAGCTATAGAGGGAGC
Organism: Acleris holmiana; assembly: GCA_949316455.1. Taxonomy (NCBI): domain Eukaryota; kingdom Metazoa; phylum Arthropoda; class Insecta; order Lepidoptera; family Tortricidae; genus Acleris; species Acleris holmiana. The sequence continues at coordinate 3,893,135 of OX438772.1, forward strand.
GCAGAGCATCGTTACATAGGCCGTTTGTCCAACGCAATATCCTTTCATTTTTCATAATTTCATTTGCCATAATGGTCACTGGCTATTTTCCCTAATATCACGTAACATAATTTCATTTGCCATAAACGCATTTTTTCTGAATTTGTAATCCTTTTAGGTAATTTGTATATGCCATCATGTAGATGGCATTAGTAAGGTTAGGTTTATTTTATTACAATTCTGAATAGTTCACGGTTTCAGACAAAATAACTTTATGGCAAATTAATATTATAGCACATTGTCGTTATGGCATATGAAATTATGTCATATGAAATTCGGTCAAGTGAAATTATTGCATATGTAATTCGGTAAAACTATAGAGACTCACCCGTCCAGCGCACTCCGCCAACGACACGACAACGATAACGATATTTTAATGGCCGATATGGAAATATCGTGACGGCGATTGTTTGTCCACCGCGACGATATCGGTGGTTCACTCATTTCGTTATCGGTGTTGTGTCGTTGACAGCGGCGGTGGACAAGTTCAAACGTGTTTTGTATTGCCGGTAACATCGGCCCGAAACAATATCGGTAATACTAAGTAGTCCCGTTGGAGCGTACAAAAGACATTTTTAGCGTGTGCCTTCTCAATTAGGCAGCAGAGCTCGGTCGCCCAGCGGAGCTTTTCGTTCACCTTTGCGTTCGACGCAGCGCTGTGTTAAGAGAATCACCCCCTGCAGCGCGTCGTCCATGTTTGTGGAGGCATCCACAGACAGTTTCAAAGCTGTCTGTCGTAAAAAAACTGCTTCATTATTAGACACAGTACGTGGCAGCGGGAATGAAATCTTAAAGACGATTGCCAATGAATTTGATTGTCCTCTGATGTACTTACACAAAAGACTTAACTTTGAGGACAAAATCTCTATTATTTATTAATTACTAGCGACCCGCCCTCGCTTCGCTCCAGTTAAAGTATTGTACATATTAACCTTCCTCTTGAATCACAATATCTATTAAAAAAAAACTGCATCAAAATCCCTTGCGTACTTTTAAAGATCTAAGCATACATAGGGACAGACAGCGGGAATCGATTTTCTTTTATACTATGTAGTGACTAACATTTAAGGGTTAAGAATTATTAATACAACTGTAGACCTTTTGTGTTGTCTGAATAAAAAAATAAAATAACATATAATAATATAGAACCTGCTTTGACTGTCATGCTAATTGAGTTATAGCATGTCTTTATTTCTGCTAAGTTACTTATAGTAATGGCGTAGCCTTGTAAGGTAAACAGAACCAATAGTACAAGTTTTATCTGTCCTATGATAACAAATACCAGTTGTTTTAGAAGAGGGAACATCGTGTTGTTATCCCTGATTTTGGTCCTGGTACGCAGTTGGGTCCAGCTGAAAATCAGCGCTGTGACTTTAAATTGCAGCATGTCGCTGAGCTGATCGCCCTTTTGGTGCTTACTATGTAATATCTTACTATGTAAGTAATGGGTCATATCTTTCCTGTGGACACACTGAAAGTTAACGTTTTTAAGGCCTAATTTTCTGACTAAGCCTATACCCGCAAAAACGCCGACGGGATTGCTTTATACGTATTAGATAAAACATAACTTATAGGCACACAAGCTCTTTACTATTTACCACAGGAGAGACAACTTTTGTTTAATTAAGAGTGTGTATGACCCTAATACGTTTTTAACTAAAGCCAATGTGATACTTGTATTAGCTCTAAATAACTGTTTATTCTTCTTCTTCTCAGTTTTTCCAACGGTCGGTTGATAGAAAACTTTTAAATTAATTAATGGATTAAGTTCAAAACCTTGGCCATAATTAGCAAATAGTTTGTTGTAGAAAAAAATGTACGACAGAAATAATTCTTACAAATTGTAGGGCTATTTTTAGGCGTACAACGGCAAATTCCGAAGAAAATTTAATTACGTGCCTTACCATAAATATCATATCCAACTTTTTGTACTAGTATTGTTTTTTCTCTTACAGAAATTAATGTTTTGTAATATACAGGGTAGTAATTTGTGTTATAATCGCCTAAGTTAAAAAATATCCTTTTAAATGTTTTGATTATAATATCGTTAGTCGTAATAACCTCGTGCACTAGTGAAATTAAGCTTTAAGAGATTGTACTAGAGACGGTCCATTGTTCATGTTCGCGGTTCTTCGGGTTTATGTCTGCTTTGGACTTTTGTCTTCATTTGACACTTTTCATAGCTGATTAAATGGTTTTTGTTATACTGACCGCGCGTCACTCTTGTTGTTGATAAGTTTTTGTTTTAAGGATGCAATTTTACAGAGGAGTAGGTACCTTCTATCAAGGAATTAAAAAATATAGCAGGTTGATACCATTTGTTAATTTTCTAGGTTATACATTTTCGACGTGTCATTAGGATGGTCACGTCGGGAAATGTATAACAGGGCTATGTCAAACTGCTAAACATTCAAATGTCTTGATGGTACATTAGTGTACACAGCTTTTAATCTGAAAATTAATACCAAGAATTAATTTAGTGGTAGTAAAATAGGTTTAAAAAGGATGGCCTCCGTGCTACAGATGCTGGCGTGGCAGCATTTACTCGTTGTATCGCAATTTATTCGGAATACGTTGCTCAAGTAGCTAGCAGCTCTGCAGTTTCCCGGTGTAATTATTAAAAATCAAGGTGAATATGTTTATGCATTTCCCGATTGAAGGATATCCAAAGGGTATAAATAGGAGTTAAATTTACTTGACTTAAAGTCAGGTGGGGAAAACGCATTTACGGGGCAATTGCGTCAAATAAACAATATCTCCTAAAGAATACATAGTTTTTCGAACTTGCCCCGTTGACACACTTGCCCCACCGGATCTTGAATCGTTAGTTATATTATAACTATTTTACAAACAAAAGTCGAACGCAATTAAGGTCTTTTTACAAATGTTTCGTCAGTTCCTTGTCAAATGTTTGGCTTAAAACATGAAAAAACTATTGAGCCCCAACTTGGCCCTTGAGCGGCATTAAAGCTCAGAACTCTGCCTGTTCGCGTTTTTAAATCCAGGAAACAATACCGGCTTCAAACGCAAGTGGAAATATTCTTCTTTGTTTTCGATGTCAACTGTTGTTGATGAATACATTGTTGTCTGAAACAATAAAATAATCATTGTAAAAATGTGCCCAGTGCAATTTAAGCCTAGAAAGCGAGATTAAAACGCGATCCTACACTTTCTTATAGTAGGAGAGCCGGCTGCAATATTACCTACCCCAATAGGCTACCTTCAAATCGTCAACTGACACTGCACAGGGTTCTACCACCACTAAACTGAACTTCATAGCTAGGTCATAACAACGCCCCTAGGCTTATGACGTGGTTTAGTAAGTTTTTAACTCGGCCGCCATTACTGTCGAATGTTACCGCTATATGGTAACATGGCAAAAACTAAAAGGGTTTTCCGTGTAGAATCTCAGCCCAGGATTGTTCATTAGCAGAGCTGGGAAAGCTCATTTTTGTTTTCTATTGCTCTTCAATTACTGGAAAATCTAAACATGAAAAACATGCGCTCACATAGTCACGAGTATTTCGCTAAATGCCTACATATACATACATAACATCACGCCTTCAATCTCAGAGTGGGGTAGGCAGAGCTACAGAAATACCAACTACTCTAAAAAGACGTGTTTACAATTCTGTAACCTCATTTTGCACAATCAGGCCAAGATGTTTACCAGTGTATTAGTGACAGGTTGCAAGCCCATCGCCTAACAGTACTACAAGCCCTTATTTCCTTAGTCGCCTCTTACGACACCCAAGGGAAGAAATATACGTAGACGTAGGGGAATTCCACTAAATGATTGACACATATTCCACATTGTATTTACCCTTATTGTAATCATGATACTACCGTAATGCTTTTATTAACTTGACAGTAAAGGCGATAGGGTTGTAAACAATACCATTGCAATATGAAAATAGAATGGACTCCTTGTCAGTAAGTAAATACATACATACACATACATAACGTCACGCCTTCATTCCCAGAGTGGGGTAGACAGAGCTACAGAAATATCAACAACTCTAAACAGACTTGTTGATAATTCTATAACCACATTTTGCACAATCAAGCCAAGAAGTTTACTAGTGTATTAGTGACAGGTCGCAAGCCCATCGGTTGCAGTAAGTAAATAATAATGAAAAAACACAAGAACCTATAATATATCACGATGGTACAAGATGGTTCAACACATTCTGCCATTATATGGCGTGTAAATGTTTAGTATTAAAACCGATAATGCACCTTAATTAAAATGTCAAGGAAATAATGTCAGTAAGTTTACTGTTTAAAAACCAGTTTAAACCCTTCCATTGTTACCTACTTGCATAATCCTCATAACCTTTTTGCTAAGATTTGTAAAAAGTGCTCTTCAAGTGTTTTAATGCTGTGCTAGTTCCCAGTAAGATTTTATTCACAGCACCTTTTCAACTTCAGTTTTTGCACTGGCTAAGTGAAGTAATTAATTAGGTTAGTGGCGTTAATCCAAAGGCAAAACTTGATTTTCTAGCCATAATTGGACTGCTGGAGGAAGTGGTAATAAAACTTCGAGTAGGGACCCTATTTATTTAAAAATCTTCTTTATCTTCTTTTTACATACATACATACATAACGTCACGCCTTTATTCCCAGAGTGGGGTAGGCAGAGCAACAGAATACCAACAACTCTAAACTTGTTGATAATTCTGTAACCACATTTTGCATAGTCAGGCTAAGATGTTTACCAGTGTATTAGTGACAGGTCGCAAGCCCATCGCCTAACAGTAGGTACTACAAGCCCTTATTCCCTTAGTCGCCTCTTACGACATCCACGGGAAGACATGGAGTGGCACTATTCTAACCCGGTAACCACACGGAATATCTTCTTTTTACATAGTATAAAAGAAATTCACTTTCCGCGTCTGTCTGTGTTTTTATGTCTGTTGTATATTTGCAAAGTCCTCCTAAACCACGCAACGGATTTTGATGCGGTTTTCACCATCCGTTAGGTAAAATTACATGCAAGGTTTTTATGTACAATAAAGTCTAGTTTATTAACGGTATTATTTGTTTGGTATAAGTTTTGTAAGGAACTAGATAGGTACTTGGCATTTTATACAGCTGGGAACCTGGGTTTTGGGTTCATCTGGAAACCAGCGCTTTGCCACCGGCTGCAGCATTTGCTGAACTGAGTCCTATTTGAGTTTATACTACAGTGCAACTTTTCTAAATTCGCTCTAAACTTGCTTTTTTGCACAATGTGTCGTGTTGTATCACTACATAGTATAAAACAAAGCTGCTTTTTCTGTCCTTATATCCCTATGTATGCTTAAATCTTTAAAACTACGCAACGGATTTTGATGCGGTTTTTTTAATAGATAGAGTGATTGAAGAGGAAGGTTTATATGTATAATACTTTAATCCGGAGCGAAGCGAGGGCGGGTCGCTAGTTAATTTATAAACGTGAAGTAACCGTGGTGTAACTAGGCCATGCTTTGTCTTTATCTGTCATTGTGACATTTGTATTCGACAGAGAAGGATGGTTTACCACGTTTATTAATAAGGGCATATTATATGAGTCTGAGTTTTGAACTTGCTGACCATTCAACGTTAAAGATTCGTGAATATTTTTGCACCTTATTTCAATGGAACAAGGTGCAAAAATCTAAAAAATGTAAGCATAATAATATCTTTGACATAGAAAACTTAAAATGTTTTTCTATCAATGTATTAATTTTCTAGTTTATATAAATTAACCCTACATACTCCGATCGCTGGTAATAAAATTTAGTGTCAAACGAAACTAACACGATTTCAAGTCTTCCAAAATTTTGGACGGCAGATGTCCAAGTTGGGAACAATCTGGGGCGAAGTAGTTAGAACTTTGTCGCCGTAACGGAATAATGCAGAGTTCGCGGTGATCTTGCTAGGACCAGCATTTTATTCTTTATGACTGTTAGTTATGTTATATAGTGGTGGAAATCGAATGTATCATTTCATTTCATCGAACGTTATTTCCTGCTGAAACCATAATATTTTCAGGGTATCTCAAACATCTAACTTAACCTAACCAGTTTCAGCAGAAAATAGCGTTCGATGAAATGAAATTCGATGAATTGATACATTCGATGAACTGTGGGGCTAGACAAGGTGTATTCGACACTCGCTAGCGATTATATTTGATTGAAAAATATATGGAATTGACGTAAGTGTCACCTAACATACAAGACTGTAATTGGACATCGAGCCAACCTATCGTTCCTAAACGGTGGCGATTAGGGTTTAGGATAAGGATCGCCATGAATAATGCAGACCAACCAAACTGTCTCCAATGTCTTTAATTCAATAAACGCCGATGTAACAGGATCGCTGGGTGAATACAGTTGAAAGTGGTTATGAAGAAAGACATAGTAATTGTAAGGAAATAGATAATTTTAAAGGTTACGAAGCTAATACTTATCTAGGCATACCTACAAATGCCTGCTAAAAAACCTGCAAATGTTTTTGCTTTGTGTTTCAATACTTATCTAGGCATACCTACAAATGCTTGCTAAAAAACCTGCAGATGTTTTTGCTTTGTGTTTCTGTATTTTAAACTGAATTTCATGAATTTGCGTCTATTAATCATATTTATTTGAAATTTTGGTTTTGTATACCTAGGTACAGGTATACAAAACCAGTAATTATATTAAAGGCATGATGGAAACTTTAATATCACAGTTTCATTAAGTAAAGAGATTTATTCAGTCACCACACAATTACCATTGGTTCTTTAATTTCTCAAAATAAATGTAGTGTTTATAATCAACTAAGTCACGAACCACTAAATTTGGACGTTACCTACATTGAATTACCGTGACACGGTTCTAAAAACCGAATTGCTGTACACTTTTAGTAGTGGTAGGACTCTGTGCAGGGTCCGTCCGGGTCGCCACCACCATCTTATCCATTAACCACCCGCCAAGCAAGTGTTCGCATTATTGTGGGGATAAGACAACCGGTGAAACTACTAGTATAGAGGCATTCCATCTTAGTCCTCAGGGTTGGCAACGCATTTGAGGTCTTAGGACTATAGTCTTGAGAATTCAAATGTCTCCGGTCTCAGATTCCACTTACCATCAGGTGGCCTGAGTGTTCGTGTGTCGTCTCCTTTAACATAAAAAAACTCCCCAGCAATAACTATCATCCGACATTGGGATTTAAAATATCTGACGTCTCTGTTACTAGAGCGAGTCAGTTAATTTTATAGCTAGCAGTCCATCTAGCGATCCTATAACTAATATATTCCTTACACCAGTAACAGGAGATTACCATGTAAATTCGTCAGGTGACAGATGCCCCACGGCCCTAGCTCCTGCTACTTTATGCTTCTCGCCAAGTTACAGTTTCCGAATTTAATTTAACACAGCTTAAGAATAACATTTCAAGGGTTTTACCCAAAGTTCCTTTTGTTTCTATAAGAAGAAGGCACACGAGCACTCAGGCCACCTGATGGTAAGTGGAATTTGAGACCCATAGACATTTGAATTCTCAAGACTATAATCCTAAGACCTCGAATGCGTTGCCAACCCTGAAGACTAACTAAGATGGAATACCTCTATGCTAGTAATTTCACCGGTTGTCTTATCCCTACACCGGAACACCACCATAACCACCATGCGAACACTGTTTCTTGGCGGGTGGTTAATCGATAAGATGGTGGTAGCGATCCGGACGGACCCTGCACAGGGTCCTACCACCACTGAAACTGCCGTAGAATAGGCATACCTCTAAGTATTAATTATCCCGCGCAAATGTCCCTTGTGAATCCTGCTGTAAGCAAAAGAAAGGAAGGCGTTCATTGAATAAAATTGAATTTTCATAAAAATAAAATTCATTGTTAATTATTTTGTACTATCTATAGACATGCAACGAATTATTATTCTTTATTACGAAAACTTATTTCATATAATACCCGTTTTTTTTTCGGGATAGTAATATTATGTTAATGTTCCTTATTACCAAGGTGAGATTAGAGTATTTGTATTTGACGTAAGGCGTTGAAAATTTAAACAGTAGTATAGGTGAAAAACTCGTGTGGTTGTGTACAAAATTAATATGGAACGTATGTCAATTTTTAATATAGAATGTCAAACGGTCTATACAGATGTGTTACAACTAAGTACATACAACAGGTCCTTCACTTAAGTTTTTCACCTATACTACCTACTGTTTAAATTTTCAACGCCTTACGTCAAATACAAATACTCACCCGACAAACAAACAAACACACAAACAAACTTTATTTATTTATTTATAATTTAAACATGAAATAAAAGTTATGCAAAATTTTATTTAATCAATACGAAATTATGTCTTTTTTAAACTTTACCAGTGACAACTGTAAGTGTTTGATGTATCGCCTCTGTAATAAAACATAGGTAATAAAAATCAAATTGAATAAAAATTAAACGGAGTAATACTCCATACATTAAAACGTGTTTTTTTCTCGATCTTAATATTTTACCGTCGTTCGGAACCCATTGTGTGTGAGTCCGACTCCCACTTGGCTAGTTTTAAATGTATTTGGATTAACCACTTAGAAAAACGAGTAGGTCTTCAAGGAGAATTCTTAGTTTAAATTTAGGGTAACTCCGGTGAGCTTCGAAAGATCAGTACGTCAGTCACGGTTGGGTCACTACGTGCCTTCGTTTAGTATTTAATATATTTACCGCCCACTGAGATAGCTTAAACTATGGATTAAGCTTAGAAGGCAACTAAGTAGCAGGAATACTTTTAATACAGTACAGTAATCTAAATACAACGTGTTACCAAATTATCCGTAAAAAAGAAATTACGGAAGTAGTGTCAACCCTAGTATACTGTATACCTAAGATCTGAACTGACGTTATTTAATAAGGGTTGACACTACTTTTGTATTTTCTTTTATACGGATTATTTTGTAACACGTTGTATATGTTTTTAGGTTTACATTCATCTGGCATAACTTTTTTTTGGCATAATCATCATATGGCATACAGTCTTTTTTTTTCTGAAACCGTATACTTTTCAGGATTATTACAGATTATACCTAACCTAACCTTATGGGTTTTATGCAATGATACTTTAAAATAATCTTGAAAAATAAGCGGTTTCAGAAAAAAAGACTGTATGCCAAATGATGACTATGCCAAAACAAGTTATGCCAGATGAAGAGAACCCATGTTTTTCATTACCCAGCTTTGGCTACCAGGGTCACCAGCTTATGCATCAGGAGACATACATACATGCATATGTAATATAACTCCTTTATTCCTAGAGAGGGGTTGGCAGAGCTACAGAAATACCAACAGTAAAAAGACTTGTTTATTGTAATTCGGTAACCACATTTTCCACAATCATGCCAAGAAGTTTACTAGTGTATTAGTGAGAGGTTGCAAGCCCATCGCCTAACAGTACTACAAGCCTTTATTCCCTTAGTCGCCTCTTACGACATCCACGAAAAGACATGGAGTGGCACTATTTAAACCCGGCGGGTGTGAGTGTGCATTTGTGCCGCATGTGTGTGTGCGTTTCGTGCAATTTGTTGTTGCTACGTAATTATCACTTTAACTATGTTTTATTTTGGATTTTTTAAGGGTCTGAACACATTCATGGTCTCTATTCTACGGGGTTAAAACGATATTGCGTTTTGACGTGTTTTGGTATTGTTTTTAACTCAGCCGCCATTACGGTCAAGTGAATAAGAATGGAAACGTTGACAATACGGAAACACGTCAAAAGCAATATCGTTTTTACCGTGTAGAATCTCAGCCCAATGCTAGCAATGCTACGAGTGCTATGCACTACGCGCTACGAAAATCTGCTACGAACAATGGACCCAAAACTATCGGGTCGTTGGTCACTTAATGTTAAAATCCGATGTCCATACGTCCCACGGAAAAAGGAGCACGAATCTTTGTATGACCTAAACGTGAACTGGCTTTTTATTTTAAAATTAGTAGAGTCCAGAGCCCCTAGTCAGGAGGCGTTCGCTACCTAGCGTTTCTATTCATTTTGTTTTTAAACCAATTACGTCACTGGTAGATCGCGTCATACGAAAAGTCACGTGATCTACCAGTGACGCGATTGGTTTAAAAACCAAATGAATAGAAACGCTAGTTAGCGAACGCGTTTTGTCTAGGACCTCTGTTTGTGGGAGTCTGGGTAGGAAGGTAACGTTACATTAAATACACACAAATTAACCGCATCAAAATGTTCCCCGAAATTTGGAAACATTATAATTGATTCAAACCTTGACTTTAAAGTTAGAAACGAGTTATTAATTATGATGAGACGTAATTAAAATTTAATTATTTTGGGCGCCGAGCTCGCGCTGTAACGTGAGTGTGATTTTACCGCGCATTTTAATTATTAAATAATACAAATCACGTAATAATTTTCTGTTATTATAAACTTTGATAACTTGAAGCTAAGTTTAAATTGAATGAGATTCATGTTTCAGTTTATCACTGATTGTATTAATTGTTTGGAAACAATTTACCTTAGGAATAAGAACATTTATTTAAAACCAGAGACTTCATTCTACTTTGATCCAGCCCATCTTGCTTCGATATCGCTATAACTCTTATAGGCAATATCATAGTAGTGATTCCTTTTTAATACTAATTAAGATATGTTATACTTGCCGCACAAAACTTAAACATCAAAAAATAAATACGACCAAGTGCGAGTTGGACTCGCGCACTAAGGGTTCCGTACCATTATCTATACAAATACCTATATTATAACCTTTTTTTTTAATTTCATCTGTCCCGGTGTGTTTGTAACCACTGTATTAAGATTGTCAAAAACGGCAGAAAAGTCACCCCTTAAACATTTATTTCATTTGGATTATAATTATATTATTTAAAAAGTGAATATACAACTAAATATTTTGTGGACATTTCAAGCGTCTACTGGTTGCTGTTATTAATACCCTCGTAAGACCCAACGGCCTAAATTTAGAACATTTGTCAAAGTGACTTTAGACTTTAGTTGACTTACACAAGGTTCTTTTTTGAACTAGTAAAATTTGACGTGGGCCTCAGGAGGATACCGAGCAACAAATGGCAAAAAATGACGTTAGCTGTATGGGAGCCCCACTTAAATATTGATTCTATTTTAATTATATATTTATTTTTAATGTGAATATACAACTTAATATTCTGTAAATATTTGAAGCGTCTACCTGTTGCCGTTATTAATATCGATCAAAAAAACGCCATTTTTTTTAAATGTAATATGAGGCAAACGAGCGGGCAGATCGCCTGATGGTAAGCGAATATTGTCACCCATAGACACCTGCAGCACCAGAGGAGTTACAGGTAGGTACGTTGCCGGCCTTTCAAATGAGAATACGCTCTTTTCTTGAAGGTTTGAAGGTCGTATTGGTCCGGAAATACCGCAGGCGACAGACCATTCCACAGTTTAGTTGTGTCAGGAAATTCCTAGCAAAACGCACAGTTGTGGACTGCCAACCATCTAAATGATGGTGGTGGAAGTTCTGTCGCGTAGGACGAAGGCGGAAGGATGTGAAAATAACGTTTGTCGTATGAGCGCCCCAGTTAAACATCACATACATGTTTTTAGTAGTGTTAGTAGTAGGCCTAACTGAAATTTATCCACTTTTTCACCTTTAATAGTCGACTGTACCTAGTATAACACTATACTTGTGCATAATATCTGTGCTTGTATTTTCACATCGATCTTTTCCCACATAAAGTGCACCTTTGAGCCAGACTAATGCTATTGTCGGGTACTTACTCGCGCGTCTCGACCTTAGGTGTCGTTACCCTTATTTATCCGTGGTCTTTATTGTCTTTCATCCTATAGGTACTTATAGTCTCACCCATAAAATAAGAACTAAAGGCGTGGAAGGAGCCTTAAAACGAAACCGTCAGATCTATACGCGTCTCGAATATCACAAAAAAAAGAGTATAGAGCTCAGCTTTTGTTAAAACTAGCCGTACACACCAAGGTGTTATCAACTCATGTAAACTGGTCATCAAGTGGTCACCATGGTCGTAGATTAGACTATACAATATCTGAATACATAAACATAGTTTATATATGCAACAGTCTCTTTTTGGCATACTGAATCCAAATCAAACTGTGCATATTATCAGCTATCTGTATGTTGCCTTTTAATTTATCGCTCCTTCTATGTCTTTAGTTCTTATTCTATGGCTCCACTTTCCGCCGTTCTATAAGGCCTATACTAGGTGATTTTGGGGTCATGATCTGGAATGGCCAAAAATGAATAAGATGGTCATACTGAACAACTTTTCCGATAGGACCAACCACGAAATCACCAAAAAAAACAGCTGTTCCATACATTAACGGTGAATTAATTGAGAGTTAATGTATGGAAGAGCTGGTTTCTTTATTCACTTTTGGCCATTCCGGATCATGACCCCAACATCACCCAGTATAACCTCTTACTCATATTTTGTACTAACTTGATAGCTGTCCATTTTAGGCCATTTCCATTACGTCACGAAACTTAGTCATATATACTGCCATCATAAGCCAATAGGCGGTATTTCAAATGAAATAAGCATAGCAGATTCAATCTTCACATGTTAGTAATACCTATGGTCGACTTGCTATAGGGGTTTTGTCTGAGATGCCACTATTTCTCTCAAAGCAGTCAAAGTTAATTTTCGTGACGTAATGAAAAAATTACTGTTGTTAATTTTAGTCCTTAGCAATAAGTACTTTTTTTGGAAAACGCTGACAACTCTATAAATACCTGTTTTTAATTCTGTAACCACGTTTTGTACAATTAGGCCAAGAAGCGTACGGTAGTGGTGGTTCTGTAATGAAAGAAGGATGTGGCAGTACATACTCCTTTCATTGTTTTCTTTTTTCTATTTTGTTATGTCGAAATGTCTCGAAATCTTTTGAATAAAAAAAGATTTCGAAATATGGAATGCCCGCCGGTGGTTTTCAGGGGGACGCTCCAGAGTCTCCAACGGACCGCGTTGGCATTCACATGTGAACTAATGTATATTTAAACGTTAAAATAAATGAAAGAATATATTAACACTGCAAGACGTACACTTTTATTCTACGTAGCTTAGTTGAAAGTGCGTAAAGTATTACGCTTAGGAATAGGCGCCTACCAGGCTTACATGGTGGAGGTGCGGGGTATCGAGAATAAGAGAACCGAAGAATCTTCTCGCAAGCAAGAAGTGGAGTGCTCCTGACCTGAACCTGAGTGATATCTTTATTAACCTATTCTCGCTTTAAACTGTTCCCATATTGGTATTTTATTTTTTGGTGCGTGTCCTTCCCATATAGCATAGCAAAATGGCGACTGGAAAATATAATGGGCTATCTGATACGGAGGATTTTCTGATGCAGTACCAGGCCATTGGAATCATCAAAGGATGGTCTGATGAGCAGAAAAAATATGCCATCGCCGCATATCTAGATGGACCAGCCCTTCACTGGTTTAAGACAAATTTTGAGGAATTCACGACCTACGCAGTGTTGGTGGAAAAATTGAAACTGCAATTTCCTTGCCGAGGTGATTTTGCTCAAAAATTTTACTACAGAAGGCAGCAAAACAAGGAAACGCTGATTGAATATTTCTACGCCTTAGAAAACTTAGCTGTTAAAGCTAAAATCGATGATGAAAGATTCATAAGGCATTTTATTACATCTATGAACCAGCATCACCAGTGGCTGTTGGCAACGAAGTTATTCGCATCTAAAGAGGAACTTAGAAAAACAATAATGCAAATGGAGGACATATTTAATTGCGACACCACATATGCAAGAAATGTAGAATTGCCAGTTTTTAATCCAGATGTAAACTTCGAAGAAATCAGGAACCGCGGTGATCAGCCGATGCACACACCACGATTCGATGAATCGACACCGTTCGGGACGCCAGCTACAATAGCGCCACGCAGAGTGCACTTTGAACCAGAAGCACCACGCGAGTCACACGATCTTCGTCCTCGTCCGTGTCCACGCCCACGCCCTTGGACACCACAAGAAAGTTCGCGTAGGCAGCAAGGCGCGGCGACGGCCAATGAAAGTTATCGATCCGATTATCGAGAGGTTACTCCTTCTTCATCAAGGCAGCACCCAAACTTCACGCCGCGTCGTTAGTAGATCGGGATGCGACAGGCGGCATGGATTCAAACCCGATCCTTGTAGATAAGTCTAGGGACGTTTCTGTACCGATTATTCCAGTAGTAATAAATGGTATTATTTGTGAAGCACTCGTTGATTCAGGTGCGAGTGTCTCTTGTATCTCCAAATCCCGATGGGATAAATTATCCTTGGATTCTCAAACGCACGGACCTATGGCCTTGCGAGCGGTAGGCGGTTATGCAATCAATGTGCATGCCTCGGCCGAAATAGGGATGCAAATTGCGTCAGTATATTATCGGCAACGCGTATTAATTATACACGATACGGCCGAAATAATCATACTGGGACAAGACTTTTTACGACAAAACCAAGCAATAATCGATTTCGCAAAGAGTCAGTTGACACTGAAACAAATTAGTTCGGTGCCTTTCATCTCACGTCATAATGAGAAAAAAACATTTTTTTCTATATGTGCTCATGATCCTAATGAGTTTGTATATAATGAATCTTCTTTGAAGAAAACTGATTATATTTATTTTACAGATTGGGTGCAGCGCAATGAAAACTATTTGTTAAACCTTAACGACGAGAAACCGGTTGTCTTTGACGTGAATGATGGATTGACGGCCAAGCAAAAGACAGAATTGGGTGGTTTATTGAAAGGGTTCCGCGACACTTTTTCTTTTGCAACCGGAGAATTGGGATGTTATAAGGATACTTTTATTTCAGTGAATACCACGGATGATGAACCAGTTCATAAAGCACCGTATCGGGTGTCGAATAAACAGAGGCAAATAATTGATGCGCAAGTACAGGAGATGTTGGAAAATGGCATAATACAGGAGTCAAGAAGTTCTTATGCTTCACCCGTTGTGTTGGTGGACAAGCCGGAGGGCCCACCAAGATTTTGTATCGATTTTAGAGCGCTAAACAAAAAAATAAGGATGGATTCGTACCCGATTCCAAGGACGGATGATTTGCTTGGTTGTTTACAGGGAGCCAGATATTTTGCTGACCTTGATATGAATTCAGGGTATTGGCAGTTAGCTCTGGGCGAAGGCAAAGAAAAGACGGCCTTCGTGACGCATACGGGGCTATATGAATTTAATGTATTGCCGTTTGGTTTGAAAACGAGTCAAGCCATGTTCCAGCGAGTGATGGACAAGGTGCTTGCAGGGTTGAAATACAAAAAGGTTGTTGTATATGTCGATAATATTTTGGTTTATGGTAAAACGTTTGAAGAATTTGTGTCGGCATTGGAAGAGGTTTTATCGCGGTTAAAATCGGCCAACTTAACCCTAAAACCGAGTAAATGCAAATTTGGGTACCAGAAAGTGACAGTTTTGGGACATGAGGTGTCAGCAAATGGAATTGGGCCCGATGTGAACAAGATAAAGGCAATGAGGCAGATACAAACCCCAAGGAACGTAAAGGAGGTTAGATCAGTGCTGGGTTTGTACTCTTATTACAGAAAATTTATAGATAATTTTGCAGAGATCGCATTACCGATAACGAGCCTTACAAAGAAAAATAAAAGGTTTGTTTGGGCAGAAGAAGAACAGAGAGCGTTTGACAAATTGAAGGAGAAAATGTGTTCCGCACCGGTATTGGCATATTTCTCTAATGATAAGGATGCGATAACGAGAGTGTTTGTCGATAGTTCCGAGAAGGCGTTGGGAAGTTGCCTTTGTCAGGGCAAGGAAGGTGAAATGAAGCCAGTTGCATACGCCTCAAGAAAATTAAGTGCCGCTGAACAAAGATATTCAGTGACAGAGAAAGAATGCCTAGGATTAATATGGGCGATAAATTATTTTAAGCACTATTTGTGGGGAATGAAATTTCAGGTTGTCACTGACCATAGAGCGTTAATATGGTTAAAAAGCAAGCGTGACATGAACGGCAGACTCGCCAGATGGGCTTTATCAATACAGTCCTGGGACTTCGATATTGTATACTGCTGTGGCAAGGATAATGTCGTAGCCGACTTCTTGAGCAGAAATCCGTTGATCGAGAACCCGAGTGCAGAGTGTATGGAGAGAATTCCCGAACAAGAAGACGGATTCGTCTTATATGCGCTGAATAGCGATAGTATGAGGACGGCACAACGAACTGATTCATTTTGCCGCCATATTTTGGATCAAATGCGACAGAGCAATACGAATGTTTATCAAAATTATTTTTTGCAGGATAATTTATTGTATAGGAAAAGGGATGTTGGACAAGAAACGAGAAAGCTCTTAGTATTGCCGCAGGAGAAGTTTGCAGAATGTATGCTAGAATTGCATGATGAGCCAGTGTCTGGAGGACATTTTGGTTTGTTTAAGACATATGAAAAGTTTAATGAAAGATATTACATGTCCAAGGCAGAGAAAAAAGTAAACGAATATGTCAAGTCGTGTCAACAGTGTCAACTGAGGAATGTCAACAAAGTGATCGCACCATTAATACCGATAAATGTTGCAGATTTATTCGACAAGTTTTGCGTCGATGTGGTAGGGCCGTTACAGATTTCGAATAAACAGAATAGGTATATTTTAGTCGCAGTGGAATACCTCTCGAAGTATGCAGTGTGCAAAGCCGTGCCCAGAGCCACCGCGGAAACCATCAATGAATTTTTGGTTACCGAAATATTGTGCCGATTTGGAGGAGTTCGACAGCTGATAACCGACAAAGGCTCAGTATTTACTTCTAATACCATTAGAGAGACCGCAAGTCTTTTTAATGTGACGCTCACACATGCGACAACATATCATCCGCAAACAGTTGGTTTAGTGGAACGATTTAACAGGACATTATTGGGCATGATCTCAAAGTATGTCTCGGAGGAGCAACGAGACTGGTGTACGTATTTGCCTATGGTATGTTATGCCTACAATAGCGCGAAACAGGCTAGCACAGGTGTGGAGCCGCATTTGATTGTGTATGGTAAGGAACCATTATATAAATCTGATATCGAGTTGCGCATCAATAATCTCCGGGTTTCAGATACGCTAGCGGATAAAATAACAAGATTGTCGATATTAAGAAGAAAAGTTGCCCGGAATATACAGCGCGCCCAACTGAAGCAGAAGTTTTACTACGATATCAAGGCCAAAGATATCTCTTATGATAGTGGGGACTTCGTAATGCTATACTGTCCGAAGCGCAAGTCTGGATTAAGCAATAAACTTGCTAGGAGATACAAGGGACCATTCGAAATTGTTACAAGGCTTTGTAATAATAATTATAAGATCAGGAAAGTCGGTACGGTAACAAAATGTATTATTGTTCATAGGAATAGGTTAAAGAAATTTCATGCTAGAGCTTAGTTATAAAGTTGTATATAATTGTGTATAGTCATGTATAATATTAACTTTCATTTTGTCTTTGCAGTTCGCTAACACAATGAGCGAGCATGAATAGCCATGAAAAGGGAGAGGAAAGTGAGATGCAGGCTTGTCTCCATGGGAACATTACTTCTGGTCTTATGATGAGAATTCCACTTTGCCTGTAAGGTGTGGAAGAAACTCTGTATGGGTTTCATCTCACATAACGCCTGACAGATGTTTTCTATGGTGCTCAAGTCACGTATTTCATATCGTTTGTTATGTGATGGCGATATGGTTGGATGCTTATTCATGCTCTTATGATGTTATTATGGGCAGCTTTATTTGATTTAATGTGTATAATTATGTTTTTATTTCATGCGCATTTGCTGAGTTGAAAAAAAACTGATGTAAGAAGTCTGACGGCTGCTGTTAGCAGAAGGAACACTGGCATGCAATCCTGCCTTTGATGTGGAAGGCACAGGAAGTCCGATGTCTGGACTGCACCATGCCCGTCCCTTCTGTAGAGCCGTATCGTTGAAATTTTGTTTTAAACTATTATGTCTTGTCTTTTAATAGGCACCAGCTCTTCGATAGCTTGGATGCTTGGCCCCGTATAATTGTTTGTTTTCAGATGTCTTTAATGGTGTTTATTAATTTCATGTACTGATGCTGAGTTAAGCTGCCATCTGGCGACGCTTACGTTCGCAAATTGTACTACTGATATATGGTTTTTTTAATTTAATGACATGTAATTAAATATCTTAGCACAGCTGTAGTTAGTAATAAAAAATTTTTTTAGTAGATATTGATAGGAGATAACGATTGATGGTCTTTCAGAGCATGAATTCTTATCACGACTTAAATAGGTAGGTAAAACTAATATTCCTTCAGAATATTAGTTTAGTTGTCATGCCAAAGTGACATGACATATCTGATGTCATCTCACTTAGAAATAGTGCCTGTGGCACCACAGACAGTAACTCTCTGTCTGATGAGAGGGGATGTCTATGGTTCCGCAAGTAAAGGCGACTGTGTGCGCCAAACCCTAAGGCGTTAAATCATAGACACGGGTCTATTTGTTTTTTAATGTCGATACCAACCTCCTTGGTACGATGTTTAATGCTTTTGTAATTTTATGCTGGCAACGTATAAAGGGAATTGATTCTTTCTTGTTGACCAGGCACCTTCAGTGTTTGGGCTGTCAAGCATGTTTGACAGTAGATATGTATGGTTAACCATGGATCGCGTCTTTTATTTTTGGCAGGGTTTTTGAAGAGTCGAAGTTTGCTATGGCAAGTAGCGCAGACGATGCCGATGACGCATGGTACGTCACTAACACAAGTTTTGGCATCAGATGCGGTATTGTCACAGGAAATTATCCTGTAGAGCAGGACGATCCCCCTTAATGTATTGTTCCCTCCTTAGGTAGTCATTAGGGTTTCGTATAGGATAGCATAGGTAGGGACCTTGCTTCCAGAGGGGCGAGGGATGTAATGAAAGAAGGATGTGGCAGTACATACTCCTTTCATTGTTTTCTTTTTTCTATTTTGTTATGTCGAAATGTCTCGAAATCTTTTGAATAAAAAAAGATTTCGAAATATGGAATGCCCGCCGGTGGTTTTCAGGGGGACGCTCCAGAGTCTCCAACGGACCGCGTTGGCATTCACATGTGAACTAATGTATATTTAAACGTTAAAATAAATGAAAGAATATATTAACACTGCAAGACGTACACTTTTATTCTACGTAGCTTAGTTGAAAGTGCGTAAAGTATTACGCTTAGGAATAGGCGCCTACCAGGCTTACAGTTCCTACCACCTTCCTGTGCACGGTTCGTCCGGATCACTACCATCATCTTATCCATTAACCACCCGTCAAGCAACAGTGTTCGAATTGTTGTGTTCCGGTGTGGGGATAAGACAGCCGGTGAAATTACTAGTATAGAGGCATTCCATCTTAGTCCTCAGGGTCGGCAACGCATTTGAGGTCTTACGATTATTTTTATAGTCTTGAGAATTCAAATGTCTATGGGTCTCAGATTCCACTTACCATCAGGTGGCCTGAGTGCTCGGGTGCCTTCTCCTTAACATAAAAAAAAAGTGGTGTATTAGTGACAGGTTGCAAGCCCATTGCCTAACAATACTACAGGCCCTTACTTTCTTAATTGCCTCTTGCGACATCCACGGGAAGACATGGAGTGGCACTATTCTAACCCGGCAACCACACATTTTACATTTTATTAATTTATAATTATATTACTTTTACACGATAAAACTATAAGACCTTAATAATTTATATGCTTTCATTATTAATCCAATTATGCTGGAACTTGTTATTGAAGGGATTAATTCCATGTGTTGGTTAATTAAATTTATTCCAATCGGAAACAAATACGCTTTCAACCTATTGAACTGAAAACCTGATAATTTGTTTGGCGATTATTTTGCAATGAGTTCACTAGTTCGTTAGCCTGAAATTGTCAGTAATGCAAAATATTTAGAATTATTGAACTGCTAATACGAGTAGGCATTGTAGCCGGTTCACTAATGTTTCACAAATCGGGGCAATAGGTACTGGAAAAGGGCCGATTAGTTCCTGATTCGCCGGATTCCTGATTCGCCGGATTCTTGTTTCGCCGGATTCATGTTTCGTCGGATTTTTTTGTTTAAGGAAAAGTATAGAAATATCGCGGCTTCCTTTTACCTATCTATTAAATAAAAGGCAGACATACCGTAACAGATAAAGAATGTTTAAACACCATAACTAACTACTTCCTGACCATAGTCAATGACTACATCTAAGAAAAAATAACAGTTATAGAATGTTTAAATTGTTTAAATCGTTTTTTAGTGAGTAAATATTATTATAATATGGATATTAAAAGGATATTCTTTTAAAATATGAATCGAACCCATTTCTAAGTAGGTAATTTCAGTTACGTCCGATACTGGCAACAAAATGGTAATTCATACTACAATAATAAATATAACTACATATTTCTTTTACTAAAGTGATTTTATTGTATACTAGCGACCCGCCCTTGCTTCGCTACGGATTAAAGTATTATACATATAGACCTTCCTCTTCAATCACTCTATCTATTAAAAACCGCATCAAAATCCGTTGCGTAGTTTTAAAGATTTAAGCATACATAGGGATATAGGGACAGAAAAAGCGACTTTGTTTTATACTATGTAGTGATTAATATTTCCGGCGAAACAAGAATCCGGCGAATCAGGAATCCGACGAATCAGGAACTAATCAAAGAGCCGAATCAGTACCCGAAACCGACGTGCATACATGACTCGATGTATGAATGTTGAAGAAGCGAAAGAGATTTGTCAGGATCGTAGCAGGCGGAAAGACGTGGTCTCTGCCTACCCCTCTGGGAAACAGGCGTGACTTAATGTATGTATGATTCACAAATTTTTAAATCACAACCAACGTTTCATATTCTATTAATTTCATAAATATATGCTTAGACTTATAACTACGCAAAATTTTACACTTTACAAAAAGTTATGTTTAAAAAAAAGCAAACGGTTTACTTTACATACTGTTATTACACAAATCATTTTAAAGTAGCCTATTTTTTGTCTTTTGGCGTGAAACAATCGACGAAGACCGCGCGGGGCTCCTCTTTCTGTGTGGTTGGGCCCCTCGGGCCTGAATAGCGATAAATTACTTCTACGTGGACGGAGTCGCGAGCAAGAGCTTAGTATTACATAATTATTAAAAGTTTAAACTTTATTCCAGTGCGTATAATGTTCATTTTTATTTGTTTCAAAATTGAAAATGGCATTTAAGAGCAAAGGTAATTGAACTTCATTTTCTTGGTATTAGATTCAAATTGCCACTTGCAAAATTCCGAAGCCTATCAATCTATTCCAAAACTAGCTATCTACTGAAAAATTAACCACGTTCGAATCGATCCATTCATTTAGGAGTTACGATGTTACAGATAGATACACACATACAAAGACACACATTCACGTCACGTTCAACTTATAAGTCCCCTTTGTTTACGGCATGGGTATTAAAGTCCTATTCGTTAGATTAAAAGTACACGCAGAGGCAAGATGGGAAATTGGAAAGGCGAGAAGCCTAAATTATGTTTTCGATTACAGTGGTGGCCATATAATTAGGGACACTTGATTTTTTCCATACAATTGCCTACAAATATGACATAAATAATGGAATTTGGTCACCATTCAAAAAGCGGGATCCTTTTGGGTGAAATATTTTTTGGCCGAATTATTCGATTCCCAACTTTTTAATTTGCCAAAAAAATAGGATTTATTTCAGGCCCATCGTGTAGATTCATAGATTAGTTAGGTTAGTATTATAAAAATCCCGAAATATTTACAGTTTTTAGCAAATGAAACGGTTGGGAAACGATGTGTCCGGCCAATAGGCAGAGAACCCAAAAAGCGCTATTCCAAGCCAGCTTAGATACTTAAGATTTAATCTGATATACTTAGTGACCTACTGTTGAAAATGGAAAATTACTTTTAAAAGGATTTAAATATAAAGTACTGACGCGTCCATTAAATATGTTGCAACTTTGTATGAACCCTAAAGTTTTTTTTTTCTAAAACTTTACAAAAAGTAAGCTAGGTACTTTTTTAGAGATTAATTATTGTACACAATATTAAACCTTGTTAAGGATAACTTACTACAAAGTTGGTGAAGAACTTTTTAATTGGTTGTCTTTTTTTCTGTAAAAACGTTTTACTTCCGTATCTCAATAAACTTCTAGAGTAGCTTAAACATTTTAAGTTAATGTATTGGTTTTCCTTAAGTAACATGTTTAATTGATGTAATATTGTAACTCGAAATATACAAATTGGTTGTCTAAATTTGATAAGCCCTTTTTGTAGGCAATTGTATGGGAAAAATGCAAGTGTTCCCAATTTATGTGGCCACCATTGTAAATGTGATTAAGATTAGGGCTTGAAACAGGACAAAGGTTCTAAATAAGAGACGAGATCCTTCCAAAAGCAACATTCGGGTTTTAAATGGCGAGGGTAATTAATTCTTACGGCGATTTTAAGGGGCTTTTCAAGAACCGCGAGATGAGATTTATATAATGATTATTAACCTCCCATGACGTGATTATTGTGGTTGTCGATAGCCAGCTCTTCATAGGGATGAGTGGAGAGACAGAGGGGAGACCATAGCCCAGCAGCGGGACACAAGCACAGGCTAGAATAAAAGTGGTCTAATGGGCCTCTGCGTGTTGGCTCACATTGACAATGACATTATCATTGTTGAAAAAGAAAATTTTAGAGGATTTTGTTTCTAATTCGGTTTTCACGTTTAGCAGTCTTGGGGAATTGGATTGGAACCATATTTTACATATCCAAAGAACATATACACAGGCGATATGCTGTTTGAGATCCGAATCGCGGAACACTGACTAAAACATAATTATGTTGCCTCTTAACACCGACATCTCGAGCAAGATTCGATTGTTTATAAATACGGTCCTTATGGGGCATCTGATGAAAAATGATTACCGCCACCCATGGATACCTGCAAAATCAGGAAGACAATCACAGATGGCCTTTGAGAAAATAATATGTTCTTCTCTAAAAGTTCCATAAGTCATTCAGTCTATCTATTAATTTACCCGATTGAAAATAAGACGAAAGACAGTACTTAGAATAGTGAAGGAAAAAAGAAGTCTTAAGTACAGACAATAGAAAATATATGAGGGAAGAGGTTTGGTTACTTTTTACGGCACGATGAATAATTAAGATGATAATTGAAGGAAAAATAGAAGGAAAAAAGAAAAGAGGGAGACCAAGAACTTAGAACAATTACAAGAAAAAGTAGGCGATGTGCCGCATCAGTGTGGTAAAGAGAAGGCACGGAATAGGAAATAATGGAAAATACTCACCGACAAGAGCATAGCTCTTAAGTTGATGATGATGATTATTTTATCGAATCACCTTTCAACAAACGTATATATCATTACGCTGAATTTTCATTTCATCGTATCCTAAAAACATCATGGTTTTAGCAGAAAAAAGCGTTCGATGAAATGAAATTCGATGAACTGAAAATCGATAATATGATGGGTGTCCAGAAATACCCACGCAACAGCTAGTTCTATTAAACTGTCGTTCGATACAAAGTTACGGGTAAATGTCTATGAAAGACTTACTAACGACCTAACCTAACCTAACCGCCCATTATAGCGTGTTTATGTAGTACTAATCAATTATAAACGCTTGGCAATGGGCTTAATAATTGAAGCCTGCGCTTAGATAGTACATAATAGCTAAGGTCACAGTGGGCCAAGGTTTTATATTACGGTGTTAAATTTTTCACACTTTGCCATTTTTAATGAATTTGCTGTTATTCTTGGTCCTACTTGTTTAAAAGACCAGTATTCAAAATTGTAATAAAATAAATTTGTATTTAGGGGTTGCACATATTGACAACTTTTTAAATAAATTTTAATGATAACGCAATTCACCGAAGCTACTACAGGTGGAAAAAAATGTGATGATGATCGATATCATACGAGTATCCTCTTCCTTCGGGTGCACTGCGGATGAAACTAGCAAATTTTAAAAGATCTTTGAATGCGGTTTTATTTCTTTTAAAAATAAAAGAATGTTTCCGTTCAGTAAAATGACCTAAGTAAAGGATTTAAGGTAGTTCCTCTCCAGGGCCCAAAGATTTTTCCACCCTGTATAGACTTATAAACAGTGCAAGTGAAATAAAAGCTTGTAAAAGAGGTAGTAGGTGCTAAAGCGAGTGCGAAGTAGTAGCAAAAGCATGCCGAGGAGGTTGTCGAAGCGAGACACCTGCGCGTTCAAGAAACGATGATGATAGATGTAATTATTTGGAGGGCCAAGTGGGAGCAGATTTAAATTCACAGCTTATATTTCCTTGTAGTACCAACATAGGTTTGAAGGATTTTAAGGTTAAAAAGGTTTCTTAAAATATTTTTTAATTATATTTCACGGGGTATAGTGAGTGCAAACTCTGTTTAAATTACATCTCTACTGATACTTTGATACATTACGAATTGGCTCGCGATATGCCAACAATTTCATAATGCATTTCGTGTTAGCATTTGTGCAAAATGTAAATTTTCCGCCTATAAATTGGAAAATTTTGCTGATCAGGGAGGGGAGTAAAGTCAAGGATTTTGCATACAACCCGCCGCCTTATTGAGACCTACCGTATCGTCTAGGTACCTACAGTTAATGAGCTTCTAGTCATTAGAAAGAAATGACGTTGAAATAATCAGTTGCTTTCTAAAATAGGGTTGTATAGTGAGTCACCAATTAATGATGTTGACTTGAATGTAAAAAAAACCCTGCAGAACGAAGTAAAGTATGCATCACTTGTGTTCAGCCAAAAGACGATTACTCATTCTTACTCCTTTTGAAATTAGCTGGCAAATTTTGAACTAAACACTAAATATATAATATGGGATATTAAATAAAATCTTGTAAAAATATTGATCGAAGATTATCAGAAGGCAAAAACTGAAAAACATTAAATAACATCCTTTTTTAATTCAACAAATGCTTGCTTATATAACACTAACGAGTAGACTTTTTACAGCTGGGTTCTTGGTGCGATTGAGAAATGCCTACAAATTATACTAGTACATTTGAAAGAGCATGATTTATTTGTTAGTACTCAGAGAATAAGGGCTTATGTTGTTGTTAGGCGATGGGCTTGTCACTGTGACTGTGTCTTCTTGGCCTGATTGTGAAAAATGTGGTTACAGAATTTTAAACAAGTATTTTTAGAGTTGTTAGTATTTCTGTAGTTCTGCCTACACCACTCTGGGAATGAAGGCGTGAGGTTATGTGAACGTTTCTAGTAGCCGCAAAGGATCTAGACGATGATAGGCAAATGGACAGACGGATAAACAAAGACTTCAAGAACTACATCCATCCTTTTGTGTTCTGGTTAAAGGCTAGTAGGGTATTGAATACCAAGTACTAAGTACAATAGAATATAATGGTGTCTAAGAGCTGATCTGATGATGGATTAGGAAGGTGACGACATGATCTCCTCTATACTTAAATTGTACTTTAAAGTAGACGCACCGAATTTGAACTCAATCGTTTGGACCCGATAAACCGTCGGTAAAAAGACCAAGTCGCCGTCGGACCCTGTGCAGGATCCGTCCGGATCGCTAACACTATCTTATCCATTAACCGCCCGCCAAGCAACAGTGTTCCCATTGTTGTGTTGCGGTGTGGGGATAAGACAACTGGTGAAATTACTAGCATAGAGGCCTCAGGGTTGGCAACGCATTTGAGGTCTTAGGATTATAGTCTTGAGAATTCAAATGTCTATGGGTCTCAGATTCCACTTACCATCATGTGGCCTGAGCGCTCGTGTGCCTTCTCCTTAACATAAAACAAAAATACTGGAATATATTCCAATCAAAGTAGAAGTCTTTGTTAGAAACTAGCTCAATTTGTGTGGGATTGTCGTCATGTTTATTTATAAAACATTTTTTCCAAAAACCTTTAGTAGATTGATGACGTAATCCAAGACACGATAAATCAATCATAATCACTCAAATATCCCGTCAAATCACGTTGTCACGAAAATGTGACGTCAGCGTGAGGTGATTAAAATGTAACTTTATACCCGAATAGTACTTAGGGAGCGCAAACAGAGGCAGGCCCGCTGCGGAACTTGGTCCAAGGTAGTCGTTTAAGCGGATGTGGTAGAGGAAGCGGTAGCGAGTTGTGATGACTTTCAGCCGCACTCAGAGTCAGTCAATGATGATGAAGTCATTCCTAGTGATGAAAGTCAAACATGAGTTTGAAAACGACGATCTTGTCATAATAGCCGGTAAGAGGATAAGGAAGACCCAAGACCGTAGAGAATGGAGTGCAATGGAAGAGGCCTGTACTCAGCATTGGGTGGTAACAGGCTGAAGAAGAAGACTGAGAGAGAGAGAGAGTTTAGAAAAGAAAGGTTTGACATTTGAGAGTCGTGACTAGTTCCGAATTCTATTTATTCTGTAGATTAGAAACATGGCAAAATATACTTAGGTTACACTGCGGGCCTTATGGTCGTGTCTGTTCTAAATACAATTTTAATTAATGCCTTCACTTCTGTTTAGGTGTATTTCGCCAACGTCAAGAAATTTATAGGCACTCCTATAGACTTATTAAAGAAACAAGTCCATAGCTATCACACGCGAGGACAATTGTTCGGTAAAATAGAGTTAGCTCCACTTGCAATCAATCAAGTCTGGTCGTGTCTATCGATGTGGATTAGCATGGATATAACATCTGTCACTTTCTGACCAGTTTGTAAGTGCGAAACCGATGGATGCTTTATCCACCACGATAAAGCAGACCGTGGATACGGGGGCTGAGCTAGACTTGTATATTAAAGACGTCAGCGGCGGTCAGTGTTTATTAGTGGTGGTAGGACCTTGTGCAAGCCGTCAAAATCACTACCACCATATTACCTTTACTCAGTTTTAACATGTGTACACTTGTCCATTATCCCACAGATCACTCCTAACTTGGACCTCGTCCCAAAATGTATGGGGAGCGGTTGTCATGTTTGACTAGTGCTAATTGAGGCTCGTAGCTGCTCAAACAGCCACATTAAAGCCTGTTCAGACTTGTTGCGCTCTAGATCGCAGCTTAACATTGTCTATGGGATCCAGGGCAACTATGTCACAGTACAAACAGTAGTTCGTCTTCAAACAAAGGTATTTGGGTAAAGGTATATTTATTTATGCCACAGAGCAAAGTTGCTTATTGCTGCAAGTGTTGAATTTGTATCACGAGCGTAGCAATTGAAAGGTTAGAATCATGAGTACAGCGAGTTCAAAGACACGAGATGCAAATAATTTTGGTCTCGTGTTGCACGTACAACTTTTCACCTCATCAGCGAGAACATAACATTGTCTAAAAGTAAAAAAAAACAAAATTAAATCTCATGTATATTTGCCACCCAGTCAACCGCCACACCACACCATTGCACCTCCACCAAATACTGTGAAAAAAAAAGTCACTCTGTCTCCCGCTCGCAGTAAAATCGAATTTTGGTCATTGTCTTTAAACAGCAAAACCTGTGCTGTGATGGAAAAGTATATTACATGTGTGCGTGCCTCGAGGCATCACGAGCAAAGTCAACAGGACGGACCGAGACGGTTTAGTCGGGGCTCCAGTCGTAGCGTGTGATTGACTTACTTGACTTAATGTTCTATGTCCCCTAAAAGGGGCAGATGGCGTCCACAGTGTGTCGCGCTTCATTGAGCTTGAGCTTCGCGCTTCACTTCGCCTCAAGTCACTCCTACTGCTTTGGCTATTGCAGTGATCATCCGCCGCCAGGTTTGCTTAGGGCGGCCACGTTTTCACTTTCTTTGCGGATTCCAGTCTAGGGCTTGCCTTGGTATGTGCTCAGGTTGGCTTCGGAGCGTGTGGCCAATCCAGTTCCATTTGCGACTTTTGATCTGCTGGTTGATTGGAGTCTCACCACAGCGTTCTCACAGATCTAAGTAGGAGATTTTCTCGGGCCAGTATAGATCAATTCAATCTGAATCATCAATATCATAGAAATATGTTTTTGTCATTGATGATCATGAAAATTGTATACAATAAATGTTTTTCACATGTGATATTGAGTTTTAATTTCCACATTTGTGTATTAAAAAAAAACCTGGAAATCCCACATTCAATAAAAAGAAATCATTATTTTTGGTGGTTCTAACAACTCTTTATTACGTCCTCCCGCGAAGTTAAGGCAAATCGCAAACCATGCACTAGTGCAGAAATAGGTAACAGAAACTCCCAAAGGCCGGAGACAGACTACTTTTATATTTATACTTTGACCATGTTAAGCTTCGGGCAACTAGTTTTAGTGAAGGCGTATGTATGGGTATGAACTGCGTACAATTAAGGTATTTATAATATAGTCCAGAGCAATGAAAACGGGTCACTTAGTACTGAATTTCCATAGAAAGTGACCCGTTTTCATAGCTCCTGAGTGTTTATGGAAGATTTCTTTAAAACAGATGTACGAGTATGGCAATTGATTGGATACCTATAATTTTATCTAAACAGCTTTCAACGAACGTGTCATTTGCAGAATTTTCATTTATTCGAAAGCATTTTTCGCTGCTATTTTTTGGTAGTATCAATATAACCTTTTTTATTATGTCTGGGGAAATTCGTGTACAAATACCACCCAGGTCTAGCGGGACCTAGGATGGTTATGTGGGAATCACCAGCCGAAAGCGGCCGGAATACCCACTAAAACCCAGCGGTAAACCGACTGCGTCATTCAGGGAGGTACCAGAACAAGCGCATTTATCTGTGAGAACTTTCAAGTATAACCTAACCTCACCTACGTAAGTAATGTTTCAGATAACAGCGTTCGTTGAAGTTAAATTCGATGAAATGATACAGATGAAGTGAAAATCTATAAAATGATGGGACCCAAACGATCTTTATTTTTATTACTAATGTGAAAGTGTGTTTGTTGATTGGTTTGTTCCGCTTTCATGGTTCAACGCTTCAACCATGGTGAAATTTGGTACAAGAATAGTTGGTTACCCGGGGATGGATATAGGGTAATTTTTATCCTGGAAAATTAAACAGTACACGAGGAAATTGCGATAATGACTTTACGCGGACGAAGTCATGGGCAAAACCTAGTTAAGATAATTGAAAATCGACGCATGTCCAACTAAAAATATTACGATTAGAAGACCAAATGTGTAGAGAATAAACCCACAATAACTAAAAGCCACAACCACATTATCTATAATTTTCTGACTGAAAGTGACAAAGCATACTTTAACTAAAGTTAGACTTGACAGAAGCGCATGGAGCTAACCTTATGTGCTTTTGTTTAGCCCACAAGAAAAAATACCGTGTTACTTATTTCTCTAAGTCCCACTGGCATTTAACCCTAGGTTATCTCCAGGTTAGGTTACTGAATAATGTCAGATTCATACAAGAACTGCCAATTTTAACAAATTAACCTTTAACCTGGGGTTAACCTAGGGTTAACATTGACGTGCAAGCGGACCTAATAAGTCCGGAAATACACCTTAACAGGATTAAAAGCCATTCATTCAAATTAGAATGAAAATAAGAACTTAAGTAGAAATATAGTGAGTTTATGAATAAGGGGTTAAATTTGTACTGTGAAGGTTCGCTTGTAGCACGTTGGCTGAATATTACGTCAGCAATATTTAAAATCGGAATGGTGTTTAGAATAAGGGTTTTGTTTTGATATGACATGGTCAGTCGAGTGAAGTCCGCGTAAAGCCTACGGAGTGTAATATTGTGATGTGAAATAAAAGTTATATCTACGGCATTGGCGCACAACAACATTTCTGAAACTTATTAATTTCCCAAAAATTTCATTTGGCGAAACGCTTTTCTTTTCGAAGCTGTAATAACTACAAACCTAACCTAACCAAACCTAATCAATAAGGTTCCACACGATGGTCCTGAAAAAAATCCTAAAACATTTACCTACAGTTTCGGAAAAAAACGGTTGCTAAAATGATATTTCTGGGTAATGAATTAGTTTAAGAAACGTTGCTGTGCGAAAAGACAGAGCTATTAGACGAAAGGAGAGTTTCCATAGGAGATAGTTGCTTGGACAATCGTTTGATTACCCTAGGTTTTATATAACACTAAAGTTCTACATGTATTCAAACTTGCCCGTCCACAGTTCAGTCGAACGGCCTAAACCGTAAAATCCCTGTAATTGGAGGGAACGCCGGAAATCACTAGCACGTGATCAATAAAACAAAAGAAGTTCACTGAACCAGCGAAAAATAAAAGTCACGCGTAAAATCGAAGTGGACAAGCGCGAAACTAGTGTCGATTTTTAGAATCGAATACTCGAAATAATTATTCTAAAATGAAGCTGAAACGGTAAAATCGTTTTATAAAGTTCGTGGTTGGTCGTTAACGTACCATCGCAGGCGGTATACTGAACTCATTTTCGTAAAAATCTAATTGCTGGCAATTTTTCAAGTCAAAACTAACGTAATGTTTAAAAATACAATATAAAACACCATACTGTACGTAAACTATACAGAAACATTAGTACAATTAAAATTTATATCGGTAAATAACCGACGGTGTTATCGCTCATTAGCAATCTCTTCCAGACAACCTTAGGACGGATTCGAGTACAAGCACTACGCATTTTCTCGATGACGTTAAGTTAACGTTACTTAATCTTAATGATGGTAAGTCGATTCTGAAGTCTATAAACACGCGACTTTACCATCACTAAGGCCATTTCTGGAAGAAAATTTAGAACTACTGTCTAATATCAAATACTAAATAGATATCTACTTATCTATATAATAAAAATGAATCGCTGAATGTGTTGCTAAGCGCAAATCTCGAGAATAGCTTAACCGATTTCGCTAATTCTTTTTTGTTGTGTTCATTATTGTCAGGAGAAGGTTTTTATGAAAGAAATACACTGAAAAATCCACCGGGAAAGTCAAAAAATTGCAGCGGGGCGAAGTCGCTGGCGGGCCGCTAGTTATGTATAAAAAAACAAAGTTGGTCACAAGTGCTTTAAAAAACTTAGTATAAATAAAAGATGTCAATAACTTTGACAGTGATATTGCTGGGATTAAGCGAGACAGTGCTGTACTTGTCAGCTGTGGAATTATTATAAGTTAGACAAGTTACTCGTAGATGCCAGAAATTTTGAAACATTTATAAATTAATTTTGAACTTATAAATTTGACACACTGTTTTTCATGTTTTACCAAATTGTTAATGGATTTTAGAATTTAAGAAAAGGACCTACCCATCGACAACGTGTTTAAGACATAAATGGTACCTAGAACGGGTGAATAGGGACTAAGGGGTGAATAGGGACACAACCTTAAATTAAGCATAATGTTACTAATGGGAGCCTACCGTTTGGCCAAAATATTTTTGGTCAAATGTTTCATTTCCCAAATTTTTCAGTTCCCAAACCAATGTTATATAAAATTTTCAGAATGTATTTTAGTATTATCGTGTAGACCCCTTTAGCTTAGGTTAAGTTAGCTTTTACAAAATCCTGAAATATTAACAGTTACAGAAAACAAAGCAAAAAAAAAATTGCGAAATGAAACATTTGACCAAAAACTTTTTGTCAAAACGAAGGTAGCCCGTTACTAATAATTATAAGACTAAAATAATTTAAAATAGAACGTAACGTTAAGCCTTATTTTAGGTTGTATCCCTATTCACCTCGTTTTAAGGTGCCTTGGGATTTTACCTACAAACCATTGATATGATATTGTTAAGGATCCCTAAAATGATAAAAAAAACGTCCCTAGCTTTGTCGAGATTCAAATGCTGACCATTAAAACTGAAACTAGCAGACTAAAAAAATCTATAACGATTCGGACAGCAAACGAATATTTGTTTTAAACGTCGGCACAAATGAGGGGTATTATAAAGTTTAACTTAGATATCTATGTATCATTGTGCCTGTCTGTCGCATCGTAGCTAATAAATGGATAGTTCGATTTGGCCGCGGTTTTTTTAAAGAACAGTAGGTGATGAAACCAGTTATGAACATGGTCCAATGACGGACACTTGACTCTTATTTTACAGAAGATTATTCATTTGTTTTGCAACAATCAATTTATGACCTTATGATCTTTGAATTAAGAGTAAAGTGTCGACTATTGGTGCCTGTTAGCTTAAAGTGTCCAACACTGGTGCCATCACGCTAGTTTAATCAGGATGGTTCTTAACTACGTTTTATGAAAACTGGTTAGGTCGTTTAATAGATATCCGCTTACCCTAGACAAGATGCATTGCAAGAACGTAATCGTTATCGAAAATGTATAGGAATGGCTTAAGCCGCCCGATGGTCGCGTCGAACGCTTGGTCGATTCAAAAATCGTTTACGATAGCGTTAAGTATCTTGTCTAGGGCCACTGAAAGAAGGGGTCGCCATTGTATCGGGTTTTTGTCTATTCCATAGTTACTTTTTTATGTTAAGGAGAAGGCACACGAGCACTCAGGCCACCTGATTGTAAGTGGCATCTGAGACCCATAGACATTTGAATTCTCAAGACTTCAAATGCGTTGCCAAGCCTGAGGACTAAGATGGAATGCCTCTATGCTAGTAATTTCCCCGGTTGTCTTATCCCCACACCGGAACACAACAATGCGAACACTGTTGCTCGGTGGGTGGTTAAGTAATAGATAAGATGGTGGTAGCGATCCGGACGGACCCTGCACAGGTTCCTACCACCACTAATACCATTACTTACTATAATAGGTACCTACTGTTAGTTCTTATGAACGAGATTTTAATTCTATGGAATAAGTAGCGTTAACATATCGTCACCGAGAATATCGCACTGCTAGATCAAAACAGTATCAACTCAAAAAAACTGTTAGATTTGTTTTAAGTCCAAACACATTGGTATTAAAGTGGATTTAAAAATGCAGTTTTATTTTGAGTTGATGCTGTTTTGATCTAGCAGTACGGTATGTGCATGGCGATTGGAATCAGCGCCCAAGTCCGTATTTAGTACTGCGTCCGCGTAGATTTAAAACTTTTTAGCTTATGTAGACAGCTTTTAAGCTGACTGAGAAAGCAATTTAAATACGAAATGATCCGACCAACGATGGCGTTTGTTTATTCACTGAATGAGGGCCTCAATTCTACTGGGTAAAAACATATTGCCTTTGACGTGTTTTCAATATTTAGATAGGGTGATCGCACCAGTGTTGGACACTTTAAGCTGACATGCACCAATAATGGACACTTTACTCTTAATTCAAAGATCATAAGGTTATAAATTGATTGTTGCAAAACAAATAAATTATCGATGGTTCGATCTAGTTCTTATTTATTTCTCCGTGTGGTTGCCGGGTTAGAATAGTCCCACTCCCACTCCATGTCTTCCCGTGGATGTCGTAAGAGGCGACTAAGGGAATATGGGCTTGTAGTACTCTTAGGCGATGGGCTTGCAACCTGTCACTAATACACTGGTAAACTTCTTGGCCTGATTTTGCAAAATGTTTTTTATAAGAATTAGAAACGACGACACGCTAGCCTCGTTGGTAGTGACCCTGCCTTCGAACCTAGGGGTCCTGGGTTCAAATCCCGGCAAGGGCAGATATTTGTTTGATGAGCACGAGTATTTGTTCCTGAGTCTTGGATGTTTTCTATGTATTTAAGTATATATTACTCTATATAAGTAAGTTTATCGTTGTCTAGTACCCATAGTAAAAGCCTAGAGCTTAGTTTGGGACTAGGTCAATTTATGTGACATTGTCCTGTGATTTATTTTTAATTTTGTTGGTGTTTCTGTAGCTTTGCCTACCCCACTCTGGGTATGAAGGCGTGATGTTATGTATGTATGTATGTATGTATGTATGTATTTAATAACAGTTATGGCGGCCGAATTAAAAACAATACCATAACACGTCAAAGACAATATGGTTTTCGCCATATAGAATCTCAGCCCTGTACCTTCTAGTATTGCAGATTGTAATGTCACTTTAAGAACTCTTCGTGAACCTTAACATTTTCTATTAAAAAGTCTAGGATCCCCGAGTTTACCGCAGTAAATTGAAGGCAAAAGGTGTTCTAAATTTAACCCGAGAGCTCAAGAGAAAAATTTACATAAATCCAATACCCGCAATGGCACTCTGTAATACCATTAACGTCAGTGGAATTGAAAGTCTTGGACCTTATTCGCAATAAACAAATTCTGAGCCCTGACAATCATGCTATGCAAATTATACCCACTAAACCGGAATAAAGAGGCCTATTGAATTAGATCCTCAACCCCTTTGATCTCCTAGATTATGACAAGGGGAACGGACGCGATAGCTCAGGTTATAGTGGCTGTTTTGCGGTTTCAGCCTAGATCTAAATTGATTATTTTAATTAATGGGAGATTAATTTATGACACCTAACGCTGGAATAGCGGGGTGATTTAAAAGGTTAAAATGGATTTTGATTAGCTCGGTTAAGTAAAAATCAGAAATGTTATTTATTTTCTTAAAATTGATTGCAGGTTGGTCGATTGCGCGAGCGACGTTATGCTATCTATAATAGAGAATCCATGCCCCAAAATGCGCGTTGAGACACTCTAGTTAATAATTTGTTCGTCAAGTTAAAATATGAATTATATTTAAGAGAATAAGGCACGGATATTTACTTTTTTACTATACATAAACATTAGTAATGAAGCTACTAGTAACAATATTATTTTGATGCAGTGTTACATAAATATTCGGCGAAAACAAGCGTTTACAAGTGAGGTTTTAAATTAATCAGCTGTTCAAAATATTCAAAATAATATCTTCTTAAGTCATATGCTGACACTTTGTATCGTGGTGAACTAAAACGTGACAGAAATTGTGTACTAATGGATTATTAGTATTAATTAACGTTTGTAAAACTGTATGTATTTAGGTAAAATTAATATTGCAATATACCTAAACCTCGGTCATTGTGTGTGGGTCATTAAGCCTGCCCAAAATAGCTTTCAATTATTAATTACAATATATTCTAAAACCGGGCAAGAGCATGTCGGACTATGGTCAGCCGATAAGTTCTACAAACATAAAAATCAACGAGTAATAACTAATTTTCTCCTCAAAGTCATTTGGTGCCGTCTATATCGTTTCGTTATCGTTTCGTTATATGTGCGTTCGTTACATGTGCTTTCATTTAAGTATTTTTTTCAGAATTTTAGTATTTTTACCTACTTTTAGCTGTAGGGGGGGGACACTTGACTCTAACAAAAAATAGCGCTATAAAGCTTAATATTTCATAAATGGAACCCTTAATTAAAAAATTGTGTTAACAAACCTGAAACATTTTTGAAAGACCTATCCCACGACAGCCCACACTATGGGATAGACGACAAAAAAAAATTACGGAACCCTAAAATCTCAACTCCTTTTTAAGGTTCCGTAGTCAAACTAGGAACCCTTATAGTTTCGCCATATCCGTCCGTCCGTCCGTCCGCAGCCTAGTGCAAAGACTATTACTACTAGAAAGCTGCAATTTGGCATGAATATGCATATTAGTCACGCCAACAAAGTGGTACAATAAAAAGTAAAAAAAAAAATTGTTCTACCTTCCCTACACCAACATGGGGATGTATTTTTTTTATGGCGTCTACCCCATCGTGTGGGATACCGTTAGAAAGGTCTTTCAAAAATATTACGGAGTTCCTACCCTACACGTAAAGTGGGGATGTATTATTTTTCTCCTCTACCCTATAGGGTGGGGTGTCGTTGGATAGGTCATTCAAAAATATTATGGGTTTGTGAAAACTGTACAGCCAAAACTACAAATACTGAAAATCTGAAAAAAAAACTTAAATGAAAGAACATATAATCAATTTTAAAGGAAAACTATCACGACTAAGTAGACATCATTGGTTCTTGAGATACAGGCGATTAAAGTGTTTATACTTACTGAAATCCTCTACGACGGCACCAATTGACTTTAAATAGAAAATTAGTGATTCGGTACTTGATGACTTTTTTATGTTTGTAGTACTTAACGGCTACGGAACCCTACACTAAGCATGGTCCGACATGCTCTTGCCCGGTTTTTTAAAGTACCATATTGCCTTTGACATGTTATCGTGTGGTTTTTAACTCGGCCGCCCATTACTGTGGAGTAAATAAGAGCTATCGTAAAGATTACTATTTGGTTTGTAATTTATTATGGAGACATGAAACTCATTACGTGTTCATGAAGGAACACAAAGGAAAGTTCTCGGGTAATTTTCAGTGAGAAACTTACGGTAAAGTTGCGAGACGGTAAAACTTTCTTCGTTTAATTTTGAACAATAATTGTCTCGCAAATATGTGAAAACTTGCAGTATGATTTTCTGGATTTGAATTGCAATGCGCAGGAGCTATTCCGTGTAGAACGAGTGGCATATAAGGGAGAAAGAGTTCTTAAATGGTGATCTGATCACGTAATGGAAGACGCATAAGCGGATATGCAAATGTAAGTATTTAAAGTCCGTACCAAGTACCAACTGACTTGTCTTACTTAGTAAACACTTTTATAACCTCAACTTAATAGTTTTTGGCTTAAACGGTCTACTAGTGATCAAATTTTGCACACTATTTTCCTGGGGGCAATTTTTGAAGCTCACCGATGAAATATGACTAACTTTAAAATCAATTTGTGCAACGATTAAACCTACGGGCGGGCCCACCTTTTGGATTTGATAACAGAAATTCATTTCAAATTTAGTCATTTTTCATCGGTGATCTTACATCATGGATAGTTTTTATGACAAAATTGTAATTTTAGG
The DNA here is from genome assembly GCA_949316455.1 of Acleris holmiana. Taxonomy (NCBI): domain Eukaryota; kingdom Metazoa; phylum Arthropoda; class Insecta; order Lepidoptera; family Tortricidae; genus Acleris; species Acleris holmiana. Next base: position 3,929,885 of record OX438772.1, read on the forward strand.
TGAAAACGGAGCAGTTTGAGGTTATAAATGTGTTTACTAAATAAGACAAGTCGGATGGTATGGAGTATAAATTACGTTTACGATTACTTGTTTTGGTTTTTTACCGATTTGACCAGTTATCTATTCCTTATTACTTGTTTTGGCGTACAAACAATAAAGTTGTCCAATGTAATGGTTTGTCAATTTATCTACTTCCCATTTCTGGTTTTACCGTAGTATCATTTGCCCAATGAAAAGGCTCGGTTTATTAATAGTGTACCTATTTTAAATCGTTTTTTTTTTTTTTCATCAAACAAGTTGTTGATGCCATGAAGTATTAAGGTTGCTATAAACATTAATCATGAACCAAATAACCTAACATGAAAAACCATGTTATGGATGAAGTTTACGCAACGGGCCTATGGGTCCCTCCAGGTCCAATATAATAATGCGTTCCGGGTGTTGGTGGGGCTGCCCCGCTTCTGTAGTGCATCAGGGATGTTTGCAGAAGCGCACGTGGACTGTTTTTCTGCAACTATGCGTATAAGAGCAGCATTTCTGGTGCACCACGTGCGGGCCAGCCCCAACAACTTGTTATGTTGAGGTCGATTGCGGAGACGCTGGATTATCCGTATTTACGACACAGCGACGCACTACATGCTCCTTGCAGTGCTCAAATTAGAAAATATTAATTAAATTAACCGTAAATGTATGTACTAATCGTAGCTTTTAAGTGTGTGTATACTAACAATATTATGAGATCTGTTGCGTGAAATAAATGATTTAATAATTAATAGTGTTCATTTTCCGAGTTGACTTATTTCTTCTGGCTAATTACCAAAACTAAGCTAACCTATTCGAGTCAGTTCTACCCTTCTTGGTCTTAATTGTTGCATTTTCTGGATAAATTACAAGCAAGATTCTCTGGGCGTAGAAAAAACGTAACCTAACCTAACCGAATCGGTTCTGCCCTAATTTGTCTTGCTGGTTGAATTTTGTTGACAGTTAAAACTAATTAATAATATCACAGGACAATCTCACGCAAATTGGCCTAGTCCCAAACTAAGCTCTAGGCTTGTACTATGGGTACTAGACAACGATAAACTTTCTTAAATACATAGAAAACATCCAAGACTCAGGAACAAATACTCGTGCTCATCACACAAATATCTGCCCTTACCGGGATCCCAAGGAGGATAGCGTGTAGTCAATTAGGAGCTAGATTTTTTGAGCTGAAATTAATATTGGACGTGACGTAGCGAAATCTATATGTGGCATTGATGAAGAGAAAATGGGTTAAGAAACAAAATACGAAGCGGTCCTAGGATCGTTACCCTGGGCTAGTTGTAGCATTGGTGTAATGAAAAACAGGCTTCAGAAGAAAAAACCTTACAATACATGGCGCAAGTGGCTATATGGAGAAAAGTTGCTCGAACTAAGGATAATATCACAGAACTATATCGAGATAGAAGCAAAGAGTTCGTCGTTTTATATGAGAACCGAGCGTGTAACATTTTGCGTAGGCACTTTGACGTCACGCGAGTCTTTTAGTGATGTGTACAACATACACAAAATCGTTTCTAATCTATGGTGTCATCGATCGCAAGTCGCAACGGAAGAGCGTCAGCAATGCCACTAGGGAAAGTATTTTATTTACTTTTCGACGGTTTTTTTCCTTCAAGCGTTAAATTTGTTTGTCTTTTTCTTTTATCATTTGCCTTGCGTTATTCAATTGGTTCATAATTTTTTTCTTCTTTGGTGTATGAATTAAAGTTTCGTCTGATGTGGATGGTTCATTAAAATTCTGTAAGTGTAATATATGTTGAAATATAATAATGCAAAACTACTAATTACACAAATTTTAAAACAAATTAGTTTGTCATCATTTTATAGTAAAATCACTTTTTCCAGCTTTCTTTTCCTTGGCGTGGTCTTGATAGAGTCCTTCTCTAAATAAGGTGATCCTTTTATCTGTAGCATAAAAAATACTATGTCTGTAGCATAAAGCGCGCGTGAGCGCACGCACGCACACACACACACGCACACACGCACACACACACACACACACACACACACACGCACGCACGCACGCACGCACACACGCACGCACGCACGCACGCACGCACGCACACACACACACACACACACTCATTGTGACGTATAAATGTAGGTACCTTTTCATTATTTGACATTATCACTACATCTATAGTCGGATAAGCTGTACTGATTATTCGCCGGTACTTTGATTGGCCAGTAGGTAAATGTATCTTTGTGAAAATGTACAGAACAAATCCGGCTGTGTTTTGTAGGAAACCAGTTTTATCGACCCGTTGCTTCTATCCATCTATTTTTTATAATAGGATCTTTTGGAAAACTGAAACAAAATTGCAAACTATACTTAGTTATTATCCTTTTGGCAAAAATATTTCATTTTGACTACTACTTCATCTCACGGCTACATAATAGTAAAAAAACATTTTTGGGACAACATTTTGGTGCCGACTGTACTTTTTTTTGCAAAATCTTTATCTGCTTATCGAGACAAAACTATTGAGTCCTAACACGGTGGGTCTACGTTAAGAATAGCGGAGATCCTGTCGCCACCTTCCATCATCAGATCGTCTCTTAGATAACATAATATTGCATTGTCATTGAGTTTACATATATGGTCCAAATTTCAGCCCATTCCGTTAACGGGAAGTGGGTCAAATTTAATTTGCAAGATTTGACCCATACATACATACATACTTACATACGCATATACATACATTGCAAGTGAAATAAATGCTTGTAAAAATAATCATCATTTTTTCTGTTTTCAACATTTATTTTAATAGACTAAGAAATCGGCATTGAAAATCGCCGGGTACAACACTATATATATCTTACTTTTGACAGAAAAATGAGAAATCAACCTTGAACGCGTCTCGACAAGTGCTCGACAGTTTGGATTGGTTTATATTTTCTTTGCTGGTTTTCAATGCATGCCAAGTCTGGCGCGTCAAATTAAAGCCGCAATGGAAAAGTAGCAGTAGACACGGACTCGCCCGTTACTGTTTATATGAAATTAATACTATGCAACAAAATAAATTGTTTTATAAATAATAACGGATATTTTAGGGAAAAGAGTACTTACCTATGAAAAGAAATATCTTGATTCACAGCTCCTACTTTTTTGGTGGTGTTTAAACAGTTTATTATCGAGCAACAGGGCATTTTGTTTTTATATTCGAACGTCACACACGGACAGCGGTCGAGAGCGGACTGAGCATCGCGGCGAGCAATGCAGTCCTCAGAACCTCTTTTCGGCACGCGAGGTACATACACTCTTTCCTTCTATCTCGATATAGTTTTGTGGATAATATGACGAATCGTGCCATCGGAGAAACGATAAAAAACGAAACGTTTTCGCTTAAACGAAATTCGGTCAAAAAGAGTTCGAGTTTGCTATAGGTTACCCATTTGATGCTTAGTTTGAAGTTTATTATGACACGACACTAATGTGCTTAATTGTTGTCGTGTACTAGTGTAGAACAACTTACTGTAGTTGCTGTACTGTCGAAGTCATAAATATGTTTACACTTTAGTACCTTGTCATTTTCATTCACTGAGCCAATTTCATATATTATATATAAAATTGTCTCGGTGAATGAAAGTGGCAAGGTACTAAAGTGTAAACATATTTATGACTTCGACTGTACATGTCGTATAATAACGAAATTTAGCAGTGAAAAACACGGAAAAGTTATACGTGAAACGTTTTTCCTGAAATGTGGTTTGGTTAGGTAAGTACCTACTCAAAATGTAACATTATCATTTTTGTATGTCCAACACCCTAGCTCAAGTTGCAGGTACAGTCGAAGTCATACAGATGTTTACACTTTAGTACCTTGTCACTTTCAGTCAGTGAGACAATTACATATAAATTATATAATGTTTCATATATAATATATATATAACATTTTCTCAGTGAATGAAAGTGACAAGGTACTAAAGTGTAAACATCTTTTTGACTTCGACTGTACCTAAGCTGCGTTACTTACAATATTAAAATATTAATTCTGGATCCTTTTGATAATCTAAACCCATACAAAAATTAAAGTACAAGAGATTAATTTGTAAGTGTACTAACGGGACTTCATTATTATAACGTAAACCTCTCTGACCCACGGGCATGGCCGTTATTCATTCAATAGCAGGAGAAATAAAAAAGTAATTTGTTACTGGAAAATGAGAATGGCTCGTGAACAAAATGGCCGCTGCAATAATGGAGGCTGTGAAGCTCTATACAGGCGGGAAAGTTGCTTTTAATTAAAAGATTTGAAGAGAATTGGGAAATAAACTGATACATTTTACGCAGTTAACCCAGTTGGTAAAGATACTGCCTATGAAGCTTGCGGTTCCGTGTTCGATTCACTGTCAGGGCAAAGATTTGTGTGATGAGCGCGAGTTTTTAGGGTTCCGTAGTCAAACTAGGAACCCTTATAGTTTCGCCATGTTCGTCCGTCCGTCCATCCGTCCGTCCGTCCGCAGCCTAGCGCAGAGACTCTTAGTACTAGAAAGCTGTAAATTGGCATGAATATACTCGTACATATTACTCACGCCAAAAAAGTGGTACAATAAATAGTAAAAGAAATTTTGTTCTACCTCCCCTACACCAACATGGGGATGTATTTTTTTTATGGCGTCTACCCCATCGTGTGGGGTACCGTTAGAAAGGTCTTTCAAAAATATTACGGAGTTGTTAAGACAGTTTTTTGATTAAGCAAAACCGTTTATAAAAAAAAATAAGCTTTATATATGCGTCGGTGGCAGTGTTATCTTATTTGGGTCGTTCTACTTTTTTTACCGACAATACATCATCATTTTTCTATATTTTGCGTTTTTCAACTATTGATAATTATGGTTTTAATTTTTTATTTTAAAATACGTTGCGTGAATTTTTATTTGGACTAATTAATGATTATTTCGGTGGCGATGTTTTTTTCTTTATGGTGGTTTTTCAGAATATACTGTGACAGAGTGGCCGTTTTCAGAGGAGACTAAATTTTGTATTACCACTCTGTCACGCGATTCTATGAAAAACTAACTTATAAAAAAAAACACTGGATAGGGAAAGTGAAAGATTGTTTAGTACTAATACATGAATAAATGTTTGGACGTATATTCAAACACTAAAACATTAATAATCAATACTCTAACTGATAACGTATGGTAAAATGAGGACAGGCAATTGTCGGTAAAAAAGAAGAATGACCCATTTAATCTGTGGTGAAGGTAGCGATTTTCTAAAATCGATAGAATATACAGGATTGACGTAAGCTCATGTCAGATTTTTCGAATGCTTGTGTCAACTCCATACAATTCACGTCAATCTAAAACAGAAACGTTAGCGGTGTTTGTATCTTGGCTATATCCTCTGGCTCTGACTGCAATTAGAGCTGATAATGATGATGAAGTTGAAAGTTGAAGCTGGAACCGCTTTTGCTCCAATCATGACTTTCTGCTACAGGGTTCTATAGTAGTTTCAACAATTAATATTGGTGACTTTTATTGTTTAGTCACATACAGGGTGACTTCAAATTGGTAATACAAAACACTTGATTGTGGCTTAGTTAATGCCACACAGTATAATACATTAACCCCTTTGTTAAAATGAACTGTATTTAATTAATGCTAATTTTCGAACAAAACAAATAATTAAAGTCCCAAAGTGTGGTTACACTACATTTACAATACAATCTTATTTTCTTTGATAAATGATAAGTGACAATTACTAATCAAAACATGTTTTCTTCGTAAATTGCGACAGGTGACGGATAACCAAAGAGGAAAGTGTACATTTGAAATTCTATAAACTTCTTTGTTAATTATTATGGTAGGATAACCATGTTAAGCCAACAAAAATCGGATAATTTAAAAATAAAAAAAAAATACTTCTGATTATTTTAAAAGTATGAGACTTAATTGAGGGGTTAAGTTTAGGGGAAATGTGTGTAAAACATTGATTTTGTATTACCAATTTGAAGTCACCCTGTAGAATCTTGTCAGAAACGTCAAGTCAAAAGAAGTAAATGGTGTTATAGTGACTCAATTTAAAGTCCAAAACATTACATATAGGTTAATTGCTTTTTACTTAGACAACAACGAACTGGCTTAGTCTTGCTGAGATTGAAAACAAACAAGCGCAGCGGGGTTCCAAGATACGGTAGTGCGTTGAGTGCCACCAACTAGAGATTGTGTACAATTTGAACCCGCCAGGCGTGTTGCTGGCACTCGATGTTAAGGCAACATAAAGTTACTTGGGTTACGTAGATTTACGGCGAGAATAGAGTAAAATTTAGTGAAGATTTTGCAAATGGGACATGTTGCGGGTGGAAAGGTTTTTCGTAAAGATGGGTGTTTTCCAAAAAAAGAACCTATAGTTAAGGAGAAAAATTAACAACGGTAAATTTTCCATTACGTCACGAAAATTATTCATATTTTTATGTACTGCCCTCATAAACCAAAAATCGGTATTTCAAATTAAATAAGCATAGCAGATTCAAACCTTATCTCTGTTAGTAAAACGGTTAAACTTGCTACAAGAGTTTTGTCTGGGATGCCAGTATTTCTCTTAAAGCAGTAATAGTTCATTTTCGTGACGTAATGGAAATATTACCATTATTAATTTTAGTCTTTAACTACAGGTACTTTTTTTGGAAAACGCCCAAATATTATCCCACACACAACATAATTGTAAAAACCGGACAAGAGCATATCGGACTGTGGTCAGTGTAGGGTTCCGAAGCCATTAATTACTACAAACATAAAAATCAACAAGTAATAACTAATTATAGTAGGTATATCACTTTAATCGCCTGTATCTCAAGAACCAATTATGTCTACTTAGTCGTGATAATTTTCCATTAAAATATTCTTTTTTATTTAAGTTTTGGAATATTTCGCTTTAAAACGCCAGGTTATCATTATATATGAGTAAACGACCCCATCAAGTTAATGGATTTCGGAATGTGTTGACAGAGAAAAAGTTTTAGGGTGTTGTCGTAGGAAAGCCTTAAGGTTTATTTAAATTAGTAAGGTCCTACATTTATGGGTTGATTAATTCTTCCTTATGAGGTCATGGCTGTCAAAAATATCACTAAACACATCCTATTTAATTTACAACGAATGGTTGAAATTAAGTAGAAATCTACACATAACTTACCGTCAAGACTGGCTGGATGACAATGCACAGGGCCTTTGGTACCCAAGGAATACGGTAGATTTGGGAACCCTAAAAATTGAAAGACGTCATAGGCAGACTGTACTTTCTGGAATTTTTTGTATATAATCGTTGCTTACTTAACATAAAAAAAATGCAAGTACATATTGTTTTTGACGACACGTTAGCCTAGTTAAGAGTGACCCTGCCTCCGAGGCCAGCGATCCTGGGTTCAAATCCCGGTCAGGGCAGATATTTGTGTGATGAGCACGAGTATTTGTTCCTGAGTTTTGGATGTTTTCTATGTATGTAAACTAAGCCTAGAGCTTAGTTTGGGACTAGGTCAATTTGCGTGACAAGTCCAGTGATATATTTATTAATTTCGTGTAAAAAAAATTCAAGCGCCTCTCGAAAATCGGTCTCTCCTTGTCCATCTTCCTTCTTAAATACCTAATTCTGAAACGAATCTTCGTATTTTTATATTCAAATTTCCGTTTCATTTTTTCAGACCTCCTTTCTTCTTAAGAATGTTATGCTAGTAACACAGATGTATTCTTAAGGCTTGCTTTCACTGTACTGATACACAGAGTTTAAAATATTCTTCGAGCAGATGTGGTGCACAATCATTTGACATCGTAATTTTATTTTATAAGGTCATGTCCATCTTGCATTCATGGCTTTGTCCGAAGCGCTGGTAGATTCACTCCATCTTACCGACATGTAAAACAGCCCTCGTGTAGCCAATTTACTAAAGAAATATTTTGATATTTGTATTTTGAATTACATGATTTTGTGTATGAGGTCCTGTGGCCCCTTGGGCCGTATAACAAAGTGTCAATACTTGACAAGTTCCAGAGACGTCATTGCACTTTTTCTCTACACGTAATGTTGTCGTATAGCTTAGTTAGCACAAATAAAATAGAGCCCCAAGCAATTCACCCTGGGTTCCTATATTCAAAACGTCTTGTTAAAATGTGACGTCTCGTTTAAATTTTACACATTTTGTATGAAGCAAATGTAACCCCGGGGTAAATGGTCAGCGTTGTGCCTAAATTCACTACAATGTAAAATTGCCTTAATAAGCTTATTTGACGGTGTAATGTGGCACCATTTAATTAAGGAGAAACGTAAAGTAAGTTGCTTTATTTCCGCCAGACTTGAAACTGGAGAAAAGCCTGTGCCATTGTTTACCGTCATTTCATTACAAGTATTAAAGCCATTTTTCTTAAGGATGAAGATGTAAGAATGTAACTTAATATTAAAAATAATAATATCATGGGACAATCTCACGCAAATTTACCTAGTCCCAAACTAAGCTATAGGCTTGTACTATGGGTACTAGACAACGATAAACATACTTAAACACATAAAAAACATCCAAGACTCAGGAACAAATACTCATGCTCATCACACAAATATTTGCCCTTACCGGGATTTGAACCCAGGACCTCCAGCTTGTTGGGTTTTGTTGTGTTTTCTTTGGTCAGTGGGTCTGAGGTCCGTTTTTTGACCAAAAGTGCGTTTTGACCAGAAGTACATTTGACCAAAAGTGCGTTTGACCAGAAGTACATTTGACCAAAAGTGCGTTTGACCAAAAATGCGTTTGTTGGCGTGTATGTTTCCGAACCACTATGACTTTGAGTCCTTTTAAAGACAAGCCTACTGTTTTCTCAAAGCCTGGCAGCGCACTTGCGATTCCTCTGGAGTTGCGGGAGTTTCTGGATCGCGCTGATCACTTACGATGATCGCTCGTCCGCCTGCTTTTTCCATACAAAAAAGTGGTTTCATTATGCAAACACGTATTTACCTAGTACATAGGTTACATGGGCTTATTAAATAAGGTAGGTTATCACAAAAGCTACTTTTCATTTCGGATAATTTTAAGATTCCCGAGGTATAACGTCAATCGAAATGTATGCGGACGGATTTGCGGGCTGAAGCTAGTAATTTCATCTTTTGTTAAAAAATAACCTTTATAATTATTTCTTATCCAAATTAGTTCGACACGCAATGTATCGGTAACAAGTTAACAACTGATGACATTGAATAATGTTAAACCAATGGATTAAGACGTCTAATTTACAATCGTGACATTCTTTACTTGGAGAGCGAACAGTGCGAACAAGAGCGAACTGAGCGAAAATCTGAGTATTCGAATCTTACTGTGCAATAATTGTTTGTAACAGTTAGGTGAGTGTTTTAATAGTTGTAGCTCTTAGTTATTGGTGCATTTGTGCATTTCTATCAATTACCTAACCCTACGTTAGGTACGTAACAATAAAGTTAGTATTAAAATTGAAATGAAACTAACATTTGAGGTCTTAGGATTATAGTCTTGAGAATTCAAATGTCTCAATATGTCTGCTTCTCAGAAGTGTCAAATAAAACTTTGCAGTACATTGCTGCTCCAAGAAAAGTAAAAAAATAGTTACGCTACTTATTATCAAGGGTATTGTGGTATTTTTATTATAAAATCTGTATGTACTTAAAAATATCGTCTGTTAATATTTATGTTCGTATGAAAGACATTATCACTCTTTACTCTATTCATTCATTCTGTCACACTGACTTTATAAATTATAAATCAAATCGTAAGAAGTATAAATCTAAATTACTGTGACTCAGTTCTATCATAGATCAGGGTTCTATTTTGCCGATTGTACGTTGGTTTTCGCGGTCCGATGATATCAGGTGACGGTCGCCATGTTAGATTGCTTTTAAATGAATCTGATAGCGGGCACGTCATTGAACAAGTGATTTTAATCAACAAAATTGTCGGGGGACACTACGTTTCAAAACTGTACACAGCAATTAATTTGATGAACCAAGACAGATTCATATTATAATTGTTTTATTACACGCAGTCACGCAGTATTAATTTTATTTAAATCAATATCTATGGACAATCACAGACCAATTGCCGATAAACATACTTATATAGAGTAATACTCACTTAAATAAAGAACATCCAAAAAATCATATTTTTTTCAATACTCAGGAACAAATAATTGCGATCATCACACAAACAATAACCCGGGACCGCTAGCTTCGAAAGCAGGGTCACTAACAACTAGGCCAATGCTAGGGTCCCGTCGATGTGCGTCGCTCGATACTTAATAGGTACACACGCAACCAAACGCGGCGATGGCAGCGCGGCACTGCCAAAACCGGCTTGGTGCTTCCTGTTGAGTTTGCTTGGGGGGACTCGCGGCGCGTACGGACGAACCACGCACACATGCAAGCCGCGCGATGTATCCTTGTTTGAAGAACTACGAACTACTGTGTCTTGGCGTTGCGTTTCTGTGTACCTATGTGTACAGTCGACTACAAAGAGATGTATCCACTTTTGCCCTTTATTGCACTGTAATAAGGTCTGAAAGTGGATACACCTCTTTGTACCTACATCAGTTTGAAACAATGTTCTTAGTTGGTGCAAATGTCCATCAGAACCAACTACATATAGATTTCATTGTATAAGTTTACCATTTGGATTAAATACGAATATAGCCATTGAACGCCGTCAATGACGCGGTAATAGACAAAATATAACCAATGTTTTGACAACTGGTTGTTGTATTTGGACGACACGCTAGCCTAGTAGACGACACGCTAGCCTAGTTGGTAGTGACCCTGCCTTCGAAGCTAGGGGTCCTGGGTTCAAATCCCGGTAAGGGCAGATATTTGTGTGATGAGCAAGAGTATTTGTTCCTGAGTCTTGGATGTTTTCTATTTATATTTTTCTATATATAAGTAAGTTTATCGTTGTCTAGTACCCATAGTACAAGCCTACAGCTTAGTTTGGGACTAGATGAATTTGTGTGACATTGTCCAGTGATTTATTTATTTATTTAACACTATGCCGTCTACTTATTGCGACTATCAGTCGAATATTCCGAATTCGCGAATAGGCAGCTCCTAGTGAAGTGCTCCCATAAAATTAAATACTGATTAGAATTTTCCCCAGTAGATTCATTAGCTTAAATGAACGTGAAACAATCTAAAAAAAGCCTAATAGAATTAAGAGAGACAGGTAATTAATTACCACTAGAATGGGCCGAAATCACGATCGGGCGGAATTAGACACAATGGGCTGATTAGTCTGTTTGAGTTTGGCTGCAATGCAACACAGGTGTACTATACAAGCTTATATGTAAAAATGTGGTATTTTTATTGCAAATTTACAAAGGAGGATTTATAAATCTATAATGTCTAAAGAGAATAATGTGTTTCTAAATTAGTATTTAGAAAAAAATGTAGATTATAAAATAGAGAAGTAAAGCCCGTAAAAGCCTCCCTTGTTAGTCAAATATAAGAATTTTAACAAAGCCAAAAGTTGTTTTATAATAAAATATGACATATCGATTTGGTTCGGTATATTACTCGGTTGTTGTATATTAAAATTAATAAAATATGTTGTGCGTTGTGATCGAAAATGTTTTCCTTAAATAACAATAATACTGTTTTATGGCAGCGGCCGCAAAAAAAAAAAACATTATTTAGCAGTTATTTTCTGTTTAAAACCATATTTAGACTGGCACAGGTGTACCGCACAAACTACTATGCTATTTTTATTGCCGAACTATATTTTTTTAAATTTAATCGACGTTTACCATCAGTAACATTTGAAGTAAAAAGAAGTTTAAAAAAAAATAAGTACAAAAAATAATAATATTGAAACCTACCTAAAGCGCAAAAAAAGTTTAATGTGAGGAAACCAAAAAAAAAACCGAAAATTGATTTATCATATAATTCCTCAGAATGGTTAAATATTAATCGGTTAAGTATGGCGCGAGTCGTAAACGGGTAAGGACCAAGAAGTTGGCCACGCTAACTCAATAAATTTTTTTATGAAACTTTTCCCGTGTGACACGAAAAGTAGCCATACAGTTGTAGCTATGGTTCCAACTATTTGGTTCTTACCCAAATAATGGCTTGAAAACAAACGTTTTTCTCCCTTTCAACGTTGTCCGATTTTTGAATATGTTGTAGATGTTATAGTTTTTCATAACATCTACAACATATTCTTGTGCGTTTTCCTTTCCAAGAAAATATTTATTGGAAAGGAATAAAACAAAAGCGGAATCGTACAGACCTAGATTTTCATAATATCTACTACATATTCAAAATCATGAAAATCCAATTAGATTTAGGGGGTGAGAAATGTTATCGCCCAGAGCTAAATTTGTATGGATTATTTATGACAGCTACGCGATTTTAGCATCGCTTCCTAATCCCCTTTACTTTTTATAGTAGTGCTAATGCTAATCCGTAAATTGGTGGTAGGACTTTGTGTAGGGTCAGTCCGGATAATTACCAACATTTCATCCTTAAACCTACCACAGTGTTTTCAATGTTGGTTTGCGGAGTAGGGATTTTAGTGGTGTTTGGACCCTGTGCAGGGTCCGACCGGATTGCTACCACCATCTTAATCATTAATCTACCGCCAAACAGCAGTGTTCGCATTGTTGTGTTCCGGTTTGGGTATAAGACAGCTGGTGAAATATCTAGCATAGAGGCATTCCATCTAAGTCCTCAGGGTTTGCAACGCATTTGAGGTCTTAGGATTATAGTCTTGAGAATTCAAATGTCTATGGGTCTCAGATTCCACTTACCATCAGGCGGCTTGAGTGCTCGTGTGCCTTCTCCTTATCATTAAAAAAAGGATACGGCAAATTAATAGCGTAAAGTTATTAGCGTCTCAGGTTTGATAACGCATTTACAGTCTTAGGATTGCAGTCTTCTGATTGTAGTCTTGAATATACGCAAATGTCATTAGGTCTTAGATTACCATCAGAGCCCTGTTTTATAAAGCTACAGCTGTTTTATAATCTCTTTCAAGTCACAAAGTGGAAATCTCTTTCTAGCAAAAGGAATTAAAAAGAGATTTCCGCTTGTAATTTGTAATTCTATTCTACTGCGTTATAACCATATCGTGTTTGACGTGTTTTAGAATGTTTATATCACAGTCGCCATTCTTGTAAATGCCATTAGAGTTATCAAAACGTTGACATTATGGAAACAAGTCAAACGCGATATCGTTATAACACAAAGGAATAGAGGCCCTAGGTGGTCTGTATAAAAACATACTCGGTGCACACATAAATTTATTAATAAATATAACTAGTGACTGGGTACAATTCAATGCAAAATTAATAAAAGTGATAGGTAAGTAATTAAAAATCATTTTCTTGGGAATGTTAATGTAAATACTAATTGTTTTAGGACGCCTAGACAAGGGGCATAACGAACACGATTTTTGAAAACTCAAACATTATTGAAGTAAGCTGAAGTCCGAGTTTAGAAGCATATTTAAGTTTTCTTAAATCGCAGCGATGTACCTTGTGTAGGTCCCCAGGTATATTCCATTTGTATAGCAGCCGGGACCCGCCTCGCCTGTCCAAACCTTGATGAGAGTCGACAGGCTATTTGCGGCGTCGATTATCTGACGCGGGACCGACAGCCATTTACCTGTCTATTGGACACGAAGCCTGATATCGATACTTTTATGATGATCGATGCTACTTAGGGCAAGTTCAAAGAAATTTTTGGCTTATCGATTATTTATTATCATTACCTGAAGGAATAGACAAGTTTTTTTTTATGTTAAAGAGAAGGCACACGACAACTCAGGCCACCTGATGGTAAGTGGAATCTGAGACCCATAGACATTTGAATTCTCAAGACTATAATTCTAAGACCTCAAATGCGTTGCCAACCCTGAGGACTAAGATGGAATGCCTCTATGCTAGTAATTTCACCGGTAGTCTTATACCCACACCGGAACACAACAATGCAAAAACTGTTGCTTGGCGGATGGTTAATGGATAAGATGGTGGTAGCAATCCGGACGGACCCTGCACAGGGTCCTACCACCACAAAACTAGTCTATTGCAGACTGTAGAAAAAAGACGATGGAAGATGTTTAGTCACCTGTTACGGCACGACGAGTAAATTAAGGTGATGATAACGATCCTCCGCTTTGTGCTACTCGCTGTGTCCAATAACCATTTTTTTTATATAATAATTTAATTAGAATATGTTACTGTTTAAATAAGTTCAAGATGCTGCGCAAGCTGAGGTTACCTATCATTAGGGAAACAATGCACTCTAAAAATAAAAAAGCGGCCAAGTGCGAGTCGGACTCGCCCTTGTAACATAATATAAAAGTTCGTTGTAGCTTTGATCAATGTTTTTATGACGTATTAAAAAAAAACTACTTACTAGATCTCGTTCAAACCAATTTTCGATGGAAGTTTGCATGGTAATGTACATCATATATTTTTTTAGTTCTATCATTCTCTTATTTTAGAAGTTACAGGGGGGGGGACAAACATTTCAACACTTTGGAAGTGTCTCTCGCGCAAACTGTTCAGTTTAGAAAAAAATGATGTTAGTAACCTCAATATCATTTTTGAAGACCTATCCATAGATACCCCACACGCATGGGTTTGATGAAAAACAATTTTTGAGTTTCAGTTCTAAGTATGGGGAAACCCCAAAATTTATGTTTTTTTTTTTATATATTTTTGTGTGAAAATCTTAATGCGGTTCACAGAATACATCAACTTACCAAGTTTCAACAGTGTAGTTCTTAAAGTTTCGGGAAAAAGTGACTGTGACATACGGACGGACAGAAAGACAGACATGACGAATCTATAAGGGTTCCGTTTTTTGCCATTTGGCTACGGAACCCTGAAAATGATTCCATTTATCAGCACAAAAAATGTATTCTCTGTTGGCAATCCATAATAAATACATAAATAGTTGAAGGAAAAAGGGAAAGACCAAAAGACCTTACCTAGACAAAATAAAAGAAAAAGTAGGCGTGCCGTTGTGTATAGAATAGAAGGCTCAAAATAGAGAAGAATGGAAATTACTCCGCCGACAAGAGCGTGGCTCTTAAGTAAAATATTGATGATGATTATCATTAAAAATAAAATGACCAATTGAAATAAATAGTTTTTAGGGTTCCGTAGTCAAACTAGGAACCCTTATAGTTTCGGCATGTCCGTCCGTCCGCCCGTCCGCAGCCTAGCGCTGAGACTCTTTGTACTAGAAAGCTGTTATTTGGCATGAATATACATATTAGTCACGCCAATAAAGTGGTACAATAAAATGTAAAAAAAAAATGGTTTCTGCCCTACACGTAATGTGGGTAGGTATGTATTTTTTTGATCAAGGGATCCGTTTAGGAAACATTAAACTTTAAAGCGCTAATTTTTGTTAGAGTCAAGTGTCCCCTCCGCTACAGCCAAACCAGCAAGTACTAAAAATCTGAAAAAAACTTAAATGAAACCGCATATAACAAATTTAAAAGGAAAACTATCACGAGTAAGTAGACGTAGACGTAGAGTGTATACCTACTACTACTTTGAACGACACGCTAGCCTAGTTGGGAGTGACCCTGCCTTCGAAGCTAGGGGTCCTGGGTTCAAATCCCGGTAAGGTCAGATATTTGTGTGATGAGCACGAGTATTTGTTCCTGAGTCTTGGATGTTTTCTATGTATTTAAGTATATATTTCTCTATATAAGTTAGTTTATCGTTGTCTAGTACCCATAGTACAAGCCTAGAGCTTAGTTTGGGACTAGGTCAATTTGTGTGAGATTGTCCTGTGATATTATTATTATTATTATTATTATTATTACTAAAATCATTTAAGACGGCACCTGACTTTAAATAGAAAATTAGTTATTACTTGTTGATTTTTATGTTTGTAGTAGGTACTTAACGGCTTCGGAACCCTACACTGAGCATGGTCCGACATGCTCTTGCCCGGTTTTAGATTTTATTTTAATGCATTAATTTGTTACTCATTCGTTAATTATAATGCGGTCATCCATTATACAAACGATGCACAAAAGTTTATCAAAATTAACGAATTTGGTGTCAAAAATAACTATTATTTAGATTAAATACGTTGTTTTTTAGGTTAACCAATTCTATTTGTATGACAGCCGGGTGCCTCGTCCGTCGAAATCATGATGAGAGTCGACAAGCTATTTGTGGCGTCGATTATCCGGCGCAGGACCGACAGCCAATTACCTGTCAATTAGATACGAAGGCTGATATCGATACTATAATGATGATCGATAATACTTAGGGCTGGTTCAAACAAATAGTTGGCAAAGTAAATGATATAACTAAACTATTCAATTATTTATATATAAACACTGCCCATATAATGGCGTCCCATAGTTTCAGAGTTGATAACGTTTAAACGGCTCAACCGATTTTAATTAAACTTGGCCAAGAACTGCCCTGATTAAACTAGTTTTCTGTTTGAAAGCCCGCGTCTGACTCGGCTCATCCGTTTGGCAGCTGCGATGCCATAAACAGACACAGAGATCATGTTATACTTATTGACACCCCTTTACTTATTGATTGGTTTTTCTGTTTTATTTCCACTTACCATCAGGTGGCCTGTGTGCTCGTTTGTCTTCTCAATGCCATAAAAAAAAAGTTTAATTAAAATCTATGGAGCCATGTCCACACTGTTGCGAGTAATGACGTCCATTTGTCCGATCTCTGATTATTACTTGTTGACATATTGATTTGTCATTTTGCATCAGAGTCCCTGTTTTATTGTCATCATGTATACTCTGTTATATGTGGGGCGTCATCCTAGAACGTTTTGAAAATGATTTTGATCACCTACTTTTGTCGTTGACTGTAGGTACGTATACAATATTTTACTTGTAGCTCGCACTTGACAGGTTTTAGTGCCATATCTTTTGAGTTATTCAGCCAGCTGGATATGGCGCGGTAAATAAATACGGCTTTTTTCCCTAAAGTGCGATAAAACAACAGCGCCTAGTAAAATAAATAGCAAGAATACGGCAACAGCGAAATAACACAAGTTATTACGTGTTAACATGTTCAATCAGGAAAAAGTCTAGTTTTTTCTTGTTTGTTCCATTTTCAGGTTTATGAGATTATTCAGCCGTAATACCAAAGAAGACTGCTAACTGCATAGTTGTTTTATAGGCATTTTCAATCTAATGTGGCTAACAATAGAGTGTAAAATGATTCGAATGCTACACTGCAGTTAGCCACTTTCTTTGGTATTGTTATATTAATAAAACAATAATGGTAAGTACAAACTTATGTTTACTTACAATAAAAGCAGAATATTGTTAGTAATCAGCTGTCTATTGCCATCACACTCTCTTTCTGTATATTTGCTACGCCAGAGAGAATGAGAAAGCGATAGACAGCCGAATAGGTCAATTTTTATGGCATGGAGAGACACAAGCACTCAGGCCACCTGATGGTAAGGCAATCTGAGACCCATAAACATTTGAATTCTCAAGACTGTAATCCTAAGTCCACAAATGCGTTGCCAACCCTGAGTAGTAAGATGGAATGCCTCTATGCTAGTAATTTCACCGCTTGTCTTATCCCCACACCGGAACAGAACAATCGCTGCTCCTAGGCGATAGGTTAATAGTTAAGATGGTGGTAGCGATCCGAACGGACAGAGTCACCACCACTATACTTAGCTTTTACTGCATCTTTTGACTTTACTCCATCAGTCCATTTGCACTATGTGTGTGAGTCGGGATCCTATAATTTCATAACCAACGTTTCACAAATGATTCATTTTACGAACATATCATTTGACAACCCGCGTTTTTTTCCGAAACTGTATAATAATTCTGAATTTATTTTAGGACCATCGTGTAGAACGCTAGTTAGGGTGGGTTAGTTTAATAAATATCCTGAAATATTTGTAGTTGCAGAAAAAAAAAGCGGGTTGGCAAATGAATTGGTTCCGAAACGATGCATTTGTCAAAGAACCAACGTTTCACAAATGATTCATTTTACGAACATATCATTTGACAACCCGGTTTTTTTCCGAAACTGTATAATAATTCTGGATTTATTTTAGGACCATCGTGTAGAACGCTAGTTAGGGTACCTAGGTTAGTTTTATAAAAATCTTGAAATATTTGTAGTTGCAGAAAAAAAGCGGGTTGGCAAATGGATAGGTTTCGAAACGATGCATTTGTCAAAGATTTGTAGGCGAAAAGGCAGAGAGCCGTGTGAGTCATAAGCAATACTTTATAATCAGTTCACATTGTCGGAAAAGGGTGAAAATTGCTAAAGATACAGATAAAACCGGGCAAGAGCATGTCAGACCATGCTCAGTGTAGGGTTCCGAAGCCGTTAAGTACTTACTACAAACATAAAATCAACAAGTAATAACTAGTTTTCTATTTAAAGTCAATTGGTGCCGTCTTAGATGATTTTAGTAGATATAACCACTTTAATTGCCAGTATCTCATGAACCAATGATGTTTACTTAGTCGTGATAGTTTTCCTTTAAAATTCGTTATATATTCTTTCATGTACGATTGTTTTCAGATTTTGAGTCAAACAAAAATTTGCGCTTTTAATGTTAATATTTCATAAACGGATTACTTAATCGAATAACTGTTTTAAATAACAAACCCATAATATTTTTGAATTTACACTATCATATGTAGTTGACATACGATGATGACTTTACGGGTATGCAAATGTCAAAATTTGGTGAAACATTAAACTCTCGTGAGCAATAACAACGGTATCTTGATGTTTTTATCCATCGGGAATCTGAATCATGGGAGTCTATCATTACAACGAATTTCATTTCATCGAACGCTATTTTCTGTGGAAACCATACATTATTTTCAGGGTATCTTAAACATCTAACCTAACCTAACCTACGTAATTAATGTTTAATATACCCTGAACACATTATGGTTCCAGCAAAAAATTGCGTTCGATGAAACGATACATTCGATGAAGTGAAATTCGTTATAGTGATGAGTTACCCTGAATCACACATACTCGTAAAGATAATCGATGCGAGATCCTAATTCCTAGCGTGAATTTTAAGTCACAGAGCAATCGTTGAAGACCAATTGAAATCCAATCTTAATCCTTTAACCGTAAGACAGTAATAATTAATGAACGGATGTGCTAACTGAAATGTCACGTACATTGCCGGTTGTAAATAGAACTTTGGTAACTAGCGGCGTGTGTAGCCGTTGATGTGTTTCGAAGGATGGTTAAAGTTGGATTAATTAAATTTTAGAACAGGATGGTACTCACATGTCTTTCGTTGAGTTCGAACGAAACGAAAGAACGTATACGAATAGCTTGAGGCTAGACAAGTTTACATGGACATACGGACGATATTTCTGGAAAACGTAATTATAAAAGATAGGTACATACATAAAACTTGTTACTTCAGATAACCCGTTAAAAAGATAAAAGGATATTTAAAAAGTTCAAGGTGAAAGCGATAGTAAGGGAAAATCGTCTTATGTCAGAAACCCGACAGTGACAACTGGAGGGCTAGCACAAGTCGTCCGCGACTTGTTTGTTGCTTGGATCTCCCTTTCTATTTAGTCTGTGGGACAAGTTGCATTCGACAAACTTTAGTGATTATTTTTCGTTTGAAATATGTATGCAATTGACGTAAGTCTCGTGGTACTATGTCGGTGGCTTACGTCAATTCCATACATTTGCCTATCGAATCGCTAACGATTGTCGATTGCAGCTTGTCTAGTTTTACCGTTGCGATAGAGACGCACCGAGCGACAAGCGAGAAATACCACTTGTGCTAGCCATGCTGATGTGTGACAGTTTGGTGTAGGGTAAATCCGGAATAATGGCCACACTTTTTGAAATCGCTTTATATTTGTTAGTTCAAAAAGCAAAATAATTTGTTTGTAAAACTAGACGGTACTTTGGTTCTTAATCTACAAATTAATGGAAAGTAATAAATATTATCTATAATATTTCCAGAGTATTAGTATGCGACCGCGTGGTTGCCGGGTTAGAATAGTGCCACTCCATGTCTTCCCGTGGATATCGTAAGAGGCGACTCAGGGAATAAGGGCTTGTAGTACTGTTAGGCGATGGGCTTGCAACCTGTCACTAATACACTAGTAAACTTCTTGGCCTGATAGTGCAAAATGTGGTTACAGAATTATCAACAAGTCTGTTTAGAGTTGTTGGTATTTCTGTAGCTCTGCCTACCCCACTCTGGGAATGAAGGCGTGACGTTATGTATGTATGTATTAGTGATTTTTGCGGACCATATTTTGGGACATCTATCCCACATGGGAATATTTGCCTAATCCATATAAATATAATATTATTATATTTTTAAATTTAAAACGAGGTCTATATTAATCTAGTTATTGGATGATATGTATAAATTAGTCGGTAGTTTTTATTTTGTTCAACCATCGTTAACATTGTTAGTTAGCAAGTTATTTTTGTTATATGTTTGTCTTCTGAGCAACGGAAATGTATTTTTAGGGTTCCGGAGCCGAATGGCAAAAACGGAGCCCTTTTAATTTCGTCATGTCCGTCTGTCCGTCTGTCCGTCTGTCCGTCTGTCCATCTGTCCGTCCGTCCGTCCGTCTGTCCGTCTGTATGTCACAGCCATTTCACTCAGAGCCTATTGGCACTATATAAATGAAATTTGGAGGATAGATGTATTCTATGAACCGCTATACAATGATGTAGTAAAATTGAAAAAAATATATATTTAGGGGTGGCACTCCATACATGTAACTAGGGGACGAAAATATTGGTTTTGAGTTACATCAACGTGTGGGGTATTTTTAGATAGGGCTTCAAAAATGATACAGAGGTTTTTAAGTGACTTTTTTACGTAAGTGAACAGTTGGCGAGATATACGCTTCTAAAGTCGTAAAAATTCTGTCCGGGTGGGTAGCTTTTGAACTGTTACATAGAACATTCTAATAAAAATTACTGTAGTAGAACATACGAAATACTTCCAACCAAAATTTGTTTTGAACACAATACGCTGTGTAGTTTTTGAGATTTTAAAATAAAAAATAAACGATTTTCAACCATGTACGTTCATTCCAGCTACGGAACCCTTCACTGTGCGTGGTCCGACATGCACTTGACTGGTTTTTTATTATAAGTGGAAACTGTTTTGGCTAATGTATTTTTAAGTTGCTGTTTGTTTCCCAAATAAATAAATTAAGTTTAGGATGAGACATCTATCCTTCAAAACTTATTATCGCGTTTTGCCTTCCTATACAATCACACAGAGACGTGCGACACGGTCAACTTAGTGGTAGTTGAAGAGTCTTTCCATAGATTCATTAAGTAGCAAGCGATTCATCCGCGAAACTAAAGTAATTCGGGGCAACTATACCCCTGGGGCAACTATCCCGGATTTACCCTGCATGTGCTCGGGCGGCCTTATGCACACTTAAGTACTTTGTCACTATACCGTCATGTTTGAACTGCTGCACTAAACTGTCAAAGGCGTTAAAACGACAAGGTACAAAAGTGTGCAGCCACTTATAAGGTCGACTGTACCAATAAGATTCAAAGTTCAAACTTTTATAATTACACTCATTATGGAATTATTAAGTTATATGGGAATGCTTTGTCACCCATAAACTTATTGTATCGAATTATGAAAGTCAGAAATTGATTTCCATATTATTAAATATTAATGGTAAAAAAAAAAAAGCATAACGCTTAGGGCCTGTTATTTGATCAGTCAGTAGTTAACTGAACTAATAGTTAAAATAGGAAAGAAAAAACAAAATTTTACATACCGCCTTGAGATTTAACCATTACTTACGATTTTTAACAATTAGTTTAATCAATAACACGCACGCGTAAATAATGATTAACACTGGGTTCCTATATTCAAAACGTCTCGTTAAAATTTTACACATCGTATGTAGCAAACTTTAATTTTTAACGAGATGTCACATTTTAACGAGACATTTTGCATATAGAAACCCAGGGTTTGTTACATTGATTATTGTTATGAAAATATAGTAGTACGTCAGCAAAAACGTTCACGATTACAAACAACAGAAAACCGGTTTTCTCCGCCCACGGGCGACTAAACAAGACACTGGACGGCCGGTCTAGTAAGTATATACAAAGAAGTCTGTGCTTAAAATTAATTATTTTCAATTCCCAACCGATCTAGACACACGTGTACGTAATAAAATAACAAGAATTCTTATCTCGCTTCCGCTTTAAAGCAAAATGCTGCAGGCGTATCAGGAACCAACAAAATGGGAAGCGAACAAGGGATAAGCACAACAAAAAGCATCGAACAATTACCTCGTATTTCCTTTTTATTGGCACAAACTTTTACATGCAAATTGGGCTAAATGTGTTTCCGAACGGAAATCTGGGGCGCGTATTATGGAAGTTTGTTCGAGTTACAGTTCAGTGGCTTGGGGGTGTTATTCTGTTCTGCAGCAATTTTTGTTGCTATAGATATTTAAGATAATTTTAAGTCAGGGTCCCTCTGAAAACCAGCGCCGTGGCTTGCTGCATAGAGCACAAGGCTGAGTAGAAGACACATAATTTTAGTCATAATTTGTGTTAAATTCATTTCTGTAAGCGTTGAATAAATTATTTTTATTCCATTCTATTCTGAATGTCCCGTGCCCCCGTACAGTTGCCGTGTTAGAATAGTGCCCCTCTGTCTTCCCTTGGATGTCGTAAGAGGCGACTTACGGCCGTTCCCTATATTCGATCTATCTCTTGTTTTGCCCTACCGGAGATAGAAATGGCTATCTATCTGGACTTTTTCTGTCCCAATAAACTAAAGATAGATAGGCTAACCTATCTGTACCTCTGATCTATCGGTGGGAGGGCCGATAGCCTTACGCAGATAGCTTCTTGTATGAAAATGACAGTTTGTGCGTCCCAATAACAACAGATAGCCTATCTTTGGCCTGTCTGACACTGACATTGGTTACTTCAAGTAATCATTGTCGCGATCCTAGGATTTCGGAGGATAGAAGCAAGATAGCAGAAGCTTCATTTATGTTTTAATACGGAATTTTATTATTAGATAGTTCCAAATAGGAAAGTAATGTCGGACTCGAGCTCTGTTAGTTCGAGTTCTAGTGGTATTTGAAGAAATGGAGATACTGAGCGATTGGTAAACTGAAGACAACAATCATACTGTAAGGAGCGTGTGAATAACATGGAAAAATACAGTGATTATGAATTTATACACAGATTCAGTTGAGACAAGTCTGTGCAGTAAACGAGTTACTGCTGGAATTATATCTGTTTCTGAAAGGAACCACACAACGGTGAGTTTTTACAAAATATCTAAGGTTATGATATAAGGTTTTTAATTTACCCAACTCATTGCTTTCTATGATAAGTAAATCATTTGGTAAACGTTGGCCTAGTGGTACAGTGGGCCAGCCATGCCACGCTTTCCTGTCCTTACCAACTCTC
Organism: Acleris holmiana; assembly: GCA_949316455.1. NCBI lineage: Eukaryota > Metazoa > Arthropoda > Insecta > Lepidoptera > Tortricidae > Acleris > Acleris holmiana. Next base: position 3,953,333 of record OX438772.1, read on the forward strand.
TTACATACTAATGCATGATTACTGCTGCTACACCTCGTGCCGTTTCTTATTTTGCAAGAACAATTTTTATGATGTCGCCCAAAAAAATAACAAACAGTTTGATGCCGTACATTATCCATTGAAAAGTAAAACTGCTAAAAATATTAACTTCTTGTAAATAAGTAAACTGACCTAATACTTATACCTTATCCTTTTTTAGAAACCACGGTACTTCACCGCTACGCCAGCTACTTCTAAAATAGCGCTTTTACGCGTTAGGGACCATGTTGGTCGCTGCAGCGGACTACGAGTATGTAGATGTGACAAAATCTCCTGCAGCACGTATAGTGCGTGCGTGCGTGTGGACGTGTAGTGGAAGTATAGCCAGATTGTACTCAAAGTAAGTATTCAATCACGACCAATCCACAGGAAGATTTTTATAGAATTGCCGTATTTCCCAGGGAATCGGGCACAATCGATGGTCTGTATCCTCATGCAATCACCAAGTACCTAAGTTCCCACAAAAATGAGTTTTTATTGGTTGTTATTTCCTACTACAACTGATACAATGTACTTACCAAATATTCAACCATTGGTGACGAATTTACGAATAGAAAATCGGTCTTTTCCCTACGCACAACTGAAATTCATCAATCTTGTGGCTCGATGGCCAGGATCATCCCACGATGCCACAATATTTAATAACTCCGAGTTAAGAGGTGCTTTTTTACCCTAGGCATTTATTTTTTACCGCCAAATATAATGTCTATCACCCGCGACAGTCAACTGCTCGACTTGGGCACCTCCCAATGCACGTTTGCACTCCACTCAGCCCGACCTTCGGTTGGTGTCCGCCAGTCGCTGCCACCCTGCGTATATCGTCGGCAAACAAAGTCTTGGGCGTGTAGGTATGTATGTTCCGTAAAAGTTGGATGAAACCTTTGTTTATGGCAAGAAGTTGGCACACAGCACTCAGGCTACCCGATGTAAGTGGAATCTTAGACCCATAGACATTTGAATTTTCAAGACAATATTCTCGAGACTGCAATTCTAAGACCTCAGATGCGTTGCCAACCCTGAGAACTATGATGGAATGCCTCTATGTTAGTAATTTCACCGGTTGTCTGATTCCCAAACCGGAACACAACAATGCGAAACCTGCATAATAAACAGGGGCTACCGATGTGCCTTTACTTTTACTAAATGACGAGTAATCGACCCGCGAGACTTGGTCTGCGTTAGCCATCCTATCCTGTCAGAAGCCTTCATGGGTGTCTGTACTGAAACTGTCTAAAGTTCAAACAAACATGAACAATACTTATTATTTATTCAGGCGTATGAAGAGCAGTTATTACCAATTTTTATTTGCTTAAAGTGAAAACGGTGTTTTTGGAAATCGCTATTTACTTGGTGCGTGAGCGTGTACCGATGCAAATCATATTTATTAGTTCAATTGCTAAACCCACGATCTCCTAATGAGATGAACTGTAACCGAGCGCACATTAAAACCAATATCGAAATAATAACATAGTAGGTGTAGTGCAAGAGGTCTTAAAAAGTCTTTCAAGTTCGAATCGTATGTATCGTAAATAAAATATACCCAAACCGTAAGCGACTTTTTGTACTGTACCTAATTAGATTCTACTTCTGTGGTTAACCATAATTAAAATAATTGGAACGATGAATTTTACTAACTAGGTACAATTTGTGTTTTACAGATGTTTTTGGAGTATGGAAAAGGCCTTCAAAAAATAAGACTGTATTGCAAACATAGGCTGTAATATTGAGGCAACATCTGCAGGCAAAGGAGTTTGCAAGACGTGGAACCCGAAATTGAAGTATCTGAATCTAATGCCGATCTGATCCACTCTTCGGAGCATCAATCAAATCAATATTTTGAACGCCAGTTGTTGATTGACAATTACTTCATAATTCATGAAGTCAAAATGTGTCCAATGTTCATTGAAGCGCTAGTAACTATTGGTGGATGTGGCTGCTGACTTGCTAAACGAAAAAGCGGCATCTCCTACAAAAAATCCGTAGCATGTGCAATCTTATGGGTCTTAATTATTAACGAAAGAGAATCGAATTTAGAAACCACCTTTAGGCTTAGGAAGGCACTGAGCGTTTTAGCTTTTTGTCTCATCCCAATCATTGTTTGAATATTTTATCATCAAGAATTGGTGGTATATATAATTAATAAGAATATGTAATTTTTATTTTATATCAACTTATTTTTGTAATTGTTAAAATAAATTGTGTTCACTGCATTATGACTAGACATGTTTTATTTTATTTAAGGGACGGATCGACAGGAAAGTGAAATCAAAATCGTAGCTCCATTGACACCTTCGTTATCAAATTCCATTTTAGGTTTAGGTGTAGGAACGCTATCAGGATGAGTAGATATATTATCAGTAGGAGTATGTACAGCAGTCAGTAGGACACCTGAGACAAGTTTCCGTATTGATAGTACTACAGAGGCTATATTTTAAATTATGTACAAACCCATGTTGCTTCGGAGTCGTGATTATATTAATTACGCCATGACAGTTATTATCTAATTTTCAATAAGGGTTAACATAAAATGATCAATGAAATTACGATAGCGAAGCAAGGTGGTCGAAACCAAAGTAGAATAAAATGTTCGGGTTCATAGGTTTTCTGTTTATGTTGTACAGACCTATAGTTTACGGAACGCTCGGTGGGTTTATCCTCGTCGCACTTGATCGATTTTTAGTCAATCCAAGCCGAACTTTCTCAATCTTAACAATTAGAATCTTAAACTGAATCCAACCTTACACCCAAAAAACCGAGTCTTGCCATTTTGGAGTCCACAGGGAACATACACATATCGATTTTTATATAAGAAAATAGAATTATTCAAAGACCGCTAAAACAGTATCGATTATGCAACGTAGGTACCGTTTGCCAACCAATTATTTGGCTACGAAGATTGATAAAGGATAATAATATATTGTGGTGCTAACAACAAGTATTTTGCCTCGTCATAGACATCATCAAATGTCTGTTCGATCATTTCCCGTGTACCACATATCCCTACCAGGCTATCTCCACTGGGGGAGAACACTAAAACTTCAAATGACATAAAAAAACGAATATATTAGAGGTATGAGGCCAATTTATCAAAATCTCGGATTTTTATTATAGAGTATTAAATAATGAAAACTAGTTTTTCGAATATTATTATTTATTTGATAAATATTAACAATCATGAATTTATATTTCTCCGAAATGTATAATTCCGATTTCCATGATCCTAAATATTCGTAATCCAGATCATCACCATCAGCCTACAGCTGCAGCAGTCCACTGCTGAACATAGGCCTCTAACATGGCTCATCAGCTGGCTCGATCCTGGGCTCCCTCATCCTTCGCTCTCAGCAAACATACTCACTTCGTCGTCCATCTAGCTGGCGGCCTACCTACACTACTCTTGCCTATCCCATGCGTGGTCTCAACTCCAAAACCAATAAGCCAGATCGGTAATATGAAATTCAAAATCATGCAATAAACAGTAATTTGATTCGAACGTCGCGAGGAGGAGCGTTAGGTTGAGTTATGAAATATTTCGAGATTTTTGTAGTGTACCCTCCACTGATAATATTAGTATTATTACATACAAGAGGGGCCTTTCTTTTTCACCTATACGATTATTTCAATCCCGGAGATCCTCGAAAGCATATCTTATTCGAACGGGGGCCTTTCAGTCTTGTTCGTAGGTGCTTCGCCTTGCAAAGGGTTAGAGAAAATAAAAAAAATGATCTTTGTTGTTTATCTACTGTCTATTGTACAGTCATCATCTCCTTACCGAGACCTAATAACAGAGTCAGAACAATGAAAAACATTTAATTTCAACAGTTAAAAATATATTAAACATTTTCAATACACAATTAATACTGTAGTTACATCTATACAAAACTAGTCATGTCCTAATACTTATTCTATTACCAATGTTTAATTTAAAAAAAAACCATTTCTGCGCCAAGTAAACACTAGAGATCTTGTGTGTGTTGATCACCGACTTGATAATGCGATGTATAATTTCAATCTATTAGTTTTCTGGCATTAGTGCAGATTTACATACAGGCATACTCTTAAACCTTTTGGCTGCGAATAAGTCCGATGATGACGATATTAGCGGACGAAGTTTTTTATCGCTATTCTTGAACAGCGAGTATTATTTTGGATAAGTATGTCCAGTAATTTAGTTTTGTCCGAGACTTCGTCCGCTAGTAGTAATAGAAGAAGTCGTTTACCGCCGTTCCCTCGGGAACTATATAACGTATCCAAAAAAACAATAATCTTGAAATCGGTTTACAAAGTTATAGTTGTCATGAGTAAGTTTTAAGTAAATGGTGACCTCTCCGACCTTTTGCAAGTACATCGCACATTGCATTGCTAAAGGTTGAGGAAATCGCCATTTGTAAAAAAATACTTAGGTATATATTATATTTAAATATGCATCTATTTCCAGTTGTAGTTTCCTTTTTTCAATGCTGTTAGTTCCTGTTCCTGTTTTATTTCAGATTTGCAGTTCTCGGTCAAAGCTTTATTTCGTTCTTTCATGGACTTTTACATCATCCGATAAAGTTTTCCGCTTCAGTTTTCCTAAAACAGAAAGTTCCATGTATACAATCTCACGATTAACTTTTCATTCTCTTTTGTCTTCTTAATTTCCTTAAGGTAACACACTTTCTTCTTATAAATAGTTAAATCTGTTAAGTAAATTTGCCAAGTGAGCGTAAACATAAACTTATATACAGACAGCCCACGCCGTTGGGCATTTATGTATGCAGAAGTCTTTTATTGTATCCCTCGGAAATTGTACAGTTTTCTCGGATACAATATGTCTTTCCCCAGAATATTATTTATCGCCTTACTTTTATAGTATAATTCGTAGTATCATCGTGTATTATATCTATCTATATTCAACCTTTACAGGCGTAATGTCACTTTTGTAAAGTTTATTTCACAGGACTTCATTTGTGAAACGATTTGTGCAATAAGGAGTTTACATACTTACATACATATATACTTACATGCATTTATACTTACATACATTATACAGGATTTGGATAAAATATGGACGTAGATATTTATACGACGGAAAGAGGATACTGTTAACCTAGTTGTTAGTGATCCAGTTTACGCAGCGAGGTGTCCAGGGCACGAGCCACGGTCCAGCATACGATTACAACATTAGGTATATATTAGCAGGGTTGCGATTACTGGTTACCTTTATCAAGATAAGATATTAAAACAAAAAGATGTGCCAAGTATCAAAAAAGCAGTTAAAACCTCCCATATGCGGGTACAAATGCTGTCAGATTTAAATGTTAAATTAAACGTCGCCAACTCCTCCACGGTTTCTATGTCCTCTCCCGCCTCGACCACAGTATCGCCTCCAAACTGGACACTATAAGCGTCGTAAATCACACCTAAAATATTGGCAACCTGGTCCAGCGCATCGTCTGGTGGGATGAAGTCAGGCTTGCCACCTCCTTGTCTGAAAATTAGTCAAAAATAAAAAACCCGCATAATGCATAGTTTAGTAATTAAAAAGCCTTCAAACAATCGTGAACAATATTCTGGAGAGCACAAAATAAGCGGCATCCAACAATCCACACAGTAAAGAATTATCGGGAGTAAAAAGTATCCTATATCCTTCCCTGGTAGGTACTTTAGTTATCTCAATACCAAATTTCATCGAAATCGGCTCAACAGTTTAGCCGTGAAAGCGTATCAGACAAACAGACGTCAGAAAGACAGACAGAATTTCTTTCACATTTATTAACATTAGTATGGGTATTCACGACTAAATGACATATAAAAAGCCAGCATTCCTACAGGTAAGAATTCGTTCGAATTTTATCCACTTTTCCCAGAGGCTGGCAAAAGCGAATTTGCATACAGAAACTGTACACAATATACAGCAATTGCAAAGATCTAAAACATGTAAAAAAAACAATATAATACAATTATGGTAATTCGCTTTTAGGTCAACCGTTTACATAAACTGTCTAAATTTCAGATCTGTAAATCATTTTACGTATGCGGAAACGCAGATTGACGGACGGACGGACGGAGAAGCAGAAAGATGGAGAGTGTGAACAAAGGGCTCCGTTTTGTCTTTTGGGCACAGAACCTTAAAAAATGTTTACAATCAGTGCACGACACGACGCAGTTAGCCTAGTTGGACGTGACCATGCCTACGAAGTCAGCCGACCCGGGTTCGATACCCAGGAATCGGACAAATAAAAGGCAACTTTTGTGTACTGCGCACAAGTTTTTTCCGAAATATGGATGTTATGTATACATTTAAGTACTACCTGTTTCCCGCGACCCCGTCCGCGTAGAAGTCACTATCGCTATTCCCTCAGGAACCATTCGATTTTTCAGGATAAAAGATTCCCTACGTCTTTGACTCAAACTAATTCGATACCAAATTTCATCTAAATCGGTTCAGCTGTTCATCCGTGAAAGCGTCACAAACGGACATATATACATACAGACAGACTGACATACAGAGTTACTTTCAAAATTATAATATTACTAGCCGCTTCCCTCGGCTCCGTTCGCATAGAACTCGTTTATCGGTATTCCCTCAGGAACCGTCAAATTTTTCATGATAAAGAGTAGGGTACTCTTTATCATGAAAAATTTGACGGTTCCTGTTCCCCAGGACTCAAACTATCTTCATTTCATGTCTTTCATATCTAAATCGATGGTGCGGTATATCCGTGAAAGCAGAACAAATAGACAGACAGACAGACAGATAAAGGGTTACTTTTACATATTTTATGATATTAGTATTTAGTGGTGGTAGGACCCTGTGCGGGGTCCGTTCCGATCGCTATACTACCATCTTAATTAAGCAACAATGTTCATATTGTTGTGTTCCAGTGTGGGGATAAGACAACCGGTGAAATTACTAGCATAGACGGACTCCATCTTAGTCCTCAGGATTGGCAACGCATTTAAAGTCTTAGGATTATAGACTTGTGAATTCAAATATCTATGGGTCTCAGATTGCACTTAACATGGTGGCCTGATGTACGTGTGCCTTCTCCTTATCATAAAAAAGTATTCTTTATTTCTCTATAGAAGTATGTTTATCGCTGTCTGATATTTTATGTTATGCTACCTACTATACAAACAATATTTATACGTTTATTCGTTTATCCATTTCGATGAAATTGCGCCGGTTAAATTATTAAAATTACATACCTTTAGGTTATTATTCGTATTCATTTTCTTATTTCTTTTTGAGCCAGTTTTTTTTTTTAAGTTCTCCCTTTTAATCCGTAATTGTTCGGCTTTCCTTGGGCTACTGGCTATCACGGCGTTAAATTGCTCCGATAGTAGCCCAAGTTGCTTCTTTCAGCTGATTGTTCACGGCGTTTGTAGCCTTGCTAAACACATAAGATGATAAGAGTCTTCAATGCGGACAGAGTTGCGAGCAACAGTTACAAATAAGAGTCTTCCAACGTGACAGCTGTTTGTATTATCTGCACTAATGGCAAAACCTACTGGACGGCTTGTTACGTGTTACATCATTGAGATCATTTCTTGACTAAGGTTTAGAACACTTAAATATTCTTATGAAAAAAATCGGAGTGGGTACCTCGTTAGAGATAATTTTGTATAATATTAGATATACACAACATGTAATACTTACCGTACTCATTTCAATAAATATTTAAGGTATCTTCTTCACTTCTTGGATATTTATTGAAAATTTCTTATGTTTCTTTATTGACGGAATATAATTCTTCTGACATTGTCAAAAAAATTATTGTGACATTGTCAATATCAGTTGTAAAGACGTAAATTTATAACAACACGATTTTAATTGCAGCCAAAAATTTTATTGATCTAGTTCGACTTATAAAACATAATTACATTATTTTTCATTGAGATTTAAGCTTAACGTGACATTCCTTCGTCGCAATTTAAAACATTTCAACTTGCAGTAATAAAATAAAGACAAAACTTCTGTTGGCCCTCCCTGAGGGTCTGCGTAAAATGCAACGCAAGGGAGGGCTCGGATAGGCGGCCTATCTACTCTTTGTTGTAGATAGACAGCTCTTATCTGCTTTATTGGGACGCAATCAAAAGATAGATAAGTAGGTACTGGCGACCGGAGATAACCCCTTATCTGTAACTAGAGGTTTGATATTGGGTTCGGCCGTAAGGGAATAAGGGCTTGTAGTACTGTTAGGTGATGGGCTTGCAACCTGTCACTAATACTGCAGAATGCGGTTACGGAATTATCAACAAGTATTTTTATTCTTGTTGGTATTTCTGTAGCTCTGCCTACCCCTCTGAATGAAGGCGTAATGTTATGCATGTATAGATATTTAAGTTAGTTTAAGTCAGTGTCCTTCTGAAAACCAGCACCGTGGCTTGCTGCGGCACAATGCTGAGTAGAGGGGACTTAATTTTAATCATAATTTATTTTAAATGCATTTTTGTAAACGTTGTATAAATTATTTTTATTATATTTTAAATCGTTCGATTCATCATGAGATATCGATTAATTGGGGCTTAATCGTGTCAAAGCCTGAAGTAAATAAGCAGCGAGCGTTCTTACCAGGGACCGGACTTCTTCATAGCAAAAATCAAACTGTCAAAGGGTTTGACCAAAGTGTTTTATCGACTATCGATACATAAATGTAATTTAATGAGTCATTAACACGACATCGGTAGATATAGATCGATCTTTTCCACTCATAAATGGACTCGCTAGGTGACTTTGAACGCAATTTTTTTTAGCTGCTTTATATGAAGATCACATTTAGAGTAATATATCGTGGATGAATCTTCTTTGTAACTAAGAGAAGAATCTTTCGTTTCGTTTCATTTGTTAATGGTTTTTCTTTTAGGATTAAACATTTTAGTAATACGGCACGGAAATTACTTATGACAATCAAGTGACGTAAACGACATTTTTTTTTAATATGGAGATGCAGGTTCCTTATCAAAGAGGTCAAATGTTACAGAATAATCGTATAAGTCGATATGCGATAATATTCCGTAACAACGATAAGTGGAATGGTCGATAAAACAATTGTCATTCCCTCTGACAGTTTGATTTTTGCTATGAAGAATGCTGGTCCTTGGTTCTTACCTTACCTTTAAGGAGTAACGGGCAGTGTTAGGCAAGTAAATAAGTCAATAAACACAATTGGAATAAGTAGGTCATGTATGATCCAGAGCTTAGTGGTTATTAGTTATTTAGAACCGACACATGAACCTCCGCTGCTGTCAAATGGCATACAGTTGCGTCGAGTACACGAGGTGCACCTTGGGCACATTCTACTGTTAAATATGAAAGACCACAAAGACATAGAAAGACAGACGAGCTATTGTGGTGCGAGCGATGCTAGACAGAAGGTTCGCCAAGTGCAGGGAACGTGTCAGAAGGCAAATGTTTTCAAGTTTTTGCACTAGCATCTGCTAAGTGGAATTGTGGTCACATTATATCCTGTGCTGAGGCAAGGGATATGCGCGTGCAGTACAACGACGCGTGGCGCGCCATGTCCCGGCTGCCGCGCGGGCGCAGCACAAGCGCCATATTTTTGGCCTCGCGCGAGGATCACTACCGCCAGAAAGGCCATTCTCCTCCAATACTCTGCTTTCGGCGGTGAGGGAGTGGGACGCGAGACGCTTCACTCGCAGTGCACGGGCTACAATAAGCCTGTCATTGCGGGGTCAGGGTGATCAGTGGCGCCGCCTATGTAGTGGCTGATTTATTTTTTATTTTAATTTCTTAGTTTAGAGTAGATTGAGCCGTTTTTCGTAGTATTGTGTTTTGTTTATGGAACTTGTTTCCGGAATATTTTTTTTCATTTCATTGGGTTCACAGAACCGTGTTACGATGAAGTGTCACAAATGTGGATCCACTTTAATGTAATGCCACCAGCGTCATCTAAATATTTTACTTTTCAAAATATTTTAACTTTTCCTTAATTAGGTATCGTTAAAACGGAGACCACGCAATGTTTAGGAAGAGCCGAACGGTACTGTAGTGTTCACATTGTTGTATTCCGGTGCGGTAAGATAGATAGATAGATAGATAAAACGTTTATTTGCGTAAGACAACCGGTGAATTGACTAGCATAGAGGCATTCCGTCTAAATCGTCAGGGTTGGCAACGCATTAACGTCATCGTGAGATTGCAATCTTAAGATATCTATGGGCTTCAAAGGCCCCTTACATAAACCACAAAAAAAAAACACAATGTCACAGACTGAAATGCGTTTGTTTTTCACATTTCTATCGTTCGGACACACTTGGACTCGGTAAAATTACCTTCTTAAACACACGGCTGTTTTGTACAGGTTACCCCATGATGTATTTCCTTTACCGTAAGAGTGTCGGGTAATTTACCTCAGTTAGAAAACCTCATTGGTACATGGGATCGCGGGGGTTCTAACTCGGTACCTTACGGTACGAGTCGACTTCCTAAGCCACTAAGCCACCAACGACGCTCTTGTCATCTAGAAACCTTCCAATTCTACGAATGACACAGCTTATATCAGATAAACTTCCAAATTTAGATTCTTTGGTATGTCAGACTATATTTGAAATATTATTGTTAATTGTGACTGACGTACCCTTGTCTGAGCGTGATATAAAATTCAGTGCCACTTCAAGCTGTATTAACGCGGATAGAGATGAATTATAAATGCCTTTTAGTTCGATATCTCGCTGAGATTTGCAATGAAAGTTTAAATTTTCAGGTATCATTACGGAAATGGTGAGAAACCAGTCGAGTGTGATTTGGACTCGCACGCAAAAATCACACTTTACTTTAGGACGTGTACTAAAATAATACAAAATTTGACGTTTATACTAAGCTTGGAGGCGACTAAAGGAATAAGGGCTTGTAGTACTGTTAGGCGATGTGCTTGCAACCTATCACATCTAAGTCTTGTTGCGCAGAATGTGGTTACAGAATTATCCACAAGTTTTTTAGAGTTGTTGGTAATTCTGAAGCGCTGCCTACCCCATTCTAGGAATGATTGCGTGATGTTATGTATATACTCGTATGTATGCATGTCTATAAATTAAGGTGTCATATTTTCTATCGTGATTTTTGGCGTTTTCCGTTTCAGTCCATTTTGGAGGTAGCTCTATCACATACCAGATCATCAAAAAATATACTAATTCGTTTTCAGGCGCCTGAAACATGTTTTAAGTCCATTTCAGGTCACCCTCTCGGCGTTTTCAGGACCATCCATGAACCCTTTTAATTGTACCTCGTTACCATTTTTGGTATTTCTGTAGCTCTGCCTACCCCACGCTGGGAATGAAGGCGTGATTTATTTATTTATTTATTTATTTAATCAGGTTTACCAACAATTGTTTACACCAGTACATTCAATAAAAACATGCTAAACGTTTGTTGAGTAGTATAACAACTAGTTAAAGGTAAACACCACATGCAAAACTTAAAGTGAAGACTAAACTAAAATTAAAGTTAACACTGCTTTAAAACTAGACATTCTAGTTTTAACAAGTAATAGAATTTATATCAGAGCATCTACGTATAATTCTAAATAATTTACCGGGTAGGTCGAAGTGGATATCCGTAACGTCACTGAAACTGTTAGCAGTCTTACAAAGCCTACAAATTGGAGAGTTTCTACCTGATACAGATCTTCTGACCGGTAAGCATAATGGCGTAATAGGGTTGCGGGGGATTCTCGAGGGAGCTCTAAAACTAAGGAGACTTAATAATTGTGGGCAGTCTATTTTGTGGTGGAGTATTTTGTTTAAAAACAAGGCATCTAACACCATTCTGCGTGTTTCAAGAGTATCAATATTAAAGTATTGCAATTTGCGTTTGTAAGATGTAGTTCGTTTTGCCAAATATGCTTTGTGCTCATGATATGCTAAGTGTCGAAGAAATCTTTTCTGCACTCGTTCTAGTCGCAATGAGTGTGTAGCATAATGGGTGATGTTATGTATGACGTATATATGGTCAGCCTTAGTAACCGTATACTAGTGCTCTGTCACTTTAACGTTATATTTGAACTACTGCACAAATCTGTATAAGTATTAAAGTGACAGTTCTAAGTATACTCTGTAATGTCATGAGTCATGACACTTAAGTTTTATTATTTACTTACCTACTTACCTACAGTTTCAATACGTCAGTCAGTTGCCTTCATTTTTTTATTGTTCCTGCATCAGGGCTCCTTTACGTGCTGCATTATCGTTTAAGGCCGCTTCCTGACTTGTCGGTATGCTTGCAGTAATACACGGAATCGGCAAGGGTTGCTAGGCAACCAGTGGCATCTACCAATCACTGCGCAGCGTTTACGCCACCTGTACGTTTTTCTGCACGCATACCGACGAGTCAAAAACCGGCCTAACATGCTTAGTCAGTAATAAGTCAGCATAGGCGCTAAACACACAATTATTTGCCTATACCGGGAACGGAACCCGGGACCCCTAGCTTTGTAGGCAGATTTACTACCAACTAGGCCAACGCGTATCCCATATTTAATAATGTATAATTTTAAACTTAAATACGTAGAAGAACAAGTTTAAAATCGTACATCACAAAATATGAGATACGAGGTTTTTCAAAGTGACGATTAGTTATTTGTCACTTGTACAGTCGACGTCATAAATATGTTTACACTTTAGTACCTTGTCACTTTCATTCACTGAGACAATTTCATATTTAATTATATGTAAATGTCTCAGTGAATGAAAGTGACAAGGTACATATTTACAACTTCAGACAAACATATTTATGACTTCGACTGTACTAAATTGACACTTTTTAATTACTCGTGTTTTATAGAAATAACTAGCTTTTACTCGCGACTCCGTCCGCGTAGAAGACATTTGTCGCTATTCCCTCGAGAACTATCACATTATTCGGAATAAAAAGCAGCTTGTATGCTTTTCCACAAAATTAACTATCTCTATGGGCTTGCATCTGTCACTAATAAAATGTGTTTACAGAAATATCAAGTCTTTTTAGAGTTGTTGGTACTCGTATTTCTGTAGCTCTGCCTACCCCACTCTGGGAATGAAGGCGTGATGTTATGTGTTTGTGTGTGTGTAACTATCGCTTAGCTAAATTTTATCCAGATCCGCTCAGTCGTTCTGGCGTGATTGAGAAACAAACACCCAAACTTTGGCATTTATAATATTATTTCGTACGATAATATTGCCGATTACTACTTCTATTAAACTTTTCTTTAAATTATTTTTTATGTTAAGGAGAAGGCACACGAGCACTCAGACCACCTGATAAGTGGAATCTGAGACCCATTACACATTTGAATTCTCAAGACTATAATTCTAAGACCTCAAATGCGTTGCCAACCCTGAGGACTAATATGGAATGCCTCTATGCTAGTAATTTCACCGGTTGTCTCATCCCCACACCGGAACACAACAACGCGAACACTGTTGCTTGGCGGGTGGTTAATTGATAAGATAGTGGTAGTGATCCGTACGGACGGACCCTGCACAGGGTCCTACCACCACTAAATCCGAAACCGCACTAGGTACTAGCCGTAGTATACAAACGTTTTGTTAAATAGTAACCACAGCTGTCAAGATTCCACTCTCCCAAACAAAACAAAACTTTCCTCTTCTATAACGCCGTAAGAGCTTTCCCTGGTTACATTACAAAGCTCAACATATTAAAAAGTTTAGACATGCCCTTGACTTCGTACAGGGCTTTTAAAACTTATGTGATGACTATTATTTAAGTATATACTTGGCCAACATTAGCATACAGTTGGTAATTTTCCCCGCGGGCATTACTCTAAGTAGAGGACAGTGTATTCCGAGACTACTTTGTGGAACGTTTTTATTTATTTTTTTACCACCTGTTCTGGCCCTCTATTCAGGTGCGTTAAAACGATATCGTATTTAACACGTTTAAGGATCGTTTATGTCACAGTCGCCATTATTGTAAATGACATAAGAGTTATCAAAACGTTGACAATACGGAAACAGGTCAAAAACGATAGCGTTATTACCTTGTAGAATTCCAGCCCAGGACTCCTGGAGGTTGCAATTGCTACAGGATTTTTGTCTGAGATACTGCCATTTGTCTTGGCTGGGCAGATTTATCTATTTATTTTTTTATAGAATTCTGCAACACGACCTTTTGTCATGACCTACGATTGTCATGTCTAATACATTTATTGTGTAGATAAGTTAATTTAGGTTTCGTTTTTTATAAAACTCAAAAACTTTTAGTTGTCAAAATCGTTTTCGACCAACAAACATATTCAGATATACAACGATTGTGCAATTCCATTTAGACCTCTGCTAAACACATTTACTCCTCGTAAATGCACATTTACAATAGTTATACCATCGTAATTCGCCAAAACAATATTTATAGGAATATATACTAATATTCCAAAGACTAAACGAAGAAGTATTCTGATATTTGACAAAATAAATAACAAGTCCTTTGGTATACTTTATTGACATATTGACAGCAAATTGCACATATTTCTTACCCATTGACATTTATTACAAGGCCTAACGTTGTATCATTATAAATAGTACAATTAAAAAAATACACTTAACCTAGGCAGTATTTTTTAAGTCTACACATCCTAAAACACAAACTTAACTACTTACAAAAATTCAAAAAAGTATTTCTACCAATGGGCTCAAAACTCCTTTTAAGGAATTGGTTGATATAAACACTTTTTTTATCACAATAATGTTTTTAAACACACTTATTAGAATAATAATGACCTACTATATACATGGGTCGTATACGTGCTACACAATCATACAAAAAATAGGTATCTAATAGTATTAAACGCCATCGCGTATCTAATAAAGCTATTTACATATTTATTTATTACTATGAGACGAAACAATATTTTGGATAGGCAAATTATAGTTTTCATGTTAGTTAATGTTCAGTCAAAGTACATATTATATGAAGTCATTATCGTGGAAAAAAAACATATGCGTAGCTACTAAAACATATCGACGGTTCTGTGACTCAACCTCGTATATTTAATTTTGTCCAGTATAAACTGACACGCACTAAGTATGTACTCGCGTACTTAGTGAGTGTCAGTTTATACTGGACATTATTCTATATACGAGGTTGAGTCACAGAACCGTCGAATGCTACGCACGAGTCTTTTCTACGCTCTGTATGCCTGACGTTAAGAGGCCGTCTACAAAATTTCGCTGATGTACGTGATTTTACTGTTGACATACTTTACTTCTACAAAATTTAATGCGAAACACGAAAGATAATTTCGATTTTCAACAAAATTAAATGTATGAGCTACTTTTTTGTTTTTATTATTTTATATTGATTAATCGACCTGAAACCGGCGACTGTTTTGTGAATTTTGCTGTAAGAGGTTTAGATTATCGCATATTCACGAATCGTTTTGACGTCTAAAAGGTATAAAAAAATATATAATTGATTGCTGTAAAAGCCGTCCCAAAAATGTATGAATTATTTTTATCATCTTCGTATAACTTTTTTATATAAAAAATAATAAACTTGGTAAATTTTTATAGAAAATGGGCAATAAATTGATTTTGATTTCGGCTACTTAAAACTCTTTTTCATAAAATTAAACAACAGAATAAACTTCAGTTCAAAATCAATCCAATACCTTAAAAAACAACCAAAAATGAAAAAATGGCAATATGTAATGTTTTAAAACAACCTGAATCTCGCATTATAATACTCGACAAAAAGTAAAAAGCTGCTCATTCATTCGTAACTCATTTCTTCGATCATAACTGAAATGATATTTCATGATGTGCATTTAAACTTATAGAAGAGCAGTATTTTAACTGTAAAATCACAAAAAGAAGCAAAACCGGCAACATTTTGTATACGGCCTCTTAATAAACCATGCATCCATGCGTAGCCTCTATAACGTCGCTAATATCAACGTGGAAATTGTGAGTAAGAGTTTGAATTTACGAGCAAGGAAATAAAGTTCAATTACCTTTGCCATTTTCAATTTTGTAATGAATAAAAATGAACTTTATGCTGATTAATATATAGTATAAATAAAATTGTCTGGCTTATGTACCTCCTGTACAGTAGTTTAGTAGGTACTTAAGTTGGTTTTAATTTAACGACGCTGTACAAGCTACGCATTCATGAGTGGTTAAATAACACACAAAACGTATTGAAAATCACATGCGTGGCATATTATTGTCAGAGGAGCTACGAACAAACTACGTGCGGAGCGAGTCCGTCCGTACCCAGTGGATAACCGACTTTATGTCCATCGTACATGGTCCATTATCGTTCCGAATAATGACTATATTATGAGAGATGATACACCTATATCTCCTTCATAATTCTGTGGTCCTAGTGAAAAAGGGTATAAGTCTTCTGATGATTAAGTGAAAAAGGGTTTAAGTCTAGTATACTCCGATTATGTATATATCCTTTATTATGACAAATTAAATCCACTTACACCCTTTTTCACTAGGTCCCCAGAATTTATCGTGTCACCTCCAGCCAGAGCAATTTCGGCTAACATTTGTACTTATGAATGTCAAGTACATTGTACATTTATAAAACAATTTATTGAGTTGGTATAATTGTTTTGTTGAAGCTTTGGCATAACTAACTCATCTAGAAATTTCAATTTATTCATAAAATACATTTGACATTGACTTTCTCATTTTAATTAAAAGCTACTTACTAACACAGAGGATATCTAAAGAGAACGAGTTTTTTCTTTTTACGATTTTGTGAATTTCATGGAAAAAGCAATCAGATGTCGTATTATTTAATATAAATTACTGACAGCGAATCAGACACCGCTATATAACTGCTATAATTCTATTTTCTTGTCTGAACCATGTCAACTTTAACAGCTTATAATTCAGCCTCAATAACGCATCCGCCTATCGTTAAATCCCTTTTAAATTAGAAAGCCACAAATAACTTCACAATTAAGCAAACTTGTTGAAACGAAACGTAAATCTCTGAAGAAACTTGTGCTACCTGAAACAGAGAACGCAATTAGTTAAATTAAGAAACAAGAAACAAGTAGAACAGTTATCTTTATTAATAGAGGAGTTAAGGATTCTTGTTAATTACTTGCGAAACAGGCTTAAATCATCCTCTGAAATTATTTGCCTGTAATTGGTTTAATGTTGTTTTAGTGAAACAAGGTAAACGGAGGAAGAGTTTTATCAAAAGTGGCAATATTTTTTTAGGCCTATATCGATAATTTATAATGTACGCGTATATTTTTTCAACATTGCTCGGAAATAAGGGGTAGGAAGACATCACTTTTATGTCAGTGGGTACGTTTTCATCTTCTTCTAATATATAAAATTCTCGTGTCACAGTGTTAGTTACCATACTCCACCGACACGGTTCGACCGATTTTTATGAAATTTTATATGCATATTCAGTAGGTCTGAGAATCGGCTACTATTTATTTTTCATACCCCTAAGTGACATGAAAGAACTAAAAAAAAAATGCATCAGGTGAAGCCGCTGGCGGGTCGCTAGTACAATATAAAACTGTACTATGGGTACTAGACAACGATAATAGTAGTTTATGCAACAGTTGTATAAGAGAGGTCAAAAAAGACGAGTGGTGTGGCGTAAAGCAAGACGCCACGAGTATTTTTTGACTTAGTTATACACCGTTGCATACAATACTTTTTCTACGACTAGGTTTCAAATAAAATGCAAAATTAAATTAACATTTTTTTTTTCAATATACTTAGGTTAGAATAAGAACGAACGAAGCACAGAACAACAAACGAGCGGGAAACATAAATATGTATGTGTCTATGGTTAACTTTGTTTTTAAATTGATGTGCTCTTGCCAGGTTTTATATTTAAAAAAAAGTTGTACAATCGATTTAACTTGTGAAATAGGGACTAAAAAACACCTGATGATTTGAGAAATTTATTATTTTACCTGATTGGTCGATTTTAATATAGCTGCATTCTGGTTGGTTGATAACATGTTTTTTTAAAGAGTTAAATTAGTAAAAGAGTTTACATACCAAAAAGAACCTAACGTTCCGATTGACAGTCAATGTGTATTGTGATTGGTGGATTAATTTGGTGAAGTATTTTGTGTACTTCTAGGTCAAATTAACCTAGGTGTAAGCTTTGGCAGCTAGGCATGTCGTTTTGGCTCAAAAAAGCACAAGTGCTGTTAAGGGGAATAGACTAGATAGACATTTTTACGGAATTTTCTGCGGACATATTATCTATATTCTTATATTAGTGTTCGTGACTATACAAATGACAGATAAAAGTACAGGAGTAGGAAAACTTACTTATATTGCAACCTGTCACTAATACACTTGTAAACATCTTAGCCTACTTGAACAAAGTGTGGTTACAGAATTATCAACAAGTCTAGAGTTATTGGTATCTGTGGGGCTCTGCCTACTTATGTACTCGTATTTACGTAACTTTATATAAAAGTTCCTTCAAAAAACGGTTAAAAAACCTGTTTGAGGGAACAGAACTGAAATGAAAAGTTTTTGCGTCATTGACGATTAGAAAATTTAACCGGTATCAGAGCCTCTGACCGCATTGAGCGCCATGCATTCAAATTTGTATTCAAAATATATCCAGCATACATTTTTGGCACTGAATAAGTTTACGCCCATAACAAACCATTGTCTCTTAGTAATTTAATTCTGATTTAAATCGATTTTATCAACAAGTTCGTTTGTCGTTTCAGTGAGTAATTAATTTATTCCGTTCGACGTAATTCCGAGACGATTTTATTAAAGTTTGTGTTGATGATAAAGGCATTGTGTTTCAAGCACATTAATAGTACGGTTGGCCTTATAAGTTGCTGCAAACTTAGTGCTTTGTCACTTTTACGTCGTGTTTAAACAGTTGCACTAATCGGTCAAAGTTGTTAAAGCGACAAGGTACAAATGTGTGCAGCCTCTTTTAATGAGACTTTTTTACACAATTAGCCCTTGAAGGTAGACTTTCGAAGCGTCAATGACGCAGCGTTACTAGCGTTACTGACGCCGTTTGTTACGCTGTCACGGATAAACCACTGAACCGATTTACTTAGATGAAATTTGGTATGGAGATAGTTTGAGTCCCGGAAAGGACATAGGTCCATCCGTCTGTCTGTCAAGCCACTTTGTCTCCGGAACGCGGGGATGTACCGAGATAAAAACCAAACCATTTACTCATATCTACAGTCAGTACGTTAAAACGTACCTATATTACTATTAAGGGAATTAAAATTTATATTTTACTTCCTATTACCTAGCATCCTGAAATTTGGCAAAAAGTAAGGTCTTACAGCACACGCAAAGGTCGATGTATGGAGACAACAGTTTTTCAACAGCAAGGTCAAGTCTGCCCTCGATACATTTTTACATTCTTATAAGTTTGTACGGAACCCTTGGTGCGCGAGTCTGATTCGCACTTGACCGGCTTTTTTAGGGTTCCGTAGTCAAACTAGGAACCCTTATAGTTTCGCCATGTCCGTCCGTCCGTCCGTCCGTCCGCAGCCTAGCTCAGAGACTCTTAGTACTAGAAAGCCGCCATTTGGCATGAATATACATGATATTAGTCACGCCAACAAAGCGGTAAAATAAAATTATGAAAAAAAAAACTTGTATTTCCCCTACACGTAATGTGGGGGTGTTATTTTTTTCTTATCTACCCTATGCGGGCCTATTATGGCCGTGTTTATCGATGTGGATAAGATATCTGTCACTTTCTGACCAGTATGTAAGTGCGAGAGTGACGGATGCTTTATCCACCGCGATAAAGGCAACCATAATACGGGCCATGGTGTGAGGTGTAGTTGAATACGAGTAGGTCTCACAAAAATATTATGAGTCTATAAAATCATTTTTTTGATTAAGGGATCCGTTTATGAAATATTAAGCTTTAAAGCGCTAATTTTTGTTAGAGTCAAGTGCCCCCCCCCCCCCCCCCCCCTACAGCCAAAACTACTAATCCTAAAAATCTGAAGAAAAAAACACTTACACGTTACGTTTTTACATGTAATGAATTTAAAAGGAAAAATATCACGACTAAGTAGACATCATTGGTTCTTGATACAGGCGATTAATTATACCTACTAAAATCATCTAAGACGGCACCAAATGACTTCAAATAGAAAGTTAGTTATTAAGTACTTGTTGATTTTTATGTTTGTAGTACTTAACGGCTTCGGAACCTACACTGAGCATGGCCCGACATGGTCTGTTCTGTTTTCTCAGTCCAAACGCGTACAAGAACCAAATAAATACTCTAAGATTGACCTCGTATGTATCTATTAAAGCAATCGTCTTCGTTCATAGCTAATGGAAATTTATTGAGGTAATCAAATGAAGCATTATAGATCTATCTAGCGTCTGGATACGCACATGCGTAATTTAAAAAAGATTTAGATTACGTAGCTTTTGGGGTCTCCCTCGCGATCCCTAACATCGTTTGTCCTAAAATCACTTGCCCGAACTGTTTTGCTCTAATGGGCATTAGCCCTAATGATCAATTGCCATAACAATCATTTTTCATAATGTAATGATTGCCCTAAAACTCATTTGCCCGAGTATTTTTTACCATAAGTATTAATATTCCTAATGTTATTTGGCATATTCCTCAAAATCCCTATTGTATGTATAATCGATGTATAATATATATGTGTGCATGAGCGAGCAAGACCTTCCTGGGCAAAACCGACTCGGCAAGGTTAGGTTAGAAGGCTATGGCGGGACGAAGCGCAGCGAGCTTGAATTTACCTCTGTTTGAAATTTTACATTAATAACTTGAATCCGGTCGTGCCAGACTTAGACGACACGGATGACACATGACTATTATGGCACATAACGTTAGGATGAAGAATCAATATGGCAAGTGATGTTAGGAAATAAAACATTATGGAAAAAAAAAAAACATCCATACGATGTTAGGAATCCTAAAGATAGGCCATGTGAGCGTTAGGACAAGTGATCATTATGACATACAACGTTAGGGAATATAAAAATAGGTTAAAAAACTTTAGGGATTCAGATATAGATCCTAGCTTTTGAATTGACGTTAGGTTTTATTGTTTTTGTTATAGGGACTTTATGGTATTTTTTAGCAACCATGGGCAATATGTATGTAATAACGAATGTACTAAGCGAACTTATACCTTTCTCTGGGATCTCCTCCAGTTAAACTTTTTGTGATTGAGGAAAATAAGAAAAGCAAAAAAGTTGCAACGATTAGACATAAGTATAAAGCAAAGTTAACAAAAGCAGCGTGAACCTAAAATAATGAATAAACACTAACGGATAAATAATAAAATAAATATCAATAAAATTAAATACATACATATATCTATACTAGCTACCCGCCCTCGTTTCGTTCTGGGTTTTAGCATTTTGCATATGAACTTTCCTCTTGAATCATCTATCTATCTATCTAATAAAAAAAACGCATCTAAATCCGTTGCGCAGTTTTAAAGATCTAAGCATACATAGGAACAGACAGCGGCAGACAAATAGTATCAGTTTTATTTTTCAACACGTCCGGGTTCGATTCTAAGCTAAGTAGAAGTTTCTTTTTAATGTATAAATGCATTTTTATAACTAAAATCAATGACAAGGTTCCTGAGAACAGATCTTCGTATGTCTTATAATTTCAGTCTCTCCCATACTGAACGATCTAAATGAGCCACTGTGTATATATACAAACAAAAGAATGTACACAATGATACTAATAAATAAATAATAAATATCACACAACAACACAAGGAGACAATCTCACACAAATTGACCTAGTCCCAAACTAAGCTCTAGGCTTGTAATATGGGTACTAGACAACGATAAACATACTTATATAGAGAAATAAATACTTAAATACTTAGAAAACATCCAAAACTCAAGAACAAATATTCGCGTTCATCACACAAATATTTGCCCTTACCGGGATTTGAACCCAGGACCGCTGGCTTCGGAGGCAGGGTCACTCCCAACTAGGCCACCGTGTCGACAACAATGATGATTGATGATGTTGTCCGCCATGACGTAACTATCCATCTACGGTGAACCTAGCTGATTCCAGAAGTGTGAGCGAAGGTAGCTGCAAAGCCTTTGTTCTTAAGAGTCCACATTATGATAAAGTCGGTAGTGTTTCTGCCGAGGTAGACGAGTTGCCTTTTTCAACTGCTTCGTGGAAATAAATCATATTTTTATTGATTATTAACTTAGTATGAAAGATCCCAAGAACATTTTTATTCCTTATAAAATCTGTCATCAAAATAAAGTTTTTTTACGCCAAGCCAGACCAAAAATGTTCATATTTGCGTGTTGAGAAGTAAGCATTGTAGTAAAACAATATCTGTGGGGCTAATCAAGTTGCATTCGACAATACGAGTAGTTAGCGATTGTTTCGATTGAATAATGTATGGAATTGACGTAAGCCACTGAGATAGTACCACGTGACTATCTTATTGTCGATTGCAACTTGACTAGCCCCACAGATTATTTTTACTCCTAACACGATAAGTGTAAGGCAGCCTGAGGCCAATAAATAAAAACACGGGTATCTTTGTCGTAAATAGCGTTATTGTGCTCGTGAAACATTTTATTGTCATCCGCGAGATTTGTCTGCTGTACCCGCAGATTGCGGAAAAATACACTTGAATACTCGTACAAAACGTCCCTTAGATACGGCTGGATTATTGTAAGTACCTTTTTTACTGGGTTCGAGTGTATTTCATTGTTAAAAAGACCGTTAAGATAAATAACGTTGGGGTTAGATTGTAACATGAACGCTGTTAAAAGCTCGTTAGTACCTTTAATGTTTTTGGAATCCTTCTTTATATTTTAAGCTACTAAATGCATCTAAAATGCAGTAATGACTATGAAAAGTTTTGTTTGAGGTAAAATACTAGAACTTGTATATCTTTTTGTCATTATATTATGGTATTATAAAGAAAAAAAACTGGGCAAGAGCATGTAGGACCATGCTCAGTGTAGGGTTCCGAAGCCGTCAAGAACTACAAATATAAAAATCAACAAGACAAGGTAATAACAAATTTATCTATTTAAAGTCAATTGATGCCGTGTTAGATGATTTTAGTAGGTATAAACACTTGATGTCTACTTAGTCGTGATAGTTTTCCTTATAAATTCGTTATATGTGCTAAAATTTCGGTTTTTTTTTCAGATTAGGTAATAGTAGACTAGTAGTTTCGGCTGTAGGGGGGGAGAAGGGAAGGGGCACTTGAGTCTAACAAAAATTTGCGCTTTAAAGCTTAATATTTCATAAACGAACTACTTAATCGAAAAACTGATTTCAGAAATCCGTAATATTTTTAAAAGACCTATCCAAGGACACCCACGCAATAAGGTAGACTAGAAAAAAATACATCTCCTCGTTACGTGTAGGGGAGGTAACCTAAAAATTTTTTTTTTTACATTTTATTGTAACACTTTGTTGGTGTGACTAATATGCATATTCATGCCAAATTACAGCTTTATAGTACTAAGTCTCTGCGCTAGGCTGCGGACGGACGGACGGACAGACGGACATGGCGAAACTATAAGGATTCCTAGTTTGACTACGGAACCCTAAAACTATATGTTTTAGTGAAAATAGACTTCCGATGATACAAAATACTACAAGAAGGTACTCAAGTAGGTTTGTCTGAACAAAGAGAACAAAGACTACCAAATTGTATTTGTTTTGTTTGAGATTTTTTCAGCTTCCTTTGTTTATATTTAAGTAAATAGCATAGCATACATTAAGATTGCTGGAAATGTTTGCAAAAATACTTTAATGTGTAATAACTGTAAGCGAACCAAATCACGTTGCTCTGAAAACCAACTATTGGCTGACAAACTACGAGGTATTATAATAAATAAATAAATAAATTACAGAATAATGTCACACAAATGAACCTAGTCCCAAACTAAGCTTTAGGTTTCTACTATGGGTACTAGACAACGATAAACATACTTATATAGAGAAATATTATATTTAAATACATAGAAAATATTCAAGAGTCAGGAAAAAATACTCGTGCTCATCACACAAATATCTGCCCTTTACGGGGCTTTGAACCCAATCCCCCTAGCTTCGAAGGCAGGGTCACTACCAACTAGGCTAGCGTGTCGCTTACGTTTATTACGTTTATTATTTGTTTACGTTTATACAAATAGATATTAACAACACTTACCAGTTTAACTACAACGCTGACACGATTGGCTCCTTATCCGAAGCAGTTACAGACTTATCTACAAACATGTACATGTCGACGCAGTCTTCGTTCGGGCTCGGGTTGCCCTCTGGCTTCTCATCCGGGCTTATGTTCTCCTCGTCCTCATACACCCTCATCTTATCATTGAACTCAATTTTATATCTAACTGAAGGCATCTTATTCACAGTAGACGTCAGTAACGACTCTTGTATCGTATTCTCATTACCGTTACACGTCTTTTCTGAACGAAACATGTCAGTTCTCTCTGACGCGTTGCATTTCCTCTTTGGCTTCTTAGTGACTAAAACTCCTAAGCAGGGAAGAATCTGCTTGAACTCTTTGCGGAAGTTATCGTTCAACCACGCGTAGAGGAAAGGGTTGTAGCAAGTGGAAGACATTGCTATGAAGTGTGTGAAGAAGAAAAGCACCATGTAATATCTCCAGTCTTCTGCCAATGAGTAGAAGTCGCTGCTTATATTTATTAGGTTTAGAGGCATCCATGACAGACCAAAAATAGCCACCATCGCTATTAACATTCTATTTGTTCTCCTTTTTCGTTCTCTCTCCGCGTCCTCTTTTTTACTATTCTTACTCCCCGGCCTTGATTTTAACCTATCATTCAATTTCACACTAACGCAAGTATAACAAAACGCCATCACTATAAATGGCAAAACAAATTGCATAATAGTCGTGACACCTCCAAAGGCTTTGCGAATCTGATCCGAGGGCCATTTCTCCACACAGTAAATATTTTCTAAGGCCATGTAATAGCCGTAAGGGAAAGTCACTATTAACGAGAATACCCAGATGAGTATTATGAGACCTATGCAGGTGTTTATCTTCATCCGCGGTTTAAACGGATAGATGATCACGAAGAACCTATCTATAGCTATGGAGGTGAGCGTGAGAGTTGAAATATATACGCTACAACCCTGTGCGTAAGGCATGATATGGCACAGCAGTCCTCCAAACACCCATCTGCCTAGGAAGGTGTAAAGGGGAGTAAATGGTACGGCAAATACGCATAGCAAGATATCTGATAATGCGAGGTTCGTGATGAAAAGATTAGTGACAGTTTGCATGGCTCGGTTCCTGATGACAGCGTAACATACTAAGGCATTGCCGAAGATTCCTATTGTAAATATGAGGGTGTATGCTGCACAGAACACGGCCTGAACAGCCTTGTTTTCGATCGGGTCAGGCTGAGAAATGTTGGCTGAGTATCTTTCCGCAAGGCTTTCATTGTAAAGTGGGTCATCGGTAGTCCATTCGGTCGGCATTTTGCGGTCTTTCTAACTTGGCATCATAAACCTTTTGGGTTTGTTGCTATCATCTCCGATTGGATCTAAATTTTGAATTTGGAAAAGTAAAGTTCGTCTCATAGTGTCACTGGTCGTTGCTCAATTTCACTCCGTTGATGCAGAAAAGTCACATGTTTCTTCTGTTAATAGAAGGTCGTGTTCATTTCGGTGTTCAAATCTGTAACAAAACAGAAGCATTATAAGAGATGAATTTTATCGCGTAATTTGCATTTTAAATCCAAGTAGGCTTACGATGATATCGCTGAGACAAACATTTGATCAGATAAACTTAATGTGCTGTAATTTATTGATATTAGATGTTCATAGATTATGTAGTAATTATGGGTTTAATTATGAGATGCGTTTAATTAAACGTTACGGGCGATTAATTAATTTAGGCGGTAGGTGACATAATTCACTGTATACCTACGAGGCATGTAATATTGCTCAGGGAAATGTGCTTATAGCTAGAAATAGATCTAGCCTAGACAAATAATTTGCTGCATAGTTTAGTATTTATGATAGATTATCATTGATAATTATTGTACGTTGCTGAATTGATTGGATGCAGCTGAGCCGAAAACAAAACAAAAAGCAACTGGGGTAAAAACAATGTAGAATAAGCCTCTGGTGTTGATCATGTTTTCTCCTAGGTAATGTCAAATGTCAGTTTATTTGTTTCAAGTTACAGCCTCAAAATAATATAATATCAGTAATATTTAAACGACGGTTAAAATTAACCAGTCGGGTTTACATTATATTGAGTAACATAAAATGTTAAATTTGTCCGTAACATGGTCGAACATGGTTTTAATAACTAAAATAGGTTTTTTATATTACATCAGATATTTATAAAACTCTGTGATTTCAGCCTAAATGGATGTTAGGCGAACAGATGTTGAAGCAAATAATACATTACGACAAACAATTTTATGCATTTTAAAGGGATACCGAGCCAGTGGGGCTAGCTTATGTTTCGATTGAAAAATGTATGGAATTTACATAAGCCACTGAGATAGTCACGTGGTTGTAACGCTTGATTGTTAGTAGGAGGATGTTCCTCTCAGTATATAGCACAGGCTAGCTCAATCAAGGAGTATACAGAAAAGATATATTTTATGTATCGCTTTACAAGCGAAACTCAAAGAGTATACAGAAGAAAGAAGTTATCAAACCTCTATAGCACTTGACGTACTACAGAAAAGCAAGGTTGATTGAAAAGGAAATGAAACTCATCTGTCAATGGTGTGTGGTTCTTTATTCCATTTGTTTATGTACTTAAAATGACTCACACCATGACAGACAGAGAGACAGGGTCGTGTATCACGATTCGAGTCTTGGTAAATTTAACGTGGATCAGTAAGCGTTATGTACTGAAGGATTAACACTATAGTTTACATAGAACTTACGGGAGGGCCTCTCAAACCTTAACAGTCTGCCACACTGAGGGTTTCCCTTCGCACTGGTGTGCAGATGAACTTGCCTCGACGGCTCCTACTGTTCTATTTCTGAAGTGTTGCAAATAGGAAGCTTCCTGAGCTTCTTTAAGTTGTTATGATATAATCCTATGAGTTGCTCGACATATATAAAAGGTCATGTCTGTGCCATGATGTCTTGTTGTTGTATAAATGTTTAAATGTATTAAAAATCTTAATGTCAGTAAAGTCAGTCCCACCTGAAAATACAAAGAAGCTTTAGCAGGCGTTCCCTAAAACTCTGGTTAAAAATGTCTAACAGGGATTGTAGAAAGGTTTCAAACACTCACCCGTTGAATCCGGATATTATTCCGTTTCCCACTCCCAATAGAAAAATTGACACGGCGCGTTTGTGCACGTGTCGTGACTGAAATAAAATCATCACTTTAAATATCTAACCTGACAAAACTGGTAAGGAACCAGGAAGACCTTAACAGCACTCACCTGTGTTGCTGCAGTATGCAAGCCTCAGTGATAGTCTGGTATCAACAATATAATAACTATTTCTTATCCTGCAAAGAAGCACGAGGTTATGAGTTTACGAAATTTCCAGCAGCTCACAACTATCCTTTGTTTTCAATCTTACCTAAAGTGGCTGCTCCAAATTTGAGTATAACAAACTCATGGAGGACGGAAAACCTCCGATCTACTCCGATTCAGTTTTGAAAATAAATTGGTATCCCAGCCATCGCAGACGCTTTACGTTGACTGATAGTTGACAGACGTCAAAACTAAGAACTGTCACCCTTACGGTCACGTTCCAGTTTGCACTAAAACGGCTACTACATATTATCGAAAAAGTGTGGTAGTTTCACACGTACGCAATAGATGTCGCTAAACGTTCCGTTACAATACCCCCTCCCCTACGAAAAGTTTCGAGAGTATGGAGAAACTGCGATGTCCTCAGCGCTATTAAAAGTTGAAACTAACACGACTCTGAGCAAAAGAACAGAAGCTTGACTCAAGTAGAGTTAAGACGTAGCGAAAGCTCTACCAGAGTCACTCCGATACTGAAACAAAATAAGCTTTCAAGACGTGTATAAAATATCAAGAAAACGTGAAGAGATATAAAGAACCACTCTCTATTTCCTAATTAAACAAACTAGCTAAAACCTACTAACACAATATTCCCCACAATTTCAGTCTTCACCATTCATTCCTCACCTTCCGAATTACAGCATCAGCCTTACTCTCACTGCTTACCGCCTACAAACATACAAAATCCCGAGTCACTCCTGTCGATCCCAGTGCGACTCCTGAATCCCAAACAATCGAGTAGTCGTTTTTATTTGGCAAACGCAACTCTAAGGTTTTACACTTTATGTGTAAGCACCCTTAATAAATACCTACAAACTAATGAGTAGTTTGAGCTAAAGCATAGCTAAAACTTATATGATTGTCTGAAGTTAATCTGAGGACAAACGAAGAAAATTTCTAAATAACCTTGGCGTCGCTGGTGGTAACAGTGTGTCACCAACCAACACGTGAAACACGTCCTACGGCTAAAAAGAACCTAAACCTAACGACTATGACCCAAAGTGATCACGGATTTAAAGTTTTATATCCTTTATGTGCCAAGTACCAAGATGTTTCCCGTCATAGCCGATCAACTCGTATACTAACGGGGACAATACTTTTTTTACAATACACTTCTTGTATTTGGGTGCCAGCTTCGATGCTTTAAACTTCTCTGCATCGCTCTGGATGTATGTTTTTCGCCAAACTTCTTGACCCTCAGACAGCTTAACATCACGTCTTCGTAAGTTATACGTCTTCGCGTTAGCTGCGTGAGCCTTCTCCAAGTTTAACCGAACCTTTACAAAAATTTGCTCCAATACGCCAAATTCACCCGCATACTCTTCCCTCGGCATTGCCACTACATAATCAGTATCACTTGTGTCTTTATAAAAATCGCCATTAATTATTGGTTCTCTGCCATGGACCAAGAAAAACGGAGAGAAACCCGTGGTTTCGTTCACCGCACTGTTTAATGCAAATTGCACTTTAAAAATATTTTGATCCCACGATCTGTGGTCATCCTTCACATAGGAAGATATCATCGTCATGACTGTTTTGTTGTATCTTTCTACCATGTTTATTTGTGGCGTATACCTCGGTCCGTAGTGAATACGAGGAACTTTATATGCTTTCATTAAATTACGGAACTCGGATCCAGTGAATTGAACCCCATTATCGGTAATCACTGTTTCCGGAATGCCATGAGCTAAAAACACATAATTTTCCATATTTTTCGCCACATTAGCGCTTGTTGCGCGTCTTAAAGGAAATAGCATGGTATACTTTGAAAAACAACATGAGACAACTAAAAGGTGCATATAGCCTGATCGTGACCTTGGAAGTGGTCCGACTAAATCTACTGATATCACTTGAAACGGTCTATAGCATTGCTTAGGTTTACCCATTTGTCCTGGT
This sequence comes from Acleris holmiana, assembly GCA_949316455.1. Classification (NCBI taxonomy): domain Eukaryota; kingdom Metazoa; phylum Arthropoda; class Insecta; order Lepidoptera; family Tortricidae; genus Acleris; species Acleris holmiana. Next base: position 3,982,745 of record OX438772.1, read on the forward strand.
GTAAGAGTCGTTTTATGTTTATAAGCTGAGCACGTCGAACACTGCTTTATAAAATTTAATACGTCACGGTACATTCCCGGCCAAAAATACCTTAAACTTATCCTTCGGTGTGTTTTAAAAACTCCCATATGACCTGAAGTTGGTGGTTCATGGTTTTCGGAAATGACCTTAGTGCGATTTGACTCAGGAACGACTTCTTTCCAATCAAAATCGTTTGTCAAAGAATACTTCCCCTTACTGTATCTGTAAAGAACACCATTTTCGATGCGATAGTTCGGGTAGTTCCTTGGAAAAGATTGACAACCTGAGTAGACCCTATTAAACCACACGTCGCTCGCGATTGCTGATGTTGTAGTACTAATTACTTCCACCTTCATCAATCGAGAGAGAGCATCAGGAATAACATTATCCTTACCCTTTCTGTGCTCTATTGTAAAGTTATATTGCGACAAGCGACAACCCCAACGGGCAAGACGTCCTGTCGGATTTTCTAAATTCATAAACCATTTCAAGGATGCATGATCAGTGACAACAGTAAACGGCCTAGAACCTAGGTATAGTTCAAATTTTTCAACAGCATACACTACCGCTAACGCCTCTCTCTCTGTTGCACTGTAATTTCTTTCATTTTTATTTAAAGATCTACTTATATAAGCTATTGGATGGTCGGTTCCTTCTACTTCCTGCGTTAGCACGCCTCCGATTCCATAGCTAGAAGCATCACAATGTACTGTGAATTGCTTAGTAAAATCCGGACATATCAAAACTGGAGCTGATACTAATCGGTTCTTTAAATCGACAAATGCCCGATCTGCATCAGTGGTCCAAACGAACTTAGTCTTTGAACTAGTAAGTGCATTAAGAGGTGCAGCTATAGTAGAAAAATTTCTAATAAAACGTCTATACCAAGAACAAGTACCCAAGAACATTTTTACTTCTTTCGAGTTCTTTGGCACTGGAAAATCAATAACCGCACGCACCTTACTAGGATCCGTTCTTAAACCGCATTCGTCCACAATGTATCCTAAATATTTGAGTGATTTTCGGAAGAAATTACTCTTTTCAAAATTAATCGTTAAATTTGCCTCTTTTATCCGTTGATGTAATCTATTAAGCAATAGTAAATGAGTTTCATAATCTTCTGATACTACTATTACATCATCTACATAACAAAAAACTAGTCCTTTACTCACTTCACTGCAAAATGGAGTACCAAAAAGCATGTCCATTAACCTTTGCTGGCGAGCTGGAGCTCCGCACAGTCCAAATGGCATGACCTTAAATTTAAAAAGACCCTTACCGGGTGCTGTGAAGCTAGTCTTCTCCTGTGACTGTTCATCTAACTTTATCTGCCAAAAACTTGCTTTAAAATCTACCGAACTAATGTATTTTGCATTTCTCAGGCTATCTAAAATTTGGGGTATGTATGGTATTGCATAAGCATCCCCTTTGCTAATTGCATTTAGTTTTCGACAATCTAAACAAAATCGCCATGTCCCGTCTGATTTGGGAACCATAAGGACTGGATTATTCCACGGGCTTTCACTTGGTGTAATCACATCCATTTCAAGCATTTTATCAACTTCCTTATGTAATTCTTTAAGCTTTTCCGGAGACATAGGATATGGTCTGCACTTAATTGGCATAGAATCGCCAGTATCAATTTTGTGTTCTACTAAATGTGTTCTACCCAAGCCTTTACTTTCAAAAGATATTTCTACAAACTTTTTTATTACTATTTCGGCTAATTCTCTTTGATCAGAAGTCAACGTATCATAAGCTAATACATTGTTGAGTTGTGTATCTATATTAGCAGCATTTTTAATATATTCTATTGGCTTTTTGATATAAGTTATATTCTCAAATATTTCAGGCATTAATGAAAATTCTTTCCAAAAATCTACTCCAAGAATGATATTCGATACTATCGATGGTATGACATAAAATTTAATTATTTTAGTCACTCCTTTAAAAGAAATCGGGAGTGAGATAAAACCAACAGTACTACAGACTGAACCATCTGCTACTGTGACTGATTCCAGAGAATTCACTATCGAGTAACCTAAGTTAACAAAACGTTCATGTGCGCCATTCCCTATAATCGAAATAGCTGCACCGGAATCCAATAATCCACAAACTGTCAAATCCAAAATGTCTACATTTAAATAAGGCCGAACATCGTTGTTGTCAGGTTTAAAGAGGACCGTGGCGACGGAGTTGTGCTTAAAATAATTAGCTACAATTTCTAACCAATTTTTACTATCAGTGGGTACGGCTTCCTCTACTGATTTAACACTACGACCCTCGCCAACCCGTTTTTTGGCTTTAAATTTAATCTACACTTCGGGCATGAGCGGGAGGTGTAACCCATCTCACCGCATTTAAAACATAATACCCGTTTATCGTTACACGCCTTGGTACTGTGTGAATCTACTTTGCACCTAAAAAAATAAACCTTACCGACCTGAGGGGTCTTTTGGTTTTGAAACCGGGGTGCAGGTATATACTGTCGTCGCTGTTGAACGAACTGTGCCGGCTTGTACTGCTTTTGATGTTGCGGCGGCACAAACTGGCTCTGCTGAACTGCAGTCGAGGCAACAGCGGTAATGTCCTGTTTCGTATGTTTACCCTTGTATGTAAAATCTGGGTTTAAAGTAGATTGTCTAGGCGGTTCCGAAAATAATTTGCCTTTTTGGCGAGCCGCCTCAATTTTCCTACAACAACGTCTCAAAGCATCTACAGAATTTACTTCGTGCAGAGCTAGCTGTTCTGAGAACGACGGTCTAATATTATGTAACAAAATCTCTAACTGATCTTCATCACTTAGAGGTTTTAAAAGTCTTGAAAACATTCCGCTCATCACTGCAAAATAAATATGGGTTGGCTCATCCTGACCCTGTGTGCGAGCGTGAATTTCATCTAATAATCTGTAATCAAAATCTACTGGTGCAAATTCCTCTTGTAACAAGATACCTAACTCCTTCCAGGACCGAAACCTATGTTTATTTCCTCTGTACCACAAGAGACCTTGATCAGTGAACAGACAACAAGCCGCATTAAATAGTTTGTCATCACTAATACCAAACGCTTGGGCGCGCTCATTGACTGCTTCCAAAAACGAATGAACACTGGTCAGCCCGTTAAATTTGGTGCTGATGTGTTTTAAAATGTGGAAATTGTTTGCTTCATTACCGGACTCAAGCGGATCTGGAATACCGCCAGTACCGGAACTTGTTGAACCTTCACTGTCCTTTTTAGGTAAAAGGGTTTCTAAAATTACCGAGCATTGCTCTAACTTGGACTTCAATACCGAATGGGTCTCCTTTTCTATAGACAAATCAAATCCTACTACCCTTTGCAAACGAAATAAAAGATGACAGTACAAAGACTTGACACGAACTAACAGCCATTTATCCTTTGATTTCTCCAGAGTATTTAGTTTAGCCTTTAACTCCTTTATTTTTTCAGTGATTATAGGTAACTCAATGCTAGCGTTCAACTCTTCACCTAAAATCTCTTCCGGCAGGAATTCAGCGCTTAAACACTTTAACTGTCGTTTCATCTTTAGTACTGTATCGCCTGGTGTCTCGGCACGAATTGTTATTTCATACATTAACTCATCCTTCAATAAGGAATGATAATATACTCTCCGTAAGTCCATGTTTGCAAAGTTAAAAAAATAAGATCAAGTTTTAAATTTATGAAGCAAGACTAATCTCCGTTAACTAATCAACCCTATCTCTCTATCTGTGGTGGTATCAGAATACACTTGTTAAAAGTTATAAAAGTTCTGACTAATATTAATCTTTCAATAATCACCAGTATTTGATATTTATTAACATACCACCTAGTAGTATGTTTGTTTAAAATTAACCACTTACTTAAATTTGAGACATGAACATTCAGAGTAAATGTTTCAACTTTAAGTTATAATTGTTCTCAGTTAAAATAAACTAATTTTCTCTTATAGTAATAAACTCAAGTTTTTAAAATTTTAATCTTGATGAATGTATTACTTATCAAACAGTATTTATTTTATCTAATGTGTTTGCAAAACAGTAAGTACCTAAGTTAAATTTTCAAAGATAAAGTAAACCTGTGTTCTTAAATTTAATAATTAACATCAGCAAGTAGCTATAATGTTCATGAAAAGTATTATACACCAGCACTATCGCTATAATGTATGTCTAAGCCTAAATTATTAATAACGTTAGCGCTATGCTATAATGCTTTTAAAAGAAATCACATACACCAACTCTTAAGCTATAATGTTCATAAAATGGTATTATACACCAGCACTATTGCTATAATGTATATTGAAACTTAATTAATAATCACATCAGCGACATGCTATAATGTTGAAAAATAGTCACATACACCAGCTCTTAAGCTATAATGTATGTATAAAATAAGCAGTAACACCAGCAAGTAGCTATAATGTTAGCATTAATGGTTATTCACCAGCAGTACAGCTATAATGAAAACCTAAAAATAATTATTAACTTCAGCGAGCAAGTTATGAAGTTAATATGAAAAAAATAATAGTTAAACACAGTCCTTAGACTATACTGTTTCCCTAATAATAAATATAACATAAGGATGTTATATTAAAACAAACACAAAACAATTTGGAGCCACCCACTTTAAAAACTTATATGACTACTAAACTTAACCTAAATTGTTTGTTGTTGATACCAGAAAATTACCTAAAAATATGCACAAATGCATATAAAATGCAATAAAAAGGTGCTAAAACTAATCAATACACTTCATTGCATGTGTTATTGATTGTATAAACTTGTCCATTATGACTTAAATGTCAAAATCCTAAAAAAAAATCTCTTTCTTCTATTGTTTACAAACATTCAGTACCAAGTACCCCAATATGAGTCCACTTTGTATGACAATTTGGCAGCTGGGCTTTGAATGTATAAATGTTGTGTTAATATTACTTACTTATGTGTTTCTAATCAAAATATAAGATGCTATTATTGTTTTTTAACTAACCTGTTCACTGTTTTAAATGATATTTTAATTGAACACTAGTTATTTACTGTATATTTTGAATTTGCAAACTGCAGTCAATATGCATAAAACAAATATCACTAATTTATTGATTACTATGTATTTTACTAACTAGTAAATTATGGTTTTATTAAGTACTTTAAATGGCAGTTACTTTTTGTTTTATTTTCATCAAACTGTAAAATATATTTCATCATCATTAAACACACAATTTTATATCACTGTAATATAACTATTTAAATGTTTTATAAGCATCCTACTCATATTAAACTGATCAATTTCAATTTCAAAAGTATTGCACTGCACAGTTTCTTTCAAAGATTGCAAAGCACCAGTATAACAATAGATTTGTGAACACACATTAGCTTGTAATTGCTTTAATATTTAACACACACAAATTCTGTTAAAACACAAGAAAATTAAGCATGTAACAAGTTTCACTTATTCAGTTGACAAGGAAGAAAGAAATAAAACGCAATACTAGCTACAACAAGCACAAGCAACTACTATCTTAACAAATTTGGGAATTTAAGAGAGGAAAGAAACCAGCGTAGACACGCTTCTTTTATTGGTCTTCCAATCTGAAATATTCCATTTTAAAACGATAAATTTACCAAGAAAATAAGGGGCGCCACTGTAACGCTTGATTGTTAGTAGGAGGATGTTCCTCTCAGTATATAGCACAGGCTAGCTCAATCAAGGAGTATACAGAAAAGATATATTTTATGTATCGCTTTACAAGCGAAACTCAAAGAGTATACAGAAGAAAGAAGTTATCAAACCTCTATAGCACTTGACGTACTACAGAAAAGCAAGGTTGATTGAAAAGGAAATGAAACTCATCTGTCAATGGTGTGTGGTTCTTTATTCCATTTGTTTATGTACTTAAAATGACTCACACCATGACAGACAGAGAGACAGGGTCGTGTATCACGATTCGAGTCTTGGTAAATTTAACGTGGATCAGTAAGCGTTATGTACTGAAGGATTAACACTATAGTTTACATAGAACTTACGGGAGGGCCTCTCAAACCTTAACAGTCTGCCACACTGAGGGTTTCCCTTCGCACTGGTGTGCAGATGAACTTGCCTCGACGGCTCCTACTGTTCTATTTCTGAAGTGTTGCAAATAGGAAGCTTCCTGAGCTTCTTTAAGTTGTTATGATATAATCCTATGAGTTGCTCGACATATATAAAAGGTCATGTCTGTGCCATGATGTCTTGTTGTTGTATAAATGTTTAAATGTATTAAAAATCTTAATGTCAGTAAAGTCAGTCCCACCTGAAAATACAAAGAAGCTTTAGCAGGCGTTCCCTAAAACTCTGGTTAAAAATGTCTAACAGGGATTGTAGAAAGGTTTCAAACACTCACCCGTTGAATCCGGATATTATTCCGTTTCCCAATCCCAATAGAAAAATTGACACGGCGCGTTTGTGCACGTGTCGTGACTGAAATAAAATCATCACTTTAAATATCTAACCTGACAAAACTGGTAAGGAACCAGGAAGACCTTAACAGCACTCACCTGTGTTGCTGCAGTATGCAAGCCTCAGTGATAGTCTGGTATCAACAATATAATAACTATTTCTTATCCTGCAAAGAAGCACGAGGTTATGAGTTTACGAAATTTCCAGCAGCTCACAACTATCCTTTGTTTTCAATCTTACCTAAAGTGGCTGCTCCAAATTTGAGTATAACAAACTCATGGAGGACGGAAAACCTCCGATCTACTCCGATTCAGTTTTGAAAATAAATTGGTATCCCAGCCATCGCAGACGCTTTACGTTGACTGATAGTTGACAGACGTCAAAACTAAGAACTGTCACCCTTACGGTCACGTTCCAGTTTGCACTAAAACGGCTACTACATATTATCGAAAAAGTGTGGTAGTTTCACACGTACGCAATAGATGTCGCTAAACGTTCCGTTACATGGTACTATCTCAGTGGCTTACGTCAATTCCATACAATATTCAATCGAAGTATAATCGCTAACGATTGTCGAATGCAACTTGACTAGCCCCACAGACATCATTCCCAAAATATACTCGTATTATAAAGATAATACCAACAAGGTCAACCAACCAAGGTCTTTAGAGTTGTTGGCAATTCTGTAGCTCTGCCTACCCCACTCTGGGAATAAAGGCGTGAGTTTATGTATGTGTGTATGTATAAAGATAATGTAACAATTTAACCTCTCACGATGTTAAAAGCTAACACAAAATTGCCGACCCGTGAACCGTCATAAACAATAATATTCCAGTAGTAATGTAATTTACCATGCGTCGTATGATCAGTTCAGTTACTGCAAAATCAACCTTGCCTAAAGGAGTTTAAATTTCAGGCAGACGAAGTATTTATGACACGAGTTAAATGTTATCAGTTCTAAGTTTATGTATTGGAAGTAGAATCATGTTGCAAATGAGGGTTTGAGGAGGATATAAAAACATGATGTGTTTTTGAAGGGATCCTATCATGTCATACGAGTAACATACGTTTCACAAATGATTCATTTCACAAACATATCATTTGACAACCCGCATTTTTTTCCGAAACTATAAATAATTCTGGATTTATTTCACGACCATCGTGTAGAACCCTATAGGGTGGGTTAGTTTTAAAAACTCCTTTTATATTTGTAGGTACAGACAAAAAAAGCGGGTTTGCTAAATGAAAAGGTTGCGAAACGATGCATTTGTCAAAGATTTGTCGGTGGAAAGGTATAGAACCGTTTTTGAAGTATATTATATAACTTTGAGAAATTTTCAAAGTAACAATACACCCTTTTTAGGGTTCCGTACCCACAGGGTAAAAACGGGAACCTATTACTAAGACAACTATCCGCTGGTCGATGTCTGTCTGTCTGTCACCAGGCTTTATCTCATGAACCATGATAGCTAGACAGTTGAAATTTTCACAGATCATGTATTTCTGTTGCCACTATAACAACAAATAAATAAAAATAGAATAAATTAAATGTTTAAATGGGCCTCCTTACAGCAATCGTATTTTTTTTGTCATTTTTTGCTCGATATTAATAACGGCAACATGTAGACGCCTAAATATTGACAGAATAATTAATTGTTTATTTAATAAATAAATATTTACAGGGGGCTCCCATACAACAAACGAGATTTACGCCGCAGGTACCGCTGTTTTTGAAGCAAACGCATGTAAAACCGCTTCTCCGTAAACGCTTCCATACAACGCCAAACGCCATATGTTTGAACTTAGTGCAGACCGCGCCGTCTAACGCTACGCGCGGCGCCCCGCGTCTCCATAAACAAGCCCTAAACTATACGGTTCTCTGCCTTTTCGCCTCACTCACTCACTCGCCTACTCACTCACTCACTCACTCACTCACTCATCTCGTCTCGTGTGAAAATCAGCGTCACAATAGCAGAGTAGAGACCATTTACGACACCATTGTAAATAATAGTAAAAAGTTGTAAGTTATTGTTTTTACTATTGTTATATTTTAATTCTTCACTGTTTAATACAAACTGCCTATCTAAACTATGTCATTTTATGTAATTGTGTGTCCAAATAATATATTCTTATTTAATGTTGCAGCTTAAGTACCTAAGTAAAACCGAACTTCTTTAAAAATAAACACCAAAAGAAAATGTAATCATAATGTAATCACGTTCCTATATTACAGACCCGCCCCCAATCTCCCCGACCTCCAATCTTTGGCAGTACTATAGCCTTTTCCCCTTGACTTTGACTCATGAAGGTCGGCTACCGCTGCTGGAATGACATATCAGTATTTCTCAGTGTGTATTTACAACATTTGATAATCGATGACGAACTCATTTAGTGTCCTATTAGTTCGTATGATGGTGTTAAATGACGAATTAAAGCCTCTTTGAATATTAATGTTCATGAAAGGATTTTATACCCGGTAACAGGTTGTTTTTAGGGTTCCGTAGTCAAACTAGGAACCCTTATAGTTTCGCAATGTCCGTCCGTCCGTCCGTCCGTCCGCAGCTTAACGCAGAGACTCTTAGTACTAGAAAGCTGTAATTTGGCATGAATATGCATATTAGTCACGCCAACAAACTGGTATAATAAAATGAAAAAAAAAATTTTTTTAGGATACGTCCTATACACAACGTGGGGATGTATTTTTTTCTCGTCTGCCCTATAGTGTGGGGTGTCGTTGGATAGGTCTTTCAAAAATATTACGGGTTTATGGAAACAGTTTTTCGATTAAGCAATCCGTATATGAAATATTAAGCTTTAAAGCGCTAAGTTTTGTTAGACTCAAGTGCCCCCCCCCCCCCCCTCTACAGCCAGAACTACAAATACTAAAAATCTGAGAAAAAATCTTAAATGAAGAAGCATATAACCAATTTTAAAGTAAAACTATCACGATTTAGTAGACATCATTAGTTCTTGAGATACAGGCGATTAAAATGTTTATACCTACTCAAATCATCTAAGACGGCACCATTTGACTGTAAACAGAAAATTAGTTAATGCACGTTGATTTTTATGTTTCTAGTACTGAACGGCTTGCTCCGGTCCGACATGCTCTTGCCTGGTCATAAGAAATAAATATCGGTTGACGTGATTGTAAAATTGATATTTATTTGTATCTTAATACACAATAATATGATAAAGTCGGTAGTGCTCTGCGATCTAGATCTTTATAACCATAACGCATATGCGTCTGTTCTTTAGATGTATTAAACTTGGTCATATTTCCTTCAGCCTGTTAATCGTGAAAACATGATTAACAACCAAAACCTCCATAGTTTTATTTGTCAAACATATCACCCCTTCCGCACGTTCTTGTTTGAATCTTCAAAAGCCTACCAATCTTTAACGATTAGGTATATTTTTGATTGAATAGTTGAGTATCTTTAACTATTTAGCCCTGGTAAACCATTGTATTAATAAATACCGTAGTTAACCCTAGTATTTTAACAGCATTTATTTGAAATTGGCGCTGCCATACTGCGTACCTTGCGCAAACTATCCCCATCTCACGGTCTTTGCGCAAAAGCTCATAACGCCATCCCTTTTCATTCTTGTGTGGGCGTGGCACCATATGTGGCCTCTCAAATACTAAAAAACAGTCGACTTCAGAACGTCCTCCTTTTATCGGAGGTTAAAATAACGAGATACGAGCGGTTTTCCTCTGTAATAAAATTGTCAAAGGCTCAAATTGAGCTTGTCTGTAACAAGTTACATGATCGAGTCGTAGTTTCTGATTGGCGATCAGGGATAATCGAACTGTAAAAGACTTGTAAAGTTATTAAAAGTTGGTTTTTAAAATGCAAAACTGCCTGATCTGACTTGACTACATAATCTGATATAAATATCAAAGGACAATATGAAAATATAAAAATAATGTGCTTATTGTTGGCTGTGAATGTGTAATGTTAGATTTGGTGCACTGTTTATGGCAATACGAAGACTTTTTAATATACGAAAACTGTTGCTGGCAATATTCGAAGAATGTTGTTGGCAATATACAATGTGGTTCCTGGCAATATTCGAAGTCCGTTGCCGGTAATATACAAAGACTGTTGCGGCAATATTCGAAAACTGTTGCTGGCAACATACGTAGACTGTTGCTGGCGATATTCGAAGACTGTTTCGGGCAATATATGAAGACTGTTTAATACACGAGCACTGTTGCTGGTAATATACGAAGACTGTTCAACATACGAAGACTGTTGCTGGCAATATACGAAGACTGTTCAACATACGAAGACTAATGCTGGCAATATACGAAGACTGTTGCTGGCAATATACGAAGACTTGCTAGCAATATTTGAAGACTGTTGCTGGAAATATACGAATACTGTTGCTGGCAATATACGAAGACTTACTGGCAATATACGAATACTGTTCCTGGTAATACACGAAACCTCGTTGGCAATATTCGAAGACTGTTGCTGGAAATATACGAAGACTTTTGCTAGTGATTCACGAAGCTCAAAGCAAATAAGCTCTATAAGCTACATTGCACTTAGCTTAAAAGGATATGGAGTGACCTTTATTCAGTAAATTGGCCACATAAGGACTCTTATACTCGTCGGCTGTATTACAGGTCGTTAGTGTCTGTGGTTATCTACCTTGATGTCACTTTTTTATTTTCTTAATTTCTTCAGCTAACAAAGGTTAGCTGAAAGTGATCCATTGAACGGATAAAGTTTGCTGTTGTATTCCTATATTGTTAATATTGCATTTGAAGGGTACGCGTATCATAATATAATTACATAATGGTCATCATATGTTTTTTTCTGGAACCGTAAACTTTTAAGAATTGTGTTGGGTACTATTCAATGGTATTTAAAAAAAAAACATTTATTTTGAGCTTTATATATATGATGATACGATCCCGTATTTGAATTTTTGTACTTAGTAAAATTAGTTCTATACATACAAACAATTCTAGTTATATTCGGTATGAAAATAACATTCCTTAAACAATAGAGTACTATCGCATTGGCGTCAGACTGTATCAGTACTAAGCGCTAACAGCACTTAAGGTTTTAAATGTATTAGCAGCAGTGTACACAAAAACGTTTCGCAGATAAGATAAATCGCCAGACAAAAAGTATTATTTATTGTGTTTATCTTTCGATAGAGAAAACATGAGAATCCGGTGCATGTACAATTGACTTTGAAATGAACTAGAGTCAAAGTATAAGTAGTTTGTCACCAGCCCTTTTGGAGTTTCTGTTGTCTTTAGTCGCCGAGGAACCCAATTTTTCATGCGAGATGAACTGTCAGCTGCATACATTTTTTGACATATTTCGCATGAAAAATCATCTCGAAGTCACGAGAATAGGGTCACAGGAGACATTTTGATCGATGCGCGTCGCTGGATTAATACGCACGCAAAAGCAACGACGGCACGGCCCCGACTAAACCGGCTTGGTCCGTCCTGTTGAGTTTGCTTGTGGTGACGCGACGCGTACGGTAGAGGCACGCACACATGCAAACCGCGCAATATACTTTTGATTGAACATGAAACGTTTATACTGAGCAAAGGGTAGAGCGGCAGATGCAATGCTTTTTGAAATGATGATATGAATATTTTGTATCCTAAAAAAATTGCCCATAACTCATAACAATCAAACAGGGAACGGAAGTTTAAGTGTAGCCATACATATAAATGTCAATAGTTTTGGTCAGTTTCTTGCTTTAATTGTATTATTATATTGCAAATGTTGGTGCGTCATAGAAAATGTTAAGTTAGTTTGTAGTCAGTTCCCTCTGAAGGCTTGCCAAAGCATATTGTTGAGAGGGATCCTTTTTAGCGCCAGTATTTGATTTGTTATTTGTTTATTTTTGCAACCTGTCACTAATACACTGGTAAACATCTTAGCATACTTGTGCAATATGTGGTTACAAAATCAACAAGTCTTTTTACAGTTGTTGGTATTTCTGTAGCTCTGCCTACCCCGCTCTGGGAATGAAGGCGTAATGTTATTTATGTATGTATGTATGTATATTTTTGTATTATTTTATGTGCCTTAAATAAACTAATCTACTTTATTCTATTCTAAATACTTTATGCCCGATTTTCCAAATATTTTTTTTGTAAATTTACTTTTATTAGGGTTTTCAAAAAGTAAGTATTACTAATTGTATATACATAAAACAACACATAGCTCTATTTGTTGTAATATGTACATACAATAAGTAATAATTACTTTACACTTAAATAAAAGTGTAAATGTAAAAAATACTTCTGAAAATATCTGCTTCCAAAAACTGCTTTGGATTTTTTATTTTTAAAAAAATCAGTCCTTTTTTAAATAAAAAAAAAAAACGAATTAAACCTTTAAAAAATCTTCAATTTTATTGTCAAGTAAAGCAGCCAAAACGACTGAATTGTTATAAATAATAACTATATTACTGAAAGAAAATTTTAATCTCCAAAATCCGACGCGTCCGTATTATCTAGGTCGCATTAATCTTTCAACACCAGATATGTCTTAACAAGTCATCGTGTGACGCCAAAACCCATTAGTATTCAATAAATAACCGATGATAAAATGTTTGTTTAATATTTTACATCGTCTTTAAAATAGCGTCGCTCAAAAACGTCACAAGTGACCTTAAACCGTTCTCTATTTAGATCTGACGAAATTCTCGTCATGTTTTATGACTGATTGATTGCGTATCTTTAAGTACCTTTAAATATCCTTTAACTTGATAACAGGGAATGCTTACTTATCTTATTAAACAAGCAACATTTGGAAATATTTCTTTGTAATCACGTTTTCAAAAATGGTGCATTTTTTTTTATTGCGGAATAGGGATTTTGCGGGTCGAAAAATCGATTGATCATTGTCGTCATCCTCGGGAAAATTCGGGTTCACCGAATAATCGGATTCCTAGGTATTTGAAATTATACTATATGTAGACGACACTATCAAATTGTGATTAAATTTTATTGTGCCGTCTACTAACGCCTAGAGCTCGGGCGCCCAGGTTTTAAAAATATTAAAGTTGATGGTACAGTCGACCTTACGAGTTACTGCGCTGTTATTTTACTCACAGGCAAAAATACTCGCCGAACGCATCAAAACACTACAAGCCACATCAAAATTAGTTTAGTATTTATGAAGTTACACTCTGATTAGAAGACGAGTGGTATTTTGCCAGCTAGTGTATATTATTTTTATAATAGTGACACATATCTCATCTCATCACGTTTCATTCTCCGCTTTTGTTTTTATAGGTATATTAACCCTTTATATTTATGTATTATATAAGTAATATATTAGTATGAGTATATGACGTATATATATACATACATACATAACGTCACGCCTATATTCACAGAGTGGGGTAGGCAGAGCAACAGAATACGTTGGTATTCTCTCTAAACTTGTTGATAATTCTGTTACCACATTTTGCATAGTCAGGCTAAGATGTTTACCAGTGTATTAGTGACAGGTTGCAAGCCCATCGCCTAACAGTACTACAAGCCTTTATTCCCTTAGTCGCCTCTCATAAATAAATAAATTGTGCAATCCGACCATACTAAAAAGGACTTTGCACTGAATAAAACACAAAAACTAAGGACTCTCTTAAACAAATTCACCTAGTCCTAAACTAAGCTTTAGGCTAGACAACGACTAACGTAGATAAATATATATTTACTTCAATATTTCTAAAACATCCAAGACTCAGGAAAAAATATACCTAGTCGCGCTAATTACACTTATATTTGCCATTACAGGAAAGCAAACCCGGGACTGCTAGCTTCGTAGGAAGGGTCGCCAATTAAGTTAACTACATCATCCTTTTTTATGATTACGGGAAGGCGCACGAACACTCAGGCCACCTGGAATCTGAGACCCATAGACATTTGAATTCACAAGACTATAATTCTAAGACCTCAAATGCGTTGCCCACCCTGAGGACTAAGATGGAATGCCTCTACCCTACTTATTTCACCGTTTGTCTTATCCCCACACCGGAACACAACAATGCGAACATTGATGCTTGGCGGTTAGTTAATGCATAAGATGTTGGTAGGGATCCGGACGGAGCCCGCACAGGGTCTTACCACCACTAAGAATGGCACGATACTGTAATAAAATGTAAACAAACTCTGAAAAAAAAATGTCTAAAGCTTTCATATTGCACATGCTAAAGAATGCAGATTAAATGTGGCTACAAATAGAATATGGAATGCTTCGACTACATGGCACTTAGCCACCTTTAGTGATGGTAGGACCCTGTGCAGGGTCCGTTCTGATCGCTACCACCATCCATTAACCTACCGCTAAACAGCAGCATTCGTATAGTTTTGTTCCCGTGTATGGATAAGACAACCGGTGAAATTTCTAGCATAGAGGCATTCCATCTTAGTCATCATTGGTAACGCATTTGAGGTCTTAGGATTGCAGTCTCGAAATTATAATCTAGAGAATTCAAATGTCTATGGGTCTCAGATTACACTTACCATCAGGTGGCCTGAGTGCTCGTGTGCCATCTCCTTGTCATAATATATATCTTAATTTTATTTTTAATCGACTGTGGGGAAGCCCAAAGCAAAGGTTTTAGCCCCTTTGCGGTTCTTAAAGCTTGCTTTTGGATATTTCGATTAATTTAATTAAAGGTAAGATAAGATCTCTTCAGATAAATGTTCATATAAAACATCCTTTTACTCTAACACTTACAAACAATGACACCATTTGACAAAAATAAATTAATGTTTTGTCGATATTTATCCACAGCGTTAAACATAGCCACAATTCACAATACGCCAGTTGATCAAGTTCTTAGCTAATTGTGTGTATTCCAAATTGATAAACTTTTCGTGCTGCCTTGGGACTGCGAACTTACACAGACGTAAAAACAAGCAGACTTCAACTCAAACACAAACAATTATTCGTTTGCGTATTTGACTATCGGAAACTACGACCCTTGGGGTCTTTCTTTTTTCCGAAAGAAAGGCAAAGAAAGGGGACTAAGAAGTTTTTGCATTAGTTAAGCCTAATATAATGGTATTAATGCATGTATGTTAACACTTTATTTACAAAACACAGACATTCTCAGGGTAGGGCAATCGTCTTTTCATACTAACTTTATGCAAGTTTTCTCTCTCTGTAGTGGTTCAATCATGAATATGTTTAATATCTCTTTAACGGTGCGTCTACCTGAATTTCTGATTTTAATGTGTTTATTTTATTTTTAAGAAAAATACCATTCAATTATACCTTACTAATTATACCAAAAATTGTGTACTGCATACCACTTTTTAACACCGTTTTTAGTATGGAATAACGTTGCCCTACTCGTCGCCTTAACGAAAAATGGTAACCTTTTCGTTAAGTGACTCACTTTAGATAATTTTTATTAAATAACGTCATAAAGTGATCATTATACAATATAATTTGTGTATTAATTTGTACATCAAATAGCCACTCTTCGACTTCAAGACAATACTTTATTATACCATGTGGTTGCCGGGTTTGAATGGTGCCCCTTCGTGACTTCCCATGGATGTCGTAAGATGCGACTAAGGGAATAAGGGCGTGTAGTGTTGTTAGGCGATGGGCGTGCAACTTGTCACTAATACACTAGTAAACTTCCTGATTGTGCAAAATGTGGCTACAGAATTATAAACAAGTTTTTTTAGATTTGTTGGTATTTTTCTGGGCCTCTATTCAGGTGCGTTAAAACGATATCGTGTTTGACTCGTTTAAGAATCGTTTATGTCACAGTCGCCGTTATTGTAAATAACATAAGAGTTATCAAAACGTTGACAATACGGAAACAGGTCAAAAACGATATCGTTATTACCTTGTAGAATAGAATTCCAGCCCTGTAGCTCTGTCTACCCCTCTTTGGGAATGAAGGCGTGATGTTATGTATGTACTTTATAAAACAAGTTAAGGGCGTCACTGGACGCTACGGTCTTAAAATAAAGCGAAACATTTTATCAGGTTAATAAAGTGAAGTATCACGTTGTCTTGTCATTATCTTGTCAGTAGAAACTGGAACCAGTAAAGCTAATGCACGGAACTGGGTTAACTGGGGTACTAAGACTTAGACTGGCAATTTGCGAGCTCCTTTTCAGGGATGATCGGTCAACGCGCAAGGTGTTATGGCCTCACTGAGAAATGCTCGAAACGATCTACAAATTCTTATCCACCTGCCTTGTATCGAAAGGGCCGTAGCTGAAGTAACGCTCTTAAAGTTTTTTCTTTTCCATCGGTCTAAATGTATGGGATGACAGTTGACCATGTGATTTTGTCACAATGTGTGCGTTTATACAAAGACGCACTTATCCCTTTGAGACATCTCTTCAAGGTAATTTTTGAGCAATTGGGATATAAATAAAACAGCGGATGGCTAAACATACAACAATTTAACAGATAGTAGATAAAGGTAAAATAGCAAATAAATTAATAGGATAAATAAACGAACATATACTAGTACATTTCTAATTAAATAGATATTAAAAGTAGAAAGGACACACAATCTTGGATCAGGGACAAGAGTCAAGCCAGTACTTCATCAGCATAGATTTAAGAGAAGCAACAGATTGCGATTGCCTAATATCAGTTGGTAGTCTATTCCATAAACAATCAGTAAGCACCGAGAAGGAATTGTCTACATATAGACATAACTTCAGAGTATATTTCTAAGCTTTCCACACGTTTGTTTTAGACTATCATGCAAAATAACCGTTTATCTAATGATAAAATAAAATTCTATTAGTAAATAATTTTCAAAATTCATCTAGAATTTTTTGAGTATCGTGAAACGGGGGAACAGGGACTAAGGGGTGATTAGGGACACAACCTTAAATAAAGCAAATGTTAGGTACAACGCGGACGACGATAAGACTGAAATAATTTCCAATAGAACGTAACATTATTTTCATTTAATAATTGTTCTTAGATGTAACAAGTTATGCCTTATTCACCCCATAGTCTCTGTTTACCCCTTTTTACGGTATATTAATCACAAACAAAAATAAAAATCTATTCATTTTATAATTTTAAGAAAATACCAGTGTGATGTATGTAACATTAAGAAAAACTCGGTAATAAAGCAAAAGTCGTTACAAGTCACCGGATTTTGATCTACCATGACAATGAACAAACATGCGGATTCTGCTCAAACTAATCCTTTTTATAAGAATGCCCGCTCCAGTATATTTCTTAAAAGAATCGAAGTACGCATTACACTCAGTGCTGTTTGAAGATAGCAGGAATTGACGTTTTCTCCGGCGAATAACATTTAAGTAGTTTTCTATTGGTTTCCGAATGAAATGTATAGGTAAGTTTTTAAGGTAAGAGCATTTGAAAAGAAAACGCCCTCTTAAAGTTGTTTTTAATCCGATTCGAAGACAAAATAAGAAGATATATAGAGCTTGTAACAAAGTCACGCGAGGCTTGTATTTATTTATTTATAATCAAGTATAATCTACACAGCAGTTTACACTAACACAATGTAAACAACAAAAAACTAATTGCACATAATGGCAATATTCTGTCCCTTCATAATTAATTTATTTTCTCACAGAACCTTCACGAGAAACAACCACCCAACGACTGTCAAACACATCACACTCCGGCGCTGGTAGCAAAAGTGCATTAAGCATTCGTAGTGCCCGAACATTTGGAGAATTTCTGTGTGAAACGGTTCTTGCTTTTGGAATCGCAAGAACAACAAGTCCGTGGTCTTAAATGTCTTCTAATTTTTAACTGGGCCGCCGTTACTTTCACGTAATTGACGTTGACAATACGATAACAATGCTGCCTTCATTAGAAGAAAAGGCACGTGACCAAACGAATTGCCCTTGCAAAGAGGTTGTAACCTCTTTATAAACCTAAAGAGGTCAATGTACTTCTGTGAATGATTTGCAGATACGTCTTTTTTCTTCGGAGGGCAGAATGTTATAAGCACTATGGTTTACTAAGTAAAGCCCCTGCCCCTGATGTTGATGTAAAACTTTGAAAGATAATTGGTCGGTGAAATTGCTATACTGATTCAATAACCAATTCAATAAGTTACAAAGTGTATCTTACTGACTTACTTGTTTAGGTGTATTTTACAACTTTTTCAATTTGTTAGTTACGCGGTATTGGGCCGTAGCCAAGATGCAAACGCTACTAATGTTTTTCTTTTCTATCAGTCATAATGTACGAGATGACAATCTCGTGCGTTACGATAAACCACGTGGTCAACTGTTATGCTATACATTCTGAGGGATAGAAAAGTACCTAAACGTAAGGAGCGTTTGCATTTTGGCTAGGGACTCTGTGTTGCTTTCAAATTTCAAATATGTTCGAATGACCAGAAGACGTCATAGTTACCAATATAAAATAAGAAAAACGATTCGTTACACAGTTTTAGAGAATTTACGATGCCAATGTACATAAATATTATACGCGGCCATGGTAATAGATATTACGACACTCGTATCGATGCTGTTCTTCGTATTATCATAAACCACTCTTGAAACAATGCATCATTCATTACCAAGCAGTTACATAAACGGCCATATGCTAAATGTATGCTAGTGACAAGAATTGCAAATATGTGCAGTCGAAGTCATAAGTATGTTTACACTTTAGTACCTTGTCAAAATTTAGAGTGAGACAATTTCATAAATAATATAACAAACTTCAATAGCACGTAGTCAAGAGGCTATATATATATATATATAGTAGTACAGTAATTAAATTAATGTATTCCATTACAGGTTGTTTACGGTCCTCGATGCGATGCAGTTTACGGTCCTCGATGCGATGCAGTTTACGGTCCTCGATGCGATGCAGTTTACGTAGGTGAGTAAATGAACTTACTGCAATGCACTTTAAAACGCTCCTTTACGATGTTTGTAAGTTTTATTTCCGTGCAAATAAATTATTTTTAAGTAAAATAATGAATGACTATAAACACTGTTGTTTGTCGAAGCTGAATACCGAAATATTCTGAAATGTTAATGTCCTTTGGGAAATTTGTTATTTATATGTAGGTACACAAGCTGAATTCTGTGAATATCAAACGGTGCCTTTGGCTGTGTAATTTTCAAACATTTTGATAGATTTCTAAGTGGCACTTGTGGAATGCAAGTTACATAGCCATACAGTGGCCTAGCCAAGATACAAACACTGTAAAAGTTTGTGTTTTCTATCTACTCGAAATGTATGGACTTGACTTAAATACATGCGCTTTACATACTGATAAGCCCCCAGTAGTTTTATCTTTTTAGTCTCTTGGAAGAATATTCGATGAGACGTAAAATGTTCGGAATTAAGCAGTCTACCTGCAGAACAGAATATATAAGGCAGCGAAATTGATTTAATCCATTATAAATGATTGTGCATACAATAACGTCACGCCGTCATTCCCAGAGTGGGGTAGGCAGAGCTACTGTAACACTAACAACTCGAAAAATACTAATTGTAATCAATTACAAATAACTAAAAAGTAAACGAGGTCAAATAATGCATTGCCTATGCATTTTTATAATTAGGAACGGAAGATGATAAAACACAGAAATGTTTAGGTAGTTTGATATCAAAGAGTTTGATTTGTTGTGGTGACAGGTAAAATACAACATTCTCAAGTAGTAACCATAACTAGACAGCAGCTTATTAGTACACATTGGATAATTTTGGATCATTTCACTCTGAATAGCGCTTCATTCTTTCTACTCTTTTGCACAGCTATAGGAAACGATCGGGTAAATGTTGCTTTTACACTAAGGTGATTTTACATTAACGTCCTTACATTTTGAGTTCAACGCGAAACAATGTATTCTTATAGGCTTTAAATAAAAAACAGACGGTACTCAACGCAACCTTGCGTTAAGTTTACCTCTCTGTTTGTGCGAACAATTTTCATGCGCCTAGGCACGTGACGAAGGAAGAAAATAAACATAATCCATGAAACAAACTGTATTCATCTTCTAGTAGGTAGATAATTGTGGCTTTGAGTGTATAGGGAACGTGAGCGGTAGATCAGACGAAGCATGGTCACCTTCATTGCGGTGAATAAATATAGATATGACATCTGTTACTTTCGCACTTACATAACAGGGCCTTGAGTGTAAGTTGCTGTTCACGCGGCAAACCCTATCGAACGCGTTTACGATCATTTTATTTTGTGAGAAATGCAAACGCATTTAAATAAATGAAATGAATAAATATCAGGGGACAATCTCACACAAATTGACCTCGTCCCAAACTAAGCTTTAGGCTTGTGCTATGGGTACTAGACAACGATAAACATACTTAAATATGTACATAGAAAACATCTAAGAATCAGGAACAAATATTCGCGCACATCACACAAATATCTGCCCTTACCGGAATTTGAACCCAGGACCGCAGGCTTTAGAGGCAGGTTCACTCCCAACTATGCC
The DNA here is from genome assembly GCA_949316455.1 of Acleris holmiana. Classification (NCBI taxonomy): domain Eukaryota; kingdom Metazoa; phylum Arthropoda; class Insecta; order Lepidoptera; family Tortricidae; genus Acleris; species Acleris holmiana. The sequence goes on from OX438772.1 coordinate 4,003,638, forward strand.
AACGTGTCTTCAGTTAACAACTCATAAGGGCTCCGTGGCCCTAGCCAGATGCATTGCGAGAACACGACACTTGTACTATTTCTTATTCTGTGACGACACGTTGGCCTAGTTGGGAGCCAACGGTCCTGGGTTCAAATCCTGGTAAGGCCAGATATTTGTGTGATGAGCGCGAATATTTGTTCCGGAGTCTTGGTAATTTCCTATGTATGTATTTAAGTATGTATTTCTCTATTTAAGTAAGTTAATCGTTGTCTAGTACCCATAGTACAAGGCTAGAGCTTAGTTTGGGACTAGGTCAATTTGTGTGAGATTGGCCCCTGATATTATAATTATTAACGTTATCGCTATCGTAAATGTATGGGATTCACGTTAGCTGCCAGATGATCGCGGCGAATACTTATGTCAATTCCATACATTTTGTCAGTTTTCGAAAATAGTAGACTCCTTTGAGCAAAGTAATAATTTATTGTCAATTTTTTTTTCTTAACTTAATATGTTATTAAAAAATATAAATTACTGTTTATATTTTTTAATAACATACTTACCTAATTTTATAACGTGACTTTAAATTCACTAATGTACCATCTACACGTGTGTTTGCAAGCTGACTGCATTGTTTTTTTTTAATTTACCTGTCACATCTTGTGCACTGTCTGCGAATTAATTATGTTGATTGATTAATTGCGATAACCGACTTGTGATCTATTCCATATTCTATCACATCACTGAGACAGTAAATCAAGTAGATTTGTCTCTGTTGGAACCTATGCGTAGGTAGACGTCCACCTCCCGTCACTTGCAGGTGGCAACAGAGTGACGTTAGTTCAGTCGACTCTATAACTGTATCGTATTGTAGTTCTTTATCGCATTTTTATGACACACAAGCCCCCTATTTCACCATCTTAACAATGACACGTGACAGACCTGTGTGTATTTCTCATTTGTGTATTTCGACTTAGGATTTAATTAAAATAAATCTTTGTCTTTAAAACGTTGTTCGGCATTTTTAATTCCACAAATTCTACGTATTGAGCACCGGTATACTCCGTGTGTTCGGTAGTTCGATCATTTGTAGCACGACTATTTAAAAAAAGCTTTTAAGCTTGTAGCATTTACATTTCAGTAAATGTGGATACAGAATTATCAATAAGTCTTTTTAGAGTTCTGCCTACCCCACTCTGGGAATGAAGGCGTGATGTTATGTGTGCGTGTGTGTGTGTGTGTGTATTATGACGAGTAAAAGTGCCCGCGCGGCCTACTGACTGAATAAACTTCTTTAATCTTTTTATATTTATAATCAAAGTGGGGAATATCCCATAAGGAAAACGTGTTTATTCGATTTTCATTGTAAGATGGTAAGGAACCCTTCATATTCGTGTCTGAGTCGCACTTGGCCGATTTTGTATAAATAATAAAGAGCAATTTAAATCGCTTAGACCTTGAATTGAAAGTACCTATATTATCTTTAAAATGAACGTTTTTTTTACATTTTCAATTTTACTTGTAGTGATGTCAAATGGACCTTTTTCAATAACTTAGTTCAAGTATTTTGCGGAATATGTATCCATATTATGCACGATTCTAAATTAAGTGCTTTATAAACAATGTGTATCAACATTGGAACGACACTTCTTGAGAACTAGGCAAACTTAAGTCCAAAATAAACCCGTTCCAATGTAATTCATAACATAATCCCATAAAACAGAAAATAGGTTAACTGTTATTTGAGTTACGACATTATTTTTAGATGCATCGACGACCGATTACGTCACGACACGATCGCGTGACGATTACGAGTAGGTGATAGTGAGTTTATTACATGTTGATAGGAGTACGACATGACAACGATACTTTTGCTAATTATAGGTTAGATATTGAGTCAGATTATATTAAGCACTCTGTTTTTTTTCTCTACTAGCCAGGAGGAAAAAGGGGCTAGTTACATTCGGTAAAACCATATTGCTTTTGAACTGTCATCAATAGCTCTTATTTAATTCATAGTAATGGCGGCCAGTTAAAAACAATACCGGGTTTTACCGAGTTTGGAGCCCCGATTGGCTTAATGGTCGCGTTTATCGCTGAGGTTGAATCATCTGTTAAACTCGCACTTGCATATTTGGCAGAAAGTGACGCATGTTTTATCCACAGCGACAAACGCGACCATATTTTGGCGGATCCTTACCAAATTAATAAAAATTCTAACTCTTATTCGATGCTTTGGTTGTGAATCTGTACGTAACCTTTTTCACTGAAAGGGTAAAAGGACTCGAGATAAAACTGAAAAAAAAAACCCTTAAATGTAAACACTGTATGTATGAATGTAAACACTTTATTGTACAAAATAAAGCAGAGACAATACAATGAAGATACAGGAAAGAAATGTACAAAGGCGAACTTATCCCTTTAAGGGATCTCTTCCAGCTAACCCTTGAGAGATTGATCAAAAGAAAGGTGAAATATATTGTTTTTTTAACCTACATACATACATACACAACATTACGCCTTCATTCCCAGAGTGGGGTAGGCAGAACTACAGAAATACCAACAACTCTAAAAAGACTTGTTGATAATTCTGTAACCACATTTTGCACAATCAGGCCAAGAAGTTTACTAGTGTATTAGTGACAGGTTGCAAGCCCATCGCCTAACAATACTACAAGCCCTTATTCCCTGAGTCGCCTCTTACGACATCCACGGGAAGACATGGAGTGGCACTATTCTAACCCGGCAACTACACGGGCTTTTTTAACCTATCCTGAGATATATAATAAGAAAGCTTTCAAGTTAACTAGATAATCGTGTAGGTAGCTATTTAATATTGGATTGTTTTAAATTGATTATTTTGAGTCATTTGGATAATTAACGTACCTTTTAACATTTGAAGAGATCCACTTTAAATATCAGGGGAAAATCTCACAGAATTTGACTTAAACCCAGACTATGACATTGTAGGCGCCTTGGTCCATACTGTAAGCCTATAATTGTAATTATAATAATAAATAAATAAATAAGGTCTAGGCTTGTACTATGGGTACCTACTAGACAACTATAAACATACTTAATATAGAGAAATACGTAATTAAATACATTACCCGCGTGTCATAGGTCCCACGTAGGTACTACGAGCGTATACCCGCCAAACTTAAAAATGTACAATCCGACGAAGCATTTAAACATCAGCTGAGAAACCTTTTATTGGATAATCCATTGTACTCCGTGGATGAATATATGGAACTCAAATTGTAAAATTATTATTGTATTGACATGTATTAATCTATGTAGGTATACCTATTGATTGACATCGGATAAGTGACCATTTACTAGATATTTAATAGTTGTTGTTTTGATTATTTGCATGTTATTTTTGTATTGTTTGATTATTAGTATTTATGTCGACAATCTCAATGTAATTTCATATTTTTTGACATTTAATGCAATTTATATTGTAATATTACATTGATGAATAATTAACTAAACTAAACTAAACATAGAAAACATCCGACTCAGAAACAAATACTCGCGCTCATCACACAAAAATTTGCTAGTACCGGGAATCAAACCCGAGGCCGCTAGCCATTACCGCTCACACGACTACGACTAAAATTAACTGCATTCAAAATTCTAGTACGTTTTATCGTTGCTTTATTAGAACTTCCAAGTTATAAAAAAGAGATAAAATGTGAAACAATTGATAGTTTGGTACCTAACGTTACGGCCAAATAATTGTCACAATAAATCAGGAATAACCTTGGTGAGGTCAAAGTGACAATAACAGCTTGTTGGCCAGTATACTGTTATATAATAGCGTGTAAACTTCACACGGGCATATACCGGGTGTTGCCTGTAATAGGAGCAATAAATTTAGGGATCGTTTCCACACCACAAACGTAACAACATTTATTCTACTACTTTTGAAAATAACTTGTTGTTTACTAAATATGAATGAATTTAGCTTTTCCAAGCCAGCAATGTATTGCGAAAACTACGAAGTTTGTAGGCTGACAGTAGATGTCAACTAGACTATTGGATGGAGTACATTGAAAATGCTATTTAATTTGTTCGAAAAAATCCCAAATAATAAATTACATATTTTGTAAAAGTTGTAGAACAAATGTTGCTACGTTTATACAGAAGAAACGATCCCCCAATTTATTGCTCCTATTACAGGCAACACCCAGTATATTAACAACAGTTAATATACACATTACTTAGGACGTGTTGTTTGATCAGTAGTTAAACTAATTGTTAAAAATCGTAACTAACGGATAAATCTCAAGGAAAAATGTGTGAAAACTTCGATTCTGTTTTCGTTTTTTTACCATAGTTCTCAGTTAGGGATCCTATCATTCCATAACCAACGTTTCACAAATGATTCATTTCACAAACATATCATTTGTCTACCCGCGTTTTTTTCCGTAACTGTAAATATTTCTGTATTTATTTCAGGACCATACCGTGGATGTCGTAAGAGGCGACTAAGGGAATTAGGGCTTGTAGTACTGTTAGGTGATGGGCTTGCAACATGTCCCTAATACACTAGTAAACTTCTTGGCCTGATTGTGCAAAATGTGGTTACAGAATTATCAACAAGTCTTTTTAGAGTTGTTGGTATTTCTGCAGCTCTGCCTACCCCACTCTTGGAATGAAGGCGTGATGTTATGTATGTATTAATGTACCAACTTACGTTAGTAAATATTATATCTTATATTATATTTCGATGACAATACAATAATCAGAGCTTAGGGGTATGAGGTTGGGACAATTTTTGCCCACTGTTCCATATGCATTCAGCAGACGTGTCCATCCCAGTGTGTGTTGTACACTTGTTTTTTTTTTAATATTTTAGTTACATACATATACATACATAACATAACGCCTTCATTGCCAGAGTTGGGTAGGCAGAGCTACAGGAATACCAACAACACTAAAAATACTTGTTTTTAATCCTGTAACCACATTTTGCAAACTCAGGCCAAGAATTTTACTAGTGTATTAGTGTCAGGTTGCAAGCCCATCGCCTAGCAGTATTACAAGCCCTTATTCCTTTAATCGCCTCTTACGACATCCACGGGAAGACATGGAGTGGCACTATTCTAACCCGGCAACCACACGGAGCAATTATTTAATGTTGTTTATTTTAATATATAATTCCATATTTTTCTTTCGTTTACTGTATTAAAGTTCATAAAGTTCATAAAACAGAGACCTTACTATATTTAAACCTTGATTCTGTAATATAACTCCGAAGTGAGAAACCGAATCTTATTCACGGACAAAAACAGATCGAAAGCAAATTGGTGCCAGATCTCTTACTGATAGTAAAATACTAGCATTGTTTTTCGTATTCACACAAACTTATGTTTGCTATCGGGAAAACCACGAAAACTCATTATCCGATACAAATCGAGGAGGGTAGCACTTTCTGGATGGCAAATATAAGTTGGTGGTTCTTGAGACAGGGCCATGTGGGTTGCTGTCATAATGTTACAATGAGTGTTGATCCTCCGTCGACGTGTCTGGAACATTCGATGGTGTGCCACGGGATTTGCATGTTTATTTTTATGGAATGACGTCAATTTGAGCCGCTAGGTAACTCAACGCGGAACTCGGTGCACAGTTTTTCACTTTTCTCAATGTGTTAAGGTTAAGCTGGGAGGTCGGAGAATTTTTTATCCTAAAAAACTGTCACAATAATAATAAAATTTAAATTTGTTTTTCTTTTGTGCAGTGTAGTATTTAGATACATACAGGCGCCTATCAATAAGCAGCAGTGTTCGCATCGTTGTGTTCCAGGATAGGTAGGTATGGCAATCCGTGAAAATACTAGCATAGATGTATTCCATCTCTGTACTCAGAATTGACAACGCATTTGCAGTCTTAGATTTCTAGTCTTTGCTTTCTCAATGCCATAAAAAACATATAAGAGGAATAAATGTTGATTGAGAATAAATCCGAAGTGAAATATGAAAAACCAGGCAAGAGCATGTCGGACCATGCTTAGTGTAAGGTTCAAACTCTAACAAAAAATTTTTTGAAAGACCTATCCAACGACACCACACGATGGGGTAGACGAGAAAAAAAATATTCACCGCGCTACGTGTAGGGGAGGTACACAAAAGAAAGTTTTTCAATATGTTATTTTACTGGTTTATTGGAGTGACTAATATGTGTATTCATACCAAATTACAGCTTTCTAGTACTAAGAGTCTTTGAGCTAGGCTGCGGCAGACGGATGGACGGACGGACATGGCGAGACTATAATGGTTCCTTGTTTGACTACAGAACCCTAAAAGTTGGCTTAGCGTATGCAAATGTATGAACAATGCCAAATAAGTGACTTTAATTTTTGACAAATCTTATATAAATAGATACGTTTACAGTAAAGAGCCCCATGGGGGCCTTTTTACTGAATAAACATTTAGATTTTTTTTTATTTTTTTATTTTTACATCTCTAAAGTCAACCCTTCAAATTGGCAGACGCATTTAGATGGCCTTATGATATATTTAGTGCAAACAGAAATGAACCTAGGGGTAGCACACTTCGTATTTTGGCCGACTGTTCATATAAGGTTAAGGTTGTTTGTGTTCAAGAACCCATATTGTACGGGGCAAGATTCTCAATTAACTGTTTATTTCCTTTACAATAACACTCAAACAGCATCCGTCGAACGATTTAACCGTGCCTACACTGAGACGGGTAAGAATATAACATACGAGGGGCGGCTGAAAAGTTCTAAGCCTAAGGTATGTTGAGGTTGCATATGCGTTAGCGATACTGGCCACTAAAAAGACCATTTAAAAAGTTAATAAATAAAAGAAAAAAATGTCGTCTTTTGTTTATTACATCTCGAGATATCCGACGCTAAAGGTCATCATGTGTGAATTATCAACGCATATCACGAAAATTGAGCACCGTGCAGTCATTAAGTTCCTCACAAAAAGTGACAAATCGCCGAAAACAATTTTTGAAGAAATGTCTAGTATTTACGGTGAATCTGGCCCTTCTCATGCCACTGTTAAAAAATGGAGTCGACTTTTTAAACTTGGACGGGAGTCGATCGAAGACGATCCTCGCTCAGGAAGGCCAATATCGGTTGGGACTGAAGAAAATACTGAAAAAGTCAAAAAGTTAGTATTAGAGGATCGGAGAATTAAGGTTTGGCAAATAGCTGAAGCCTTAGGTATTAGTAAGGAAAGAGTTGGAGAGATTTTGCATCAACATTTGCATATGACAAAAGTAAGTGCTCGTTGGGTGCCGAAAATGCTCACAGCTTTCGATAGAGAACGTCGTGTTCAAACTTCTCAGGCATTTTTAGAATTATGTGAAGAAGGTTTAGATGAAGTTTGTTCCCGCATAGTAACTGTTGATGAAACATGGATCAGACAGTATGATCCAGAGTCGAAGTCTGAATCTATGCAGTGGATCGAAAAGGGTGAAAGGCCGCCAAAGAAATTCAAGGTTCAAAGATCGGCGTCTAAGCTAATGGCCACCGTGTTCTGGGATTGCGATGGCATTCTTTTAATAGACTATTTGGCGAAAGGCTCTACAATAAATGCAGTTTATTATGCTGAGCTATTAAGAAAAGTGCGACAAGCCATAGTCGAGAAACGAAGGGGCAAACTGAGCAAAGGCATTTTGTTTTTGCAAGACAACGCCCCCGTTCACACCGCTCGTGTTGCCAAGCTTGCTCTGAAGGAAACTGGCTTCGAGGAAATTGATCATCCACCTTACAGTCCAGATCTGGCCCCTAGTGATTATTTTCTATTCAGCAATTTGAAGAAAGATTTAAGGGGAAAGCGATTTGGCAGTGATGAAGAGATGAAGGCGGCTGTACAGGAACATTTCGACAGCCAAAATAAAACTTATTTTTTTAACGGTCTAAAAGCATTATTTAAAAAATGTAATAAATGCATTGAATTAGAGGGAGATTATATTGAAAAATAAAAATAGTAAAAAAAATCTGAACCTTTTTTTTCTACCTTAGGCTTAGAACTTTTCAGCCGCCCCTCGTAATATAAGAACAAAATCTTCATTTCTCATAATATAGTTAGTATAATAAACGAAACGTAGAAACGTTAAATATTTTTTCTCAAACATGTTCGTAAAGAACCGTTTTCCGATTAAAACACAAGGACGGAAAGTGCCTCATTTTTCTCCTAGGAGTAAAATAACCATATGAAAACACTTACCGTCCATGTCCATATTTTATTTAAAAATGATCTCTATTGCATGTAAAATCTAACTAGCCATAACAAAAATCCCATACACCCAATTTAAAAAATGGCGCTGAGCCGGTGGTGCGGTGCGGCGGCGGGCGACGAGTCATTGTCAATTCTCAATACTGTCTTGTAGTTTTCAGAAGAAGATTATCTCTAAATTCGCTGTTTTTTTTATAAATACTTCTAATTATGCATTTGTATCATTTCCTCGCATTTATTGAGAAAAGCATTATATATGCCTCAGCGGAAATGGTATTGCCTGCCTCGTATTTTAGCATCTCTTCAGGAAATCCCTTACTTTCAGCGCATAGGCAATGATGTACTATTGTTATATGTGACGTCTGTTATATCTTATAACGTTTTTGAAATGAAATTATAACAATTTTTGATATGTTATGAGACGCACTCCACTGAGACAGTTTACTCATGAGACGCACCCCACTGAGACAGTTTACTTATAAGACGCACTCCACTGAGACAGTTTACTCATGAGACGCACCCCACTGAGACAGTTTACTTATGAGACGCACCCCACCGAGACAGTTTACTTATGAGACGCACCCCACCGAGACAGTTTACTTATGAGACGCACCCCACCGAGACAGTTTACTTATGAGACGCACCCCGCTGAGACAGTTTACTTATGAGACGCACCCCACTGAGACAGTGTACTTATGAGACGCACTCCACTGAGACAGTTTACTTATGAGACGCACTCCACTGAGACAGTTTACTCATGAGACGCACCCCACTGAGACAGTTTACTCATGAGACGCACCCCACCGAGACAGTTTACTTATGAGACGCACCCCACTGAGGCAGTTTACTTATGAGACGCACCCCACTGAGACAGTTTACTCATGAGACGCACCCCACTGAGACAGTTTACTCATGAGACGCACCCCACCGAGACAGTTTACTCATGAGACGCACTCCACTGAGACAGTTTACTTATGAGACGCACCCCACCGAGACAGTTTACTTATGAGACGCACCGCACTGAGACAGTTTACTTATGAGACGCACCCCACTGAGACAGTTTACTCATGAGACGCACCCCACTGAGACAGTTTACTTATGAGACGCACTCCACTGAGACAGTTTACTCATGAGACGCACCCCACTGAGACAGTTTACTTATGAGACGCACCCCACTGAGACAGTTTACTTATGTAACCATCTTATATTCTTACTAGCGACCCGCCCTCGCTTCACTCCGGATTAAAGTATTCTATTCTACCTTGCTCTTCAATGACTCTATCTATTAAAAAAAACCGCATCAAAATCCGTTGCTTAGTTTTAAAGATTTAAGCATACATAGGGATATAGGGACAGAAAAAGCGACTTTGTTTTATACTATGTAGTGAAGCTATACGAAAAGTAAACAAAATAACAAAGCTTCAAACTTAAATTTATTCATCAAATGTCTCGTGCAACAAGGCAAAACTGTCGTAACAAAGCATTTGAAACGAAAAGACAATTTAAACTAAAGTCAGATTAAACTCAACAGATGCATCTGACTTTTCACGTAATAAGCGAGCATAAGTAATGACAAACATGAACTTTTGCTTATAACAAGGCACACAGGAGCTATTTTTGCCTAACTGAATACATTATCTAATTTTGTTTAAAGTTAAAACCTTATTATTAAAATTTAGCTTTTAAGAAAATGTTAGTTAACGCGATTTGTTTTATTACTTCGGTTACTTTGCTAGTAACTGACTAACCCATTCATTAATATTAAAACTTTTATAAAATAATTTGATCTGCTATTTGGGCTAATTCAACTGTAGTCTCCAATTTTGAATAGACATCAAAAAAACCGGCCAAGTGCATGTCGGACCACGCACAGTGAAGGGTTCCGTAGCTGGGATGAACGTTCATGGTTGATTTTTTTATTTTTTTATTATTAAAATCTCAAAAACTACACAGCGTATCGTGTTCAAAATAATTTTGGTTGGAAGTATTTCGTATGTTTTACTACTGTAATTTTTATTAGAATAGTAAAAACTGTCTAGTACTGTCTATTTAACAGTTCAAAAGCTACCCACCCGGACAGATTTTTTACGACTTTAGAAGCGTATATCTCGCCAACTGTTCACTTACGTAAAAAAGTCACTTAAAAACCTCCGTATCATTTTGGAAGTCCTATCTAAAAATACCCCACACGCTGATGTTCGTCAAAAAATTTTTTTTCGTGCCCTAGGTACATGTATGGAGTGCCACCCCTAAATATTTTTTTTTTTCAATTTTACTACATCATTGTATAGCGGTTCATAGAATACATCTATCCTCCAAATTTCATTTATATAGTGCCAATAGGCTCTGAGTAAAATGGCTGTGACATACAGACGGACAGACGGACGGACGGACGGACAGACGGACAGACGGACAGACAGACAGACGGACGGACAGACAGACATGACGAAATTATAAGGGTTCCGTTTTTGCCATTCGGCTCCGGAACCCTAAAAAGAGGAGGTTATCAATTCGACTGTGTTCCTTTTGTGTGTGTTTGTTACGCGATTACTCCGTCAATTGTGGATCGATTATGAAAATTATTTTTTCTTTATAGGGTTTTTACTCCCGTGGTAGTCCCATTGCCACCAAGTTGGTATCTGATGAGGGGATCTGCGAGGAATTGAAATAACTCCTCAACATTGGCATACATATAGCGATTTAGTTATTTTCAGTAACAGCTCTATAATTTGCATGCAGAAAGTATCATTTGGTGAAGTGAAACTGATGATGAAGACCACTGATGGCCACCGGAACTCCTCAATGGTACCTATTTCAAGGTTGGCGATAAAATAAATATCTCGATTTAGGTAGTTGAGCGACTATAACAAAGAACATTTTAATGGTTTTAATATAATTATGCACTATGACTTTCCCGCGGCGTTGCTTGCGGCAAGCGAGAAATGTCCTGTGGTTCTTATTGATTGAGAAGTGGGAGTTCAGTTGGATTATGAATCACTTAAAAGTATAAAATTAAATTAAATGTTTTAAAAATAATAAACCGCGCTCAAACGGTCATAGGTCAGTCAAACTGAAGTCGGCGTCCCACATATTTTTTAACCATAACTTCTTTTCAAATGCTAAAAGTTCGTCAAAGGGCTTTTGGTAAAAACAAATCTGGGACGCCGACTTCAGTTTGACTGATCAGTGATCGTGATCTATGATCTTTTAAAAAAAAAAAGTTACTTTTTTGTGTTTTTGAAGGTGGTTTAATGTTTTTTAAAACATATTTTAAATATCTGTACACCTTTTATAAACGTCTTACTCTATTCTTGTTAGATAATACGGAATTGTTCTCGATAGTATTCTTTTTAATGAAAATTACTGAATGTATAAATACTGAGGACTTGACTTGGACTTTGTGACTTGAAATCAGACATGAAGAATTGGCTGTGTTAATCCTTGCCTATCCCTAATGAGATGAACCTCAAAAATACGACAATAGTTCTTGTTAGTCTAGAATCGAGTTTTAGGTTTATAAACTCTATAGATCTAGTTAATAAGGATATAATTCGTAATAGCTCGAAATAAAATAGGTTAAGTATATTAATCAATATATTGAGTTGTGGTCATCTTATCCATAAACCTACCGCCAAGCATCAGTGCTCGCATTGTTGTGTTCCGGTGTGGGGATAAGACAACCGGTGTAATTACTAGCATAGAGGCATCCTATCTTAGTCCTCAAGGTTGGAAACTCATTTGAGGTCTTAGGATTGCAATCTTGAGATTATAGTCTTGAGAATTTAAATGCCTATGGGTATCCGATGCCACTTACCATCAGGATTATTTAAAATTAGATAACGGTCCGAATTTTGATCATTGTGTCATTTTCAATAGATTTGTTTCGTGTCATAAGGAAGTTTATCAAGATCATTCATTTTGTAAAATTGTGTTAGTACAAAATCCAAAAACAAAGATTTCGATCAAAAAAAATGAAAAAGATAAACAGTTTACCTTCAGTCCCAAGTCCGCGAGGCTGCCTGACACTCGATCTGTAAAGAAATGTATGAAACGTTAAAAACTATTGACAGTATAACGCCACAGACTGACACGTTGGCCTAGTTGGGAGTGACCCTGCCTCCGAAGCCAGCGGTCTTGGGTTCAAATCCCCCAGTAAGGGCGTTAAAGTATTTCAATTTTTAAATAAAACACAGGGTCAAACAGTCGGGTAAAAAACATAGTCCATAACTAAATGAAGGGTGGCAACAGCCCGTCTTTCGCTCGACCTTTTCTCATTGACTATGTATTTAAAGCACGTTCTGTGGTTTTAACTAGCAGATAAACTGTAATAACCGTCGTTCAATTCAGGGAAAACTGCAGGAAAAATAGTTAAGTAACATAATGGATTATATTATTTACATATGAGTACATACTTACATAACATCACACCTTGATTCCCAGAGTGGGGTAGGTAGAGCTACAGAAATTCCAACAACTCTTAAAAGACTTTGATAATTAATTAATTGATTGTATTATTTGTGCTTTGTTATTGTGGTTGTGGTTTGCAGTTATTATATTATTAAAAAAAAGTAATTCATAAATGCTTCTCTATATATTCTCTCTTATAATCTAAAAAAAATTCAAAAAAACTCGAAGTGAACGTGCGTGAAGACATTGATAAATGCAGAGGAAGCGAAAGTGTATGTTGGGACCGGTGCACCTGGCGTTCCAGAGTCTCTTCCTACCCCATCGAGAGACAGGCGTGAAGGTATGTATGTTTGAGTATGTTTAACAAATAAGTCCACTAATCTGCGAAAGTTTCTAAAGAAAAAAAAAACCTGTTTCGATATTTTTATACATAGATATTATTTTTGCTATATTTTGACGATAAAAAATATGTAACGTACTTTGTTGTCACATTCCCTGAATAATTACGTCCACTGTGTTACTATAGAGTAGTTTTATTGTGTATGGAGGCCGAAAATGAAACACCAACATAGATTTAAACTGAATTAAAAGGCGCTCGCGTCCGCGTGTCATAGAACAAAATGGAACTGGCGTGACTAGTATTTTTGAGGTTATGGTTGGGAAGAATTCGTCCGCGAGCGCCCTCTAAAGATTTATTTACGGCATAATAAGGCAAGGTAAGTAACAGATGGCGTTGCTATGCACTTCATGACTTAAAACTAACATTACAAAGTATACACACAAATGGATAGGACCTCAGGTATTTTGCAGATGTGTAGGTTTCCTCTCAATGTTTTCCGTCAACGAAGATGATGCCGTGATTTACATACTAAACAAAATAAAATATGAAAACATAAAAATAAAAATGTATAAAATGGGTCGTATCGTGTACAATCCCGCCCCCTAGTGCTGAGACAGCACTACTAACTATCAACAGGGGACAGTAAGGCGACGCGTGTGACAGGCCGACGCAGCGGTCCCAAGCGCGTGCGCACGTCTACGACTCTCACGCGGCCGTCGCGGCCAGTGTGTGTTGCGCTCACCACCCCGTGCCGCCAGGAACCGCGCTCTAAATTGGGATCGACAAGTACGACATAGTCCCCCACTTTTAAAGACCTAGCCTCTTTGGTCCATTTTTGCCTGGGTAAAAGTGTCAGCAAATATTCCTTTGTCCATCGAACCCAGAACATGTCAGCAAGCCGCTGGGCTATGTGCCACCGTTTTCTAAGACAAAGGTCGACGTCTGCGTACTTACCAAAGGAAGCTCCAGTCGACGAACAACCAATTAAAAAATGGTTTGGAGTCAAAGCCTCTGGGTAACTAGGGTCCGTTGAAACGTGCGTTATGGGACGGCTATTAATTAATGCTTCCACTTCGGCAAGAAGCGTGGATAATGTTTCCGGGTGTGGGGCGCGTTCTTTTAAAACGATTTTTAAAGCTGTTTTGACTGAGCGAATCATCCTTTCCCAAGCGCCTCCCACCTCCGGGGCCCCGGGCGGAATAAAATGCCACTCAATCCCCCTCACTGACCCGTCATCACGTAATTTATTTAAATTTAAGTCCTCTAAGCTCCTTTTCAGTTCAGTGTCTGCTCCCCGTAGGTTAGTGCCATTATCAGAGTAAATGACACTAGGTGTTCCTCGACGGGCTGACATGCGTCTAAGCGCCATTATTGCTGAATCTGTACTAAGTGTTTCCGTCAACTCAATATGGATTGCACGGATAGTAAGACACGTAAACAGCATGCCATATCTCTTTTGTCTGCCACGACCGATTGTTGTTTCCATTGGGCCAAAGAAGTCGACTCCACAACAAGAAAATGGACGTCGATTATGCTGCAAACGTGCCGAAGGAAGATCGCCCATGCGCTGCGGCTGGGGCGCCGCGCGGCGATAGTGACAGAACAGGCAGCGCGCTGCGACGCCGCGCACGGTCGGGCGCAGTTTGACAATCCAGTAAAGCTGCCTCAACTCGTTAACAACATGCTCATTAGCTACGTGCATGGCACGTCTATGGTAGTGCTCGACTAATAGGCGTGTGGTTTTATGTTTGCCATCTAGTATGGCAGGTCGTGTCGCAGTCACGTTAACTCCTACGACTTTATCTACGCGACCACCTACACGAAGGATTAAGTCACTATCAAGATACGGTGTTAGCTTTATAAGACGACTGTTCGACGGTAACGGTTTTCCGTGAGCTAAACACGATATTTCCGTGGCGAACGTATCATTTTGACATTTTCTAATAATGTGTTTTTCAGCAATCGTCATTAATTCTTTATGTAAATAAACTGTTTCAGGATCTGATTTATTCACTCTCTGATTACGGAGTTCTCGACATTTTTTTATGAAATAAACAACTCTTGCAGCGGTCCGTAGAAGTCTGATCCACGAGGAAAAACGTTCTTCATCAGGCACAGGTAAGTAGTTATTTTCTGTGGTAACTAAATTAACATTTCTTTCTTCACAGGTTGCCTCATCGATCACCTTTGAGTTCTTCAGGTCCTTGGGCCAGCGGTCCTCAGGCTGTCGCAAAAATGCAGGGCCTTGAAACCACGTATCGCTGTACTTTAATGGCGGAGACTCGGTTTTCGTCGCCACGTCAGCTATGTTCAGAGCAGATGGAACATATCGCCACTCATTAACATTTGTGAGCTCGTCGATCTCGCCTAGTCTATGTGCAACAAACGTTTTGTAACATCGTGGGTCACTCCGTATCCATTGAAGGACGGTGCTGGAGTCAGTCCAGAAGAAGCGATTACTAATTTTTACGTCCTTTTGCTCTGTTCCTACTGTTTGAGCCAGACGGGCACCGAGCAGAGCTCCTTGTAATTCAAGCCTCGGAATCGATACTGGGCGCAAAGGAGTCACACGACTTTTACTGGCTACCATGCAAACAAGAACGCAGCCATCCGCGCGGGTAAACCGCCAATATAAAACCGTGGAGTACGCTTTGATCGACGCATCGTTGAATATATGTAGTTGAGTATCTACAACCTCGCCGCCGGACGCCGAGCCGACCGGCGACTCGTAGCACGGCGCCCAGGCGCCGGAGCGCAGGCACCAGCGTGGGATGCGCAGCGCCTCCAGCTGACTTAACTCAATGAGCCACTGCGTCCAGCGAGTATGTTCTTCTGGACGGATGCGGCATTTCCAATCGACACCACTTCGATGTACATCTTGAAATAAAATTTTACTTTTTATAGTAAATGGGGTTAAAAACCCGTGAATGTCATAAACTGACATAATTATACTTAGCATTTGAGCCTTTGTTGGTGCTATGCTACCATTTAATATCTCAACCGGAATTCGATTTAAAGATACTTTTATACTAAATGTGTCATCAGCGGGATGCCACATCAATCCTAGTGTGCGCTCAGTCGTGTTCATGGCTCCGTCTTTAAAACGAACTGCTGACTGCGCGAGCGCCTCGTCGGGGATAGCCTGCAGTACTCGCTTACTGTTGCTAGACCAACCACGTATCTCGAAGCCGCCGCGGTTATGTATATCAGTTATTTCGCGAATTAATTTTATGGCATTCTGCTCACTTTTTGTAGAATAATAACAGTCATCCATATAATGAGAATTAGTTATAACGTGAACAGCTTCGGGATACTGGTCCTCATATTTCATTGCATTCTTGTTTTTTATATGTTGTGCTACGAATGGAGAACAGGTCGCGCCAAAAATTAAACTTTGCATAACATACGTTTGAAGTGGAGCCTTGGCAGACGCTTGCCATAAAAATCTAAAGACGTGCTGATCCTCGGGGCGAATTTTAATACGCAAAAACATATCTTTTATGTCGCCTATAATTACGAATTCGTTCTCGCGAAACCGCAGCATGATGCCCATTAACGAATTGTACAGGTCGGGCCCCGTGAGCACGAAGTCGTTCAGGCATTTGTTGTCGACCCGTGCCGCGGCATCGAACACTAGACGCAATTTACCAGGTTTGTTTGGGTTTTGCACCCCAAAATGCGGGATGTACCAGATGTGGTCGGCCGAGAGTTCATTATCCTGTAACTCACGCGCATAACCCTCAGTTACTAACTTATTAATTTCTTGTTGGTACCTATTAGCGTAAACATTGTCTTTCTCGAACTTATATAATAATGATTGCATCCGAGATCGTGCATAGTTATAGGTACTAGGCATGGTGAACTTATCAGTTTTAAAAGGTATGCCCACCTCCCAGCGATTACCAACTTGACGTGCAGTTTCATCAAGAATTTGCAGAGCACGCGAATGTGCCGTATTGTCGCGACGTAAGGTTGATACTCCTATGGACTCTAGACTAAATGTATGCTTAATTAGGTCATTCAATGCATTGGTGTCGTATAAAGTATTGTCGATCCCATCATTAGAGTAAACAAGATGGCAAATAGGGTGACTTACGTGCGATGTGGAGCAGTGAGCGCGACCACAGTAGCCGTGTATGGACCATCCCAGGCGACAGCGAGTTGCATACGGTGCATTTCTTCCACCGTGAATCACTTCAAGTGGAGCTAAAATAAAATAATTATCCTCGCCGATTAGCAAACGCGGCACAATATATTGTTTACAAACAAGATCTTTAACTTTTGATAACCTGTTACATGACATTTTATTAATAACTGTTAAGTCTTGTGCAGGTAAATTTAACTTTGAAACTTTACGAAAACTGATATCATAGAACTTATTGTTTTGTCCAGCTATGTTGCCACGCACTTTTGGCGCATCTGACTGATACACTTCGAGACCGAACGCATCTATAAACTTAATCGCACTAGTACTCTCGCAATTTAAACCAAGTTCATCGGCTAAGTCGGAGTCTATAATTGACACAGACGCTGCGTCGTCAAGTAATGCGTAAGTTTGTATTTCACCTGCGGGTCCGCGCACTTTGACACTAACCACCTTCAGCATAACGTTCCCTTCGGGCGCCGACGCGGTGCCGCCGGGCGCCGCGATGTGTGCTACCGTAGCGTTGGCGGTGTCTGCGCGCGGCGGGTCGGCTGGCGGGGCCGGCGGGAGCGGCGCACGCGGCTCGTCGTTACACACTTCGTCAGTTTGCGGCCTTTTCCAATGTAGTAAGCGATGGTGTGCGAGGCCACAATTTTATTGTCGATGTCGCACACTGGCGCTGTGCACGTATCTTTATCATGACGTGCAACTAGACATCCGAAACACAGTCTTTGACTTTTAATGAACTTCCACCTATCTCTGCGCATCGTGCGTTTAAAGACACGGCATTCGGGCAATGTGTGTTCTTCTTTGTGACAAAATTTGCACTTATTTGACTCAGCGCGCATAATTGAAAGTACCGGCCGAGTGTAGCGATTTTTTTCTTCGGGTCGCTTTACAGGCGGGTCGCTTGGCAAAGTTTTTTTACAATCGCGCATTTGAACAGCTCCAGCAACTGTAAGCATTTCAGCTTCTCTCTTTAAAAATTGTGCTAGCAATTCTAGCTTTGATTCACCGGCTTGCAATTTATCATAAGCGAAATCCGTCCATTTTCCCAATAGTGTGCTCGGCAGTTTAGATGCAACAGCTGACGCGAGCTCTGGGTTACGTAAGTGCTCATTGTGGTTAAGGGCACGGATAGTGGCTATACAATTGTTTACTTTCATGGCAAAGTTAATCAAATCTTGTTGATAATAAATAGGCAGTGGTGGTAATTTACGTAGTTGCGAAGTAATATTAAATATTATGGTCTCAGACCGTCCAAATTTTAGCTCCAGTGCTTCAATAACTGCTGCAGGCGGAGTGTTACCAATTAAAAGGTCAGTCACTGCTTCTTTGGCTTCGCCTCTCAGTGCACGTCGAAGTCTGGAAAGGTTCTCGTGATCAGTAAAACTGCATGCAGTCGATGCTTCATCGTAAGCACTTTTAAAATGTAGCCACTCGATGCAATCTCCACTAAATACAGGCAGGTCACGCGGAGTGGCGAGGCGGCTCAGTAGCCGCTGCTCGCGATGTGATGCCGTCTGGTCCATCATGTTCTTTAGAGTGCTAGCTAACTGCAGGATGCTGTCGGCGGGGTCCGTGCGCTGCGCGGGGGCTGCACGGTCGGCGAGGGGCGCGACCGGCTCGGGTTGCACAGCCGGGTGGTGCTCATCAACATCCTGGCCTTGGTCGGTGTTTAGCCAGTCGGAAACTCGATCAGGTGGGACATCACTTTGGCTCGCGACTTCAGATTCTTCATCCTCAGCGTCAACGACAGCCAGGTCTGCTTCGAGGCGCTTGTCTATTAGTTCCATCTGTATCCGGGCCTTAGCCTCGGCTGCTTTGAGCTCCAATTGTTTACGCTTTGCCAAAGAGGATGCCGTCGACCTTTTAGATTTATTCGTGCCGACGGAGGAAGGCGGAGGCAATGCTTGACACTGAGACTCACTTTGCGGCTTAATATTTAAGGGTTGGACAGCTGGCGTTGATCTCTCAAGCTTCATGTTGGTCAGCTCTGACTCGGACTTGGTAACTACTTGGCCAGCTAATTCGCGGTACCGTTGCCGAGTTAATACCATCTTCGGAGGCGTTTTAAACATTAATTGTGTCACTTATTATAGTAATCCGTTTCGAAGACCAGCTTATTATTGTGTATGGAGGCCGAAAATGAAACACCAACATAGATTTAAACTGAATTAAAAGGCGCTCGCGTCCGCGTGTCATAGAACAAAATGGAACTGGCGTGACTAGTATTTTTGAGGTTATGGTTGGGAAGAATTCGTCCGCGAGCGCCCTCTAAAGATTTATTTACGGCATAATAAGGCAAGGTAAGTAACAGATGGCGTTGCTATGCACTTCATGACTTAAAACTAACATTACAAAGTACACACACAAATGGATAGGACCTCAGGTATTTTGCAGATGTGTAGGTTTCCTCTCAATGTTTTCCGTCAACGAAGATGATGCCGTGATTTACATACTAAACAAAATAAAATATGAAAACATAAAAATAAAAATGTATAAAATGGGTCGTATCGTGTACAAGTTTTAAACCCCTGTATTCGTAGATTACTCTACTTGCTGCGAATAAAAAACAATAAATCAGAAATTAAAACGAGCAAAACTTTTCGTTAATTACATAATTGCTTCATTAGGGCGCATTAAGTTAAACTTCGTAAAACCAAGTCAAATTATTTGCTTCACAAACTTGAGCGCTCGAGTTAACCGTAACTTGAGTTACAAGTACAAAAGTCTTGGGGGACTCTGCCGTCAAATAAAAAGGCAGTATACAAGTATGCAGTCCATATACACATACTACCTTTTTGCGTTAGTTGGCAGAACTGTGAAACAATGTTGACCTCAGCGAATTTTCCTGTCCAACAGTTTCATCAAAATAGAGCCTTATTTCTAAGATTTTAAGAGCATTTTTATAGTGAAAAAGTAATTTCCGCGGGTAGGAATAAATATGAGGTAAAGTTATGTTCATATTAACAGCTTTATTAAGGCCTCTTTGAAACCCAAGAAAGAGGGATTAAATTGAGTCGCCATTAAACCAACATCCGAAAACGGACTTCCTTTTATAAAAATTACTTTGCAAAGCTTTCCCAGAGTTAATGTGTTTCTGAAAAAGGTAAGGGAAAAGTGGGTAAACGATTGTGGGAGATTTCTGTTCACGCCATTAAGGTTTGGTTTGGAGCCAACGTAGTGTGAACGCGTAACAAAGTGGTACCTATTCATTTGCATGTGTAATGTACGGCCAACTGTTAAAGTCCCTTAACAAAGCGACTTCGTTTTTAGTAGCTTTTATTTTGTTCAAACTGGAAACAAGATCTTATTTTGACAATGGTCAACGTATTTTATACAGGTGAAACCAACGTCAAATTAAGTAGTATCTAAGGTAACCAGATTGAGCTGGTTTTATCTGTATAAAAATGCACCAGGGCCGTATGAACAAACTACCTCCAAATTACGGTCGCCTTTATCGCGGCGGGAAAATTATCCGTCACTCTCACTTACATACAGGTTAGAAAGTGACAGTTGTTTTATCAACGTTAATACACAATTACCAACAAGACTACTGAACTATACTACTACACTACACTATACTTACTGAATTATCCACAAGTTTTTTAGAGTTGTTGGTAATTCTGTAGCTCTGTCTACCCCACTCTGGGAATAAAGGCGTGACTTTATGTCTGTATGTAATACACAATTGATAATCATAACCATAATAGACCCCTGTGACCCTAGACAAGATGCTTTGCGAGAACGTTATCGTTATGTAAAATAATATAATTAATAAGATTGACGTAAACTGCCGGACGGGCGCGGCGAATTCTTATATGGTCCCTTTACTTTCACAACCTCGTATCTAATTGAATAGTTTGATAAAAAAGTAGTCTTTATTTGCTTGGAACTTGATAGCTTTTCCTACTAATCAATTCTATACGATAAGAGGTTGAGATAGTAAAGGGAAGATATGTCCTTTCTATTAAATTTGACCCTATTGCCAAATAAAAATTGTAATACGCATTGTTGGCAGTCCACCTGGTACGAGTATGACTGGAATTATAAAGGTGACTTTTTATAAGTAAAGTATAATTCATTTGAACTAGTTTTTATGAAAGTGTTTTCAAATAGTGATTCTTACGAGACCATTCAAATTCAATACTTCAATGGCATTCTGTGACCTTCATGTATTCATGATAGTTGTAATTTTGATTCATCTTTTGAATTGTCACTTGGTATTAGGCCCTTTATGTGTATTATTCATAAACGCACAAAGGCTACCTACAAAGCGTTTTAAAGCAAAAACGACACACATTTCTTTAAATACTTTTGAGGATTTATGAATAGTATGGGTTATTTAATAATAAAGTACCTACCTATCAAAAGATAACGCTTTAAATAACTGCTAATGTGGCCGTTAGTGTCTAATTCTGAAATTTTATTATAATATTTTGACTTTAAAAAAAAAATCAGAAAAATCAGAAATGATGATATCCGCAGTAGAACTAAGGTTACCGACATAGCCCGAAGAATAGCGAAACTTAAGTGGCAGTGGGCGGGGCACATTGCTCGCAGGACTGATGGCCGATGGGGCCAGAAAGTTCTCGAATGGCGTCCACGGACCGGGAGACGAGCTGTTGGTAGGCCTCCAACAAGATGGAGCGACGACCTCGTAAGGATGGCGGGATCGCGATGGATGCGGAAGGCACAGGACCGGTCTAAGTGGAGAGCCTTGGGGGAGGCCTATGTCCAGCAGTGGACGTCTTTCGGCTGATATGATGATGATGATGATGATGATGATGACTTTTAAATGGTTGCAACCCCGCTTGCAACGCTAATGGTGCTGGAGGGCTAGCCACACATGTTCTGTGACTTATTTGTCGCTCAAATCTCCCTTTGTATCTTGTCTGTAACGACAAAGACGTGTGGCGACCTAGTGACATCTCGTGACAACTTGTAACAATCAACTCGACAGCGCCACCAGCGTCAGACAGCGCGACTAAATCTGACAGTGTGCTACATCGCGCTAACGAAGTTTCTTCAGTCGTTTGACTTTTATACCACTTCCAACTTCATCCTAATGGACTTCGGGCCCCAGGTACAACACCCGCCTGGATAGAGATCTCTCTGTTGTCCTCTCTTACTCAGACGCACTGAGTGACAAGCGAGATAATACAACTTGTGCTAGCTGAACCTAGGTTCGATTCCATATGAAATGCGATAAAGTTTTTCTTCCCTTAAACGTTGTCCGATTTTTGAATATTATGTTGTAGATATTGCGAAAAACTAGGTCTGTACGTTTTCCTTTCTAAGAAAATCTTTATTGGAAAGAAGGAAAAAAAAACAAAAGCGGGAAAGTACAGACCTAGTTTTTCATAATATCTAGAACATATTAAAAAATGGTGAAAATCCGATTGTATTTAGGGGTGAGAAACGTTATCACCTGGAGCTAAATTTGTATGGATTATTTTTGCCAGCAACGTGATTCGTGATCGCTTCACAATCCTCTTAAATACTAACGTACATGAAGGTAAAGAAATACCATCTCTGGAACAAACGAGAGCGCTTTCTACTATACTGCGGTAATGCCAAAG
This sequence comes from Acleris holmiana, assembly GCA_949316455.1. Lineage (NCBI taxonomy): Eukaryota > Metazoa > Arthropoda > Insecta > Lepidoptera > Tortricidae > Acleris > Acleris holmiana. Next base: position 4,026,314 of record OX438772.1, read on the forward strand.
AAGGCGGCTTACTGCAATGTATACTCGAAGCATTCTATACTCTATTAATAACCGTATTAAATTTAAAATGCTTGAACTATCAGTCATTACTATGCAGTAATCCGCCATCTTGGGCATAAAGACAATATGTCTCAGTTGGATCAACGTTGAAAGATCCCTGTGGCTACTTAAATATATAAACACGTATAACACTTGCTTCTTAGAATTTTTATAAATACTACATCTTAAGAAACCTTGGAACAATTTTCGGTTTCAGGAAAAAAAACTTTGTTATGACAATGACCCATTATGTACTTTAGACTTAATAATATATGATACGTACCCGATTTTTCATTGGTAGGGTGACCGCGGGGGTACAAACTCGGTAACTAACGATCACAAGTCGACTCCTATTCATTTTCAAGATACTCTTTGACGCTGTACTCCTCCTTAGAGAGACACTGGTCTCTTTAAGGAGTAGTTCTATAGCTTTCTGACGAAATGCACTTATATTTTTAAGAGAAATAAGCGAAAGAGGGATCACACAAAGAACGCGATCTCGAAGAACCGACTATTACAATAAAAGCGCGGTACAATTCCGCCTTCGCATGTCATTCATTCTCGGGATATGCAACGATATCCATTGTATATCAATTTCGACTGCCAACTGTTGTAGATTGACGTAGATTCCAGTGACGTCACAAATGGAATGCGGATAAAAAATCTATACGATTATTTTCAGATTTTATAGTCAGTTGATGGATAATGATTGATTGTTGTACTCGTACATTTATAATGTAAGCTTTGACGTTGGCAAATCAAATCTGAAAGTGAAGTGTTGGCATGGATTTTATTTTGTAGGATGTCCAAACTTTGTCTTTTTTAACTATCACAATCTCTTTTCAACTACAGCTGTAAACTTACTTTATTCAAAGAAGCAATTGGTTAATTAGAACTACAACCTGTAACCCTTTGTATTATATGTATATATCGCCTAAATCACTTGTACCGGGAGTTATGTCCAAGGCTGGCAGTATTTCCTCGTTAAATAGCTTTTCCTAGTGGTTGGCCGAGGAATGAGCCAGCCCAACGATCACCTGAGGCACGGATAAGTTTATTTTTGATCTGGGGAAAAAAGTTTCCATGTTTTTAAAATCAGCTCGCCTTTTTAGGCTCTTAGCTATGAAAGACCGAAACAAACTGAGGCACAAAATAATAATATATTGAAATAGTACAAGGTAAAGACGAGCAAAGGGCCTCTGTGGTTGAAAATCTTAAATAAGAAAATCTCTGTGGTTAAAGGAGTATTTTGTCAGTGGTAAAATTAAGCTGTATAAAGAACGAGCCAGAGCATGTTAGATCACGCTCAGTATGGGGCTCTGAATCCATTACTATAAACAAACAAAAAAAGTACCAGCAGTATGGCGGGGGGGCACCCCGTAAAAAGACACATAAATTTATCTTTACATAAAGTCTGTGTCAATTGAACATGGAAAAGATGTAAACAAAACGAAACGAAACAATAGGGTACATGCATATTTTTAAAGAGAAGAATAACTATATTCGCAAAACAATTATTGTCGTGTTATTTTTTCATAGGATTTGAAGCTTTAAAAAGTCATAGTTCGGACCCCCTGCTGTCACAGCTGTTGTTCCATGTATTAAAATATATGGACCACATAAAGAAATAAGCTTTTATTTTAGAAATTACTACTTTTAAGCCAATATCATTGAATAAAAAAAATACGTACATTAAATGAGGATGCCGAAAGAACAATCTAAACCTCCTTCGTCGCACTATAGTATAATATTCGTATGATATGTAAAAAAAAGTCTGTTTATCTTGAAATTGCCAATAGTTACACATAAAAGAATTCAGACAAGAAATCAAAATTACGTTACTTACAAAAAAGGAAGCTCTCAAGTAAAGTGTACCCGTATCTCTAAATCTCCAGCGTCAAATGCAGGTAGAATCAACACAATGTCGTCTACATCGAAGAACCCTGTGGCAGTGAGGCGAAATATCAAACGCCACGTCACTCAAGTTTGAGATGTCGTATTTTCACTGCTCGTACTAGCTCAACCCAAGGACTAAACGGTTCCCCTTGTTTACGCGTAATCACGATTGTCAGATGTATGATTTCGCATAATGCTAAATTCGCATTAAAGTTATTCTATTTACCTTTGACTTTTTGAAAAGTTATACGATGTACTTAACCTAACGTACCCTATTGTACCAGGTTTACACAAAACATTTTAAAAAACATTTCCTGGTTTGAATTCGGCGTTAAATACATTCAGACTAAAAAGTTTCGGCGTATAAGAAGGAACCCACTGTAAACATTTCCTTAGTTTTTCTACGACACGCTAGCATAGTTAGTAGTGACCCTGCCTTCGAAGCTTGGGGTACTGGGTTCAAATCCCGGTAGGGCAGATATTTGTGTGGTGAGCACGAGTATTTATTCCTGAGTGTTGAATGTTTTTTATATATTTATATATATTTCTCTATATTAGTAAGTTTATCATTGTCTGGTACCCATAGTAAGTACAAGCCTAGATCTTAGTTTGGGACTAGGTAAATTTTTGTGACATTGTCCTGTGATATTTATTTATTAACACTTTATATTCTACTCTGTAAAACCATATTGCTTTTGATATGTATTGATGTAGATTCTGATTAAGCAGAACGAAATGAAAATGCTCTTTTTGACATGTATGGTGTTTCTGATGAGCTAAGCTGTGAGCCAAATAGGCAGTATCTCAAATTCATTGGCCAAAGCACATTCAATCCTATTTTGTTAGTAATTAGATTGCATTTGCTAAAGGAGTTTTGTCTGAGATATTACCTTTTGTGTTAGCTAACACGACTATATTTTTAAGAGTATACCTACGTTGACGACACAATCGCTCTCGTTAAGCCCGCATCAAATCGTTGAGTAATTGGGGACCGATTGAGTAAAAAACCCGGTCAAGTGCGAGGGTTCCGTGCTGAAACACAATATTATTTTACTTGTTGTTTTATTGTGCAGAACACACACAATCACACCAATTATGATGCTTGCATGTATGAAGTTTTAAATATATAAAACAAAAGCGGCTGCTCAAAAACTCAAGAATTAACTTCATTTAAAATAACAGATTCTCACGTGGTGACGATGGGACCGAATAGAAATACTATCACAAATAAAAAAAAACCGTCCAGTGGTCTTGGAGTAATCAAGAACACACGTAAAAAAGAAGATCCCGACAAATTGAGTACCTCCTCGTTTATTTGAAGTAGATTTACAAAAATATAAAACCTTGGAAAATAAATCATTTTTTTACGTTTTTTCATTATTTGTCAGCAAATTCGCCTTTAAAATACTTCTATTTAAAAGATACAGCCTTTTATAGTACCAACAGATAGTCCGTTTGAAGACCCTCGAGTATGGATCCCTAGAAATAACAGCGGATTGCCTCTGAATCAACATGGGCTCAAACGTAACGAGCGCTTAGCTCATTTCAATGGCACATAATCGCCTCGATATCTCCGTGATCCTGTGTGTATTAGACGAACAAAAAACGGCAATATATGGGAGTCCCACGTAAAACTTTATATTAATCTGTTTTTTAGTATTTGTTGTTATAGCAGCAAAATAAATACATGCAGGCATGAGACACAGCCTGGTGGCAGACAGGCAGACAGATGGACGGACGGACGGACGGACAGCGGAGTCTTAGTAATTGGGTCCCGCTTCAGCCTTAGGGTACGAAACCCTAAAAAGATGAGTTAATTTCGATCCACGTAGAAACCTTGAACACTTCTTGTGCATCTTTAAAATACTCTTAAGGTAGGCCGTTAACTCCCTTCACTCTTTTCTGTCTACTGCGAGACGGAAGACATACTCCACCGTGGTGACTCCGGTCAACTCTCTTACATAATATTAACAGACACGTCTGCGACGAGCGTTCCTCTCCTCCACCTTGCCCACCCTAACTAGTTTAAGCTTCTTGATAGGCGTCTATTAAGAGGTCAAGCCGTATAATATACTGTGATTCTATAAGCATAAGCATCTTGAAAAATCTGTCGTGAGATTCGACTCGACAAATCATCTCACCCAGAAAGAAGGGGGCGAAAAACGCCAAAATCGCAACATGTAATAAATGGAGCCACCGACCACGTGACCGAGGTATTGCGCTTTTTGAAGATTTGCATCATTTTCACTGACAAGCTGAAGCAGTCTCATTTTTAACTAGAAAAACTAGTACAAATGGCGGCTTTAATTCCTAGCAATAATGTTAGTAAGAAAACGACATCAGATTTCACACTGAATTAAATAAAACTTGAAATGAAAACCGCAAAGCAATCAGCAGAAAAACTATAATATTCACCGGAGATATAAACTCATATTTATATGATTGAACATTGCTCTGAATATGGGCGGACGGTGAAAATATACTATCAAGTTTACGACCAATGAAAGATTTTATTCGATTCCACTCAGTGCCGCGTTTACGGGCGAATATAAACTGAAAAATACATAAAATCAGTACATTTTAACTTGACCCCGAGGATATAGCCGGAGTTATTTCCCTTTGATAACTTAAACGGCCTTTGCTCTATGAAATAACCGACTGGGCAGTCGTTAAAAGTTTTGTCGTTAAATTAACTATTAGGTCTAGAAATAGTCATAGCCCTGTTCATTTTAGGGGTATATCTAAGGTTTGATAGTATGTGTGATATGAAACTGATTGATAGAGTCAGGAATGAAAAGATCAGAGAGAAATTTGCACTGAAAGAAAATGTAGTGAATGAGATTGAAAAGGGCATGCTTGGATGGTTTGGTCATTTGGAAAGAATGGATGAAAGAAGATTGACGAAAGAGATATATAGTGCGAAAGTGAGTGGAAGGGTGGGAAGGGGCCGCCCTAGGCGTACTTTTTCGGATCAAATCGGAGAAATTCTGCAAAAGGGCCCAAAACTGACATACATGCATGACTCGATGTATAAATGTGAAAGAAGCAAAAGAGATCATCATTGTAGCAGGTGGAAAGAAGTGGTCTCTGCCTACCCCTCTAGGAAACAGGCGTGATTTAATGTATGTATGTATGATAGTGTTAAAGCGTAGTTTAGGCGGAGTTTATAATTTCATTACATTTAATGGGTGGTTTATGTATCTGGATCCACGGCTATTCGAGGAATTATTCAGAATAAATAATACCAGTCGCTCGGTTTCCCAAGGGAATACCGAAAATTTAAGCGGACTAAGTAGCGGGCAGACGCTAGTAATATTATTCCTGTGAAAGTTTGTGTGTGTGTGTGTGTGTTAGTTTATTACTCTTTCACGCTGCAACGGCTGGACAGATTTGGATGGAATTTGGAATTGTGATAGCTTAAACCCTTAATTCATCATCTCTATCATAGACCACGACCGTACAGCTAGAAACGCCGCCATCAAAGACATCCATGATCGATCCTGACAGATGTATCTCTTTCCACATTCGCTCCTGAAGTCGCCACACCAATTATTAACCGGCGAGTTAAAGTCGTCCCGTCACAGCGTAAAACATCATTTAAGGGCGAACTTTCTTAGGTTACCTGCTTTACCTTTCGAGTGTACGAGCTCGTGTGACTTCGCTCACTCGATCGACAGTTCGACAGACTTCGTACGCGTAGAATTAACTTCCCACTCCTCCCCCTATTTGAACCCCTAAGGGGATGAATTTCCAAAAATCCCTTCTTAGTGTACCCCAAGACCTCATAAGGAACCTACGTGCCAAATTTGGAATCTCTAGACCCAGCGGTCAGCGGTTTGGGCAGTACGTAGATAATGTCTGTCAGTCACTCAATCAGTTTCTTCTTTTATATGTTTAAATACACCTTGTGCTACTCGCATTGAGCGTTTCTTACGATCAGTTACGTATTCATATTCATATTCTTTATTGCCTTATGTTGTATTTACACACACACATAACATTACGCCTTTATTCCCAAAGTCGGGTAGGCAGAGCTACAGAAATACCAAATAACTCTAAAAAGACTTGCATATAATTCTGTTACCACTTTTTGCTCAATCAGGCCAAGAAGTTTACTAGTGCAGTGACAAGTTGAAAGGCTATCGCCTAATAGTACTACAAGCCCTTTATTCCCTTAGTTGCCTCGTACGACATCCACGGGAAGACGGGGTATTTACTAAATATAATAAACTAAATGCTCTAACATAAACCCTGGGAGGGCACTGCAATGTCAATACAATTAAAAATTTAAATATCAAACATCGAGAATTATTATTACTAATATTACATGCCACTACCATAAACCATAAACTAGGTGTGTATACTAACAAAAAAATATTTTAAGTCATAATAACATTTCAATGATATATTTTTTTTTAACTCTTTACAAAACGTGGCCTCTTATAATATTTTTAATGATGAGTGGTTTCTTGTTGTATATCTTAATCGCCATGTGGTGGATTTTTTTTATGTTAATGAAAAGGCGCACGACCCTCAGGCCACCCTGATGGTAAGTGGAATCTGAAACCCATAGACATTTGAATTCTTAAGACTATAATCCTAAGTCCTCAAATACGTCTCCAACCCTGAGGACTAAGATGGAATGCCTCTATGCTAGTAATTTCACCGGTTGTCCTATCCCCACACCGGAACACAACACTGCAAACACTTGCTTGGTGGGTGGTTACGTAATTCTCTTAAGAGGATTCTGATTGGACGCTTAAATCTTGTAGCTGCAGGGCACAGAAACCTGATTAAATTAACAGAAACACCATACATTTCAAAAAGAGCATTTTACTCTCGATTCTTCTGGATAAGAATCGATGTTATTTCGATTTCCACCACCGTTTTCAAGTGTTTTCTACCTTAATAATTTACAGTTGCTCAGCTTCAAATCAAGCAGGCCTTATCATAAAAAACTCGATAATCGGCACGTCATCAAATTGCAGGAAGAATAAAATACCGGGTTTATCCCACCGATCATATCGCTCGCGAATCGATTCTGCTCCGCGCGAGCGTTTACGAGGAACCTGATTAAGAACTAAAATAAATCGGTATTTTTCGAACCGTTCCCATGCCACGGAAATTTAGCTCAGGGCGGTTACATTTCTCATCCCCTAAATCAAGTTCGATTTCCACGATATTTTAATACGGTTGTATTATGTTTTTTAAATTTGTTTCCTTTCAGTAAATAATTACCTGGAAAGGAAAACAGACCGACCCAGTTTTTCATAATAAATACCTACAACACATTCATAGATTGGTCTAGGTTTACGGGCCGCATTTCGAATGGAAATTTTCAACCAACATTTGTGAAACGATGCTCAAATCGCGTGTCATAAATAATCTGTAGATATGGATTATTTCGCTCTGGACGATAACGTTTCTCACCCCCTAAATCTAATCGGATTTCCACGATTTTTGAATATTGTGCTAATATAATATGAAAAACTAGTACTGTACTTTTCCGAATTAGTTTTCTTTTTTGTTTCCAATTAATATTTTCTTGGAAAAGAAAACGTACCGACCTAGTTTTTCATAATATCTTCAAAATATTCAAAAATCGTATAAATCGGACAACGTTTAAGGGGAGAAAAACGTTATCGAATTTTGTATGTTTTTTTGGCTTCACAGTTCTCTTAAGCATTGGCTTGTGAACATTTTAATACATACATTTTATAATAAAGAGCATCATTAATTAGTATAAATATCAACAGGGAACCCATCATATTTCATTCCGATTTCCTTAAGAGTGCGCCGAGGCAACGATACGTAATTACGAAAAAAATGCGTTCGTTTGATCGCCTGCTGCATTGTTTTTACTGAAGCTTTAGTTATGCAATTCATATGTAAGATATTTAAGGAATCACTCTATTTATCATATACTTTAGAAACACGATTACTTGTACTTCCCTCGATAGAAAACACATCCAAAGATACCTCTACATAACAAAATAAACACTTAGTACGGCGTAATTACTTCACGGAAGATCATCAGTTTTGGATTTACAACAAAACTACACGTCTTCTATATATTCTATACTTTAGATTTGAAAATGTGTTTTTATTTTACTAATATGAAGGAAATACCTAAATTCGCACGCGTTTCGTCCATTTTAGCCAGAGCCGTCACGTTTCCCCCATGTCCGCATTAGTCAGGCTTCGGCCGTCGGACGTGGAGGCTGTGTCGCTTGGTGGTTGGTTGCGTTTATCGCCATTTTTGTGATTATTCACTTTATTTTAAATGGGGAACAAACACAACCAAGAAAGGAAGAGAAGGGGTTGGCAAAAGCACAATGCTAAACGCTTGCGTGAAGAAATGAAGTTAGTTAAAATCGTAAACCTACTGATAGTGGAGTAGTTCTAAGAAACCTGATTTGACAGTTGTCAAAATGCCACGCTAAGGGAGGAGAAAATAAATCGGTAGCAACATAGACTGATTTTCGAGATGTATCGATTTGTATTACTAAGACTTTGTAATCGTTTAGTTGTAGTCTTGATGTTTTGGGCCAAAATTGGTTTATTTACACAAGTAATTTTCAACAACACGCGAAGTTCTTTCAATTAGTAGGTAGGTATATAAAAAATACACTTCTATGGTGAATATTTACCAAGATATAAAAGTAGTTTAGCTAAAAAAACACATTTACAGACAAAACAAGCTTCTTAGAACGACCCGAGGTTTTTTTTACTATAATTAGTTATATAATATTGTTACTTCTTGGGATGGTTTCAATATTTCTAGAGCAAGACATCTCCAGAAATCTGAATACAAAGAGAATACTCCGTAAGAATACTCAGTACCTAACAACTATATTTCAACAAATGAGTAAAATTGCAAAATTATTCATATTTTTTTATTTATAGGGTTAATGTTCCAGTTGTTGGCACTTCGCTACAAAGCGAAGAGTTAGGTACCTAATGAACCGGTGAGGTATGCGTAAAAATAGTAAGAGGTGTATAGGAAAACATTTTAATAAATTTAGTATGAATTTTCACATTATCTTTATATTTTTTCAATTTACAGAGTAAATGAATTGGTTGACATCGATTATAAAATTTACCACACAATGGAATTGGGTTATCCCAAAAAGAAATACCACTGGTTTTTAATTTTTTTTTCGATAAAATAGAATAATTGAAGACACTAATTTCACGGTTTTTGCATTTAAATCAATATATTAATTTATTTTAATTTTTAAAGAAAATGTTTTTATGACGTCACTACAAGCTGGTTTGTTTGAGAAATGCTTTAAAACTATTGAATTCGTTTGAGAGTACGCGTTTCTGTCAGATCACGTAAAATGTCAATGTCATGTCAATATAGGTAAACAGTATTAATGGTATTGTGAACGTTAGGTATATTCTTATACCTAAATCATACTTACATTAGAGCTGCTCCACGTATTTCAGCTACGTTGTGATTGGAGCTGTCTCCCAAGTATGTCAATATCCTGACTATATCCACTTTGGGTAGATTAGTGGAATCAGCCCTTACAAAGTTTAATAAATGTACAGCGTTGGTCGTCATTATAAGCAAAAATATCGGTATCCAAGATCTGGCGATGGTCAATATGTGTAGAATTCCGTAGAATTGGAAGCAATGTTGTTAAAATGCAGAAAATCAGAAAACGAGTAGTTATACGTTGCACACCAAACAAACCGAAATTTTATTTTTAGTTTGTTGAGTTTGACAATTTCACCCACAGACTAGCCTACGGGCGGAGGTTCCAAAACGGACTTGTATTTTAATCATACCATTTTTTTAAAGATCTGACCTTGTCATGTTTATATACAGTTAAAAATTGTCTTAATTTTAATAAGCGTTAAAATAAAACAGAAATAAATAAGACAACATTCGATATACATTATTTATTTATTACTGCATTCAGGACTCATATTATATGCAGTACTATGGTTGATGATCACAGATTAGACACAACTTACCAATGAAGATCGTGACGTCACTAAATTACAGGTCAAATAATGTCAAATGATAAATTGGTGGTTGGTTACGTAATTCTCTTAAGAGGATTCTGATTGGACGCTTAAATCTTGTAGCTGCAGGGCACAGAAACCTGATTAAATTAACAGAAACACCATACATTTCAAAAAGAGCATTTTACTCTCGATTCTTCTGGATAAGAATCGATGTTATTTCGATTTCCACCACCGTTTTCAAGTGTTTTCTACCTTAATAATTTACAGTTGCTCAGCTTCAAATCAAGCAGGCCTTATCATAAAAAACTCGATAATCGGCACGTCATCAAATTGCAGGAAGAATAAAATACCGGGTTTATCCCACCGATCATATCGCTCGCGAATCGATTCTGCTCCGCGCGAGCGTTTACGAGGAACCTGATTAAGAACTAAAATAAATCGGTATTTTTCGAACCGTTCCCATGCCACGGAAATTTAGCTCAGGGCGGTTACATTTCTCATCCCCTAAATCAAGTTCGATTTCCACGATATTTTAATACGGTTGTATTATGTTTTTTAAATTTGTTTCCTTTCAGTAAATAATTACCTGGAAAGGAAAACAGACCGACCCAGTTTTTCATAATAAATACCTACAACACATTCATAGATTGGTCTAGGTTTACGGGCCGCATTTCGAATGGAAATTTTCAACCAACATTTGTGAAACGATGCTCAAATCGCGTGTCATAAATAATCTGTAGATATGGATTATTTCGCTCTGGGCGATAACGTTTCTCACCCCCTAAATCTAATCGGATTTCCACGATTTTTGAATATTGTGCTAATATAATATGAAAAACTAGTACTGTACTTTTCCGAATTAGTTTTCTTTTTTGTTTCCAATTAATATTTTCTTGGAAAAGAAAACGTACCGACCTAGTTTTTCATAATATCTTCAAAATATTCAAAAATCGTATAAATCGGACAACGTTTAAGGGGAGAAAAACGTTATCGAATTTTGTATGTTTTTTTGGCTTCACAGTTCTCTTAAGCATTGGCTTGTGAACATTTTAATACATACATTTTATAATAAAGAGCATCATTAATTAGTATAAATATCAACAGGGAACCCATCATATTTCATTCCGATTTCCTTAAGAGTGCGCCGAGGCAACGATACGTAATTACGAAAAAAATGCGTTCGTTTGATCGCCTGCTGCATTGTTTTTACTGAAGCTTTAGTTATGCAATTCATATGTAAGATATTTAAGGAATCACTCTATTTATCATATACTTTAGAAACACGATTACTTGTACTTCCCTCGATAGAAAACACATCCAAAGATACCTCTACATAACAAAATAAACACTTAGTACGGCGTAATTACTTCACGGAAGATCATCAGTTTTGGATTTACAACAAAACTACACGTCTTCTATATATTCTATACTTTAGATTTGAAAATGTGTTTTTATTTTACTAATATGAAGGAAATACCTAAATTCGCACGCGTTTCGTCCATTTTAGCCAGAGCCGTCACGTTTCCCCCATGTCCGCATTAGTCAGGCTTCGGCCGTCGGACGTGGAGGCTGTGTCGCTTGGTGGTTGGTTGCGTTTATCGCCATTTTTGTGATTATTCACTTTATTTTAAATGGGGAACAAACACAACCAAGAAAGGAAGAGAAGGGGTTGGCAAAAGCACAATGCTAAACGCTTGCGTGAAGAAATGAAGTTAGTTAAAATCGTAAACCTACTGATAGTGGAGTAGTTCTAAGAAACCTGATTTGACAGTTGTCAAAATGCCACGCTAAGGGAGGAGAAAATAAATCGGTAGCAACATAGACTGATTTTCGAGATGTATCGATTTGTATTACTAAGACTTTGTAATCGTTTAGTTGTAGTCTTGATGTTTTGGGCCAAAATTGGTTTATTTACACAAGTAATTTTCAACAACACGCGAAGTTCTTTCAATTAGTAGGTAGGTATATAAAAAATACACTTCTATGGTGAATATTTACCAAGATATAAAAGTAGTTTAGCTAAAAAAACACATTTACAGACAAAACAAGCTTCTTAGAACGACCCGAGGTTTTTTTTACTATAATTAGTTATATAATATTGTTACTTCTTGGGATGGTTTCAATATTTCTAGAGCAAGACATCTCCAGAAATCTGAATACAAAGAGAATACTCCGTAAGAATACTCAGTAAGTACCTAACAACTATATTTCAACAAATGAGTAAAATTGCAAAATTATTCATATTTTTTTATTTATAGGGTTAATGTTCCAGTTGTTGGCACTTCGCTACAAAGCGAAGAGTTAGGTACCTAATGAACCGGTGAGGTATGCGTAAAAATAGTAAGAGGTGTATAGGAAAACATTTTAATAAATTTAGTATGAATTTTCACATTATCTTTATATTTTTTCAATTTACAGAGTAAATGAATTGGTTGACATCGATTATAAAATTTACCACACAATGGAATTGGGTTATCCCAAAAAGAAATACCACTGGTTTTTAATTTTTTTTTCGATAAAATAGAATAATTGAAGACACTAATTTCACGGTTTTTGCATTTAAATCAATATATTAATTTATTTTAATTTTTAAAGAAAATGTTTTTATGACGTCACTACAAGCTGGTTTGTTTGAGAAATGCTTTAAAACTATTGAATTCGTTTGAGAGTACGCGTTTCTGTCAGATCACGTAAAATGTCAATGTCATGTCAATATAGGTAAACAGTATTAATGGTATTGTGAACGTTAGGTATATTCTTATACCTAAATCATACTTACATTAGAGCTGCTCCACGTATTTCAGCTACGTTGTGATTGGAGCTGTCTCCCAAGTATGTCAATATCCTGACTATATCCACTTTGGGTAGATTAGTGGAATCAGCCCTTACAAAGTTTAATAAATGTACAGCGTTGGTCGTCATTATAAGCAAAAATATCGGTATCCAAGATCTGGCGATGGTCAATATGTGTAGAATTCCGTAGAATTGGAAGCAATGTTGTTAAAATGCAGAAAATCAGAAAACGAGTAGTTATACGTTGCACACCAAACAAACCGAAATTTTATTTTTAGTTTGTTGAGTTTGACAATTTCACCCACAGACTAGCCTACGGGCGGAGGTTCCAAAACGGACTTGTATTTTAATCATACCATTTTTTTAAAGATCTGACCTTTTCATGTTTATATACAGTTAAAAATTGTCTTAATTTTAATAAGCGTTAAAATAAAACAGAAATAAATAAGACAACATTCGATATACATTATTTATTTATTACTGCATTCAGGACTCATATTATATGCAGTACTATGGTTGATGATCACAGATTAGACACAACTTACCAATGAAGATCGTGACGTCACTAAATTACAGGTCAAATAATGTCAAATGATAAATTAGAAATAACTATTTAATACTAATTTTGTAAAATAATCTGATAACAGGGAATGGTTCTACAACCCTTTTTCTCGAAATGGTTTTTGAATCACTATACATTACAAAATTATGGGATAACCCAATTGTAAGTCCCAAATACGAATTATTTTTATAGAATGAGGATTACAAAATTTCATCCAAAAACTAATTCTGTTAATAAATAAATTATAGTTAAATCAAAACGTTCTGTTTTATTACAGGATGCCAATGGACCAAATTTTTTGTCTTTCAGTGGATGGAGAAATAGACAATGACATTGCTTACTCACACAGACAAAATAATGCCGTGAAGTAAAATCCGATATTGATTATTGTTGTTACTTATGTCCTAATATTTTTTTCTAAAGATACCTGCGTACATTATTCATTACATTATATACATACAAACATTAAGTAGGAACTTCTAAATATGTGATTGATACAGCAGCTTTAAGTTTTTAGTTTTTTAAAACATCAATTTAATTTTATACTTTATAGTGATCAGAATCAGACATTGAAGTTTTTGCGGAAATAATCATGGATAAACATTCGTACAAACTAAGATCCTTTTTTTTAAAGACGGTTAAAACCTTCTCCTATGTGAAACAAATACTTTTCTGAAAACCGCATTAAAAACGGTTCAGCCAAACGTGAGATAATCGCGGACAAACATACATACATACATACAGGTCAAACTGAGAACTTCCTTTTCTTTGAAGTCAGTTATAAATAATATCTTGAAGAAAGGGTCCATGACTGGGATTTTTGCCCTACTCAGCCGTTCTTATTACTTTACATTAGGTATTGAGTTCACTTTATTTTGTGCTTAGAATATTGTCAATAAAGGTAATTAGGTTTTATTTCATTTCAATATACAGTCACATTAAATCACGGGGTTGTTGAGCCACCATAGAACTCTGTCCTAATGACAGCGTCAAGTCACGCAAAAGAAATTATTTACGTCAAAATTTACCGTCAACTTTCTATGAAAGGGTTCTCCCGGTAACCTTCGGAGAGGGAAGATGGCCGATTGGAAGATGTACGGCTTTTACTTATGATTTATTCTCTTTAGCCGAACAATTTGCCCAATAAATATTATAAATAACTTAACACTAGCTAAATACACCATAGATGTACAAACGACATTAATTAAAAATTATCTATCTATCTGTGAGTGGGTTCTAGAGTGGCTCAACAATCTCGTGATGTGACTGTACCTCAACAATACAAGTAATTCAATCCTACCTTACCTACCGACAGTAAACAACAAATTTAAAAAAAAATGTAGACTGAAAAAAGTTTTTAACTTCTTATAGTCAATATTTGAATAAAAGTATTCGGAATCGATTATGTTTTTTTATTTTGTAAACATTGGTAGCAACCTCCGCGCCTAGTGGACCGGCGCACGGCTCGTCAGGCGCGGCGCGCGGCCGGCGCATGGCTTCAGCTCGCTCCTTGCTGGTGTGCTATACGCACACATACACAGAGTGCATAAAATACCTAAAGTTAATGAGCGCAAAAAGCTCGGTGCCCCCTTAAGGACTCATTAGTGCGTTCTCGCGAAATTTGATACAACGCGGTACCTAACAAATGTCAATATTAAGCAATTACCTAAGTTAAAGACTCATTGTCTTTTTGTGTTCCTGAATGGAGATACAATTTCATCTTTTATTACTATGTTTGTTGACCTTTATTCATTTCTATTTCTGACGTCCCCAATTAGCGTGCAATGAATGCTTCCAATTCATTTTCGCCGGCATTATCATATTCTCACGCTTTTTTACTGTATCCTGTTCATTCCTGCAACCCCTCGTTATCTTAAAGAGCGTTTTAGTTTCTTTAATTCCCTGCAATGTTCCCAAAACTGTATCTTAACTATTCCCACGTCAGCTTCTAGATTCTACAATAACTCTTTTACCTTTCAAGCTTTTCTGTGGAACTCTCTTCCTACAGAGAAGTCTGTAGCGCGCCTAGCGCTAAATCCATTTTCATTTTTAAGAAACTCATCAAAGATCATTTCTTATCACTTCTATAATTTTAGTTTCCTCAAGTAATTTACTTTTGTTTTTCCTGAGACTGCTGGTGTTTTGTCTTGTAGCTGACTTTATTAGTTTTCCTGTACACATCTTAATATTTTATGTATGCGTGTATTTTGTTTTTGTATGGTGAAAACAAGAATACCGCCTACTTTATTTTAATGGTTCATTGCTTAGTGATAAGACCGCCTGTTGTCACGTTATTTTTGGTTATATTATAGTCTCAACACAATGCTTTGGCGCAATCATGTTTCGGCTTTTGGACTCATTTCGTTTTCATCGAATTCTCAAAGTTACATTAAACGATAAGTACTACTGTGCTTCTTCTTATTTCCGCGTCGGTCTGTCTGTATATCAACCTACTTCATGAATAAATTAACTTACTTAATCAATGTTAATTGACTGTTCGTTCATACATTTTCACAACTGTTAACTTTATGTTGAGTGGTTAACATAGTAAGGTGAAATTGGTACTTAAGCTAATAGTTTGACATTTGGTAATCAATAGACCCCGTACATTTGGTGCCGTTGACACAAAATCGACGTCACGGTGCATATAGGCTGATTCAAATTAGTTTTATCGTAATCATTTTTAACGTACATGTCAATTTCTTTAGTTAATCTTTATCGAGATTAAAAATAAGCGAAGATATACAAAATGTCTAATTGATTTTTACCGCCAAAGCCGGCAAATCACGTCATCGGATTGTCGTGCCGGATCGCCGAGCCCTCAGCACGCTCGATACATTGCGGCATATGACGTCGTTGGCGTCGGGGGCACGTAAAGTTGCAGCCGACCGTGGCGTTCAAAAGGTTAATTAATTTTTGACGGTCTTTCACCGACGCAGCCAATTAATTATTATGTAAACTGAAATAGTTATATGTATGTATTTTTATTTACGTGCATAGTTTTACATTGATAGGTTTTAGAAAATTAAATATCAATTTGGTAACTCTAACGGTATTGTTATAATTTTATAAAACAACCTGCTGTATGTGAAATTCGTCACTTTTACGTCAGCGGCACCAAACTTGCGGGATTTGGTAATCAATAATAAGCCTTCGTTAAAAATATAGTTGCTAAAATCTTATCAAAATTGAGCCGTAGTATTTACTGAATGCTTAATTTATTTATTTTACAAGATATTCGATGTTCATAGGCTCTATCCTTCTTAGTTACCTCGGTAAAACATATTGCTTTTGACACGTAATCGTATTGTGTGTAACTCGGCGACCTTTTGACTACTATCAAGTAAATAAGAGCTTATAGTAAACGCAATACGATAACATATTGCTGCGGACTTACATAAGCGTAGAAGAATACTGTATCAACTATATGAAGAACGGAGGTATAACGCGAGTGAGGAGTTTAAGGAACATGTCAAACAGTATTCTAAGCAATTCAAGATAGACTGCCTTATAACTAAGCGAAATTTTTTAAGTAACAAAATCTTGAATAGTTCTGATGTTATTAAAACGACCTGGAAAATAATTAATGAAGAAACAGGTCGCCGAAAAAAGAACATTAACGACTATCGTTTAAAAGTAGATGGTAAAATAATAGATTCCAATCCAGATATCGCAATTGAATTTGAAAAGTTTTTTACCGATATACCAGTGTCCACGACTAAGTGCTTGAACTCTTCGCCTGCGTCTGCCATTGTACTTTTAGAAGATAACGTGCCTGAATGCAGTATATACTTTGAATTCAAGCGCGTTACTGCCTTGGATGTAATTAAGGCATTCAACTCAATCAATATAAAGAAAACCAGTGACCTTTGGGGAGTGTCGGTCCATGTACTCAAATCCTTAATTGAAGTCATAGCATCTGACTTAATGGTTGTATTTAATCACTGTGTTGATTGTGGTGAGTTTCCTGATCTTATGAAACATAGTAAGATAATTCCATTATTCAAAACGGGTAGTACTTTTGACCCCACAAATTTTAGACCAATATCCATACTACCCACTTTTAGTAAAATATTTGAGAAATTGATTTTGTCACAGTTAGCGGAACATTTTCGGTATAATAATTTATTACACAATAAACAATTTGGTTTTACTCGGGGTCGCTCGACAACCGAAGCTGGTGTTGAGTTGATTAAAAACATTTTTAATGCCTGGGAAGGGTCACAGGATGCTTTAGGTATTTTTTGTGATTTGTCCAAGGCCTTCGATTGCGTTAACCATGACACATTGATCAGGAAACTACACCACTATGGAGTTAGAGGTACTGCGCTAAACTTAATAAAAACGTACTTATACGGGAGAATACAAAGGGTAGACGTGAATGGAGTACGATCACCTGGGTCATTGGTCTCAATGGGCGTACCACAGGGCTCAATATTGGGTCCATTTTTATTCCTCATCTACATAAATGACTTACCTTACCTTATAAAGGACAACCATGATATAGTATTGTTTGCTGATGATACGTCACTTGTGTTCAAAGTTAAACGACAACAGCAGTTTAATGTCGATGTAAACAATGCTATATCAAAAGTAGTCGATTGGTTTAGTGTTATTAATTTATTACTGAATGAGAAAAAGACGAAATGTATAAAGTTCATGACTACTAATGTGAAAAATAGTCAAACTACTGTAACTATTAAAAATGACAAACTAGACCTAGTTAATGATACAGTGTTTCTTGGTATAACGTTAGACTCCAAGCTCCAATGGGGTCCTCATCTTGCTGGATTGGCGGGTAGACTCAGTTCTGCAGTTTTTGCAGTTAATAAGATTCGGCAATTAATAGACTTAGATACCGCTCGATTAGTTTATTTTAGTTACTTCCATAGTATTATGTCATATGGTATTTTACTGTGGGGTAGTGCTGCTGATGTAAATAGCATCTTTGTTCTGCAGAAGAGGGCTATTCGTGCTGTCTACAGGATGGGCCAGAGAGACTCGCTTAGAGATAAGTTTAAAGAAATTAACTAACACCATTCCATTTATTGGTGGATTGGAAAACATTATGTATGTTCATAAAAACATCGCTAAATTTAGAAAGAACTGTGACATACATAATGTTAATACCAGAAATAAATATAAGCTCGCAGTGCCCTTCACGCGGCTCCATAAAATAAAAAACTCTTTTATGGGTAATTGTATTAGGTTCTATAATAAGCTCCCAAGTAATGTTACTGAACTATCAGTAAATAAATTTAAGAGTTACGTTAAGCGTAAACTAATTTCTAAAGCATATTATAGTATTAAAGACTATATTAATGATAACAATGCTTGGGACTGAATTGCTTGTAATAAAATGTTTAGTCCTTACGACAAAAGGTTGCGAACGTCGAAAAAAAAAGACATCCGACAGAGTTTCTTACAGGTTCTTCTCTGATCGGTCGCGATTTGAACCTGCAGTCAATTTAGGCTAAGTCGCTACTATGACGTTTCAAAAGAGTTTATTATTTGTAAACCTACTTGAATAAAGATTATTCTGATTCTGATTCTGATTCTATTCAAATCAATATGGTTTTACCAAGTACAAAAGAGCGCCACCTGGTTTTTAGGGTTCCGTAGTCAAACAAGGAACCCTTATAGTTTCGCCATGTCCGTCCCTCCGCAGCCTAGCACAGAGACTCTTAGTACTAGAAAGCTGCAATTTGGCATGAATAGTTATGCATATTAGTCACGCCAACAAAGTGGTACATTAAAAAGTAAAAAATTTTTTTTTTTTAGTGTACATTCCCCTACACGTAACGTGGGGATGTATTTTTTTTTCTCGTCTACCCTATAGTGTGGGATAGGTCTTTCAAAAATATTATGGGTTTGTGAAAACCGTTTTTTAATTAAGTAATCCGTTTATGAAATATTAAGCTTTAAAGCGCTAATTTTTGTTAGACTCAAGTGTCCCTCCTCCTACAGCCACAACTACAAATACTAAAAATCTGAAAAAAAACTTAAATGAAAGAACATATAACCAATTTTAAAGGAAAACTATCACGACGAAGTAGACATCGTTGGTTCTTGAGATACAGGCGATTAAATTGTTTATACCTCAGGGTTGCCAGGTCTCCTGTTTTTACAGGAGATCTACTGGATTTGGGGTGTGTCTACTGTTCTACTGTTTTTCCCATAAAATCTACTGGATTTTAGAATAACTCCTGTCGAAAAAAAAAAATACTCATAACTGGTCAATGTTTTTGATGTGAGTGTATGGCGGCCTTAAATTCTATCGTAGAGTGTAACATCTAATGCCAATTTCTGAACGAAACGAAATAAGCGATGTGATGTGAAATGAATCTGTGTGTGGTCTAGGTCTATGGTTTGTTTGTTGGTCGAATCTTGAATTGAATCTCTAACTTATCTAAGTCTAACAGAGTGAAACTGAAACTTAAGTTAAAGTTTGTTTGCTTAACTATCACATGTGCTATCACTTTACTTAGGTAAGCTAATTAGTCTAGCTGCCACAGTTAGAGACGTTTAATGGATATTAAAGTTACTCCTAAGTAGAGATTTTGTATACTTAAGCAATCATTAAATGTCAGCAGAGTGTGGCAGTTAGTTCTTATTTTTATATTATCACTTTAAATAAATTAACTATATCAGGTCCAGTTCTGAGTGGTTTGATAAGAGTAAATCCAAGTAAATAAATACCTACAACATAAAACATAATATTCATCCTTTGTAGTAAATGAAAATGAAGATTATAAATCAGAAAATGAATAAACCGAGGAAAAACATGAGAAAGACATATATTTAGGTGAGTTTTATGGAATCAATTTTGTCTACTGTTTTTTTTCCAAATCTCCTGTTTTTTAGGGCATATGTCTACTGTTTTTTTCAGTTTGGACCTGGCAACACTGTTATACCTACTAAAATCATCCACGACGGCACCAATTGACATTAAATATAAAATTAGTGATTACTTGATGTTTTTTATGTTTGTAGTACTTAACGACTTCGGAACCCTACACTGAGCATGGTCCGACATGCTCTTTCCCGGTTTTTATTAAAACAATCATACAATTCTGCAAGCAAACACCAACAACCGACAAAATGTAAGTACACCAACACAACACACAGCACTTAACAACAAGTCAGAAAGTGTTCAAAAACAAAATGGCAGCACAATTTGTGCCCCGGCAACACGCGCGCGTCGTGTTAATTTTGCACCAAAAGTATTTTACCACGACGAATGTAAATGGAGGGTCAAATAGTCGCCATGCTTCATTGTCGCGACATGGCGTTTGTCGGCGAGATAAAAATAAATGAACGACTGTACCCAATTGTTTTAGAGAGTCACTGAGGATATCGCACATTGAGAATCAAACCGTCACTAAACAAAAAAATACTTTATTTGAAATCCAACTTCATTTTGATGGCAATATTGTCATTATTCGAACTCTTATATATTTTGTTTAGTGACGGTTTGATTCTCAATGTGCGATATTATATTCTAGTATTTTACCTTAAATATGCGTGTCTTTTAGGGTTCCGTACGCAAAGGGTAAAAATGAGACGATATTAGGTACGAAGACTTCGCTGTCTGTCCGTTTGTCTGTCTATCACCAGGCTGTATCTCAAGAACCGTGATAGCAAGACAGTTGAAATTTTCACAAATTAAGTACATATTTCTCATACCGCTATAATAACATTAATAACAAATACTTAAAACAAAATATAATAAATATTTAACGCGGCTCCCATGCAACAAACGTAGAGAGACTTATGGCCTCAAGATACGTCAATATAAACGTCAAACCATAGAAAACTGTCATGTTTGACGTATCTTGAGACGGGCATTTAAACTGAGATCAGTTTATTAAGCGAACAGTACCAACGAGTGAACCGAGCGATCATCTAAGTTTATTGTGCGATAATTGTTGTAACGATTAAGTAAGTGTGTTAATAAAGTTTAGCTCTTAATTATCGGTGTGTTCGTGCATTCTATAGTGCATTCTACCCCCACGTACGTAACAGTATTTATTTTTCTAAAGGGAATAAAACGAGTTAAGACATTTTTTTTCGTTTAATAGAAATTTAGGTACTTAAACTACTATTAAAGGGCGCTTAAATTGTGGTAAAATAATAACCCCGCTTGCAATAGCTCGTTGTAATAGCCCCGCCCCACCTTATTCCGTCGGAAGGTGGCGACAGGATCTCCACTATACTTAACGTCGACCCACCGTGTTGTGGCTCATTAGTTTGGTCTTGATCAGCTGATATTGAAATGCAAAAAAAGTACAGTCGGCAGCAAAATCTTCTCCCAAAAATGTTATTTTTGTCACGAGTTTATTAGTCGCGCGAAAAGGGGTGTTATAATTTTAAGTCATTGGTTCATGGTGAAAAACTCATTGCTACATGGTGACCGCGGAGGTTTGAACTCGGTACGTTATGATCACGAGTCAAGGCCCTAAACCACTAGGCCATCGACGCTCTACAGCCACATTGATATGATTGATTGGTCACATTGATTGTTTGTTTTTACCATTCGTAACATTTCTAGTTTTCTCCAACATTGTTTTAGCTGTTCTACTAGGGACTCCTCATGCCAAACTTCGCCTATTTAATATTTATATTATGAAAGTAATAAATACTCAATACAACTTCCAAAGCCAATAATGGCTTTTTTGTTCCTTCAGACGTTCGTTAAAGTTTGCAATCAATCTTCTAAAGGCAGACAATTGATTGGTTTCAAATGTTTCTCTAGGGAACTGGAAAATATTCTGAAATTACAAGTGGTTGCACTCCATTTTGTTAAGTTACAGAGTCTTCAACAATCCATTCATAATGCTGAGGAATTCGGACATTTGTTTTCATTGTTTTGAGGCAACATATTCAATACTAGCTTTTGTGCGCGATTCCGTCCAAGTAAAACTAAGTAGTTTATCGCTATAATCTCGGGAACTGTCCAATATTTCAGGATAAAAAGTAGAATAATATGTGCTGTTCTAACTATAATCTATCCCAGTCACAGAATAGATAATAGTACAAGTACAGAAGGCACACTCCTTTGATCTTTTCAAAAGCCGCTTTTATTTAGCCAAAACATTATGGCCCTTTGACGTCGTCGACTCCAGCGCAAGCCAAACAGAACGTTAAGGCTGTGTACGAACGATGAAAACGAATTGGCTCACTTGCAGCGTCGCCGATAGTGAGGGCTGTCAACGACCAAAAATAAAATAATAATTTATTTCTATTATTATTTATTGTTATTTCTTGCATTCAATATAAATATATTATCAATATAGCAATAAATATATATTTTTCATACATTATATACATTATTTCATTATTTATCTCTAAAATAGATAATAAATCTCACAATTTGGACGATAATATCTTTTAGGTGTCTTTTTATTCATTTCAACAGAAACGGCGCAACACACAAACAGACGAATGCGGCACGTTCACTTGCGATATATTTACGATTTACGTAATCGTGTGCGCGCGAAGTAGCGTGCGCGTGCGATCCGATGCACAGCGTGGCAGCCACTGAATAGTACCCATGATACGGGTAACCGGCATGTACTTGTAGCGATGAACGTAAATCGCGGAGTGGGCCGCGCCTGTCTCTGAGCCAAATTTAGTTTAGAACTGTTAAGCCGTTCTGGGAGTAAAACATATCGTATTTATAATATTTGTAAGAATATTAACTCAATAATTATCTAACATAGGTAAGCTACCTACGCATCTTTTAACTCACTGTCTGTGACTATGAGTGTCTGTTTTTATAAATATATTGAACAAACGAAAGAGATAACGATTAAATAGATAGAAATAGAGCAAGGATGTACGAAGGTGAAATTTTTCCTTTAAGGGATCCCTTCCAGTTAACCTTTGAGCGATTGAAAAATAATTAATAACTAAAGTAAATAAATTTTCATTAATCCCATATTAAAATTATGGATATGGATATACAAACATACATACATACATAACACCACGCCTTCATTCCCAGTGTGGTAGGCAGAGCTACAGAAATACCAAAAACTATAAAAAGACTTGTTTATTCTGTGACCACATTTTGCACAATCAGGCCAAGAACTTTACTAGCGCATTAGTGACAGGTTGCAAGCCCATCGCTTAACAGTACTTACTATGGATATACAATAAACTAATAATAAACTAACGTACATACTATCCTTAATCCTCCTGGATTAAGTTTTTTATTTGTGAAGTTAATCTATGGCTAAAATTGGTTGCACTGCAGAAATTGTATTAATTACATAATTTTTTCAACGCTGTCAAATACAAAACCAGTGTACTTTGCCTCATAGATAATTACGTCTATTTTGCGCTGTGAACCATGGCGTTGAAAAGGTAAAAGGAATATCAACTTCTTACTGTTCCATGCTTATCTATTATTATTATTATTTCATCGAAACACCTTTCAAAAATATAATATCATTTCGCAGAATTTCATTTCATCAAAAGGCCTAATTTTAATTTGGTAGGCACAAGACTAACCTTATCTAACTTACGTAATTAATGTTTCAGGTATCCTGAAAACATGGTTTCAGCAGAAAATAGTGTTCGATGAAATGAAATTCGAGAAAAAGATGGGTTAAGTTTCATGCACTACTCGGCAGGTTGACATTGAACTTAACTAGCGAATGGAATTTTTGGCCCGTTCCGTATTTTATCATTGCAATCCAAAATCCGCCTAATCTCTCTCGAGATAAAACTGATAACAGCTATGCGAGCGGAGTTTAATGAAAAAACGTTTTAAGATATCATGTGTTACAAGCATAATCATAGGTTTCACGTAATGCCGGTAGCCTCATATTCATTTGAATTCGATATTAAAAAAAATAGTCACAGTCAACAATCGCCGCGCTCATATAAATACAAGACTGCGACAATTACATAAGACCATGTTAGGCCCTCAGGTGTCGGTAGATTTGTTTGAGCGTCGCGAGTGTCACTAAGTAGGTAATATTATGTAAAAATCTCAACATTAATGGTTAAAAAGACTAATATGGGTTTTAACATGACATGACAATATCAAAACACGTTGTTGGGTTTTTTGCGCTTGCTATTTATTAGTTATCAATGTCTATAAATCATCTGATACAGTTTTTTTGAAGATGAATGATCATATATTTACGACGCAATTAAATCTTTAACTTAGTAGAAACTGGTTTCTATATAATGTTGTTTTATTGCATCATCCTTGTTTTGGTTAGTGAGGTCATCGTTAACAATGTTTATAATAATTAATTTTAAACAATATGGAGTAGTTAGCAATTATCATAAATATCATAATATAAAAATATATTGTTCAAGTTATTTTTTTATGGCAATGGTAGGGCACACGAGCGCTCAGACCACCTGACGGTAAGTGGAATCTGAGACCCATAGACATTTGAATTCTCAAGACTATAATCTTTAAGACACGAAGAGATTCTATACTAAGATCTCAAACGCGTTGCCAACCCTGAGGACTAAGACGGAAGTTGTATGAGGGAATGCCACTATGCTAGTAATTTCATTGATTGTCTTATCCCCACACCGGAACACAACAATGCGAACACTGCTGCTTGGCGACAGGTTAATGGATAAGATGGTGGTAGCGATCCGGTCATACCCTGCACAGCGTCCCACCAACACTATAGAAATCCAAACGAACTTTTTGTGTCGAGAATTACCTTTGTTAACCTCAACACAAAAAGTATCTGTGTATTTGTTTGCCGGTGTATCCTGTTAACTGACCACTCATAGACTTTAACACGTTGTGATAAGGTTTTGCTCGATTGTAAATGTACAGTTAACAGTGTCTTCGATTGTACCTATCCGTCTGTTTCATTGTAACTCCCAAGCGGTATACTAAATCGGACGCGTAATTTTTTAAAATATCTATTACAATCAATTACATTAACTATGTTTAACATTTCAGGCTTCACAAGATCCACTTCTACTTAAGACTATGATCTTCTTTTTTCCATTTATTCACTTGTATTATCATTTAAAACAACTAGTGCCAGGCTCCTTTATTCCCAAACAAACAGGACCCAATGTGGAGCTTGAGGCATCGAATAAATTAATGGGACCATGTCATGTCTTAAGACCTTAAGCCCAGCTGATCAGGATTCAATACGCGAACGAATTAGATCACGCTGTCACGGCTCGTGTCATTTGATTCCGGACGTGTCGTTGGGATTACCCTTATCTGTGTGGGTAAGGCTATATTCATTGGTAAGAGGAGCGTTGTATTGGTGAGAGAGCGATGAAAAAAAACCGGCCAAGTGCGAGTCACCTCGCGCACGAAGGAATCCGTACCATTTTCTATACAACATTAGACACTATTTCACCTGCTTCGGTTCCTGTCTGAACCACCACGGTGTCTCCCTGTAACCAAATCTTATTATATAGGAGCACCCTTAATTTATTTTATTTTAATTTAATTATTTATTTTTAAAGCGAAAATATATCTAATTATATTGTGAATATTTTAAACGTCTACAAATCACGTTTGTTGTATGGGAGCCCCCATTAAATATTTATTTTATTTTCTTATTAGTATTTGTTGTTATAGCGGCAACAGAAGTACCTCATCTGTGAAAATTTAAATTCTCTAGCTATGGTTCATGAGATATAGCCTGGTGACAGACAGGCACACAGTCAGACGGACAGTGGAGTCTTAGTAATTTGGGGTCCCGTTTTTACCCTTTGGGTACGGCACCCTAAAACAGTGGTGAGTTATAAAATTTCAGTTGTATGATACCATTTAGGATTTTTAGGTTTTTTATACAAAGGTTAATAGGTTTGTTGTAAGGGTGAAGCCAAACGAGTGTGATTTTTTGAGTTGTGTCATGTAATTTTAGCTGCATACAAAATTAGAACTGAGTTTAGTATGTATGTATGTAAACATTGTAAACTCTTTATTGCACAAAGAAAAAATAACAATAACAAGACATTTTTTACAATAACTTAAGATTAACATGTACAATGGCGAACTTATCTCTTTAAGGGATCTCTTCCAGTTAACCCAACCATGAACGAGGAAACTGTAGGAGGATAGGCTAGACAACAAAGATGTGCACAAGTAACTAATATTTACAACATTACAGCTACATATAAATATATACATACATAACACAATTATATGTCACATACATACATACATATCATCACGCCTTCATTCCCAGAGTGGGGTAGGCAGAGCTACAGAAATACCAACAACTCTAAAAAGACTTGTTGATAATTCTGTAACCACATTTTGCATAATCATGCCAAGAAGTTTACTAGTGTATTAGTGACAGGTTGCAAGCCCATCGCCTAACAATACTACAAGCCTTTATTCCCTGAGTCGCCTCTTACGACATCCACGGGAAGACATGGAGCACAGTGTCACTATTCTAACTCGGCAACCACACGGGCTAAATGTAAAATAATTATATGTAAATATACTTAAATTTAAATAAATACATGGATATCCAATTATCCAGCAAACACTTCCCCTTCCCCTGTAAGCGAAACCACTGACTGAGACTGCCTGAAGTCCAGCGGTAGCCCATTCCATAGTTTGACAGAGTGCACCGTGAAAGATTTGGAATAAGTGTGTGTCTTGTTGGAAGGGATAGCGAGAGTAAGTCACCGTGCGAACCAAATTGGCATTTTGTATGAAACCTAACGAAGCAGAAATTTACACCAATAGAAATACGTAACTCGAAACTCAAAAGATTACGCTCGTTTGGCTTTACTCTAAGCGTATGTCACTTGAGTAAGCCTCTTATGTTTCACTATGCTGCTTTTGTATTCCAGGAGATATATTTAAAATAAATATCGAGGTTGTCAGCACACACTTCTTCTTTCTCACACGCACACACTCACACACACGCACGCACGCACGCACGCACACACACACACACACACACACACACACACACACACGCACGCACACGCTCGGCGCGCGTATGTGCTTATCGCTATGTAAATTAGTAAAATCCTTGCCTTTGAAATTTGTTTTGTATAATTCGTCAAATATGTTTCACATATTGCACTCCAGGGTCCCAAGATACAGGCCCAGCCTAGTTTGGGGTCCGCCAGATATCTCTTTTTTATGTATACTTGTGTGTTATTAAGCAAATAAACTTTTTATAGTTTTTTTTTTGTAATTGTACTCTTACGCCGCTATTGATTACTGGTCATGAGAAAAGTAATTCACTTTAGGGGTTCCGTACCCAAAGGGTAAAAACAGGACCCTATTACTTAGACTCCGCTTTCCGTCTGTCTGTCACCAGGCTTTAGCTCATGAACCGTGATAGATAGACAGTTAACATTTTCACAGAAGATGTATTTCTGTTGCTACTATATCAACAAGTACTAAAAACAGAACAAAACAAATATTTAAGTAGGGCTCCCATACAACAAACTTAACGTGATTTATTTGAGGTTTTTTGCCCGATATTAATAACGTTAAAAGCTTGAAACATTCACAGAATATTTAGTTGTACATTCACTTTAAAAATAAATTATTTATATTAAAATAAAATCAATATTTAAAGGGGGCTCCCATACAACAAACGTGATTTGGTTACAGAGAGACACCGTTGTTACAGATGGACACTGGGACAGGTGGAACCAAAAAAATGGTTAGGTATAATACAGTGTCTAATGTTGTATAGATAATGGTACGGAACCCTTCGTACGCGAAACGGACTTGCATTTGGCCAGTTGTTTTTAACGATTAGGTGGTTCAATAACAAGCAAACAAATGTAGTAAAAAAATACGACGCTGGCATCATTTTTACCAGTTCAAAAAATGCGTATCGATAGTTGAAAAGCAAAACGCTTCAAGCGACAAAATGTGTGAGATTATGTTACAGGTATATTTGGAATCAGCAGATTTTTCTCATTCATTGTATTCATAGTCACTTTAATGTGACTTTTCAAAAAATGTCGCTTGAAGTGTTTTGCCTTTCAACCGTCGGTATAATTCGAACCCTGTACGGCGTTGATAGATGCGAAAACATTTTTCAAGCCTCCCTTCCCTTATTACCCTTTGCAGAATTGATATTTTTAAATATTAATTTAATTTCACTTGCTCTTATGCGCTTTTATGCGAGTCTAACCGACAACTCGAACCCGAAATACTTACTGATAGCTATCGCATTGTCGTCCCATACTTTTCTTATATTAGCAGCCATAATCGCTTTCCGCTCCGGTCTTCCCAGACCACAGACTAACTAGCTAGTAGAATGACTAATGAGATTTACTATGTTTGTCAGGTTTTGGGACAAAAGTTAAAGGGTATTAGAAGGTTTGCTTAATGCCGTCACGTATGAAGCTACTGAGCGATAGAAACTTTGCTTATTTGTTCTATTACGTGTTCCCAAGTAATTATTAATAAACCAATCTCAAGATGCAAATCTCTCACAAATTGACCTGGTCTTATCTTGTCTTATGCAAGACTGTGGGAGCTAACAGACCAAAAATGCATGGACAAAGAGATCCTGTTACGAAAATGGCGCTGGATTGGACATTAGTCATGTCATGATAGTTTTTTTTTAAGTCAAGATATTTTTCGTTTTCTTATTACTTATATTTTTGGTTTGCTTTGGCGGGCTAAAGCAAATTACACTTTTCGATTTCAATAATTCCTAAAAATGTATAATAAGAAAACATGTAAGAACATTATTCTTTAGAGCTTTCCAATTATATCTCAATGTCGTAATAGGAAAAAAAAATTACCCTTGCTTTTTTTGTATGGGACCTACAAGAAACGTTTTTTTTCGTCAATTTTTACAACTTTATCGGCTTAACTTCAATTGCAAACTATATCAAATTACAGCTTTTACTACTAAAAGTCTCTGAAATAAACCACGGACACACAGACCGACGGACACGGTGAAACCATAAGTGTTTCTTTTTGACTATGGAACTCTAAACTGATTGAATTATCTCTAAAATATTTCAGAATACGGCGGAAAATGTGTTGAAAGGAATAGATCGACACAAACGACAAAGACAGCGAATTTAATTAATTCCCCATGAACCAATTCCAAATTATCAGTTTGGCACCAGTCGGCAGTCACAGTTTGTCATTTAATTGATCTCCTTTGTTAGGCTCTGAATTATATGGGTAGTTTCCCTGAAGGAGATCAATCAATCGCTTAATGATAGAATTCTACAATTTAAATTCGAATTCTGATAATTTAATCTGTTAATGGGCCATTAGAGCTGTATTACGCGTCGTCAGTGATAAAGTGAATGATAAGCAGCGGTGTACTATTTTCTACATATACATACATAACAATCACGCCTTCATTCTACAGAAATACCAACAATAAAAACACTTGTTTATAATTCTGTAACCACATTTTGCACAATTAGGTCGATATTTACTAGTGTATTAGTGATAGGTTGCAAACCCATCGCCTAATATCGATATCTTAGCTAAAATCCAAAAAGAAGCTCCCACTTTTTGTACCAGCTCACCCTAGAGGCCAGGACTTTGAATATGAAACGTACTGTTGAAACTGTTTATTAACTGTTATTAAATAGTGACTATTATATGTGCTTATTGGAGCGACTGAAATACGAAATTGTGGATAAACGGCCTCAAATAAACAAAAAGAAAGTGGTGTTACACCAGGACTTCGCGCCTTGTCACAAGTCCGTGAGAACGATGGTCAAAATTAATGAATTGAGCTTCGAATTGCTTCCTCATCCCCCTTATTCGCCAGACTTGGCCCCCAGCGATAACTGGCTATACAGCCAGTTATCGCTGGGGGCCAGCAGACAGCAGCAAACCTCAAAAAAACGCTCACGGGTACGAAATTTGTCTCAAATAGTGAAGTTATCGTAGAAACGGAAGCTTATTTTGAAGCCAAAGACAAATCGTTGTACACGCATGGGATAGAAAAGTTAGAAAAGCGTTGGAGGGGCTGTATCGCTCTTGGAGGAGACTACGTTAATGAAAAAATTAAATTATATAGATAACCTTGTTTTAGTACTTAGTCTCGGGACTTAATGAACCACGTGTTCTGAAATGAAAAAGTAATACGACAATTATTTCGCGTACACAGTTATTCCTCTCTTTCATAGCACTTTCCAGAGAGCGTCAGAAAATATAATATGCATGTTCTCTATTCGAAAACTGACAAATAGTATGGATTCGACATATTCTTGACGCCCGTCTGGCAGCATACGCCAACCCTAGTTTTCGATAACGATTACGGTCTCGCATCGCATATGGTCCATGTCTAGCAGTTTAAGCTTACTGTACAAGTAGATGTATTAAAGCGGTTATAGACGACCTTATTCGCCCGGTGTAATCCCAAGTACGCGTAATAAAAAACTGCTGAGTAAATTCGGCTCATACGCGAATAGTAAGCCACCATTTTGTTACTTTCTTATTCAATTTACATGTGATAAACGTTATCTTTTCGTAAGCCAATGCTACGCCCACACTCGCTGATTATGACTTCTTCTTTTTTTTAATGTCGTATGATTATTTATGGTCACCGACGCGAGCCGAGTAAGGATTGACCACACCGGACCCTAACGGTGCATAACGTCACACCCATGCTAAATTCGCAAATCTGTAATTTGACTTCAAAAGACAATGACGGAAACGCCATTTGGTAACACAGCAAATCTGCTATTCTTATTTTAAATCGAAATGCAGATTTGCGACTTTGGCATGGGTGTGACGATAATATGAGTCCGTCAAAATTGACGCCTTGTAATTAAATTAGTACGACTCATTTTTTTGTCACCGTATTTTGCGTGATGATGTGGCCAATCCCTAAGTTCGCAAACTTTAGGTTTGCGATTTTAAATCTCGAATGTATATCTACCCTTTTATGAATCATTAATATACAGCAAGCAGTCACCGCGTTGCTATTTAGGGTTACGAAGGGTGTCGAACGGGATCCTATTACTAACAGCCGGTTCCTATATTCAGACTGCGGATAGATTCGGTTAAAATTTAACACATTTTGTACTTGGCAACTGTCAAATATTGACTCGAAGTAACCTAATCTATCCGCGGTTCGAATATAGGAACCGGACATAGGCCTTCAATGTCCGTACGTAAGTCTGTGTTTACATTGAAGACCGATATCTTTTGAGCCGTAAGCGAAAGCGGTATTTTTAGATTTGTTTTTCAATTTATACAAAAACCGTATTTCTAGCTGTGGAGCGGTACGGGCCCCTTGGTGCGCGAGTCCGACTCTTACTTGACCAGGCATATTAATGACTTGTTACTACTCCAATGTATTAAGAATTTTCTTTGATCATTACTCTGCTAGTGGGTTAGGGTACCCTATGATAGCCATTTTGATTGATGACTTCCTTCAACAGACCGTTCACGACTTCACAAGTGCCTATTCCTTCACCAGCGCAAACATAATATCTGGTCTTAAAAGCTTATCCTTTCCAATATACGGTTTTTCCAATCTCCAGTTCCTTGGCGATAAAATCTAAAGACTTCCAGTGTCGTCCGTATCGGTTAAGTAAGACTGAGTGGGCTTAAACGGCATCCTTTCAGAACGTTTATCAAGATACTTTGTCTACGATCATGCAATTTATCAACTTAATAGTGATCTCCGGCTCCGTCCGCGTAGATGTCATTCATCGCTATTCCCTCCGGAAGTGTCAAAGTGATCATACATTAAAGTGAAAACACGATTCGAAACAAAATCCTCGATAGTTGAATTTTTCAAACCTGTTGAATTTTCGAGACCCTACGATCATTAACAAAGATTTTGATTAATAATTGAGTATTTATAACTTCTTTATCCTGGAAACCCATTTGTTTCATAAATGTTGATTTGATTGAAAATACACAGCAATTATTTTTACCTATCTCCATCTCACGGGACCCCTTAGTCACACAAAAACTTATTTGCAAGTCAAAAATTGATTTCCATTAGTAATTTTGCTCATCATAAGTATCGATAGTGATAAAAAATTAAAAGCATAACGCTTAACAATTACAACGTTAAGATCCATAATGTTAATTAGAGTGGGGTAGGCAGAGCTACAGAAATACCAACAACCCTAAAAAACTTGTTAGCAATTCTGTAACCACATTTTGCAAAATCAGGCTTGTAGTGAATAATACTTGTATTTAAATTCCACCATGTAATTGACGTGACTTTTATGTTAGTCACATGTCGAATCTAACCTAACTTACGTAATGAATGTTTAAGATTTCCTAAAAACATCATGGTTTCAACAGGAAATAGCGTTCGATTAAATTAAATTCGATGAAATTATGGTTTACCATAGTTAATAACAATTATTATCCGACAAGGGAGTAAAATTGGCAACAACTCATTTAGTTATTGCTAAAAGTGAAGATTTAATTCTAGTAGAAATGGTTTATATTTTCGCTTTTAATGGTGCAATTTTGAATTTTATTGCGACGTTATAACAAAGGATCAAAATGCGATTAAAATATTAATAAAGACCACTGTGCTCAAGTGCTTAGGGTTCCGTACCCGAAGAGGACCCAAAGGACCCTATTGACATATATACGCTGTCTGTCTGTCCGTCCTTACTTTAAAAAGTTGTACCTTTTGATCCGTAATAGATAGCGGGTTGTTTTTTTCCACTTTGTGTAGATAGTACCCAGAGTAGAGATTGAATTTTATTTCCTTGCTATTAGATTCACATTCCCACTTACACAATTACCGAGACGGTACGTTGCTTACAGTCAACACTATGATACAGAGGGTGAAGAATATGTGCCATGAAATATTTTTAAATAATTATCAATATGCCTCTAAATGTAATACTTATCAAATTTATAACTTTATAATATTATAATGGGTAATTAACGATAGAATTACTTAGCGTTATGCTTTCCAATTTTTATGACTATCGATATGTGACCTTCAATAGTACTGAAATCAATTTTTGAGTTCAAAATTCAATACAATAATTTTATGGGTGACAAAGGGATCCCTGACAAAATACATAAGCGGTATCCAAACTGCTTTCAAAAGCCTGTTAATGTCACTTTAGCAACGAGGGCACAAACTGCCATTTTACGTAGTTACTGGAACGCTCACTAACTTAAATGGAATGCTAGTCATTTCCCCTTTTCTTTTTACTTTGGCGTAAAAACTTGCTCGTGTTTAATACACGCTTGAAAATGATTTAATATACATACATACATACATAAAGTCACGCCTTTATTCCCAGAGTGGGGTAGGCAGAGCTACAGAATTACCAACAACTCTAAAAAAAACTTGTTGTTAATTCTGTAACCACATTTTGCACAATCAGGCTAAGATGTTTACCAGTGTATTAGTGACAGGTTGCAAGCCCATCGCCTAACAGTACTACAAGCCTTTATTCCCTTAGTCGCCTCTTACGACATCCACGGGAAGACATGGAGTGGCACTATTCTAACCCGGCAACCACACGGAAAATTTAATATAAAGATTGAGTATTTTTAGCAAGGTGTCGTTTATATTGGTTTTTTGTTTTTTGAATGACCTAATTAAGGACTGAAGTTACCAAACGATAACTTTTACATGTGGGTCACGAAAATTAACTAAATAAATGGACGACTAAATTTCGTTTCTTACATATATAATATACCCATTTAGACGTCCAAGATCAACCTCCTATATGTATAGAAGAGCCTAAGATATATCTAAACAACATAACATGGGTTTAGCAAAAGTCTTACAGTTTTCAAATAATCACAATTTGCTGAAATTTTCATATTTTGCATCTTGTTTTAATTTTTATCCCTAGTCATAACTCAGAATCTTTTAAAGATTATCCAGTGAACTACTGAATAAGAATCTATATACATCTGAAAAGATAACTTAACGGGTTCCCGTCACGGTTACAATAACGTATTAAAAGTCCTCTATAACGCGTTCAGAACTTCAGAATCCGTTGCCAATTCTAGTGTCAAATAAAATTAGCTTAGTACCTATAGATATGTTACAGGCAACACTGGTAGCAATGCTGGTCATTTGCCAGTGTACTTATAATACGTGTGTAGATAAAAAAAAGCAACTGTACATAATTAAGCCTACTCTCGCGAGATCTTATTATATTACTAGCGACCCGCCCTCGCTTCGCTCCGGATTAAAGTATTATACATATAAACCTTCCTCTTGAATCACTCTATCTAATAAAAAAAAACGCATCAAAATCCGTTGCCTACTTTTAAAGATTTAAGCATACAAAGGGACATAGGGACAGAGAAAGCGACTTTGTTTTATACTATGTAGTGATGAAACTCGCCTTCGCACTTCGGCTCGTTATACAAAACTACAGTTGTGTTTTAAAACCTCTCATTATGTATCAGTTGGTAACTCATCACTTTATCGAATTTAATTTCATCGACCGCTATTTTCTGCTGAAACTATAATGATTACAGGGTATATTAATAATTAATTGCGTAGGTTAGGTTAGGTTAGATGTTAAAGATACCCTGAAAACATAATGGTTTCAGCAGAAAATAGCGTTCGAGGAAGTGAAATTCAATGAAATGATACATTCGATTAAAGGTGTTTCGATGAATTGATAGACGGGTAAAATACAGATTGAGGTTACCGTCTTTCCTGTGGACACATCGAAAGTTAAGGTTTTTAAGGCCTAATTTTCTGGCTAAGCCCATTCCCACAAAAACGCCATCAGGACTGCTTTGGACCTATCATATAATAACATAACTTATATGCACTCAAGCTTTTACTATTGACTACAGGACAGACAACTTATGTTTTTAAGATTGTGTATGACCCAGACACCCGTATCAGTTACATAAACTACCTAGTACGCAATATATTTTTGATTGGTCAGCCTGTAACGTTTTGCCTACATCTTTCCTGCCTTAGAGCACGCTTATCGGTTTCTGTGAAAGTGTTCAATTTTCCAGGATAAAAAGCTTATTGCCCACTCCGACCCTTAATCTATCACTTTGTAAAAACACTTTGACATTTTGTTTCATTTTACCTTGAAATGAATCCGGGAAGTTATTCTCTGGGCTCAAACTCCTTCGCACTGGTCGAAACTTGCCACCAAAATAAAATACATATGTGCTAAAATGCTACTAGGAACGTTTTAAAAATAATTGTACATAATTAAGGGTTTTGATTAAATAAATAAATAATCACAGGACAATGTCACACAAATTGACCTAGTCCCAAACTAAGCTCTAGGCTAGTACTATGGGTACTAGACAACGATAAACTTACTTATATAGAAAAATATATACTTAAATACATAGAAAACATCCAAGACTCAGAAACAAATACTCGTGCTCATCACACAAATATCTGCCCTTACCGAGATTTGAACCCAGGACCCCTAGCTTCGAAGGCAGGGTCACTCCCAACCAGGCTAGCGTGTCGTCAATGTGTAGTGTATGTGTAGTGTGTTCGTGATTGAAACAAAACTTAATTGATTCCTTTGTGTAACACAAGTTACCCAATTTTATCCATGTATATTGTAAGACTAATTTGAAGCCGACCCATTAATAAGCTTTTACTGACAAATTGAGCTCGACGATAATTATATAAATCATTGAGGAATAATATTATGAAATAAACTAATCCTCTTTCATATCCTTCTAAGGCCAACGAAAAATTCGGCATGTAGTCTCTACGGCCCGTAGTCCTACCAGTAGTACTATTGTTTTGTACTCATTCAGACCCAAGTATTTAAAAACCTTTTTTTTAAGTTACTGTGCTTGTGTAATCATAGCCTACCACGGTCGTACCAGTAGGATTTCTAGTAAGTCCTACTGGTAGGATCGTGGTACGCTATGACTACCTTACGCTTGTTTAATTTAATTCGAAGTCCTATCATTGTTATGAGCAATGTTTTAAAAAATATACTGTTGAGTTTCTTGCGGCGCTTCTTCTCAGCGGTGGTCTCGTCTCGGGAAGCGCTGGTAGAATTTTGACGTGTATAAGTGCCTGTGCGGCCTATTTACTCAAAAAACAGCTTTTATGTTATCTTTTATATTTTAGACAATTTTAAATCCTAATCGCCCTGAATAGATTTGGCATAAACTTTAGTTTTCATCATAGCAAATAAACGTATAAAGTTACAAAAGTACATGAAAAAAGTTTAGTAACAAAAAAATTACCTAATATATACAAATAACGTCCAATTTTAACTGAAATAAAAAGCGAACAAAACATACGGGTCCGTGTTACCCTGTCACATATTAAAGCAATAAAACCATACAAAAGATTTCCGTTTTTCAAGTAACATTCTTAGGCGAAATTCCTTGCAGAATTGTGGTTCCGTTTTGTGAGCCGGAACCCAAATTAGGGTAATAATATTACCACCCCTCACGTGTCAAGTAGGGGTGATTATAATTGGCCTCGCCACAGGGTATGACGTGATGTGACAGGTCTAAAATGATAAGGAGGCGTTTATTTGCTTATTTGATTAGGAAAAGGCCCTTTTCAGTGAGACAATGCAGTATTAAATAATATATAATACCATAGAAAAAACCCAAGAAATAATAAGAAATAATGTATCTTATCTACGAGCAAATGGTCTTTGCTTAGCTTTATGCCACTGAATAAAGGTGGAATAGACGTAGTAAACAGTTAATCATCCGACAGTATTTCAGTACGGCCAGGGCTGGGATCCTACACGGTAATAACGATATCGTATTTGACGTGTTTCCGTATTGTCAACGTTTTGATAACTCTTATGTCATTTACAATAATGGCGACTGTGACATAATCGATTCTAAAACACGTCAAACGCGATATCGTTATAACGCAGTAGAATAGAGGACCAGGCCAGGGGACCTGTGGTGGCCAGAAAACATATTACTATTATTTAAAAAAACTGAGTTAAGGCAAACGAGCACGAAACATGGCATCTGATGGTGAGTGGGCATCTATGACCCACAGACATTCGCTCATTGAATGCAAAACCGTAACGGACACATTCCAAAATCATTTGTTTTTGCATTGGAAAATCTTATACCAATATACTAGGATATATACAGTATAATGTAACAACTAATCTATCATACCCTACCTTGGTGACTTAATCTGCGATTAGTTTTTTTTTACGTTGGTATACATTTAAAAATATGGCAGAAAATTATAGCACACTTGAAGACACGTAACATCATAACAAACAGTTAAAATAAAAAATGTGAAAAGGTTTCATAATAATTAACATGATTAAGACTGCGACCTCTTTGTTCAGTAAGTCGGCGCTCGTAAAGAAGTCAGGACGACTTAACAGCCATTTTAATACCCTTTCTTGTGATTACAATCTGTTTCATGTCCATAATTTTTAGGGTTCTGTACCAAAGCAAGTTAGCGAACCCTTGTGAGGCACTCTGAAACAGAACGAGGCAATGGGAGCGGATGTGAATCCTGAAGTCAGGAAAAAAAAACCGGGCAAGAGCATGTCGGACCATGCTGTGTAGGGTTCCGAAGCCGTTAAGTACTACAAACATAAAAATTAGCAAGTAATAACTAATTTTCTATTTAAAGTCAATTGGTGCCGGCTTAGATGATTTAAGTAGGTATAAACACTTTAATCACCTGTATCTCAAGAATCAATGATGTATACTCAGTCGTGATAGTTTTCCTTTAAAATTTGTTATATGTTCTTTCATTTAAGATTTTTTCCAGATCTTTAGTATTTGTAGTTTTGGCTGTAGGGGAAGGGGACACTTAAGTCTAACAAAAATTAGCGCTTTAAAGCTTAATATTTCATAAACAGATTACTTAATCGAAAAACTGTTTTCACAAACCCATAATATTTTTAAAATACCTATCCAAGGATATCCCACACTATAGGATAGATGAGAAAAAAAAAGCATCCCCACGTTACGTGTACGGGAGGTACCCTAAAAAAATTTTTTTTTTACTTTTTATTTTATCACTTTTTACCGTAACTAATATTCATATTCATGCCAAATTGCAGCTTTCTAGTACTAATAGTCTTTGCGGTAGGCTGCGGACGGACGGACGGACGGACATGGCGAAACTATAAGGGTTCCTAGTTTGACTACGGAACCCTAAAAAGAGTAGACAAAAATCAAGTAATGTTACAAGAACAGTAGATATTTAAAATATCTAAGAATTTGGAGGGCTATAGTGATTGGGGAGGCCTAAAACGAGGTATGGAATGTATGAAGAGCGATTATTAGAAACCGTGGATTTGATAGTAAGATGGAGGCTGATAGGGATGTTTGAAACAAAAAGACCGTACTGCGCCGATCCCAAATGATTGGGATAAAGATGATGATGATAATGGGATAAAAATGTATATTTTACAGAAAAAATAAAATTCAACTCAACATGACCACTACCGGGTGTGGCCTGTAATAGGAGCAATAAATTGAGGGATCGTTTCCACACCACAAACTTAACAACATTTATTCTACAACTTTTTAAAATAACTTATTGTTTACTTAATATGAAAGAATTAAGATTTTCCAAGCAAGTAATGTATTGCGAAAACTATTAAGTTTGTAGGCTGACAGTAGATGTCAACCAGACTATTTGGATGGAGTACATTGAAAATCCTATTTAGTTTGTTCGAAAAAACCCAAATAATAAATTACATATTTTTTTAGTTGTAGAACAATACCTACTATTTTAAAAGAAGTTAATTTATGCTTTTTTGAAGCCGGTTTTTTGTTTTTTAAAACGTTTATTTTATTTTATACTTTTGAGTGATCAAAATACGCTGTTAAGTAGTCCCACTTCTTAGTTGATACGAAACTTTAAGATATTTCAAGCGCGCCGCAAGCAACGCCGCTGGAAAGTAATAGTCATATTTTAACAAGTAAATACTCTTTGTTGGTGTTGCTCAATTATCTTAATCGTGATATCTTATCGCCACCCTTGAAATAGGTACTGTTGAGGAGTTCCGGTGGCCATCTGTGGTCTTCATCATTAGTTTCACTTCACCAAGTGATACTTTCTGAATGCAAATGCTAGATTTGCTACTAAAAATACTAAAATCGCTATATGTTTGGCTACAATATTTGAGGATTTCCCTCAATTCCTCACTGATCCCCTCATCAGATTCAGATTTCGTGACAATGAGACCACCTCGAAAGTATATTCTATCAAACCAAAAAATATTTTTTTTTGACGGACTAATCGGTGAATATACGTAAAAAAAAGATACATACAGTGGAACGTATAACCTCCTCTTTTTTGAAGTCGGTTAAAAAGTAAGAACAATTCAAAAGGGTAGACAAATTAGCAAAACTGTTGTTACTTACGAGTAAGTGTAAACTTTTGTTGAAACAGTTTAGGTTTAAAAACGCAAACAAAGGTTTTTTTTTTAACTTACTAGCGACCCGCCAGCGGCTTCGCCCGCTGCATTTTTTTTTTCTATCATGTCACTTAAGGGTATGATAAATAGATGTTGGAAGATTCTCAGACCTACCCGATATGCACACAAAATTTCATAAGAATCGGTCGAGCCGTTTCTGAGGAGTATGGGAACGAACATTGTGACACGAGAATTTTACGAGTATATATTAGATAATCAGGGAACTTTACAGCATGATGCCAAGGTCAACATTTCTTAACCCAAGAGCGCATCCATAGAAAAGGTAATGAGTTAATTAAACGCATGGGTGTAATTTTATTTAATGGGATATTTATCATCATGATTTTTTTAAATTGTATAACAGTGCCTCATACATAATACTTAGTTTTCAATTTTAGTTTCACCAGATTACCCAAAGTGGAGAGTACAATACAATACAAATACTCTTTATTGAACACTAATAAAAAAAAAACAGAACACGGAACTGTGTACATTTAATGAGTAATGTTTTTCAGGTGTATGTATGCATGTATGTATAACATGTTATTAAAATTATGGGAA
This sequence comes from Acleris holmiana, assembly GCA_949316455.1. NCBI lineage: Eukaryota > Metazoa > Arthropoda > Insecta > Lepidoptera > Tortricidae > Acleris > Acleris holmiana. Next base: position 4,066,443 of record OX438772.1, read on the forward strand.
TGCAAAAGAAAATGAATAGACTACACGACAAAAAAACGCAACCGAATATACTTTGAACAAGTTCCAAATCGTTCAACTCAATCTGAGAAAACCCGAATCTCCAGATTTATTCGTTCTCGTATCGTGGGTATCGTCGGTAAATACTTCAGTATTATTGACAGAAACATCAGTAATATTGACGTGTTCGACGACAGCGTATTTGCGGCACCATTAGAGCCGTGGCTCGGCGGTTCGGCGCCAATCATTTGTTTACTGTGGTCGTTACATGGTCTGTAATGATTAGTATTTATTTTTTGACGTTTTATAATTTAAGATAAAATAATTTAAATGATGTCTATGAAGTAATGTAAATAAATAATACTGCGGGACAATTTCACATTTACTAACTCCCAAATGAAGTTCTAAGTGAATTTGAGTTTAAGTGGTCTTATGTTGAAACATCCTGTACATTAAAAATTCTCGTTATAAATATCAAATTATTTTTCTGTTTGGTTGGTATTCCAACATTTGCGTCAAAGTAGCAAATAAATTTTCAACAACCTATAATCCAAGTTTCAAACTTTTGCGTATACTTCCTTTTGATAACATAATACGTCCTATAATTTTACTTGAGGCTAAACTTGCCAAAGTTAGTAAACGCATTTTTATTTTACTTAACCTCAACCACAATCTCTCACGTCTGTATCCTGTAGGAGTTATTTCATGGATCTTGAAATTATCACTGTTTCGAGTTTATAAATCCTTATAGTACTCACAAATTTAGTGAAGAATACAGCGCTGCATCGATCTTATAGGTGAAATTTTACCCGGCAAGTTTAAGAAGTCCCGTCGGAGCGTACAAAACACATTTTAGCGCGTGCCTTCTCAATTAGGCAGCAGGCAGTGAGTCGAGTTCAGTGTCGTATAAAGCTGCCTAATCAAGACTCCGGATGAGCAAGAACAACGATTGCTCGAGGCGTAAAGACCTGCCGCGGCTCATGACTCCCAGACTGAACACTCCTCTGCATGTCAGGGAGTATCCCTGTTTAATAAACTCCCCCTAGTGTTTAAACTCTAGAAGGAGTTTATTAAACAGGGATACTAGGGATAGTAGGCTATTACAAATAGGTATAGGTATCTTTAAAAAAAAAAGTTTTTTTGTTGAAAAACAGTTTTTTCTCTGTTGAAGACTTTATAGAGGAATGCAAGGACAGATGTTAGGTACAGATTTAGGATTAATTAATGTTTTATGAATTATCTATTTTGTTGTTTATTTAATTGTCTGACTGAATTATTTTTTTTGATTATGACTGAAATATTAATGTATGATATAAGTATAATAATTGGCAGTAATTTTTACATGCATGTACCTAAACTAGTCAAAAGAATAGCTCTATTTCAAACAAAATGTATTTATTGTTAAATTGAAATAAACAACCATGAACTATGAACAAAAGAGAGTATTATAATTTTGACTTATTTAGCTGCCCGCACTAGCACAGAAAAAAGTTGACATATTTAAATGCAGATTTGTGTATTTTGGTAGCTACTTTTATGAACCTTGTACTGTTTTGGTCGACTTTACAGCCGAATTCCTTTTAAGATTTGACTAACATACACACATTGCAAGTTAATAAAAAGGTTGTAAAAAGTAAGCACTTACAATGCCTACCACGCACATTACAATAGCGGGTCGAGAATATCTCAAGGCGATAGAACTTTGCAACTTACTTTAATGCAACCGGAGTTGCCGGCAACTACGGTGCAAACTTTGTTGTCATGTCTTGATTTACTACGTACTTTCTGAGTTTATAAATCTTAGTAATTTACTAATGTTCTAAGCGCAAAACCTAGTACAGCACGCGAAAAAATAAAAACACACAACAACGGCGCGGCGCTACCATCTACGTAAAATAATCACAATTATGTAGGAGATTAGTTCCATTTTAAACCACGTGCCATTCATTTACTCGCGTACTTATATTAAGTATAATAATGTGTTATCATAACATAAATATTTAAGTGGATATTTGAACCCGGAAAAAATAAACACCCTGTATGTACTTAATATTTTGCCCGTATGGTTGCCGGGTTAGAATAGTGTCACTCCATGTCTTCCCGTGGATGTCGTAAGAGGTGACTTAGGGAATGAGGGCTTTTAGTAATGTAAGGTTATGGGCTTGCAACCTGTTACTAATACACTGGTAAACATCTTAGCTTGTTTGTGCAAAATGTGGTTATAGAATTACCAACAACTCTTTTTGTAGTTGTTGGTATTTCTGTAGCTCTGCCTACCCCACTCTGGGAATGAAGGCGTGATAGTATGTGAATGTGATATTTTCTAATGTTCGTTTCCAAATCAGAACGTGGAAAGATTAGTTGACGTTTTGTAATGGCAATTGCCAAATTGTAAACGTTAATAAACAAATCTAAGGATATTTGATTATTGGAAACCAGTATAATATGATGGTATCACTTCGACCAACCAGTCAAAATTTTGCCTAAACAGTATGATGTGAAATTTAATTTTATTGATTGCCTTTTATTTATACACTGAAAAACTGAATCTATTTGGTTATGAATACCAGTAATCTAAGCGGGCAAACAATTGTTTTTGGCCGGCGAATCATGAGGTAATGGGAGAAGGTGCCTCTTTGTACCAATTTTACTGCTCAGCCACCTACCCGTTTTCGGTATTTGTCACGGACATATTTAATGTCACATCACACTGAATTTAAGCTTTTTTAAGAAATGTATGGAAAAATCAGTCGCAAGGTTGTAAGAATGGGTAAGCTTCCATATTTTAGTTTTTAGAGATTAAAATTTATATTCCTGTTCAATTTCTTAAATATTTAAATTAATTCTGATAAATCTTATTTTAAGTGAATAAACGGCTGCAGGGATTTTGCGTTACCTCGTTAGGCTCCATACTGCAAACAGGAAGGTTTTTGTGAATGGGAATTTGTATCTACTCGTACCAGAGAAGAAATAAATATCAAATATACATACATACATATCTTCACGCCTGTCTCCCAATGGGGTAGGCAGAGACTATGGAACGCCAGGTGCACCGATCCAAACATACAACCTTCGCTTCCTGCACATTCATCAATCTCTTCATGCACGTACGTCGGTTTCGGGTGCTTTTGATTCGGCCCTTATTCAGTACCTCGCGAATCTGATCACTGTACGTCCGTCTAGGACGTCCCCTACTGACATCTCCGCTCACTCTCGCTCGCCATATCTCTTTCGTAACTCTTCTTTCATCCATCCTTTCTAAATGACCAAACCATCTTAGCATACCCTTTTCGATTTTAGTCACTACATCTTCTTTCAATCCACATTTTTCTCGGATCTGGCTATTTCTTACTCTATCTACCATCCTAATATCAAATATATTATGCTCTATAATGACATTTCGTATTTTTAAACAATAAAAAATGAACTTTATTCCTATTAAAATGTAGTTTAACCTCGTGAGACCCAGTATGCTGCAGGAGGGTCAAAATCAAGGCAATTTAGTTTAAACTTTATTATAGCAAGAACAAAGTTAGTTTTACACTTACAAAAATCACCCTTTTTTTAGCATGGTGGGCGTCATGACGTTAAATTAAGTTGTTTTATATAGATCCTATTGCGCATTGGATCGACGAGGTTGAAGATAGTACATATCGTGGATTGATGCATGGCCTCCCGAGTCACCAGATTTTTGCTTGGGGACAAAATGCCAAATATAGAAAGCACCCTATCACTAAAACAACAAGGTTGCAATTACAATGTTACTAAAATAGGTTTTGCTTACCAGGATAGTTTATTTTTATTTTGAAAAAAAAAAACAGTTTTCGATGGAATAGTGGACGAAGTCACGGGCAATAGTAAATATACTTCGGAAATGGCTGTATAAAAAGTGGTTAAAATGTTGGTGTTTTTCGGTTTTATTAATCGAGCTGTCAGTGTGGTCGTCTTTGGGAAAACGCTTTTTTAACTCGAGTGGCGTACTGGTTAAATACAACTTCTCGGTATACGGTAACGGTGCCAGATAAATTCATCAGAGCTATCCCGAGGGAGCAAAGTTAGCTCCCTCGACGACAGATTAAGGAATTTTCGTTATGAAATTTCAATTTTCAGGGCATCTTTATTAAATTAAGTTAAGGATTTATGACAGAAATCATTTCATTAAATAAATAAAGAAGGTTCGCATTAGTCGAGTTAATTAAATAAATACCACGTTCGTTCTTTTTCCCAGTCTTTCCTCGCTTTCAATTTATTTAATTACTAGCGGTTTCCCACGACTCCATTCGCATAGAAGTCATTTATCGCTATTCCCTCAGGAACCGTCCAATTTTCTCGGGACTCAAACTATCTCTATACCAAATCTCATCTAAATTGGTTCAGCAGTTTATCCGTGAAAGCGTAACAAACAGACAGAGTTACTTTCACATTTATACTATTTGTATGGATTAAGTATAGATTATTTTATTTCTTCAAGTACCAGACTTCGAGATTAACTACGAAACACTACATGCAAAACTTAGGGTACACACAGAAAAGGATGCAGCTGACGTAACTTTGAACTTCGATTTCTAAAAGGCCCCAGAGGGTCGATTTTTGTGAATCGAATACAGTAGAAATATTCGAAAATTAACGTGACACGGTAAAATCGTGTCGAGTTTTCATTATGGGGTTGGTCGTAAGTGGAAGAGGAAGATATGTGACCAGCCGCGCGGGTTTTAGCGCCTCAATATAGGTGCTGAGCGCCTAATCCGAGTCAGTTGTCCGGCAGTCATCGATCAGTTAACACGTGTTCGAGTGAGATGGCGAAATATAAAGTTTAAGAAAGTAACGCGAGTGCATATACGCTTCCTCGCAATATCTTTCGCGTCGTTATTGCGAGGTATATTGCCGTCTTACTTACGCAACGATGTTATCCATTAATTGAACTCTATTGCGCCTTAGTGTATATCACATCATATCATATCTGTGTGTGTGGTGTTTTCAAATATAAGTGTCGCGTCACGCATTATTTTAATTTAATGCTTTGCACGGCGGCAACATGTCTTTCCCTTTTGCTTTAGTCTAAGTTCGCGTGCTATGTAGTTTCTAATTTTGTGCATTCATTTAATTCGATTTAACAAAAGCGGGTGGAGGTACCCATGTGCTTATATTTTAGTCCACAGGAGAAAAAACTCTTTTACTAAACAATTGTCCTCGCGTGTAATCTCCATCGACTTATTTCTCTAATGTGTGTCTATAAATAACTCAATATTGTTGAAATACACCTTAACATTAGAGAAAGCCAATTAATTAAGATTATAATTAGAATTAAAGCTTTAGCTCATTCGAATGAGATCTACTACAAAAATCGACTACAACGTCATGTACGATCGGCGTTATAAGTAGCTTCGTCACTTTAACGTCATGTTTGAACTGTTGCATTAATCTGTCAAAAACACTATGCAGAACCTCGTAGTAAGAATATTTTGACGAAGAAAGAGTCGAGAGAAAAGGGTTTTTGATTCCGAACAATCCGACCACAGATTCCCTAATATCCATGGATTGACCAAGTTCCGTTTGGCAGAAATAAAATTAAAATACACTCAGGCTTTATTCCGGACATATCTCATCAAACAAGTTTTCATTCTTGATAAAAAAAAACTTACGCTCTCTAGAAATTGCTATGAAAGAGAGGAATAACTCTGTAAATGCGAAATAATTGTAGTGTATATTTTTCATAAGATATGAAGCTTTATAAAGTCATAGTTCAGACCCCCTGCAAAAACACTTAATACAAATTCGACGACAGGAATGACGTCACAGCTGTTGTTCCAGGTTTAATAAGGACCTTATAAAGAAATTTGCATTTTTAAGCTAATATCGTTGAATTAAAACATGACGTAAATGAGGATGCCAAAAAATCTATCTAAACATTAAAAGAAGTTTAATTTTTCTAACAAGTTTTGATTCTACATAGTCTTAATAAACGGGTCAAAACTTAGTGTATTGCGTTTTATATGCTTTTTTTTTAATTCAAATTTTGCTCTCGTTTTAAATTCAAATCGGTTTTTATGCATGTTTCCTATTTTGATGAGTGCGCAGTAGTTGAAGATATTGAACATGCACTTTTGGCGTTTATCCTGAACAAAACATTGAAAAGATTCTGTTTAAACAAAAGTTGAACTGTACAAGTACATGTTGGTTTCCTCAACGACATCTCAGCTTTCTCTTTGTCTGAAGAGGCTGAGATGTTGTATAAGTTAGCTGATTTAGGTTTAGATAAGAGTTAATTTTAGACAATGGGTTGCAGAATAAGCTTCAAACGGGGCGATGTGGTCGCTCAGCGACAAAGCCCTTTTCAATCAGTTAAATAAAAAAGCGGCCAAGTGCGAGTCGGACTCGCCCATGAAGGGTTCCGTAGCAGCAAGTAACATAATTAATATAAAAGTTCGTTGTAGCTTTGGTCAATGTTTTTATGACGTATTAAAAAAAACGACTTACTAGACTCTACTCTCGTTCAAACCAATTTTCGGTGGAAGTTTGCATGGTAATGTACATCATATATTTTTTTTAGTTCTATCATTCTCTTATTTTAGAAGTTACAGGGGGGGGGACACACATTTCAACACTTTGGAAGTGTCTCTCGCGCAAACTGTTCAGTTTAGAAAAAAATGATGTTAGTAACCTCAATATCATTTTTGAAGACCTATCCATAGATACCCCACCACACGTATGGGTTTAATGGAAAAAAAATTGAGTTTCAGTTCTAAGTATGGGGAACCCCCAAAATTTATGTTTTTTTTTTTCTATTTTTGTGTGATAATCTTAATGCGGTTCACAGAATACATCTACTTACCAAATTTCAACAGTGTAGTTCTTATAGTTTCGGAAAAAAGTGACTGTGACATACGGACGGACAGACAGACAGACATGACGAATCTATAAGGGTTCCGTATTTTGCCATTTGGCTACGGAACCCTAAAAACTGTCAAAGGCGTCAACGCGACAAGGTACAAAAGTTTACACCCATAAGGCCGACTGTGCCAACGCAAAGAGTATGAAAAATAGATCAATTCACTGACCAGCGTCATTGAATTCCATAGACTCGTCTTGGCTGTGACGCAGATGGGTCATACACACTCTTAGAAACAAAAGTTGTCTTACCTGTGGTCAATAGTTAAAAGCTATATGTTTATTTTGTTTTTTTTTTATATCATATGTCTAATGCAGTCTTGATGCCGTTTATGCGGGAAAGGGTTTAGCCAGAAAATTAGGCCCAAAAAGTTAACTTCCGGCGTATCCATAGGAAAGAAGTTAACCTAAATCTGTGTATGACCCAGGTGGTAACTTGAAAGGTTTTGTTTTAACAAACGCCTCGCAAAAGAAAAAGAACAAAATGAAAAAGATCGGTGTAATAAGTTTAAAATGTGTCCATGTATATGTGTCTGAATGTCTGTGTGTCTGTATGTCAGTCTCTGGCATTCGCAGCTCCCAAACTGCACTGATTCAATTTATTTTACCCGACAGCCGAAGGAGGAGGGTAATGTTTTTTGATTATATTGACGACATTATCCAAATAGCTGCTGGATTTTTAAATATAGCTTTTTGTTAGACTTGTTGAAATGTAAGTATGTAATACAAATTCTTTATTGCACAAAAAACAAACAATCACAAGCAATTTCGTACATAAACTTAAGCTTAACATGTACAATGGCGAACTTATCCCTTTAAATCTCTTCCAGTTAACCTGACTATGATAGAACTAACGAGGATAGGCAAGATAACAAAGATGTGCACAAGTAAATAATAATTCACAGCGTAAAATATAAGTGTTTCTAGCCAGATTTGGTGAAAATCATTTGAGTCCTTTGGAATAATACCAGCTACGTAGAAATCACCAATATATAGGGGGATTTTTATCTTAAAATAAATAAATAAATACCAGGGGGCAATCTCACACAAATTGACCTAGTTCCAAACTAAGCTCTAGGCTTGTAATATGGGTACTAGACAACGATAAAGATACGTATAAAGAGAAATACATACTTAAATACCTAGAAAACATCCAAGACTCAGGAACAAATATGCCTTTACCGGGATTTGAACCCAGGACCGCTTCCGACAGGCTTCGGAGGCAGGGTCACTCCCAACTAGGTCACCGTGTCGTCAATAGTTATTATTAGGTATATACTAGTAAGACGCCCGCGACTTCGCACGCGCAGAATTAGTTTCCCGGTACCCCCTTTAATTTACATCCTACGGGGATGAATTTCCTACATTTTCATCGTAAAAATAACACGTCCTGTGAAAGTAACAGGTTCCTAGGTCCAGGGGTTTAGGATGGGCGTTTATGAGTCATTGTGAGGCCTTCTCTTTTTAAATAGATAACTTTGAAATGCACAGATTATCTGAAAGCGGAAATGTCAAGTCAGCTGAGATAAACGTAGTTCTAGATAGCTCTAATCAGACGTTGGACGATACGTAAGATGGGCAAGAAACGAACGATAATATATAATATAACTTAAATGTAAATAAATAATATTAGAAGACAATAACAAATTGGCTGTACTAAACTAAACTCTAGGCTTGTACCGTTGGTATTAGACAACGATATAAATATTTATACAAAAAATCCATCCATGCTAATATTATTTATTTATTAAATAGAATACATACATACATGACATCTTGCATTCCCAGAGTGGAGTAGGCAGAGCTACAGATATGCCATCAACTCTAAAAAGACTTGTTAGTAATTCTGTAACCACAGTTTGCACAATCAGGCTAAGATGTTTACCAGTGTATTAATGACAGAATGCAAGCCCATCGCCTAACAGTACTACTAGCCCTTATTAGAATAATTGCATTAAATAGGTATTTATGTCTAGTGCACATCACTAATTAAATACATTTTTCTTATCAGGCATCGCAATTTTTGCCTTGTCCGTATACGTAAGAAAACGCACCCCATATATTGTGGCAATGATGTCAAAAAAGGGTAGTTTGGGGAGTAAATGGAAGGGTGTTAATTAATACCTTTTAAAACAGAATATTTTTTTATGAACTTGTAGGTATTCATGACAAAAATATTATTACTACCCCAAGTCATTAATTAATTCTGCATGAAAGAAGACGAAAAATATATGAAACGAAGAGATTTATTTTGAAAACAAATACGGATTTGCAACGTTGAAAATATTAACAATCTTAATGCAGGTCAAGAAATACAAACAAACCCTGCTTTGATAATCGCAAGCTTTTCTAATATACACATTTTCAGCGTTTCCTTTTTGAAGTGGATATATTCTGCTAGAAGACGTAGCCTAAACGCGAGTCAACTTTTGATCAGTTACGTAGAGTCAGTTAACGAAAGAACAACGTCGATAAATTAATCAAGTTACAATTGACTTATAGGGAATTTGAATCGTGGATGCGTGATAGACTAAGTAGCCGTATTAACTATCACCGTTCCATTTACTCCCCAAATTACCCTATTGTGACGTAATTGCCACAAAGATCCGGGGTCTAATTATAGTGGATGGTTAGTAGGTATTACCCAAAAAGCTGAAACGAGGGTGATTCTCTAAACACAGCGCTGCGTCGATCTTAAAGGTGAAGTTTAATCTGGCAAGTTTAAAAAGTCCCGTCGGAGCGTACAAAACACATTTTAGCGCGTGCCTTCTCAATTAGGCTGCAGGTGAGTCGAGTTCAGTGTCGTATAAAGCTGCCTAATTGAGTAGGCACGCGCTAAAATGTGTTTTGTTCGCTCTGACGGGACTTCTTAAACTTGCCAGATAAAACTTCACCTTTAACCTTTTCAACGCCATTGACGGATATTTACGTCATGGATGACAGCGCAAAATAGACCTAAGTGAATATGAGGCAAAGTTGACATTCGCTCTAGTTTTGTATTTGACATAGCGTTGAAAAGGTTAAGATCAACGCAGCGCGCTGTGCTGAGAGAATTACCCCTGGGCGTGGCGCCGCCGCTCACTCGCGCGCTGCATACTCTCAATTTAATAGCGGACCAAATGAACATGTTTTCGTGTTGTCTGAATGAATTTTAAAAGACGGCACTACTCGTAATATTTTACGAAAGCCTTAGGTAATTTGAATACAAAAACTTATATAAATATAGTTCTTTACACTATTGTGTTAGGTTGTAGCACCTCGGACAGGGCTACCCATACCGGAAAGGCTCGGGGTGAGGGGCCAGACTAAGAGCGGCACGTCCCTATCCCAATCCCACCTTCCCGATTTCCCATTCCTTCCCAGCTCCCATCCTTCCTCCCTTTTCCACCGAACCAGTGGCGGGATATCCACTTTCCAGGGCCAGCGCGGGCCCGGGGAACCAAATACTCCCCAAAAGAGCGCACATGAGGGGGGCGACGAGGGGGAGTTTGAAGGGACGGAGCTCGGGTAGGTGTCCCCGTATCCCGTTCCCGGAAAGCGACCCTGGTTCGCCCAGACGTGAGTCTCGGGTCTAGTGACCTCTGTTTTCAGAGGACATTTTAGACCTGAGACAGGTGTAGTGTGGGTGTTTGAAGGAACGTGGACTTACCCCGGTCACTGCGACTGGGGGGAATAGCCTGCCGGAAAACACCCTACACTCCATGCAGGCTGTGAAGGGAAGGCGAACCCAGCTTCTGCTGATCGCCTGAACTTCATGGGGAGCCACGTGGGTGAAGGGCCCACATTGCACGGCTCCCCCAGCTTGGGGAGATCGCTGTGTGCGTACGCAGTCGTCTCCTCCTTTGGCGGTGTGCTCTTCGGAGCGGGCTGGGAGGCGCCCAGCGGGCAATGCTTTGGCGGTACCGCGGCGTCTCCGTTAACCAGCCAGGAGGGTTACGCCGGAGTGGTTTTAAACGGTAGTTCGCTTAGGTGAGAGTCCGTTATACCCCCCATTGCACGGTCATCCTTAGGCCATCGGGGGATGCGTAAATGCATTTCCACTCCGTCACCAAAAAAAAAAAAAAAAGGTTGTAGCACCTGTAAAAGTAATTGTTAGTGTGGAAATAAATAAATAAGTGGCACTATTTAATTCTAACCCGGCACCCACCTCATCCCGTATATTTAATATTGATTGTCTCTTACGGTTCAAAAGATATAGTTCTCTTAAAGCTGGTACGGATGGACAGACATACGCCGTAGCGTTAGTAGTACGGTTAGATACTTCGTTATTGTTAACGTATCATAGATAAAGGTCTAGTTTATTTTTCATCTTTTCTCTTTTTTTTTAAACCAACAACTGTAAAGTGGTGTTAGCACGACACGACCTCGTATAGTTGCGTGGCATACTTTATGATGTTTTTGTTTTTTAATTGTTTATTTTTAAGTGTTTTGTATATTTTTTTTTTTGCATGTGCGATTGTGGCGTCATCGCGTCGTGTCTTTACCAAATGATCACTACGGAAGAACAGCGTTGGCTCTGCCAGCATCACGCTGAGTTGTGACCATTTTGTGACAAATTACGTCAAAATAAACGATATAGTTTAATTTTTTTGTACTTGTTTGTCACGAATAAACTATTTCTTTCTTTCTTTAATAGGGTTCCGTTTGACACCCTTCGGAAACGATCCTATCATTACGAAATCAGGTGATGCAATGTGATATACGTAGGCCGTTAAGATCTAATCCTTCAAAAGGTTTTTAATTTATCATAATGGTATGGTAGAGGAAGTGTGTTGGCTGAATTTTCATATATTACTTAACCTCTTTTTGTGTCCCACTGACGGGCAAAGGCCTCCACTCTTTTTCGCCAATCTTCCCTACTGATTGCGTGTTTCCGCCAGTCACTTTTATATTTGTCTTAATCATCACGCCACCTCCATTTTGGTCTGCCTCTGCTCCGTTGCCATCCTGTGGGTTCCATTCGGTGACAATTCTGGCCCACCGTTTCGAATGCAGACGATAGACGTGTCCAGCCCACTCCCACTTGAGCTTAGTGGTCTTGAGACCCACATCCGCGATACCGGTCTTAGAGCGCAGATCAGTGTTTCTGATTCTGTCAGCTATGCGAACACCTAGTATGCTGGGCTCCATCGCTCACTGGCAAATCTTGGGTCGGGACTTTTGGGCTTCGGTGAGTGACTTGAATACGGGTCGAAAAAAATATCGTACACACTTTTTTATAATAACTTATGTACCTATACCACCAAAGGTTGATGACAAGATACGATCATTACCGTTTTCTCATTTAATTATTATATACCTATGATGACAAAGATTTTTTAACAGTGTTAATGATTGCATTAAAGGTGAAATTTTATCGAATACTAGCTTCCGCCCGCGACTTCGTACGCGTATAAATAAGTTCCCGAGGGAATAGCCATATGAAAGGTAGCCAATGTGATAATACAAGGTATAAGCTTTTCTCATTCCAAATTTCACCTAAATCCGTCCAGTATTTTTTTTAGGTGAAAGAAAACATCCATCCATACTTTCAAACTTTCGCGTTTATAATATTAGGATTGACAGCGTTACCTTTTTTTCGAGTTCTCAATATTTTGACGCCGACGGCGATACTTTTTAGGCTCAGCCTGTATATTGCGTAACGTATACCAGGAAAGAAAATGAAAAAGCGTTGAATTTCAGAATGTGTACAATTATAATCTTAAAATATCTATTTTTTAATTTGAAACGAAATAGCTCGGAGAACGACTAACGTATATAAACGAGAAAGTCGTTAGCTCGAGTCAGGCTAGCCAGTATGTTAGCTACAAAAAGTTATTTACAAGAAAAATACAGCGGGATTGTAAATAGCACGAAGAAGACTTGCAATTACACGGTAATTACGTCTTATATAAACTGAGACCCTGTTTATTCCCTGGCAGCCTCTTCGTCTGTTGTTTTAACCGTTTAATTTAAATGCATGCAGTTTGTTGCTTGTGCACATTTTGTAGCAAATTAATGTGGAAAAAAAGACACGCTGTATGCCAAATCTAACGAATATTCAGCGTGTTTTAATATTTAACTTGCCAGGCCCCATACTCTAGGAACTGTTTTATTTCTGCATCACTAAGAGTTCTTGTCTTTTAGTTTTAAAATTATCTTTTTCTTGAGGAGGGTAAGCTTCCTAGTCAAACGTGAAAAAACAAGGGATCCTATAAAAACTTTAAGAAAGCGTTAAGTGTGTTGGATTTCACTAATCACTGTAGTTTTTAACGGTGTTACGGTACCTTCTGATACAGGGTGTTTATATATTTCCTCTTGTCAGGCCGTTCTATTACTGCGACATTGTTTATTTATTTATTTATGATTTAAGATTAACAATATTTTCTTTATCTTATAAATGTGGAGTGGGGTTCCTAACCAAATGTAAAGTACGTGTAATAGACGTACCTGTAATTATTTCAAGCATGGTTGTCGGAATCTACTATTCAATAAATTCATATCTTCCTACACTAGCTCCGAACAAATTGTATCGTCACGCAAACCCAAGAACTTCTTAATTTAGTAACATTTGAATTTATAATTATTATTCCGACGGTTGAAAGGCAAAACGCTTCAAGCGACATTTTTTGAAAAGTCACAATAAAGTGATTACAATGAATTAGAAAAATCTGCTGATTCCAAATATATGTAACTCAATATCACACATTTTGTCGCTTGAAGTGTTTTGCCTTTTAACCATCGATTTATATTTTAATATTGATCCACCAGTGCCTACTTAAAAGTTAAACAATCAAGGCAAAAATGAAAATGGCAGTTTTGGTCGATCTTTGACCCCAAGCTTTATTAGCCATAGAAAATCACTAAGAAAATTGTTACCCATCACATGACATGGCATAATGTAAACCCGTCATTTAAGAGGGTATAATAGGTATAGTGTAATAGCAAGTAGGTAGGCATGACTAGGTATTAAATTTTATACGCATATTGCTAACTCTAAACTGTGCCATGTTTATCGGTTATTTATTTATTTACTTAGGTAAGCACTTACTTTTTAATGGTTCTTTAGAAACAGATTACTAATTAGTGAGGTAGTAGGTTGTCTACAACTACGCAGTTTGTATTTAGTTAAAATGTTCAGGAATTCAAATAAATTCACCGGAAAACCTTACAAAGTACCTACTTAATTCATTTAAATAAGATGTAAAAAATACAACTAAGAATGACAATGTTCAACAAACTGTTAATTATTTAAACTATGTCGAGTATTAATTAAAACAGAATCACAAAAACCGTTTTGGTATAAATATTTGGCTACACCCTGTATAGACACAGTCCGTTAAAAAAACGGTGTTGAAACATCAAGAAGTTAAGAAAAATATTCAGCAGCCAGAAACACCTCGTCTTAAAAATAAAAAACTTACCGAAAAAACAGTTCAACTACCGATCCGAAACTTTCCAGCCAGTTGTTTTCACAAGAAAAGCGTCCACAAAGCCGTTGAAACCAAACACTAATTCGATGAAGAAACAATTCGTAATTCTATATTCAAAAGAAACTTTTTAATTCGCGTTCGAGGAGACGGGCGTCGGTCGTGCGTCCGCTTCGATGTGCAGAGTAAGACTGACACTTGCACGACGCCGCTGATACGGGGTGATAAAAAATTAGACATACGGAAAGATTTTTTTCTAAACATCGATTGCGATTGCACAGAGTGATGTATTCGTATCGATAACAATGACTTGACTTTCATACGAGTCAGTATCTTAATTCGCTGCTATAGAATAGATGATAAAGTAGATAAGAGAATTACATATGTTACGTATTAGACTTATCTCTTAATTTGTATGACACGATACAGTGTTCTAATGTAAAAAAAACACTAACTGCCGTGATCTTTTGTGTCCTCTATAATTCAAGTACAAGATTTTTTATTCAAATACTTGTAACCAAATTAAACTGGTTCTAATAGGCGGGTGTGTTAAAGGCATGATGAATGGAATTTCAGCAGAAGGAAACGAGAAAATAAAACACATAACGTTCGCTTAACGAAATTACTATTGCATTTTAAAATGCACATTTAGATTGTCCGTTTTTTCAATTGGAAGTTTTGTATTTGACTTGGGAAGAACTGGTAGTCATCATGCTTTAATTTTACATTGACTAAATTTATAACTTTTGACAATCTGGCACTCACTCGGTTGAAAGTGCGGTTATAATGATAAAGGCTAAGTACATAAAGGAAAATACTGTTCCTGATGACAATATCTTTATTTATAACTACAAAAGAACACAAGAACAAAGTGCCTGCCTTTCAATATAGATAAACCTAGTTATACTAATAACTTAGTTGAATTAACAGTTTAAGATATGTGTTTAAATTGTATTAATTTAAGGGGCATTATTTAATACAGCTTTATAAAAAAACTTAGACATTTTGTATCACAATTAAGGTCATATTTATTAATAGGAATCAAATAAATAGAATTAAATGCAGACTGTGAACTGAAATAAGAAACACCCCTTCTTTTAAATTAAATAATAGTATTCCCAGTAGATACATTATACAGTATGTCCCACAAGGACCCTCTCGATGTAACAATACAGCCCGCTTAGAGATATAGAGTGTTCTCGGTAGCGATCGCGAATGGGCAAACACAGTTTAGGATGCCCTTCGGCTAGGCGGAGCAATATTTGCGAAGAACTCGAAGTGGAGGCAGTTTGTAAGATAGTAGGTACCTTTATATCATGGATATCGTCAATTTTAAGCGCTTTCGCACTAGGCGGTTTAGTCACGACTCGCGTAGCCAAGTAGGTACGGCACTCACCACGTGCCTTCTCAATTAGGCAGCAGAGCTCGGTCGTCCAGCGGAGCTTTGCGTTCATCTTTGCGCAGCGCTCTGTTAAGAGAATCAGCCCCCAGATCCGGACTCCTAAGATGATATCTCAACAGTAATTGATTAACCTACTATTTCTTGCATTTGGGTCATACACAGATTTAGGTTTTTTTCTTTAATTTATCAATATTACAAAAAAATAAAATACAGTTTTTTTATACTATTAGAACCACTATTAGAAACCTCTAAGGTTTACACAATACCAGGCGAGATTCCGCGAAGCGGTCCGAAATTATACAAAATAATAAACACATTTACTGAGACTTGCTATTAAGTATAATGTTTTTCAGCAGTCTTTAACATAATATATATATATATATATATATATAACATCACGCCTTAATTCCCAGAGTGGGGTAGGCAGAGCTATAGAAATACCAACAACTCTAAAAAGACTTGTTGATAATTCTGTAACCACATTTTGCACAATCAGGCCAACAAGTTTACTAGTGTATTAGGGACAGGTTGCAAGCCCATCGCCTAAAAATAACAAGCCCTTATTCCCTTAGTCGCCTCTTACGACATCAATTGGGTCAATATTACATTATAGACGATTAATTAGATCCTTAGGTAAGGTGTAGTACGAGCGGCACCACGTACTGATCAATTCTCCTTCCATAAACGTTGTTACAACCCGGCAGTGTACACATATGTAAGTCTTTTCAGGTTATTGTGTCTTTCCCGTGGGCACACCGGAAGTTAACGTTTTTATGGCCTAATTTTCTGGCTAAGCCCAATCCCGTATAAACGGCGTCAGGACTGTTTTATATCTATCATAATTATAAAACTTCACTTATATGCACACAAGCTTTTAAGTATTGACCACAGGAAAGACACCTTTTGTTTTTACGAGTGTGTATGACCCATATCAACATGCACATCATTTGCTCTGCGACAAAACATACATTTTCTTTTTTTTAGTAACTCTTCACTACCCTTCAAATGATCAATGACGCTGATTCTCAATCACGACACTCTGTGATTGGCAGATTTATTCGGTAATTTATCGATGATTTATTTCCACGCCATGATTTAAATTTAGCTCCGGTGATTTATTTGCCGTCGTGATCAAAAGACGCCCTCGGTGCCGGTCTGTTTTAATGTTCAGGGTTCCGTACGAAAGGGTTCCATACGAATCCTTATTAAATCGCAATAAGTTATTTGCTTGTTTGCCCGGGTATTTAAAAATAAATGGAATAATTCAGGAATGGAAACGTCAATAGCACGAAAAAAATACATCACGCCTTTATTTCGAGAGTGGGGTAAGCAAAGCTACAGAAATACAAACGAGTCGAAAAAAGACTTACCTATTGGTAATTCTGCAACCACATTTTGCACAATCAGGCTAAGATGTTGACTAGTGTAATAGTGACAGGTTGCAAGCCCATCGCCCAACAGAACAAAAACCCTAACCCGGCAACCACATGGAAAAAAAATATAACTTTTAAAAATGTTAATGGTACGAGTAAACTCGACATGATTAAAATTGTATTCAAAACTAACTGAAATTTTTGTCGCCATCAAAAACTCAAATAAATTATTTTAATCAAAGTATCTCGATATTTATAGTGATTAAATGCGTCATTAAAAGCGAGACAACTCTAATGATGCCATTTATTTTGATATAAATAAAGGCTAAGCGAGTTTACGAACCAATTAAAATGTTCACACGTATCCCAAATGATTTGGGCAAAAAACATCTCTATTCATAAATTAATCATTGCCCCGAAACTTTATTAACGACTAGTTTCCGCCCGCGACTTCGTAAGCGTATAAATCAGTTCCCGAGGGAAAAGCGATATGAAAGGTAGTCTATGTGTTAATCCAAGGTATAAGCTGTTTTCATTCCAAATTTCACCAAAATCTGTTTAGTAGTTTTTGCGTGAAAGAGTAACAAACATCCATACTTACAAACTTTCGCGTTTATAATATTAGTAGGATTTGTACCATGCTGTATAAATAATAGGGTTTTTTTTTTTCTAGCTATTGCCCGCGACTCCCCCCGCGAATAGGTCGTTTCTTGCTATTTCTTCAGGAACTTAGTTATGACTTATTTTCCACATGCAAACGTTTCCCATCATGTACAAAAATATCTTTAATACTTCGAAACTGTTTTGTGTATGTTTACTTTTAACAAAGTCCCTCATTTATTAGTTGAAGAACTTAAGTAAACCGTTCGACATTCTATATTTGAAATTTGACGTAAGTTCCACATTACTTCATGTACACAGTACACAACTACATGAAAAATAGAACTATATCGTCTTTGGTAAAGGGCCCTACTGAAAATCAGTGCCGTGGATTGCTTCGACATCTTACTAAGTGGGTCCCTTATTGACGCAATGGAACAGATGAAATATAATGTTATCTGTCTTAATTATTTATTAATTAAGCGTGTGGTTTTGAGTCAATAAATCACACGTTTAAACAAACAAAGAAATATCGTGAAATAGATATACATTCCAATTTTAAACCTGACTTCTGTTACTAGAGTTTTATTTAAAACGGAATTTGGTTTTGAGTTGATTCTTTGTTTGATTAAACATGCGAAATGTATTTTCTGTCTTTCTTTCTACTAACTCTTTAATGATAAAAATAAAATTAATAAATATCACGGATAATGTCATACAAATTCTCCTAGTCCCAAACTAAGCTCTTGGCTTGTACTATGGGTATTAAATAACGATAAACAAACTTACATAGAGAAATAAATACTTAAATACATAGAAAACAACCTAGACTCAGGAACAAATACTCGTGCTCGTCACACAAATTTCTGCCCTTAACGGGATTTGAACCTGGGACCGCCGGCTTCGGAGGCAGGGACACTCAACTAGGCCAACGTGTCATTCATAAGGCATCCATACAAAAAGCTATTTTAAATTAAAAGAAAGCTACAGTTACTATAAAGCATCGAATAACCGTCTAATACGTGAATTTAACAAAAGTATTCATATTCATGAAGAAATTGTTTTTAAAGGATTGAATAATCATTTTCCTTAATAATGTGTACCTAAGTATGCGGCTACCATAATGAATTTATACGCTCTTTCGTATTCATGTAAATTCAAATTTTACCTTTATTAAGATTTTTTCAATATACTTAGAGAATATTATTGAATAAACTTCTTACACCGATCATAATTTGGTGATACTGAAGTATTAGGTTCCACAGGGTAAAACAATATTCAATAAGTTTAAGAAACTAAAACCCGACTACAAAAAGTACAAAATAAAATATATTTTTTTAATTTCCAGGCGCCATATTTAACTTATAATAAAACTGAATAGCCAATTCGATAGACACCTCATTTGTTAAAATCGGTTCAATAGGAACGGCGTTAGAGTGGAACATACATACATACATAGAAACATACATAGGGTGTCAAAATCATTACCCTTCCTTTGTTTCGCCGTAGTCGGGTAAAAAGAAAGAAATATTTAAAAAAAATATTTACTACACACATTAGATGCAGAAAAAAGTAAAAATAGAAAAAAATATTTAAAGATAAGTGAGTGTTTCTTAGAGGCAGTGAATACTAAGCTCAGCATAATGCTGAGGTGTTAAACGGGATCCTATAATGTCATAACCAATGATTCACACATGATTCATTTCACAAACATATAATTTGACAACCCGCGTTTTTTTCCATTGACATTGTAAATAATTCTGGTTTTATTTCACTACCATCGTGTAAAACCCTAAAGGTTAGGTTAGTTTTATAAAAATACTCGGTCGAATCGGTTGCGAAACGAAACATTTGTCAAAGGTTGGCAGAAAACCGTAGAAGATCATGGTCTTTATTCAACTCAGTAAAATATTTAACTCGGAGCCATTTCTGTCAACTAAAAAAGAGCTATTTAAACGCTGGCAGATAACATATCAAAGACAATATGGTTTAACTCAGTAGAATACAGGCTGTTCTAATCCATACTAAAATGCGAAAGTGTGTATTTCTGTCTGTCTGTTTTAGTGGTGGTAAGACCCTGTGCAGGGTCCGTCCGGATCGCTACCACCATCTTATCCATTAACCACCCGCCAAGCAACAGTGTTCGCATTGTTGTGTTCCGGTGTGGGGATAAGACAACCGGTGAAATTACTAGCATAGAGGCATTCCGTCTTAGTCCTCAGGGTTGGCAACGCATTTGAGGTCTTGGGATTATAGTCTTGAGAATTCAAATGTCTATGGGTCTCAGGTTCCACTTACCATCAGCCCCCTATTTCACCATACTGACAATGACAGGTGACAGGTGACATTTTAGTGTAAATGGCGCAGCTTATATGGAACCTAGTGATGTATCAGCCTGTTAACTTTGCAATTTATACAGAATTGTCACCTGACACGTGTCATTGTCAAGATGGTGAAATAGGGGGCAGGTGCCCCGAGTGCTCGTGTGCCTTCTCCTTAACATAAAAAAAACCTCTTCACGCTTTAACTGCTGAACCGATTTAGATAAAATTTGGTGTTGAGATAGTTTGAGTTCCGGGGAAGGACATAGGGTACTTTTTATCTCAGAAAATTTACCAGTTCCCGAGGGAAGAGCGGCAAACGCCTTCTTTGCGGACGGAGTCGTGGGCAACCGCTAGTACAAATTGTTTTATTGAACTCCATTCAAATTTAAAACCAAGAAAGGGCTATCCGATCCTATAAGCAATCTTCTTCTAGATTAACTTAGAAGAGACGCCGCAACGTAATGCTCTAGTCTAACTTCTTAACTATTTTCTAGTAATTTGATTGTCATACAGGATGGAACAAATCGAGGGACTTTTAAGAAAACGGGGATTTTTTTAGGTCTTGAACTTTATTTTTCACCAATTAACTATGTTAATAAATATTTCTATTCGTTTAAGAGTTACAGCTTGTTTAAAATTAGTGCAAAATCTGCATATTACCAACCCTAGCAAGTAGATCCGATGACGTCATCAAGATAAGATATCTTACTTAGGCCTTTTTCACCGACTTCATTAGTAAACAACCTTAATGAATGACATATTCATCCTGAGATTGCAGAGTATGGTAAGTAAACAAAAAGCTTTAATACGAACTAAAATTGTCATGTATCTTCAACTTGCTAATGTTTTGGCTGAAATGCGACAAGCGGCAGCGTGCGTAATACGACACGGTGGTACTTTTGAGCATCGCATGTAAAGTGAAGTTGATAAAATTTGTCAAAATGTAAATAACTTTGAACTAGTAGTAGTAGGGTTGTCACTGATATTAAATTGATTAATTTTAATAATTTTGGGTTACCTTTCAGTCCAGCTTTACAATTATAATAAATCGATTGTAGATCACTTAGATAACACTATCCTTTCGGCACAGTCCCTCGATTTGTTCCATCCGGTATAATTTGTTAATAACGTCTTAGTTTCATAGGCTCTATAAAACATATAATTCTTTTTTAACTTGTATGCTAGAACAATTGTATGATTTGTACTTTTTAATGTTTCAAATCACAATGCGTTTTCATTTATTTTTTGAATTTAATGTTAAACATTAACTCTCTTTTTCATAAACGCACAATTGTTAAAATATGTTTTTAATAATGCTTTGTCCTTATCTTTCAATATTCGGCATACTTTAACTTTTTTAAAGCATTGAGAAGGTAAACGAACACACAGGCCACCTGATGGCAAGTGGAAACTGTGACCTATAGACATTCGCACAATCCTAAGACTGCCAATACGTTGTCAAACCTGAGGACTTTGGGTTAAAATTTTAATTTAATGTTAAAATATGTGTTGATCAAAGTTTCTTGATCCTTGATGCTGTTTTATTAAACAGCACTGCCACGGTCATAAACACCAAGTAACTAAAGTAACACTAAAGACTTCATTGCCGATCAAATTCGCTGCCGATGTTTTTCTCAACAGAATTTTACTGGCAACAGCAAATGTTTACGACTTAAAAGGGTGTCATCACGCCGAATTTTCGCCTATTCATCGCGTCAATGTCCCAATCCAATCTGCCCTGTCTTCAAAAGCTTGTTATTAAATTTAATTGCAACTTTAATAAACAAGAAATTAGACTGTTACAAGAAAAGGACTGATTTTTACCAACGGGCGAAGAAGGAGGTTAATAGGTTAAGTTAAACGGGTCTTAACAAGGCAGTACACGTACAAAAAGGTAAAACTTAGGTGTAAATCCGTTTTGACCTTTTTATGAATTATATACAATGATTTGTACCATGCTGTATTAACTCATGAAAAATAATAGGGTTTTTTTTTCCTAGCTATTGCCCGCGACTCCTTCCGCGAATAGGTCGTTTCTTGCTATTCCTTCGGGAACTTAGTTATGACGTATTTTCCACATGCAAACGTTTCCCATCATGTACAAAAATATCTTTGATACTTCGAAACTGTTTTGTGTATGTTTACTTTTAACAAAGTCCCTCATCTATAGGTGAAAAACTTAAGTAAACCGTTCGACATTCTATATTTGAAATTTGACGTAAGTTCCACATTACTTCATGTACACAGTACACAACTACATGAAAAATACAACTATATCGTCCTTGGTAAAGGGCCCTACTGAAAATCAGTGCCGTGGATTGCTTCGACATCTTACTAAGTGGGTCCCTTATTGACGCAATGGAACAGATGAAATATAATGTTATCTGTCTTAATTATTTATTAATTAAGCGTGTGGTTTTGAGTCAATAAATCACACGTTTAAACAAACAAAGAAATATCGTGAAATAGAAATACATTCGAATTTCAAACCTGACTTCTGTTACTAGAGTTTTATTTAAAACGGAATTTGGTTTTGAGTTGATTCTTTGTTTGATTCAACATGTGAAATGTATTTTCTGTCTTTCTTTCTACTTACTCTTTAATGATAAGAATAAAATTAATAAATATCACGGATAATGTCATACAAATTCACCTAGTCCCAAACTAAGCTCTTGGCTTGTACTATACTTATACTAACTTTAATAAACAAGAAATTAGACTGTTACAAGAAAAGGACTGATTTTTACCAACGGGCGAAGAAGGAGGTTAATAGGTTAAGTTAAACGGGTCTTAACAAGGCAGTACACGTACAAAAAGGTAAAACTTAGGTGTAAATCCGTTTTGACCTTTTTATGAATTATATACAATTACGTGACCTGTTTGCATCAATATAATGAACGCAGGCGAACTTATCCCAAATGGATTCTCTTTCAGCTAACATTGGAGAAGAATAAGCAAGGACAATGTGAGAGGATAGACAAAATAATAAAGTAACAGAAAGTGTTAAAATCACTACATACATCTGACCAAAATAAATGACTGTAAGTATCGATTTTCCTCAAATAGAACTTCTTTTATTCTACAAATATAAGAAGTAAGTAAATTTCTAATTACTATTTTTCATACGAAATCAATTAATAGCTTATTAGTAGTGGCTTCCAATCCGATTTGGATGTGGATGTATTGATACTTATTTATGTATTTATTGATTATTATCTATTTATTTATGTAAGTCATTATAATGTATTTATTTGTATTACTATGTATTTGATTATCTATTTATAAGTTTGATAAGCGTATATTTATAGCTATATTAAGTTACATAGCTAGCATAGTTTTTGTCATTGTTGCAATTAGTCGGCACCACCTACTGTGTAAAATGTTTTAATTTGACATCTTATTTCTTCTAAGGTTGTCTGAAAGAGATTGCTAACCAGTGATAAGACCGCCTGTTGTTTACCTGGGTCTTTAAATTATGCTATTTCTCTGTAATGATTTTTTATTGATGGACAATAAAGTCTGTTGTATTGTATTGTATTAATTCACTGATTTTACTAGTAAAGTTCGAAAGTTGGATCACGTACAACTTACTGTCAAATATTTCTTTTTAAAGTTGTAGAAAAAAAAGAATACGTACATTTAAAGCCCTATGAGCAGATATACCCTATATATAACAAACTGCTTTAATAATACATACAATTTAAAATACCAATATAATTATATTACGGCATACCTACGTTAACAGCAATTAAAACCTACAACAGGATCAAAAGATCAACACTCTGACTCACCCTGTTTAACCTTTTCGTGCGTGTTACGCTGTTGAGACTCGTTTAACTTTGAATATACTTAAGTGAAAAACACGAAAAAGACATAAAAATAAAGTTTGGTAAGAATGGAACGTAAATAATACATTCCTTTTGGGCTGGGATTCTACACGGTAATAACGATGTCGTCTTTGACGTGTGTCCGTATTGTCATCGTTTTGATATTTGACGACACGCTAGCCTAGTTGGGAGTGGCAGGGTGCCTTCGAATCTAGGGGCCTGGGTCCAAATACCGGTAAGGGTAGATATTTGTGTGATGAGCGCGAGTATTTGTTCCTGAGTCTTGGATGTTTTCTATGTATTTAAGTATATTTTTCTCTATATAAGTAAGTTTATCGTTGTCTAGTACCCATAGTACAAGCCTAGAGCTTAGTTTGGGACTAGGTCAATTTGTGTGATACTGTCCTGTGATATTTATTTATTTACAATAATGGCGACTGTGGCACAAATTATTCTAAAATAAGTCAAACGCGATTATAACGCAGCAGAATAGAGGTCTTAGGCTGGGATTCTACACGGTAATAACGATATTGTCTTTGACGTGTTTCCGTATAGTCAACGTTTTGATAATTCTTATGTCATTTACAATAACGGCGACTGCGACATAAATGATTCTTAAATAAGTCAAATGCGATATCATTATAACGCAGTAGAATAGAGGCCCAGGGCTGGGATTCTAGTGATTCTACACAGTAATAACGATATCGTACGAGTATAGTAAGTGTTTTGATGACTTTTATTTCATTTACAATAATGGCGTCTGTGACATATACGATTCATACGTATGTATGTATGTATGTATGTAAACACTTTATTGTACAAAATAAAACAGAAACAATACAATGAAGATACCAGAAAATAATGTACAAAGGCGAACTTATCCCTTTAAGGGATAAGTCCCTCTTCCAGCTAACCCTTTGTTAATACGTCAAACGCGATATCGTTATAAATACGAAGTAACGTCTCTTTTAAACTGTACCTGTGACAATTGTAAGTGTCGGTGGAATTATATTCACGACAGCCCATGGCTACTTTAGGCGTCGTTGGCGTTCAAAAGTTTAAGGGTTATTTGTTGACGCTCCAAAAATCCTAATCCCATAAATCCAGCACTTTTTTTTTCTTTTTCTCTAATGTTTTGTTTTATTTTTTTAATTGTCAACGCTTTATACTGGCTAAGTTTATGTGATGTTTTATTTAATTCTCTCAGTATATCTCATTACAAGGTTCCATTATGAGTATAAATTTGTTTAATAGTTAGTTTAAATGTTGTTACAGAATTATCAAGAAGTCTTATTAGAGTTGTTGGTATTTCTGTATCTCTGCCTACCTCTGGGAATGAAGGCGTGATAGTATGTATGTATATTTCATATATTTATTACTTTGTATGATGTTTTGTCCGTCTGTCACACTGGGTGCTAGATGAAAATCAGCGCTGCACTGCTGCACAAACGGTTCACCGCCACAAAGTCACACCCATCACTGTATTTTTTTAGTTTACTGTTTTTACTTTTTTATAACATGTGTCTTGTTGTGTTCAGTGAATCAATGTATTTTTTTTCTCTCTTTCTTTTCTATAGAATCTGTCAACTTATAGATATTAAGTCTGTTTTCAATTGAACAATGGACTTATGATTCTAATTACCAACAGTCTATTAACAACTTCATGCCGCATTGATGAGACAAAGCCCACAAGCGTTTTATATCATTTTGTTTTTGCGCTGCCTCAAATTGTCCATTGACTCAGAAAACGAATTTATCTATTCCATTTTCAAACAATGCCACTGGGTTGAATATAGAAGTTAGGTACGAATAAATTGTTTTTTTTTGGTGACGTTTTTATTTATTCGTGTGTCACTGAGTTCATAGATATGTAACGAACAAAAACCTGGGGAATGGAATGACGGCTTTTAGTACTGTTAGACGATGAGCTTGCAACCTGTCACTAATACACTGGTAAACATCTTGGCCTGTTTGTGCAAAATGTGGTTCCAGACTTAACAACAACCCTTTTTGTAGATGTTGGTAGATATTTCTGGTAGTTCTGCTTACCCCACTCTGGGAATGAAGGCGTGATAGTATGTATGTATGTATGTAAAAACCTGGGGTTACATTTTCGTACATCAAAATACTTTCAGTTTTGAAACTACATGTGTAATTTTAAAGTATAAGTAGGGTTTGTAGTAATTTCTCACGTTTGTCTATATTTGCAATAGTTTTTCTCAATGACGCAAATAAACGATGTCTGGATGAATTCGTACCAAGTTTTATGGTCTGCCCGGATGCTGGATAGAACCAAGCAAAGCCTGATCCTAGTTTATTCTTAAACAAATTAGCCTGTTCAATTGACTCTTGAAATATCAATTGATAAAATAAGCTATGATCAAAAAAGCTATTGTTATTACCTACTTTAATTTGATGTCCCAACGTTTTTAACTCTTTTTTGTGTGTACTTAATATGACATGGCTAAGCAAATCAGTTTACGGTGAGAGAAGGAGACAGAGCTATATAACTCTGTCCTTTACGCTGATCTTTAACTGAATTGCTTACGCATGTCATGGTAACTCTCTGAGCATGGTGATCTCTTTCAGATTCCTAGTGTAATAGGTGCCTACAGTTTGGTCGTTCTAAGAAGGCAGATTTGACGTTTGTTGGTTTTCATACCGCGATAACATTGAAAATCGTCTACGAAATTTAATTCAAAATTTCAATTACTGACAATGTTACCTATATATACTGAATATTATTTTCAAAGAACAACTGTAACATAACATAACATAACGCCATTACAAAGTTATGTACTGCGTCAAATACCGTAGTAATGTGACCGCGTCGGAACCTAAAAATATCCGATTATTAATAATAATAATAATAATAATAATCACAGGACATTGTCACACAAATTGACCTAGTCCCAAACTAAGCTCTAGGCTTGTACTATGGGTACTAGACAACGATAAACATACTTATATAGAGAAATATATACTTAAATACATAGAAAACATCCAAGACTCGGGAACAAATATTCGCGCTCATCACACAAATATCTGCCCTTACTGGGATTTGAACCCAGGACCCCTAACTTCGAAGGCAGGGTCACTCCCAACAAGGCTAGCGTGTCGTCAAAAACGACATGATTATGATGATTGTTACGTGGTAATTGATATTTTATTATCTTTCTTTACTGAAAACATACATTCTGAATTTAAAATTATAAAATAAACAATGAATCATATTATTACTCTGGTTAAAAGACTGGAATCCAGAGCGAGCAGGAAGGAAAAAATATATCGCGTCTACGATTTTTCGTGTGTCTTCACATCACTGTCATCGGTTGTCTCGTGTCGGTTGTATCGGAAGTTTTTGTGTGCTATTGTTTTTATTTGACCCGGCTTGTACTTTTGCTCTGTTTTTGCTACTCCCGTTGACCTCAACTTGTTTAATCTGGACTTTGATATTGCCATTCGTGATTGTGGTTTTAGTTCTGTTTGGGAATTATAGAACCCAAGCTGTCAAACAATGATTGTATTAAATGAGTGTCATTTTCATATCCATTAATATGAAACTTTATTGTTTAGTCAATGTCAAGTGTTACGTACTTTGACATTTGACACTAAACAATAAAGTTTTATATTAATGGGTGTGAAAATGTCATTCACTTAAGAGGCCGTATACGAAATTTTGGCGATTTCGCCGATTTACCTGATTTTACAGACGTGATTTTACTGTTGAAATACTTTACTTCTACAAATTTTAATGCCCAACACGAAAGATAATTTCAACTTTAAACGAATGTATGAGCTACTTTATTGTTTTTATTATTTGATACTGATTCATTGACCTGAAACCGGCGACTGTTTTGTGAATTTTGCTGTAAGAGGTTAAGAATATCGCATATTCACGAATAGTTTTGACGTCTAAAAGGTATGAATAAATTTCAATTTATTACTGTAAAATTTATCTAAAAAACGTATGATTTTTTTTTTTACCACCTTCATATATTTTTTTTGTGTAAAAAAATTATTAACTTGATAAAGTTTTACAGAAAATGGGCAAAACACTGTTTTTGATTACAACTACTTAAAACTATCGTTCATAAAATTAAAACAACAGTAATAAAGTTCAGTTCAAAATCAATCCATTACTTAAATAAAATATCTAAAATATGGAAAAAAATTAGTAATATATAATGTTTTAAAATAACTTAAATCTCGCATTATAATACTCGACAAATCTGAAAAAGTGCCTTATTTATTTGTAAGTCATTTATTCGATTAAAACTGAAATGATATTTCATGATGTGCATTCAAACTTATACAATAGCAGTATTTTAACTGTAAAATTGACTCTTGAGACGCAATAAATCTTCCATATTATAAAAATAGTTTTGAAATCAAAAAACTCCTTAACTTAAAAATAGACTCTTGTCGTATTTTTGATTGTAAGAGGTATTTTATTGTAAATTTTCACAGCCACGTGATGTGTCCCAGAGCTAACAATCGCTCGAATTGATGTAAAAGTTTAACCATTTAGCCATAATAAATGAAAAGTGCAAAATATTTGAATTTCCCGCCTTAACCCTGACGACCAATCAGCCTTAAAACTCAATCCAATAATTAAAAATATTTTTGAAATAATATGAACGTATAACACCTACGCAACTTAATAATTAATCGATTTCATAACCCAAGTGATATAAATCGATACGTTTTGAAAATCGGTATTTTTTGTAACCGTTTTTTTTTTTCTCATTCCTAGACGGTAGGTTTTGGCAGCTGTCAAATCGGCCTTCTTAGAACGACCAAACTATAGATATATGGTCTAAATTATAATACTATTGTGTACACAATGTTCGCAACTTGATACTTATGATTGTTTAGTAAACAAAACATACATCTACCGAGACCCGAACCTGTAACTGGCACAGTAGGTAAGATTCGCGACCACTGAAGAGAGACAGAGTAAATCAAACAAGCCGCAGTAAAGTACTTCAATCGCGATGTATATCTTCACTGACATACATTTTAAATCTTTTTATGTACCGCTGCGGTTTCCTTTTAGTATAACAGAAATAAAACCACTTTGAGTTATGAAATTTCACATTAAAGAGAGCGTCATGAAATTTGAGCCTTAAACGTAAATATGAAAGAGATTGCTCAACGTTTCGCTCTTTGGGCGGTCACACAAAAACACTAAAAAATCCTCATAGTGTAAAAAAGTCGTTTTCGACATCTGTCTGTCTCTCTGGGTTTACCTTTGAAATGTCGACACTCATTTCATCAAATGGTTTAGTTCACTGAATTCCCATTTCATCAGCAGGCTTTTCCACGTGCAGAAGTTATAATTTTTTGGTAGTCACAGCTCTAATCTAACCTAACCTACGTCACCTGTGCTTAAGATTACCTAAAAATAATAAGGTTTCAGTAAAAAGTAACTTTCCATGAAATTTAATTCGGTAAAACTCCATGAAATGAGTTTCAACATTTCCAGGGTCTTTTTGTCTTTTTTAGTTTATCCGCTAACCCCTCTGATATTGATGCGGTTATCACCTTCAGTATAGTATTTTTGCACAAAGCTTTTTATGTATATAAATTTTTGTTTAGCTATAAGGGTGTTACAGAAACCGAAGCGAAGCGAGGGCGGGTTACTAGTAGTTTATAAAAGATAAATAGCCCCGTTATAATGGCAACTCCTATTTTTACCCGACTGCGGCAAAGCCCAAAAGGAGGGTTATGTGTTTGATCTGTATGTATGTTTGACTCTATATTCGTTAGAGGCTGGATGCATGGACCGATTTAAACAAGCGAGGTGTCGTTAGATTCGACTTAACGTCGCAAGTCACCGGGTACTTACATTAAAGCCATAACAATATTGTGGTACAAAAAAAGGATATCAAAACATGCAGTCGGGTTTTAAAAACTTACTTTGTAGAGTTACTTCTTCAACAGCCCAATCGATTTCCACTAAACCTAGCTAATAACCCTCCC
This sequence comes from Acleris holmiana, assembly GCA_949316455.1. Classification (NCBI taxonomy): domain Eukaryota; kingdom Metazoa; phylum Arthropoda; class Insecta; order Lepidoptera; family Tortricidae; genus Acleris; species Acleris holmiana. The sequence continues at coordinate 4,096,248 of OX438772.1, forward strand.
AAATCAACTAGCTATCTTTAAAAAACTTTTCAAAAGTGTCTGAATTGTTCCATCAGTTTAAGAGCTTCGATGACGCACAGATCTATTTTACAGATACACGCGTTAAAGTTAAAACACCCTCTTGTTACATCAGTGGGCCTAACATGTTGCTACGGGAACTAGTGTCAAATGAATAATAATTAATAACTGGTATAATGAAATTATAAAGCCGGGCACGAATCTGAGTGGCTCAGCCTGAGACACATGATCGCCCCGCGTGGTGAGCTGCTCGCGAGCCCAATTGTTGCACGTAAACATGCGCGGCTAAGGCAGCGTGCCCGCCGCGAGTCTAAAGGACGATGGGTAAAAATGTCCCCACCCACCAACAGTGATGAAACATGTGCCAGTTTATAGATCTTGGCAATATGATGTATTTTTTCTATGGCAACGATCACCATATGTATGGGGTTTTCTTGAAAAATCATAATCTTATCGTATGGAACTATGGAATTTGTTTGAAAATGAACACGTATGTAGATGATTTGCCTTGCCTGGCCCTTTGTTTTCATTAAAAAATTCCCATTGATTTTGCTACGAAGATAAGTATTTTGTCTTTTATTGGGTCCTAATGAACATATAGACCTGCAGCCCGTTACTGTTGGAGCGGGGGGGCCCGGGTCCATACAAAATTGCCCATCACCCTTTCAAAATGGCGTCGGACACGATGACAGCCGCGGATGCGTTTATCATAATTCACCGAATTATTAACAAAAAGAAGAAGAAATAGCTTCGGTGGTGGAACGGCTCAGCAACTTTATTGAATTTGTACGCGCCTCGCCCACAGACAAGTTAGAACTGGTCGTTCTGCCCGCGGCACGCTCAGATACGCGTCCAAATTACGCGAGGCACGCACACTGAGGCGACTTTGAGCACGGTCAAAAGACCGACTCTCAGCGGCTCGCCGCGCGCCGCTCGGACGCTGCTCGCGCACAGCGCGTGAGCTCGTAAGAATTTGAGCAAAATAGGTGAGCTGTGCGTGCCTCAACAAGAGGCTGCTCTAATCCGTACCGTAAAATGACAGCTACCCGGGGTTTAAGTTGCCTAAAAATAAAAGGACTCAAGTCACACAAAATACATTTTTATTTTAACTCTTACCATTTTTTTATCTCTTTATTTTTACGTTGGAATATGGAATAGACGAATTTAAGTCCCAAACCTATATCAAAATCTTGTTCCGTGGCAGCGTGTTAGGACCACAAGGGGTAAAAAACAAACAAAATACATTAAAAAAAAAACAAAAAACCTTCAGTTGAACTAACCTATTAGGTCGATGCCTACAATTTTAAAAGAAGTTATTTTTTCCTTTTTTGAAGACGGTTTTGTGGTTTTTAAAACATTTATTTTATTTCATACTTTTTAGTGATCATAATACGCTGTTCTGTGTTGTGTTGTGTTTGGACGACACGCTAGCCTCGTTGGGTTGTGACCCTGCCTTCGAAACTAGGGGTCCTGGGTTCAAATCCCGGTAAGGGCAGATATTTGTGTGATGAGCACAAGTATTTGTTCCTGAGTCTTGGATGTTTATCGTTACCCATAGTACAAGACTAGAGCTTAGTTTTGGACTAGGTCAATTTATGTGAAATTGTCCCGTGATATTATATTATATTATATTATCCGTAGTTCCACTTACTAGTTGATATGAAACTTTAAGTTTCAAGCGCGTCGCAAGCAACGCCGCCGGAAAGTCATACTCATATTTCAACAAGTAAATATTCTTTGATGTAGTCGCTCAACTATCTTAATCAAGATATCTGATCGCCACCCTTGAAATAGGTACCGTTGAGGAGTTCCGGTGGCCATCTGTGGTCTTTACTATCAGTTCCACTTCACCAAGTGATACTTTCTGAATGCAAATGCTAGATTTGCTACTAAAAATACTAAAATCGCAATATGTTTGCTTAAAATATTTCAAGAGTTCCCTCAATTCCTCACTGATTCCCTCATCAGGTTCAGATTCGGTGACAATGAGACCACCTCGGACGTATTTTCTATCAAACCAAAAAATAATTTTCAAAATTGGTCAACAATTGACAGAGTAACTGTTGAACATACATAAAAAAAACTAAAACATACAATGCACCGTAAAATCTCCTCCTTTTTTTGAAGTCGGTTTAAACTAAAAAAAAAGCTCTATCTTAACCGTGGCTTGATATAACTCCACTACCTTCCTATCTAAGTTAAGAAACAATCTTCCAACTCTCAGACGTGTATATCTCATGAACAAATTGCAGTGAATATCTAAGCAGGAAGTAACCGTCCCGTTTGCAGTGAAAACTCGACCAAGTTTGGGGCGTCGTCAATTTTTAATATGGCAATCCAGTCCGACCTGCCCTGCATAAGAAAAGGCTAGGGTGGTATTCTGTAAGTGTTGCCTTTGGGAAATACGTACAAAAAAGTTTTCATAAAGAAAAGTCAATTTTAAGTAACTTTTTTACACAGAAAGGAATATAAGGAGACTTTAAACCTGTTTCCTTCTGTTTAGTACACGAGGGAAAATACTATTTGAACGAAAAAATTGTCCTCGCGTGTGATATCCATGGAGTTATTTCTCTAATAAATCTTCTTTATTCGGGCACTTTTACACGTCAAAACTATACTGGCGCTTCAAAGAGACCACTGCTGAGAAGAAGCGCCACAAGAAACTCAACAGTCAGTATTTTTTTTTAATTATTTATTTCTCTATAATCAATTTGCAAATTTGTTTTATTTTTCTCAGTAAACACTAAATAATTTTGGGACGCGTTTGTATGTTTTGAGACGTTCTTGAACGTAATCGGGTAGTTCTACCAGCGTTTCAACCGCTTTGACTTCGGTGTCGCATTTTTAACCATTTCCCTGTACGAGTAGGATAACCATTTTCGGTTATTTTGAAGAATGCCTGGACTCCTAGAAAATAACCGAAAATGGTTATCCTACTCGTACAGGGAAATGGTTAAAAATGCGACACCGAAGTCAAAGCGGTTGAAACGCTGGTAGAACTACCCAATCGCTATCGAAAATGTATAGGATTGACGTCAGGTGCCAGGCGGTCGCAAATACAAAAATTAAAAACGGTAATTTTTTGCATTACGTCACGAAAGTTAGTCGTATATTTAAATACTGCCCTTATAATCCAACTGGCGGTATTTCTAATTAAATAAGCATAGCAGATTCAACCTCACCTGTTATTATGGTCGAACTTGCTACCGGAGTTTTGTCTGAGATGCCACTATAAAGGAGTAATTGTTAATTTTCGTGAAGTAATGGAAAATTACTGTTATTAATTTTATTTTACTTACTTTACTTGTACTTTTCGAAAAACGCCCAGCCATGATGCAAACGCTAGTAACGTTTCTATTTTCTATCAACTCGAAATGTTTGCAGTCGACATAAGCGTTTAACGCTATCCATCATCAGTTCACACAGCTCAGCATTAGCTACATTCAGTCAATTTTCGAAAAATGTTTTTCTCTTAAACGCTCTTAAGCGAGTCTAACCGGGCCCAAAATACGTTTTAAAAGTAAAAAAAGTCCTTGACTATATTGTATTCACTACTGGCCAATAACATCGGATAATATAATTTCCCACTGGGGCTTTTACTAGACGCAGTGAAAATATTTTCCTGTAAATGTACGAGAAGCTTGTGGAAATGATACTCATGGGTATATTTACAAAGCGTAGGTTTCATAAAATCTAACTAAAAACGATCGAGACTAAACTAGCCTTCATAAAAAAGGCGTCCACATCAATCTTTCCGTTGGCACATAGCTACACGACATACCATTCAAATATCGAATCCCCAATGGCCATTTGTCCCAATGTATAATTTGACCGAATTTTCGTTTACCTGAAGCCATATCCGCCTGAATTAAAAAAAAATGTGTTGTTATAATTCAATCCTTATTTCGGCAGTAAGAATTTTTGGAAAATTTCAAAAGTGGTCTGTCACAGATGAAAACAAGTTGAGGATAATTGACGCGTTAGAACAAGCGTTAATAAGAATTCCGAGGAGAACCACAGAAGAGTCACTGAGTTTTTTACTTTTTAAAACCATGTTTGGAACTTTGGACTAGGGTAACAGACTACAAACAGCCAACCACACAGCCAAATCATCAAAGTCAATGTTTATTTTACTTTTTAAAATAGCATACAATGTAATTAGTGTTAGTATTAAGTGTGATGTGACTAACAGGGTAAGAGGAAAACCCCTGACGCACACTTACACAAAAACACAGAGAGATACAAATGCTTAGATATAAAATTTCACTTCATTTGCGTGGGTTAAAAAACCGTTTGATGCGGTGATAAAACTGCAATATTAGGTGGCAACCACCTCATTAATCAGCAGTTTTATTGGTTTTAGATAACGAGTTTTTGTAGATAAAACAGAATTACTAACATTGTTGCTAAATTGTACTTCTGTGGGCCTAATGCGCTGCCACTTGACCAGATTTTGACATAGGGACTAATTCATCTATTCCATATTCCAATGTAAGAATAAAGAGTTAAGGTAAGTTACTAAGCAGTTTAAACCCCGGGTCGCTGTCATTTTATTAAATTTATAATAATTTTTGACACTAGTTCCCGTTTGACGTCATTTGACACACTAGTGTCAAATGTAGTGGGCCTAACATGCTGCCTCGGGAACTATCCCGAGGCAGCATGTTAGGCCCACTAAGGCATACATTTTGTATAAAAGACGTGTCAAATGAGTCCTAACTCGACGGATCTACTATAAGCCATATTTAGGAGTTTCTATGGTGACGTTCCGTCTCCATCATGATACCAGCTTCATGGAATAACAGTATTCTATTGTTATATCATCGCATCGCCCCGCTTCAGGGCCTCTATTCTGAGATGTGGTCGTATTGTCAACGTTATGATAGCTCTAATTTACTTGACAGTAATGGCGGCTGACTTAAGAGGATTGTGAAGCGATGCTAAAGTCGCGTAGCTGTCAAAAATAACCCATACATATTTAGCTCCGGGCGATAAATTCTCACCCCCTGAAACTAATCGGATTTCCATGATTTTTGAATATGTTGTAGATATTATGAAAATATAGGTCTGTACGTTAACGCTTGTATTTTTTTTTTTTTATGTTAAGGATTAGGCACACGAGCACTCAGGCCACCTGATGGTAAGTGGAATCTGAGACCCATAGACATTTGAATTCTCAAGACCTCAAATGCGTTGCTAACCCTGAGGACTAAGATGGAATGCCTCTATGCTAGTAATTTCACCGGTTTTTTCTTTTTAATAAATATTTTCTTGGAAAGGGAAACGTACAGACCTAGTTTTTTATAATATCTACAACAAATTCAAAAACCGTAAAAATCGGACAACGTTTAAGGGGAGAAAAGCGTTATCGCATTTTGTTTGTTTTTTTTGCTTCACAGTCTTTTTAAAGATAAAGCCTTAGATGTAGTGAACGATTTTGTCGCATTTTTTTCTCAATAACCTTCGGGTTGAGAAGCTTACTGAAAAAGCAAGATAAATACGTATTGAATCGACAAATTATACGATGACTAAATCTGTACACGCTTATATACAATACACATAAACACGAACGCAAGGCTAAAGCTAAAGCGATTGAGTGTAAAATGAATTATCAGAATAAATGAACTCCGTGAAATTTCGTTAACAGCTGATTGTAAATTGTGTGGTATTATTTATAATTTATTGATACATTCTTATTTTCAAATGAAGCTTATAATGATTTTACATTTAAGATGAATGCCCCTTAAACGACGAGTAACAGACAGGCAATGAACCGATACGATAAACGTATTAATATTGTTTTAATCCCAATCTTCACTGTGGTAGGTTTATACGCACTGAGAATTGTGTAGTCACAGAATAAGAGTTGGTATACAGGGTGGAAAAGACCGGCCAAATGCGAGTCGGACTCGCTCTCGAAGGGTTCCGTACCATTGACTACAATTAAGTATATTGTGAATATTTCAAGTGCCTACCTGGTGCCATTTATTGATATCGAGCAAAAATAGGCGAAAAATTTTGTTTTTTGTATGGGAGCCGTCCTTAAATATTTATTTCATTTTGATTTTATTATTTGTTGTTATAGCGGCAACAGAAATACATTAGTGAAAATTTCTACTGTCTCCGGCCTGGTGACAGACAGACGGATGGACAGACAGCGAAGTCTTAGTAATAGGTTCCCGTTTTTACCTGTTAGGTACGGAACCCTAAAAACGAACGTCACATAAAAACAAATAGACAGTTTTTTGTTTTTTTTTTTACATGGACGGCAGCTGCCTTAAATATTGGAAATGGCGAATTCTACGCAGGGGAGACTTACTTTTATTTTTGACTAGCTTTTGTTCGCAACTCAGTCTGCATAGAAGTCGTTTATCACTGCTCCCTCAGGAACTGTACAATTTTCTGGGTTAAAAATAGAACTATCATATTATTATGTCCTTCCCAGGGTTCGAACGATCTCCATGCCGTTTCATCTAAATTGGTTCAGCAGTTTAAGCGTGAAGAGGTAACAGATAGATAAACATACAGACAGACACACTTTCGCATTTTTTATATCAGTATGGATTCTGCTACTTATAGCCGCGAATGGAATTGGTCAATGGTGACAAAACAATAAATTTGTGTCTTTTTATGGTCCTTATTTAGTTGAAAGGTGTTACCTATGCGTTTTTAGACACAGGTTGTTGATATAAATAATCACCATGACCCTTTGACTTTATGCTATTGTTATATTAGACTAGTTAAATTCCCGGTTATCAAGACAAATTATCCAAAATCCTAATAGAAGTACCTAATTTTCACTTGTGTAGAATTAGATTTTAACAATATTTAAAGTAGTTGCCTTCCATGTGGTGTTGGAGAGAGAAATCGAAGATGATGCTTTGCAACTCATTCAACCAATGAAATGATTAGCATATAGGCATTTCATCTTTATTTTCAGAGCTAGCAACACTTTTACAGCCTTAGGATTACAGTTCAAATGCGTTGACCGCATGCGGCTAACGACTCAATGTAATTTTTGCTTCAGGTGGCCAGTCCTCATAAAAACTTCATACAAATCCATTTCAGACGATATTTATTCGGTTTCGAATCTTAGACAAGTCTAACAAAGAGAAAGTTTTAAAACTCGACTACATGTTTTGATAACGTCGTCTATATAAAATATGTTAGGTTTGTTTTGGTGTAAGTTAAGACGAATCTTACGACACCTGTCTTATTGAAATCGGTCCATCCATCCAGCCTCTACGAGGGAACATAGAGTCGGACATACATACAGGTCAAACACATAACCCTCCTTTTGGGTTATGCCGCAGTCGGGTAAAAATAGGTTTAATCGTTATATTTAACAAGGGAATCATGATTCAAAAACAGAATCTACTCGATCCTGGGACTACTCCGTAAAACTATATTGATTTTGGTATAAACGTCCGCCATTACAGTGAAGTAAATGAGACCAGCTATAATTACGTTGGCAAAACGATATCACGTCAATCGCAACGTTACGAGAAGCAAAGAGTCCCTGAACGCTCTCCACTTTTACAAATGGGTTAAACATATACTCCATTTACAAACAAAAAAACGTTACGAGCCAGCATTCTCCAAGAGTTCTTGAATTCTTTAGACCTTTTTCAGGTAAAAAATGGATAGGAATAGCCGCCCATTCGAGAAAGTGTCTCGATCGTCTAGGTAAAGTGAAAGATTTAAGTAATGCTCTAGCTGCTAGGTGATCGCTGCGAATCCACCAAAGTGCCCTTTGGAGTGTAATAGGGGGTATAACGCTCCCCAGTTTTTTTAGGTAATGCCTACATATTTATTATAACGATTTATCTGAACCAAAATAATACCAGACTCACGGACAAATAATACGGGTCAGAGTGCATTTTCATACAAACGAGGCTATTGACGACACGGTGGCCTACTTGAGAGTGACCCTGCCTCCGAAGCCAGCGGTCCTGGTTTCAAATCCCTGTAAGGGTAGATATTTGTGTGATGAGCGCGAATATTTTCTTCTGAGTCTTGGATTTTTTCTATGTATTTAACTATGTATTTTTCTATAAAAGTATGTTTATCGTTGTCTAGTACCCATAGTACAAGCCTAGAGCTTAGTTTGGGACTAGGTCAATTTGTGTGATATTTTCCCGTGATATTTATTTATTTATTTCAATACCAGGGGTGGTTTTGAGTAAGGTTCAATGGTGGATATTCCGAGGTTCAATAGAGGAGAGTTTGGGTCAGTATTTGGATTTCCTTACATATGATTGCCATTTTACATGTTTTTCTGAACATGCGTAATGCCTGCGTTAGCCGCAGATTCAATCAGTTGCGTATCCTAGGCACTCTGGAAGTCCTGTATCGATGCTCGGGATATCCATCATCAGATGTAACTAAAAGCATATCCTAGCGAACCAAGAACCAAGGCTTCAAAGGCAATAGCCTCTTTAGTATGAAAAACACACTCGTTTTATTTGACCGCGAGAGTAGTTTTGTGTCATATGTGAAGGAGAGTCGACGGAACCACTGCAACTGTAAAAACCGGGCAAGAGTATGTCCCCTGCTCAGTGTAGAGGTCCAGTGCTGTTAAGTACAAACACAAAAACAAATATGAAATGATTTTCTTTTAAGAGGATTGTGAAGTGATGCTTAAATCGTGTATCCGTCCAAAATAATCCATACAAATTAAGCTCCGGGCGATAACGTTTCTCACCCTAAATCTAATCTAATTTCCACGTTTTTTGAATATGTTGTAGATATTATGAAAAACTAGGTTTATACGTTTCCGATTTTGTTTCTTTATTTTCTTTTTCTTTCCAAAAATATTTTCTTGGAAAGGAAAACGTTTATACCTAGTTTTTCATAATATCTACAACAAATTCAAAAATCTCAATAATCGGTCAACGTTTAAGGGGAGAAAAACGTTATAGCATTAGGTAAGGTCATTTTTTGCTTCACAGTGATTTGGGGACGTCTTAGATGATTTTAGCTTTATTTACTTGCCTGTATCTCAAGAACCAATCAAGTCTACTTAGTCATGATAAATTTTCTTTTAAATTCGTTATATGCGCTTTCATTTTAGATATTATTCAGATTTTTAGTATTTGTAGTTTAAGTTGTAGTTAGGGGGGTAAACCGCATACAATGGGGAAGCTGAGAAAAAAAAATACACAACCCTACTTTACGCGTTGAGGAAACAAGTACACCAATTATCATTTATTTTACCACTTTGTCGATGTCTCTAATATGTATTATATATTTTTTGCAAATTAGTCGGCGTAATTTAAATTTATAACTATTTGGAATTACAACTTTGTAGTACTAAAAGTCTCTGCCGCGGGCAGACGACGGGCGGTGACTACGGAACCCTAAAAAGGTCGAAGAACTTTGCCGAAGGCAGAGTGAAACGAGTTTATCGAGTTAACACAGAAATAGACTCTCTAATTTTAAGACGTTGTTCAAGTTGCAAAGTAAAATAAATCAATTGTCAGAACTAATAAAATATGATAAACACCTCATCTGTGAGTTGTTTATGTACGATAAAAACAATAAATAGTGTTCTTTATAGATCGTATAATACCAAACAACAGCGAGGGGTTTTATCATGTTTATAATAAAAATTATGATTACCGTGTTTTGCGTATGTCATGTTATAAGTTCCAATAACCCAAGATAAATAATTCGCTCATCCAATAGAATAATGAGCAAAGGAAAAAAAAACGATTTTGAGATATCATTGTAATATTATCTGAAGGGGTCATCTGCCGTGGGTGAAAAAGACAAAACTGTATAAGCATTCTTGGCGAACGCAAACGAGCGCACAATCCTGAATACTAATACTAATTAAGGCATTTTTTAAATATATATATTATTATTAAACAGCTTGCTTGTGCAAAATGTGGTTACAGAATTATTATAGTTGTTGGTATTTCTATAGCTCTACCCCACTCTGGGAATGAAGGCGTGATGTTATGTATGTACTATTATAAAAAATAGCGCACGAGCGCCAAAATGCTGGATAGGAGTCGGAGTGGTCGCCGTGGCCGAAAATGGTCGGATAGATCATCATCATCATCATCATCATAGTGCCACTCCATGTCTTCCCGTGGATGTCGTAAGAGGTGACTAATGGAATGAGGGCTTGTAGTACTGTTAGGCGATGGGCTTGCAACCTGTCACTAATACTCTGGTAAACTTCTTAGCCTGATTGTACAAAATGTGGTTACAGAATTATCCACAAGTCTTTTTAGAGTTGTTGGTAGTTCTGTTCTGCAGCTCTACCTACCCCACTCTGGGAATGAAGGCGTGATGTTTTGTATGTATATAAAATACAATTATAGGCTTACAATTAGGACCAAAGCGCCTACAATGTTAATTATAATTGTAATCGTACCTTACCTATAGAGCAAAGGAATTACAAAAGGAACATAGGCTAAGAGTAGGTAATAATTGCCAGCTGTTGGCGAATAAATGGCGCTCTGCTAGTAACTTGTTCGGTTGCGTTCTTCCCACACCGAAATAACACTGCGAACACTAGAGCTTGGCGGTAGTTAAAACGATAAGTTATTTCTCTGGTAGCCTAAAAATAAATGAATTTGTTTCTGAATTAATAGTGTTTAGGTTATGTTTTTACTGGCAAAAGCCCGTGATTATGTCTGCGTCGAAATTTAATCGTTATTCTTTAGGAAATCATAAAATAATTCGAGACGATAAAAAATTAATAACTAAATTTAGGACGTGGAGCATCCGTGAGTTAAATTTTAGCTGAATTTGTTCAGTTGTTATGCGTGATTGAATTATAAACGTGTAATGCAAAAAAATATGGAAGTAAAGATAGGAATAAAAACATTTATTCGTGACAAACAAGAACAAAGAACCAATGAATACAAAGAGAAATAATGTAGTTACGAAAAGGTTCCAACTTTACGTACCTACTTGATGTTATGAACGTTTTTTTGATACACAGTAAAGAGTTCAAATACATTCATGCAAACCAGGAGCTTTAATTAATTTCAAATGAATTTCGCCAACCTTAAATCTTTATGGATCGTGTCTCATTTCGTAATATAACTTAAGAGGACTGTGAAGCAAAAGAAATCCATACAAAATGCAATATAATAACGTTTTTCTTACCATAAACGTTCTCCGATTTTTCCGATTTTATAATATGTTGTAGATACTGTGATAAACTAGGTCTTTACGTTTTCCGTTCCAAGGAAATGTTTATTGAATAAAATGAAACGTACAAACCTAGGTTTTCATTAGAACTACAAAATTATTTAAAAAACTTGGAAAACGGATGAAATCTAGGGGTGAGAAACTTTATAGCCCGGAGCTAGATTTGAATGGATTATTTTTGACAGCTACGCGATTTAAGCCTCGTGTCGCAATCCTCTGAAGGGCCATTAACTTCGGCCCGCATCCGTCACGTCGCTCAAACGCGGCGCGGAGGCAACCTAATCTAAATATGGTCGTCATCGGTATCCCCGGTTAGACAAAAAAGCATAATAAATTCGTTTTGGAATCAACTTAAAAACTGGGTTCCGAAGCCGTTAAGTACTTACTACAACCATAAAAATCAATAAGTAATGATTAATTTTGTATTTAAAGTAATTCTGGTGCCGTCTTAGATGATTTTATTAGGTATAAACACTTTAATCGGCTGTGTCTCAAGAACCAAAGATGTCTACTTAGTTGTGATAGTTTTCCTTTTAAATTTGTTATATGCGCTTTCATTTAAGTTTCTTTTCTGATTTTTCGTATTTGTAGCTTGGACTGTAGGGGACACTTAAATCTAACAAAAATTAGCGCATTAAAGCTTAATATTTCCTAAACGGATCCCTTAACCGAAAAATTCGTTATTACAAACCCGTAATATTTTTAAAAGACCTATTCAACGATACTCCGCACTATGGGGTAGACGAGACAAAAAATACATCCCCACGTTAAGTACGAATAAAAGGGAGCTACACTGAAAAAAATATATTTTACAACTTTGTTGGCGTGACTAATTTGTATATTTATACCAAATTACAGCTTTATACTAAGAGTTTCTGAGCTAGGCTGCGGATGGACGGACGGACGGGCGGACATGGCGAAACTATTGGGTTCCTAGTTTGATTACGGAACCCTAAAAATGGCAGTCAGGAAAGGCCTTCTATGACATGAATGAGTTTAACTATTATAACACTTCTACCCACTGACTTTTATTATAGAGTGTTTACTGTAAATAGGTAACCAGACATTTTAGTAATAATAATTTGACATTTGATATTGTAAATAAATGAGAATGAGTATAATATATGATAATACCTGATTCATTTACACTAAAGTATCTGGGGTATGTATTAATTTGACTCCATAATTTTTGAGGGCGTAACGCCGAGATGCAGAAACGTACATTTGCACAAATGCATTAGCGCTTATAATTAATGCCAATTTCTGACAAAAAAAACTACACAAATATCGGCAAACAGGACACTAAAAATGTTGAACAAATTAACCTCTGATGTTGTGATCTTTATAAGTGTTAACCGGTTTAAAAACATACAAACGACAAATTATAATTATAACAATAATAACTCTTATAATACTTGTCAGTAAGTAATGGGGCCGATTTAAAACACGTCAAACGAAAAATCGAGGCGCTGTGCGTTTGCGATTTTGTATCCATAATCCAGACAGGATTCCTCGAGAAAATCTGTCAAGATTCTGGGAAAACAGTAATTAAATTTCCGCGATGACGGTCCATCAAAACAGCATTAGTTATAAATAAAAGACCACTTACGACATGTTTACACAATCTGCTCGTGTGCACACAGCACGTCAATTAATCCCGACTCGACTCTTTTCACAATATCATGTATTTTTAACTAGATTAACGACGGAAGCCGGAATTAAGTATGGCTGTTTGTTTAAGTTATTCCGAGTATGTGTTTATACTTTTGGGTAGTCGGGCAACCAAGTGGTCTTTGAATTTAATTATAGTTCTATGAAATGAAAAGTCGATAAAGTCGATCTTTCAAATTGACAAATGCTACTAATAAACGCGAAAGATTGTAACTCTTTCACGCAAAAACTACTAAACGGATTTTGGTGAAATTTGGAATGCAAACAGCTTATACCTTGGATTAACACAAAAGGTACCTTTTATATCGCTATTCCCTTGGGAAGTGATTGATACGCGTACGAAGTCGCGGGCGGGAACTAGTGCTTCATAATTGTAGAAATAGATATAGATACACTGATTCGACGAGTACATGAACAAAGATAAAACATCGTAACAAGTCTAACAAAAGCTAAGTTTTTAGAATCTTTCTGCATGTTTTGATAATGTCGTCTTTATAATGTGAGTTACCCTTTATATTTTTTGTGCCGCTATATTGTTTTTGGTTTAATGTAAGTACCATACATCGCAATTTTCGGTGCGGGAATGATTGACATTACCCAAAGAGTAGGTATTTACTTAAAACGGAATGTACTCTAGCTTGTTTCTACCTTATGAAAAAAACATTTAAAAACATACTTAAATAAATTATACATATACATATATTACAATGGTTGGTATTTATCAACCTCTTCAGTTAATCGCGTCAACTACTAAATTTACTACAGGTTATTAATTAACGCATTCACTGCCAGGGGGCGTCGCCTAGGAACAAACTTTTATGACGTGAACGCATATATGCGTCGGTGGCAGTGGATGCGTAGTTATTTTTATTATTATCTGATAAGGATTGATAGTAAAGTTAAATTACTAAATTAATTAAAATAAAATTATATCATATAAGTAGTGTATAACCATTCGCAGAGAGGTAGTTATTCATTAGGTAGAACATGATTTTTCTCAGACTAACCTATCTGTTCATCTCTATTATTTCTCAAATCATTCCCGCACCGAAAATTGCGATGTATGGTAAGTACCTACCCACAATTACGACGTTAAGACGAATCTAACGACACCTCGATTGTTGAAATCGGCTTATCCATCCAGCCTCTACGAGAGAACATAGGGTTGGACATATAGGTCGAACACATAACCCTCCTTTTTGGCTTTGCCGCTGTTGGGTAAAAATGATGGCAACACAGGTCAAATTAATAAAAGAAGAGAAAAAGGAATAAGAAAATACAACTGTAGCGTAATGTAGCCAGTGGGGCTAGTCAAGTTGCATTCGACAATCGTTAGCGATTATGTTTCGATTGAATAATGTATGGAATTGACGTAAGCCACCGAGATAGTAACGTGGCACTTACGTCAATTCCATATATTTTTCAATCGAAACATAAGCGCTAACGATTGTCGAATGCAACTTGACTAGCCCCACAGGGGAGATTCTGTAACGTCCAAATTGACTCCACGGTATAAATTGCTACACTTGTTTTCAGTGACACAAACGTGACACATGAACGAAAAGACAGCAAACTATACAAAAATACTGATTTAAATAATTAGACAATATGACATATTGTAGAAGTATATTAAGTGATATTATTTAACTATAATTTTCAGAGTGGGGTAGGCAGAGCTACAGAATACCAACAACTCTAAACTTGTTGATAATTCTATAACCACATTTTGCACAATTAGGCAAAGATGTTTATTGGTGCATTAGTAACAGGTGGTAAGCCCATCGCCTAACAGTACTACAAGCTTTTATTCCCTTAGTCCCCTCTTACTACATCCACGGGAAGACATGGAGTGGAACTATTCTAACCTTTGCCGGGTTGTAACACACGGGTCAAAGTCATGGGAACAAATTACTATAAGGGTTATTATTATTTATTTATTTATTTAATCTTCTTTGCACAATACAAATAAATGTAAAAAGTACAAATGGCGGACTTAATGCCTAAAGGCATTCTCTACCAGTCAACCACATGTTCAACAGAGAATAAAAAACCGGTGCAATTAGAGAAATGAACAGTGTTAAAAACTAAATTAAATCTAAATAGCTACTTAACAATTAAAAAAAAATATATATATAATACATAAATAATATATAAGTTTATATAATACATAAACAATACTTAAATACATGCAATGAAAACAGTGTGTGATGAAGATGATGACACTTACTTAAGTTCTTGCTTGAGGAGATGTTCGCGAAGCTTACGTTTAAATACAAACTTACTGGACGCTTGTCGTATTTCAAATGGTAGCGCATTCCAGAGACGAATTGCCTGAAGGGCGAAAGAATCGGACATAATCCATAACATCGGTTCCTTGTTGACTACGGAACCCTAATAAATGAGTTTATCATACTACAAAAATAAAGTATCAAAACTCACAAAAACCTGCCACGTAGAAAATTTCTATGCCGCTTTCACAAAATATGAACGTAAATTCTGGCAAAGGCAGTTGATGTATTTAGCTCCTGAGGCATGAAATTGTCTAGTTTGTCATATCCCGCGATAATCTCGCGTTCTGTGCCTCGCTGTAACCACCTGCCACTGGTAACATTTCAGTGTACATGGCGCAGCTTATATGAAGCCCAGTGATGTATCAGTGTGTTAACTTTGCAATGTATACCAAAGCGTCATCTGTCACGTGTTATAGTTAAGATGGTGATATAGGGAGCTGGGCTCGTATTTTGCCCTCTTAAGCCAACCAAAGCAGTTATAATCTTCTTCTGTAAATAATAAGGCTCATATTTCTACAGAAGTTTTGTCTGAGATACCTTCAGCATATCGGCTCGCCTTAAACCTGGTGAATAGAGCATTCGCACTCTCGCACCCTCAGCTGCTGATGCTGGCCAGAAAGTAACAGGGGTTAGAAAGGCACTAGCCAAGGATCCCAATTCGTCGGGTTTTTCCATGTGAAAAGACCGCTGGACAGATTTTTTTTGTTTCTATGGGTATTCTCTTTAGTTGGTCCCATTTTCAGCACTTCAAGATCTGATGATGGAATCTTGGAGAAATTGAGGGAACTCCTCAGGAAAATGATGTTATAGCGATTTTTAGTATTTTCAGCATTTGCATTCAAAAAGTATAATTTAATAAATATATATAATAACATACATACATACATAACATCACGCCTTCATTCCCAGAGTGGGGTAGGCAGAGCTACAGAAATACCAACAACTCTAAAGACTTACTGATATTTCTGTAACCTCATTTTGAACTAACAGGCTAAGAAGTTTACTAGTGTATTAGTGACAGGTTGCAAGCCCATCGCCTAACAGTACTACAAGCCCTTATTCCCTTAGTCGCCTCTTACGACATCCACGGGAAGACATGGAGTGGCACTATTCTAACCCGGCAACCACACGGGGGTATATATAATAAATATGACCTTAAAGGGCCCTGCCCCGGTACAGTCAACGTCAAACAATGTTAAATACCTATACCAAAGAATAGAAAAAAAAAATATTCGCAACGCTTACAGTAGCAACAAAATCACGCCCTTTTCTCAGAGGGGTAGGCAAATACCACTGCTTTCCACCTGCTACGATCCTGACAAATCTCTTTTGCTTCTTCCACATTCACTTACATTGGTTTCAGGTACTTAAGATTCGGTCCTTTTCCAGTATTTCTCCGATTTGATTGAAAAAAAGTACGCGTAGGGCGACCACTTCCGACCCTTCCGCTCACAATCGCACTGTGTATCTCTTTCTTCAATCTTCTGTCATCCGTCCTTTCCTAATGACTAAATCATGAACTTAAAAACCACCAGTTTAAAATTGAAAAACAAATGACAAAACAACACAATATTAAACATTGCGTTTAAAAGTGTCCCTATTCAGCATTGTGCGACTTAAAATAAACCTAATTACTCCGTCCGCGTAGAAGGCGTTTATCGCTATTCCCTCAGGAATCGTCAAAATTTAAGGTACACAAAATAATCTATGTTCTTCTTCGGGACTCAAACTATCCACCCCTACAAACTCACAAACTTTTCTTTCATACAATATTAGATGTACTGGTATCTTGTACATTATTTTATTGAAATTGTTTTTAAACGCTATTTTTCGCACCGACCTAAAAATTATCTATTTCGCATCGCAGTATTTAAAAGGAGCTGTTATAAAAGTGCAGTAAGGCAGCCTAACGTTTACACTATTAAGTATTTTATGGGCGGATGCAAATTTCGCTTACAGCTGACGCTTCAACTTTGTATCCATTTCCGTAACGCCAGTAAAAAAAGTATTACTTTAAAAGTGCTTGGGTTTAGAGTTTTGTAACAAAGAGTTTCCTACGTCTAATACGTGTAGAGTTAGGTGCATAAACCACTACCGTACAAATAAATCTAGGACTTAGTTGTCCATCTGTCTGTTGGTCTGAGTGTCTATCAAGACCCGTCTTCTCGAGAGCGCGTGGAAGTACAAGATACTAATTATCAACTACTTTGGTTTAAGATCCCTTGGAGTTGACACAGTCAAGCTACATAGTACCTACTCGTAAACACAATAAAAAATACGGTCATACATACATACATACCATCACGCCTTCATTCCCAGAGTGGGGTTGGCAGAGCTACATAACAGAATTACCAACAACTCTAAAAAGACGGCGATTCATGCCGCATATTTAGCGATCGCAAATAAATCAAAACTTATAGGGTAGGAATGTCTCGTTGACCTAAAATCATGAAATATGACAAATAAAACGTTGCTTTATCATTCAAGATCTGCATTTGGACTAACAAATAAAAAACGACGGGTTGCACTCCAGGAGTGAAAACTTGAATGTTAACGTTGTGCATTTACAAACGTTGCCCTGCGCCGCCTAAACGAAACAGCAGGCGCAGGCATACATTTTCGCCGCGCCGTAGAAAGAGAGAGTCTAATATCCACCCGTCTCGCAAATTTTCGGCCAGGTCACGTGTCCTGACGCGAGTTTTTTTTTTTACCCATTACAAAAAAAGTGTACAACGCCGCTAAAGAAATTTTCATCTTACGAATTTTAGATCAGGTCACGTGTCCTGACGCGAGATTATTTTTTTTTACCCATTACAAAAAAAGTGTACAACGCTGCTAAAGAAGTTTTCATCTTACGAATTTTAGATCAGGTCACGTGTCCTGACGCGAGTTTAACATTTTTTACCCATTACAAAAAAATTTACAACGCCGCTAGAGAAGTTTTTACTTCAAAAAAATATGATTTGTCTGATTCTTCTTATCAATCTCTTTTTGTCATGTTTTTTAAGTAAACCTTAGTGTGTGTTTGTTAATTGTTAATAAAGGCAAATTACAAATGCACAAACTAAAACTGTACAAACAGGCTGACTATATCAGTCCTATACGAGTAAACAACTTATCAAGATCAAATTCCTAATAAGATTCGTTAACCCCGTCTTAAAACACGACCCGATCTCTTCCTATTAAACTACTTTAAAATATTCTTATTATATTACGTACATACATAACATCACGCCTTCATTCCTAGAGTGGGGTAGGCAGAGCTACAGAAATACCAACAACTCTAATAAGACTTGTTGATAATTCTATAACCACATTTTGCACATGTAGGCTAAGATGTTTACTAGTGTATTAGTGACAGGTTGCAAGCCCATCGCCTAATATTACTTCAAGCCTTTATTCCCTTAGCCGCCTCTCGACATCCACGAGAAGACAAGGAGTGGCACTATTCTAACCCGGCACCACACGGGGCTATATTATTATGTAGAAATTACTTCTTCTACGGTAGCATGTAATATTTGTCGCAGCTAACTCCCTCTTTATTGCGCCGTAAATCATCGACAAAGTACACATCTGCCATATATTCTGCCTTATCTATACTAATGTCTGAAATCCGCGATACTTCAAATTTATTGCCCATTCATAGAAAATTTGACACTAGAATTAGCGGATTTGATTGCCCCAAATTAAATTTAAAGTATGATTTATTGATGAAACTTGAGCAAAATTTTGTAGCAGTGTCAAAAATAAAGTCTATAGACAGGCATTATTATGTAAACGTCCTCGTAAACGCTTTGTCTAGATTACCTGTCTCAAAATACATTTCTATAGGAAATCGACTTAAATTTATGGAATGTGCTTGAAACACGGTTACGACGATAAATTCATAAACTGAAATATTGTTTCAGTTTTATTTCTCGTGCAATATTTTACATATTCATGCAACAGATTCATTTTGAGCCACAATCCTGGTCCTGGTACTGTTATGTGTGTACGTCATAAGGCAAAAACGGTTTTCGTGTAAATAAAATTCAAACGAAAATTTCATGAAAACCTTTTGACGGCTTTTGAGGTTGAAGCAATTTAAGCTTCAGTAGTATAATGACTGCACGATTCTAATGATTCATCAGAGACAGATTAATAAAGTAATACAATTCCTTTTTTCATGAATTATTTCAATTGCGGTTAAATTTTGCGGACTTTTTATTGATGTGATCCGAGCTGTTTTTTTAATCGAGTATTGCATTTTTCATAGTTAGTGTTGTTGAAATATATTATTATTATTGACAAATCTAAAGCATTGGGTTGCCAAGAATGAGAGCCGACGAAACGGCTAAACGAATTTCGATGATTTTTTTAGTTTTCATCTCTGACTGTCTTCTTTTTTTGTGCACCCACTATGTAAATTTCTGATTGGTTTTGGTCGACTAATAGAGAATGCTATTAGGCATTAGGTTCGCCATTAATTATACTTATTTCTGTGTAATAAAGTGATCTTTATTACATAGAAATAAGTATAAATGGCATTTACATAGTAGTTCTAATAAGATGGAGTTTATTATTAATTAAGTAATTTATTATTTATTTGATGAAAAAAAGAAATTTAAAATAGTAAGGGCCAATACTCAATGACCAAAGAAATTTCGAATATTTTACTACAAAATCTTGGTAGTTAGCCTGTTGCTTGGCAAGCGGATATTGGACGGACCGATACTCGGAACTATGTCAATACAATGTTTGCAAAGAGGAATTCCTCAGGGCTGCATCCTGGGGCCTTACTTTGAAGTTTGGTATTACATCGCTACAACAGACCAACGAGACAAACGTGAGGAAAGAACTAATTATGAATGTCCAGTTAAAGCATATTACTTAATATTTAATTTTGAATGATGAGTATATTTTGACATAGTTGCCAGTATAACTAATACCTGGCAACTGTTTATTCTAGATGATGTAAATTATGGATGAGTTTCAAGTTTTTTTGTAACTGGTACCGTTAAAATTATGGAAACGACTGAACGAATCATAAATTTATTTATTTATTTATTTAATCTTTATTGCACAAAAGAATACACTTAGTATACAAAAGGCGAACTTAATGCCGTAAGGCATTCTCTACCAGTTGACCTTTGGGCAAAACAGAGATTGTAGTGACGGTGCAACATAAGGTGTAACTAATACACATACACTTACATATCAATAAGCTATAATAACATAAGTACATATATTGCGCTAGTAAAAATAATAACACAAACATATATAATATAAATGTATAATTTATAATAATATGAGGATAAACAAAAATTAATTCAGATAAAGCAATCATAATATCAAGATGATGACAATTCTACCTGCTAAGAAATTCGCGAACTTTCTTTTTAAAGGAATACTTGTTAGGAGCTTGCTTGATTTTAAGGGGAAGGTCGTTCCAAAGTCATGCTGCTTGAAGGGCGAATGAGGTGGACATAACGCCAGTTCGGTGAATAGGGATAGAGAGTGTGAGATTGTCAGTGGATCGTAGCTGACGATTGTGAGTAGAACCCAGAAATTTAAAAAGATGTAATAAATCCTATTTTTGTTGACAATCCTGTCTTAATTTACAGTATTTTTGGACAGGGTTGTCTTATTCATTTTCGCATGGTCTACCGGTATGCCAATATTCACCATCCAGCTGTCTTAATAACCATGGCATCCATATACATGTCTTACCTATCCTCGCATAAACTGTTTCCTCAGACATGGTCAGTTAATTGGATTCTCATAAAAAGATTTCATTAATCTTCAGTTTTTATACGTAGCTGGTTATATAGCCAATAAAGAGTTTGCATAGGAACGTATAGATGTATGTTATTGGTATACTAGTAATAAGTAAAGATGTGAGTCGTAATATGACTGGAACACCAACACGTATTGGGATTATTGTAGGTTTCTTCTTAAACAACCAATTCATATGACGTCTACTGCTCACTTCCATAATATACGAAATATTCCCTCTATTTCGTCTAAAATCCAAATTTGGCGACAGGTGGCATGTGTGGCGAACCGACGAATATCGGTAAAACGTTCCTTTTATCCGAATATACCACGTGTTTAGATTTTTCATTCTAGCGCTCGAAAATAAATACAGTTCCATATGTACTTATTTAAATGATCAAGTACTTACCTATCTATTTAAAGTTAGTATAGATCGGCTTCATATAAGCATCATCCTAAATGTTTATAAAATTTTCAAAAACATGAAATGGAATAGAATTGGAAAACATTTAATTTATATATCACCATTTACCTTTCACAGTCCATTACAATTATCTTGTCGAGTCAAAACCAAAAACAATCTCATTTTTTTCGGCCCGTCTTGTTTAAATCTGTCCAATACGAGTAAAAAGCGACATCGCTATATCGCCGTATCATCTCGCATCTAACCGACCACCTGTTGGTAGCGTTTACTTGATGTAGTGCCTACTTGAGGAGAGCGTGGAGCTTGTTAGTTTCGCCTAGGGCCCAAAGATGGCGTTGTAATCAGTTTCTATATTTATTTTGCAAGTTAGTTTTTTAATAATAGGCTGAAATTGTTAATACATAAGTAGACGTGAGAGCAATGTAATCTTAGAGCTGATCTGATGATTTAGTCGAAGGTGGCGACACGATCTCCGCTGTACTTAACGTGAACCTAACAATTTTAAGCTTGGAACAAAAACTTATCTCAAGAAACTGAACCAAACTCGACCGAAAGTTTGTTAGTAAGGCCCACCATACTAGAAACAGGAAGATTTTCGTGATGGGAATTTGTATCTAGCAGCAAGGAAATAAAGTTCAAAAACGTTTGCTCTATAATACCAATGTTAATTACTAAACAAAGATAAATGGACTTTATTCTTATTGTGATGTAGTTTAAATTGAATTGCCTTGATTATGTATATCCTATTGCACATCGGGCTTTACGAGGTTAGCATAGTTTTACTTTTTTTATGGCGTGGAGAAGGTAAACTAAAACACGCCACCTGTTGGTAAATGGGATCTGTGGCCCGTGGAGATTTGCATTGTGGAATTTATTTTATTTATTTATTTATTTTTAAAACATACAATAATAGACTTACAGCGGAGGCTACCACGCCTATTATGCTAGATCAATAACAGATTTCTTATTAGTAAAATAAAAACCAACTTAATACAAAAACACATCAATAGGTGCAGATAGAATTATAGGTATACAATGAATAACAATACACATCAGATAACTATTGAAGACATAAAAACTTATATACATTACACAACAAGACACGCCAGCGACCTGCAAATACATCGGTATCCTGGAACTCGAAAAGCAAGGTGTTCAGGAGCGCTATCCCGCGGGCGGTGGGCGCGTTCCTCGCACGCTGCGTGCCGGACCCTTCCAGAGTGCGGCGAACAGCGGATGGCGGCGACGCGCCCCGGCTCGCACATATTGCAATACTGACTAAATCTTAATAAATCTTAAGACTGAAATCCTAAGACCGTAAAACCAATGTATCACAACTAGAAGTAGGCTCCTTAGTTTAGCTCCGACTACTTAAAGGGTACAAGTATGGACAAAAGTGTTGACAGTGCAGCAGTGTTAAAAGCCCATATATTTTTTGTTGAGCTCTCATTCGTAAAAAGTATATATTATGTTATGACAGATATTTTGAAAATAACTATATTTTAGTTCATCATAGTCATCATGTAAATACTAACTGTTAAGTGAAGCCGAGATATTGAAGCCCCCAGTGATCCCCTGGGTTCCCCGTGTGGTTGCCGGGTTAGAATAGTGCCACTCCATGTCTTTCCGTGGATGTCGTAAGAGGCGACTAAGGGAATAAGGGCTTGTAGTACTGTTAGGCGATGGCCTTGCAACCTGTCACTAATACACTAGTAAAATCAACAAGTCTTTTTACAGTTGTTGGTATTTCTGTAGCTCTGCCTACCCCACTCTGGGAATGAAGGCGTGATGTTATGTATGTATGTATGATACCTGGGCGTACTTCAAGTTCCAATAAGTTATACTAAAATCTTTAAAATCTCGGCTCCGATATAATTTAGCGCAATTTTTACAAACCGCTTTTTAGCTTTCCACCCATTGTAAGACAATCATCCATGTCAGCTGGAAAAAATAATCAATAATATTAATATAAACTTACCCCAGTCATCAAACAGGTAGAAATCACGGTAGTTCACACTAATAATATTATAAAGAGGAAAGATTTGTACATTTGTAAGTTTGTAACGAATAAACTCAAAAACTACTGAAACGACTTCAAAAATTATTTCACTATTACAATGCTAGATTATCACAGATTAACATAGGCTATGTTTTATTTTTCTACGCGGACGCATTAACAATTGACATTTTAAAACAATGGATGATAACAAACCATTAACCGACCGAAACATCCATATTCATTTGAACTTTAAAATCCATTTCTGGCTTGCATCCAAATGAGAATAAAATTGCGGAATTTTAAATTGATGACGTCACCAATCCATTTCGCGAAATTGTTACTAAGTGAACACTAGCATATTTCAAGTATTCAACTTTCGACTATAACACAAGCACATTTGGTTTAAAATGGATCTAAGCTTGCAAGGTTGCACTGTTTTTAAATTCCCTTTACTTGCTGCACGGTCAGGCTTTTGCTGAATATTGAAACACCAACATTATTAAATTGTATTTTTTGTTTCTTTTTTAGGGTTATACTAGGAACGCTTATAATTTCGCCATGTCCGTCCGTCCGCAACCTAGCTCAGAGACTCTTATTACTAGAAAACTGTAATTTGGCATGAATATACATATTAGTCACGCCAACAAAGTGGTACAATAAAATCTTCAGAAATATTTTTTTTTTGTGTACCTCCCCTACATGTAACCTGGGGGTGTTTGTTTTGTCTTCTAACCCATACAGTGTGGGGTGTCGTTGGATAGGTCTTTCAATAACCCGTAATAACGGGTATGTGTACATTTTTTGATTAAGGGATTCGTTTATGAGATATTAAGCTTTAAGGCGTAAATTTTTGTTAGATTTAACTCCGAACTACAAATACTGAAAATCAGAAAAAAAAACTTAAATGAAAGCGCATATAACGAATTTAAAAGGACAACTATCACAACTAAGTAGACATCTTTGGTTCTTGAGATACAGCCGACTGAAGTGTCCGCCCGCCCCCACTTATAGCCAAATCTACAAATACTAAAAATTTGAAAAAAAAACTGAAATGAAAGCGCATATAACGAATTTAAAAGGAAAACTATAACGACTAAGTAGGCATTTGAAATTGAAACCTGACCTGATCAATATCAGGGCCTCTATTCAACTGCGTTATAACGATATCGTGTTTGACGTGTTTTAGAATCGTTTATGTCCCAGTCGCCATTATTGTAAATGACGTAAGAGTTATGAAAACGTTGACAATACGGAAACACGTCAAATACGATATTGTTTTTACCGTGTAGAATCTCGGCCCAGGGCCTCTATTCTATTGCGTTATAACGATATCGTTTTTGACTTGTTTTCTTATTGTCAACGTTTTGATAACTCTTATGTCATTTACAATAATGTCGACTGTGACATAAACGATTCTAAAACACGTCAAACGCGATATCGTTATAACGCAATAGAATAGAGGTCCTGTACTGCTTATCTATGGCGAGAGAAGTATGTTGGAAAGGCCTTTGCCCAATGGTGGGACAGTACATGCTTTTAATAATAATGTTTAATAATAATATAAGTTAATTGATATTCAGAACTTGTATTTTGTTCTAAATGTTAATTTGATAACCAAGGACAAATACCTGAGGAAATTTCTTTTTACTCTGTATCATCGGACCTATAATGATAGTAAATAAAAAGCTAACCTAAAAACCGCCCTTAAGATTTATCTGTTTCTTCTTTTCGATGTTTCGTCTGACTAGAAAAGATAAGTAGTCTATGAAGATACTCAGATGCGTCAGTACGTATGCAGGGTGACTTCAAATTGGTAATACAAAACACTTGATTGTGGCCTAGTTAATGCCACACAGTATAATACATAAACCCCTTTGTTAAAATTAACTGTATTTAATTAATGCTAATTTTCGAACAAAACAAATAATTAAAGTCCCAAAGTGTGGTTACACTACATTAAATACCTAACTGTCATACCTGTCACTCGATGTTATCAACTAATCAAAACACGTTTTCTTCATAAATTGCGACAGGTGACGGATAACCAAAGAGGAAAGTGTTCATTTGAAATTCTTTAAACTTCTTTGTTAATTATTATGGTAGGATAACCATGTTAAGGCAACAAAAATGGGAAAATTTAAAAATTAAAAAAAAAACTTCTGATTATTTTAAAACTATGAGACTTAATTGAGGGGCTAAGTTTAGGGGAAATGTGTGTAAAACATTGATTTTGTATTACCAATTTGAAGTCACCCTGTATTACGTTAATACGTCTCTCACAACATCCCCGACTTCGTACATTATCTATATTGATGCAAAATTTATTGTAATTGTTTATGTGCAATAAAGATTTTCCATGGATAAAACATTATTTAAATATTGCATATATTTATTTTATTTAGATAAAATAAGATAAGTTTATTGATAGACCAAGCACAAGAATACATACAAGAAAAATCCGTTGGACTCCAAACTAGGCTGCGCCTGTATCTAAATATGTAAAAGGTATATACAGTGTGAACTTAAACAAACAGTAGTACAGTGAAGAACAAAATTCATGAGTTACACTTTAAAATATTAAAAAGGAATACTTAGGCATTTAATTTCATAAGATGATTAGTTATTATTATTATTTTAGTTTTAATTTTACACAAAGTGATTTTTTATTTCGGATAAGCAGGAAAAAATATATTTACTATTTATTTAGGAAATTTAGTGTTGATTTTGAATCCTGAGCAAGCGGATGATTCAAGAATTGAATCACAAGTGATTCTAGGTTAGGATCCTGATTGCAGCGAGGAGTTCAAAGACACGAGATGCAAATAACTTCGGTCTCGTGTTGCACATACAACTTTCCATCTCAGCAGTAAGATCATATTACCTTAAGGTAAAAAAGACAACATGGTAAACATTAAACGACACCACCCAGCGGCCCGCGTGGTGCCACAACACGACCACCTAAATAAAACCTTGTAAAAATAATTAAAAAGTAAGGTTCTCTGCCTTTTCGCCGATAAATCTTTGACAAATGCATCGTTGTGCAACCTATTAATTTGCCAACCAGCTTTTTTTCTACACTCAGCGTCAAAAAAATCGCACCTTTTGCAATTTTGACTTCAAGGGAATATAGCTCTTAACTTATTTAATGTAACATTTGTAACCCTATCAATATTAGTATCATTTGAAAGCACAATTAATGACCTTTAAAAGCACATATCGTTCTTTGCCTCAAAAACAATGATCACAAAATGTTGGCGTCTTTAAAAAAAGTGCAGAAATACTCATTTGTGGGATCGCTAATTGTGCCACCCTGGACACGTATAAAAGGGGGGGGGGGAACAATGAATTATGGGTCATTTGCTATCCAGACATCACGGATGTCACACCTGAACAGCTCCAGTAAGAAAAAGCTTTGAAAAATGGATACCACGGCAGAAGAAGCAGCTCAAGTGGCAACACTACTGCAATCAGGACTACGGCTAATGTAGCTCGGCAACTCAACCTAAGCCGTTGTCGGGTAGCTCGAGTATCTCAGCGGTTCCAGGAGTTTGGAGGCTACGTCAGGAAACATGGATCTGGGAGACGACGTTGCACTTCCGAGCTGAACTTACAACTGGCCACTCCTCGGTAAATGGTCACTTTGCAATAATTATGTGTTTCTTATATTTCTTCGATCAACCTAGAATATCTAGATTCAAAAATATTGTACTGCCAAAATATGACGTTTCTATTCATGGCTAGTAGCCATCGACATACTTACCAATAGACGCCGGGTCCCATACAAAATTCTCCTCGAAAAGTGTCCTAGCGCGACCTATACAAACTTCATACTTGTATAAAATCCTTGTCAAAATAAAACATTCTAACTTAAATGGTATGTCGGTAACGCAATGCTTAATTTTGATTAAAACAATTTATCAAGTTATATGGCTTCGACTAGATGCTCGTTTTTTACCTTATGCAGCTTCTACTAGCGAAGTGCCAATGTCATCGCGAACAGAGTACAAATCGAGTAGCTTTACACTTAATATTATTTCTGTTTTGACGTCTCAGGTAGGTATGGGTTTAATATAAAAAACAACTCAATGTTATTTTACAAGCTTTTATTTAACTTGCTCTGTAAGTATGTATGCATGTATGTAAGGGTCAAATCTTGCAAGTTAAATTTGACCCACAACCCGGTTTCCAATGAAGCTGAAAAGCATACGCCTTTATTTCTGATGACAATATAATAATGTGGTATCATCGAGCTGGTCTGATGATGGAGACTCAGGGTGGCCATAGGACTCCTCCTCCTAGTGGTAGAATCTGTTTTTAATCATTTATGATATTAGTGACATACTTAGCTTCAGTTCCACGTTATAAATAGCATATTATATTATTGGCAAGGTAAATAACCTACAATTTAGAGACAGCTGTTTTACGCAATCGACGTCTTTGTGAATTTCCTACGACATCAAATTTGTCGAAATGGATCGAACATACTACGGAACTTTTTCCTGGTCTAAAAAACTCGTCCTGCTGTTCTCTCGCGACGATTGAATTCCAAATTGCACATTGAAATGGATTACCAGGAAATCTACAAATCAATATAAAATTTACGACTGCAAAAAATATAAAGTATTATACTACTCCATAGATGCACTGTTCTGCAACAACCAAATATTGACAATTGTTGGTCGGAAACTAAAATAAATTATTTTATCAGAAAGTATGATAAGTATTCCGTCTGTAATTTTTTTGTTACGGTGATTATTTTTACAGTTTCTGAAAACATACTGAGGCATTGTAACACGTGTAACTGTTGACAACGAACTAAATTCAAATAAACTCCCAATTTGAAGTGAGTATGTATTCGCTGTGCCGTGTTTTGTTCTCTGACCCGTTATCTAGTTGTGTATTGTTGATCGAAGCTAGTAGCTAAATGAATATTTCTTAAGTGACCAGTTACTGACGAGCTAACGGCTCACGTATTCCAAAACCACAGCGCGGCCAGTCAATTTTATACAAAAGATAAAATAATTTCCACAAATCGCAAATAAAAATGTTTCTGTCACTCCTCTCCACATGACGTCAGCAGCAGACCTGTAAAGGACATGTGCTCAAACACAAAAAGGACACAACTCAAAAACGAATCTCGTACAATTTGACACTTCATGCAGAGCGTTCCGATTTAAAATCGAGCGGTATTTTTTTACTTACGTCGTTTTGCGATTTATCAGCTGTTGTTTTATTCGTGCTCCATACTTTACGCGAAACGATTAGCATGCACGGGTGCCAATTTACGTCAACCCCTTATTATGGTTATAAAGGGTAGAGTGAGCCGGGAACTGACATATGCACACTGTTCATGTCAGAGAAATAAAAAAAAATACGTTTTTTGCGTCATTAATGTCCCTGAGATATCGAACAGTCGATTGAGTGAGCGACGACATACGGCTTTCTTAATTTAAGGGTTAAGCGGGTAAGCTGAGAATGCACGCCCCTAACGGGGCATTCTCTCAACACAGCGTTGCGTCGATCTCAAAGGTGAAATTTTATCCAGCAAGTTTAAGAAGTATAAAACATATTTTAGCGCGTGCCTTCTCAATTAGGCAGCAGGCAGGTGAGTCGAGTTCAGTGTCGTTTAAAGCTGGTTTGTACGCTTTGACGACTTTAACTCGCCGGTTAATACTTGGTGCGTTGTTTATGAGAATCAACTACCAGCTTTTTTATGGCATGGAAATTGCAAACGAGCACACGGGATGTGTGCTCGTTTGCAATTTGTGATAGCCTGATAGTAAGTGGGATCTGTGACCCACATT
The DNA here is from genome assembly GCA_949316455.1 of Acleris holmiana. Lineage (NCBI taxonomy): Eukaryota > Metazoa > Arthropoda > Insecta > Lepidoptera > Tortricidae > Acleris > Acleris holmiana. The sequence continues at coordinate 4,125,378 of OX438772.1, forward strand.
CATTTGCATTCTCAAGGCTACAATCTTAAAACTGCAATCTTAAGACCCCGACTGCGTTGCCAACCCTGAGGACTGAGATGGAATGCCTCTGTTTTAGTAATTTCACCGGTTGTTCTGTTTTTACATAGATGTTCTGCTGATTTAGATTGGTATTGGTTTAATTTTATCAAGTTACGAGTAACATGTAAGCAATGTAGGTATGTCAAATAAATTTATTACCTAATTATTTGAGTACGGTCTTGTTGCATTTACGCTTCTAGTAAAAAACTGTTATTAAAGTGAACAGTATCTTGGCAACGTTCCTACTATTTTTTCGGAACATCTTTCATCAAGGCCTATTATTTCACAGAATTTTAATTTCATCGAAGGGCATTTCTTGCCACATGAGTTAAGTTTTATGGTATCACAAGTTTACGTTACCTACGTAATTAAAGTTTAAAATATACTAAAGACATCGTTACAGCAGAAAATAACGTTCGATGAAATGAAATTCGATGAAATGATACAATCGATGAAGTGGTATTCGATAAAATGATGGGTTAATCTTGGTAATATAAAATAACTATGTGATTTTGACTACAGGTTATTGTATTGATGGATGTACGAAAAATAAGTTTTTAAATCAAAGAAAAACACTGCATCCAGAGTTACTGTGTATTTGGAAAGAATGGAAGAAATAAGTTTAAGTGGTGGTAGGACCCTGAGCAGGGTCCATCCGGATCGCTACCACCATCTTATCCATTAACCATCCGCCAAGCAACAGTGTTCGCATTGTTATGTTCCGGTGCGGGAATAAGACAACCGGTGAAATTACTAGCATAGAGGCATTCCATCTTAGTCCTCAGGGTTGGCAACGCATTTGAGGTCTTAGGATTATAATCTTGAGAATTCAAATGTCTATGGGATTTCACTTACCATCAGGTGGCCTGAGTGCTCGTGTGCCTTCTCCTTAACATAAAAAAAAAAAAAGTTAGACGAAAGAGACATACAGTGCGAAAGTGAGTGGAAGGGTCAGAAGGGGCCGCCCTAGGCGAACTTTTTTGAATCAAATCGGAGAAATTCTGGATTAAAGGCCAGAATTGAAATACCCGAAATCGACGTGCATGCATGACTCGATAAATAAATGTTAAAGAATATAATATAATATGCTATGTCAGTAGTTTGTTTATTTTTCTTTGTCTGTTTTTGGCTTTAATAATGATTTAATTGAAGTTGTTATATTATATTATGTATATGTTGAAATATTATAACTGTATCTATTACGCTGCCAAATGAGGCACTTTTTTAAAAAAAAACCTAGAAGGACCCAAAAAAAATTTTTTTTTACTTAAGTATTGGCTTACTAACCATACATTTTGACGGTTTTCGGTAGTCGTTCGGTATCGTAGAATGCAATCAACAAGTTGACTATTTTTTTCTGAGCTTCTAGGCTTTTCTGTTTGCTTGTCATATAGGTGAAAAATTATCCTTGGCGAGAAAGTAAACTATAGTAACTATACATTCGCAGCACATATGTAAGCCGACTTTTCTCACAAGAGGCACACATATATCTCCTTTGTTGGTTCAGCCTCATAACCACAGTTTCCGACGTGACCCGCTAGCTCGCCTGACCTATTCTGTCCTCCTAAGCCTATAAGCAGTATCTCAAATTCAATAGCCAAAGCAGATTCAATCCTATCCTGTTATTAATAAGGTTGCATTTGCTACAGGAGTTTGGTTTGAGATACTGTCCTAGCGTTAGCAGGGCAGTACTACTTCAGTGATCTGGGGATATTACATTGTATTTTATTGAATTAGGTAGCTGCTTGATGATATTTATTGCAAGTCCGAATTCAGTCTCTTTTTTTACAAAATTATATTGTGTGTGTGTGTATTGTGTATGTTTATAATGTATTAATAAAAATGTTTAATTATTATGCACGATTATCAGTAATAAATTAATACATAAGAACTAACAAAACTAAGTAAACTAATAATTAATTTTATATTTAAAGTTATTTGGTATATGTATAGCCTCCTGTATCTCAGGAACCAATCGTGTCTACTTAGTCGTGATAGATTTCCTTTTAACTTCATTATTATGTGCTTTTATTTAAGGAAATCTTTAGGTGTTTATTACTTGTAGTTTTGGCCCCTTTCCTAGAAATTAAATTATTTTTTCTTATTAATTTCCTTATAAAGCCTTGGAAAGCCACAAACAGCCAGATACATGTTGCCATTAGATGATGTTAGCCTTGTCGTCAGCGTGCGCGGTGGAGCCGGTGAAGATCAGGCTGGGGCGAGGCATACAACCTTTGTTAATGTTATAACTATTATAACTTAATATTTGTTTTTCTCGCAATCGAAGCGAAAACTAGAGTGTTTAACTCGAGACTAAAATGACACTTGAACTTCAAAAGATCAAAAGATCATAATGACACTTGAACTTCATATCCACCCTCGCTCTCCGCAGGTGGATAAATACCTCGTGACATAATAGCTTATCTTAGTCCCTTGTTGAACAATCTACTATTAATCCAATGATACCTGCCTCGATGTCATAATGTGAAAAAAAAAATGTTACCTTTGCTTTAATTGTGAGAGGTACATACTTATGAGAAATGAAAAAATCAAGATTTATTTTACAGCTTTGTCGAACGTTACGTAAATGTATAACTGTGCCGAATTAAAGTTTCGTATTATCAATCGTCTCTGATTTTTTTTCAGCAACTTTTAACGTGTGGCCTATATTTCGATAGTTCTATTAAAAAGTTTTAATGGTTTCTACACATTATTTTTTTATTTTTTCGGGTATTTTCGCCCCAAGGGTTGCATCAATTGTGTTCCCCCTTTATCTTTTCAACGGTATATCCAAAAAATATGAAAAGGATAACTAAAGAAAACACTTTATACCTATATACTTAATTACAAAAAGATATATCAACATGATCAGATATTTTGACGACACGTTGGCCTAGTTGGGAGTGACCCTGCCTCTGAAGCCAGCGGTCCTGGGTTCAAATTCCGGTAAGGGCAGATATTTGTATGATGAGCGCGAATATTTGTTCGTGATTCTTGGATTGTTCTATGAAAGAAACGTCAGAAATGCTAACTAAATAAAATCATTTCATTCGTTTATTATAATTACACGTGGGGCATTTACCATTGAATGATAAGGTATGTCCATGTTATGCAAAAACTGATAACAGCACACTCCCGTCGACCTATGATCATTACGCATAATTTTCATTTCATCGAAAGGCATTTCTCGCCACATAAGTTAATTTGGTGTGGCAGCCACAAGTCTAATCTAATTTACGTAATTAATGTTTAATATATTCCGAAAATATTGACCACAGTTTCAGCAGAAATGAAATTCGATGAATTAATATTCGATCAAATTATGGGTGTTTAGTAAAAACGGGGTGAACCGGGACAACCTAAAATGAAGCATAATGTTACTAATTAGAAGACTGAAATAATTTCCAAGAGAAAGTAAATTTATTTTTATTAAATACTTGTCCATTAATAAATTAATAATAGTCTTTAATAATAGGTACTTAGTCATTAATTATAGCTATACGAGCAGGTTGATTTTTTCTTCTGTTGTAATTTATTCAAAGTACTTCAAACTATCGTTCGTATAGAAGACACCCACTGTACGAGCATAATGTGTATTACTTCACATGAACATTTGATACAATTCCGCTCTTTCCGGGACTTTTACAGTTAGTTTCACTCCGGCAGACGGAAATTAGCCGCTTTGAGATACACGAGTGCTGCACTAGACCTGCTCTAGAGACCGTGTCGCTTTGCCGTTCCCACAGAGCACTACCATGTTTAAAACTTGTCTCAATTGTCCTCCTGTTTTAGTGAAAAGCGGTATAAGTCGACTTAAGCCGTAATAAAGGACGGTACATAATACAAACGGAGTATACTAGACTTAAACCCTTTTTCACTTGATCTTCATAAGACTTATACCCTTTTGCATAAGGTCCCCAGGTTTATTGTAAGTTTAAACTGTTTGAGAATAAGAAGGACGAGCGATTCATCTAGAAAACTGAGCTATAAAACGAAGTTTTCATGATTTCAACGTGATCAACGTGATAGTGTGTTTAAGAGCATTTGTTTTTTTTGGCAAATCATATTGCTTTTAATATGTTACGGTATTGTTTTTAACTTGGCTGCCATTACTGTCAACTAAATAAGAGCTAGCGTAACGTTGACACATCACAGGTAATTATGTTTTTTTCGAGCAGGATAGAGGTTTGTTTTTGTGAATTAACGCCGCTTCATTTATTACAATGAAGACAAAATGTGTTGCGTATTTCAACGAGCGGTCCTAACGCAAGACCAGAGTTGGCTTTACAGACGTCAGAGACGTTTTTTGTGCGAAAGGTTTTCTCCTTCTTTTAAAATGTTCTTTTTTACTTCATATGTCCCCCGTGTGGTTGCCGGGTTAGAATAGTGCCACTCCATGTCTTCCCGCGGATGTCGTAAGAGGCGACTAAGGGAATAAGGGCTTGGTAGTACTGTTAGGCGATGGGCTTGCAACCTGTCACTAATACACTAGTATACCTCTTAGCCTGTTAGTGCAAAATGTGGTTACAGAAATATCAGTAAGTCTTTAGAGTTGTTGGTATTTCTGTAGCTCTGCCTACCCCACTCTGGGAGTGAAGGCGTGATGTTATGTATGTATGTATGTATGTCTCACTTCACCGACTCCGTGGAACTCAAGATTCAGGCTCCTAGTTTGAAATCTACCAGATAATGCCTGTTTGTAACCAATTTTCTTTGAAAATTAATTCGTATTTTCAACCCAAAAGATCTCATGCGTATTATTAACACGAGAGGTATTTGATGCAATGAATAGTGAAGCTTGATGGCCTGAAGTTGTCCCCCTATCACTTAACCAGAGCATGGTGCATTACAAATGATCCATGCAAGACTAAAACAACACAACTCCCACTGCATCCATACAAAGACAACTCTAAGACTAACTGTTTAAGGTTTCGATTTGAAAATTGGCTGTGGGTAGTTGCGATGTTTTAGTTTTGCTTCATTGGAACGGAATATACCTCCTCACATCTAATGAAGGAGGTGTTTTTACGAGTTGAAGCTTACTGAGAAATCTTTGACGTAGCGCGACTACTTATGTTAGGGCGCTCCGGCTTAGCTTTTGAACACAATGGGGAACATTTTTTTTTTTTCTTACGCTCTCTGATAAGTTCTATGAAAGAGAAGGATAATTGTATACGCGAAACAATTGTCATGCTATTTTTTCGTAACATATGAAGCTTTAAAAAGTAATTGTTCTGACCCCCTGCAAAGACACTATACAAATTCGACGACTGTTGTTCCATGTTTAAAACATACGGACCTTATAAAGAAATTTAATTTATTTCAACATTACTATGTTCAGGCTAATGTAATTGAATGAAAATATTCCGTAAATAAAAATAGGATACCGAAATAACAAAAATCTTATTTTATTTTTTTATGTTTAACAAGTTTTGAGTCTATATAAAATATTGATAAACGTGTCAAAACTTAGTGCATACATATTATCACGCCTTCATTCCCAGAGTGGGGTAGGCAGAGCTGCAGAAATACCAACAACTACAACAAGAGTTGTTCTGTAATCACATTTTGTACAAAAAGGCTAAGATATTTACCAGTGTACTCGTACAGCTTTCTAGTACTAAGAGTCTCTGCGCTAGGCTGCGGACGGACGGACGGACGGACGGACATGGCGAAACTATAAGGGTTCCTTGTTTGACTACGGAACCCTAAAATTATAACTTAAATGCACTCATGCTTTAAACTATTGACCACAGGAAAGATACCTTTTGTTTTTAGAGTTTAAAGGTAGGTCCACATTTGTGACATTTCATGGAAACATGGTTCCGTCACCGTGTCCGGTTAGCACCGGTTATTCGGAGGATATTTGTCATGTTACATATCGCTATATGACCCGTCTACATTTAGCGTAACAAGTCCTAAATGACAAAAAAACCCAGTGTCAGATCCCCTTACCATCAGGCGTGCTCATGTGCAAGAGTGCCTTCTCCTGGCCATAAAAAAAAAACATAACACCCCGGTGTGTTAAGACTCTTTGAGCTCATGTAAAATCATTACGTTTTGTGCCGTTTATTACATACATACATAATATAACATCACGCCTTCATTCCCAGAGTGGGGTAGGCAGAACTACAGAAATACCAACAATTTTAAAAAGACTTGTCTATAATTCTGTAACCACGTTTTGTACAATCAGGCCAATTTTTTATATAGTGATTAGTGATAGGTAGCAAGCCCATCGCCTAACAGTACTACAAGCCCTTTTTCCCTTAGTCGCCCCTTACGACTTCCACGGGAAGATGTAGTGGCGCTATACTAACCCGGCCACCACATGGACGGTTTATTGTTACACTAAAACACTAAAAAACCTGGATATTTATTGTAACGGCCATTACCTTTCACTGTACCTAATAAATAGGTAACGCCCGCTAATCTTGGTCGTTTACTCGGACTAAAGCACGCAGATAAGAAAAGACTTACCCAGAAGAATAATGGTCCACGTAAACCTCCTCATTTGTAAGGAGACGTGGTTCAAACAAATCAAGAATGATCTAAGCCAGGAAATGATTAGGAATTAAATTGCAGAAGGACACACATTTATACCTACATAGAAAGAATATCACAATAGTAACTTTATGAGATATAGCGATGTGAAAGAACTATGTTAATTGAACCATGTAATTTCTTACGTAATTTAGTGTAAAAGTTTTTTTTTTCGAAAGTGAAAGAAAGTTACTTAAACATTTATATCTGTAATAGGGTGGTAGCAAATAGTTCACTGCAAAATCTACCTTCATCTTAAGATTAAAATCTGTTTAAAAAAAGTGATTAGACATGCTCTTTCCTTGTACGCTTTATTTATAATTCGTGGAAGTATCTTGGACACATTTTTTGAAAGAAAAAGAAAGAAAAAAAGAAAATCATTGATTTGCAACAATAACATAAAAAAGGAAAAGATAACATAAAAGTGATATTTATATTTATTTTATATATATTTTTTAACATTATAGGATATAATTATAAATAAACATTTTTGGTTAAATTAGTTAGGCAACTCAGGTTGATCGTGGTAAGTTTTTTGGAAAGGATATATTAGGAATATCTTTGAAAGGAAAGCGGAGCGGCCTCTGACTGAAAAACTTGCAGATGAGTGAATGTTTTATTTATTTTGCTAGTAATCGTCTTTTCAATATTTTGGTGATCATTAAATTAAAGAAAGACAACATTTATACCAAAAAGAAGAAATCGTAACAGAAAAGACATTGTTAACGTGAATATACGTGGCCGGTGAGGAAAGAATCAGAATCAGAATCAGGAATAATCTTTATTCAAGTAGGTTTACAAATAATAAACTCTTTTGAAACGTCATAGTAGCGACTTAGCCTAAATTGACTGCAGGTTCAAATCGCGACCGATCAGAGAAGAACCTGTAAGAAACTCTGTCGAATGTCTTTTTTTTTTTCGACGTTCGCAACCTTTTGTCATAAGGACTAAACATTACCCATAATATATAGGTTACGTGTATATTTGCATTCCTCTGGCTATTGTAATGTAATATATAAAGAATATTTTTTGTCACTGTTATTTGATTAGCTATTATTCGGTAGATACTTGGTACAAAAGGGAGCAAACTGAAAATCAGCGCTGCGCAGCAGTCCTGCGAGACTACGGCCGGCACCAGCTGAGTTTGCTCCTTTTGCTGCAGTAAAAAATATATATATATATAAACTGTAATTTATGTGTCCAGCAGCAATAAATATTTTTTCATTTCATTTCATTTCATTTCATTTACCCATAAAAGAGTTTTTTATTTTATGGAAGACAGTCAGACAGCGTTTAGGTTCGATGGTAAAATGGGCAATCATATTTGTAAAAACACAAAGCTTATAGAGAAAATCTAAAACGTATTTCTGAAACCGCTGTTTAACTAGCCACACATCAACAACCCGAAACTTCCTCCCCCGCAGCGCTGTTTCTAGCCGTATAAGCTATGAAAAAGAGTATTTTGTCACAGTTATGTATCATGCATGCTTTTAGAGAACGCTATAAAATTACAAGATCAGTTGAACTTACCAAGTGAAGGCTGATCTTGATTATATGATGCACCTCGTCCGAAATGATCCATAAAACTTGTAGTCGCATATCTTGCACTACTACGTTACCACAATTGTTTAAATAAGAACTTCGAAGAAAAAACACCTCGCATCTGTCAGATGATCCCGCCAACTCCTGCGCTATCTGTCAACCGTCATTATTTTAAAGACCTTAATCACAACTTAAAAGGGAATTTGGTTCTGTCGTATCTGTAAGATACTAAAGGCAAGGGTTAGGGTGGGACTGGATCATTTCGGACGAGGTGCATCATATAATCAAGATCAGCCTTCACTTGGTAAGTTCAACTGATCTTGTAATTATATTTCAGCACCTCGTCCTCATGATCCATAAAACTTGTAGATGTTTAAAGAAAGAAGTTGTGATCAATATCCTTAACATTTAATGTTAACAATAAAAACATACAGTCATTTTAAATGAGATCAACATAAAAATGCTACTTTTAGCATAAATAACATAAGAGAAATTTAATAACACTCCTTTAAGTTAAAACATATTCATGACATAAGAAAACAAATTTATAAATGTGAATTACATATGGCCCTTGTAAAAAGAGAACTTTCTTGGATAAGTGGCCTATTATAATATTTAGCAAATACACCAGAGCCACTAGTCCAACCTGCCATCTTCCTTATGGTTTCGATGTTAACACCCTGTCTAGCAGCTGCAGACGTTGCTGCATGACGCGTGCTGTGGGCTGAGTAAGTGTTAACATCGATTCCGCTCGATCCTAAGGTCTCCTTTATCCAACGGCTTATACTTTGGCTTGAAGCGGGGCCATGAGGAGCCTTGTGAGTAATAAATAATATTTTACTATTTATCTGGCGAAGTTTCTCAGTTTTTTGTAAGTATACTTCAAGCGATCTGGCTGGGCAGATATTACAGTTATCATTAAAATAAGGTAATATTAACAATGGTTGTATCTTACGTGGGCCAGAGGTTTTGATACGATCAGGAATTTTAATTCTTATTTCAGACTCAAGTTTATGAATGTTATTTATTTTTATTAAAGCTAGAGTCTGTACCCTATGAGCAGTTACAAGTGCTAGTAATGTAACTACTTTCTTAGTCAGTAGTTCTAAGTTCAATGACTCGTTAGGGTATAAGTTATTTAAGTGTTTGAGAACAATCTCAGGATTCCAAGTATCTGAGTATTTTGGAGTATTTGGCTTAAGTTGGTAGATTCCTTTAAAAAATCTCTTAATTTGGTAATTTTCTCCTATGTGTGGTCCTAAAATTAATGAGATAGCTGATCTATAAGAGTTAAGAGAAGCGTAAGAAAGGCCCTGTTCAAATTTAGAATTAAGAAAATCAATTACTACAGTTATTGGTACATCTAATGGATTATGATTATATCTGCCACAAAAAATTATCCAAAAATTATAAGCTGTCTTATATTGTTTCATAGTACCTTTGGAAACAGATGCTAACATGACATTTACAGAAGACCTACTTATGCCTCTCTTTATGAATGCTTGTTGCACAATATTGCTGCTATCAATTTGAGCTGCTCGTGGAGCGGGTGGTGTTCCCTGAAAGGTGAGAATAACATCTGTTTATGGGGCTGTAAGTATAAGCATTCTCCCTCTACCATAGACATGAACAGTGGGTACCATGGTTGAGTGGGCCAATATGGGACCACGACAATACCTCTAGCTCTTTCATAATTAATTTTCTGTAATACTTTTAATATAACGGAAAAAGGTGGGAATGCATAGAAGAAAAGATTCCACTGTATTGTGAAGGCATCACAAGCTACTGCATCGGGGTCTGGAAACCATGACACAAATTGGTTACATTTAGTGTTAACCCGAGTAGCAAATAAATCTATTTCTGGATTTCCAAACTTTTCCATTATTTGATTAAAATAGGGAGTGCAGAGTACCCATTCTGTCTCAGTGAACTTTATGCGTGATGCATCATCAGCAACATTGTCTGCAGATTGCACATATGAGGCATGAACCCATAGCCTACGATTTTCACAGAACTGCCAGATATTACGAGCAACAGTATTTAAATGTGGATATTGGGTACCTCCCATTTTGTTAATATAAGCTATTGCCGTAGTATTGTCTATTCTTAAAAGAATTTCACAATTGGAAAGATTTGAAGCAAATATTTTTATACCGAAAAATGCAGCAATTAACTCTAAGTGATTAATATGCAATTGTAGCTCATCCTCATTCCAAAAACCATGTGACTGTTGTCCATTACATACTACTCCCCAGCCTGACATAGAGGCATCAGTATATATTTCCAATTTGTAATCAGAGTTCTTTATTTTTAAAGAAGTATTGTGAATATTACGCATCCACCAATGGAGATCTTCTTTAATTTGTTTATTAATATGTATTGTGGAGCTGTAGTTGCCATTGTAATGAGCCAAAGCCTGAGTCTTAAATGATTCTAACACTTTGGTATAGAGCCATCCATATTCAACAGCGGGACAGGATGATACTAAAATACCTATTAATTTGGCGAACAATTGAATTGTAACTTTATCCTTTAATATTAACTTTGCTATATAGTTGTATATAAGAGCTCTTTTATCCTGTGGCAGGTTTATTGTCATATCTGTGGATTTCAGTATAAATCCTAGAAATTTACATGTTTTTGATGGTGATAAGTAACTTTTCTTTTTATTAATTATAAATCCCAATTGTTCTAAAAGTTTGGTAGTCATATTTACATTAATTTGGCAACTTACAGCATCCTGGCCTATACACAAAATATCATCTAAATAAATAACAGACAGGAAGCCTCTGGATCTAAGATATTGGATAACTGGTTTCATTAATTTAGTAAAGGCATATGGAGCAGTATTGAGACCAAATGGGAGGCACTGAAACTCATAAAGTTTATTTTTAAATAAGAAGCGTAAAAACTTCTTATCAGACTCACAAATTGGAAGTAAAAAATATGCATTTTTTAAATCTATTGTTGCCATAAAACAATTTTCATCCATAAGTTTAATTGCCGTCCTTACATCTTCCAGTTTAAAATGTGGTGGAGTAACAAACATATTGAGCTGTTTTAGATTGAGTATAAAACGCTTGCTACCATTAGGCTTGCTCACTAGAAAAATGCTTGATAAGAATTCGTTTTTAGTGTGAGAACATGCTCTAATGGCTCCAAAATTTAATAAGTCCCTTAATTCATGTGATATATCTAATGTTTCTGACTCGGTCAAATTATTATTCTTTGGATAAGAGGTTTGGTAAGGGGGAGTGTCAAATGGTATCTTATAACCAGATATCCAGTCAAGTATAACTATATCATTAGTGATAAGTTTCCACTTGTCTAAAAAATATTTAAGCCTACCTGCCTCAGGGGTTAAATTCAGCATCTTGGGTTCACTGGCTGCTTCTTGTAGAAGGGCCGCTGGTAATTGCTGTTCCTCTTGTTCCCTTGTTTGGGGAAGGGTCTTTGCCCACTCTGACGAGCTGGTGCTTGGTGACGGAGTGGGCGCTTGTAGTTTAAATTAGGTTTTTTAATCGCTCTGCTGGGCACTGTCGGTTTCAGAGTTTGAGCAGACAGTCTTTTCGCAGCCTGGCTTGCCTTGACTTTCTCAGTAAAATCATCGCCAAATAGAAGTGATTCAATGACTGGCGAGTTGTCCATTAACTCTTTAATGTCTTTGTTAAATCCTGATATAAGTAAACTTCTTCTATTTTTTGAAATATTGTGATGTAATTGGCACAACATTCTTGCTGAGTCACTGAACTCTTCTATTCCTTGTATAGTAGGGTTTTGTTTAATTAGTGTGGTCATACCTAGCCCAAGGCTAGTTATAATTGCTGCCAGCTGTTTTTGTTCTGCTACTATTCTGGCATCTCTCTTAAGGGCAGATTCAGAGACGGAGGACTTAATTTCAATATTAAGTTTAGGAGGTGCAAGTGATGGGCAGTTTGTTAAGAAGGTTTCATATTTTAGATCTAGTGTTTCTTTAGATTCCTTTTTTAAGCCAGATTTAAGGATATTTTCCCACCTTATGGCTAATTGTGGGAGGCAGTTTTGTATTTTATCTGAACTAACACCATCATTTCCCAAAATGGTGATTAAAGATTCTGGGAGGGGTTCTTCCTGAACTAGTTCCTCTACCTCTCTCATATCTATCACAGACATGTCCTGCTCCCCCCCCTCTGTTTGTTCAGACTGTTGTAGAGGAGGAGTTTCCTCAAACTCTGCCTCGCATAATATATCCATATCTGGGGAAGCTGAAAAAGGAAAGACAAGCATAAGCATATGTCTATCCCCATGCGTACATATTCATAGTTAGCCCTCATGGTAAGCCTCGCGTGAATACTCGGAGCTTATGTACATGTATAAAAGATAAGAACGCTGCTGGAAACCTCGCGGGTGTTCTCTAGGCACAAACGTAATTACCAGATAATCGGCCACGGACAACCTCTCGTGAATGTTCTGGGCCCTTGTGATCAATATGCTATGAGTTAGTGGTAACATCACGTGAATACTCTCAACTCGGCATTTTTATAACCTCCAAAAGAAGAACAGCTTTTCAGTTTTTAGTTAAGTCAAGGAAGTAATGCAGGCAAATTATCATTAAAAAACATTCCAAACCGTTAATCAAACCTTACATCCAAAGTTATAAAACATAAGATTAGCAAAGAAACAAAAAACCTAAACTTACATGCACGTGCATCATTTTCGGATTCCGAATCCGATTTCCGTTTTGACGCCACTCGATGAATCTTTTTTTCTAATTTCTTCAATTTCTTCATAAGATCCTCTTTGGACACTTGTTTTTGTTTCCTTTTACCCATATTTAAAGGTATTTAACACGTAATAACACTTCACGATGGTAACGCTTCCGCACAAGAAAATACAATGACGGTTGACAGATAGCGCAGGAGTTGGCGGGATCATCTGACAGATGCGAGGTGTTTTTTCTTCGAAGTTCTTATTTAAACAATTGTGGTAACGTAGTAGTGCAAGATATGCGACTACAAGTTTTATGGATCATGAGGACGAGGTGCTGAAATATAATATTTGTAAAATTTAATCTAAAGGCAAATTATTAGTGAAGAGTTGGTAGCTAAAAGTTCGTATCCAGCTTCGAAACGGGAAAGCAATCCCGTTTTTTAACTGGCAACTAAACGGGACATGGAAAACCATTATCCATTCATAACTGCGGTTGGTAACCAGCTTTGAAATATAAACATCTGAATCTTAAATAGGCCGTTAGTAAAGAGTTCATAACTTTGTTAATGTTAGTGTTAAATTCATAGGTTTTATTTGAAGGGTTCTTCGATTTATGTGGCGTCATAGGCTCGTTTTAGTACAATGTACGCGGTCAGTACGGCGGTCACGGCACGAACTCGTTTCGACATATATTTATAGTGTGTTCATCGTATAAAAAGTGTTTAATAATTTCACCCGCGACGCTGAACACGTAACACAGTCGTAGTACTATTTCTATGCGCAATTGCCTACTTCATCCGTGATTACGAACAGCAACCGAGACATTTTAATGATAAAGAGAAGGCACACGAGCACTCTGACCACCTGATGGTAAGTGGAATCTGAGACCCATAGAAATTTGAATTCTCAAGACTGTAATCCTAAGGCTTCAAATGCGTTGCCAACCCTGACGAGTAAGATGGAATGCCTCTATGCTAGTAATTTCACCGGTTGTCTTATTCCCACACCGGAACATAACAATGCGAACACTGTTGCTTGGCGAGTAGTCAATGGATGATTTGGTGGTAGCGATCCGGACGGATTCTGCACAGGGTCCTACCACCACTAAGCCTGCAAAAAGTGTTTTTTCCAACTCATCATCATTATCATTTCAGCAGGAAGACGTGCGCTGCTGGGCAAAAGCCTCGCCCAAGGTTTGCCACAAGAACCGGTCCTGCGGCCGCTTGTGTCCATCTCCCTATTTAAAAGTACTGCAACGAAAAAATATGTATTTTACATGAATTTGATCTAAAACGAAAATATTAAAAAAAGTAAAAGCTGACCACGATGTCAAAAAAATATTTTAAAGACAAAACACCGGATATGCATACCATATTATATCACACCAACCGATTTTTATGAAACTTAGCTTAAAACCACCTTGATGATACATGACAAAACAGTCACAGTCAGCCGTAAACAGTCCGTTTCCAAAGGTCTTTTCTTTCACATACTTTGAAACTATGGAATGAACTTCCCTCTACGATGTTTTCTCAGCAATATGATATGTCCTCCATTAAGCGCGGCTTAAATAGAGTATTCACTGAAAGGAAACAACCTGGCTGCGCTCTTGAGCCTATAACCAAAATGCGTTCGCTAACAAGCGATTCTATTCGTAAGGGTTTTTAAACCAATCGCACCACTGGTAGATCACGTGACTCATCGTATTACATGATCTACCAGTGACGCGATTATTTTAAAAACAATACGGATCGAAACGCTTGTTAGCGAATGCATCTTGGCTATAGTAACTGGCATTGCTGATGGTCATGAGCGACGGTAACTGCTTACCACCGTGGCTCATCAGCTCGTTTGCCTTTAATGGCAATAATAAAAAAACCGCATCTAAACAGTCAATCCATTTGTGAGCTTCGATATCAAAGACGGACACTAATATACACTCACACATACACAGATACAAACGTAAACATTATAACGCTCCACTTTTTTTGTCAGGGGTTAAAAAGGAAAATTAAAAAATTAACTTTTTAACAGTCAAGTGTTGCGTAAAATGCAATAGACGGCGCTAGAAATACTGTGTATTTTTTGTGCTTCCTGAAAATTACCTTGGTAGGTTTTACCGGAATATCCACGTCATATGTTTACGAAACACTTAAGTAAACTTTCTATCGCACAAAGAGAAATTTCATTGACGTAAACTTCAATAACGTATTGCTGTCTAGAATCCAAGTAAGTAACTTTCTTGGCTTATATTATATACACTCCAAAAATGAGAGCCAACCAGGAGAGATTATCTTTTTGTTAATAAAAAAATAACAAAAAAGCCATGATACATTTAAAAAAAAAATAACACGTCTTAAAATACTACCTATAAATAAAATAATCCTTGCAGTTTACCCTCTTGTGGCATGGTCCTAAAAATGCTGGCCGCATTTCCCCTTTGCATAGGCAGACTGAGCCGCTGCGCAAAAAACGAGCCCATTCTAGGATCGCCCGCCGCCAAAAGAAGTCTTTCCGACACCTCTTTAACAAACTTCTTGGTGTCGGAAGACCACGGTCCCAATGTTTCCACTGCAAGTGCCGAAAAAAAGTAATTTAATTAGGAAAGCGTATTTCCAGCACTTAATGGTCTGAGCACGGTCAGCTGCGGACCCAAGCTGACGAGCGGATCCCTACATGTGAGACGGAGTTAACGTGTCCACGCATATTACGTCCCAAGCCAATGGACGGCCCAAACACCATGGCACCAAATTACAGCCGTCAGGTCTTTTGCCATCTGAGGCAGAAAGACCTGAGCCCTTATTCACTGTACAGTAATGGCGGCTGAGTTCAAAACAATACGATAATAGGTCAAAGGTAATATGGTTTCATCTAGTTGAATATAGGCCATAATGTTAAGTAGGTTCTAAGACCCATAGAAATTTGCATTTAGCCATCTCAAAACTACGAACTTTAGACTGCAGTTCCAAGCTCCGTATTATTCAAGATGCGTCAAATATAACAACTTACTAATTAGCGCTGCGATTAAAAATCAGCGGTATATGGTTTAACTTTATTATAAATTTGTGTATGCTGTTTAGAAGATCTTTTTTGTTATTTTACTTTAGAAAAATATTTTATCTTTTCTTATCTTATAGGATCTCACGTTCATTTTGAGGTATCTGGAGACGAACCTCTCAACGAAGATCAATTTATTAAACTGGTCCTAAGAATGCAGATGCGTTATCAACCCTAGGGTGGTAACCTTCTAAAAAACTAGGCACGTTTCCAAACAGGGGAGCTGAAATAGTTATTTGTGCAACAAGAGTGCAAAGTTGTTTTTGCACGAGATGCAAATAACTTTGGTCTCGTGTTGCACCAACAACTTTTTAACTAAGCAGGGAGATAATATCATATTACCTGAAGGTAAAAAAACAACATTGTATAAATTAAACCACATTATATATTTGCCACCCAGCCAACTACAACATTGCACAAACTAGGTACCACCTTTATACTATGAAAAATAATTAAAAAGTTACGCTGGCTCACGCTCAAAGCCACATCAAATGTTGCTTACTGTCTTTAAACACCAAAACCTGCTTGTTCGTGGTGCTGAGGTGAAGTAGCTATTTTGTGTAACAAGAGTTGGTTTTTGCTGCGAGTGTTGGTTTTAAATTCCGAGTAAGCGAAGGATTCTAAAATTGAAGTGCAGTGAGGGGCAGAGACGAGATACAAATAACTTTAGTCTCGTGTTGCACATACAACGTTTCACCTCGTATTTCGTAAAGGTAAAAAAGACAACATGGTAAACATTAAACCACATGTATATTTGCCACCCAGCCGTCCACCACACTGCACCACTACCATCTTTAAATTGTGAAACATAATTTAGACAATACTTTGTCGCAACATCAAATTTTGCTCTCTGTCGTCCAGCAAAACCTGCCTTTTAATTTTTGCCAATGTCGTTTAATTTTTACGGTTTTTACCTTAAGATATTATGTTCTAGCTGCTGAGGTGAATAGTTGTATGATAAAGTTATTTGCATCTCGTGTATTTAAATCCCCTGCTGCACTCAGGATTCTTACCTAGAATCCGTCGCTTGCTCAGGATTTAAAATCAACACTCGCAGCATAAACCAACCTTGCTCTCTTATTGCAGAAATAACTATTTATTCACGCTGCGCTCAATTTAATTTAGCCGGGTAACAGTGCACGTTCCAATCACATCTTAATAGCGGAGGACGTGGCAGATCGTTATGCCGTGAACCGATGAGTGCTCTAAGTGGAACGCGGCGCCTTGTGTTTGAGGTTGCATTGAACTGATTTACTTTACATTTATCTTCTATCTCGTAAGCGCTTGTATTAAAAAAATAGGTGTAAAAGTTTTAGTAACTCTGTTGATCGATTAAGAATATTTTTTTGCAAATTGAACAACCTTTTTGATATTTACGTTATTATTATTGTTTGTTTGTAATGGTCAGCTTTATAAATTTGACAAACAATCTGATTTTTATTAAATACTAGCTGTTTCCCGCGACTCCGTCCGCATAGATGTTGTTTATCGCTATTCCTTCAGAAACCTTCAATTCTTTGGGTTAAAAATTACCTTATGTCCATCCCCGGGACCTAAACAGACTAAAAATCTTCATACCAAATTTAATCTAAATCGGCTTAGCAGTTTATCCGTGAAAGCGTAACAAACAGACAGATAATAATAAATAATAAATATCACCGGCCAATGTCACGCAAATTAACCTTGTCCCAAACTAAGCTCTAGGCTTGTACTATGGGTACTAGACAACGGTAAACTTACTTATATAGAGAAATATATACTAAAACACATAGAAAACATCCAAGACTCAGGAACAAATACTCGTGCTCATCACACAAATATCTGCCCTTGCTGGGATTTGAACCCTGGACAACTAGCTTCATAAGCAGGGTAATTACCAACTAGGCCAACGTGTCGTCAAGAATACCTAGTACCTATATAAATGCGTAATTAATATTTCTTTAATTATTACAATTATTAATGTTTACAGAAGTAAATATGGTAGGTTGTCGGGAAGAGATCGCTAATCAGCGATAAGCTCGCCTGTTGTTTACCTGGGTCTTTTAAATTGTGTTATTTCTCTGTAATGTTTTTTGTTTGGTGGACAATAAAGTGTTTTGTATTGTATTGTATTGTATGTTACAACAGAGAATGAAAACCATATGCAGTTTATTGTTCGCTGCCATCGCTTAGTCAATTAAAAACTTATTCTTGTAAAAGTAATAAAATAACCTAATCTCAATATTCATGACCAACCTGCATTAATGTGCTTGTATATTTTTAGGGTTCTGTTTCCGAAGCCTACGCTGTCTGTCCGTTCGTCCGTCTTACCTTTAAAAAGCTGTATCTTTTGAACCGTAAGAGAGCGGATTGTTTTTTTTTTCAAAATATGTGTTACTACGGCGAATTTACTAGGTAACAAATAAACAAATACAAATAAAGTAAAAAAACCGGCCAAGTGCATGTCGGACCCCGCACAGTGAAGGGTTTCGTAGCTGGGATGAAAGTTCATGGTTGAAATTCATTTTTTTTTATTATTAAAATCTCAAAAACTACACAGCGTATCGTGTTCAAAACAATTTTGATTGGAAGTATTTCGTATTTTCTACTACTGTATTTTTTATTAGAATGTTCTATTTAACAGTTCAAAAGCTGTACCCGGACAGAATTTTTACGACTTTAGAAGCGTATACCTTGTGAACTGTTCACTTAAGTAAAAAAGTCACTTAAAAACCTCCATATCATTTTGGAAGCCCTATCTAAAAATACCCCACACGCTGATGTAACTCAAAAATTTTTTTTTGTCCTTTAGTTACATGTATCGAGTGCCACCCCTAAATATATATTTTTTTTCAATTTTACTACATCATTGTATAGTGGTTCATAGAATACATCAATCCTCTAAATTTCATTTATATAGTGCCAATAGGCTCTGAGTAAAATGGCTGTGACATACAGACGGACAGACGGACATGACGAAATAATAAGAGTTCCGTTTTTGCCATTTGGCTCCGGAACCCTAAAAATAAAGGGGTCCTCAAGTGTGAGATAGGCTCGCACTGATCGAAATCGAATTCAACATGGAATCTGATAATACCTACTGTGCGGCGGTACGGAACCCTCGGTGAGCGAGTCAGACTCGCACTTGACTGGTTTTTTATTACATTCATCAGAAATGATTGCATGACACGTAATCGCTGTAAATCTGCGGGTGTTTAAAATATTCCAGGTTTACTGCAAATAGGAACTGCGGCGGAAATGCTAAAGATTTATCGCATACATTTGATTTACTGTTAGTTTTTTTACGAGCTTGCGTGTTATTTTTGAAATGTCATCATGTTTACTTTATTGTATAAAGCTTATTTAATACCGCGTGAAATGACTAGCATAGAACTGCATCTTAGTGTTTAGGTTCGGCAACGCACTTGCGATCTTAAGATTGCGGTGTTAATAAAATAAATAACAATAAATTTCAGTGGATAATCTCACACAAATTGACCTAATCCCAAACTAAGCTCTAGGCTTGTACTATGGGTACTAGACAATGTTAAACATACTGATATAGAGAAATACATACTTAAATACATAGAAAACGTCCAAGACTCAGGAACAAATATTTGCGCTCATCACACAAATATCTGCCCTTACCGGGATTTGAACCCAGGACCGCTGGCTTCGGAGGCAGGGTCACTCCCAACTAGGCTAACGTGTCGATTGTAGTCTTGAGAATGAGTGTGTCTATGAATCACAGGTCGGACTTACCAGAAGAGCCGCAACTTAAGCCAAACCTGCTTTTATATTAGTAATGATTTAAAAATATACCTACTGGCTACTTTACAAAATATTGCACTTTGAAATTAAACCCAATAACCATCGGTGACCTATGTACAAAATTGCGTTCTCCATGCCAAAAAAACAGCATTAATATCTCATTATACAGTTTTTGACGACTATGTATACCTAGGACAAAAAATCCAGTTAGGTAAGTCCAACTTCGAAAAAGAGGTCAATCGTCGAATCCAACTCGGATGGGCAGCGTTCGGTAAGCTACGCACTATCTTCTCGTCCCTAATACCACAGTGTCTCAAGACAAAAGTCTTTGATCAGTGTGTGTTGCCAGTGATGTCGTATGGATCCGAGACATGGTCGCTTACAATGGGCCTCATAAGAAGGCTCAAGGTCACTCAAAGGGCGATGGAAAGAGCTATGCTGGGTGTCTCCTTGCGAAATTGAATCAGGAATGAGGAGATTCGCAGGAGAACTAAAGTAACTGATATAGCTCACCGGATTGCAAACCTTAAGTGGCAGTGGGCGGGGCACATTGCTCGTAGAACTGATGGCCGTTGGAGCGGAAAGGTTCTAGAGTGGCGACCGCGAACCGGGAGACGAAGTGTTGGCAGACCTTCCACAAGGTGGACTGACGATCTGGTAAAGGTCGCGGGAAACCGCTGGATGACAGCAGCAGAGGACCGATCGTTGTGGAAAACCCTGGGGAAGGCCTTTGCCAGCAGTGGACGTCTTGCAGCTGATAATGATGATACAGTTTTTAGCATCGACAAAAATCACGCCACACTAATTAATTTAACAATCAATGCTGCAACTACGTAAACGTCAATTTGACTGGTGAACGCGCCTTGGTGGTTTGAAAATACTTAATATTTTATTTATATAAGTATTTAACTAAAAGTTTGTTTAAATAAAATTAGTTTCTTAGTAAGTTTAATCCTAAGACTCTCATTTCGCAAAGAAGACATTTTTATTTTTTATTATCTTATAAGATAATTCAAAACTCAAAATTACTTCTTTGCAAATTGAGAGGTTTAATTTCAAAGTGCAATATTTTGTAATGTAGGTATCGTTCTAAGTCATTACAGAGTAGATATGTTATTATCATGTAGCTATTTAAAATAAAAAAGTATGTTTTCTTTTGTGATTTTTAAAATGATAATTCAAACCGTTAAACTTTAGAATAACGAGAAAATTTAAAGCGCTTTCGTGGCTGGTCTAAATATTTGTTAAGTTCGATACAAAGCTTTTCAAAGTTTTGTAAACAGTTTTCCAGTCCAATAGTTAAAAGAAAACAAACAAATATTGTATATCACGTTTACTTAAGTGCCTAAGTGTTTGCATTTTGGATAACTACGCATTTAGTTACGGGTCCCAGGTTCAATCCCCGATAGTATACGATACTACACGACATTTTTGCTTTATTACAGTGGTTCTCAAAGTTTTTACTCGAACCCCCACTAGTAATTTTCAGATCCCAGCATAAGCAAAACCTGATTTCATAAAAGTAATAAGAATTACTGGAATTAAATAAATAGTACTTTATCCCGTGTGGTTGCCGGGTTAGAATAGTGCCATTCCATGTCTTCCCGTGGATGTCGTAAGAGGTGACTAAGGGAATAAGGGCTTGTAGTACTGTTAGGCGATGGGCTTGCAACCTGTCACTAATACACTGGTAAACATCTTAGCCTGACTATGCAAAATGTGGTTACAGAATAATCGACAAGTTTAGAGTTGTTGGTATTCTGTTGCTCTGCCTACCCCACTCTGGGAATAAAGGAGTGACGTTATGTATGTTATGTTATGAAAATTCTGTAAATTGGTGTCTATAAAACAAGAGTAAACCGCATGGGTCACATAACCCACTTACCATCAGGTGGCCTGTGTGCTCGTGTTCCTGCCTACGTCATAAAAATTAAACCGCCGGTCTTGTGGCCCACCCTATAAGAAGCACTTACGATGCCAGATTAATATTAGAAGAGTCTCCCGCTGGCGCGTAACGACCGCCTTGATTGCAAATAAACTTTATCCGCTAATTTAGAATAATCCCGCTTTATCGCCACTTTTATGAATGTACATTTTTGTAGTTGTATGAAACATTCATTCATTGAACGAGATGATATTGTTAAAAAAGTACCCGGGTGCAATAAACACATACACATAGGTACATACATAACGTCACACCTTCATTCCCAGAGTGGGGGTAGGCAGAGCTACAGAAATACCATCAACTTTAAACTTGTTGATAATTCTGTAATCACATTTTGCACCGTCAGGCTAAGATGTTTACCAGTGAATTAGTGACAGGTTGCAAGCCCATCGCCTAACATTACTACAAGCCTTTATTCCCTTAGTCCCCTCTCACGACATCCACGGGAAGTCATGGAGTGGCTCTATTCTAACCCGGCAAGCAAACGGGGGACAAACACATAGGAGCATTTATTGCAGTCTTGAGATTACAAAATTTCAAACGGGTCTTAGACCCGACTTCTAAGTCTTCCAAGGTGGCATATGTTCCTTTTAAAGAGACATAATCGCTATACGCAAATTGGAATAAAACACCTTTAAAGTCATGTACAATTGGCGACACGTTGGCCTAGTTGGGAGTGACCCTGCCTCCGAAGCCAGCGGTCCTGGGTTCAAATCGCGGTAAGGGCAGGTATTTGTGTGATGAGCGCGATTTTTTTTTCCCGGAACCTTGGATGTTTTCTATGTATTTAAGTACGTATTTCTCTATTTAAGTATGTTTATCATTGTCTAGTACCCATAGTACATACCTAGAGCTTAGTTTAGACTAGGTCAATTTGTGTGAGATTGCCCCCTAATATTTATTTATTATTTATTTAGTTAGGAAATATGTTATTGCAAATGATAAAGCAATTTTTCCTAATACTTATTTTTCAGAAAATGACTAGGAATTAAGTTTATATTAAGGTAATTAACGGTTAAAAGTTGACATAACCTTGTTTTCTGCAAATGAGCTCCAATTTACTTCTCTAAAAGAAATTATATTACATTACCAAGACATTATATAAACCTTACGTTGCACTTGAAACTTGTACTATTTTCTATTCTGCATTGTAAAACCGGATAGGAGCGGTGAAATTACTAGCATAGAGGCGTTCCATCTTGGTCCTCAGGATCATTTGCGGTCTTAGGAATACAGTTTTAAGATTGTAGCCTTGAGGATGTGAATGGGTCACAGCACAGCCCACCCATTCACAGATAAAAACCTTTGACAAAGGTTTTTATCGGTAATATAACCTGTTAATAGAATACCCCACTAAAAAATAACCTCTTGGAACGAAATATATGACTAAGTTATTTGTTAAACTAACCATTCACTATAAGAAAAACCTTAACAGCTAAAGCACAGATAACCCTTATATATAGCGCTTTAAAAAGCATATCAAACAGATTTTCTAAGTAAGTAAAAGACTTATAAAATCCATTCGAAACCCCTTGAATAGGATAGCAGGTTTTAAAAGCAAATCGAACGGCTTTTCTAAGTAAAACCCTTATAAAAACCCATTCGAAACCCCTTGAATGGGATAGCGGGTTTTAAAAGCAAATCCAACGGCTTTTCTAAGTAAAACCCTTATAAAAACCCATTCGAAACCCCTTGAACGGGATAGCGGGCCGGTCCCTGGGTCACTGATCGCGCTTACCATCAGGTGACCTGTTTGCTCGTTCGCCTTTACCACACCATAAAAAAAACAAAGTTCAGACAATATATTTTGCAATATATAAATGTCCCGTCGTGTATTACAGCTCTGTGGGAAATGGTTTAAATAAATGTAAACAAGACGAGATAAGTCCAACGAGTTGGTTCTTCTGGTGAAATTAATGCTTGTGGACTGTACACTGACCTAAATAACGTGAACTCTTTTAATTAACTATGTAAGCTATGTAAGCTTCAAATAAAACAAATATAATACAAGTTACCAAATAGAATAAAAATAGGTAAATAGCTAAGATGGTTAGGATAAATTATGCGTTACATTTTTGTTTAATTACGTGACTAATCCACTTCTTTAGGTAAAAACCGTTTTCGAAAACTGACCCTTAACACCAAAATATTATATTGTTATTGGGTTTACATAAAGTATTACAGATTTTACTCCATTATTACAACGAGAACTGGTTCAATATTGACCAGTTGTGGGGTTTGAACTAAACAAACGAACGTACATGTGAAGTTGCACTATTGAATAATCTATTTAAATAAAAAGTAAGAAACAACTTTACGAACCAAAAGTAATGATTAAACTAAACACGGAAATTCATAAGAAAATTCAAAAGATAAAAATAAGACATCATAAAATCAAAACACGCAGTAGCAACCCGCTTATCTTCATTAAGTTGTCACAATATCGCGCCCCCGAGACTCGACTCGAGACAATCTCGGTCACAGTATAAACAGTACTTTATCTTCAAAGAAACGTTTTTTGCGCGCTTGCATGTGTGCGTACCTCGACCGTACACGCCGTTCCACCACAAGCAAACTCAACAGGACGCAACAAGCCGGTTTAGTCAAAGCTTCGCCGTCGCCGCGTTCGGTTGCGCGTGTTAAGTATCGAGCGACGCCATCAACGCAAACCTAGCGCCACACCGGCAATAGCGAACAGCGGTGGTGGTGGTGTTTTAGTGGTGGGACTCTATGCGGGGTCCCACCACTAAAACACCCTGGACCCTGTCCGGTGTGGGGATAAGACAACCGGTGAAATTACTAGCATAGAGGCATTCCATCTTAGTCCTGAGGGTTGGCAACGCATTTGACGTCTTAGGATTATAGTCTTGAGAATTGAAATGTCTATGGGTCTCAGATTCCACTTACCATCACGTGGCCTGAGTGCTCGTGTGCCTTCTCCTTAACATAAAAAAAACAGAAACTCCTAAAGGGCCGGAGACGAAGCACTTTTCTATTTATAATGTTTCGGATCTGAGTTTAATTGCGTCACTACTGACATTTGCACACAAAGCGTCCCGTTATGATACTCCGTTTGAACTACAGATGTTGATATTTTGCATGAAAATACACTGTTTGCTTTCATAATGTCATATTGTTTTTCAGGGTTCCGTACAAATAGAACCCTTACTGAGCCTTTGATGCCCGTCCGTCCAAACTTTAAAGTAATGGATAACACATTGATATTTTTTTAAATAATAATGTTAACTGGGTCGTTCTACTTTTTTACCGTCAGTACATCGTCATTTTTCTATATTTTGCGTTTTTCAACTATTGATAATTATGGTTTTAATTTTTGATTTCAAAATACGTTGCGTGAATTTTTATTTGGACTAATTAATGATTATTTCGGTGGCGATAATGTTTTTTTCTTTATGGTGGATTTTCAGAATATACTGTGACAGAGTGGCCGTTTTCATAGGAGACAAAATTTTGTATTACGCGTCACGCTGTCACGCGATTCTATAAAAACAAACTTATAACAAAAAAAACACTGGATAGAGAAAGTTAAAGATTATTTAGTACTAATAGATGAATAAATGTTTGGACGTATATTCAAACACTAAAAATTTAATAATCAATACTCTAACTGATAACGTATGGTAAAATGACGACAGGCAATTGTCAGTAAAAAAGAAGAATGACCCTACTAACAAAAAAGAAATACCATACAGAAAACCTGCAAATAATCAAAACAGTTCAAGTGTAATTGGGCGATACAGAACCCTCAGTGCGTAAGATCGACTCCCACATGTCCTGTTCTTTTTTACCTGACAATTTCTTTCTAGCAAGATTAAATGTGACTTTATTTAAAAAAAGCTTTTCGTCTTAATTAATGGCTTTCACTCCCTGTTTTAATATGTTGTATTTCGAACTTATTAGAAAAATAAGTACCTACTTACATGAATAACACAAGTGACGACACTTTTTGGTTAAAGAGAATTTACTCTGATGGACTTATACAGATAGAGTTATGCCATTGCTCTCACGTGTATCGTATTTATCATCATTTAAAATAAATTACTTAGCGTCCATTTCGTATGCTGGGACGAAGCCATGCACAAGTCTGAAACGCGCTTGGTCTGTTCATATTATTATCAATTATTTACGAAAACCCTTCCTCTTTTTTTGAAGTGAAAACTTCTTAAACTCGCGTCAGGACACGTGGCCTGATCGAAAATTCGTAAGACGAAAACTTCTTTAGCGGCGTTGTATATTTTTTGTAATGGGATAAAAATGTTAAACTCGCGTCAGGACACGTGACCTGACCGAAAATTCGTAAGACGGATGGAGAGTAGACAGCCGGCGCGGCGTAGGAGAGGAAGTATCCCCTCTCTTTCTACGGCGCGGCGAAAATGTATGCCTGCGCCTGCTGTTTCGTTCAGGCGACGCAGGGCAACGTTTGTAAATGCACAACGTTAATATTCAAGTTTTCACTTCTGCCGGCAGTCCCGTCGTTTTTTTTTGTATGTTAAGGAGAAGGCACACGAGCGCTCAGGCCACCTGATAGTAAGTGGAATCTGAGACCCATAGGCATTTGAATTTGCCAACCCTCAGGACTAAGATGGAATGCCTCTATGCTAGTAATTTCACCGGTTGTCTTATCCCCACACCGGAACACAACAATGCGAATACTGTTGCTTGGCGGGTGGTTAATGGATAAGATGCGATCCGGACGGATCCTGCACAGGGTCCTACCACCACTAAAACTGCTTTAGTGCCAATTTCACCTTACGATGTTAACCACTTAACAGACGATTAGAGCGTTAACAGTTGTCAAAATGTATGAACTAACAGTCGATTAACATTGATTAAATCTAACATCGTATGGTGAAATTCTTACTTAATGTTTTATTTGTTTATTCGGTAATTCGTATCTTACTGCTTACGACACGCTAGCCTAGTTGGGAGTGACCCTGCCTTCGAAGCTAGGGGTCCTGGGTTCAAATCCCGGTAAGGGCAAATATTTGTGTGATGAGCACGAGTATTTGTTCCTGAGTCTTGGATGTTTTCTATGTATTTAAGTATATATTTCTCTATATAAGTAAGTTTATCGTTGTCTAGTACCCATAGCACAAGCCTATTTTAGGGCTTAATTTGGGACTAGGTCAATTTGTGTGACATTGTCCCGTGATATTATTATTATTATCGAGACCAACCTAATGAGCCCAAACATGGTGGGTCTACTTTAAGTATAGCGGAGATCCTGTCACCACCTTCCGACTGTATCGTTAGACCAGGGCCTCTATTCAGGTGCGTTAAAAGGATATCGTGTTTGACACGTTTAAGAATCGTTGTATGTCACAGTCGCCATTATTGTAAATGACATAAGAGTTATCAAAACGTTGACAATACGGAAACAGGTCAAAAACGATATCGTTATTACCTTGTAGAATTCCAGCCCAGCTTGATGATGCCATGTTATTGTTATATCATCAACATACCTGGGATAACTCGGGCAAGTTCTAGGGATTTGATATCGATAAAAAAGATGTCGATGTAATTAATTACTGGTTATGACACCATGAAAAAAGTAAACAGTCTTATAAAAGATGAGGAAATTTCAATAACCGGCATAAATGAAAAATTGGCTTTGAATCATTATAAATATTTAAAGAATGCCCCGTTGACCACTGTGGTCTTTGATAGAACGTTTAAAGTGAATATTTTCATCTAGACCGCAATCATTAATACCATCGAATATGGAAAAAAATATTGAATGTATATCATGAAAACTATATTAAAATAAACATATAAATAGGTACACGTTTTAATTTGTTTCTTTTTTTATTAAAAAATGAGGAGAAAATAAGTAATATTCATTTATGTCCCGTAACATTTAGATTTTGGCAGTAACATCGATATATTTGTTGATTAAACATTTTGCTACATCACTTTCGTATAGATGCCCCGAGATATTCCAGATATGGTCATCAAGGTTAGATAGGTGTACCAAAGTTCAGCCAAATGGTCCCTTGGAAGTGGTTTAAATCTTTCTTTCAAGAGTTTACCCGAACATTGCAGCTTTTAATTGTTTTCTTGACCAGTTTTTGAATTTACGATGTTTGATGAGGCAACCTTTATACTACAATAAACCAAACCTAAGCGTAATAATCACTATAGAACTCTTATTACCATAGCAACGATCAATACAGAATTGTTATCTCTTTGGTTGCACTATGGGTAGCATTATAGTACGCATGTTAAAAAAACCAATTCCATTTGTATTGCCTCCGTGTGCGTACCAACAAGAAAATGCCAATCGTAATTGACATTTAATTTCATTTTCATTATTCTTGTACTTTTTATTTTTTAATAGGTAGGTGAAGGCAAAATATCAGGAAGGCCACCTAATGATTAGATCAAAGACAAAACACTATGATTGAATGCCTCTATGCTAGTCATTTCCAGATCAGTGAACCTTAACCTTTATAATAAGATAATTTTCATAGTTGCGGGATTTTGTTGACGTATGATAATGAATAATGATGTACGTTACATGTCATTATAGCACTAACAATATGGTACCGTAATAATATACGTTGTGAAACTCAAGAGCTATTTACATAATTATATTATTATGTTTGGATTCGTTAGGTCCCTATTGAGAACATCAATTACGTATGAATTTTGGCGAATTTGTCTATTTATAATTAATGAAAATAAGTTAAAATAATTGGATTTAGCAGGTGTATGATTAGAACAACGAATTAAACTTTAGGTATTTATTATTAAATTCAAATACATTTCGAAATTGTATTTTGGATCACCAAGCTTGTTATTAATATCTAGGAGACTTATGAAAATTTCTTATAAGACATTCTTAATAACTTCTTAGAATATACTGAAATTATTAATGTTATTTCATGAAAAAAAAAACCGTAGTACTGTGTACGTTCTACAACTTGCACATTGCTTGTCAGTTTATTATATATAAAGTTGCTGAGTTTACAAAGAAAACTATTTTAAAGCTGTAAAAAAACTATTTTAAATCCAACCAATCCAATAGTTGTTCAACCTCTTTTTGCGTAAAATGGAACAGCGAACAGCGCTGCAGCGTAAGTACCCAATGTTTTTATTTTTAATCTCGGTAAGTTGTTACGTTCCGTGGTTTAAATTATAAAACGTCGTATAAAAATCATCTTCTAAACAGTGGTCTCCTCTTTGTAAGCGCTGATAGGTAGAATCACCACCCGTGCGGCCAACTTACACAAATAAAGATTATTTTTCACATCTCATGCTCGTTAAGTCCTTCTTTATGCTGGGTATTGGATGCATAAAATCGCATTTTATGCACTAGCGTATAAAGTGATGTCATCGTCCAGGCTGAGATAATGAAGCCCTACAGCGAGGCAGAGGTGATTTCACAGATTAAACTTGTTATAAAAATACATTTACTTTAATATTTTGTCCTTCTAGTTTGCATCAAACAAAAAAAAAAAACAATAAAAAAAACAATAAAAAAAATATAACAACAAATAAAAGTATCACTTAGTAGTATTGCGATCAACCTAAGTTAAGAATCTCATGCAGAAAAGAAAAAATAATGAAAAGCAAAGGCGGGAAAGAGGTTTATATCTCGGTTTGGATTATTAATTACATTGTTTTCTTTGCAAAACTTATTGCGTTACGGAATTTAAATTTTAATTGTCGTCAAGTGAAGAGGAAATAATGGAAAAAATTTGCAAAGGACCTTATTGAACAGACATTGGCGCCTAAAGCCAAGAAAAGGTTTATTTACATTATGATTGTTTTATTTGCTCGTAATCGAAGTGAAAAAAGCCTACCTAGACTCGGATGGATACCATAAGTCTTGGATAAAATGGTTTGTTTTATGACCTTGTATAATCTACTATTTATATAATAAACTGCACATACTTTGTTCCTAGATAAAATTTGTTTAAAATAGCGCTTTAAATAATTCAAATTTCGAATCGCTTTGAAATTTCCAGCGCTTGACGCTGCCTTTCATATAAACCTCACATTTTCAAAAGACAAAGTATTCCGCGCCATTAAGCGCTTCCATTGAAAGAGTAACGCCGCTAGCAAACCGCTCGTGTTAATATCCAGCCAGCTTGTAATTAATTACATATTTCTTTGAAACTTAACTCAACTCCAAATTAAAAAATTAATAATTTACAACATTACGCATTTGGATATAAAACTGCAATCAGCTTGTCTTGAATATGCAGTTGTAGTTATTATGCTACTGAATTACAGACGTAGTCTACGCCGTGGAAGTTAGAAAGGACTACGGTTCGAACCTTCAGTCTTAACTCAACCTGCGAGCGATGAGCACGCTGCTCCTGCCGTCGTCTCCGTTACGATATTAACGACTATCACTTGATTATATCAAGTATAGAATTACAATACAACTGGAAAAGTTAATTTACAGTTTTGTAAAATATTAAGAGCTCATTTAGTAAAAAGACATTTTTTTCTAGTTAAAAGTGTATGTTTTAGTTTGAAAGTTTCACGATTTTCAATCTCTGTGCTTTAAAGTTTTCAAACTTTCAGAAAAAAGGACTTTTAGTGGTATCTTATTTTTAAACGTATTACAGACTTATTGAGTGTTTTGTTTTACTTTCGGCGTTGCTTGAATCTAAGGTAAGGTTTTATGTACATATTTAAACTGCCACCTTTTTATCGATGAAGAGGGAAATAATTGAAGATGACAGTGCTAATAATACTATAGAAAATTAGTTTTTTTTTCGTCTGTGGTTTAGTACTTTTTATTTCCTCTTGCAAATTACGTTATCAAAGTGCTCTTAGCTGATATGAATCCGGGTCAGTATTCAAACATACTGGGAGTGTCTACTATCTATTGTTTATGACTGATGAGAACCGTGAATCATGACAGTATAGGGTGCGATTTTGAATCTCACCGACGAAAAATGACTTACTTTAAAAACAATCTGCAGCGATTTTATTTACGAGTGGGGCCCTCCTTTTGGATTTCGTATCATAACGTCTTTATCATATCAATTCAAAAGGTGGTCCCCCTCGAAGATGAATTCACTGCACAAATTGATTTTTAAGTTAGTCATTTATCGTCGGTGAGCTTCGAAAATCGTACTCCTGCCCCGGTAAAAAAATATCGAAAAACCGGCCAGTTTCAATTTTAAATCGAAACAGGGGAAATTTAAATTTAGAAGGAACTAAAAAGTCTGTATATGTACAGAACTTTAACAAGGCACGTGTACTAGTAGTTGTGTTCGAACAGGTAATTATCGCATTCGATATTTGACTTGGGACATAAATAAGGTTTAATTATCGATACCACTACGTTCACATAACGCAGCATCGGTATATTTACCGATTTGGGATTTCCCGGAGAAATCAAATTAATATATGGTACGGGGTTTTTTAAAATCTAAGTCTTAAAAATTACTAATTCATAAGGCCTCTTGAACATGATACTGTGGGCTCTATCCCACCCACCTACTTTCTGTACCTAATATTTTGTATTACTAAGCTTGGATTTATTATTGCTAGAGATATCTACTACGAACGATGGATCACGCGAAATTTTGACTAATTCTCCTAACGGTCGCAGTTGAAAATAAGCGATCAAGATCCACGATTGTATCTGAGTTGATTGACGGCTACATGCACCTGATCACAAAATACTTATCTAGAAATGTCGGTATCAACATTGCGATCGAGATTGCGTGTTTGCGCGCTGCCAAAAAACTCAAATTCAGAATTTTATTCAAATTATCACTAACGTAAGATGCAAAAAACACGCAGCGGCATGCATTCAGGCAGTGATCCTTACTACTTCAAAATAACCTAGGAAGTTTCATTTTATAATTTTACCAATTACATTAATTGTTTCACAAACAAATGCTTTCGTTATAAATTATGGACACCATCTTGTAAATTAGACGAAAATTTTTGCAACGTGTTACACGTAAAATTATTGTTTAATTCTTTACTGAATCAACATTAAACCAAGTAATATTTTTATATATGTACCTATATAAGTAATTTACATTATATTAGTAATACTATACGTTTCTTCGTGTAAATAATATAAAACAAATAAGGACGATAGATCATAATTATACTCAAATTTACATTTAGTTACCTTAAGTAAGATTTTTAATTATTATATCATATCAATTGAATTAAACATAAAGCAAATACTAACATTTTTACTCCACTTGTTTGTAGGACAAAAAATCTTCAAGACTGTAAAATGCCTGCTCGATCAACCATTTTTTTAGTTTGACTCTAAAGGCTGCGTTGGCGCATCTTGTCAATTATTATGGAATCTAAACATATATTTTCTTAACTAGTGGACAAAAACCAAACAAATATGCCGAATCGTAACATGCTAAATGAGGCCAAAAGTCGTAAAAATATGCGCCCCTTTTGTTTTGTACTTTCTCTTCCTCCTTCCTATTTTTTTCCTAATATAATAAAAAGCAAACAAATCTAATCTGAAAGTTGGTTGTATACTAAAAACTCTAGGAACAATGCACAATTTCCAAGGCAGACCGTGGAATAATACCTATACTTTCTACAATATCGCTTCCGTTTATATGAGTTCTTCTGCAGAATAACTAAGTTTTAAATAAATGTGTCAAAACATATTAATAGGAAATTATCTGAACGATACTAATAGACGAATCAAAATCCGTTATCCGGCCAAACAAGCAGAAAAAGCCGGAAAAGCATTTCCAAAAAAAAATTTATTGGAAAGAAGCGACAACTAAAATAAAAAACATAAGCGTACAAACCTAGTTTTTCATAATACGTAACGTAAGCATTTTGCATCTTGTCCCGAGGTTTGTCTTTAACCTCGTGAGGATCATACTACAAACAGGGAAATTTTGAAGCAGATAAAAACACATCCTTTGGAACACCGAATCTCACGAGGATAATGCTGCCCTCCTAAGCCAATAAGCAGTATCTCAAATTCAATGACCAAAGCAGATTCAATCCTATCCTGTTGGTAATACGGTTGCACTTACTTCAGGAGTTTTGTCTGAGATATTGCTATTTGTGTTAGCAGCGCAGAATGGTGTGGATAGACTTGAGCATATTCGCTAGAAAGCTATTACCTAATCTGTTGTTTAGTAACGATTGTTTGTCTTGTAATCGGCTAAGCCCTGTTTGATAACATAAAATACCTAGGTAATTTCGCAGACAGTTCTCTTTAAATCAGCACTTCAGATAAAATACGAGTTCTACAGATAATTTTCCTGTTTGTATCTATTTTCGCGGATGATGTTATAGCTTGTACGAAACAAGTATTTGTATATTTGAAAACTTTGTTTTTTTTTTTTTTTTTTTCCTTCGATTTAACTGAATGACTGAGTGATAGACCTAAAACCTAAGGACTTGAAATTAAGAGGGAAAATTATTTAGGTACCTTAAGGGTAGGTACCCTACTAAGAAAGGATTTGTTGAAAATCGACCCCCAACGGGGAAAAATAGGGGAAAAAGCGGGAAACTAATTCTACACGAACGACGTCACGTTTGTAACATTCGAATTTGACAGATAATCACAAAGCATAGTTTAGCTAATCCTCGGTGTCTTTAAGTTTAATAATAATGGCATCAGACATTTATAATCTCAAAACTAGAATCATAACACTTCAATACTAAATTCTAAAATGGATTGCCTAGTGAACCATTATTATCTGCGAAATCTTTGGGGTCTTTAAGGCCTCTACAAGGGCTCCACCTTTTTTTTTTCAATTTAGTTTAAAGTTTTTTTTTTTATTATGATTAAAAACACGGTGTTGCCTTATTCGGAATTCCGTAATTAATGTGAATTTCTTAGCTGGGCTAGTTATTTCACTGGTATCTTATCCGCAACAATACAAACTCTATTGCTTGCTTAGCGGTAGGTTAAAGGAGCCCTTTACCTCTAAAATAATATTATCTTCTGTGTCAACAGTTGCAAGTTCGTATTTAATTATTTATTTTTATAGCAATGGGAAGGCACACTAGCACTCAGGCCACCTGATGGTAAGTGGAATCTGAGACCCTTAGACATTAGAATTCTCAAGACAGTAATCTCAAGACTGTAATCCTCAGGCCACAAACGCGCCATCCCTGAGGACTAAGATGAAATGCCTCTATGCTAGTATGTTCTATGTAGTCGTATGCACAAAGATTTCAACTTGGCTGATGCGCATGCACGGAAGGGTCATTATTTTATATTTCCTAAGTACTCTTGGCCTGAGGCTCCCTGTACTTTAGCAATCGAGCGGATGGCACGTTTTTGGTACGAAGATGCTTTATAGCTCGTTCGTAGGTTGTTTTGTTTCTTAGAATTTAAATGAGGGAATAGCGATGAAGAAATTTCTGCGTCGTTAGTCGCGAGTAAATGCTAATACAATATTTGTAATTGGAAAAGACAATTGGGACTTTTCTTGCTTCTAATTTAAGCAAAAAGTAAGTTTTCTTATTTTTGAACAGAAATACGTATAATTAGCCAGTTTTTAGAAAACACGAGTTATTGGTCTCCGGCAGAGCAGACTTTACGTCAGTATGAAATTATTTAATTTACCAGTTCTTGGTAAAATAAGGGGAAAGGGAAGCCAACTTTAATAAAAAAATACCATTGTTTCAATTTCAGGAATTTTCTTTGTGTAGTAGGTATTTTACAAAAAAAAAACTTGAGATAGACTATTCCCGTCAATGGAATTAAAGGAAAATGAAATAATTTTACAAACATTCCTCAAAACGTCTCAAAATGGAAGGAAAACTAAGGCTCTGTACCAAAATAGTCTTTCGACCGTTGTACGAATATAGGTAGTAATGAATATTCAAACGACATGGTATTTTGTAGGTAAGTGTCTGTGTTAGTTTAACGGCAGTAATATTCTACGTTAATTCGCAGCAGAAGTATCTAGAAATACAACTCCCCACTGAACAAAGCATCTAGAAATTCCTGGACGCAACGGGCCTTTGCGGTGAGCTCTAAACAAAGAATTGCCACAGTAATAGACCAGTAACAGTCGAAGCAGCACACAAGGCCCGTCTCAAACCCCCCAATAATACTAAAGTTACCTACTAAGAAATCAAAATAAAAACATCCTTCACTACAAAGTCACTTGCCACTGTCTGTCCCTATGTACGCTTAGATCTTTGAAAGTCAATATTATCTTCTCACGAATTACTGAACTTTTAAGTTTAACTAAAACTAAACTAAATAAAAAAACCAAACCAAAACTGTTTGCAGTATTTTCTTGTAATTTAGCTTACAAATGTGTTTTTTAATTTCTAAAACAGTTTCCCTATCTGAGTTCACTGAATAATTACCTAAAATATGTTTTTTCACGTTGTATGATAATTAATTTAAAAACTATCAGATTTTCAAAAAAAATACAATAATGTAACTCTATTCGCTTAACGAACTTTAAAAAACGATACTTAACGCTCTAGAGTATAAAACTATTTTGTGCTCCGTCCTCTACGCTATTAATAATGAATTTTACGACCGAGTGAAAAGTGTTTTTGTTTGCACGCACACGTCAGTGCGCAGTAACTAAAGCATTTAGTAAATAGGTCTTAAATGTAACCTCTGAGTGAGATAACGAGTAAGTCCGTAATCCCGTGATATGTTATCAGCTAGTCGGGGTTTAGCTGATATTTGGCAGTGATGTTGTTTTATTGAACATTAACTCAGCCCGCGACTTCGCCCGCGTTATTCCGCGTGATTCCCGTCACCATAGTGATAAAACATTTAAATTAGTTTAAAAATGCATTTTGGATTAAATACAAAGTTTTATCAATTGTCATGTGTTTTATTGCGGATTGCTTGAATACCCGCTTGCTATAAACGGACAGACAAAAATAACCTAAATTAGATGGTTTCTAGCAGTTACACAATATGATCGTAAGTTTTGATATTGTTAATAACATATCTACAAAAAAATACAATTCTTACAATACAATACAATACAATACAAATACTCTTTATTGAACACCAAAAATTAAAAAAAATTAAAACAGAACATGGAACAGTACATTTAAATCATAGGTATACAACAGGCGGTCTTACCGCTAAATAGCGATCTCATCCAGACAAGCTTGTAAGAGAAATCACTGAGGAATTCATGGCAGGCGGTGTAAACTAATTCGTTTAAACCTCAAACTAAATAACTACAAGAAAGAATTAAATTATTTTAAATTAATAATTACGAAGCATGAGATAGAACAAAGAAAAAAGTAAAGGAAATAATACAAAAACTACGGAAGTGACAGAGAATGATCCTTTAGCTTGCTTTTAAAAATGGCAACAGACTTAGCACGTCGTACCTCCACAGGCAAGGCATTCCATAACCTTATTGCCTTGATGGTAAAAGAATTTGTGTAAAATTTAGAGGAAGAAAAAGGAACTGACAGGAGAAGGTTTTGGGACGC
Source organism: Acleris holmiana (assembly GCA_949316455.1). Classification (NCBI taxonomy): domain Eukaryota; kingdom Metazoa; phylum Arthropoda; class Insecta; order Lepidoptera; family Tortricidae; genus Acleris; species Acleris holmiana. The sequence goes on from OX438772.1 coordinate 4,161,388, forward strand.
TCATTCATTCTATTAAGATTCTTAGTGTGTTTGGTACAGTTAATAATAATTAAGATGTAAGTGAATAAAACAAATAAATAAATACCAAGGAACAATCTCACACAAATAAACCTAGACCCAAACTGAGCTCTTGGGTTTCACTATGGTTACTAGACAAGGATCAACACACTTTTAAAGACAGGCGGTCATTCAAAGTGAAAATTTGTACAAAGCTGTGACTCTTTTGGGTTGTTAGTGGTGCCACTGTTATATACGGTAGGCCAAATTATTGGGTACATAATTCCGAAGACCCGCAATTACGAATTGATCAAAATTCCGAATGCAATGTTTTAATAAAATATTTTATTTTTGATATCTTATTAATCAATTATACTTTCGGAAAAATATTAAGTGAAAATTCGAATAAAAAAACGGATTATTTTTTTTACCTCGTAGCTTTTACTGTTGCTATTTGTAAATTTTATTGGCCCACCCTATGTCTTACATGTTGATGATGATACTGCAATAGAGCGTAACTATCAAAGTAAATAAGGTGCAAAATACACAAGTAAGTCAGTAAGGTACATTTTACAACTTTTTGAATTCGTTGGTTACGCGGTATTGCAGTATCACCGACGATTTTCTTGAATACTATATAAATACAACAGGGCCTATCTTCTACTTGGTAAAACCATATCGCTTTTAACATGTTATCGTATCGTCAACGTTATTATAGCTCTTATTTACTTGACAGTAAAGGCGGCCGACTTAAAAGCGATACGCTATCATGTTAAAAGCAATATGATTCAACCAAGTAAAAAAGAGCTAAGTAATTCCTTATTTAAATCTAGCTGACCTGTTAAATGCTTTAAGCACACACACACACACACACACAACATCACGCCTTCATTCCCAGAGCGGGGTAGGCAGAGCTACAGAAATACCAACAACTGTAAAAAGATTTGTTGATTCTGTAACCACATTTTGCAGAAGTAGGCTAAGATGTTTACTAGTGTATTAGTGACAGGTTGCAAGCCCATCGCCTAACAGTACTACAAGCCCTTATTCCCTTAGTCGCCATGACATCCACGGGAAGACATGGAGTGGCACTTTTCTAACCCGGCAACCACACGGGGTGCTTTAAACTCGGTGTAATAAAGTCGTTATTACTACACCGCATTCAGCAAAATAAAAATCGCATCGCAACTCATAATTAAATATGGGATAAGTATTATGGATTGGTTTTTGGCCGTACTTATATTGTAATATTGAGCTGCATTTAATAAGTCTATCTTATCACGTCAATGATAAAAAAAATCATGAATTTTCGGCCTTTTTATTATTTTCGCGATAGGTTGCCGTTTGCGTAGAGGAATTCTAAGTCTTTAGGGTTGGTCTTAAGATCGTCATTGTAAGATTGCAATCTTAAGATTGGAAATGTCTAGGGGCTTCAAAGTTCACCTACCAATAGGAGTTTGTGTGCTCGTTTGCCTTCTCCATACCATAAAAAGGTTAAATACTTACATGAAATACTAGCTGTTGCTCGCGACTCCGTCTGCGTAAAAAAATGGCCGTGGCTTTCTACTGGAAAAAGGATTTTCAAAATCGGTTCAATAGATCCAGAGATTACCTCCTACAACCTCACAAACTCACAAACTACCTCTTTATAATATAAGTATCCTCTTCAGACCCACCATACTACAATCCGGTAGATTTTTGTTAGTAGGAATTTGAATCTACCAGCAAGGAAATAAAGTTCAATTACCTTTGCACTTAAATGACATTTTCAATTTTGAAACAAATAAAAATGAACTTTATACTCCTTGAAATAAGGTTTAAATTGAATTGCCTGGATTATGTACTTTCTATAGGACACCGGGTCTTACGAGGGTATATATTCAATAAAATGATGTATATGTCACAGAAAAACTTTGTCACAGCTACGTAGGATATAAAATAGGCGTCATTATGAGAAGGTCTTATAACATTACCTTAATTTCCATGTTTGCAATGCGACGTTCCATGTGTGAAATCCCACAAACATCCAAAGTAATTTCAAAGTAATTTGTTTTGGAAAGTGGCATTAACTTTATTTAGCGGAATCAGAGTACCGTGAAACGGGGTGAATGGGACACAACCTAAAATAAAGCATATGTTACTAATTATAAGACTGAAATCATTTCAAGTAGCACGTGACGTTATTTTCATTTAATACTTGTTTTTAATGTTCACCCCTTAGCCCCCTTATTCGCTGTTCTTTTCTAATGAGTATGTTATCAATTATATATATGGGTCATACACAGATTGAGGTTACCGTCTTTCCTGTGGACGCACCGAAAAATAACGTTTTTAAGGCCTAATTTTCTGACTAAGTCCATTCCAGCAAAAACGCCGTCAGGACTGCTTTAGACATATCATATAAAAACATAACTTATATGCACACAAGCTTGTAACTATTGACTACAGGAGAGACAACTTTTGTTTTTAAGAGTGCATATGACCCACATACATGGTAATTTTTTAATAGGTGCACAAATTTTAATATTTGCTTCGCTATTGTTAATACATATGTTGTGTTATTTTTACTCTAGCTTAAAAAATATAAGAGATATTGCCGATTCAATGACTCCATTAACTTAACGATATTCATGGACCCTCTAATGCAGGGGTGCGAGGAAAAGGGAGTGTTGTTAAGTAAGTTAATAAATGAGTTTCAAATTTAGAATATCAGTAGGAGAGGGGCTTGTTGTCTGATAAGCTGTACATGAAATTTCAAATTTCGAATATCAATACAGTATCGCATACCTACAGCTTGACAACCCATGTCATCATTTCTAGTATGACTTTGTGTCCACACGAGAAGGTAAAAGGGAGATAATTTGCAATAAAAAAAAAATAACTCGTTTTATTGTTGTAATATATTATATTAACGATACAAAATCATATGTTAAAATTATTGCACTGATTAAAAAGTTACCCTGTATACAGTGGGCAACTATGAAGCGTGTCACAAAAGTTTTTTAAAATCAATGCCTCATTTAAAGTTTCGTGTCAGAAGATAAAATCAGAAGTAGTTTTAAACGTTTTTTTTTCGACTAAGATGTTTACTTCAAAGTTTGTTATATAACACTACTAAGCAAAAAACTTCTCAGAGGCTTAGGGAACTTTAGTTGGTACTTAGTACTTTAGACAGGTGATTTAGGTCTCGAACAAAACTTAGAAGATAATACTAACCTAAGGGAAGGCGCAATCAATTCATCTCTAGAAATTAACCTTCAGGTTTTGTTACAGTTTATTTTATTTATTGGAGAAACAGATATAGACAATATACAGAATTCAGAATAATATGCTAAAAAGGGAGTAAGGGCTTGAAGTACTGTTAGGCGATGGGCTTGCAACCTGTCAATAATAGTACACTGAAAAACATCTCAGCCTGATTGTGCAAAATGTGGTTACAGAATTACCAACAAATCTTTTCAGAGTTCTTGGTAGTTCTGTAGCTCTGCCTACACCACTCTGGGAATGAAGGCGTGATGTTATGTATGTATGTATGTATGCTAAAGAGAAATTAATAAAAGTCTACAATTCTCACTACGAAATAATAGCGAGAGATGAAGGTAGCGGTTAAGAGGACTGTGAAGCAAAAAAAATCCATACAAAATGCGATAACGTTTTTCTTCCCTTAAACGTCGTCCGATTTTTACGATTTTTGAATATGCTATAGATGTTATGAAAAACAAGGTCCTTTCCTTTTCACGGAAATATTGATTGGAACAAAAAAAGAAGAAAAAAAGTGAAAACTTACAGACCTAGTTTTTCATAATATCTATAACATATTAAAAAATCATGGAAATCGGATCAGATTTAGGCGATGAAAAACGTTATCGCCCGGAGCTAAATTTGTATGGATTATTTTTGACAGTTACGCGGTTTAAGCGTCGCTTCATAGTCCTCTTAAGTACGGCTGTTACATAGTTAGTTTATAAATGTTGAACAAGGATAATGACACAGATCGGTAATAGGAATACTAATACTAATACTTCATCAAAACACAGGCAAAATTAGGCACTCAATGCAAACACACATTAACAGTATTAACATAAACATAAACGTAAAGAAAAAATAGCACATAATATTTTTTTATTAAGTAAGAGACTTTTTTCGTTCCTGAATCAGACGCACGAGTTACCGAACATGCTAACTGAAATTTATTGATAAAAACCGGGCAAGAGCATGTTGGACCACCTTTCAAAAACAACAAGTAATAACTAATTTTCTATTATTTAAAGTCAATTGGTGCCGTCTTAGATGATTTTAGTAGGTATTAACACTTTAATCGCCTGTATCTCAAGAACCAATGATGTCTCTTAGTCGTAATAGTTATCCTTTAAAATTCGTTATAATTATGCTCTTTCATTTAATACTTTAAAGGTTGGCGCAGACATAACCGCTCGGCAACGGATCGGCACCGCCTCCCCTCATTTATATAAGGCGAGGCTAAGCCGTTACGGTGCCTATTAGTGTGCGTTGCAGTAGGGAGTTTCATACAAATGATACTGAACGGCTCGAGTTGATAGGGTGACGATCCCTTTCCGAGTTGATATGTGTGCTGTGACCTTAAGCGTGAAGAGGTAACAGACAGACTGACAGACTTTCGTATTTATAATGTTAGAATAGAGTTTTTTTAGCTTTTTTACGACTACTTGCACTGTACTCCTTTTTTTTAGGGTTCCGTAGTCAAACTAGGAACCCTTATAGTTTCGCCATGTCCGTCCGTCCGTCCATCCGTCCGTCCGTCCGCAGCCTAGCGCAGAGACTCGTAGTACTAGAAAGCTGTTATTTGGCATGAATATGCATATTAGTCACGCCAACAAAGTGATACAATTCAAATTCAAATTCAAAATCATTTATTTCGACCAACTATGGATCATATACTAGTTAGCAATACAATAAAAATAAAAATATAACCTAGTGTTAGTAAGTACATGTACAATAATAACAACACAAACAAAACGAATGAAATAGAATCTATTTGGACTGATTTAACATGCAACAATGATTCAGGTACTGACAATCAAACCTCTCTGGGCTAATGCCATTAGAATGCTGTTGGAGCTGGCCCGTACTCTGCGCACCAGGGACGTGCAACGTTTCGCATGTTGGCGTAAAAACAGTCCACTCGTGCCTCTGCGAACATCCCCGACGCGCTGCAGAACCGAGGCAGCCCCATCAGCACCCTGAATGCATTCTTAAACTGCACACGCAGGGCGCTATACTGTCTTTGCGTATAGCTTATCCACAATAAAATGTAAAAAAGTACCTCCCCTACACGTAACGTGGAGATGCTTTTTTTTTTCTCGCCTGCCCTATAGGGTACCCTATAGTGTAGGATATCGTTGGATACGTGTTTCAAAAATATTACGCTTTTGTAAAAACAGTTTTTGATTAAGTAATCCGTTTATGAAATATTAAGCTTTAAAACGCTAAGTTCCCCCACAGCCAAAACCACAAATACTAAAAATCAGGAAAAAACTTACATGAAAGAATATAGAACGAATTTTAAAGGATAACTATTACAACTAAGTTGACGTCATTGGTTCTTGAGATACAGGCGATTAAAGTGTTTATACCTACTAAAATCATCTAAGACGGCACCAATTATGTTGTGTCCAAATCTAGAAGAATGTACACTTTTTGTATTGTTATCTCTAGTGCAATGCTCTTTATATTTGTTTTGTGTAGCATTCAGTTTTGTGGCCCTAATAAAAAAAAATACTTTAAATAGAAAATAAGTTAACTTGTTGATTTTTATATTTGTAGTACTTAACGGCTTCGGAACCCTACACTGAGCAAGGTTATTCATTATCAAGACCAATGCAAATTACGAATATCGATTTACTTGTTTATATGGCCTACCCAATAGTTATGACAGGAAAAAATTGACAACCTAACTTTTGCTTATTCTATAGGCTTCATACTTTTAACTGGTATATCATTTGTCTATAAAGCAAAACGGTGATGTTGTAAAAGAAAAAAACGTATTTTGGACTCCAATTTTTTAGACAACCCTATTGCAATATATATTTATCATTTTTAATTTAATATGAAATACTTTTCATCCATTAACCACTTCGGTGAAGTTTTTTGTATACTCGGATTCTATACTATAATAGACGCACTATGAAGTATGCACTTCAATAATGGTGACGCCATTTTTTCAGTTATTCAAATGAACTCAACCGAGCCATTTGCGTTAGAGGATTAAAACTATTACTCACGCTAAATTTAATGGATATTGATAAAACATTGAGCCGGTAAAGTGGATCATGAAAAAAACCGCTTTTCTGTTGATTTGTTATTAAGAATTTCTTAGATCCCCCTTCTGGCTTCAGATTAAAGAAGCATCGTTGACATTGCCGCGAATTTGATAACGGCGACGTGATACACCAATTACAATATAAATTAAATTAAACTCGCGCATAGAACAAATTATAATGAACACACCTATCTTAATGTTCCTTTATTTTGTAGAAAAAGAGGGTAAAGGAACGTCCCCACTGAGAGCATTCGCGTGTAATGAGCATACAGCGTCGAATATTCAAGTAGTGTGGACCACAGCAACGCTCGGCTCAACATCCACACCACTCGAATATAACACGTGAATACTCTCAGTGGGGACGCTCCTTAAAATAAAACAACGTAGATAAAGTAAGAAATCTGAGAAAACTGCTATTTTTACTAGGATTCGATTCAAAAAATCAACACGATTTTAAATGTTATCCTGCTGCAATGTATGAAATCTGTGTCGCAGGTGTTCTCTGCTAGTGTTTTTTATCCCCGAAGACGCGCCCCGCCTGTCGAATTGACCCATCGCGGTTGCGTTTAAACAATATAATTACAAGACATTTTTGCATCAATATAGATAATATATATGGACGATCTTATCCCAATATTTTTTGTGATTTCTCCCAGTTAATCTTGAGTATTAAGGTGACGGAAAGTGACAAGTTTTTCTATACTCATTTTGAGCGGTTTTTTTTGTAATTGACAAGAAAACTTTCTTTTTTTTTTACAAAATTAAAATTACGTATCAAACCGAAAATTCAGGTAAACGCAACTAATTAAAGAGATATTTGACGACACGGTGGCCTTGTTGGGAGTGACCCTGCCTCCGAAGCCAGCGGTCCTGGGTTCAAATCCCCGGTAAAGGCAGATATTTTTGTGATGAGCGCGAATATTTTTTCCTGAATATTGGATGTTTTCTATGTATTTACATACATACATACATAAAATCACGCCTTCATTCCCAGATTGGGGTAGGCAGAGCTGCAGAATAACCAACAAATCGAAAAAGACGTTGATAAATCAGTAACCACATTTTGCACAATCAGGCTAAGATATTTACTAGTGTATTAGTGACAGGTTGCAAGCCCATCGCCTAATAGTACTACAAGCCCTTATTCCCTTAGCCGCCTCTTACGACATCCACGGGAAGACATGGAGTGGCACTATTCTAACCCGGCAACCACACGGGGGAAGTATTTATTTCTCTATATAAGTATGTTTATCGTTGTCTAGTACTCATAGTACAAGCCTAGAGCTTAGTTTGGGACTAGGTCAATTTGTGTGAGATTGTCCTCTGATATGTGGCCTTTCGACTTCTTTCTTTTTCAAACTTGTGCATCGAAAATCATCGGAACGATTTAATCCTAATTAACTGACTCCGAGTGCGGCCTATAAACTCTAAAGGTCAGTTATCTTGACTCTCACTCCCTGCAAGATAAAGAATACAATTGTTAAAGCCCACAGGGACGTGCAAGATAGCACTTTAACTGTCTACGAAGTTTCAAAGCGTCTCTTGATGTGGATGGGACAGGCAAGATGACTAATGATTGTCAGCTTTGTGGAGTGAGAAAATTATGAATGAGACTTATTTTCCACCGCAATTTCAACGCAATAATCTGTTAATGTATAAATAGAAACACATAAACAGCTAGGTTGTCCCGCCGCACTAGTTAAAGGCCATTGTCTTTCCATAATTAACGTTGTGCAAGTTTTTTTTATTTTGTAGTGGTTCAAAATAGATATTACCATCACGGACATATTTAATATTATTCTTCCACGTTCAAACAAGAATTAAAAGGGAAAGCTTTATGTGCTTTCGCGCGAGATAGAGACAATTTGCGCGCGCATTGATTGCAGCGTTAAAATCAAATAATTGCTCTTTACTTTAAAAAAGTACGGCATTTATTAAAAAAAATGGTCTACCAGAATTAACAAGACATAAGTATTCAACTACTGAATCCAAAATCATCGTTAAAGTTCGTAAGGTTTCGAAGATTCAACCAAAAACATGCAAAATATGTGTCAAGATTGAAAAATAAAACTATCGAAAACATTGTTTCTAATAGTGTTTTCACGTTTAACATCTCAAGGAAATATGACCAAGTTTAATATATCCCAAGAACAGATACAAAAGCGTTATGGTAACTGTGATCCAGATCGCCGAACGTTACCGACTTTACCATGGCCTGTTTGGTCTTTATACTGCGGTAAAATAAGTATTGTACTCGTTGGTTTTGTATGCAATACGATTGTTCAACTTCGAATGCTAACAAAATAATTCCACAGCGTATCCGGTCCACATCCGAGGAAACAGGTTCCGAGAGTTACAGTTTTCAAAGTACCATTGCAGTATTTCTGCAAAGTTGTGCACTAGAGTTGCTGCAAAATGTATTTGGTGATAAAACTAAATGGAGGATTCGGAAACTATAAGAGTAAGGCTTGACTATGTTCTGATGCCTCGATTGTGCTAAAAGAAAAATGGCGCTTAAAGATTTTATTAACATATTTTTATATTATTTTTTTAGGTGACCTATAATTGAACCTTGAAGTTTTTCCTGCCAAAAACATACATCATTTTATTTTAAATTATATTGTAAGAGCACATGAAAACTAAAACCTAAGATATCGAAAAAATAAACAAGAGGGCAAATGCTGGATTCGATTCCTAATTTGTACCTATTACCGATCACCTACTTTTTATTTTTCTACCCCACCATGCATAATTCTTCACATGGCAATCATTTTATCTATAAGCGGCACTTCACCTGGTAATAATAATGTTGCATCTCTTTCATGATAATATTTGGCAAACATGGCCTAGTAAAGTGCTACCATATACTTAATTATACAAACAAGCTGTCAAATTATGAGTTTATTTTTTAGGGATTTAGCTAAGCATTCCGTGTTACAAGCTAGTAACTTTTTAACCGTATTTCTATTTCGTAAAAGCATCACCTATAGAGTTTCCTTGAGCTCAATCCCAACTTTGTACCAACAAACATTAAGCATCATTGTTGACTTTCGATAATAAACTGGCAGAACGCCTACACACTGAACAACATTTTTACTTACCGGAGCCATTGAAGCCATTATATTCTACTGTACTCAGCAAAAAACATTTGTACAGTAGAATTATTTTCAGTTTACCACCGACATATGGATTGCCTTCATTTAATTTTCAGCTTTTATCTCATACAGATAAAATAGTATTCTGAAAATTGCTTTACTTGTCTGAAATTAAAGGTGAAAATTAAATTAAGGCAAACTCTCTGTCAGTGGTCAACTTACAGTAATCGTACTGTACCGAGAAAATCATTTGAATTAAACAGTGTTCCATGTCATGTCCGTTAATCATTGTCCATTACACTGTTTTTGTTTACGTCTGCTTTAGTGGTATAAACTGACGTGGGATTGCAAATACATTGTTGAATATTTATATTCCGTTTAGGAATGTGGGTGTTATTTAGTTTTAAGTGTAGGAGGCAATGTGAGAAGTATTTTTGTTGGGGCTTGGGTATTGGCAAGTTTGAATTTAGGGTTATTAAAAGGCCACATATGCTGCCACGCCCATATAGGAATCAAAAGGGATAGCTTTCTGTGCTTCCGCGCGGAGAAGGTGAAACGGAAATACATAGTTTGCGCGCCTCGATTGCAGCGTTAAATTCAAATAATTGCTGATTATTTTAAAACTATAGAAAGAAATTGTAAGTACAAATAAATTGTGAATCTAAAATCATCGTTAAAGATCGTAGTGTTTCCAAGATTCAACCAAAAACATGCGAAAGGGGAAATAAAATCATAAGAGGATTTGGTGTCTAGGTAAACGTGTTTTCACGTTTAACAGTCTCAAGGAAATATGATCAAGATTAATATATACAAAGAACAGACACATACATAGGCGTTATATTTATCGAGATCCAGATGGTGCTGCAGGTGTCTATGGGTGACAATATTCGCTTACCATCAGGCAATCTGTCTGCTCGTTTGCCTCCTATTCCATAAAAAAAAAAAAAAAAGATCATGGAACATTCTCGACTTTATCACTTAATGTAAAAGTGGTATATTGTAATAGATTTATTCATAGTTTATGAAGTGGATCCGTGTCGAGATATTAAAATATCGATAGCTATGACCAAAAACCTAATATTAAATTTGTATCATCGCGAAATCGCTTCCTATTTTTTAAAATCTCTTGAAAGCGCACCTGTTATCTCTCCCTTAGCGAGCTTCCTTCCTTTTCGCAGTACTATATATTTATTTATGTATATTTTCCATTTATCTATTTAAGTTTATATATGATTTTTTATGTATATTATACGTATATGTCGTTTGAATGTCTGGTGTTTTTTTTTTGTTTTAAATATATTTCTTTCTTTTGTTAGTTTAGTTTGCACCGCCTACCTATTTATTTCTGTTTCTTTATAACTTCTCTTCTTTGTAAGGTTGTCTGGAAGAGATCGCTACTCAGCGATAAGACTGCCTATTGACCCACTTAGCAACTTTTTATTTGTATTTTACTTTTCATGCTGTATTTGTATGTGGTGTTCAATAAAGAATATTTGTATTGTATTGTATTGTATCATGTCGTCTCCGATGTTCTTAAAAGCAATCAATATTATATATTTATGTGTATTTAGTGGTCCTCTAAATCATTATAAAAAAACAAACCAGCGCCTAAAAATGTTTTCATGCACTTTTGCCCAATGGCTTTTTAAAACTACACAATTCGGCATTTTGCAATTTGAATAACCTCGCGGATTCGGTGCCCCGGTGTGGACTGCGCAGTTTTTAGACCATAAGAGTTTACCAGATTTAGTCCATAAATAATAATATATAACTAAGTAGTTTTATACTCATACCTACGTACTATTTTACATCTTGCTACTATAATAAATGCGAAAGATTGGATGGATGGACAGATGTTTGTTACTCAATCATGCCAGAACGGCTGAATGGATCTAGCTGAAATTTGGCACAGGGATAGATTATAGTCTGGAATAAGACAAAAGCTACTTTTTATCCCAAAAAAATGATGGTTCCTGAGGGAATAGCGATAAACGACATCTACTTGCACGGAGTCGCGGGAAACATCTGGTATTACAGGTGTCCCCTTGTTTTACAGAAAATCATTTCATAGAATGTATTACTTCGCAGAATTTTCATTTAATAGGAAGCTAATTTCTGCTGAAACCTTCATGTTTTCAGATTATCTTAAGCGTGAGTTACAATACAATACAATACAATACAAATACTCTTTATTGAACACCAAAAATTAAAAAAAATTAAAGCAGAACATGGAACAGTACATTTAAATCATAGGTATACAACAGGCGGTCTTACCGCTAAATAGCGATCTCTTCCAGACAACCTTGTAAGAGAAATAACTGAGGACACAAATTCATGGCAGGGGGTGTAAACTAATTCGTTTAGAACTCAAACTAAATAACTACAAAAAAAACAATTAAATTATTTCAATTTTGAAATTATAACTATTTATAAATATACTAAATATAAATACATAAAGTAAATAATTGAATAAATACATACTAAATACATATAATTATACATCTATATAATATATACATACATACATCCTCCAAAACAGCCAAACAATGACAACAGACGAAGCATGAGATAAAACAAAGAAAAAAGTAAGGGAGATAATAGAAAAACTACGGAAGTGACAGAAAATGATCCTTTAGCTTGCTTTTAAAAATGGCAACAGACTTAGCACGTCGTACCTCCACAGGCAAAGCATTCCATAACCTTATCGCCTTGATGGTAAAAGAATTTGTGTAAAATTTAGAGGAAGAAAAAGGAACTGACAGGAGAAGGTTTTGGGACGCTCTAATAGATTTAAAATAATTGAACCGCTTCTTTAGGTAGCGCGGGGTTGCAGGGTTGAAAAGAATGCTGAAGAGGAGATTTAAAATGTGAAAGTTACGACGAGCACGGATAGTGAGCCACTTGAGCTGATTGCGAAAAACGGAGACGTGGTCATACTTGCGTAACCCAAATATGAACCGTATGCACAAATTCTGAATACGCTCAAGCTTATCTAGTTGCTCTTCGGTGAGATCCAAATAGCACACGTCAGCATAATCTAGAATAGGAAGCAGTAAACTTTGAGCAAGCGCAATTTTTGTGGCAAGAGGCAGAAAGTTCTGAAGCCGTCTGAGAGAACCTACAGCTGCAAACATCTTCCTGCTAGTCTCACTAACTTGAGGTGCCCATGACAAAGTGCGGTCCATGATGACACCCAGATTCTTAACCTGGAGAGAGTAAGGTATCAGAACACCGTCGAAAAAAACTGGGGGAAGATTCACAAAGTTGACTCTAGAAATTAGTTGGGAGCTGCCAATGACGATCACTTGAGTTTTAGAAGGGTTTACTTTTAGCCCAAACGCATTGCTCCAACTCAAAATTCGTTTCAAATCTTCATTGGCAGCGTCAACCACAGAAAAAAGATCGTCAAGCGTACCCTGGGTATAAATTTGAAGGTCGTCAGCATAAAGGTGATAAGAAGAGAGAAGGTTTTGTGTAATGGAATTAATAAAGATAGAAAAAAGAAGCGGAGACAGCACGCCACCTTGCGGAACGCCGGCCAGCGTGCTGCACCATGAAGATCGAGAATCACCTATCTTTATTCGCTGCCGACGACCCATTAAGTAGCTATGAAACCATTCAATTACCGCAGGAGATATGTTAAGGGAGCGTAGAATTCCAAGCATTATGTCAAAATCGACGGTATTAAAAGCATTACTAAAGTCTAGCAGTGTCAAAATCGTTAGTTTCCTGCTATCCATGCCAGCGCGAATGTCGTCCGTGATTTTGACAAGAGCAGTAGCCGTACTATGACCAGGACGGAAACCGGACTGAAAGGGGTTAAGGAGATCATATCTGTTTAAGTAGGACGACAATTGCTGATGAACAAGACGCTCCAGGATCTTAGATAAGAAAGGAAGAATGGATATGGGACGATAATCAGAAAAGGAAGCGGGATTAGGTTTTTTGGGAAGAGGGACCACTTCAGCATCTTTCCATAACGAAGGAAACTCATTGCTTATAATGGACCTATTAAGGATACTAGAGATGATAGGAACGAGAAGGTCAAGCAAAGGGAGGATCATATTACGGCTAATGCTATCAACACCAACTGCGTTGGAACTGATGGATAGTATGCTCCTCTTAACATCTACGTAGGTTAGGTTGGGTTAGACCTGTGACAACCAATAAAAACTAAAATGTAAATTCTGCGAAGTGATATTCTATGAAATAAGTTCCTGTAAAACAGTGTACAACCTGTGATACGAAAAGTCACGTGATCTAGCAGTGACGCGATTGGTTTAAAAACAAAACGCTAGTTAGCGACGCATCTTAGCTATAGGCTCAGTACGGCTAGCACATGACGGCGCCTACCCACGTCAGAAAAAGACAGGTAGTCTATCACGCGGGCGACATAACTCGCGCACCGTCATGTGCTAGCCGTGCTGGGGGTTATTATGAGCTAGCTTTGCAGTTCATTTTACAGTGAGCGTAAAGGACAGACCTAAATAACTGACATAGCTCTGTCCTTTACGCTTACCGTAAAATGAACTATACAACTAAGCGAATGTAGCCGCGGGCATCAGGTACTCGAGTCGGCTATGTATAGACAAATGCGTAGCTCTTATTGTCCATCCGCCATCACTGGGATTGAGGGCATCTCGTAAAGCTTATGGCGCGTAAAACACGATGCACTTAGCCGTGTGGCTGAAATGCCCTTGACCTAAATGCAAAAAATGTGCTTAAAGAGCATCAACTCAGTCTGTCGGTCGATATAGGACTACCAGTTCCTCTTAATGTTTCATAAATTTACATTTAACTAACAGATTTTTAGAGAATGAATAAAAATAAATAAATGTAACAGGACAATGTCACACAAATTGACCTAGTCCTAAACTAAGCTCTAGGTTTGTACTGTGGGTAATTTACTTATATAAGAGATACTAGCGACCCGCCAGCGGCTTCGGCCGCTACATTTTATTTTTTGTTTCTTTCATGTCACTTAGGGGTATGAAAAATAGATAGTAGCCGATTCTCTGAATATGCATACCTATAAAATTTTATAAAAATCGGTCAAGCCGTTTCGGAGAAGTATGGTAACTAACACTGTGACACAAGAATTTTATATATATTAAAATATACTTAAATACATAGAAACCCCCCCCCTGTGTGGTTGCCGGGTTAGAATAGTGCCACTCCATGTCTTCCCGTGGATGTCGTAAGAGGCGACTAAGGAAATAAGGGCTTGAAGTACTGTTAGGCGATGGGCTTGCAACCTGTCACTGATACACTAGTAAACTTCTATCAACAAGTCTTTTTACAGTTGTTGGTATTTCTGTAGCTCTGCCTACACCACTCTGGGAATGAAGGTGTGATAGTATGTATGTATGTATGTTTATTTTATCATATCGTGAATAATAATCAAGTAACTAAATAACAATACTCGCAACTTATATACTTCTTTTTTTACTCGTTTCTGGAAAATATAGGTACTTTTCCAAGTGTCAAAACTTTTAATACACCCTCGTTTACCGTATCGCAACTGACAGATCTTGATGCTTGATTGACGTTTTGATGGAAGAATAATGCGGCCCATTTACTCGGAACGGTTTTGATATTGGAAATATGTCGATATCTGTGACAGCGCTTAATGGCAAATGAGTTAAGATAATGCTGGGTGTTTGAAAATATTTTTCAAAGACCATTTGACATAGGCAAGGATAATAAAAAGAAATTAGAAGGAGGTCGCCATTTTTAACGTTTGTTTGGATGAATAAGATGACGACGATTTATGATTATTTTACCCTTACTAATATCGCTTCGATGGTTCAGTCATTTGGAAAGGATGGATATAAAAACGATTGACGTAAGAAATATACAGTGCGAAAGTGAGTGAACGGGTCGGAAGGGGCCGCCTTAGGCATACTTTTTTTAATCAAATTTGAGAAATGGGTCTTACACACTCTTAAAAATAAAAGTTGTCTCCCTGTGGTTAATGGTTAAGAGCTTGTGTGCATATAAGTTATGTTTTTATATTATTATGATAGGTCTAAAGCAGTCCTGACGGCGTTTTTGCGGGAATGTTGTTAGCCAGAAAATTTGGCCTTCAGTACCCGACACCGACGTGCATGTATGACTCGATGTATGAATGTGGAAGAAGCGAAAGAGATTTGTCAGGATCGTAGCAGGTGGAAAGAAGTGGCCTCTGCCTACTCCTCTGGGAAACAGGCGTGATTAAATGTATGTATGTATGTATGTACTAATATTACAAACGTGAAAGTGCGTTAGTTTGTTCAGTCTTCACGGTTCAAAATATTTTTCAACAAAAACTTTACTTATATTAACGCATTTGAGGTCTTGGGATTATAGTCTTGAGAATTCAAATGTCTATGGGTTCAGATACCATTTACCATCAGGTGGCCTGAGTGCTCGGGTGCCATCTCCTTAACATAAAAAAAAACTTACGGGCTTACGCGCTGTGCACGAGCAGCGTGCGAGCGGCCGAGAGTTGGTCTTTTGACCGTGCTCAAAGGCGCCTCAGTGCGAGCCGCGGGCAGAACGACCAGTTCTAACTTGTCTGTGGGTTAGCGCGTACAAATTTAATAAAGTTGCTGAGCCTTTCCACCACCGAAGCGATTTCTTCTTCTATTTGTTAATAATTCGGTGAATTATGATAAACGCAGCCGCGGCTGTCATCGTGCCCGACGCCATTTTGAAATGTCGGCTCGGTATTTCTTTAGAAAACCTTAAATTTAGAGTTTTATCAGCTTCATGAATATTGCCTTTATAATTATGGACGCGGTAAACAAAAATAAATCTATGACAAATGATAGCAAATTATCTTATCGATGGAACGCAATAACAAGGGAACACAGCATTACTTCATTATTTTATAATTTTAAACGTCACTTTGCAAAGATGGCGACTGCCGCGGGTTCAAAATTGTCTATGACATGTGTGTCTCGGTGTTGCAATAAATGCAAACAAGAAATAGGTTTATACGATTTAGTATTAGAGTGAAAGGTGTGGTGGCACTTTTTTCCCTTGTCTATGTTGGCGTGAAATAATGTGTAGTCTGCTCGTTTAATAATAATGTGTGTGCTAACAATTTACTTTGCGATGAAATGCAGGAGTTACAGAAGATTACATTTATAATTAATCAATCTTACCCCATTTTACGGTACTAATCATTAGTTAACTGAAGGCTGTCATCCGTCGAGGTAGCGGGAATTTAAACAACCGGTTGCAAGTGCTGCCCTCCTAAGCTAAAACACAGTATGTCAGATTCAATTGCCAAAGTAAATTCAATCTTCTCTTGTTAGTAATAAGGTTTTGATTGCTACAGGAGACTTATTTGACATACTGCTATTTAGCTTAGCAGGGCAGAGTGGTACAGTGAAGGAACCTAGCTGCAGGCAACACAAAGCGTTTCTGGGAACACGTCAACCCTATTCCTACTTTTTGGGATTCCGCCCGGCTTTTGATATATCAAAGTAAACATCAAGACAGAAATCCGTAAGTTTTAACACGCGTGAAGCACTAATTTTATTTAAATCAAATAATAAATAAATAAATGTCAGGGACAATGTCACACAAATTGACCTAGGCCCGTAGTTGGTGGAATTTTAAGTAGTTAAGTATCCATGTGACGCCTTGCATGGGCACAAAAATATGAAAAGTCTAGCTTAACAATGAGCAATTTTTTGGCGATCTGTAGAGCTATCGAAGTGATTGTACTAGGTATATTTAACATTGAAATATTAACTTAAGAGAAGAATTCAAATAGGAATATATCCGTGCATGGCGTGAATATATTGATAACTCGTTGAAAAAGAATGAAGTAATTTGAACTATATGCAATTTGTTCTCAATACAAATTCCCCTGACGTTTCATCTCGACTTATCAACGTATTCACGCCTTGCACGGATCACTACACGCAGCAGTGGTACGGAACCATCAGTGCGCAAATCCGACTGGCACTTGACCGGTTTTTGGAAACTTATGAAACATCGTCACTAAGGAAAGATAATCGTCATCAAGCGGACAGTGAAGCAAAAAAATCCATATAAAATGCGATAAGGTTTTTCTCCCAAACGTTGTCCGATTTTTACGTTTTTTGAATATGTTGTTGATATTATGAAAAAGTAGGTCTACGTTTTCCATTCCAAGATAAAAAAAGAAGCGAAAACGAGCAAACCTAGTTTTTCATAATATCAGTACAACATATTCAAAAATCGTGGAAATTGGATTAGATTTAGGGGGTGAGAAAGTTTATCGCTAGGAGCTAATTTAGTGTGGATTATTTTTACAGCTACGCGATTTAAGCATTGCTTCAAAATCCTCTTAAATATGAGTGTGTTAGTTTAATAAAGTTTAATAATAATTGAACCTTGGCCTGCTAACCCTCCTTAAAGCCAACAATGCGCAAACTTGACTGTTTAGCTCAATATTCGAGAACATCTACTCATTATAAACTCTTAAGTGCAGTTCAACACTTAGGTATAAATAATGGGTCATATTTTATGCGCATAATATCAAAACATGCTTAAGAATGTTCTGGAAGTTGTTATGGGTAATTTATTATACTTGAAAATTCTTCATTTGTGAGTTTGGATCACTTTATTACTAAAAGATTATTTAAACGTTTGAGGTATTTATATACAACTAGCGACTTTGCCCGCTGCAATGTTTTTTTCTTGACCTTTTTTTTCTTTTTTTTTTTTTATTTGAAAGTATCCTATGTTTCTTCTATCCTATATTAGAATATTTGTACAAAGCTTCATGATGATTCGTCAAGTAGTTTTTGCGTGAAAGCGTAACAAACATCCACGCTTTCACATTGACCCTGCCTTCTAAGCTAGGAGGGGTCCTGGGTTCAAATCCCGGTAAGGGCAGATATTTGTGTGATGAGCACGAGTATTTATTCCTGAGTCTTGGATGTTTTCTATGTATTTAAGTATATATTTCTCGATGTAAGTAAGTTTATCGTTGTCTAGTACCCATAGTACAAGCCTAGAGCTTAGTTTGGGACTAGATCATTTTGTGTCAAATTGTCCTTTGTTTTATTTATTTATAACATTATGACGTGGCTATGCAGTTTATTTTACGGTGAGAGTAAACGACAGAACTATAATATTTATATAGCTCTGTCCTTTTCTCTGAGCGTAAACAAAACTGCATAGTTATGTCATAATAACCCCCCTGAACATGTGTAAAATGTTAAACTTAAAAGAAATGAGATGTTTCCTGTTAATTCAAAATCAGCTTAGATTTTAGAAAAGTTGTCACTTTAACAATGTATTATTTAGTTAGAAATTGGTCGATATTTTTCTGACTACGTCGAAAACAATTTACGGCGTAGTCTCTTTCATGTCTCTGAATACATAATTATAGTATCTTAGAGCTTAGTTGGACTATGGGCCAATTCGAATCTGTGCTATCTAGTTTTAAATATCTGTAAACCTTTATTTAAAAACGACAAACTATACTGTTGTTTGAATAGAATCGAGTTTGACACTACGACGTAAAACATTCACATTTAAAACAAGCCTAATAAAAACAAGTTTCATATACCCGACAGTGTTTTGATTATGTCGTCTATATAGGTTAGATACCCACCATTTACATACCGGGTGTTGCCTGTAACAGGAGCAATAAATTGAGGGATTGTTTGCACACCACAAACGTAACAACATTTATTCTACAACTTTTGAAAATAACTTATTGTTAACTAAATATTAATGAATTTAGATTTTCTACACAAGCAATGTTTTGCGAAAACTACGAAGTTGCTAGGCTGACAGTAGATGTCAACTAGACTATTGGATGGAGTACATTGAAAATACTATTTAGTTTGTTCGAAAATATCCCAAATAATAAATTACATATTTTTTTTAAAGTTGTAGAACAAATGTTGTTACGTTTATAGAGTAGAAGCGATCCCTCAATTTATTGCTCCTATTACAGGCAACACCCGGTATTTTATATTCCGCCATATTATGTTTTGTTTTAATTTAAATTCCCAGTGACACTTGCGACGTTAAGACGAATCTGAGAACACCTCACCTGTTGAAATCGGAAAATCCATTCAGCTTCTATGAAGGAACAAAGAACCATACATACATACAGACAGTCAAAAACATTACCCCCTCCTTCGGCAGTAGGGTAATTTGACAACACTGTGGGGCTAGACAAAGTGTATTCGACATTCGCTAGCGATTATGTTTCGATTGAAAAATATATGGAATTGACGTAAGTGTCACGTTACTATCTCGGTGGCTTACGTCAATCCCATACTTTTATCAATCGAAACATTTTCGATTTTCGAATGCAACTTGTCTAGCACCACTGATCTGAATTGGTCCCTTATATCAATTTAATGTAATAATACCCTGATACTATTTATTATTTTTATCTGCTTCTTGTTCGTCAACAAAGTCCTTTATTTCACTTTAAGTGAAACAATAAATGTATCTAAGAAAGAAACTTGACATGATAAATGTACTCTGGGGAAAAAGTTTTAAATGGATGTCGGAAGATATTATCTTTACATCAACACCACTCTGCAGAACGCCAGAATTCACTTACGTCTGGCACGTCAGGGATTCATCCATTAACATTTTTGGAATCTGGATGGCACTTGGGTTTCGTAATAAAAAAGTTTATATAGTTGCTAAAAACTAAAGGTTGCCAGTGTTGTCACCCATGAGACCATTTTTAGAGTTCCTTAGGAACTCTTATAGTTTCGCCATGTCCGTCCGTCTGTCGTCCGTCCGTCCGCAGTTTAGCTCAGAGACTCTTAGCACTAGAAAGCTGTTATTTAGCATAAATATACACATTAGTTACGCCGATAAAATTGTAAAAAAACATTTTTTTAGAGTACTTTCCTACTTTCTTCCCCTACACGTAAAGTGGGGATGTTTTTTTTTCTAATCTACTCCATGTTCTGGGGTGACGTTTGATAGGTCTTTCAAAAATATTACGGGTTTGTGGAAACAATTTTGCGATTAAGGGATCTGTTTGTGAAACATTAAGCTTACATAACGTACATACATAACGTCACGCCTTCATTCCCAGAGTGGGGTAGGCAGAGCTACAGAATACCAACAACTCTAAACTTGTTGATAATTCTGTAACCATACGGTTACATTAAGCTTTAAAGTGATAATTTTGGTTAGAGTCAATTCTCCCGCCCCTACAACAATATAAATACTAAAAAGCAGAAACATATTTTAAATGAAAGTGCGTATAACGAATTTAAAAGTGAAAATACCACAAATAAGTAGACTTGATTAGTTCTTGAGATATAGCTAAGTAAAGTATTTATGGGTCATACACACTCTTAAAAACCAAAGTTGACTCTCCTGTGGTCAATAGTTAAAAGCTTGTGTGCATATCAGTTATGTTTTTATATGGTAGGTCTAAAGCAGTCCTGACGGCGTTTTTGCGAGAATAGGCTTAGCCAGAAAATGAAACTACCTATAGAATCATCTAAGACAGCACCAAATGATTTTAAATAAAAAATAAGTTTATACTTGTTGTTTTGTGACAAAGATTTTTTTGTGTTTGTAGTACTTAACGGCTTCGGAACTCTACACTACTCTCTGGTCCGACGTACTCTTGCCCGGTTTTTTTACAAGCCTTTTCTAACTCGTTAGTCGGTAGTGATTGTAAACGAAGGGAATGGCTAGCGGAAAATTTGTGTGATTATTGCGATTGGTCCTGAGCTTTTAAAGTTTTCTATGCATTTAGGTATTTGATTGTTTTTTTCAACAGTGTGAGCCTAGAGATTAGTTGGGGACTAAGTCAACTTGCTTCGTTCATTCGTTCCGACAAACGTTCTGTAGGTAGACAAACAGTCTGTCGGATTTAATATTTATCATGCATGGAATAATCCACCATTTGCTGTCATTTACGAGTAACATTTGTCATTCGTATTTGGTATCATTAAGTTACTCTACTGTGGATGGAGCCGAAAAGTAAATCCAGTATTTTCAACTGACTTAAAAAAAGAGGAGGGTCTTTTTATTAAACGATTTGATTTTTTTTGAGCATTTGGGTCCAAAAAGTAGCATTTGGAGAAGTGGAACTGATGATGAAGACCACAGGTGGGCACCAGAACTCTTCAATGGTCATAGATTTTGTTGTGATTTATTCGAAATGTGATAAAATTAAGTTCTGGGCCTCTACTTAAAACAGTAAAACCCTATTGATTTGACGTTTTATCGTATTATCAAAGTTACGTTATCTCTAATGCACTTGACAGTAATGGCGGCCGAGTTAAAAAATACCGTAACCTTATAACACGTCAAAATGGCGATATTTTTTTAACATGTAGAATAAAGGCGCAAATTTCAACGTTTTCGAAAAAAAACCCATTTTCAAAATATTACACTAAAATACTACCAGCTTTTTGGAAGTGCAATAATGATATATCCTCGTCAAACCCGGTGTGCTATAGTAGGTAAACAAGAAGAAAGTTATTTTTTTATCTGTTAAGGGCCCACCTGTAAGATAAGATATAAGATAAATGTGATGATTTTTCGTTTTTTTTTTTTTTTTGTGGCTCTATTGATAAGCCAGCGTCATGTCGATTTTAAACAAGTTACTTTAGAAATTATTAAACGAGAACGATAGATTTTAGAGATATTTATATACACATATACGAATAGTTGCTATTCTTGGAAACAAAAACTATTTACACAAAACCTGAATTAGTTAAAGAAAAAAACACAATTACTAAAAGTCTTTTCTAAATATACATGCCTTTTGAAGCATTTAATTTTGAGGAATGATTACAGATAAATTCAGTAATGTTGCCAGTTTTTCAGTTGTTAAAGACAAGGTTGGTTAATTTTAATTAAATGCCAATGACATACTTAGTTCTATTTATTTGGTCAATAAATGTTTAATGGAGTAATCACTTTGGATTTATTTATTAGCGATTGAGTATCAGCTAACTTTTCCACCAAGTTTTATCATATTTTCTACACCAGCAACATTGAAGGATGAAATATAAGTGATGGTAAGCCAGAAGTTATAAAAGAGGTAGTTCCTCATTTGTCAGTGCTTTTTGAACTGCGAGCTCGAAGGATAACAACGACGTGACTATCTAGAATATCCAGTTTTACAATATAAGATAGTTGCTTTGTACTGTCTGTTGTGTTGCAGGGAGTATTTGCCAAAAACTATTTATCAGTCTGAGTTTAAGCGTGAATGACTTTAATTAAAAAAGCTTTTACGCTGTTAAAACGTAAACATAAGGATACCATTCATAATTACAATTAAACGAAGAACATTAATTAAAGATTTAACGAGTGAATCTTCAAACAAACAGTAAATCTACAAAACTTTCTTCAAAGATATTTTAATTATCTTTCCGCTCCTGTATTAAGGATTCATAAATAATTGAAAATTCGGAATTCCAGAAATTGTTTTATTGGTTAAAATAGTTCAGAGGTTTTCGGTTTGACTGCGGGTTGTTAATTAATTCAAGAATTCAGGTACTTTTTAGACGCCTTATAATGTAATTTACCGGTTCTTAAAAGGTACGAGTAAGCTTAGGTTTAACTAATTCATTTATTTTAAATTTATAAATTCAACCTTCAGCCTCAATAAGTTTCTGTATTTCTTTTTTTGGACAACTTTTTTATTTTTAATTTTTTTTTATTACCGAATTGACTTTTTTTGCAAAGTCATTATCTGCTTATTAAGACCAAACTATCCTTTTGCCACCTTCCGGCTTCATCATCAGATCAGCTCTTAGATACCATAATATTGCATTGTCATCGAGTTTACATTTGTGGTTCAAATCAGCCTATTTGGGGAGGGAAGTGGTTCAAAATTTACGAGCAAGTTTTAAAGCGGACAATTTACAAACATGCATACATATGAACAGTGCATGTTAAATAAAAGCTTATAAAAAGGGGTGTCATTACGTACATACATACATTACATCACGCCTTCATTCTCAGAGTGGAGTATACCAACAACTAAAACACTTCTTGATAGTTCTGTAAACACATTTCGCACAATCAGGTCAACATGTTTACCAGTTTATTAGTGACAGATTGCAAGCCCTTCGCCTAATAATACTACAAGCCCTTCCCTTAGTCGCCTCTTACGACATCCACGAGAAGACATGGAGTGGTATAACCCGGCAACCACACGGACTCATTATCGCCACGGTGTCATTATCGTAATTTTTTCAGCCTTGTAATGTCTACTGCTGGGCATAGGTCTCCCCCAAGGTTTGCCACAAGGACCTGTCCAGCGCCGCAAGCTTCCATCGGTTCCCGTCAACCTTAGCCACGTCGTCGTTGGCCACCTAGTTGGAGGTCTTACCTTATCTTACCTTATCTTACCTACTTACAGAACCACCCCATTATGACCCCATACATTACGACCCCTTTATGATACAATAGTTTACTATTGTGAGACCGATATTCATTACGAGTATTTCCATTTAGTATTATGGTGATATTGAATCATGTTGTGTAGCATCATGGAAGCGAGCAGAGCGAGTGATCAACATAGGTCGGGGCAGAAGCGACTCGCATATGTAAGGTTGTTAGGTCTTTTTTTTATACTTGCAACACGAAACACATTAATATGTTGTAAATGTTTTTACTGAGACATTTCTCTGCTTACGTAATAGTTTTATGCGTTTCATCAATGATGATGATGATGAGACTCATCAATGTTGTGCATTAATATTAGGTATTTGACCTAAGAAATTTAAGCGTTATTAACACTTATGCTAAAAGTTATAATGCCTTATAAAGGACCCCTGTCCTTTGGACACTAAACCAACGATAACCTAACTGTTTCACTTTCATTTTCAAAAGAAGCATTTGTGCAATATTTTCCAAAAATCAACGCAGTGAAGGAATTTTGTTGTATCTTTGCCAGGGATCTTTTCTTCAGATGATTATGAGAAAACTACAAAGGATTAACTTGTCTAACGCAAACATAAGTCTAGACTTAACTTCTATCTGTGTGTGTAAAGTCAGTGTGCTCATTTACTTAAGCATCCTCTGCACGAGTGAGGAGCTACGCTTTTGCAGTTTTCCTTTGTTCTAATAATGTGCTAAAATAAAGTTTGGATACATCTAAAAAGAGACTCAAGTTTTGTAAAATAACAATCATAATTAAATTGTTATGAGTTTTAAAAATAAGTACATACATACCAGCACGCCTTCATTCGAAGAGTGGGGTAGGCAGAGGTACAAAAAATACAAACAACTCTAAAATGACTTGTTGGTAATTCTATAACCACATTTTGCACAAGTAGGTTTACCCGTGTATTAGGGACTGGTTGCAAGCCCTAACAGTACTACAAGCCTTTATTCCCTTATTTGCCTCTTACGACATGCACGGGAAGACATGGAGTGAGTGGCACTATTCGAACCCGGCAACCACACGGAACAATTTTATAAATAATCCGCTAAACTTTTTTAACCTATGAATCATCTGTAATGGTTCATACAATTTTAACAACAAAAACAATACGAAAGTAAAATAAAATTGACCTGTGGCTCTAGACAAGATGCATTGCGAGAAGGTTATCGTTATCGAAAATTTATAGAATTGAGGAAAACTAAGCTGTATTGATCTCGTTGGTTCTCTGCCTTTTTGCCGACAAATCTTTGACAAATGCATCGTTTTGCAACCTATTCATTTTCCAACCCGCTTTTTTCTGTAACTACAATTATTTCAGGAATTTTATAAAACTAATCTAACGTAACCTAGACTTCTACACGATAGTCCTGAAACAAACCCAGAATTATGACGGTTTCAGAATTATAAACGTCGGTTGTCAAATGATTATTATGTTTGTGAAATGAATCATTTGTGAAACGTTAGTTATGAAATGATAGGATCCTGATCTCGTTGAGTGATTTATGTCAATTCTGGGCCTCTATTCAGGTGCGTTGAAACGATATCGTGTTTGACACGTTTAAGAATCGTTTATGTCACAGTCGCCATTATTGTAAATGACATAAGAGTGATCAAAACGTTGACATCGTATATCGTTATTACCGTATAGAATCCCAGCCCAGGGGCCCTAGCCAAGATGCAAACGTTCCTAACGTTTTTCTTTTCTTTCGCTCAAAATGTATGGGATGACATTCTTGTGCGTTTCGATAAAGCACGTGGTCGACTGTCATCCCATACATTTTGAGCGATAGAAAAGAAAATCGTTAGGAGCGTTTGCATCTTGGCTAGGGCCCCTGTACATTTTCTTGGATTCTAGGTTCGAATTCTGAGTGCAGTGAGGGATTCAAAGACATGAGATGCAAATATAATAAAATAGGAGGTCTCACATGTTTTTCATTTAATGTTGTGATTTAAGACAATAAACAATAAACAAAAAAAAAAAAAAAAACAAAAAAAAATAGCTTGGTCTCGTGTAGCAATAACTTTTCACCTCAGCAGCGAGAACATAATTATAAGCTTAAGGTAAAAAAATAAAAAATAAAAGTCTCACGGTCGCAGCAAAATCGAATTTTTCTCACAGTCTTTAAACTGCAAAACCAACCATTTTGAGGTTCTGAGGTGAAAATACATTTTTTCATTCAAAAACTTAATTAAAATAACGCAGATTGGCTGTCATCACAACGCCTATTTATTTTATTGCTCGTTATTTGTGAAAAAATGGTTTAAATCAATTGAACAATTCCGGAGTTCTGCTGTCGACGTTTGAAGCGAGACGTGACTTCCGACGAGCTAGGAATGACAAGCGAATATTCTATTACAACTGTTCAACGGAGCAGAAATATCAATACACTGTATTTGAAATAAAATATTTCCCAATTGTGTTTTGAGGAAACGGATGTAATATGAAAGGAATGTACTTAGGGACTTGTATAAATTCGATGAAAATATTTTCTCTTTACTTAATTTTACCCATTTCGAATGTGATATTGATATATTTAGTTTAAAGAAAACATTAGTTATTTAACGTTATAATAAAATGACAATAAATTACTGGCTACTATTGGCTGTAGAATAAAAATTCTCTCTTTAAAATAAATGACAGTTTAAGCGTAGTAATGTTAAAAAATGGCTAAGCACACATAATTTAGGGTCCCGTACCACCTTTGCTAAAAGATGTAGTTTAGGTATCAACACACTTAGACTTAGCGATTTTATTAAGTCAGAAATAAACATAATTATACTGATAATTATTATCCCAAAACCTTGTCGACTTACCTCGTTCAATTATTTTCGATTAACGAATTTTTGATATCTGCTTCTTAATCTATAAAGGTGACAAAATATAACTACATAGTATACAAAAGTCATATTTACCCCAAAATTGGGTGTCTATCATTTCATTGAAACACCTTTCATCGAATATAATAATAATAATAATAATAAAATCTGTTTATTTCAAAATTTGTGTTGGGTTTACAATTTTATACTTAGCCTAAATCTTTATCTATTTAAGATTATTTGGCTAAGTTAGTGAGGACGCTATTTATAAGAATTAATTAGAATTAATTACAAGACATAAGAAATCTTTTAACTATATTTTTGGTAGACCCAGGTTTAGCTTCCATGCGTTCTAATACATGTTTAGGGAAACTATTCAAAATATGAGGTAGGAGATTTGACCAAATTCTAGACCCGTATAGGTTATTACTTCTTGGAGTGATAAATGACTTTCCTTCTTTTAGATTTCGTAGATTATCAGATCTTCTATATTTAACTAATTCCCCCATAGCATCTCTGTATTCTAGTACCATAGCTAGCTTCACCTTATCGAACACACTCAGCACTCTACAGTATTCAAATAGACTGTCATAGTTGTGTCTATGTTGGTATTTGACTTTTAGAGGAACAATCGCTTTTAACAGTCTTATTTGAATACTGCAGATGCGCTGCAGATACGTTTTATAAGTTCTTCCGTAACATGAAATTCCATAGCCTATTATAGAATCTGCTAATGACATGTATAGCAGGCGTAGTACGTTGTAAGGCATTGTTTGTTTAAGTATGCTAAGATTACACAAAATTGCTCTTAATTTTTTACACACATGGTCAATATGGGTGCCCCAGTTAAAATTGCTGTCTATATGTAGTCCAAGATAGGTATGATGCTTTACTAGTTCTAGTGGCTCACATCTGCAGTGTGAATGATGAGCATGCAAGCACGAGTGCTCGTGGGCCGTAACTTTAGGAACTGTGTTAGATTTAACATATGGTGAGTGCAAATGCATTAATTTAGTTTTTTGGTAGTTAAGTGATAGGCCAGCATCATGCGCCCACCTACATAGCACATCAAATTCACACTGCATCAGTTTTTCCGCAGCTTTCAAATCTTTATTTGCTATTATGAGACAAGTGTCATCGGCAAACTGGTATACCGAGGCGTGGGCAAATACGTTGCACATGTCATTCACATAAATTAGGTATTCGGTCGGACCGATTATTGATCCTTGTGCTGTCCCTTGGAGGGCCTGCGAGATCTCACCTTGCTCTCCAGCAATGCTGACCATGTTATACCTATTCATGTGATAGTTCTTAAATAAACTTAGGGCCGGCCCCTGTATACCACTCTGCCAAAGCCTGTTGTAAAGAGTTTGATGATTAAGAGTGTCAAATGCCTTGCTAAAATCCACCAGCACCAATAAAACATGCTCCCTTTCGTTCAAATGGTTGTTGACCTCATCTGCGAAATAAGCTAATAATTGAGAGGTGTTTTTATTTTTCTGAAATCCAAATTGTCTGCCATGAATGATTCCGTTGCTTGACAAGAAATCATTAACCGTTTTACCCAAGTATTTTTCAATTATTTTATCTACAGTCGGTAACAATGTGATGGGCCTATAATTATTAGTGTCAGTACGGCTACCTTTCTTAAATATTGGCCGAATTAACCCTATTTTCAGTTTGTCTGGGTAAGTCGAGAATTCTATACATTGATTTAATAGGTGTGTGAGCACTGGGGTTATTTCTTTAGTTATGTATTTAATATCTTTAGCTCTTATTCTATCGTAGCCTGCACTTTTATTTTCATTCATATTATTAATTATTTTGTACATGTCATTTTCTTGAATTTTGTTGAGTTTAAGAGCTAAAGTTGGAGTATTGGTATATGATTTCTCGTCAAGCAGGGGGTCACTACATGTGTTCAGAACCTTCTTTACATTGTTTTCGAAATCTTGGGCAAACCTATTACACAATTCTTTGGCTTTACTTTTAAATGCCTGCAGTAGCATATCATCAAGCGCATTAATTATTCTACCAGTTAGTCTATTAATGATATTCCACATTTTCCTAGGGTTCTTAAAATTATTACATATTTCTTTTTTTATATAATTGTTCTTAGCTTTAATCATACATTTGTTTGTTTTATTCCTATATTTTTTATATAATAATTCCTTTTGTTTATTTCCAGGGTCTTTTATGTGTAATTGAAGTAAATTATTTTTCTTACAGGCCATATCTTTTAAGTTATTCGTAATCCAAATCTTGCTTTCCCTATTGCAAAGAGGAGCATCTTTTTGCGTCCTAAATTTACAATTATCATATAAACTATTAAATTTACCAGCTATAAAGTCATAAATATCATTAGGGTTTCGCATTTCTAGGGCAGGGCTCCAGTCAATATTGACGAGTTCCTGTCTCACCTTATAATCATCTACTTTGTGATACCCTTGGACCGTCTCCGTCGACAATCCGACAAGAGAGATTCCAGTAATAAAGTGGTCCGCTAATGAATCGCGCACCACCGCGGCTTTGATATAATGAGGTTGAGCATCCCCACTCCGCCTAGTGATGTCACGGATGTAAATGTGGTCTATGCACGATCTGGATGTGCCTCTTGTCGTAGTGTCGACCCTTGTATATTGCGAGATGCAGCAAGTGAAACCCAGCTCTGCTAGCATGTTTTGGTAGGAACCCGTCAAAGGACTGGATACCTTTAGGTCTAGATTAATATCACCACACACCAAACAATTTGAGTCTATTGGAATTTTTTTTAATAATCGCGATAATTCGCTAACAAATTCACTTACATTACAACGGGGAGGGCGGTAGATAGAACAAACATACGTCTTGTAACCATTCTTCAGCACTAATTCACCAAACAAACACTCAAACGAAGGCCTATTACTAATCTCACTATGTAGGAACGAAACACTTTTATGGGAATACACAATTATGCCGCCTCCTCTTCCAGACGTTCGTAGCTCCGCGTTCATTACATAATCATCGATGTTAAACAGGTTTTTTGTACGGTCGTTCACATTGACTTCAGTAATCACGATCAGATGTATAGTTACTGGGCTCGTCTTAATATTGTATTCCAATTGGGCATGGTTTTTTATTAGCGATCTTATGTTAACATGAAATAACAACAATTTGTTTTGGCTAGCTGACAGGTCACATACAAATTCTTTCCATGTATTATGATTGGTTTCATATATACCTATATCTGTGCTGTCCATAAGAAAATAATAATAATAATACTAATGTTTTGGTTGTTGGCATTCTTGCCACGCGCACTCTAGGTGGCTTGCAGTGCCTTCTTAATGGCGTCTATGTCTCCCGTCGATCGCACATAGAATATTTTTTTGGCCGTATCATCAACACGTGTCATGATGACACCGTCTTTAGACCACACATATTTACACAATGACGTGTTCTTTAGCTCATTTTTTGTTTTCCATAGCAGGTATGCCGTGCGCGGAGTCAGCGAGGCCCGCACGTATATTTTTTTTGTTTCACTGTTGCTAGTTCCTTGAATCTCTAGGTCGTTGCTAGTAATGTTAGCTCTCTTCGAGGCATTAAGCCACGAGTTATGGCATCCCTCCCTAAGGGTTACGCAGATCGGAGATTCATTGGCAATACGTGCCGCTTGCGCTGCTCCAGGTCGGACTGGCTTCCTTTTTCTGCAAACGCTAACTATATCTTCCGTTTTTTGCTCTAATAGCCGGCCTACTTTTACCACTATCTGCTTTGTGTCTTCATCCCGACTTTCAACAATACCGCATATTTCTATGTTATTGCATATTTGTGTCTGCTCCATTTTATTTACGTTTTGCTCCAGAGCGTCATATTTGAGCTCCAAGTTTTTATACACATTTGAGAGGTTTTTGTACTGATTTTCCATTAATCTCACTTTCATTTCGTGATCTTTCATTTTTTCTTCGTACTCATCTATCTTATCTGTGTAAAACTTTAACGTACTTTGCAATTCATCCCTGATTATGTTACGGACAACCTGGCGCATTTCGCGCACCTCGTTACGTATCTCATATAGTATTTTCTCCTGTTGCTTCTGCCCTGAAGGTTCTGGATCGGATTCTTCTTCGTCTGGATCGGGTAGTATTACTGAGATACGCTTCGGTCTGCCTCCTGATGCGGTCGTGCATGCCTGGCATTTCCAGTCGACCGATTCCGTCGACGACAACGCACTGAGTTGTTCCATTGTTAAGGAAGCACAAGACCCGTGTATCCACTTGTTACATTTGCTACATTGCACTCCCGGTGATTTTTTCCCGATTGCCTTAGTGCATTTAGCACACTTCGCCATATTCCTTCTTATTTCTCTGGTCCAGATTTATTCAAACGGAATGTTTCTTGTACGGCGAAGGTGTGCTACGCTCGTAGGTGGTTTCGTAGCAGGTCGTAGCTCGCGTAGGCTGTTGTTGTCCCTCGCCCGCAAAACCCCCTAGGGGAGCACCTTACGGTCCTGTCGTGTAGGTGTGACAAGGAGGGTCCGAGTTTTTCGCTTGGGCGCTGTCCTTATAGCGGAAACCAATCGTGCGAGACACCGATTGTATCAGCAAGTGTCCATAAGTCACAGGTCTAGGTCACTGGTCACAAAAGTACAAATAAATGCGAGGTATTCGCAATGGATGCGTCCGCTCTCCTCGGCTACGCGCGCGCATGTATCGTTTCATCGAATTTCATTTCATTGAACGGTATTTTCTGCTGGAACCATAATGTTTTCAGGGTATCTTAAACATCTAACCTAATATAACCTATGTAATTAATGTTTAAGATAATAATAGCAGAAAATAGCGTTTGATGAAATAAATTTCGATGACCTAGCGAAAATTTGAATAGGTTTTTAACTCCGCTGGTACATTTATTTGCATTAATAATTATTACAAATGAAAAATAAATTGTAATTAGATGTTTTTTAATCACTTTTTGACGTGGACGTGGAATTGGCGTGATTAAAACAGAGATAAATAATGATTTTATTTTTTTTCGATATTTATATTACCGCTTATGTTTCAATTGAAAAAGGTATGGAATTGACGTAAGCCACCGAGATAGTCACGTGGTACTATCTCAGTGGCTTACGTCAATTCCATACATTATTCAATCGAAACATAATCGCTAACGATTGCCGAATGCAACTTGATACTGGTCACATTCTTGCATCGACTCCTTATTTAGACGCATTCTGTTTTTATCAGGATCTCAAGTTACGAGTACTTCTCTACTTAAATTATGAAATTCATTAGTTATTTATCACTTACTTTAATATTATGTCATATTTCTAATAAACATTTCTGGGTAAAACGAATTGTGTCAAAAAAGAAAATGCCGTAATAAGAATATGAGGAAAAATGATTCCATCATACGATTAGGTAGGTATGATTATACGATTTATGTAGGTATGTATGTAAACACTTTATTGTACAAAATGAAACAGAAAAAATACAATGAAGATACCAGAAAATAAAGTACAAAGGCGAACTTATCCTTTTAAGGGATCTCTTCCAGGTAACCCTTGAGGGATTGATAAAAGTGGAAGGTTGTGCATCGAGTAGGCAAGTTTACAAATTTCTTTAGGATCAGATCATACAAATAAGTCCTAACTATAAACATAAAATTAACTACATTCAAATACTTACATAAATATGCTAGACACAGAAATATATATTTATAAATCAATATAGGCATATATAAACTTACATAAACTACATTGACACATTACATACATATATTACATAATACATACACACATGCATACATTTATATGATGAGAAGTAATATAAAAATGAAATGTTAACTTATTATAATATGACCAGAATACAATACAATACAATACAATACAATACAAAACACTTTATTGTCCACCAAGCAAAAACATTACACAGAATTTTCACAATTTAGAAGACCCAGGTAAACAACAGGCGGTCTTATCGCTGATTAGCGATCTCTTCCAGACAACCTTAGAAGGGATAAGGTGCAAGTTAAAACAATTTACACGGTAGGTGGTGCAGACCAATTTCGAACAATTACAAGGAACTATGCTAGCTATAAAATACAATATACCTATAAATACACGCTTACCAAACTAATAAATAGATAATCAAATATATATTAATACAAACTAATACATTATAATGACTTACATGAATAAATAGATAGTAATAAATAAATACATACATAAATGTCAATACATCCACATCAGGGAAAAAAAAAACAGCCACACGACAGAAATGCATAGTGAGAGAAATGTGCTGAGACAATACAATTAAGACTGCGACAAAAAGTGCTCAAGGAGAAGTTTCTTAAATACAGGTAAAGATTTAGCCTGCCGCAGCTCCACAGGGAGGGAGTTCCACAGACGGACAGCCTGAAAAGTAAAGGAATTGTTGTAGAATTTAGATGATGAGGAGGGTACAGTTAAAATACAATTTTGGGAGCAACGAATCGACGTAAAAAAGTTAAAACGCTCCTTGAGGTAACGCGGGGTTGCAGGGAAGAACAGAACACAGTAGAGGAGATTAAGGATATGAAAGTACCGGCGAAAACGGATAGGAAGCCACTTGAGTTGCGAACGAAAATTAGAGACGTGGTCATATTTGCGTAAACCAAATATGAACCGAATGCACATATTTTGAATTCGCTCAAGCTTATTAAGCTGCTCTACAGTAAGATCTAAAAAGCACACATCAGCATAGTCCAAAATAGGAAGAAGCAATGACTGAGCTAGCGCAATTCTAGTCGCAAATGGGAGAAAGTTACGAAGCCGCCTAAGAGACCACACTGACGCAAACATCCTCCTGCTAATCTCGTTCACTTGAGGAACCCACGATAAGGTGCAGAATATATCAATTTATTTATTAAATCTTTATAGCACAAAAAACACAAATTAATAGCGGACATAATGCATAATGGCTTTCTTTACCAATCATCCAGAAACTAACAAAAGTAGTGCAAGGAAATATAAAGACAGAAAACAAAGCAAATAACATAATATTTACAAAATTATACTTTATGCAAACGTACTAATCAAACAATATATGTACGCAATTTACAAATACCCGAGTGGTTGCGGGGCAGTGCCACTTCAAGTCTTCCCGTAGATGTCGTAATATTAGGCGATGAGCTTGCAATCCGTCACTAATTACACTTGTAAACTTCTTGGTCTGATTGCGCAAAATTTGGTTACAAAATTATAATCAAATCTTTTTGAAGTCGTTGGTATTGCTGTAGCTCTGCCAACCCTACTCTGGGAATGAAGGCGTGATGTTATGTATGTATTTTCATACAGCATCAATGTTAACTGACCATTAGTAAGCCTTATTGTAAGGTGACGAGATTCACAAATGGTCATTAAACTGTGTTGCTGATAGTATATTATATAAACATAAATAATAACAATAATATATGTACGACACGGTGGCCTAGTTGGGAGTGACCCTGCCTCCGAAGCCAGCGATCCTGGGCTCAAATCCCGGTAAGGGCAGATATTTGTGTGATGAGCGCGAATATTTGTTCCTGAGACTTGGATGTTTTCTTTGTATTTAAGTATTTATTTCTCTATGTACCTAAGTATGTTTATCGTTGTCTAGCACCCGTAGTACAAGCCTAAAGCAATTTGTGTGAGATTGTCCCCTGATATTTATTTATTTATTTATATATACCTATAAAAATAACACCGGAGACTAAAACATATTCCATGATGGGTCAAACCTTATTATACGTATATTCTACGCAACATCTTGTCTAGCAAATATATACATACATCTTAGTAAATATAACCCGTATTTGAAAGCAATCTTCCAATATGAGTCCACTTATCCTAACGTCCACTGTTGACATCTCTCTATCAACAAATAACAATTCCGACGTCCAAGTTATCCCCTTCCGAGCCAGTAGGTTAGTAGCTGGCCTGCTAACAAACAAGGCAGTATCTCAAACAAAACTCTTGTAGAAAATTCAACTTTATTACCAAAAGGATACGATAGAATCTGCTTTGGCTATTGAATTTGAGATACTGCTTATTGGCTTAAGAGGGCAGAGCTGCACGTGACGTACGTGATGTCCGTATGGGTCTGCGCAGAATGCACAGCGGATGTTTGATTTCCTAGATTCCATCAATTGTTACGAATTAGCCGTAGTTTCCGGGTAGTATAGTGTTTACGTGTGAATCTGTGTATCTATACTAGGTGTTGCCTGTAATAGGAGCAATCAATTGAGGGATCGTTTTTACTGTATAAACTTAGCAACATTTGTTCTACAGCTTTTACAAATATGTAATTTATTATTTAGGATTTTATAGCATTTTCAATTTACTCCATCCAATAGTCTAGTTGACATCTACTGTCAGCCTACAAACTTCGTAGTATTTGCAATACATTGCAAAAACTGCGAGAACACGACTCTCCTTGTAAATAATATAATAAATTATTATTTGCATTTATAAACCAATCTCTTCTTTATCACCGACGCTCTCCCCCTCGTAGTTAGCCACAGATCTAAATACAATTATTTTATTTTATCGTATTATTATTTGGGCACAAACGGTACTATAAACTTACAAATAGAACACTTCGAATAACCAATAAAGTTGCCACTACTTACAAAATCATTCAACTAGAACAGAAACAGTGATTAAAATAACAGAAACAATTAAACAGAATTTAAAAAATATTTACGCAGTTACTAAATGAAGAATGAGTTTCTTGAAAGGAAAGACAAGTTAAATAATATGTCGGCTTCGGAGAAGAGATGATTGTAATGTTTTACAGATCTGGTGGTGAATGTGTTACATACATACTTTTTTTCAGTAAAAGCAACATCAAATAAACAACTTGTTCGTCGAGTGTTCGTGCTACAAGGTACTTTTAGTCCTAATTTATTTACAAGGTAAGGTGAGTCGGTCATATTAGACAGAAGTTTAAACAAGCAAGTTTGATCTTTAATCACACGCCTACTATCGAGTGAAACAAAGCGGCTGCCATCAAATGCTTGGTTAGTTTTGAAAGCTTTATAAGACTAATATTTCAATATTTTTTTTGTATTTTCTCACTGCAATCGACATAAACAAAGTACTGTAGGCTCCAAACATTAGATGAGTAGGTACTCGAGAATTGATCTAACCAACGAATTAAACAAAGTAAGCGTACATTCTTAATACAAAACCCAAAAAACGAATAGCCCTTATCGTAATGTTGCTGATGTGATCACTAAAGGACAGTTTACAATCCAGATATATTCCGAAATCCCTGACATCCAATTATGTGCATAATATTACTATCTTCTGGATGTAGGTATGATTTCGAAGCACTGTAAAGTGCGATCACGTAGCTTCATCAATTGAATACCATTCACTGAACTCTAAGTTGACTAGCTTGTAGGATGAACAAACTACTCTCCATAATGACGCAAACGCACTGAATGCGGAGGCAGTGCGTTCCAGTGCGTGCCCTTACAATCTTATCTTATTCGTCCTTACGGATACACTTCGACCCTAAAGGATCTTTTGTGTATCCATCTCTTACGATATTTTCTTTTTCTTTTTAGATTTAAGTATATTTACAGTTTTTTGCACTCGTTTTTGCCTTAAACGAAGTCGACATTATAAATTTAATAAAATTGTATCTGTAATGAAATAAAATGAAATAAATGAATAATGATTATGGCAAAATTAATTAAGAAACGTAATTTTTAAAGCTATCCAATTTATTAATGTAAAAAAAAATTGCTATATATGCTATATTGACGCGGACAGACGGGCAGATGAACAATGCGTAACTATAAGGGATCTTGTTGACTATTTTAAAATACCGGGCAAGAGCATGTCGGACCGGACCATGCTTAGTATAGGGTTCCGAAGCCGTTAAGTACTGCTAACATAATAACTAATTTTCTATTTAAAGTCAATTGGTGCCATCTTAGATGATTATAGTAGGTATAAACACTTTAATCGCATTTATCTCAAGAACCAATGATGTATAAGTAGACATCATTGGTTCTTAAAAAAAAAAACAAAAAAAAGTAAAGTAAGTAGTCGAGATAGTTTTCCTTTAACACACACACTTGAGTCTAACAAAAATTAGCGCTTTAAAGTTTAATATTTCATAAACGGATTAGGCACTTAATAGAAAAACTATTTCCACTAACCCGTAATATTTTTGAAAGACCTATCCAACGACACCCCCACGGTGGGGTAGACGCCAAAAAAAACATCCCCACGTTACGTCTTTTTTATACCACTTTGTTGGCGTGACTAATATGCATATTCCTGCCAAATTACAGCTTGGTAGTACTAAGAGTCTCTGCGCTAGGCTACGGACGGACGGACGGACGGACATGGCGAAACTATAAGGGTTCCTAGTTTGACTACGGAACCCTAAAAACGAAGTATAAAAAGTGTTCTTAAAGCGTGGCCGTGACGATTTTAGTATAGGCACGCGACGCGCTGCTCCGCTGTCAGTGCGTTGACGGCCTTATGGTCTATTTGATACTGCTAAGTAACCGTTAATAGTTCGACATCCAGTTTATAATAACATGAGAAGCCCTTGAGTTTCCAATGGAAGATTAATTTGGTTGTGTAAACGTTGTAACCATGGAGCTTACTTGCTTACACAGCCATGAGTTGGGTTTGGGTTCCGTATTCAATCTAGGAAGCCTTACCCTCTTACTTATAAACGTGGAATAACTGTGACAGAAAGTGACGAAGCATGGCATAAGCTATCTCACGGTTATTCCACGTTTATAAGTTACATACATACATACATAAATCACGCCTGTTTCCCAGAGGGGTAGGCAGAGACCACTTCTTTCCACCTGCTACGATCTCTTTCGCTTCTTCCACATTCATACATCGAGTCATGCATGTACGTCGGTTTCGGGTACTTAAGATTCGGCCCTTTTCCAGTATTTCCCCGATTTGATTCAAAAAAGTACGCCTAGGGCGTTCCTTCCGACCCTTCCACTCACTTTAGCACTGTATATTTCTTTCGTCAATCTTTTTCCATCCATCCTTTCTAAATGACCGAACCATCGAAGCATGCCATCAATCTTAGTCACTACATCTTCTTTCAGACCACACTTCTCTCTGATGTTTTCATTCCTTACTCTATCACACAGTTTCACACCACACATACTACTACTACATTATGTTTATAAGTTAGGGGGTTATAGTTTAGTTAGTCATGCATGTTGTCAGAACATAACTGTTTCTCAGAAAGAAGAAGAAGAAGTGGGGCTGTGATGCTCTCAAGAGTGTAAAGACTAGTTGTTGTTTATTATTATTTTTCTATGTAAATAAAGGTTTCGTTAAATACATACAAAAAAATTGTTGACCAAGTGAGAAATGTTTAAGTATGGATTATTTTCGCTAGAATTTCGTTTGACCCCTAGAGATAACACGACAAATAGATAAAAAACCCGACTGCATCTTTTGATTATGACTTCGTCTGTATGTGTTAGTTACGAGTACATAATTTTCTATATATTTTATTACGCCATATTGTTTTTGTTTTAATTTAAGTGTCCAGGGGCAGTCGTTAAGACAAATCTAATGACATCTCGCTTGTTGAAATCATCCTATCCACCTAGGCTCTATCAGGGAACAAAGAACATAAGAAACAAAATAACAAGTATAGGGTCGCGAATCTAATGACAAAAAGCAAATAAAAACCTAATTGCTGTAAGTATAATATCGTCAATATAATGTTAGTTATAATATTTTTATCTTTCTCCCTGTTGGTAGTAAGGCATGCAAGAGGATATTTTCAATACAATCCGATGAAGCATTTATATATTGTAATCAATTAGTTAACCAACAAATAGCCTGAGGCTAATTATTCACAAACCCTATCGAGAACATCTCAAGTAATTATAAACTTCGATCGTTATATTTAAGGTGCCCCAACTCATCGAATTACAGGAATTTGCACACCAATGTTTCAAATAATTGATAGGAAATGATTTGCGGGACTAAAGGCTTGTAGGAAATTGTGTATATTGCATAATTATGTGGTGGAACTGAGTGTTATTGCAAGGTTTTATTTAACTCGCACCGTTCGTATGTATGTTTGTAAGAAGTCCACATCAAATGTAGCAAGACAATTTTGATCCATTTCCAGTTGATAAAAAAGGGGCTGAAATTTGAACCACACGTAAACTCGATGACAATGCAATATTATGGTATCTAAGAGCTGGGCTGGGATTCTACACGGTAATAAAGATATCGTATTTTACGTGTTTCCGTATTGTCAACGTTTTGATAACTCTTTTGTCATTTACAATAATGGCGACTGTGACATAAACGAAACCAAAACACGTCAAACGCGATATCGTTATAACGCAGTTGAATTGAGGCCCAGATCTGATGATGGAGTCGGAAGGTGGCAACAGGATCGTCCCAATACTTAACGTAGACCCACCGTGTTAGTGTTTAGTTTGGTCATGATAACCTGATAATAACTCCAAAAAAATACAGTTATAAAAAAAGAAATATATCGTCGTCCCCGGAGAATAAAATCGCAATGCGATATAGCCATAGTTTTATTGTTATTGCATATTCCGCTTCTCCGTAATGTAATGCATATAGTGATTTTTTTACATATTTTTCCTTATTATTTTTACGAAGTTATGCGATTTTTAATTTTTATTCGTTGGTAATATTTTCCATTTTCTTTCCGGAAATAATACTGTAAGAATACTTTGGTGAAGCAAAACATAATCTTCATTTTGGTAAAGACCGTTTGCGATACTGTCACGGATACAAAAAGGCTCGCGACCTTTCGTAACAACCTTTACGATTTTATTCGTCTGAAATTTAATTACAATGACATCAGTAAAAATCTTAACTATTTAAAAGTATTTGTGTTATTTCTGTAACCATCATTTAACATATATTTATAGTAAAAATACAAAACGTAGCCGGTCGCATTCGTACTTTATGAAATGTTTTTGAAAAGTTAAATATGGCAATGGAAAATAACTATTATTTTGTTGTAATCAATTACTATTACACAATAAATTACGTCAGGCAATGATATGAAACGATACTAAAACCTTAATGTTTAATAACAACATCGATACTTTACCGTTTTAAGTATCATTTTTTGAGTAGTCGTTACTCCCTACTGCTTTCTCTTTTCAACGTTATGCTTCTCAATTCGAGTAATAATGCTATTTTACTTTCATTCGGCGTCGCGAGGTGGAGGTGTGCGGATGCTTCTGAGATTTATTAACGTTTAGG
Source organism: Acleris holmiana (assembly GCA_949316455.1). Lineage (NCBI taxonomy): Eukaryota > Metazoa > Arthropoda > Insecta > Lepidoptera > Tortricidae > Acleris > Acleris holmiana. Next base: position 4,201,233 of record OX438772.1, read on the forward strand.
ATCGATCCCAGGGACGTAATGAGTCATTACAACAGTGGGCCCTAGAAATAGAAAAATTGGTCAGAAAAGCGTACCAAAGCGCGTCGGCTTCATTTGTGGACAGCATGCTAGTATTGCTAGTACAGGCCTTCATCGACGGGATCCGTGATTTGGAAGTCAGAGCTGCTGTGCGACTAGGACATCACGGGAGCCTGAAAGATGCAGTTGCCCACGCCTTGGAAGTGGAAGCTGTACGCCAGGACTCGAGGCCTTTTAGGGTGCGAGAAGTTTCGACCAGAGATTCGACTGCTCCTCGCCGTGAATTTGGACCAAGGTGCTACTGGTGTGGAGAACGCGGCCACTTGCAATCCAGTTGCCCGAAGAGAAATAGACCGCACCGAGATCCAGGCCCAACGGAGAGGCCAGCAAGCTCTGACGCGTCAGAGCAGCACCAGGGAAACGAGTAGGAGCCAGGACTAAGGGACGAGTGCTGGCTGGTGGTCAAAATGTCCCAGTTATGATCTCACAGGTGAATGATGGGAATAGTCTGGTCGTCAAAGGATAAATTAGTGGAATACCATGTCACCTTACTATCGACACCGGAGCTTTTCGGACTGTGATCAGTTCGCGGCTACTGAAGCACTTAACCAGGGATCATCTAGTCTGACCTAAGCATCTTCAGCTGCAAACGGCTACCGGCCAGTTCATTTCCGTCATGGGGGAGCAAGAAGTGGCGGTGCAAATTGGTGAAAAGTACTACTGGCACAAAGTCATCGTCGCTAACATCATCGACGATTGCATTATTGGACTAGATTTTATGAGAAAACATGGCTGCAAAATCGACTTGAAAGGTGGAGTCCTGAAATTCGGGGTTGATGAAGTCCCCATGGAAGGTGGAGTGAGTGGACAAGTCTACTGTGCTAGAAGGACCATTCTCCAACCAAGATCGCAAGCCCTTGTTCCTGTGAAATTACCGCACTATACGGGACGGGGATCTCATCGCTGCGTATTAGTTGACAAAATTGAGGGTAGTCAACCGTAGATAACAGCTCGTACGGTTGTGACAACATCAACTGCAGCGTGTGTAAGGGTCCTAAACTTAGGCGATACTAAATTCGCCCTTAGTAAAGGAACCCTTATCGGGTCTTGCGAAGAAATTTCTTGGATAAGAAGTTGCCGGGTATCGAATGGAAGCGGAAAATCTGCAAGTACAGGAGTAGACATTACCGGATTATTAGATGGTTGCCAAAATGATTTCAACAAAGAAGAAATACTGAAGGCACGCAATTTATTGCTGCGTTATAGCAATGTTTTCTCTGCGCACGACGGTGATATTGGGAGAACTGGAGTTGTACAACATGAGATCAACACTGGTGGAATCATGCCTGTCCGACAACGTCCTCGGCGAGTCCCAGTAGCTTGCGAACAGGAAGTGGAAGACATGATTGAAGATATGAGGAAGAACAGAGTTATAGAGCCATCAACAAGTCCTTGGTGTTCACCGGTAGTTTTGGTTAAGAAGAAGGACGGGACGATGAGATTTTGTGTTGACTACCGCCGTCTTAACGATGTGACAAAGAAGGATTCTTATCCACTACCTCGAATCGACGACACGCTGGACACTTTGAACGGGATGAAATGGTTATCCACGTTGGATTTGAAAAGTGGGTACTGGCAAGTGGAAATCAAGGACCAAGATAAAGAGAAAACAGCCTTCTCGACTGGAAAGGGACTTTGGCAGTTCAATGTTATGCCATTTGGACTGTGTAATGCACCAGCAACTTTTGAGAGATTGATGGAACAAATACTTGCTGGTCTACTAGGAGATACTTGCCTAGTTTATCTGGATGACATCATAATTGTTGGTGGAGACTTCGATAATCACCTTGGAAAATTGGAGCAAGTTTTGACTAAGCTGCAAGATGCAAACCTGAAACCTAGTCCAAAAAAATGCTCACTTTTTAAGCGTAAGGTGAATTATTTGGGGCATATAGTGTCAACTGATGGTATCCAGACCGATCCTGAGAAGATAAGCGCCGTTAAGGATTGGCGGACACCGAGGGACAAGACCGCAGTTCGTGCCTTTTTGGGACTTTGCTCGTACTATCGACGTTTCGTGAAAAACTTCTCAGATATAGCGAAGCCCTTGCACCAGCTGACAGAAGAAAAATGTCGATTCGACTGGAATGACCAGTGTGAAACAGCTTTTGCCAATCTCAAACAAAGGCTTTGTGAAACTCCTATATTGGGATATCCAGTCCCTGATACTGATTTTATTGTTGACACGGACGCGAGTAATATTGGTATCGGAGGAGTCTTGTCACAAAAGAAAGAGGACCAGGAAGTTGTAATTGCCTACTTTAGTAAATCACTATCGAAACCAGAGAGAAATTACTGCGTCACTCGGAGGGAATTGCTGGCAGTTGTCAAGACATTGCAGCATTTTAGTAAATATCTGCTTGGGCGCAAATTCCGTATCAGGACGGATCACGCTGCTTTAAAATGGTTGTTGGAGTTTAAAAATCCTGAGGGTCAAGTAGCGCGCTGGATCGAACAACTACAGGAATATGACTTCATCATAGAACATCGCAGTGGAAAATCACACGGCAACGCTGACGCCCTTTCCCGAAGACCTTGTCCGGATGACTGTAAACATTGTTTGAAGCAGGAGGGCAAAGATTGTGTGAAGATGTTGAGAACTGACACTGTTAGCGACGAGTGGAGTAATGAAGTCATGCAACAAGCGCAGCTAGAAGATAAGGACATCAAACCCATTTATGATTGGATTAAAGCAAGCGTACCAAAACCAAATTGGTGTGAAGTGGCTCCGTTGAGTACACAAACAAAAAGCTACTGGGCCCAATGGGAAAGTTTGGCTATGCATAATGGCGTATTATGCAGAAAATGGGAGTCCGCAAATGGAAAGGATGCTCACTTACAGGTTGTTGTCCCTAGGAAAAGAATAAGTGATGTTTTGAGATCCTTCCTGTAAGGTTGTCCACGTTGACCGACTGGCCAGATACTACGGGTCTAATAATGCTCGGGACGAGCATGTCTTGGGAGGGGGTAGTGTTACGAGCTGGTATGGTTAGGTAGATAGGTAAATTAGAATCGACGCGCCGGCTCAAGGAAATGCCTATTGTTAACGGGTACAATCGAGTTCAAGGCCAAGGCCGTCGCTATTGTAATACAAGGCCGCAATGAGTAGAACCTTCCATTATCGAACGTTCCCGGCGGGTCAAGGCCCATCGATCATTCGAGAAGGCATTCTGGAACAATCGGCGATTGGGAGTATAAAACGTGAGGCGCGCGCGAGCGGCGAGACATTCCTTACTTGGAGAGCGAACAGTGCGTACCTACGAGTGAACCGAGCGATCATCTAAGTTTATTAGTTTAGTAACGATTAAGTGAGTGTGTTAATTAAAGCCTGTACCCCCACGTACGTAACAATAATTTAGATTAGATGTTTTAAGTATTTTTGATTTGAAACTAGATTAAACTCAGATCTCAGGCTGTTTTAAACTGTTATTTTGATGATTCTGTGCTGTGATTTAAATGCCATAATAAATATATTATATAAATTGAACGTTTTATTCACACACGGTAACCTTACAAGTATATTTAAAATAAATTAGTAATAAATATGAAATATTACAGTAATTGTATTTTTCCATTATTCTCTGTAATCATTCCTAACCGTTGTCAATCATGAGATTTATAATCCGAAATAAAATTGTACTCCGTCTGTAACGGAAATAGAAAGCAAACAAAAAACTAGAATAAAATGGTATTAATGTATTACATTACATGACAATCTGTTAAAAATCGATGAAAATAATCACTAAGTAGTCTTACGATAGCCTCAATTGTTCGACATTTACACGAAAAAAGTGGTAATCAGTTAGAACAGAAAGCTATTTAAGGTAAACTTACCGTAATATACATTTTGGCTTATTACAATCAAACGAAAGTCATATTAAATACATTAAAATACATACATAAAACATTTAAAAATCACAATGCTTTTTATATACGACATGTTGGTTAACTCTTTATAGCACCCAAGATATGGAACAAAATTGGTTTTTATATTTTCCTGTAAAATTAACTTTTTCCTATTACGATTTTATTCTCCGGGGACGACGATATATTGTATTAATTTTAACTTTGCCATAATTACTGTCAGTAAAATAAGAACTGTCAAAACGTTGACAATACGATAACACGTCAAAAACAATATGGGTTTATAGTGCCCATATCTCAGCCTAGAAACAACAGAGGTAAATTGAATGTAATTCAATTGGCCGTGGTATTTCACTATTTATTATCGGCCCATGCAGAATTTTATTGCAGAAACATATTTAAGCCGTAAGGAACCATTGGGTTGCACTAGCGAAACCTTATCATCCGGTGTATCCCAAATTTCCGGTAAAAAAATCTGCAAAGTTTCATAAAATATTCCTCGTAACACCCAATACTTATTTCAGTAAAGTTGTAAATGCAACCTCGTCGAATTAACAATATAAAGGCACCCCTTTAAATTTGATATTACGTCCAAGAGGGAACCTGTACGGGTAGCACAAGTTGTAATTTCTCGCTTGTCGCTCAGTGGCTCAGTGCGTCTCTATCGTTACAGACTAAATAAAAAGGGAAATCCGAGTGACCATCAAGTCACGGACCACTGATGCGTGCAACTGAGGGCTCAGGATGCTAGGGTTAGGCTGCGTTTCCACCAGAGATGTGCGAGGTAGCTAAGCGGCGCGAGGCTGTGTAACGAGGAGGTGTAACGGTGTGAATGTTTCCATCAAAGATGTGCGAGGCAGCTGAGCAGCGCGAGGCTGTGTAACGAGGAGGTGACAGAGGCTCCCCGCTCGCCCGGAATCCTCGCTACGCATCCTCGCACCGCTCAGCTACCTCGCACATTTTAGCCAGACGTCGCCTCGCAACACATTCCTCGCACACATCTTTCCCTTCGTTTGTATGTACAAAGACCTCGCTCCTCTGAGCTGTTTCCACCAGAGCTAAGCTAAGCAAGGATAGGTAAATGAAGCGTTTCTATTGGTTAATGACAAACAGATCCCTCGCAACGCATCCTCGCACATCTCTGGTGGAAACGCAGCCTTATGGGCCCAAACTTTATGAACGTGGTCCAACAGAGAACCGCCGAGCGCTTGTGCAAGACAGTCACGTATTTTTTACATGCATTGTTTTTAATTTGTAACGGTGGAAAAAAATAGTAATTACAGTAGTATATTATATTGTTTTAAAGACAGTGAGTAAAGGAACCCAGTGAAAAAAACGGTTTTGAAAAATATGTATTATCTCTAAAGTTATTGCAAAAAACATTTTAAAATATTTTAACGTCTTTCCCAAATACCCGCGAGCCCAGCGGCGCGCGGCGGTGAGTCATCCGCTACCCGACGCGTTGCGATACTGCGCGGACGCTGACTTACGATCAAAACGGACATAGACACAGGAGCAACGGACATTAGGTGCAAATGGCTGACTGTACGAAATGTAGCAGAGTTATTGGAGGCAGACAATTTCTCACTTGCTTTCGATGCCATAAATCATTTCACGTCGAATGCACAAAAGTTTCGGAAAAATTATATTACTTGATAAAAACAAAGGGAAGCAATACCTGGATATGTGACATATGCCCGAAAGTGTTTGCCCCAACGACGTCATCATCCACAGTAAATGTAGAAAATCTATACACGCCTAACTATGTGACTGAACGTACCAAATATAAAGTAAACATTTCTACTGAGAACTCTTTTGAGTCGCTATCGTCGGAGGATAGCAGTGTTGAAGACGGTTCAACTTTGCTAAATCGGAGTTGTCCTGGTACTGGGTACAGCATGAAAGAACAATTAAATGAATTGAAAACAAATATGAGTAAATTAGAGATGAAACTTCAGACAGCTGAAAATGAAATTGAAATTTCATTATGAAAAATTCCTCCCTTAAAAACAATTAATAACATATGAAAAAAGAACCGAAAAACTTGCTCATATATGCAAATCGACTCCAATAAAAAATAAAAAAAGGACGCAAAAGTACAAATAGAACAATATTAAATTTTACTGATATTGAACAGATTGAAGTGGAAGTCGAAAAGGAAATAGCTGATGTCAGTGAAAATCACTCATTGCAACAAACTGTCCCGGTAGCACGGCCAGTAGAACAAAAAGGGCAAGATACCTTGAATCCTAAACAACTAGCAAAAGTAGAACTACCCCATGAGCAACAACCGCTACTACAAAAAAAAAACCCTACACAGCTCCCAATTACTCCAGCAGAGGAAAAGTCGCAAAAACCTAGAATAATAATTATAGGTGGTCAACTGTGTGTTGGTCTTGCATCTAAACTTTCTGTATCCAGACATTATACAAAATATGAGGAATATGAGATATCTTCTGTAACGAAACCATACGCAAATTCAACAGAAATACTAAAAACATGCTACGAATTGGAGGTTACTTCAGCAGATTATGTCATTCTTGGCGTAGGTGAAAATGATGCGAGCCCCAGCCGACTATCTTACGAAGTCAACGCCGCGCTGAAGCACTTGGAAAATACCAATATCATCGTGTTAAACAACATATTTCTAAGTGAGTTAAAACTTAATGGCATGCTGAATATAATTTGTAGTAACACTAAACATTGTAAGTTCCTAAACTTGAATTATATTCCGAAAACAATTGGTGAGTATTTGACTCAAATATGCAAAGTAATTAATTTCTACATTGATTCAATATATTATCAAAATAAGTATTTAGCAATGTTCAACCCACGTTATAGTGACACTGTAAATAAAGACAAAATTAAGAAATCTAAGTTAATAAACAAGGAAAAAAGAACCATTTTGGACTATTTCCCAATCATCAACAATAAAGACCAAATTAATGAAATTAACGAACTTAAGTTTAAAAACAAGAAAAAAATAACCATGCTGGACTATTTTCCAATCATCATAAACCAGAATAAAGATGTTATTGTAAGAAATTCAACCCCTATTAAGGATAAGGTTGACTTTTTTCGTCCCTCCTAATATGGGGAAAAACTACAATAATAAGGTCACGGTATTTCATCAAAATATTCAGGGTTTACTAAACAAATTAGATGAAATTGCATTGTGTGTTGATGAAATGGAGGAAAATGATAGGTATATTGATATTTTATGCTTTACCGAAACTTTTATACAACGAGGGAGTGAAACTAACATTCGACTCAAAGGTTTTAATGTTGCTTCCTCTTTCTCAAGGGTAAAAATTAAACGTGGTGGATCTTGCATTTTGTTAAGAAAAAATCTTTACAATAAAGAAATACCATGGTGTAGTAAACTCTCAATAGAAGGAGCATTTGAATGTTGTGGAGTAGAAGTGACAGAGCTAAAATGTCAAATTTTCTGTATTTACAGAGTCCCAGATAGGAAAAATCTTTCTTTATTTTTTAAAACACTGGATGCGCTTCTATACAGGGCTACATTAAATGCTAAAATGAAAGTTATTATTGCTGGTGATTTAAATATCAATACTCTAAAATCAGATACAGCCACTCGTGACCTTAAAAACCTCATGCTGAACTTTAACTTCCACTTGCACATTAATAAACCTACACGTGGTCAATCATGTATTGATCACATAGCCAGCAATATTGGAGATGCTGTTAGCGATACCTTTAGAATGTATCTTTCAGATCATGAAACATGTCAAATACTTGAATTTGAGACAAAGGAAAGGGTTGAAGGTCAACATGCAAATTTCTGGTATGTTTATAAAAGGCAGTACGGTCAAGAAAATACTGATAAATTTATACATCATATCTCTTCTATGACGTGGTCGGAAGTTCTTAACGAATCTGACTGCGATTCAGCATTCCAAGGGTTTCATGAACTGTTTTGCCTAATCTATGATCTCTGCTTTCCCGAACACAGATTAAAAATATCTGAAAGAAAGAACAAAACAAATTGGATTACAAGGGGTTTGAAGATTTCGTGCATAAGAAAAAGAAATCTTCGTTACCTTTACTATAAACATAAAACAGACGAGCATAAAAGGATTTATAGGACTTAATAGCAAACTACTTAAAAAATGTATCTCTAAATCTCAAAAAAACTTGAATACTGCGACAATACATAATTCTAAAAATAAATGTAGAACTACATGGAACATCATAAAGAATAAAACAGACAGTTGTAATACCTCAAAGGGCATTGAAGCTGTTCGAAAGAACGGCAAATTAATTGATGATCCCCAAGAAATGGCAGAGGCTTTCAACTATTACTACAAAAATCTGACAGGTAATATTTTAAACAAAAAAACCGACGTCTCACATATTGATCGCTTGAATTTTAGCATTTTTCTTAAGCCTTGTACCACGGAGGAAATTATTAAAATTATAAAATCGTTAAATAACACGAAAGCAGTAGGTTTTGATGGAGTTTCAACACATGTACTAAAATTATGTGCTAACATAATAGGTCCTATTTTGGCACATTTAGTGAACGAATCGTTTATTCAGGGAAAATTTCCCAATATTTTGAAACAATCCATCGTTAAACCACTCTATAAAAAAGATGATACAACAGATTTAAAAAACTATCGTCCTATAACCCTTATTTCAATCTTTTCAAAAATATATGAAAAGGTTATGCATACCAGAATCACCAAATTTTTAGACAAAAATAATGTCATAGCTAAAGAGCAGCATGGATTTTTGAAAGGTAAATCAACATCACTGGCATGCTTTACACTTATGAAATTGATTACGGAAAAAATCGACAACCAAAAACAAATATCTGGCATTTTCTTTGACATGAGCAAAGCATTTGATTTCGTGAATCACAATTTGCTCATGTCTAAAAGCGAACGGTATGGCATCAGAGGTCCTGTCTTAGCTTGGTTAAAGAGTTACCTCTCCGATCGAAATCAATGTGTAGAAATTAATAAAATAAATGACCAACATGAATTAATCAAATATAAATCAAATAACATAATAAATAATACAGGTGTACCCCAAGGCAGTGTTCTGGGCCCTTTATTATTTATATTATATATAAATGACCTCCCGAATGTAAGTAGTTATAAAACAATATTATTTGCCGATGACATTTCAATTTTAATTTCAAATGAAAGTAGACAGAATGTGACCTATGTAAATAATATAAACTGTACTATAGAACTTATTAATAAATGGCTAGAAGACAATTATTTACATCTTAATGTATCAAAAAGTAAATACATACAATTTAGCAACATTAAAAGTAAAAGGTTAAAAATGAATATAACATGTAAAGGGCAAGCCCTGGAAGAAACCTGTAATACAAAGTTTTTGGGACTTATTGTGGACCAACACTGTAATTGGAAATACCATGTCGATAACATCTGCACTCGACTAGGAAAATTTACATACGCACTTAGGAGACTTAAACGAATAGCTGGTGAAACAACCGCGCTTACAGCTTACCACGGCTATGTAGCATCTGTGTTAAGGTACGGAATAATCGTCTGGGGAAACTCCACTGACGTGAGTCGTGCATTTATGTGCCAAAAAAAGTGTCTTAGAGCAATCTGCGATGTAAGGTCTATAGAGCCATGCAGACCTCTGTTTAAGCATTTGAATTTACTGACTCTGACATCGATGTATATTATGGAGATAGGTATATTTGTAAGAACAAATCCTGAACTATATGATAAAAATGTGATTTCCTCAAAACTAAGACCGAGAGATCCTACGAGATTAAAGATGCCTAAATTTAGAAGCGCACTGTATAGAAAAAATTGTTACGCGATGTCTGTAAAGATATATAACCACTTACCTGTGTGCATTAAAGATATGCCATTAAAAAAAATTAGATTTAAGCTATTGAAATGGTTAACTGACAAATGTTTTTATACAATTCAACAATTTTTTGAATATGACACAATCAATGTTGTAATAAATTAATGTAAAGGTGCTATAAATGACATGTTTAAATGTAATTGCTATAAATGACATGTTTATATATAATTGCTAATAATAAGTATAGTTTTAAGTTAATAAATTTTTGCATGCTGGACACAGCTAAGTGTGCGATCTATAGCAAATATTAAGACAGCATTGTAACCCACACTTACAGCGAATAAATAATTCATTCATTTAATTCATTCATTCATTCATTCATTCAACAATTTCAGCATACATTGGCTTTATCTAGATAAGTAACTAAATAAAAAAAGGCTTTTGTTAAGCAGTGGGACACCTTAATAGGCTGTTGAGATTAGATTAGATAAGAGTAACACATGTGTACTGCCCTAAGCAAAATAGCAGCATCTCAAATGAAACATCTGTAGCAATCACAACCTTATTACTAAAGAGAGAGGGTTGAATCTACTTTGGCAATTGAATCTGACATACTGTTTTTTGGCTTACGATATTTAGCTGTTTATTTACCCTTGAACCACCGACACTCACTTCATAGAATTTTTCACTTAGCCGAATTGTCATTTCATTGACAGGCAAAACGTTTTACCAAAAAAAAATAGTTACCAGGTATCACATCTAGACCGACGATATAACGAATTAAAAAACTATCACGACTAAGTAGACATCAGTCGTTCTCAAGATACAGGCGATTAAACTGTTTATACCTACTAAAATCATCTAAGACGGCACCAAACGACTTTAAATAGAAAATTAGTAACTACTTGCTAATTTTTAAGTTTGTGGTAAGTACTTCACGGGTTCGAAACCCTACACTGAGCGTCCGACATGCTCTTGCCCGGTTTTTAATATGTATCTAATGGTTCAAGCAGAAACACGTTTTTGCGAAACGAAAGTTTGTAAAATGATGATTTAATTTTGGTCAAAAGTCGGGATACCATTTAAACTACTATAAAAAGGCACAACAGTAATTTTAAGCGTATTCCTTTGACGAAAATTAAATCCGAATAGCCCCGCCTGACCTTATATAAATGTTTAAATACTATTTCCAAATTTACTCTTCCATCGTTTGGAGAACGTTTTTACTTATAATCAGACCTCGGACAGGGTGAATTGTTTTAAGAGTTTGCATAATATGGACATACCTACGTAGTCATTCAATGGTAGATGTGATGTAATTGAATAACGAATGAAATTACTCTATTTAGATCTTTACATAACTAGCAAAACAAATTAATTGTATAGCAAGCCTCTTTAAATGATAAGCATATCCATATGAAAGTAAAATAACTGATATGATATCATACCTCTTTAGAAAGACAAACTCTATTTAACGATGCCATATTTAACATTGAAATATCATGACAAAGTCATTAATGTCATTATTCTAATGTTATGTTGTGTTATTTTAATTAAGAAGAAAGATTATTCCGAATTTGAGTATGCCGAAATATAAAGCAAAAACAGTTCTTAAGTGGGTTGAAAATGAACCTGACATGACATATTTAGGTAATAAAAGTATTTTTTGTGCAAAAATTAGAATAAATAAATAATACCTACTCGTTTTGTACATAATGCACTGTCAATTTAGTTTAATTGTAATTTATGAATTCTTTTTAATATTTCATCTTCAGGTATATCTATAATATTAACATCTACACTTGACATTAATGACGTAAAAATGACTCACCCTGTCCGAGGTCGGCTTATAATTTAATTAGATAACTATTACGTTCTGGGAAGGTTGTAATACCTTCACCATTTCATACACATGAAGGGACACAACTCTTAAGTAATTAAATAATACCTTTACTCCAATCGATTTACATTTATCTCACTTGTAAAGGTTTGTTTAATCCACGTTTCATCTATGTAAACCATTTTCTACGAAGTCTTTGTAATAATGCTAAGGCGAGTTGGTTTCATTATTATAAACGTGATTTTCCCTACTTTAAATGGTTTACATTAAAATCCAATTAGACCTTTGGAATCTATGGCTTTCGTTTAATAACCCTGTGTGATTTCGAACTCCCATCAAACTTCGCAAGTAAGGGTTTCAAGACAAATATTTTGACGGTCTAAATTACAATATTCAGTCTTCCTTCAGGGCTTGTTTTCGACGTTAACCTACTTCTTACAGAAGATGAAGTTTCCTTCAATGGACATGGACATGGACATTTGCCTCAAAAGAAAATAAAGATAGGTTTCTGTTAATTGCCAAAGAACTAGCAATAAACAAGATGACTAGTTCAAATCAGGTGTAGAAAAAACTGATAATGCTCAAATGAGTAATCTCAAATAATAATTATAACCGGCCAAGTGCGAGATGGGCTCGCGGACGAAGGATTCCGTACCATTATCTATACATCATTAGACACTATAATTATAACTTTTTATTTAGTTTCATCTGTCTCAGTGTCTCTTTAACCATGGCGTCTGTATTAAGATCGAGAAAAATACGACAAAAAATCACGTTTAATGTTAGGGAGCCCCTTTAATTTATTTTATTTAAAAAAAAATATTTTAGAAATGAATAAGCAACTAAATATTTTGTGAAAATGTCACGTCTACCGGTTGCCGTTTTTAAAATCGAGCAAAATTAATAAAAAATAAAAATAATAACTACTTAATTAAATATTTAATTTATTCTATTTTTAGTATTTAATAAAATAATAATAATATCATGGGACAATGTCACACAAATTGACCTAGTCCCAAACTAAGCTCAAGGCTTGTACTATGGGTACTAGACAACGATAAACATACTTAGATAGAGAAATACATACTTAAATACATAGAAATTTGTTGTTATAGCAGCAACAGAAATACATCATCTGTGAAAATTTCAACTGTTTAGCTATCACGGTTCATGACTCTTGAGATACAGCCTGGTGATAGACGGACAGACAGCGGAGTCTTAATAATATGGTCCCGATTTTACCCTTTGAGTACGGAACCCTGAAAATGTATGCCTTTGAGACAAACACGGTTATCCTCTAAACTTCACTGGGAAGAGCGATAAACGACTTCTACGCGGACAAAGTCGCGGGCAACAGCTAGTAGACAATCAATATGGAATAAGTACATAATAAATTTTGGATGTCAATATTTTTTTGTTTAATACTTTTTGGAGCGTTTTTTTAGTAGTCGGGTTTTAGTTTTTGAACTATTTTTTTGTTAGAGTCAAATATCCCCCCTTCCCCCCTACAGCCAAAACTACAAATACTAAAAATCTAAAAAAACATCTAAAATAGAAGGGCATCCAACGAATTTTAAAGGAAAACTATCACGACTAAGTAGACATAATTGGTTCTTGAAATAGAGGCGATTGTAGTATTTAACGGCTTCGAAACCCTACTCTGACCATGGTCCGACATGCTCTTTCTTGCCCGGTTTTTTTCAAACCAATCGCGTGACTGGTAGATCACGTTACTTTTCGTGATCTACGCGCGACGCGATTGGTTTAAAAACGAAACGAATAGAAACGCTAGTTAGCGAACACATCTTGACTATAGGCTCTGGACTTTCGTCACGATGCCTCAGAATGACCTCTAGAAAAGAAACAAAGTGCCCCAAAAAGAGGTTACATATTAGAATACGTTAAACAATTATTCCTTAGCACTCATATTATCAGCAGGAAGTGTGCCAGTAAGGAGTTTTAATTGACCATAAACCTATTTTTGTAATGGCGTACTTCCGTTAACGGCGGCTCGGATTTGGCTTTAATGAACATTGTGAACTTCTTTAGAATGTGTTTTTATTCAATGTTGCTAAATAAGGGCGAAGTAGATAACAATAGGTTCATTAAATGTTTTATGCAGTGGCATTAAATTTAATTTGTTGATTGCAAAAAAAATGTGCCTATCATTATTTGCTATAAAATCAAATGCCATAAAATGTAATGCTATTAATTCATTGGCTTGTTTAGTAACTTTAGTGCTGGTAGGACCCTGTGCAGGGTCCGTCTGGATCGCTACCACCATCTTATCCATTACCCACCCGCCAAGCAACAGTGTTCGCATTGTTGTGTTTCAGTGTGGGGATAAGACAACCGGTGAAATTACTAGCATAGAGGCATTCCACCTTAGTCCTCAGGGTTGCCAACGCATTTGAGGTCTTAGGATTATAGTCTTGAGAATTCAAATGTCTATGGGTCTCAGATTCTGCTGCTGATAATGCTTATATCTGGTAAGCTACGTACAATCTTCTCGTCCAAAATACCACAATGCCTCAAGACAAAAGTCTTTGATCGGCGTGTGTTGCCAGTGATGACATAATATGACTCTGAGACGTGTTCGCTTACAATGGGCCTCATGAGAAGGATCGAGGTCACTCAAAGGGCGATGGAAAGAGCTAACTGGGTGTCTCCTTGCGAGATCGAATTTGGAATGAGGAGATCCGCAGGAAATCCAAAGTCACTGTTCTAGCTCACCGAATTGCAAACTTTAAGTAGCAGTGGGTGGGGCACATTGCTCGTAGAACCGATGGGCATTGGAGCAGAAAGGTTCTAGAGTGGCGACCGCGAACCGGGAGACGAAGACTCGGCAGGCCTTTCACAAGGTGGACCGAAGATCTGGTAAAGGTCGCGGGAAACCGCTGGATGACAGCAGCAGAGGACCGATCGTTGTAGAAAACCTTGTGGCAGGCCTTTGTCCAGCGGCTGATGGATGGATGATTATAAAAGTAAATTAGTTATAGAATTTGAAAGATGAGAAAATAATTTTAGTGTGTTATCATAGAGATTATGCGAAATACTCGTAAATGTACGCAGTTGACAATTTCAAATTAAGCTACGACTAGATCTCGAATGCTATGCAAATTTGAGCTTCACGATTATTAGGTTTGGGTATTTTGGGAATAGTTCAGAAATGTAGGTCAGTTAAAATGAACCATTGCAGTTGTACAATGCTGTGAACCTGTCGCATGTAAACCCTGAGTATTACAAACTTTACTATACATTGGCTCCGAGTGAATGCCGGGTTAGAATAGTGCCACTCCATGTCTTCCCGTGGATGTCGTAAGAGGCGACCAAGGGATTTGGGTTTTCTAGTACTGCAAGGCGATGGGCTTGCAACTTGTCACTAATACACTAGTAAACTTCTTGGCCTGATTGTGCAAAATGTGGTTATAGAATTATAAACGTCTCTTTATATTTGTTGGTATTTCTGTAGCTCTGCTTACCCCACTCTGTAATGCAATGTATGGAACGAACGATATTAATGTTGCCGACTGTATTGCAAGTATTCGTATTTAGTTTAAATTTCAAACCGAAAACCTTTCTTCATTTACTTTTGCATACTTTTCTAAAATTCCATTTATTCGGTGCAGCTTTTGTAAAATAACCAATACCTATTAATCAATAAAGGAAAATATTTGCTAGGTGCAAAGCGGGGGAATGAGGATCGAAAACGATCACAGATGATCCGAGATAGCGAAATAACAATCGTAATAGAAATGGAAATTTAGAAAGTACCTACCTAAATAATGTCTGGCTATTTTAATTAATGCTCATTACTTAACTGATCTTCTGAAGCCTTTTGTAGGGTGTTCAACGGGTATCTATTATTTTATCGAATCGCCTTGCAACGAAAGTATCGTTAGTCAAAATTCTCATTCCATCGAAAGGCATTTCTCGCCGCATAAGTTATTTTTTTACAGTCACAAATCTAACCTAACTTACCCTACGTAATAAATGAAGATATTATAAAAACAATATGGTTTCAGAAAAGAATAGCGTTTGATCAAATGGTACAATCAATGAAGTGAAGTTCGATAAAACAACAATGCTATTATGTTACCCATACTCAAATAAATATAAATAAGTCATTGATTTTAATGAAATTTATTACGATCATAAGTTGAACCCCAAGAAGGATTTATGGTATAACTTATCTCGAAAAATTGAACAGCTCACAGAGGAATAGCTATAAACAACTTTTACGTAGACGGAGTCGCGGGCAACAGCTACTCGTAGTTGATATCATTATTGCTGATCATTATAACAGATTATGCCATTAAGTGTCATTAGTAAAATAGTAATAATAGTAAATTATGCAAGCCAGTCCCAAAACTCGTAAAGTCAATTACGTGTATTGAGCTTTTACTGAACTCCTAGTCACGCCATCTGTTGGGTGCAATCGATACTCAATTACACACGTATAATAATTGTGTCAGTGAATAGAGAAAAGAAATGAGTTATTTTGCGGTCATAATTTAATAACAAATTAAGATGTTATATTCCACCACAATGGAGGAATTAATAGTTTGAATTATTTTAACCGTTACCTTGGTAAAATGAGACTATTATTTGTATGTTTTATTAGTATGTAAAATGGAACTTTCAATGCCAATCAACATTGTTACCATTTTATTTTTCATTTACTCTTATCGAAATTATCTGAAACAGACAGTGGAATGAGAATAGAATATTCTAGATTTTGATGTCCATATTTTATGAAAGAATTGGATGAGACAGCTTAACTGGAAGTTCAACTACGTTTTCTATCTGTTGGTACTAAAATTTAAAATAAATTTTGTCACGATATGTGGGATTTTAAATAGATTTTCCTACATAATTAGAGGGTTTTTATGGAGAGAAATAAAAATCTTAAATAAGTAATTACAAAAAGCTAGAACCAACGCAAAGGCATCAAAACAAAATATACCATTGATGGTTACCACAAAAAAATACTATTGACGAGATTTATTTTACCTTACTAAGGAAAAAAATAACGAATAAAAAAAAGTTATAAATCTCTAACTAAATTCATCATTCACTTTGGGAATTTGAATCTACTAGCAAATAAATTAAGTTCAATTTACCTTTATTTACTCTTAAATGCTATTTTTGGACTTGGAACGAATTAAAATTAACTTTATATTAGTTTGAATTAGGTTGAAATGAAATTGCCTTGATTATCTACTTCCTATGAAATACCGGGTCTGACGAGGATAAATTCCTTTGGAATTAATATTACTTTAAAATTCAAATTCCAAACATAACATTTATTTGACAAAAACACACTGCAATACAACAAACATATATAGTAAAAACATGATCAGATTAGTGTGAATTTTATTTAGAAAAAGTTGCACTGTAGTGTGAAGTCAAATAGGATTCAGCTCAGCATGTGCTGCAGCCGGAGCCACAGCGCTGGTTTTCAGCTGAAACCTGGTGTTCACCTACTTCGCAGCTGAACGCGAACGCATGACGAGGGGAAAATGTGTATACATAAATATAGCGTATATAATGGTAGGTACAGTCAGCATCAAAAGTAACTAAGCAGAATAATGTGCTCAAAATGATCTAGACACGACGTATTTCCTTGACAATAGAGTCGAGTGCAGATCATTTAGAGCTCTTCGTTTGCGTAGCTACTTCTGCTGTTGACTGTACATAAGTGAATAATATACATGATGTTATTTAGTGCTAAAACAGATAATACTAATCGATATTTCCATACTAATATTTTAAATGTGAAAGTAATTTTGTCTGTCTGTTTGTTATGCTTTTCCGGATAAACGTATAAACCGATTTAAATGAAATTTAGTATGGAGATAGTTTGAATCCCGGGAAAGGACATAGGGTAGAAATTGGACGGTTCCTGGGGGAATAGTGATGAACGACTTGTACGCGGACAGAGTCACGGGAAACTATTAGTAAAATGAATTCTAAGTAATTCTGTCTATCTGTTTTATGCTTTCACCAATAAAGCGCTAAACCGATTTCGTTGAAAATTTGTATGGAGACAGTTTATATATGTAATGTATGTATGTAAACTCTTTATTGAACAAACAAAAGCTAACAAAGTAAAAAACGAAACAGAAATTCTATAGGTATGAACAAAGGCGAACTTATCCCTTTAAGGGATCTCAACCTTTGACCGATTGAGAGAGAAAAAAATACGTGTGGCACTCGGGGACTGCCGCGGTAAAGCTATTGCATTTTTATCAACTTATGCAATTACAATTTCGTACAGTCGTACCATATACATACACGTGAAGGTTCAACTAGTCGCGGGCTCGAACTCACTCGTGGACGCGGCCAAAAAGCACGATGTCTCACCTAGCATTGTGTCTAAAAAAGAAAGAATCACCTATGAGCAGTTAGCAGCTAGTCTACACGCATACGTCTAGTCGCACGCACACAAACACCGTGCCGAAGCCTGCCGAACTGAAACGACGTTAGACGATGCACGGCTTTCAACGCCGCACCGCTGTGCCGGTCGGAGTGGGGGATGTTAGGTTTATTTTCGTTACAGAATTTCTTGATTCGGTCGCCGCGCTCAAAGCCCGCGATAAAAGATATGCAATAGCTTAAAAAAACAGTGGAAGGCTAAACGTACAACAATACGCTCCAAGAAAGGACATAGGATACTTTTTATCTAGAATAATTGCATAGGTCCCGAAGCAATAGTATTAAACGTCATTTACGCGGATGGAGACGCGGGCGACAGCATATAAATATATGAAGTAAAAATGTCTTTAATATTTAGAAGGTCGCTATTAACGTCCTCTTTGTTTATGCTAGCACTTGTATTTTTACTGCAAAAGGATGTTTTTTTACTCCGAATTGAGGTTATAAAAGCTATGGCGGTGACAGCTGATATATTCATAAGTAAATAAGGTTGTTTCTACAAACTTGTTATTGTATTGGGTAGTGCTAGTCACGTCCGTTTTTGATAGTTGTTATAACACAACCAAAACTATATCGCGCTGTATAAGGCCTGTTTTTTTTAAACGGTTTTGGGTTAAAGTTGGAATGGAGAAAGCTTATACCCTGTATTAATACATAGGTTATTTTTATCCAGGAAAGTTAAAATGTATGCTGACGAGACGAAGTCACAGACAAAAGCTAGTAAATAAGATCAAAAAGGAAAACCTTTTTAAATCCTTATGGTACGCGCATAAAACATCCATGATTTAAAAAAAAAATGACGATGTTACTTTATTATGATAAGGGTCTATGGCCACTTAACAATGAAAATTCTAGATAAATGTCTAGTAAAGAGATTCCATCTTGGACGTTTTCAGATTGCAATCTTGACCTCGGGCTTCAGATTTCACTTACCATTGACCTGTATACTCATTCTACTTCTCCATCCTGCTAATATTATAAATGCATTAAAGTTTGTGCGTGTGTTAGTTACTCATCCACGCTGCAATGACTCCCTGGGAAGTGGTTCATATCTTTCTTGCAAGATTTGTGTGATGAGCGCGAATATTTGTTCCCGAGTCTTGGATTTTTTCTATGTATTTAAGTATGACGACACGGTGGCCTAGTTGGGAGTGACCTTGCCTCCGAAGCCGGCTGTCCCGGGTTCAAATCCCGGTAAGGGCAGATATTTGTGTGATGAGCACGAGTATTTGTTCCTGAGTCTTGGATGTTTTCTATGTATTTAAGTATTTATTTCTCTAAGTGAGTTTTTCGTTGTCTAGTACCCATAGTACAAGCCTCTTAGTTTGGGACTAGGTCAAATTGTATGATACGAGTATGGTCCCGTGATTTATTTTTGTTATTTAGGTATTTTATAAATAACAAAAATAAATCATTACATATAAGTATGTTTATCGTTGTTCACAAATTTTACAAGATTGATTGATTGTCAAGATTGTCAGTGTCAATTGTTGATGTTCATTCATTATTTATTTATTTGACCCGAACATACATACATATATTGCAAGTTAATAAAAAGCTTGTAAAATAAATTTGAAACCCGTTTCCGATGTGACCAAAGTTGAGTAATTTCAGCACGTCATTTAAAATTGAATTACGAAACCGCCACTTTATTTCACAGACGATGACATCCGTTCACTTAGTTTTACAAATATGTAACTATAGCCTCCTGAGGCCCACGTCAAATTTTACTAGTTCAAAAAAGAACCTTGTGTAAGTCAACTAAAGTCTAAAGTCACTTTTAATGTCCTAAATTTAGGCCGTTGGGTCTTACGAGGATACAAAAATTATACCCTCCTAAACGAACCTCTATTCAGCTTCACATCTAGCATTTTCTCAACTAGCTGTCAATGTGATTGGGAAAAAAATAAAAAAGCTGGCAACACAATCCGTGTTATTAAGACGCCTCATTTGATGTATAAATAAAATGAAAATGGAACGTAAAGGGGCCACTTCACAAACACAAAAGATCTCGCGATTAAATTCCAACACAAGCAGCTTCTGTTGACATTTCAGTGTCGAGAACGACACTGAAAAGGGTCCTTAATGCTGCGAAAATGTTCCGTAGTCGTTGGACAGATTTGTTTTGTTTAGTACACGAGTTAGCTAATGATTTCGATTGAATACGTAAATTGGTAAACTCCAATTACGGACGTATTAATCATCTAGATTGATATGTCCGTTCTAAGACACGTCAAAGAGAACTGTAATTTTTGACGTGACGTGAGACGGGTAGATATCTCAGTAAAGATCAGGGCTGGGATTCTACACGGTAATAACGATATCGTATTTGACGTTTTTCCGTATTGTCAACGTTTTGATAACTCTTACGCACGTTAAATCCAACAGTGACACTACATGACAAAAATATATATTTGAATAGTGGCATTATTGCGTTTAAAAAGAATTAACTTTTCTATGGCTATTTTCCTTTTTTGCATAGTGTCACTGTTAGATTAACTGTGCGTTATGTCATTTAAAATAATGGCGACTGTGACATTAACGATTCTAAAACACATCAAACGCAATATCGTTACAGTTCTACTGGGTTAAAACGATATCGCGTTTGACGTATTTTAGTATCGTTTATAACTCGTCCGCCGTTACTGTCAAGTACATAAGAGTTATCAAAACGTTGACAATACGGTAACACGTCAAAAAAGATATCATTATTATTGTGTAGAATATCAGCCCAACCCTGATACCTCCTTTAGACATAACATAAGCGCACGATTAATACAATCATTTTGTTATGTTTCCAGGTAATCATCATTCCGAAAAACAACGCGCTGGTGAGCTGGCATACTTTTCAGGAGTCTTGGGATTGCTGTCTTGAAATGTTGGTCTTGAATGCTAAATTTATTTGGGGCTCAGATCCCATTTACAATCGGTTGCCTTCTTATTGCTGTTACATTTTAAATTCCAGTTGTATGATTATTTATTTGTACAGTCAAAATCATTATGTAGCTGCTCATTTTAGTATCTTGTCGCAGTAACGTATCAAACTGAGATTGATTTGAATTAAGTATATCAATACCTGTGAGAAGGTACTAAAATGTTCAGCTACTTATGAATTCGACTGTACAACAAAAAATTACGTGCTATTTTTAAAATTGACGACAGGAATGACCTTTTAAATAAAATTGCATTTAATTCAGAAATTACAAGTATTAAGCCAGTATCATTGAATTAAAATATTAGGTAAATAAAATGAGCCTAAAAAACAATCTTACCCTTTAAATATGTATTAAAATTTTAACAAGTTTTGATTCAACAAATTTTAATAAACGGGACATAAGTTAGTGTACCTATAGCGTTTTATATGTTTTTATACATACTTACATACGTAACATCATGCCTTCATTCCCAGAGTGAGGTAGGCTGCCTGGTACATTAACTTTTGTCCCGTTTATTAAAAATTAGGCAGCACTACAGAAATACCAACAACTCTAAAAAGACTTGTTGAAAATTCTGTAAACACATTTTTTTATATTTTGTCTTAATTCAATAAAACTCAAATTTGTTTTTCATGCACGTTGTTTATTAGTACCTAATGAGGGCGCCACTGGACGCTCGCATCAGTCTTAACTCTTTGTTGAAAGGCTACCGGAAATAAACCGCACATAACATACATAGTGTGTGCATGTATAGTGTTTACATACATAACACCATTGAACCGTCTTTAAACAAATAAACCTATCTTCGACCGACGTATTATTAGACGAATTAGTATGTTCATGACGCAAGTTCTGACACAAAATTTTGATTGAGACCGGATGTACGTATTGACCATGGAAGAATGATTATCATCGGCATTTTTTAACCTGCAACACAGTGGTTGTTATTATTCCCTCGGTAGTTCTTTTAATGGTTTTTGGCTGCCACGACACAGGCCTAGCCTAGTGTGGGCTCAAAGGTAATTTTGATAATGTGTACTTTTTGTTAAAAAAAAAAATTACTTTATTTTTATAAGTTAAACGTGTGTATATATGTATATGAAACTGTATATTATCCCCATACAGTCAATACTACAAGTTATATTAATCAAAGACATCTACAAATAACTTTAAATAGAAAACTCTTCCATACGACGGTTACGGTACGGTTTTTCGACGGTTTTTAGGGTTCCATACCCAAAGGGTAAAAACGGGAATTACTACGACTCCACTGTCCGTCTGTCTGTTTGTCTGTCACCAGGCTGTATCTCATGAACCGTGATGGCTAGACAGTTGAAAGTTTCACAGATGATGTAGTTCTGTTGCCACTATAACAACAACAGGTGTTGAGTAGAGAGTGTTAGGTGATTTCCTACTATTCGCTAAATTTATAATTTGTCCTAAGCCATTTTTTTATCTTACTTTTTCTCAAAATTTCCATTGGCAGTCGTAACTTACATAATTTTTAGTTCATACATACATACATAAAGTCACGCCTTCATTCCCAGAGTGGGGTAGGCAGAGCTACAGAATTACCAACAAATCTAAAAAACTTGTTGATAATTCTTTAAGTTCATTTTGCACAATCAGGCTAAGATGTTTACTAGTGTATTAGTGACAGGTTGCAAGCCCATCGCCTAACAGTACTACAAGCCCTTATTCCCTTAGGCGCCTCTTACAACATCCACGGGAAGACATGGAGTGGCACTATTCTAACCCGGCAACCACACGGAGCCAATGTATAATAAACTTTGTAATAAAAAGTCCAAGGTTTACATGCAACAGGATCAGAGCATTGTACAACTGCAATGGTTAATTTTAACTGACCTAAATTGCTGAACTGACACACAACACCCAAACCTAATAATCGTGAAGCTCAAATTTGATGGCATTCGAGATCTATTCGAGACCTTAACCAGATCTTCGGTCTACCTTGTGGAAGGCCTGCCGACTCTTCCTCTCCCGGTTCGCGGTCGCCACTCTAGCACCTTTCCGCTTTTAGTTTATTACCTACTAAGAATTACTGTGTTTTGGTGAATGCTGTTGCACACCTGTAATTGATGTACAGGCTAGTCTAGAACATCCGTGTAATTTATTTCTTACAACGTAAGCCATGTATATTGTTGGTCTGTCTAATCAAATAAATAAATAAATAAACAAATACTAAAACAAAATAAAATACATATTTAAGTGTGGCTCCCAATACAACAAACGTGTTTTTTGCCGTTTTTGCAAAATTTGGTTACAGACAAACACCGGGACAGGTGAAAATAAAAAAAGGTTATAATATAGTGTATATTTTTTATAGATAATGGTACGGAACACTTCGTGAGCGAATCCGACTCGCAATTGACCGGTTTTTTGCGTTTCCATTAACGGCGTCGGACCCTTACATTGATTGAGCATGGTCCGACATGCTTTTGTCCAGTTTTAGTTGTACAGTTAACAATTATCAACGTCGGTTGAAGGCTAATCCATAGATATTTGGGTAAGGACCAAAAAGTTGTCCACGCTAACTCACTCAATTAAATGTTCTATGAAACTTTTCCGTTGTGACACGAAAATTAGCCATACATTTGTAGGGATAATTTTCGTGTCACAACGGAACTTTTTTCACTTCTGTTGTTTGTATGGTTAACTACGCTTAGCTATGGTCCAACTATTTGGTCCTTACCCATTTGCAATTCATGACATTCATCTCTATAGAGATTACAAGTGCGTCGCCAATACTATATCCTGCGTATTATGAGTTGAGAAGTTCCAGTCAGTTCAGACACAAATGGGTCGATTTTATCTGCCTAAAATGTGTTTTAGTTATAACTCATAATTAAGAAACTACGTATCATTTTTTGAGGATTTTATATGATACTTAATTTTTTATATGTTTAAGTTTCCACCGATATAAAAACTATGACTCAATAATTACGGAAACAAAGATATTTTTTTAAACCTATGTTAGTGTCCCAGTGCAAGGCAAAAGCCTGTCAAAGTCATTATGACCACAAATATTTGTTCTATAGCTCTATCCCTTTTATCGTCTGGAACTTGGCAGATTTAAGCAGCTCATAATAGGCCTCAGTAAGGTTAGTCCAGATGTTTTCTACGACAATAGAAATCTAAAAATGTCTCAAGTGACATAGGCGAATGAACGATTGCTTACATATATTCCACGGGTACGTATCATAATATATAAGTTTCAATATTGTACATAATGGGTTTTTATAAATAATGGTCATAATATATAATGGTTTTATTTCTGAAACCGTAAACTTCTCAGGGTTATTATAAAACAAACCTAACCTAACCTAATGGGCTCTAAACAATGGCCTTTTAAGGAATCCTGAAAAGTTTATATTTTCAGAAATAAAACCATTATTATATTATGACCGGTGAAATTACTAGCATAGAGGCATTCCATCTTAGTCCTCAGGGTTGGCAGCGCATTTGAGGTCTTAGGATTATAATCTTGAGAATTCAAATGTCTATGGGTCTCAGATTTCACTTACCATCAGGTGGCCTGAGTGCACGTGTGCCTTCTCCTTAACATAAAAAAAAAAAAAAATGATCATTATGAATTATGACCCATTATGTATTTTGACCTTTATATATTGTAATATAATCCCTTATCCCACATATTATATTGTTTGATTTCCGCATTATTTTGATATTCTGTAGAATAGGTACCAACGCGGTCAATGTCCAAACTCCTCCTTTTTAGGTTATTTGTTTCAATTTAAAATTTTCTCTTGCCTCTATTTTAGTCTATAGTACTCCAAACGCCTGTTTACCATGAAAACATTTTAGCAATATATTTTGTAAGATCCTCTTTATATAATATACTAGCGGCCCGCCAGCAGCTTCGTCCCGCTGCAAGTTTCTGATATTCCGGGTAGATTTTTAGTTATTTTCTTTCATAAGAACCTTCTCCTGACAGTAACAAACACAATAAAAAAAGAATTAGCGAAATCGGCTCAGCTACTCTCGAGATTTGCGCTTAGCAACACATTCAGCGATTCATTTTTATTATATAGATTATCCTCCTTATATGTTATGACAGCGTTCGTGGCGAAAGCTCTCGCTTTTAAAATAACGAGTCGCCGTTGAATTTACGTACAAAATATACAAATTCCACAAATCTGTATGTTTGTGTGAAATATCTGCTTAAAGCATACTTCATTATGTAATTAAAACAGTTATGTTACTAGTGTCTCTTCCGTGTTTTGTTTTTTGTTTTTTTTTAAACAGTGTTTGTATTGCATTGTAAGAATGTTTCGACGTACTAAATGTTGCTTAAATGGGTACATATAACAACGTTTGGTATAATTTCACATTTTCAACATATTAAGATATAACAACAAAAACTATATCATCAATTAGTAAAATTTTTAACTAGCATAGTTTATTTCACATAATATCGTGACGTTCATTTGTAATAATTACATTTTTATAACATGCATAAGAAATATTTTTTATCGGTCGGCATGAATTTATTTCAAATTTGTGGTTGCAAAATGCTGCTTAAGCAACTATAATAATACAAGGTTAGCTAATTTATATAAATTGCCATTATACCAACCTATGACAAATATTAATAGAACATTTAATCGCCTATGTATTTTCAAACTACGCCATCAGGTAAATTAAATTTGCTAAAGCCAGCCAACCTTAGAATTAGATTATTGGAAGTAGCAGCGAGATATGAAAGCCACTGTCCATTAAAGTAATAGGATTCCTAAAGAAGCTCCTCAAGAGATACTGTAATAATACAGTTAGCTCATTAACAGTTTTTTACTGAGTTTAACAATTTGTGCTGCGGTAAAAAAGGCTTGTACTATGTGTACTACACAACGATAAACATACTTATAAAGAGAAATAAACACATAAATACATAGAAAACAGACTCGGAAAAAAATATTCGCTTTCATCACACAAATATCTGCCCTTAACGTGATTTGAACCCAGGACCGCTGGCCTCGGAGGCTTGTTATTTGAATTTAAATTAGATAAAATTAAAGCAAAGCATGTATTTTGCATAGGCCTGATTTTAGCGAATGGATGGACGGACGGACGGACACGACGAAACTATAAGGGTTCCTAGTTAGAATACGGAATCCTAAAAGGATATTTATCTAAATAATATAAAATAAGAAACGGACAGACTAATCCAAACCCGCTGGGTCTAGAAATTCCAAATTTGGCACGTAGGTTTCTTATGAGGTCTAGAAGTGCACTAAGACAGGATTTTTGGAAGTTCATCCCCTAAAGGATTTCAATAATAGTAGTAGTCGCGGGCGTCTTCTAGTTGTCACATAAAAAAAACAACTCGGCACTACCACACAGTATAGATATACACACACATGACATCACGCCTTCATTCCCAGAGTGGGGTAGGCAGAGCTACAGAAATACCAACAACTCCGGAAAGACTTAATTTGATGATTCTGTAACCACATTTTGCACAAGTAGGCTAAGATGTTAACCAGTGTACTAGTGACAGGTTGCAAGCCCATCGCCTAACAGATAGATAGATATATTGTAGGTATAAGTACATTACGCGACAACAGGCTCGTGACTCAGCATAAATGCTGCAAGCTGGGTCAGTTGCACAGCGCCGGTTTTCAGGCTGCGCCTAGCTCTCGGTTACATTTCAGCGAGTTAAAAGGGAAACATTACACTACGTTCTAAATTTTTTCTTTAAAATTACAAAGGATGCTGGTTATTACACAAACACAACCAGGGCCTCTATTCAGGTGCGTTAAAACGATATCGTGTTTGACACGTTTAAGAATCGTTTATGTCACAGTCGCCATTATTGTAAATGACATGAGTTATCAAAACGTTGACAATACGGAAACAGGTCAAAAACGATATCGTTAGTACCTTGTAGAATCCGAGGCCTGCTTAGAAATACAACCTTTTTTTTGCAATAGGTAGTAAATGAGGTTCTGTCTTGTGAATAATATAACTTCCTGAACACGTGGCAACCAAAGAAATGCATAAACATTTAACTTTGCACGCGCGCAAAATTACTCGTAGGTATAATATTTTTAGAAGAAAGAGTTGTTTATCAAGAGGCTATCGTACGTAACCGTATCGCGCCGTTAATGTATTATTTCTAATGTAATTACAAGTAAAAATCACCATTATTACTAACAACTTAATGGAGAAATCTGATTATAATCTTAAATTGAACAATCGAACACGACTATAAATACTCACACATTAATTATAGTTAGAAAGGAAAATAAATAGATAACATCCAAGACTCAAGAACAAATGTTTGTGCTCACTATGCAACTATCTGCCCTTACTGAGATTCGAACCCGGGACCGCTAGTTTCGTAGGCAGAGTCACTACCAACTAAGCTAATGTGTCCTCAACGTAGGTAGGTAGGTCGCTTCAGCTGCCTGGAAATATATGTTTCAAAATGCTGCACAGTTACACACACATACATACATAACATCACGCCTTCATTCCCAGAGTGGGGTAGGCAGAGCTACAGAAATACTAACAACTCTAAAAAGACTTGCTGATAATTCTGTAACCACATTTTGCACAATCAGGCCAAGAAGTTTACTAGTGTATTAGTGACAGGTTGCAAGCCCATTGCCTAACAGTACACAGCACAGTTATTTTTAAATAATAAAGCTTGTAGTAACGAGAGACGACAAAGTCATCTCTTTTCCTTATTTGGTAATTTGTAAGCGATAAATCCAGGATAGTTGCCACTCTTTTAGAAATTACTCTATATCTCTCAGTACAGTAAGCATTATACTTAATTTGTAAAAGTAGCCGGTACTTTGGTTTTTTATCTACTTATAGAAATAAAAAAAAAACAATTTGTTGAATATTTCAAAATTACCAGTGATTTTTGTGGACCACTATATTTTAGAACATCTTTCCAACATATTTGCCTAATTGCTTAGTATGAATTACGTTTCCAATAGATGCCCCGCCGATAAAAAAAGCATCTATCCCGCAAAAACTTTGATCGCATTTTAAGTTATTATCAATCACTTTTTAGACACAAGATACTTTTCACGGGATTAGGGAAAAAAAACATTTAGAAAAAATATTACTTACAGTTGATCCGCTTCTGCCCACGGCTTGTCGGCCGTTATTATATTCAAAACAAACAAAAGCAACACCTACGATAGGTACCCTTTCTCAATGTCCTCAAATTTTATACAACGGTGATCACAAACAAACTAAAGGGTATTTATTTTCAAATAACCTTATAGGGATTTGCGGGTCGGATTGGTAGGTATATTTGAAACATAAAGTGAGCAACTAAACAATCTCATGATCCCGTTTTAAAAAAAATGGTACATAGTTAAATGCTTAATGAAAACAAAAATCACGATTGCGTCCTTTATGTAACGAAAGTTAGTCATACAAAGTATATGAGCAACTCTCGTTACACAAAGGAATCAATTAAGTTTTGTTTTAATTATAGCCCTTTACTGTGTACATTTATTTTGAAAACGTCCCATAAAGTAATGCCTTTAAGAAAGTTTTCGTGTCTCATTTATTAATTGTGTAACATCATTTTGAACAAATGCTTGGTATTTCGAATCAATAATACAACTTTGAATTTAAACATACGCACCTACCTATTATCTATATAAAAATATTCCTGAGGGAGAGAAAACTACTGGTCCTTGGTACGATTCAAATGAGCTATTATTGTGTTTGATTTGCGCGAGTATTTGTTCATGAGTCTTGGATGTTAAATACATATATTTAAGTGTATGTTTCTCTTTATAAGTATATATATCGTTGTCTAGTACCCATAGTACAAGCCTAGAGCTTAGTTTGGGACTGGGTCAATAATTATGTGTGAGATTGTCCCCTTATATTTATATTTATATATTCCTCTATATAAGTAATTTTAACGTTGCTTAGGTACCCTATTACAAGCCTCGAGCTTAGTTTTGAACTAGTAATTAAAAATCAAAATTGAGAACGGCCTGTATTCAAGTCGATCAACAAATCAGCGTGTTTTTGTTTTGTTAGCTTTGATCTGCGACACCGATATCTAATTAAAACCATCGATATTAATCTGATCGCTTGGCAGTGATTGATTAGAGCTTGGTTTGCATCGATGCTGATGACGTCATGGTTACGTCACACAAGTTGTTATTTTAAAATGTACGAAAGAAATAAAATCACCCTTTTAAGTTCTTTAATTATTTTGGGAATAAGGGCTTGTGGTTAATGGGCTTGCAACCTGAACTAGTAAACTTGTTGGTCTGATTGTGCAAAATGTGGTTACAAGTCTTTTTAGAGTTTTTGATATTTCTGTAGCTCTGCCTACCCCGCTCTGGGAATGAAGGCGTGATGTTATGTATGTATGTAATTATTTTGATTTAAAAAACTCGTGCTCTCGTATTTTTTTTCTGTTATTACTTTGAAAATTCGCTTGCTACTGTTTAAATGAAGCTGTTACTTCATACGCATTTTTCTAATGTTAATGTTCACAATGGGTTAATACACATTTTAGTACCCGTCTGCCATTTTAACGGTCGGCCATTAAAATTCTGTACCTATTCTGCACTCGCTGAGGCAAGCGGAAGCCTTTTATGTGATAGATATAAAAGGATTTGGTTATTTGGCATTTAAATTCTGTTTACTAGATGCGTCAACTTGCCGCGCGGTGCTCCTATTATCGTTTGCGGGGGGTGGGGAAATCCTTTCAGTGTCTGTAGCTGCTAAATAATATGTAAAAAGGTTACCAATTTTTTTGTATAGCTATAAAAGGCGAACGTGCATACAGACCACCTGGGGCCCTAGCCAAGATGCAAACGCTCCTAACGTTTTTCTTTTCTATCACTCAAAATGTATGGGATGACAGTCGACCACGTGGTTTATCGAAACGCACGAGAATGTCATCCCATACATTTTGAGCGATAGAAAAGAAAAACGTTAGGAGCGTTTGCATCTTGGCTAGGGTCCCTAATGCTAAGTAGTTACCATCGCCCATAAACATCAGCAATACCAGAAGCACAGCCAAGTTGTTCACAGTCTAATGGTTGCTTTTCAGTGAACGGGTACCGTTTTTAAGCTGCATTTAAAGGAGGATATGTCGTAGTTCTGAGGAAACATCGTGAAGGGAAGATCATTTTATAGATTCAAAGTACGCGGAAGAAAGGACCTTTGGAATCGGACTGTAGTCGAATTTAATGGTTCCAGGTAGTATGGATGAACTTTACTCTGGTGGAGTGGTTCGATAATAGAATGGTGCTATGGCGGTGGCGGTGGTCTAGCAAGACAAAACTACCCTTCTTCAAATTTTTATTAAATTAGTACGGCTAGCGCAAGTGGTATTTATTATCTCAACAGTGCGTCTCTATCGTTACAGACTAAATAGAAATGGAGATTCGAGCGACAAACCAGTTGCGAATACTGTGTTCTAGCCCTTCAGATGAACAACACTCATGTTATCCTCGACGAAACACACAATCATCCCGGACCGTCCCAGTTACCTCTAAATCTGACTTGTGACTTGATTTAACTAGCCATTCCCCGCGACTCCGTCCACGTAAAAAAATAAATCATAACCTACGTTACTCTGTGATAAAGTAGCCTTCTAATGGTGAAATAATTTTTGAAATCGGTTCCACAGTTTTTGATTTTATTTTTTACTAATGAAAAATACAAACATTTTTTTTTTTTTTTTAAATATAAGTGTTGATAAAATTTTAGTTATTTGCTATTTCGTTCAAGATCATAAGGGACCTTTACACAATAAACATACGTAGTTGCTTTTCGTTGGAGTATCAAATATTTTCTACCTCGACTTTTCAGTCGAACAAAGTTTGGTCGTTACAAGGAGTAATTTACCAGCGATTCGTTTATAAACTGCGGCGAACTTGTTCGTGTACGCGATACATTTACAAAAGTTTTCTATTCATAAATGTAAAATTGTTACAAATGAGTTAAAAAGGTATATTTTCGTTTAACAAGATGTGCTTCCAGACAAAATATAATACGCAAATTTGCTTTTTTAACCCCCGGCGATGTTTAAGTGTGTGTGTGTTCCGTAGTCAAACTAGGAACCCTTATAGTTTTACCATGTCCGTCCGATTGTCCGTCCGCAGGCTAGCGCAGAGACTCTTAGAACTAGAAAGCTATAATTTGGCATGAATACATATTAGTCACGCCAACAAAGCTGTACAATGAAATGTAAAATAAATAAATATTTAGAGTACCTATTTACGGTGTTTTTTTTGTCTACCCTATAGTGTGGTGTGTTGTTGGACAGGTCTTTTAAAAATATTACGGGTTTGTAAAAACAGTTTTTCGATTTAGTAATCCGTTTATGAAATATTAAGCTTTGAAGCGCTAATTTTTGTTAGACTAAAGTGCCTTTGGCGATTAAAGTGTTTATATCTAAGACGACACCAAATTACTTTTAATAGAAAATTAGTTATTACTTGTTGATTTTTATGTTTGTAGTACTTAACGGCTTCGGAACTCTACACTGAGCATGGTCCGACATGCTCTTGCCCGGTTTTTTAACTTATGGTATTTGTTCTCGCTGCTGAAGTGACACGTAGTATGTGCAACACGAGACCAAAGTTTTGTGCATCTCGTATCTTTGAATCCTTCGATTGCTTGGGATTCTAAATTAACACTCGCAACGTAAACCAACTTTAGCTCACTTATTGCAGTAATAACTATTTTCAACTGTTTATGTTGATATTACAATCCTAGAGCTTAGTTTGGGACTAGGTCAATGTGTTATTGTACCGTGATATTTATTAGTTAACCTCTGCACCATTGTATACTCAAAGACTGTAAGTAACATACCGCGTTGGTGACGATCACGATTTTTTATGAGATATGAACACCGAACTGAGTTTATGAGTGACAGAGGGTTAGGGGATACCAAGATGGCGGATTTAAAAGTATACGTGGGTATTTAATATACATTAACAACAGGCGATAGGCTTGCAACCTGTCACTAATACACTGGTAAACATCTTAGCCCGTTTGTGCAAATTTTGGTTAGAGAATTATCAAGAAGCCTTTTTAGAGTTGTTGGTATTTCTGCAGCTAAAGAAGTAGCTGTACCCACTCCACTCTGGGAATGAAGGCATAGGCAAGACTTGTTTAAGCTTTAAGATCGATCATTTTTATTTTAGACTTCCCTTTGTCTAAATCACTACATAGTATAAAACAAAGTCGCTTCCCGCCGTCCGTCATTATGCTTAGATCTTTAGAACTACGCAACGGATTTTCATGCAATTTTTTATAGATAGAGTGATTCAAGAGGATGGTTCATATGTATATATAGTATACTTTCTTGTGTTTAACTCAGAGCTAAGCGAGAGCGGGATGTTAGTAATAAATAAACTAACAAAAAAAAAAACTTGTCAGCGAATTTGTACTTATCTTTAATGAGGTGTCTGATTGAAATAAGGCCAGGGCCTCTATTCAACTGCGTTATAACGATATCGTTTTTGACCTGTTTCCGTATTGTCAACGTTTTGATAAATCTTATGTCATTTACAATAATGGCGACTGTGACATAAACGATTCTTAAACGTGTCAAACACGATATCGTCATAACGCAGCTGAATAGAGGCCCAGGCTCTAACACATAAACTAACCTTTTTACCGGATTTAAATCCTTCGATTGCTTGGGATTCTAAATTAACACTCGCAACGTAAACCAACTTTAGCTAACTTATTGCAGTAATAACTATTTTCAACTGTTTATGTTGATATTACAATCCTAGAGCTTAGTTTGGGACTAGGTCAATGTGTTATTGTCCCGTGATATTTATTAGTTAACCTCTGTACCATTGTATACTCGAAGACTGTAAGCAACATACCGCGTTGGTGACGATCACGATTTTTTATGAGATATGAACACCGAACTGAGTTTATGAGTGACAGAGGGTTAGGGCTACCAAGATGGCGGATTTAAAAGTGTACGTGGGTATTTAATATACATTAACAACAGGCGATAGGCTTGCAACCTGTCACTAATACACTGGTAAACATCTTAGCCCGTTTGTGCAAATTGTGGTTAGAGAATTATCAAGAAGCCTTTTTAGAGTTGTTGGTATTTCTGCAGCTGAAGAAGTAGCTGTACCCACTCCACTCTGGGAATGAAGGCATAGGCAAGACTTGTTTAAGCTTTAAGATCGATCATTATTATTTTAGACTTCCCTTTGTCTAAATCACTACATAGTATAAAACAAAGTCGCTTCCCGCCGTCCGTCATTATGCTTAGATCTTTAGAACTACGCAACGGATTTTCATGCAATTTTTTATAGATAGAGTGATTCAAGAGGATGGTTCATATGTATATATAGTATACTTTCTTGTGTTTAACTCAGAGCTAAGCGAGAGCGGGACGTTAGTAATAAATAACCTAACAAAAAAAAAAACTTGTCAGCGAATTTGTACTTATCTTTAATGAGGTGTCTGATTGAAATAAGGCCAGGGCCTCTATTCAACTGCGTTATAACGATATCGTTTTTGACCTGTTTCCGTATTGTCAACGTTTTGATAAATCTTATGTCATTTACAATAATGGCGACTGTGACATAAACGATTCTTAAACGTGTCAAACACGATATCGTCATAACGCAGCTGAATAGAGGCCCAGGCTCTAACACATAAACTAACCTTTTTACCGGATTTAAAATTGATCTAACTGATAGCACACAACGACGGTAAAGGTCCATTAGGCCCGTGAGTTTGACAGGGATTGAACATATTTGAATGATTAATGGGGCTTTAATGCGGCAAGGTATTAGTTCTCACACATTATCAGCCTAGCTCATGAGACTCGTTGTGCTAGAAAGTACATTATTTTTATCCGTATAAAGTTTATTTTTACTTGTTTCAAAATTGAAAATGGCATTTAAGAGCAAGTGTGATTGAACTTTATTTTCTTTGCTGGTAGATTCAAAGTCCAACTTGCAAAAATCTTTCTGTTTGTAGTATCACTCTACTAACTCTATTACCTTAATTGTAATACATTACAATTAAGGTAATAAAGTAATAAATAAAGAAGTGCTACAAGGAACTCCAGCTAGTAAGTTACAACTTGTAACTACTTTCTTCTTCGCTGCGCTTCTTTTCTGGAATAAAAACTTTTCCAGAGCGTTAGTAGATATTCGCTCTATATTACCTGTAAAAGATTTGGCCAATTTACGATTTAAAGACCTCGTCGTGTTGTTCTCCTAGTCATTATTTTTAATTAATTGTTATTGATCTTTCATTTGTAATTATTTTATTTGTGCTATTATTAATATTATTAATAAGTATTCAAACTTTGTAATGTAACTACTATGTCGAGTGGGACACGAGTGAAACGCACCGTAGCTAATTGCACACTGGTTTATTCAAATAAGGAAACAGAGGGCGCGCGGGTGCAAATCTCCTCCACCCTTAACTAATAAACATCTTAAAAGTATTTCTTAAAATCTAAATTAAGTCTAGCTCGCCGAGGGGGCATTGTTTTAGCTCGCGGTTCACTAGTATTTTGAGGTACAGAGCTTTCAGAATGCTGCAGAACCTCCGCGGAGACGCCAACACTTTCTTCCCCCTCTGCTGGGTAATAATTTTGTTCAGAGTCTTCTGGTACCTCTGTCCGCTGCCATAGATACACACTTGTAACTAATTACTTACTTTTAACTATTATTGTGTTTTATAATTGATATTAATTACCTTCTGCTTGAGTTTGTTACGGCACTTCTTCTCAGCAATGATGGTCTTGTCCGAAGCGCTAGTAGATTCACTGCATATTACCGACGTGTAAAAGAGCCCTCATGTGGCCAATTTACTGAATAAATGATTGAATTGAATTGAATTGAACTGAATAATTTTAAATTTCTTAGTCGACAAGTCAGGTATAACTCATCATTTTATCGAATTTCACATCATCGAGTGTATCATATTTCATCGACCGCTGTTTCTGCTGAAACTTTAATAAACTTTCTTTACGTAGGTTAGGTGAGGTTAGGTTAGATGTTTAAGATACCCTGAAACTACGGTTTCAGCAGGAAAAAGCGTTCGTTTAAATGATACATTCGATGAAAGGGTTTCGATAAAATGATAGACACAACCCGACTAGTCGATGCGATTAAACTCGATAATAGTACGGCTTGAAATAAGTATTTGGGTGCGGTGACCCCAACTTGTCATTCTAAATTGGTTATTATGTCATCGATTACTTTCCAGATAAACGAGCATAATCCTTTCCACATAATAATAAAGCGACGGATTTAACGTGGACAACATTGCGGGTTAAAGCTATCAATGAGATAAAATAAGCAATAAAGTACAATGAAAAGCTGCCCTTGACTTTATCATAACTTTATCAGTGATAGCTGGTGCCAGCGTCTCCGCTCGCGTAGTAAAAGAAAACATAGCTGTTACTAGTGATAATATACAATTCTACTGATGAAATAAATTTCAAAGTCGGTCTAGTAATTTTTGAGTTTATTCGTTACAAACATACAAAAATAGAAATATTTTGTCAATATTAGTGTAGATAAAAAGATAAAACTAAAATGTATGTGATACAGATATACTTATGCGTATTTATAAAAACGTATAAATATAATAAATGCATTTTATTTTCTTGAAAGTGGTAGAACGCTCTGCACGGGGTTTGTCCAGATCCTTCTGTCATTTTATCCACTAACCCTTCCACCAAGCAGTATTTGCTCTGTTGTGCCTCGATGTAAGACCATCAATTAATAAATTTCATATATACACACATAACACCACGCCTTCATTCCCAGAGTGGGGTAGGCAGAACTACAGAATACCGACCACTCTAAAAAGACTTGTTTATTCTGTGACCACATCTTGCACGGTCAGGCCAAGAAGTTTACAGCATATTATTTGCAAGCCCATTGCCTAATAGTACTAAAAGCCCTTACTCCCTTAGTCACCTTTTACGACATCCACGGGAAGACACGGAGTGGCACTATTCTAATCCGGCAACCACATGGGACAAACGAACTATAATAGACTAGCATAGATTATATCCATTAAATCCATCTTAGTCCTCTGGTCTAACAACGATTAGTAATCTGCAAAGAGCCCATTTCCACGGGCCCTTTTAGCTCTTTTTTCATCCGGTAGATTGTGTGTTTGTTTGACTTATCCGCACCATAGACTATATCCTATTCCAGACTACAATCTATCTGCGTGCCAAGTTTTATCCAAACCCATTCAGCCGCTCTGGCGTGATGAGTTATAAACATGCATCCAAACTTTCACATTCATAACGTTAGTAGAATTAATAGGATATAATAGAAGAACCAAAAGGTATACAATTTTTTTGCCTATTTATATTTGTTATCTATTTTGTAAATACAACAAAATGTTAACATACATACCGAAACATCAACATTTTATTATCACTATTTTTTACAGTCATATTAATTGGCAACACTGCCTTTGTATCTGTTAAAATATTTCGCCTAAATAAAAACGTTAACTTTAACATTAACGCTAAGCCGAAGCGATACCACTATCACTAAGTATTCACAAAGCTTTATTACCGGCAAGGTATTACTCCAGCGACAGCCATCAACCTTGTACAGTAAGATTACTGTAAGTTTACCACTGACATAGTTTGCCTTCATTTAATTTTCAACTTTAACTACATAGAATAAAGCAATTTTCAGAATACTGTTACCCACGTCTACCGATTTAGTAATAACTACTTTATTTGTATGGGATTAAAGCTGAAAATTATATGTAGGCTATCCATCTGTCAGTGGTAAACTCAAAATAATTCTACTGTAATGTCTTTTCATGTCAGATACTCGTATTACATGATGAATGATGATTTCTCTGTTATTTTACCGTCAAATTCCTGTCATGACTCATGAGCTACCGTGATAGCTGTCAAATATTGTTTTCACACATTGATGTAGGTAAGAAGTCGTTTAATACCATACCATACCATTTCGTGACTACATTTTTCTGGTGCGTATTTCTCTGTTATTTGTTGATGTTTGTCACGAATAAATGTATTTCTTTCTTTTTTCTTTTTTTTTTAATAAATCAAACAAACTAATTCTTCTCGTTAAAAGTCATGATAACATTTCGTTTTAGCTAACATTGCCTCTACCGAATCGGTTTTATAGTTCAGTGAAAATATACATTAAACTTGCACGAGGTCGGGTATCCGCATAATATAAATGGATAGCAGGTTTACCTATTGGGTTGGGTTATTGTTAATAAAGGCTTTAGCCTTTATTAACAATCTGAATGGTTCCTTTTTCAATGGTAGGACCTTATGCAGAGTCTGTCCAGATCACTGCCGCCATCTTATCCTTTAACTACCCGCCAAGCAGCAACGTTCCCATTGTTGTGTTCCGGTGTGGCTATAAAACAATTGGTGAAATAACTAGCATAGACGCATTCCATCTTAGTCCTCAGAGTTGACAATATGCAGTCTTAGGAATTTAGTCTTGAGAATTCGATTGTTTATGGGACTCAATTCCAACATATCATCGGGATGGCTGGTGCGCCTTCTTCAAAAGTTCATGACGTAAAGAAGGTATAGGTGAAAATCTAAAGTGAATTACCTGTTGTATGTCGTTGTAATACCATATTAGTTTTATACATAACTACGTACAACGGCTCTGAAAGTATGAGTAACCATTATATTATAGGGGGTTTATTCATAGGTACATACATTTAACATCATGCCTTCATTCCCAGAAGGGGTAGGCAGAGCCACAGAAATACCAACAATTCTAAAAAGACTTGGTGATAATTCTGTAACCACATTTTTCACAAGTAGGCTAAGATGTTAACCAGTGCATTAGTGACAGGTTGCAAGCCCATCGCCCTACAGTACTACAAGCCCTTATTCCCTTAGTCGCCTCTTACGACCCGGTAACCACACGGGTCCTAGGGGGTATATTACCTAGGTAACTTCAAAAAATATAACAACTTAAAAAAAACTATTGAAACTGCTGCATGCGAAAATAGTTTGTTTTGGCGTTAAGAGTTACCGGTGTTCCGTACGGAATACAACCGCCGAATAAACATTCCAACTTCAAATGAAGTTAAAAATAGCATGCGCCTCGCCATGTGGCGTACATCAAATTATGTTAGTTGATTTTTTAACTCTTCGTCAGTGCAAAAAGGTTCAAAGTGACTTGAGTAATATAGTTGATATGTCCTTTTTGTTTTTTAAGTTATTGTCTTTGAAAATGTTGTTACCCTGCAATATCGTCTTATCGTTCGACGGTTTAGAAGCAAACA
The DNA here is from genome assembly GCA_949316455.1 of Acleris holmiana. Lineage (NCBI taxonomy): Eukaryota > Metazoa > Arthropoda > Insecta > Lepidoptera > Tortricidae > Acleris > Acleris holmiana. The sequence continues at coordinate 4,239,507 of OX438772.1, forward strand.
AACTGTTTTCTGAAAACACCACAGTGATGTAACGAGACCACAAAGAAATTCACTCATTCCCGAAATATTAGAATTTAGGAATGACAGCTAGTGGATCCTTACATCACATTTAAACATGCATGAAATAAAGAATAAATAAAAATTAAAATGTTAAGGAGCGTCCCCACTGAGAGCATTCGCGTGTAATTCGAGTTGAGCCGAGCGTTTCTGTGAATCACACCACTTGAATATTCGACGTCGAATGCTAATTACACACGGATACTCTCAGTTAAGCGAAATACTTCTTTAAAAAGCTTTGAAAATTGATGTCATAAGCGCATTTTGTTTGTGTTGATAGGTTATTCATGCCGCCCAACATTTTTTTTTCTTTAGTTTTTTTCACACCAGTGATTATAAAGTGTGAAATCAGTCTCAATACTAATGTTTACAAATCTTTCTTAGTGAGACTTGTTTTATTTAGCCTTTTTTACTGCTCTTTAGCACATTATTCTGAATTCTGTGTTTCTGTTTTTTCTCCAATAAATAAAATAAAATGTGTTCTAATACTACTTTATATGAACGATTTGCGCACCAGTACTTAAATTATTTACATCACCGCAGTTTGTAGCTAATACGGACCTTATAAAAATATCTCTACAACTTCAGTATTTTTATCCTATAAAAAATCACTTCAATAAATGGTTCTAGCCCAATAGAACCATGAGCCACCATAGAACTGTTTCACAGTGACGTTATGATTCAAGTCAAACCAATTGTTTGTGACACCGTTCTATGGTGGATAAGGGTTCCATTACGCTGATATGGATCTAGAACATTTTTATATACTGGTTTACTAATCAAAGTTAATTTTAAACGACAATATAAGAGCAATTACGTGTGTTAAGCGAAAATGGGCTAAATTACTTCGTTAACAAGAAATCGTTAGGTGTGCACGGTTCACGTTTTCTTTGACGTTTTAATATTAAAACACGTTCATAATTACCTTTTGGTAATTAACACAACAGCTGGAATGTTGTTAATAAAGATTCACAAATCACAAAGGTTACAAAGTTGAAGCCGTGTAGATTTTTGAAGCGCTTATGTAAAAAGTAGCTGAAACCCGCGACTCCGTTCTCTTAGAAATCGTTTATCGCTATTTCTTCCAATTTTCCTGGATTCATAGAATGCTATCTCCTATCTCTGCACCCTAGTTATCTTCATACCAAATTTCATCGAAATCGGTCCCGCGGCTTAGCCGTGAAAGAAGGACAAACAAATAAATTTCGCATTTATAATATTAGTACCTATACCGCCTGTTGTTTACCTGGATCTTTTTTAAATTGTGCTATTTCCCTGTAATCATTTTGTTTGGTGTATAAGAAAGTTTTTTGTATTGTATTGTATGGATAGGTTATTACAATTTAACTACCTGTTTTACAATCATAAAGTATACCATGGCTGTCTGCTACATTTGAAAATGGACAAAGAGAGGCTTTTTTTATGTTAAGGCGATGGAATACGAGCGCTCAGGCCACCTGATGTTAAGTGGAATCTGAGACCCATAGACATTTGAATTCTCAAGACTATAATCCTAATGCGTTGCCAATCCTGAGGACTAAGATGGAATGCCTCTATGCTAATAATTCCACCGGTTGTCTTATCCCCACACCGGAACACAACAACGCGAACACTGTTGCTTGGCGGGTGGTTGATGGATAAGATGGTGGTAGCGATCCGGACGGACCCTGCACAGGGTCCTACCACCACTATCTATCTATCTATATTTGACACATGTATTTATTTGTCAATTGTAAAACAGGCCCCTAAGTATTGAATCTCTACGCAATTTATCGTGCACTTAGTTTATTGACAGGATTCTGAAAACCACTTACGTTTATTACATTGAATAAAATTGAACATGCGCAGATATTTTTTTATCAAACCCAGGATACTTATGTTGAGTGGGCGCTTTTATAATTCTCCATCAGGTTCGGCACCATTTTACCGTGGGAGCTTATTGTTTCCAACATTTTTTTAGTCGTAATGACATGTCTTCGTTTACATAATTATGGAATTACAATTTTTATATCGTTAAACATAAACATTTCAGGAATTCCTAAATATCTAACGTGAAGATAACGCTACGTTACGTTAGGTGTGTATAATAAAAATCTAGTAACAGAGTTTTAAATACGTTATGACAGGCGTTAATTATGGCTTAACACATTATAACTAAAACATATTATGGCACACAATATAGACCCTTTACCTTCCACGTCCGAAGTAAACTATGGATTTGAATGATGTTACCATGAAGGTAATAAAAAGCAGTAAGTAAATTAAAATCGTTTTCATACAATCCATACAAACAGCCATTAGGCTTACGTTTGACTAGTCTTAATTATTTTTTTCACAAGTTCTGTGGTGCCCCAGTTTAGTATCTTCCAATTACAAACCTAAATCACGGCCTAACAATAAAAAACAAACGGCTTTCCTTATAATTTACCTGCAAAAACAATCAACTAATTGAGTCTGTTTTCCACCAAAAGACTTCATTATAATTCTGCCGACCTTAATTTCTTTCATGCGGCACCCGAGTATTCTAAACAGTGACAACAGGGATGTTTTGGACATTTTAATCACGAGTCAAAAAATTAGTTTATTACCTGTTTTTGCGCTAAGTCTAAATTTCAAATTACATTATGAATGAAAGAACAATTCAGAATAAAATGGTGTGATTCTGTCTGGCTCCTAGTATCTTTTTTTTTTATACAAAATGGGTTTGCTCTTGACCCTAGTCGAGACCAGCAAGTCAGGACAGGGTCGACAATGAAGCGAGCTTACCCAGAAGATATTAATCCTATTTTTGAAGGACACCGCGGGGTCTAACGCACACGGACGCCGGCAGGGTGTTCCAAATCTTAGCTGTGCGCATTATGAAAGTATATTCGAATCGCTTGGTTCTGATCTCAGGCACAGCAACTAAGTATCGGTGGTAATCCGCAGTCTGTGAAATCATAGCCTTATAACTCTTATAATTAAATATAGCATACGGCTCTCCCACGTTCTCCAACTTACTTATTATATTAATTACGAGCTTCCTTTCAAAAACAACACAATTACAGTGTCTAGATTCGATCACTTCAGTAATTATACGAAAATACTGGATGTGCGATAGCCATCTTTATTTTCTTATTCAGTTTCCCAACAACAAAACTATCTAATTCCAAATTTCGTCCGCTTTACATTACAAAAACGCGCGTGAGCATCATTTTGTTTCGCACAATCAGCGCCCGGTTCCAGTAATATCCTTTATAAATGAGAACAGTTTGGAGTTCGCGGCATTGAACATATTCGGACACTGAAAACGCATTGTCAGTCGGATTTGACAGTATTTTTATTGCGGAGTAGTTTTATAATCCAATTTGCGTGGCAAGACTATTTTACAGGCCTAATGCGATTCAACTTCAAATAAAAATGGCGTCTGTCTAGCGCAAAACCTTTTTCTTCTGACACTGATGATTCTGATGAAATATCCACATAAGACCCGGTGTGCTATAGGAAGTACTTAATCCGGGCAATTTAATTTAAATTTTATGTCAAGGAGCATAAAGTTTATATTTATTTGTTTCAAAATTGAAAATGCCATTTTATAGTAAAGGAAATTGAACTTTATTTCCTTGGAGGTAGATTCAAATTCAAAGGGCCATCGACCGTATGGCAGTTGGACCAAGTGCTGCCCAGAATGAAAACAAAGTGCATTATAATCCTTACACTAAACTATATTTTAAAGCGCTTCAAGATTTATCTCGGGAGTCATGAAAAAAAAAACTTTTTGTTGACAACTAAATCATCAAAACAACTTACTTACTAATTGTCGTCATCGTCATCGATTATAATCCTATCGAGTAATAGAGCAATTCTTGTATATACCTATATATATATATATATATATCGCGCGAATACTTGTTCCTGAGTATTGGATGTTTTCCATATATATTTAAGTATGTATTTCTCTATTTAAGAATGTTTATCGTTGTCTAGTACCCATAGTACAAGCCTAGAGCTTAGTTTGGGACGAGGTCAATTTGTGTGAGATTGTCCCCTGATATTTATTTATTTTATTTAAATGTATAACTACAATAGCAATAAATTGAAATGTGCCATAAATATAAGTAAGTAATACTTATTAAATATGTTAAGTAAGAGGTGTCCTCACGCCTAAGTATTGTTGTGCCCTAGAGGGTCCATAATGATCCTACAACTATTAAGTTAGTTTAAGTACCACCTGTATACGCATTATGGAAAGCAATAAATGATTGAGTATTGAGTACCTATTCGCTAAGTTACATCAAAATCCGTTTAGTTATTTTTACGTAATGGAAACAACGTATAGGATAGACAAATAATGTTGAAAAGTTGTTTTCATTTATTAGATAAAATCCTCCTAAATCAAGTTCATGTTAAGTACAAGAAAAAACCACAAATAATAAAAATAATATTAATTTCAAACGTCTTGTAGTACTGTTAGGCGATGGGCTTGCAACCTGTCACTAATACACTATTAAACTTCTTGGCCTGATTGTGCAAAATGTGGTTACAGAATTATCATCAAGTCTTTTCAGAGTTGTTGGTATTTCTTTGGCTCTGTCTACCCCACTCTGGAAATAAAGGCGTAATGTTATGTATGTGTGTGTAGATAGCTTAGAAACTACTCTACTTACAATAAATTTACATTATTTTTGGTTCCGTTTATCTCTCTTAACCAATTCAATTAATAAAATAAAATTAGATTAATTAAACTTTATAAATGCACTCTAAGCTGTTCCAGTTTCAAATTCTTCTTTCAGCGAGCTCGCTCAGTAAACATAAAACAGTATCTGAAATACCCGGCATTGTCCCGATTCGCATTTGTCATTTTGGTAAGAAACATCGCTGGCGTTAATGTTTTCTCTTTTACGACCTCCGTAACCGTTGCCATGGCGACCGCCCACCTGTAACCTCTTCTCATTTTACCAATAAAATCTTTATTTAGTCCTTTTGTCGCGACACTTTCGTGAAAATTGTTTTAAGGGCCTTACGAGTTTCTTGCTGCGGAGGTTCGAATTTTAGTACGCATGACGGGGTTAAGTCCTTATATAAAAGGAGGTTAATGGTTATGTTTTCATTTAGGTATAAATGATCGAAATGCACTTTTATATTAAAGCCTAACATCTGATCAATTTTGTCATATTGTTGTCGTGAAATATATTAGGGTAGGGACCAAATAGTTGGACCATAGTTAAGCGTAGTTAACCATACAAAGAACAAAAGTGAAAAAAGTTCCGTTGTGACACGAATATTATCACAACGGAAAAGTTTCATAGAAAATTTCATTGAGTGAGTTGTGTGGCCAACTTTTTGGTTCTTACCCACGATACGAGTAGTGAGTTATTAATTCGGAGCAAGCCATACTTTTATATTATTTTGTTTCGTATCTCTATAAGAACCTGACACATTGTAACACAAACTAATATAACTTTTGCAAACGTTAACTGAAAACGAATGTTATCAAAATTATTATAATTATTAATTATTACTAGCATAGAGGCATTCCATCTTAGTCCTCAGGGTTGGCAACGCGTTTAAGGTCTTAGGTTTATAGTCTTGAGAATTCAAATGTCTATGGGTCTCAGATTCCACTTACCATCATGTGGCCTAAGTGCTCGTGTGCCTTCCCCTTGTCATAAAAAAAAAACTAAAAATACCAATTGAGACAAATAATTCGTACAAGTTAGATAGTTTATCTATTCGTTGATTTATGTACTACAAATCACACTCACAATTGACATAGGTAATTAAAAACAACACAATTACATTAAAATCATACAAAAAGTTGCCTAAAGAATGTGTGAGTTGCAGCAGTGCAAAATGAAAATGACTCATCGTATAGCATTGGTCATTATGAGCAAAACGCTGGTATTCTGCCACAACGCCGAGGAACGACAGAGCTCAACAAGCAATTTTGTACTCGTAGACAAAAATATTTTTTACTCCTATAATGTGTAAACAAATATGGTTAAAATTATCGAATTTAGGTTCAACCATAAAACTATATATTACATCAAATTTGTTGTGTAACAGACAAGCTTGAAATTTTTAAATTAAATATTGAAGTCCAGTGGATTAAGTTTATAATATATCTTTCATAATAAAGCAGAGTTGGATACTTACAACAAGACATTTTAAAGCAAACACTTGGTTTTAAATCACATAATAAATCTCCTTAGCGTTGCGTTTCCAAGAACTCACATAAATGAAGACTTCGATGTTAAAGTTTATCGAGTCCCAGTCGATTCTTTATGAGGGTCGTTTTCTTACGATTCATTTCTTTGTTCGCAGATGGATTGGCGCCAGTTTGGACACCACTACAAGCATTTAACCTGAAATGTTCGAGGTTCTGAACACCACAGTCCGCGATGACGTAATATTCACACGAGACCCGCAAAATGACCAAGCGATTATGAGTCTTAACAGCTCACATGTCGGAGGGATAATCATCCTCACGAAAACACTCACTGGCGATGAAATCAACGTCATCGATGAGCCACGATTGAACAAATCGACCGACTTAATCGACTTCATCGTCGTTCAAGTCGCTTTCTGCTTGTTATATACCATTATCTTCATTTTAGGCGTCTTTGGAAATGTTTTAGTATGTTTCGTCGTCTTCAGGAATCGTGCGATGCAAACGGTGACGAATCTCTTTATAACAAATTTGGCTTTATCCGATATTCTGCTATGCGTTTTTGCCGTTCCTCTGACGCCCATGTACACTTTCCTCGGACGATGGGTTTTCGGGAGACTTCTCTGTCATCTCATGCCGTACGCTCAAGGAACCAGCGTCTACATTTCCACTCTAACCCTCACTTCGATAGCAATTGACAGATTCTTTGTCATCATATACCCCTTCCATCCTCGGATGAAATTGAATACTTGTATATTCATCATAGTCTTCATATGGATCTTCTCCTTAGTCGTAACATGCCCGTATGGCCTTTTCATGGGCATACAAATAACGAATAATAAGACTTATTGTGAAGAAAGCTGGCCCTCTGACAAATCAAGGAAAATTTTCGGAGTGTTCACCAGCGTATTGCAATTTATAATACCCTTTTTAGTAATAGCCATATGTTATACTTGCGTAAGTATAAGACTTAACGATCGTGCGCGGTCGAAACCTGGTGCTAAAAATACCAGGAGAGAAGAAGCCGATAGAGATAGAAAGAAAAGGACTAATAGAATGCTCATTTCCATGGTGGCTATTTTTGGCATTTCATGGCTTCCTATTAACGTAATCAATATTTTCAATGACTTCTATGCACAGATGACTGAGTGGAATTACTATTACATGTCATTCTTTCTCGCTCACTCGATGGCGATGGCTTCAACATGTTACAACCCATTTCTCTATGCCTGGCTAAACGAGAATTTCCGAAAAGAATTCAAGCAGGTGCTACCTTTTTTTGAAACTAGTGGAGGTGCAAGAAATAGTTACCACTCTGGAAGAATGCCTACGCATAAAGCTGATAAAATTTGCAATGGTAACGACACTATTCAAGAAACATTACTCGCTTCTTCATTCAATAGAGGCCCGTCTTTAAAACATCGGATAATAGAAGGAAACGTGAGGAAAGATAACGGCGTCGAAATAGAAAGCATCAATTTGGAAGATAAGACCATTTCTGCGTCGTATAACACGAAGAATGAAAATGTCAATCTACAATTAATAGATGAGGAATCACAGCTGAGCGAGCCGAGGGATAGCAAGTCTGTTGTCATTTAAATGTAAGTATTTACTTTCGCGCTTCCATTTTGTGTTGCCAATATAATATCTTTAAGAAAAATTCAAGGTAGGATATTCATTAAAGTGGAAGATTTTTAAGGAGATTCAGAAGCTTCGTTCTTAATTTACTATTATATAGCTGACGTTCAAATTACCGTCCCTTATTCTAGTTTGATATTTCGTCCATTGTATTTGTTTTATTTTTGACTCGGCTACCATTACTACCAAGTTAATAAGGGCTATCACATCGTAAAAATTACGATAGTAATACCGGCCAAGCCATTGTATAGGACATATTTTTTTTTGAAATTTCGCTGTTCTTTTCTTAGTGATTTGTGATGTCCGCCACCTATGTAGGTCGTATGTCGTCCCGTCCTCTTTCTTCCTGATATTAATCAATCTCCGCTGTAATGCCATCAACTAAGCCCGAGGCCAATAAGTCTCCAGTTCCCAATTCACTGGCGCAATTACTTACAAAAATCCCCTATTTTCGCCGTGACACTTCCTTACCTCATACGTTATTTGCAACGTTTTTTTTCTAGAGCTCGTTAGAAAATTGAATCATACTTTTAAGAGAAACTACATTTCTCTGGCTAGTCCATGAAAGTTAGAGCATAAACGTAAAGTTTACCTAGTTTCAAATCAAATTCGCAAGTTTTGAATGGATAACTAGGTAGGTAGGCTTAATGGGAAAATGAAGGTTGGGTTTACTTAAGAGCACTCGCCGTGTGAGTTTTAGTAAAGTTAAGACGTGGAGCATTTTTCAAACAAAATAAATACATGTCACGGGACAATGTCACACAAATTGACCTAGTCCCAAACTAAGCTCTAGGCTTGTACTATGGGTACTAGACAACGATAAACATACTTATATAAAGAAATAAATACTTAGCTACATAGAAAACATCCAAGACTCAGGAACAAATACTCGTACTCATCACACAAATATCTGGCCTTACCGGGACTGCCGTGTCGTGACATTTATAACTAAAAGTAATTTCATCAGGGATGGCAACGCATTTCCAGTCTTCAGATTGCAGTCTTGAGAATGCAAATAACTATGGGTCTCAGATCCCACTTACCATGAGGAGGCCTGTGTGCTCTTTTGCCTTCACAACAAAGGCTTGATAATCTAACTGGATGTTTTGATACCGTTGATTATATAATTACCCATATTTTATATAGTGTTTTAGGGTTCCGAAGACAATAAGGAACGTTTATAGTTTCGCCATGTCCATTTTTCCGTCTGTCCGTTTATTCGCGGTGTAACTCTGAGACTTTTGGTACTCAAACCTGTTATTTGTCATAATTATACAAAAAGTAATGTTTTGACCTATATGTACCTAAGTATGGTTCTTTGTTCCCTGGTAGAAGCTAGATGGATGGCCCGATTTCAACAAGCTAGGTGTCGTAAGATTCGTCTTAACTTAATTAAACAAAAATCCATATGGCCGAGTAAATTATATGAATGTTAGGTAACTAACATTCATAGATGAATAATCAAAGCATGTCGTCAGTTATTTGTAACATGCTTTTTGCTTGATACTATGTTATCTATTGGATTACATACACATACATAACATCACGCCTTCATTCCCAGAGTGGGGTAGGCAGAGCTACAGAAATACCAACAACTCTAAAAAGACATGTTAATAATTCTGTAACCACATTTTGCACAAGTAAGCTGAGATGTTTACCAGTGTGTTATTTGTGTCTATTGGATTATTCACAACATTTTGTCGTATTAATTAATATCTAAATTATCTTATGTCATTCTAAAATGTAATACCCAGCGACACATATCACAAATCTAACATTAACATGGCTTAACCAATTACATGAGTTAATTAGCGGGAAAATTACTCAGCTAACGTGTACTTTGCGTCAGCCAGTTAGTTGTTACTATTAGAATTTATAATATGAATGAACATCTCCGGTTCAAGTGCAACAAAGATTAAATATCTGTTTCATGACATTATTATTATCTTCTTTATCTTTACATAGCATAAAAAGTCGCTATCCGCGTCTGTCGGTCTGTATATTCGCTAACTCCTAAACCACGCAACGGATTTTGATGCAGTCTTCACCATTAATTAGATTTTTGTATATACAATAACTTTTGATTTATAACATACGGATGTTACAGAAAACTCATAAAAACAAGATTGCTATTTTTTAAATATATCTTACTATAAAGTTTTAATTTTGATACAGTCAATCCGGGTAATTTAAAATGTTCGGGTAAAATTGATTACCAGAGATCGGACAAATGGGCGTCATTACTCGCAATAATGTGGACATGAATCCATAGATTTTAATTAATTTAATTAAATTACATTAATTGATTACTTACCCTAAAAATAATTTTGATCCTGTGCAAGGCAGTAATAATTAATAAATAAATGATACAACGATTTGTTATTAGGTATATTTATTAAAGCAAATAAACAGGTATTTTAATAATTTTTCAGTGCTTATTTTATTCCTTATCAGGGCTAAAATAAACTTAAGAGGTGAAAGCTCCTTTCGCAATCCACGGATGTTAAATCAATATAATATCAAAGAAATAAATTTATATAATTTAATTTGTTAAATTAAAATTAGAGTCATGTCCACATTATTGCGAGTAATGACACCCACTTGTCCGATCTCTGTTGATTACATACATACATAACATCACGCCTTCATTCCCAGAGTGGGGTAGGCAGAGCTACAGAAATACCAACAACTCTAAAAACAATTGTTGATAATTCAACCACATTTTGCACAATCAGGCCAAGAAGTTTTCTAGTGTATTTAGTGACAGGTTGAAAGCCTATCGCCTAGCAGTTACAAGCCCTTAACATTGATGAAATATATATCACGAGATGTTTAGCTACAATTTAATACTTAATGTATTTTTTGTGATGGAGCCCCTTGTTTAATCAACTTTTGGGACTTTAGAATGAGCCCTGCAAATGGAAATAATTTTGTCATCGAACGCGGCTAAATTAACCCTACTTTTAATGATGACAATAAAAACAAAATACGCAAAAAAATTAAGTGCCATGGGAGATTATCGACTACATCTAAATTAATTTCACTATCACAGTATTAATTCATCGAGGACTATCCTATCCTTCATTTCCTTGAGATCAAAGGTATCGGAGTATTCCGACTATCTCATATGCTCGATACTAGCTCTGACATCGTCCACGGAACAAGGAATCTCTAATAACACCCTGATAGGGACAAGACTTTCTCACACAAAGAGAATACCGCCCGCTTGAGTCAAACTAATATAATAATATCGATGTTATAATACCCGGGTTGATAAGAAATGCATCAGTCATTGCATTAAAATGATATTGGTGCATATGCTTTTGTTTTGTCCACAATCTTTTACCGAACAGTAGGAACGTGTCCTAAATACAAAAAAAAATTTTTTTTTTCCGTCAGTTAGGTTTTTCAAAATTTGAACACGTATTTTTTGCTTTATCATATCTATTAAAATGGACAAAGACGTCTATTAAATGTCGGGAGAGAGGGCTCGTGTCGTCAGAACGTGGTAAAAAATGTACCACGCCATGACCTAACGCGGTAGTCCAACGCACTATATCTTGGTTAGTTTTTTGACTCTATGACAAAAGAAAAAATACTAGCCCACCCTTTTGCCTTAAGTGATTTATTGACACATTAAAATAAAATGAAAATTTAAATGCATTTTTCTTTTGTTTCAGGAAAGAGACGCAACGAGTCACGTTAAATGTTAGGGTTCGTTATTATTCTAAAAATAAATCGTATAATAGTTTAATACAAGTAAGTGTTACATTAGGAGAGTGGACTTCTTTAGGACAAGTTAGTTGGCAACAAGGCGCCATAGACTAAAAACATTAAATGATTGTCGGGATACAACAGACAATTATTAATTGACTGCATATGTGTACTTTCACTCTCAAAAGTCCGAAAAAATAATGTACTTTGTGACGTATTAAAGTTATTTAAGTAGTGTGTTTTTTTAAGTCTATATTGTTTTTTAATCTGCCCAATTAGAAAACTTTTTGACATTGCTTTGGGTGTCTTTATTATTATAGTACTCATATCTTTTATTTATTTAACAGAACAGGTAACCTTGTCGTAAAAAGCGATAACGCCTTGACTTTAACTTTGTTAAATTGTTAGTCAGTTTATTACACTTTATTTTTGGTTGTAAAAGTCGTACATTTATTACAAACTATATTAATATTTGACCACAAGCTATGTTTAAATTAGAAATTAGAAAAGCCTTACGAATTCTAACAAGCTGATAATTTACAGTGCTCAAAATAAATGATAACGTACAAATTTAAATAAACGGTACATCTTTTATAAGTATTGCGTCTTTAAAAATGCTTGTTATCAAGAGATGACGCTGTCCTTTGAGTAACGAAAATGTATTACAACGCCATCTATGAAGCCATTCGAAATGACTGAGCATATTTCAATATTGAGTAGTATATGCAACCCATTGTAGATCATTTAATTATTCGCCTTAGTTTTAAATGTTATTTATATTATGTATGTTAGGATGGTAACTTGGTAAAATGTAATGGTATATTTTACGATAGTCAAGTCGTACTGTTAATTTGAACTTAAGTATATCTTACCTAGTCAATTTTAATACTGTACTTTAATGTTAATATTTATGCATTTGCAAGTATCCAAAAGGCCTATTCCAAACTAAAAACAAAGATTTATTTGATAAACTGTGTGTTAACTATGTACCTTCATATTAAATGTTATTAGTTGACGTATTTCTGTTTACTGATTGATGTTTTTAAATAAACATTGAGCCCAAATTTCAAACTCTTATGCGATGCTAAGAAATCCTTGTGTGCATTGTGGACCACTTGCGTAGATATAATATAATTGCATTTTTAGCATCACTTTGCACATAAGGAAATTGTAGTTTGAAATTTTAAATTTATTGTAAGACATCAATCACTTATTTAAATGTAGATAATAATTATGTACAGATATAGCCTAAAATGCTTATAAAATATTTAGTATTAAGTATTTTATGTGTAAATGAATGGTTTAAAACTATTGCTTCTTGTAGAAAAACTAAAATATATTTATTGTATGGTTCATGAGTAAGTTGTTGTATAAAAAATATTATGGATAAAATGAAGCTGAATGATTTTTACGTGAAAGTTTATTTCAAACACTACCTAACTGAAAAAGTAAAGAAAATGTAGCCTAGGTCATCCTAGGCTACATTGATGCTTATTAATGATACACCTTATATGTAGACCCCGCTATCCGAGGTGCAAATTGGTAGCTGTCAAGTTCTTAGGGATGCGTTAAAAATATTTTGAAATACTAGCTATGTCGATAATTATAGCTATATGTCGATATTTTTTCTTTACCATAATGAGGGCATAGGAATTTAATTAAACTTGTTTATTTTATAAAACAGGACTATATATAATCACAAAATGAATGTGCTAAATATTTTTCATTACTATAAATAAAAATACTCAATCTTTCATCATTACTAACAAATTATCGTTATCTTCATAGCAGGAACCAATTCATAAATGATTTAAATTTAAAAAAATCAATGAATCTCTCTTTTATGTCCACCAAAAGGGATATTGATTATCTTATTCTCAATGAACGATCAGTTTTCTTTCCAGTTTCTCTGCAGTAACCTAGTGCAGTCATGATATATTTAACAATAAACCCAATATCTTATCTATTCATTTTTAATCTTCGATCCCAAAAAAAGTTGTTAAATTGTAGTCAAAAAATGGTATAGGTACATACATATAAAACTAGTTGCACAGAAAAAGTAAGAATATCGATATCGACATCATAGATATTTTTACTCATCCCTAAGAACTTGACAGCTACCAATTTGCACCTCCGATAGCGGGGTCTACTTATATGTACAAAATATTACTTATAAGTAAACCTGATTATGAAGCTATGCTACAAATTGTTTTAGATCATCTTCTCAATATCTATGTCATATTTTTGACGTTACTTTAGCCCGCGACTTCGTTCGCATAGAATTAGTTTACATACCATTGCAAGGGATTTCAATTTTCGTTATTCCCTCAAAAACTCATCAATTTTCCGTGTCAAAAGTAGTCTATGTGTTAATCAAGGATATAAAATTGACATCATTTCAAATTTCATCTAAATACGGCCAGCAGTTGCGGTGTGAAAGAGTAACAGACTAACACACACACAAACATTCGCATGTGTAATATTAATAGTTATTAGTTATTGGTAATATTTCACTCCTTACATAGAGAAATATATACTTAAATACATAGAAAACATCCAAGACTCAGGAACAAATACTCGTGCTCATCACACAAATATCTGCCCTTACCGGGATTTGAACCCAGAAACGCAAGCTTCGGAGGAAGGGTAACTCTGAACTAGGCTAGCGTGTTGTCAGATGATTGAAATATAAACGGACAAAGTCGCGGGCAGAAGCCAAAAGTCCACATAAAGTTTAAACCTACTTTTTGGTACATTACACTAAATTGAATTCTATACGATTACAATGACGATACGACGACGATTGCGTTTAGGCTTTGTTTCATGGCCCTAAATAGTCCTTAAAAGGTAGAGTAGAAGTACCGATTTTGGCCATCTTTTTATTCTTATTGGCCACTTTAAAGTCTTAATGTTAAATCAGCCACAGCCTACATGATGGTAAGTGGGACCTGTGACCCATAGACATTTGCATCTTAAGATTGCAATCTTCAGACGTCAATTTAAGGACTAACTAATTTTAAGGACGCAAATGCGTTACCAACCTTGAGGACTAAGATGGAATGCCTGTATGCTAGTAATTTTTGCGGTTGTCTTATCACACCGGAGCACACCAAAAAAGTATTAATATTAAATTCTATATACAGTAGGTACACCAAATGTATCCTGAACTGAGAATACATACATACATAACATCACGCCATCATTCCCAGAGTGGGATAGGCAGAGCTACAGAAATACCAACTACTCTAAAAATACTTTTTTAGGGTTCCGTAGTCAAACTAGGAACCCTCATAGTTTCGCCATGTCCGTCCGTCCGCAGCCTAGCGCCGAGTCTCTTAGTACTAGAAAGCTTTAATTTGGCATGAATATGCATATTAGTCACGCTAACAAAGTGGTACAATAAAATGTAAAAACCCCTCCAACAGCCAAAACTACAAATCTGAAAAAATCTTTAATGAAAGAGCATAATATAACGAATTTTAAAAGAAAATTATCACGACTAAGTAGACAAAATTGGTTCTTGAGATACTGGCGATTAAAGTGTATACCTACTAAAATCATCTAAGACGGCACCTATTGACTTTAAATAGAAAATTAGTTATTACTCGTTAAGTTTTATGTTTGTAGTACTTAACTGTTTCGGAACCCTACACTGAGCATGGTCCGACATGCTCTTGCCCGGTATTATAATCCAGTAAACACATTTTGCACAATCAAGCCAAGAAGTTTACCTACTTGATGTCTTAGTGACAGGTGAACTGAGGATAAGCTGTTAAATACAATTTTTAGTTAAACTAACTATTATAATACTATTTAGTTAAGGGAAACTACCCTTAATTAAGCAATTCAACGTGCATACATCGCTCGTCCCGCTCCCGCTACGGCTCACCGCTGTCATCGAGGCCGCAGCCTTATGCATCTACATTACAGCGTAAGTAAGAAACAGTGTTCGCATTGTTGTGTTCCGGTGCGGGGATAAGACAACCGGTGAAATTACTAGCATAGAGGCATTCCAACTTCCTCAGGGTTGGCATCGCATTTGAGGTCTTAGGATTAGTCTTGAGAATTCATATGTCTATGGGTCTCAGATTCCACTTACCATCAGGTGGCCTGAGTGCTCGTGTGCCTGATCCTTTAACATAAAAAAAAAACTATCGTGGTGAAATTGACCAGTATAAAAATCATAGTTTAGATTTAAAAAATGCATTAAGGGTTTCATTTTAATAGTGTTCTATTTCTATTTATTAAAACCAGAGCATGATGGTGACAAATGTGATTAACTATGATCATATTGTCAGCTAAAAACCGCCTACTGCTTGACAAAGGCTTCCCCCAAGGTTCAATTTCCCGCAACTTCAGCCACTTCTTGGTTTATCAATGCTGTGAAAAACGTGTTACTTTACTTTTAAATACGTATACGAGTATTAACTAAGACAACTCTGCCTTTCAAACTTTAAATTATTATCACGTTTTTATTCTTATATAGTTTTGGCAACTGAATAAATCTGTTTTCATTTCTAGGCTTTGAAATGCGCTACGACTGCTACGAGCGTAGCACGTGTCCGCTTTGTAGCTAAATTCTGCTACGAGACGCGGTCCCACTAGGCACCACACTAGGCCCTTGTTATTTTCATGTCAGTCAACTCAATTTATTGAAATATATTAATAGGTACTTAAACTTAATATTCCGTATACGATAAAATTGAGTTGAATTTATTCACTGGAACCTTTTTGAGTGAAATGTGTCTATACTTCGAAATGAAGATTATTTATAGCTTCTTGAAACGAATTCACAATCATAATTTTTACTGTTCTCTTTATGAATATTTTATTATCATAAAATTCCAGTCAATTCTCATGCCTTTGTTGTGTAATATTTGATATTTTATTTTGTAAAGATCACTTGGTTGTAATACTTCAAGTCTACAAGATCTCATTCTTCTAGTTAAAAAGGGGATCCTATCATTTCATAACAAACGTTCCACAAATGATTCATTTCACAAACATATCATTTGACAACCTATTTTTTTCCGAAACTGTAATTAATTCTGGATTTATTTCAGGATTATCGTGTAAAATCTTAGATAGGTTAGTTAAAAAAAAGCGGGTTAGCAAATTAAAAAGTTGCGAAACGATGCATTTGTCAAAGATTTGTCATCGAAAAGGCAGAGAACCGTTAAAAAGAGATATATGTTTTGACAATACACTAAAGTATATTGCAATCCGCTTTTTGTTCATAACTCATACATACCTTCTTCGAAGTGAAAGCGTGTGGCGTCAAGTGCCAAAGATCAAAGTGTTCATAAAGTGGTTCTAACACTCAACCCCACGTGTACTTGTAAAATAACCGGTCAATTGTGAATCCAACTCGAGCACCGAGGGTTCCACTCGCACTTGATCATTTTGCTGTCTTTGATAAGAACAAAAAAATAAATAAACGTTTCTTGTCCCCTAATTTAATATTGTTGGTTTTCGTTTGTTAATACATAATTATATTTTGTAAAACAAATAAAAGGGCTAACTATTACGAGGCATAAGCTCTTTAAAAGAAGAACAGACAGACGAATAGCTTAGGATTAATTATAAAATTACTAAATATGTTACATGTAATAACATTAAACTCAGTGGACAAACTTCCACAAAACCGGAACCGGGCAAGAGAATGTCGCACAATAAAATCTGTGTCAATTGAACTTGCACAAGATGTAAACAAAACCAAACGAACCAATTCACCATAATTACTCGATAATCACGTACTTTTAAAGATCAAGTGAGGTCTTTGCAATAATTTATACAGTAGATCATAATGATCTAGTGTATAAATTATAATATTATTGATTCTTTTTTAATTTAAAGATAAAGATAAAGAGACATTCGCAATAAAACAAAATTACATTTTACACATAGATACGAAAAGACAGAGAAATTGTTGCGAAACGGTCCCAACTCAGCATGAGCTAGCCGTGAAGCCAGCGCTGGCCTTCCGTTGGAACCGCTTGGTAAAGAAACGGAAAGTGACACTTAACACAAAACAACGTAAACAGAAAAACAACATGTACAACATCATTATAATTTCGTTTTGCAATCAAGTTGATGGCTAAGCCAGGCGTTCTATGACATGAATGAGTTTTAGTTATAATAATTCTACACTGTGACTTTTTTATATTTTTGATATCGTATGGTTAGAGTCGGTAATCAGACCTTGTATAAAATAATAACTCAACTTGACAGAAGTGCGTGGAGCTACCCCATGTGCTTTTGTTGAGTCCACAAGAGAAAATACATTTTTACCGAACAATTTTATTGTCCTCGCGTGTCATATCCATACCCTTATTCCTCTAATAAGGGAAAATGACTGTAAATTGGAAAATATTGCGAAAGAAGTCAAGGATTACAAAAAGAAAATGAAAAAGCTATCACAAAGATTAAGCAAGATGACTCGTGACTATAGCATTTTGGATAAAAAATATAAAATTTTAAAAACTAAAGAAATAACTCTTAGTAAATTACAAAAGACAGCCAATCAACTGCAGAAAAACTCACAGGATCTCAATAACCTGCTTAAAACCAAAAATTATCCAATTTCTACAAAGGAAACCCAGTTTGTTAAACCTGGAACCATTGAACCAGCTCAAGATAAACCAATCGCACCGGTGGCAACTACTACAAAACCCAATCAAACAGCCCATCAACTACACAGGAACTCACAGAATCTCAATAACTTTATCCAGTCAAAAAGAACAACAAATAAAACCCAATTAACTAAACCTGAAGCCAATAGACCAGCCAACGATGAATCTGACGTACCGGAGGCGGCTGCTACAAAACCTAATCTCCTGCTTCTCTCTGATTTCCATGGCACAGAAATTATATCGATGTTATCTAGAATACGCCGAAAAGATTACAGCTTCACTTCCGATATAATAAACATGGGAACGACGGATCGTGTCTTGCAAAACGTCGCTGAAAAAACCAAGCTATTCACTAAGAAAGACTGTGTGGTAATAATGTGCGGTGGAAGTGATTTTCAAGTTCATTCTGCGTATAAAACGGCCGATCAAATTGAAGAGGCTGTTAGAACCTTAACACATTGTAATGTTATAGTTTGTAATGTACCTGGTAGTGTTAATCAAAATTCTATGGACTTCAACTTCTTCATTAATAAAGTGAATGTTGAACTACACAAAAGAATGAAACACTATAATCATGTACATGCTCATGATATTGACAGCAACATCATTTCTAAGGACTACCGACATGATGGGTACAAAATAAATGTTAAAGGTAAATACAAAATTGCGACTGCAATTAACGTTAAAGTAAAACTAATTAATGAAATGCACTATAACAGTGGTACTTTTTTATAGATAAGTCTTTTAGTAAAGAAGCGCTAACTTATCCTGATACCTTAATTTTGATGCATCGTAATATCAATAGACTCAGGAATAAACTGTTAAGCCTTGAAGCTTTAATAGAGCTGGAACTTCAAAACAAGCCTAATGTTATAATGATTAGTGAAACTTGGTTAGAACCTCAACAATCCGACACTATAAATCTGCCTGGTTACATATTGGCAACACAGTCAGCCCGGATAATCACAAGAGGTGGTGGCACTGCCATTTTTGTGACTAATGATCTAGCGGATAATTTTAATATAATAAATGTTTCACCATATTACTATGAGAAAATATTTTAAATAAGTGCTTTGAATTTGAAACTGGAAAACTCCCTAAACATACATATTTTAGTACTGTATAGATGCCCTAGCTCTAATTTTAATAAGTTTTTGAAGCAATTAGAATTATACTTGCGTGACTTAAAAACCAAAAATATAATAATTGCGGGTGATTTTAATATAAATATAGTGGATTTCAATGATTACAGGACCAAAACTTTTTTGCAACTATTACTAGAACACAATATCAAACCCACAATATTTCAATCTACACGTACTACTGACTCCACCTCTACCACTTTGGACAATATTTTAACAAATATTGAAGAGATTAGAAAGGCTTTTGTAGTGCCCTGTAGTTTTTCTGACCATGACGCCCAAATTATTATACTACCAATTTCACGTATTCAAAAGAAAGACAAGGTTAAATTTATATATAAAAGAATCTTTGGTCAAAAGGCTACTGAAAATTTTCGCAGTGATATATTAAAGGTTAATTGGGACATCGTGTTCCTAAACAGTGATTGTAATAGTAAGTTAACATTATTTTATAACATCGTAAATAACTTAATATCTAAATATTTTCCATTAAAAAAGGTGTTTTTGAAAACAAATACGAAATGTTGGCTGACTAAAGGAATTTAACGATCTAGTTTTATTAAAAGAAAATTACATCTTAGATATAGAGAAACCAATGATGAAGAATTCAAGTCTTATTTTAGACGATATAAAAATACGTTTAAAACCACTCTCGTAGTCGCCAAAAACATTCACATCCGTAAGTTGATTTCAAAAGCAAAAAACAAATCACGGGCAATTTGGGATATTATTAACGTCAACTCCGACAAAGGGGGCAAAGCAAATAAAACGAACAAGGTAAAAAGTCTAAAAATTGGTGATATGTTGGTTCAGGATGGAAAAACGATGGCTAATGCCTTTAATAATTTCTTTGTTAGCGTAGGTAAACCTGATTCTAGTGTCTATCGGAATGGTTTCCAAAATGTACTCAAAAACATCAGTAAGAATTCTTCATCAATATTTCTTACCCCAATTATTGAACCGGAACTTATTAAAATCACAAAAAATCTTAAAAATAGTAAATCGCGAGGACCCGATGACATAAGCACAGATTTTTTAAAACAAAATATTGATCTTCTATGTGTCCCTCTATGTACTATATTTAATGATAGTCTACTAGAGGGAACGTTTCCAAATTTACTTAAAAAGGCTAAGGTAGTTGCTGTTCACAAGAAAGGTAGTAAAAGTGAAATAAACAATTATCGTCCCATATCGTTAATCTCGATCTTATCGAAAATGTTTGAAAAATGCTTATACACTAGACTGGAATCCCATTTTGATAACAATAGTATATTATCTACGCACCAACACGGTTTTAGGAGTAATAAAAATACTACTTCTGCGTATCACCACGCTTAGTAACGGAAGTCATGCAGTCCCTTAACGAGGGTTATCAGTGCGGAGGAGTATTTTGTGACTTAACTAAGGCATTTGACTGTGTTAATCATGGAATGCTTCTCGCCAAATTGGAACATTATGAAGTTCGTGGCACGGTCTTGAGCCTAATGAAGTCATATCTGAGTGGGCGGACTCAGTACGTGGAAGTCAGGGACCCGGATAGTGGTGACCTGGTCCAGTCAAGCGAGGAGGTTGTAAGATACGGGGTGCCACAGGGATCCGTGCTGGGGCCCTTATTATTTATAATTTTTATTAACGACCTGCCACACTATCTTAAATGTGGAACCCCCTACCTTTACGCTGACGACACCAGTATAATCATAAGTAGCTCAACCTCAGAGGAACTTGATATTAAGATGCAACAATGTTGGGCTGAATTATCCGAGTGGTTTATATCAAATGGTCTAAGGGTCAATTGCGCCAAAAGTTTTTACATGATATTTCGCCGTGGTCCCAATAGCGCCGACCCTGTTTGTAATATACCTATAACTAAAGCAAATAATGTGCGTTTTCTAGGTGTTGAGCTGGATCCGTATCTAAGATGGCATACTCACATCGACACTGTTAATAAAAAGCTGGCTAGTGCATGCTATGCTTTAAAGAATCTTGCTAGTACTGTTAATAAAGCTATTTTAAAATCAGTTTATTTTGCCTATTTCGAAAGTATAGTTCGATACTGTATTGAAGTGTGGGGTAATGGCACTGCAATAGATTCGGTACTATTAAAACAAAAAAAGGCTTTACGTATTTTGGCAGGATGCTCTTATGTACCTGATACACATAGAAATATATTTAAAGAGAACAAAATCCTAACAGTTGTTTCACTATATCTTTATAGTATATGCTTATATGTATTTAAAGGTAAAAATACTATACAAATCAGACGTAATGAACACAAGAACCTTAGGAACCTCAATGAATTTACACTGACTAGAGCTCACTTTAAACATTACGACAAAAGCCTGCACAACACGGCACTGAGGGTTTACAATAAACTTGACTCTAATATAAAAGAATGCAGGGACCTTAGAACTTTCGAACGTAGACTGAAGGCGTACTTCATTGATAGACCATATTATTCCATTAGGGAGTATTATGCTAATGCCTTGGACTGAATGTTTTATCTGTACCTACTTATATTTATTATTTAGCTTTTATTAATTCATGAACAATTGTGTTAATATGTAATTTGGATATGATTATTTAAATGAATTGTGCAAAATGAAATATTTTTCTTATAAAATAATAATACCATACTTATATGTATTTAATTGGTATTGCTTTAAATGGAATCTACGCATTGCTCAATGTACCTATTCTAAGCATAATTTTAATCCTAAAACTGTATTTGCATGCATTTTATGTTTTACGCAAATAAATGACTTGATTGATTGATTGATTGATTGATAATAATTTTATGGTGATTGTCTTCTAAAACAAGAAAATCACGAATTATTCCTTGTTAAAACAAGGAGTAAAAGCCATTAATAAAAGGAAGAAATACTGGGCATGTAATATAATGGGTGTCTATAATTTCATCGAAACAACTTTCATCGAATGTATCATTTCATCGAACGCTATTTTCTGCTGCAACGATAATGTTTTCAGGGTATCTTAAAAAGTAACCTAACCTACGTAATTAAGTGAAATTTGATGAAGTAATGAGTTACCTAATGTAATACATAAATATATGGGTAAGTACCTATGAGTAAGAGCACAGTCAACAGCAAAAGTAGATGATAATTTTAGTACTTTATCACATTAACGTAACAATACTGCAAAAGTTGGGATGTGGCAAAGTAGTGAAAGTGACAGGGTACTAAAATGATCATATGCTTTTGCTGTTGACTGTACTTGTTATTCGCGAACGGAATTAAACCTTAGAGTGTCACGCCCAGAGTGGCGGTAGCCATTTCATTTCATCGAACGCTAGTTTCTGTTGAAAACATGATGTTTTCAGGATATCTTAAACATTAATTATATTGTGATATTATATCGTAGTATTGTGCGGTCTAGAATAGTGTCACTCCGAGTCTTCCCGTGGATGTCGTAAGAGGTAACTAAGGGAATAAACGCTTGTAGTACTGTTAGGCGATGGGCTTGCAACCTGTCACTAATACACTGGTAAACTAGCCTGATTGTGCAAAATGTAGTTACAGAACAGAACTATCAACAAGTTTTTTTAAGTTGTTGTTAATTCACCCCACTCTCGGAATAAAGCCGTGATTTTATGTATATATTTAATTACATAGGTAAGGTTAGATGACACCAGAAAAAAAATCATTTGGCGTAAAAATGCCTTTCGATGAAATGAACGTTCTAAAACTAATAGGTAGTGTTAGGCGCATAGCTAACTGTACAATTCAAAACTTTTCGTTTTTTTTATGTTAAGGAGAAGGCACACGAGCACTCAAGCCACCTGATGGTAAATGGAATCTGAGACCCATAGACATTTAAATTGTCAAGACTATAATCCTAAGACCTCAAATGCGTTGCCAACCCTGAGGAGGAAGATGGAATATATGCTAGTAATTTCACCGGTTGTCTTATCCCCACACCGGAACAAAACAATTCGAACACTGTTACTACCTCAGTAATAAAGTCCAATTTCCCGTAACCTAAAACAGTACGAGTAACTGTACTCTCGTATAAAAGCCTGTCATGCTCTTCACTGCCGAGTCGGTAATCTCACTCATACATAAACTTTTCTCATACGAAAGTTTGTACACTATGACACTTACCGGATACTAGTGTAGTCTAAATATTAACAGATCTTTCACTTGTTAAAATTAAACGTTTTACTTGTAAGTTGTACTCAGTGCAGTAATATTAAACTGATCTCGCTGTATTGCTCGTCTCAAGATGCATCAAAAACTGGCCAAGTGCGAGTCGCACTCGCATGAAGGGTTACGTAGCATTATTTATACAATATTAAACACTATAATTTAACCTTTTTTTAGTTTCACCAGTCCCGGTGTCTGTCTGTAACCACGGTGTGGTAATATGAAAACGCACATGATCTTCTAGTTAAGAAATAGCGTTTCTATTCGTTTGAGAACCAAACGAATAAAAACGCTATTTAGGGAACGCATCTTGGCTATAGGCTCAGGACATTCAACACGGTAAAATCGGTAACGGTATCGACATTCGACGACACGTTGGTCTAGTTGGGAGTGACCCTGCATCCGAAGCCAGCGGTCCCGGGTTCAAATCCCGGTAAGGGCAGATATTTGTGTGATCAGCACGAGTATTTGTTCCTGAGTCTTAGAAGTTTTCTATGTATTTAAGTATTTATTTCTCTATCTAAGTATGTTTATCGGTGTCTAGTACCCATAGTACAAGCCTAGCGCTTAGTTTGGGACTAGGTCAATTTGTGTGACATTGTCCCCAGATATTTATTTATTTATTTATTTTATAGCTCTTATTTAGTTCACAGTAATGGCGGTCCGCTTAAAAACAATACCATAACACGTCGTATGCAATAGGGTTTTACCGTGTATAATCTTAGCCTTGATCAGTATTTCGGCTCCATATCTTCGTGAGACCCGGTGTTCTATAAGAGGGACATAATCAAGACAATTCAGTTATAACTTTATTTTGGGTCCATATTGGCTCATATACAATTTTTTATTTTTTATTTTTTTATAATACCGCTTTGTGATCATAAACATCATTTGTTAGAAAATTGTTTCTTAGAATATTATTCATTATAATTTTGTAGTACTACTAGTATTACTCATAATATGCAGTACTACGATTTTTATACTCATAATACTGTGGCCAAGATTGTATGCGGACCTATACATTTTTTTCCAAGATTTTTTTTCTTTATCAACTTATGTGATAGTATTATTTGTACCTACTCATATAATTAGTAGCTTAATTATTAAAATTCATTCCGTTATTATACGAGCATTTATGAGCCAGCGTGTCGACGGCACCCCGCGAATTAGTAGTTATATTATTAAAATTGAATGCATTTATCGAAAGGAAGTTTTTCTGGGCAGATAAAAAAAATAACCTCGAAGGACAAGGCGGGAGCTCAGCTCCGGCCTTCTAACCTAACCTATCCGAGTCGGTTCTGCCCTGATTCGTCTTGTTCATTCGCTACAAATAAGGAAATTCTGTCTCCCGTAGGTAATACGATATTTGCCAAAATAAAACATTTGCTTGCTCTAAGGGACGCAAGATAACCCTAATCTAACCTAGTCATAAGTATTTTCTGCATAGTGACTTTTAATATTTAAACAGTTTAGGAATAAACAAGGGTATCTTTAAAAAATGTTTTTAACATTAATTTTTATTGCAAGAAATCGTTATATTGATAAAAAATATAAATTTAAATAATAGTAATAGAAGAACATATATTGAATGACATTATACATATCAATGATTTGGAGTTGCGATAGTTATTAACTAAAAATAGATATAAGTAATGATCATTACGAAATTATTTTTTATAAGAAACATTTTCCAATAATCTACTTTGCAGTTTTATATGAACTTTGGCGCACCCCTTTATTTTAATACAGTTCATTTCAATTTGTTTCAAAATTGAAAATGGCATTTAAGAGCAAAATTGAACTTTATCTCCTTGGTGGTAGATTCAAATTCCCATTCACTCGCGGTATTTCAAAGTTCTGCCAAGTGATACGTTCTATGAAATCAGTGTCGGTGAAACTAAGGGACACCCTTTGCAGGGATATGTGCTGTTGCAGAAAAAAACACCTCGTTTGGTTGGTAACTGTACCATCGGTGTTAATCTGCGACCGTTTAACTCCATGTTAATGGATTGCTAGAGGGACTGCCTGCTGAGCAGTAACATGCCGCTTACGTGGTTATGATAACAAGTAACCATAGTAAGTACATTAATTACAACATTAATGAGAAACTCAGATTATGGTATGGTGAGGGATCAGTAATGGACAAGGATCAAGGATGGACACTTTAGTCGTTATTTTGTAGAAGATAAGGGTTATTCATTTAATAAAATAATAAATAGTAAATATCACGGGACAATCTCACACAAATTGACCTAGTCCCAAACTAAGCTCTAGGCTTGTACTATGGGTACTAGACAACGATAAACATACTAACATAAAGAAATAAATACTTAAATACATAGAAAACATCCAAGACTCAGGAACAAATATTCGCGCTCATCACACAAATATCTGCCTTTACCGGAATTTGAACCTAGGACCGCTGGCTTCGGAGGCAGGGTCACTCCCAACTAGGTCACCGGGTCGTTTCGCAACAGTCAAACTTATGACCGTATGATCTTTTGAATTAATAGATAAGTGTCCATTTTTGGTACTTGTCAAGTTTAAGTGTCCAACACTGGTGCCCTACAGTACAACTTCATTTACATCTACACTTATATTATAAAAAGGAAAGATTTGTATTTTTGTTTGTTTGTAACGAATAAACTCAACCACTGGACAGATTTTGACGATTTCTTTTACCAGTAGAATGCTTAATTGTCACTGAGTAACATGGCTATATTTTATTTTTTTACGCGGACGGAGTCACAGCCAATGGGTAGTCTATATATACATATATATATATATATATATATATATATATATAGTTCTTCACAGTACAGTTGAACTAAGTCCATTTTATCCCTACTTAAATGTCGGCTCGATTTTTTTATTTTTCATTAATTACTAAAAATGAAATGAAAAATTTCTTGCGTTTTTGAAGGCGGCTTTAAAGTGGTGGTGGTGGTTCCCTCGATTTCTCCAAGATCATCGGATCCACATTTTGGTGACAATGGGAGTATTTTTAATAAAAGAAGAATTTTGTAAATTGGTCAACAATTGACAGAGAAATCGGTGAACATAACGTTAAAAACGCACGTTTAGTGGAACATAGAACCTCCTCCTTTTTGAAGGCTAACTGTTTTTTCTCTTGTGGACAAAACAAAAAACCTGGGATTATAGTAGAAATTTTATAAAATGTCGCATTCCCTAGTAAATTCTCTCAAGTAAATTCCGACCTAATTGGCATCCTATGTAGGTCGGAGTTCACTTGGGAGAATGTACTAGGGATTCCAAATTTTATAAAATTCCTACTATAGCTCCACGTGCTTCTGTCAAGTCCTTTGACTGTGTCAATTTATCGTAATCTAGTGCCCATAGTACCAGGACTCGGATACCGGTTAAAATTTCAAACCGTTATCATGTACTTGCCGCAAGACCTTTTCATTTCGGTTCCGTGTGCATAAACTGGTTGAAATAACCGGTTTTTGGAGAAACCTTTATATAAAGTTCTTAACGAGGTAACCGGTATAAAGCTAAAAAACCGGTGTACCCAGACGCACGTCACGCACCATTAACAAGCACCTCTTAGTCCTCTTTTTATTTAGTGTAAAACTTTTGGTTTCTCGACTCGCCGCTCGTGGATTAAACCGGTTAATTAAGGTTTTGAGTGAAACCGAAATAAACCATTATTAACCGGTATTTTTAACACCGGTTCCGAGCCCTGGTACCAAGATATTTATTTATTTAACAAGTCCATGGCGAATATTTAAGAACAATGTATTAGCAATATGGTTTTACCGAATAGCATAGAGACCCTGGTGTTGTCTCAAAACGTCACCGGCGCCAGCTCGAGTTTACACAAGCCTGTTTGTACCATCGATCACTGTATATCGTCTGGTAGGGTGTAAGCGTTCACTTCGGATTTTTTGCTCAAACTCTAATATTAATAACTCACGCTTTTAATTAATTGCAGGTAATTATGGCGGGGCTGGTCCGCAAGCTAAAAGTTGCTCAGCGAGCTATGGAGAGAGCTATGCTTGGAGTATATCTAAGGGATAGAATCCGAAATGAAGTAATTCGACAGATAACTAAAGTTACAGACATAGCTACTCGAATAAGCAAGCTGAAGTGGCAGTGGGCTGGTCACATCTGTCGCAGAACTGATGAACGCTGGAGTAATCGAGTTCTGCAGTGGAGACCGCGCATAGGCAAACATAGTGTTGGACGCCCCCCTGCTAGATGGAGCGACGATCTGCGCAAGGTGGCTGGCAGCAACTGGATGCTCAAAGCTCAAGGAAAATGGCGTGCCTTGGGAGAGGCCTATGTCCAGCAGTGGACTGCCGCAGGCCGATGATGATGATGATGATGGCGGGACTTCACTTGACTGTGTTGCTTGATGCTGTCTTACATTCATTTCTCACATTTTGCTTCCCAACTAGAACTCTTTTTTATCGTAAGGAGAAGGCACACGAGCAATCATGATGATAAGTGAAATCTAAGACTACTTATTCGTACCTTTATACCAAATCCGAGATTCTGAAACAGAGTTAAATGTAACACGAATACGCCAATAATATTTTTTTTTCGTGGTTGTAAGTTCTCCTTTAAATGTCAGCTTTACTCGAGCACCTACATAATAATTTATGTACACGTGTGTCGTTACATCAAAACAAAAAACAGGTTTAATTGCCGCCCCTCTGTACCAAGAAACACGGGTGATAGTATCCTACTGCTAAGCAAAGTTTAATCACGTGTAACAAAAGAAGCATTTGAAGAGTAGAATCAATACCTACTTACATTTAAAAAACCCAAGCTGAAGCTGGGTACGAAACTGAGCGGCTCAGCCTGAGGCATGCCCGCCCCGCGCGGCGAGATGCTCGCGAGCCAAATTGTTGGACATACGCGGGTAAAGCAGCGTGCTCGCCGCCATCCGACACTTCAAAATGGCGTCGGACACGATGACAGCCGCGGCTGCATTTGTCATAATTCACCGAATTATTAAGAAAAAGAAGAAATCGCCTCGGTGGTGGAACGGCTCAGCAACTTTATCAAATTTGTACGCGCCTCGCCCACAGACAAGTTACAACTTGACGTTCTGCCCGCTGCTCGCGCACAGTGCGTGAGTGCTTACAAATTTGAGCAAAATAGCTAAGCCGTGCGTGCCTACTAAAAGGCTACTGTAATTCGTACCCACCTTAAAAAAGTTCCCCCTTTTTAGGGTTCCGTAGTCAAACTAGAAACCCTTATTAGTTATTTATTTATTTATTTATTTGCACACATTTAAGTATAATTTTAAAATTAGGTATTACAACTTACAATAGATCATATATCATTAGGCGAGTTAGTGCATGCACTGCCAAAATTATCTATTACATCATTGGAGGGATGCAACTTTGATAAAAAGAGATAAAACATAAAAACAATAAATATCACAGCACAGTTCTAGGGTCTCATCTGCCATAAATTCATTCCAATTATAATAACATTTGTCAATAAGTATTATTTTTAATTTATTAGGAAAAGCATTTAATTTATTTTCTGTTTTTACTATATCCGGCAATTTGTTATAGATTTTTATACATCTATAGTAAGGGCTTTTCTTGTATAGATCCATTTTAGGCGCCGGATATTGAAAAGATTCAGGTTTTTGTTCACAAATAGTTTCGCCATGTCCGCCCGTCCGTCCGCAGCCTAGCGTAGAGACTCTTTGTACTAGAAAGCTGTTATTTGGCATGAATATACATATTAGTCACGCCAACAAAGTGGTATAATGAAATGTAAAAATATTTTTTTACTGTACCTGTACACGTAATGTGGGTATGTATTTTTTTTTCTCGTCTACCTCATAGTGTTGGATGTCGTTGGATAGGTCTTTCAAAAATTTGTAGGTTTGTCGAAACAATTTTTCTTAGAGTCAAGTGTCCCCCCCCCCCAATAGCCAAAGGTACAAATACTAAAAATCATAATGAGTCAGCGATTAATAACACAACACTTTGATTTACACGTGGATCGAGCTACGTAACTCTAGTACGAAGTTTCCTGCTAGCGTTGAAGGAACAAAGGGTGATGCAGTCAAAGGCTCGTTGCAGTTCCGATGCATAAGTAATTAATGTACTCCGCTAACTGTAAGCTGAATTGAACTGTAATTAATGATTTAGCGAAGGTAATAAATAATTAAATGGTACCTAAGGGTTATTAATCAAGCAATCAATTTTAAGTTTAGCATTGGGATGCAGCATTTTTACATATTAATCACGGCAAAAAGTGGTACAATAAAAGGTAAAAAAAATATATGTTTTTAGTAAGTACCTACTTAACGGCTTCGGAACCCTTCACTGAGCATGGTCCGACATGGTATTGCCCGGTTTTTTGTTCCTTTAATAATATTTTATGTATAAATTACGATTTGGTTAAAAACGTATTTTCCTTAACCACCAGTGAACTGTCTCAAACTGTAATTCCCTTCGGCCTGCCGCTGACAGGTGAATAAACTTCAAATAGACAGATATTGATCAATCTGTCCAACACAGCGGACAAGCTTCCACGATGATAATGGATACAATAAAAAACCGGGCAAGAGCATGTCGGACCATGCTCAGTGTAGGGTTCCGAAGCCGTTAAGTACTACAAACATAAAAATCCACAAATAATAACTAATTTTCTATTTAAAGTCAGTTGGTGCCGTCTTAGATGATTTTAGTAGGTATAAACACTTTAATCGCCTGTATCTCAAGAACCAATTATGTCTACTTATGTGTGATAGTTTTCCTTTAAAATTCGTTATATGCTCTTTAATATAAGTTGTTTTTCAGTTTTTTAGTATTTGTAGTTTTGGCTGTGGGGGGGGAGGGTCGGCGACACCTTCAGTCTAACAAAAAATAGCGCTTTAAACCTTAATATTTCATAAACGGATTACTTATTCGAAAACTGTTTTCACAAACCCGCATTTTTGGAAGACCTGTAGGGAAGGTAGTCTAAAATATATATTTTTAACTTTTTTACCATACCACTTTGTTGGCGTAAAAAACAAATTAATTAAATTATTCATGCCAAATTACAGCTTTCTAGTACTAAGAGTCTGCGGACGGACGGACGCACGTGGCAAAACTATAACGGTTCCGAGTTGGACTACGGAACCCTAAAAACCAGTCAAGTGCGAGTCAAACTCGCGCACAGAGGGTTCCGTACCACCTCAAAGTATATTATACTCCGATTTGAACTCGATATCAAATCGAACCAGCGTGCCCAACTCACTCATTTGAACATTTAATAGTTTTTTTTTTCAGAGTTTCTACTATAATCATACCAAATTTGACGCTTGTATATTTAGCCCGTGTGGTTGCAGGGTTAGTATAGTGCCACTTCATGTCTTCCCGTGGATTTCGTAAAAGGTGACTAAGGGAGTAAGGGCTTGTAGTAGGTACTACAAATATGAAAAATATTTTTTTTTTACGGACCTACTCATTCAATAACAAATTTTCTTTTAATGTCATATTCGTTATATGCGCTTACATTAAAGGTATTTTTCAGATTAGTAGTATGTGTAGTTTTGGTTGTAGGGTAGGGAGGGACTGGACTCTTAAAAGCTTAATATTTTATAAACATATCCCTTAATTTATAAATTGTTTTCACATACCCGCAATATTTTTGAAAGACCTATCCAGCGATATCCCACACTATGGGGTAGACGAGAAAAATAATACATCCCCTATATTTCGTGTAGGGGAGGTACATTAAAAAAAATCCATAATTTTATTGTTGGCACGATTAAAATATGTATATTCATGACCAATTACAGAGTATCCGAGCTAAGCTGCGGACGGACAGACGGACATGGTGAAACCATAAGGGTTCCTAGTTTGACTACGGAACCTTAAAAATGGTTTATTATACGTTTATTTTACGCCGTTTAGAAATACATTGAGAAAGAATCATATTTCCCGAGCATGATTGACAAAATGTCATTAATGGCACTTGTTGTTTATCTAGTTCGAGTAAACTTTGCATGCAGCACAGTAATTGACTTGTCCCGCTAAGCGAGTTAGGATTAATTTACGCCAAAGCGAACTGAGTTTGTACAGTTCAAAACTAACTTGACGCTCGCATGATACGTTATGCGAGATCCGGTATAAGAAATACATACCCTCATCTGTTATTTATTAGTGATAGCTCCGACTCTGACCGCGTAGAAAAATCACACATAGCCTACGTTAAAGCAGCATTCAAATAGTGAAAGAATTTTCGAAATCGGCTCATTATTTTTGAGTTTATTTGTTACATACACATAAACATACAAATCTTTCCTCTTTGTAATATTAAGTATAGATAACATGTAAATGATAGATAATATTCACATTGACTCATAGCAAATAGGTTGCGTAATTAAATTACGTGCGGATAATATTAAAAAGTTTTTTCTTTTTATTTATTTAATTTTCCTCGTTGCTAATTTAAAAATCGTATACTAGTTTAGATAATATCCCCTACCGAATTGAAAAAGTAGAGGTTGCCTGCTTTCTCCTCTGCACAAATGTAGTTGACGTAAAACTGCACGTAAAACACAGGTGAGTAATTTTTTATGTTATTTACTATACCCTCATTAGTTATTTTACTGTATAGTCACTGATAAGGGTTTTTTTTTAATAACCGATGAAATATATTGTCCGCACGCGATTAATCAGGCAACCTAATTTGCATTGTGTCAATTTGAATAATATCTAGGCGGTTATAAAAAAAAGTGTACATCGTAAAGGACCAAAATTAAGAAACTTAAACTTTTTCATTTCGTCACGAAATTTAGCCGTTCATTTAGATACGTTAATTTTCGTGAAGAAATGAAAAACAATGTTCACTTTTTTCGAAAATCGCCCATCTATCATTTATTTGTTATCACTAATAAATGTGGCCACTCTCAAATGTTACCGAGAAATTAATAAACAGTGTTGCCAACCTAAGGGAATAAAGGTTTGTAGTATTGTTAGGCGATGGGCTTGTAACCTGTCACTGATGCACTGGTAAACATCTTAGCCTGATTGTGCAAAATGTGGTTATAGAAATATCATCAAGTTTTTTTAGAGTTGTTGGTAATTCTGTAGCACTGCCTACCCCATTCTGGGAATGAAGGTGTGACATTGTGTGTGTGTGTGTGTGTTGCCAACCTCCACGATGATTACACCAAGCAGCTTGGTGTGACATTCCGTAGTTCTAATGATTTCCTTAACATGTCTCTGCGCAAGCTACTAAATATAAACGGACAATCTCACACAAATTGACTTGGTCTCAAACCAAGCTCTAGGCTTCTGCTATGATAATAATATGTATCTACAGATGTATTTCATAACTGTGTTCCTTCGTATTTTCACGGAAACGAACACAGTACTACTTACTTTTTGTACCATGACCGACTGAAATAGCAAGACACGTTCGTAAGTTTCCGTGAAAATACGAAGGAAAACAATTATGCAATACATCTGTACTAGGCAACGATAAACATATGAAGAGAAATACAATACCTATATACTAATGAAGTAAAAAATAATCTAAGAATAAAAATGAACTTCACGCAAATGGCCCCTGCGGCATTGTACCAAAGATGTTGGCAGAATTTCCTCATTAAATGGCTAAACTAATTCGTTAAGCGAGGAACCTGCCATTTCTTCGGTCTCCAGTGACGTCAATGCGTCTCTTTGACAATTTCCTTAAAAAGGCATAGAGCGCTAGGAACAAGGGTCTCGACGCCGAATGGAATAAAATTATATATTGAATTTGACAATCGTTAGCGATTATGTTTCGATTGATAAATCACGAATTGACGTAAGCCACCGAGATAGTAACGTGACACTTACGTCAATTCCATATATTTTTCAATCGAAACATAATCGCAAACGATTGTTGAATGCAACTTGTCTAGCACCACTGTACTGAGACTACTATTTACCTAATTAACGAGTAATACTGTTACGTGTACGAGTAGGTTAGGTTATGTAGGTCGCTAGATTAGAAATGAGACCTGTGAGCCAAGGAGGTCGCGATTGTAAACGGGGTCTATCGAGTTCAAGGTCAAAGGCATCGGTATTGTAATACAAGGTCTTAATGTGTAGAACCTTCCAGTAACGAACTTTCTAGAACTTCCTCAGCGGGTCAAAGTCCATCGAATGCATTCTGGAACATTCGGGGATTGGGAGTATAAAAGGCGAAGCGCTCGCGGCGTTATTTTTTCTTTACTTGGACAGCGAACTGCGAACAACTGCGAACCGAGCGATCATCTTAGTATTTCGAAGCTTATTGTGCTATAATTGTTTGTAACTGTTAAGTGAGTGTTAATTAAGTCTAGCTTTAATTATCGGTGCATTTGTGCATTTCTATCAGTTACCTACAATTACGTATGTAACCATACATACTTACACATACATAACATCACGCCTTCATTCCCAGAGTGGGGTAGGCAGAGGTTAAAAAGACTTGTTGATAATTCTGTAACCACATTTACACAACACATTCAACAACAACAACATACAACATACAACATACAAGTATGTAACACATACTTAAATTTTATTATTACAAAACAAACAAGACTCAGTAAAAAATACTCGCACTCATTAAACTAATATTAGCCTATACCGGGAATCAAACCGGGGACCGCTAGCTCAGTAGGCTCACTACAAACTAGGGGTGCGGAATTGCTAACATAATGTTCACCAAACAAGTACAAAGTAATTTTTGGGTATGTTTTGGGACTAACTTCATGTCTATATTTTGTTACCGTTTTTAGTCTTTTAAGGATTTTTAAGTGTACGTTATAGTATACTAGCGACCCGCCCTCGCTTCGCTCCGGATTAAAGTATAATACATATAAACCTTCCTCTTCAATCACTCTATCTATTAAAAAAAACCGCATCAAAATCCGTTGCGTAGTTTTAAAGATTTAAGCATACATAGGGATACTTATAGGGACAGAAAAAGCGACTTTG
This sequence comes from Acleris holmiana, assembly GCA_949316455.1. Taxonomy (NCBI): domain Eukaryota; kingdom Metazoa; phylum Arthropoda; class Insecta; order Lepidoptera; family Tortricidae; genus Acleris; species Acleris holmiana. Next base: position 4,273,953 of record OX438772.1, read on the forward strand.
TTTTATACTATGTAGTGATGATTAGATTTATGTGTGTGTTATAATGTATGTGATCAAAAGTCTAACCTAACCTAACGTATTTAATAAGCCTATGTAATATGTAACGGTTTGTAATATGAGACGTTTGTTAAACGTAGGTGTTTTTTATTGCTATCGACGGGCAACCAGGTAGATGGCCCAGCTGATGGGAAGTGGTCACCGCCGCCTATGGACATTTTGCAACTCCGGAGCGTCATCGATGTGTTGCCAGTCTCGAAGAAATTTAATGACACCCTTTTTAACGGACTCCTATCGAAGTAAACTTGTAAACATAGTAATTATAATTATGTCGTCAACCATATGAACAGATGCGGTTGGGTTTTGGGAGTTTTGTTTCGTTTTTGAAGCAGCAGTAGATTTTTGACGTGTAAAAGTGCCCGTGCGGCCTACTTTCTGAATAAACTACTTTTTTTCTTTTTTACTTGGTATGATCAACTTAGTTTAATATCAGGATTAAAATTAAAGAAATCTGTTCTAATAGATTAACGTTTTATATTTTAGTTTACTTATTTAATAGAAAACAATACAATATACGTTTGCTTTACTTACCTTCATGCCAAAATTAAAAGTATCCTCATCATTAAATTGACAAAAGTATTATATAAAAATCTAAATTAATAATTCAAATCATTTCAACCAATAAGGACATTACAATTAAAAAATAAGTAATATGAATTAGGGCAAATCGAAGCACCCGAAATTGATTTACGTTTACGAAGAAGTTGATGAATATAGAGAAGGCGAAATTTGTATCTTTAGACCAGTACGTATGGCGTTCCATAGTGTCTGCACACCTCGTTTTGAGATAGGCGTAAAGGTATACCGGGTGTACAATCCAAATGGGTCAGTATAGTGAAGTCGGAAACTATGAGAAATAGCGAGATCTGTTCTTAGGAACCATGACGTCGATTTTAGATTTAATAATAATAATAATAATAATAAAAATAAAAATATATATTTAATATATATTTTTAATATTTCAATTTTGTTGTGCTTCTTGCGACTTGCAGAGTTTATACACATTGATTTTGACCAGGTTCGATTCCCGGTTATGTATGAGAGTTAAAAAAAAAGTTTGAATGTAATTATTATTAAATCTAAAATCGACGTCATGGTTCCTAAGAACAGATCTCGCTATCTCTCACAGTTTCCGACTTCTACATACTGACCCATTTGGATTGTACACCCGGTATACTATATCTATGTATGTATGAATTAAAATAAAATAATAACAGTCAACGGATGCAATAGTAATAGCCAAAGAAAAATGACAAAAATGGTTTCAAAGCTAAAATATACACATAACAACTCTATGATTAATTTTATGTACCTAATCGTATCTTACAGATGAGTCCTTCTGGATACACTTCGACCTCTTCAGGATTTGTTTCCTACACACTCAGCGGTTCCAATGTGCATGTTTCCTCACGGTGTTTTTCCTTCACCGTAAGAGCATCGGGTAATGTACTTAAGTTAGAAAAACTCATTGTGTACCAACCGTGATCTCGAGGATTCGAACTTGGTACCTTACGATCACGAGTCGATCCCCTAAGCCGCTAGACCACCGACGCTCTTAATTACATGTACCAATTCATCTACTGAGAACAGAGCGTTATCCAACAAAAGGCTTTTCAGTCGAGGCCTGAATGTTTTGTCAGGCGGTTCAGATCGGTGGCTGGTCGAAGTAGGTCGCGCCAATGACGCGGGCTTTTTTCCGCAAGGTTCAGGGTTAACTTTTTGTTTTATTTGTTAAAATTAAATAAGTTTAGTGTTGTAGGATTCAAATGGAAGAAAGATTTTTTTAACATAATAACGTACAAAACCAAGAACCAGCGAGCAGGAAACACATCGGAAAGGGAAGTGCACAGACGTCAAAAGTGACAGTTAAAACTATTAAATAGACTAATCCCTTAGTCATACTTATTTTTGTAAAAAAAAAAAAACCTGACAAATTTAAAATTCGGAAGACCGATAAGGATAAAACAATTTTTTAAGCACACTATCGTAAGTTTTGAAGAAGAGGGTTATATCACGTTCCAATTAATCAGTTTATTATAAAACCAGACCTCTTCTAGCTGCAGATTTCACACGCAAATAGCTACTTCGAAACGATATCTACTAATGGGGTAAGGGTCGGGTCGCATACATGTTGTTTGGCATAAAATGTAATATTGAATTAGTCATAATTTTCGCAAGTCATAATGCATTTTTTTCACGACATCGTTAATATTTCAGGATTTATAAATGACTACCCTAAGTTATTCTAACTAATCTACACGATGGGTGTTTTTTAAATCCTTTAATTTCATCCTAAAGGAAGTTATGACTTGCGAAAATTATGACTAATAATATATTTATGCCAAACAACATTTATGCGACTAGACGGCCACCCGCTACCAATGATTTGCACATGTTGCACTTCTTATTTTTTACGCCTTTGTGTATTTTTTAAATTGAAAAATATTACAGACCTCCCGACATAATTACCTTTACCTTTAAGCTGATATCTCTTAAGCACTCCAACCGATTTTCATAGCAACATTTCCATGTTCATAATATTTAGTGCAGTGACATTATTATTACAAAATCAGGCAAAAGCATGTCGGACCGTACTGTAGGCTTCAACAATAACATGAACTAATTTCGGACCTTAATTTAGGGTAGATCAGGAGATATGTGTTGGGGAAGGATCCTTAATTATTTTTTCCAAAGATTTTATTTTACCACTTTGCCGTCATGACTAAAAATATGCATATTCATGCCACATAACAGTTTTCTAGTACAAAGAATCTCTAACAGTCTCGAGATTTTTTGTATTTTTTTATAAATATTTTTTTTTACCTAGATTTAAACCATCACAATAAAACTATCATTCTTTAAAAAAATATTTGAGTCGCTGTTTCCGTTTGGAAGCTAGGTACGATGCCTTTGATATACACACACATAGAAATCTATAAATTATAACCCTCTTTTAAGTAGGGGGTTAAAAAAAAATAACGTTATGGATTTACAATATTTCAAGGCACCAAATGTTGGCTATAAATTGAATCATGTTGCCAATTTCATTCCTAATAGCGCCCACATTTTTTCCGAACTCTTTCTTCCCAACCTATAATAAGTTTGTGAGATATCTCGGGACACTCGTACTATCATTTACTAGGGACGCATACGTTATAGGTGACTGATTGCTTTCTTTATTGGGAAAACCGTAATGCGGTCGAAAATTGTTTTGGGATTAGATATGTTTTTGCCGTCTTATTCCGATGGACACAGTAGAAAAGAGACGAATAAATCGCGGGAACGACAAAAACCTACCTTATAAGGTCAGGTTTAGGTTTCTCTGAGACTATAACCATAGTATAAAAGATAAAAAAAGATAAAGTTGTTTTTTTAGTAAGTAGGCCGCACGGGCACTTTTACACGTCAAAATTCTACTAGCGCTTCAAATAATGAATAGGATTGTTCTTATTTCCGGCCTTTTAAATTTTTCTGTTTCTTACTACTGCTCGGGCGAGTTGCGTCGATGCACATCGCTCGATACTTAATACGCATGCAACGAAACGCCGCGAAGTCGGCTTCGACTAAACCGGCTTGTTCCGTCTTGTTTAGTTTGCTTGTGGTGGCTCGCGGCGCGTACAGTCGAGGCACGCACACATGCAAGCCGCGCGATATACACTTTTGTTTCAAGACAAACCACTGTTTATACTGTGCTATGACTTTCTTAATACAAATTTGGGTTGTTTTTTTACGTGATTGTGTTAATATTGTTTTGGTCCCTGAAGGCCTGCCCGAAACGTCATAGAATATTAAGGTCGATTAGATTTGCCTGTCAACATGTCGACTGTGACATGTAACTCAACCTTACACGGCAATTTAAGCGAGGCAAATTTTGATAATTGAAACCACATAGGTTTTTAATTTTATGTTAATTTAAATTCGATGCAGTATCATCACATAAGCTTTATAATAAATAACCTTAGTTCAGTTCTGTCGTCACCTACAAGAATTAAAAGAATATCCACATGCCTACAAGCATGCAGGTCTTCTGTCTATATCAGTATTTTGTTCCTATCTGTTTGTGTGTTCGTTTAATAAATGTTTTTTACTTAACGGCCTTCACTTATACCTAGATTTAGCCAATTATTGCCACTATGATACTGCAAACATAATTCTCTACTACTTTTCATTGCCTTAAGGAGCGTCCTTACTGAGAGCATTCGTGTATAATGAGCATGCGGCGTCGAATATTCAAGTGGTGTGGACTACAGCAACGCTCGGATTGACGTCCACAGTCACCATTCGAATATTACATGCTCCTTTAAGGAGCGTCCCCACTTAGAGCATTCGCGCGTAATATTAGAGTGTTGTGGACGTTAAGCCGAGCGTTACTGTTGTCCACACCACTTGAATATTCGACGCCGCATGCTCATTATACAAGCGAATGCTCTCAGTGAGGACGCTCTTTAAGCGCTCATTGCCTACGGGTTTTCTAGACTTTTAAAGTAATCCGCAAATTGTTTGTCAATTGGATATCCCTTTTTAACTGGTCTGTAACGAGAGAAAAGCAAATACAAGAAATGATAGCCACTAGGCCTGTTTCAGGTTAGTATCTTACTTGTATTATAACCATGTGATGCTTCTAGGCATATAAATAGAGTAGTAAAATATGAAGTCGGTAACATCACGACCTTTTTCTCATTTTTTTGTTTTTAATTTTATTGTAAATGGTTGGAGCCGTACCAAAAAAAAAGTCTCAGTAATGCTCGCTTTACCGTTATCACGTGGTCTTAAGTTTATAATATTTGTGAGTTTATTTCGCTTAAATATTTCAGGGTTGCACTTGAAAAATAATTCAATTTCATTATTATAAATTGAAGGAAATGTTACCAAATTATACTTAACGAAATATGACCCAACACTTATCTCTTGGCTTCAAACCGATCATTGTCCAAATACATTTTTTTTGGTTTTTCAATACTTTTTCTCTATCTATGCAATTTTCCCAAATGACCACACCATTATACGTATGCTCGTGGCTCTATCTTTTTCTTTCAGCGTAAACTGAACGGCAAAGCTGTCATAGTAACCCCCGCAGGTGTTTCATGTGTAAAGCGAGCTTAATACGTTAACCGAGGATATATGTATACGTCCAGGGTAAGCCTTCATAAATTCAATTTACTGCTTTATTATAATACACTTTGAGGCAATTTCGCTCATGCGCCGTATTGGGGCTTTTATTGCGTTCATTGCATTAACTCGTGAGGCTTGTGAGTTTCCGGAAATATGGCTTAGCCGCATTATCCTCACCTCCGCCTCTCAACGGTCACATCGTATGGACGTGTTCATTTAAGTTCCTCATAAATTAAATCGTAATTGTTGCTACGGATCCTTTTATGAGTTTAAAAGTGTAGCTTTGTTTTTGTAACTCTTATATATTTTGCTCTATTCTATAAATCTCAATATAAACCGTAGTATTGTGTCGTAATTACGTATTGTTTTGTGCAAACTGCAAAGTGAAAAGTGTTTATTGCGGGTGACTAACTTTATTTCTGCTAACGCGATCTGCCCAACTACCTACAAAGCATTATTATAAAATAAATCTCTGATACTGTATGGAAAATTCAACATGGCATTTAATCTGCGGTTTGGTTCAATGGAACGATGGTGCAACTAAATTAATGCTGTGCGCTACGGGTCCGTGGATCGAATCCCGTCTGTGTACATTGCACAAATATTTAATAATTATATATATATATATTTTTTTTTTTAATTTTTTTAGTTCTTTTTTCTTATTAATTTTTAATTTTTAATAAAAAAAAAAATATATGATTTATTACAATTGAGAGTTTGAAAAGAGAAAATTTTAGTATGGACCACCATTGCGCAGCATGCAAGGAGGGCGTTAACTCTAACAAAGAATTGGTCATATGCCATCATTGTAACAATGATTATCATAAGTATTGCTGCAAGTTTCCAGTTAATGTGCGAATTTCACGGTCAAGAGTCGCAACAAAAGACTGGTTTTGTCCCGAATGTGAAGCGGCAAAACCTAAAGGAGGTGACAATACAAATACCCCAATACGTCAGCGTGTTACTGAGACTCCTGATAGCAAGGTGGCCCAAAATTTAAGCGGCACTGAATCGGATTCAGATAATGACGTGCAACCTGAGCTTACTGGTCAACCGACTCTTACTTCTACTTCGCCAGCGGATAACCTCACCAGCTTTATCCGTGGCGAAATCGACAGAGTTATTAAGGCGCAGAAGGTACAATTTGATACTTTGGAGTCTAGGTTCACTGCATGCGAGATGAAATTGGACAAATGCGCATCCGAGGTCACGAGAGTTGCGTCAGAATGCCAGGAACTCAAATTGACAGTAAATGACCTTGAAAAAAGTGTCGACTTTTTAGCCAAGGATAGAGATGATATCACCACGAATATATCCACCCTAGACACCAAAGTAAAAACATTGGAGAAAGGTCTAGCCGATGTGTCGGGTCAGTTAAAGCAGATGCAACAGAACGACCATTTACGTGATCAGTGGGCTCGACGGTCTAACCTCAAGATAGTTGGAATACCGCAGGTTAATAATGAAAACCTCATGCGCCTAGTAGCTAAACTGGCTGAATTGGCAAATACGCCTCTAAATCTTGATGCTGACATCGACCTTGTTACCAGGGTATACTAGAAAGGTTTAGGTACTTAACTAAAAGTAAACAAACGAAACCACGTGGCTCTGTTCAGCAGCCAATAGAAGCAGAATACTGATACGTGCGATACGTCATAGGTCGACAAAACAGTCTTGATTGGCTGTTGAACAGAGCCACGTGGTTTTGTTTGTTTACTTTTAGTTAAGTACCTAAACCGTTCTAGTATAGCTTCGAAAAACTCTAAATCAAATAAAAAGGACAAGCCCATAATTGTCAAATTTTTGAGAAGGTATAAAAAGGATGAATTTTTCACCAATGTGAAAAAAATAACAAATCTCTCCACTCGTGACCTGGGACTTTCAGGCGATCAAAAGCCCATCCACGTTCGTGAACATTTAACTGTGAACAATGAACAGCTACTCTTCTCAGCTAAGACCGCTGAGGCCGAGAAAGGATATAAATACACGTGGGTTAAGAATGCTGCAATTATGGTCCGTCGTACTGATACGTCAAATGTTTTACACATTACTTGCCCTGAAGATTTAAAAAAAATCAAATAAGTGTTATTGACTTTTACTTTAATTCTAATGTGTTGTTTATAAATTTTAACATTTTCTATGGTGGTAGAGTCTTAGGAATGCATATTTTACAACTGAAGAATCAAACATTGATTACTATTATATTACATCTGCTATTAGTATTTTACGATTTGATACTGTTACGTTTTTATTTGGGGTTGCGTATGTATTTGTTTTTCATACGTTTTTTTTGCGGTTTGCCCTTGATCTATGATATTTGTAATTTGTATAATTTTTGCGAGTAATTTATTGAGATCAATTGTTAATGGGTTTAACACTATTTTACCAAAACGTCCGGGGCCTCCGGACTAAAACAGAGGCATTTTTTAGAAACGTATTAGCTTCAGATTATGATTTAATTTGTTTAAGTGAAACTTAGTTACTGCCAGGTATAAGTGACTCGGAACTCTTTGATAAGCGATACCAGGTATACAGGTATGACAGGCCATACGAAACCCGTAAGCAAAACTTTGGAGGTGGTGTCCTTATTGCTGCCCGAGGAGAGCTTGGCATTGTTGTAGACTCACAAATTGACCTACCGGAATTTTCAGATGCTGAAGTTGTATGCGTTACACTATCTTTATTACATAATTACTCTTCTTGCAAATTAAGAATTTTTTGTGCTTATTTTCCACATAACTTTGACCATACGAGTTCTATTTCCAAATTCTTTGACTTTATTTCCGATTTCTATTTGCGACATCCCGAGGACTCAATATTACTTCTGGGGGATTTTAATATATCTGCAGCGGTTTGGCAGTCGTGTGGCATTGATGCTCCTCTTCAGCTAAGTAACCCGAATAACGATGTGCTGGTTAGTGAAACTCTTCAATTTTTAAGTTTAACTAGTTTTAGTCAATATAATCATATTATAAATTCAAATAGTCGTATGCTAGACTTAATTATATCGGATTTGCACTGCGTGGCTTATCGAAGCTTAAGTCCTTTAGTCCCTGAAGATAATCACCATCCGTCATTGAATGTAGTCATTGATGCACTATCAGATAAGCCTTTACACCCAACCCCTCGTACCGTTTACAAATTTCATCACGCTGATTTTGATGCTATTAATGCGGAACTTGCTGCTTTTGACTGGCCTCTCATGGTCGCTGATAAACATGTCGACGAGGCGGTTGAAATTTTTCATAATACACTAACAACTTTAATTAAAACTCATGTCCCATCTAAAACCCTTAAATTCTCTGAAAGATACCCCGTATGGTACAGTAACCCTCTTATTAAAATAATTAACCAAAAATTAAAAGCGCATCGTAAATGGAAAACTTATGGTCAACAATCAGATTATGATACTTTTTCCTATCTAAGAAAGAGGCAAAGAGTTGTCGAGGCTAGTTGTTATGATAACTATATTTCATGTAACGAAGATAACATTAAAAATAACTCAAAATACTTTTGGAAATTTGTTAAAACTAAGCGTGGTTCAAATGATATACCTAATTCTATGTTTTTAATCGATGAGACTTCTTCCGATGGGTGCGAAATCGCGCATTTATTCAATAAACATTTTCACTCAGTGTTTAAGCCAAGAAATCGACAGAATGCTCAACAACTCCCCTCGGGGATACCAGATCCTATTTCGAACCTAAATCTTGCTTCTGTTAGGGTATCGCGTGACCATGTTCAGAAATATCTTGCAACCCTTGATGTCAGTAAAGGGCCAGGGCCTGATGGTATTCCCCCTGTGTTTCTCAAGAGTTGTTCTTCCCAATTGGCTTTGCCCCTGGAAATTATTTTTAACCTATCACTAGCAGTGGGTGTATTTCCACAAAAATGGAAACAATCTTATGTCGTCCCTATATTTAAAAATGGTGACAAACATAATATTTGTAATTATAGGCCCATTTCAAAATTATCAACAATACCTAAGCTTTTTGAAAATATCATCTACGATAGCATTATTTCTTGTGTGAGACCACATTTAATACCGCAGCAGCATGGATTTGTCTCAAAACGCTCAACTGAATCAAATCTATGTGAATTTGTTGATTTTGTGTCTATGGCAATGGAAAATGGATACCAGGTCGATGTAGTGTACACTGATTACTCCAAAGCATTCGATACTATTTTACATAATATACTTATCAATAAATTGGAAGCTTTCGGTGTGCACGGCAGCCTTCTTAGGTGGCTAGAGTCTTACCTCAAAAATAGATCTCAGGCTGTCACTATCAAGGGTTTCCAGTCGTCATTTGTACCTGTAACCTCTGGCGTACCTCAGGGATCCCACCTCGGTCCACTTTTATTTAATATATTTATAAATGACATTGAAAAGGTTTTTTCAAATTCTCACTTTCTTATGTATGCCGACGATAGCAAAATCTATAAAATTATTAAATCTTTTGATGACTGTATTTTGTTTCAAAAGGACCTGGATTCATTGTGGAGTTATTGTTTGGATAACTGCTTAGAGTTGAACGTAAAAAAATGTCAAATAGTATCATTTTATAGAAAGGATAATATATTATTTTACCCTTATAATTTTGTTAATATCGAATTAATTCGTGTTAGCGAGGTGAGAGACTTGGGAGTTATATTAGACAGAAAATTACTCTTTCGTAGTCATATTAACAAAATTGTAAACAAAGCTTTTAAGATGCTTGGATTTGTCCTAAGAGTAGGTAAGTCATTTAAGAAGCCAGATACACTCGTTACACTTTACAATTCTTTTGTTCGATCTCACTTAGAATATGCGTCTACTGTCTGGAATCCTGTTTATCTAATTTATATTAATAGCATTCAAAAAATACAAACAACTTTTCTCAAGCACCTTTGCTTTCGGTTTGGACACACGAGTAATAGAACTTTGTTTAAACAAATAAGTGTACATTCTTTACAATCCAGACGTCTCATTAGAGACCAAGTCTTTTTATTTAAAATTTTAAATTATCATGTCGACAGTCCGAACCTTATAAATAAGATCAATATACGTTGTCCTAATCGTGATTACCGTAAAAAAAAACTATTTCACGTACCCCTGTATAAAACGAATTATGCAAAAAATACGTTTATTTCTCGAGCTTGTGATTCTTATAATCGTTATTTTAATAACATTGAGATATTCAATATTTCTTTAGTTACATTCAAGTGTGCCTTGTATAAGTCAACATTCTGTTAGTATCTGCCTGCCACCTTTTACTTTTACCTAAAATAAGTCCTGCATGGTTATGTTTGTTTTTCTTTCTCAGTAAAGATGGCGCATCTTGCATGAAAGCGCTATCTATCTCTCTTCCTGTTTTTTGATAGTAGACTAGTTAGGAGGCCTGATTATTTAACGTTCGTTATTTCACCTGTGAACACTGTTTGTCAATGAATTATTTTTCCTTATATACAAATAAGATTTATGCTAAAGACTGTTTGTGTTTCAAATAAATAAATAAATAAATAAATAAATTATAATTAATAAATAAATATCACTAAGGGAATAAGACCTTGCAGTACTATTAGGCGATGGGCTTGCAACCTGTCACTAATACACTGATAAAAACATCTAGCCTACTTTTTTATGACAAGGAGAAAGCACACGAGCACTCCAGCCACCTGATGGTAAGTGGAATCTGAGACCCATAGACATTTGAAATCTCAAGAATATAATCCTAAGACCTCAAATGCGTTGCCAATCCTGAGGACCAAGATGGAATGCCTCTATGCTAGTAAGTTCACCGGTTGTCTTATCCCCACACCGGAACACAACAATGCGAATACTGTTGCTAGGCGGGAGGTTAATGAATAAGATGGTGGTAGCGATCCGGACGGACCCTGCACAGGGTCCTACCACCACTAAACTGCTACACTAATTGTGCAAAATGTGGTTACAGAATTTTCAACAAGTCTCATTCATTAGAGTTGTTGTTATTTCGGTAGCTTTGCCTACCACACTCTGGGAATGAAGGCGTGACGTTATGAATGTATGAAATGTAAATAATTATCATGGGACAATGTCACTCAAATTGACCTAGTCCTACACTATAGGCAATGATAAACATACTTATATAGAGAAATGTTTGCTTAAGTACATAGAAAACAGTAAAGACTCAAGAACAACATACTTATTCGTGGTTATCAACAAGGATTGCTAGCTTTGAAGGCAGGATCACTGCCGACTAGATAGGCCAACATGTCGGCATTCTTACTATACTCGCGCCGTTTAGGCCCGATGTGATAGCTAAGGTGTATTTCGCCAAAGTTATTTATAGACACTCCCATGGACTTATAAGTCCATGGATATCACAGACGCACATGGGGTTAGCTCCAAGCGCTTCTGTCAAGTCTCCAAATATGTCCTCAAACATGTCTTAAACACATTGAAATCCAATCCTATCGAAATTAGATATTATGAAACGATTAGAAGGTTAACACAAGTATCTACTCATAATAATTTTCTACGATTATTCATTTTCTCAAAACTAAGAACCAATAAATAAATAAATGACGACACGCTAGCCTAGTTGGGAGTGACCCTGCCTTCGAAGCTAGGTGTCCTGGGTTCAAATCCCGGTAAGGGCAGATATTTGTGTGATGAGCACGAGTATTTGTTCCTGAGTCTTGGATGTTTCCTATTTATTTAAGTATTTACATACATACATAACGTCACGCTTTTATTCCCAGAGTGGGGTAGGCAGAGCAACAGAATACCAACAACTCTAAAATTGTTGATAATTCTGTAACCACATTTTGCATAGTCAGGCTCAGATGTTTACCAGTGTATTAGTGACAGGTTGCAAGCCCACCGCCTAACAGAACAACAAGCCCTTATTCCCTTAGTCGCCTCTCACGACATCCACGGGAAGACATGGAGTGGCACTATTCTAACCCGGCAACCACACGGGGGGTTAAGTATTTATTTCTCTATATACGTATGTTTATCGTTGTCTAGTACCCATAGTACAAGCCTAGAGCTTAGTTTAGGACTAGGTCATCCAAGACTAAGGAAAAAATATTCGCGCTCATCACACAAATATCTGCCCTTATCTTATCTGCACTTGTTACCTACAATCATACAATAAAATATTTTGATTCTGATTTTGATTTTACCGGGATTTGCCCAGGACCGCAGGCTTTGGAGGCGGGTTCACTCCCAACTAGGCCAACTTTTTTACTATATCGTGTGTGTCTAAACAAGTCTGTGTGGTTTAACCACCATTTAACTAAAAGCGTAGGTATTAGCACTTGGATGGCAACACTGGCTGTCAAAGGATAAGCAGCTGATTTCACTAGGTCCCTATAAAATATTTATATTTTAATGATATTTATTGTTAATGTGAGCTTCTCTGTTGTTAAGCAGACAGTTTTTAAGTTAAGTTTTAGCTTAGTGATTTATTTCAAGTGCTATAGTGACGTCTAATAGTGTTCTGAAACATTTCAATTCGGTAACCGTTATTGGTTATAAATTTGAACTCGATGTCTACATTTCATATTTGTCGGCTTGCCCAAGTACTATTTACTATAAATCCTGCTGTGTGGTAGCCGTTGGTTGACATTATATAATTGAGCTGAAATGTGGACATTGATCTACGTTACTATATTCACGTAAGTAACTTGCATTCCTTTGGCATACAATTTCTTGTTTTTACCACTTTAATTATACTAAAACTTTGTAAAAATGATAACTCGAAGGGCAGCTGCTGTAGCTGCGCGTCAGCAACAAACTGACAAGCTTCAAATAACGTTATTAGAACTAAAAAAATCCAAGGAATTGTGTGCTCAATTACTCAGTGAGAGAGAGGACAATGAGAAAGAAGTAATCCAGATTCTAAACAGTAGGGATAGGTTAAAAAAGGAACTCTCTCTACTTGAAAATAAGTATAATGATGTGAACTTGGAACGGGTCGAGCTTCAACATACAGTAGATAAGTTCACTGAGTGTACCACTCTGTACGAGCAGGCCCTGAAGGACGTTGACTCCCTGGAGAGAGCGCTGCATATTGCCCATGAACAGATCTACGAGCTTCAGGAGGCCAGGCAAGACACTGCAGAGGTACACACACAGTCATTATTTCATGAATTGGTAGAGAATGACCCGCAGTTTGTTACTGCTTCAATTGACCTTCCTGTTGTTACTATAGACTTAACTAATGAGACGTCCACTACAACAAGGTTAAGTAATTGTAGCAGGAATAAACTAAAAAAATATATTAAAATAAACAGATATATAAGGAAAACCCGTAGGTTGTTAAAGCAAAATAAACTGTATTATAGAAAATTTATACTAAGTAAAATAAATGTAAAGTTAGTTGATAAATTATATATATATACCACTATGTTAGAAAATAATAAGTTAAAGTATGACAATGACACACAAATGTTACAATTAAAAATTCAGGATTTAGAGGAGTTGTTACAAAAATTGCACAATATGCAGGAAAATTCAAATAAAATTATAGATGAGTATTCTTTAGGAATGGATGATCTAATAGGGCAGCTCAACTATAATTTAGAGTTAGTTCAGTCACTGGAGGACGACCACACATGTGTCTGTCAACACAAGAGTGACTGTCCGGCCCCCGGTGGACTGAAGCAGAGTTTGTGTGTCAGTGTCCCTACACAAAAGGAATATGATGAGAAGTGTTCCTTTCATAAAAACTTAAATAATAATAGTAATACCAATTTGACATCCAAACCTGACATAATAATGTACTGCGATGAGATTGGTAGCAATATGGGCTCATTATTGAACTCATACACTACATAGACATAGTGTGATCAGCAACTGTTTACCTCTAAGCAGCTTGGAAAATATCCAAAATAAAATTTTAGAGGACAGCTACGACTTTGCTTATTCTTGTAGGAAATAGAGGGAATGTAAACAAAAATAAACTAATTAATTTTTTTGAAACTTTGAATAGCCTTAGTGTGAAAAAAATCATATTGTTTACATTCCCTTATTGTAATCAGTTGTCACAGTTGGAAAATGACATAAGACATAATTTAAATGTGACACTTTATAACATGTGTACATATAATAAAAAAATTGACATTATTGACTCTAACAATTATGTTAGCAATTATTATATTTTAACAAAAGGTAAATTTTACCTGCCTAATTATTTTAAGAAACAGATAGCTATGTCGCTATCCTATTTTTTTGACATTTCAGCCAAGAATTTGGCTCCTGCTGCTATTCAGCAACCTGACAGGTTTTTGGAACATGTTCCAATTACTATCAATCATTTAAATTAAATGACAAGACAACAGAGGAGCTCAACCCTGGCAACCAAAATTGTAATAAATATAAGGACAAATTTAGCAGCAAAGTATTTAATTATATCACTCTGGTTCACCAGAATATTCAATGTATAAGGAGTAAAGACCTGCAAGTCGAGTTATTTCTTAATAGTAATAGCATTGATATTTTATGTATAACGGAACACTGGCTAACTAGTAACGAAGCTATGTTTAATTTTATCAACCACCAGGTCGGCAGTTTATTTACTAGAAATAGCTCGATACATGGCGGGTCGTTAATCATATTAAACAATAAATTAAAATTTAAAGACCGTAAGGACATTGTGTCCTTATCTGTTGAACGAATATTAGAACTCGCTGCAATCGAGTTAGAGCAATTCATAGTTGTATGTGTATATAGGCCACCATTAGGCAATTTCGAAATTTTTGAGAAGATTATGGAAACTGTTCTAATAAAATTATCTTATTCGAGAAAAAAAAACAATTATATGTGGAGATTTTAATGTAAATATTTTAGAAAACAGTCCACTAACCAAAAGATTAATAAATCTTTTCAAATCTTTCGGCCTGACACATACTTTTATGGAGCCAACTATAGTTGCTGACACTAGTGCCACGTGTATTGATAATATTTTTACTGATATAATTCCTATTGGTAAGAGTGTGATCAGCAACCTGGAATCGGATCATTTGGGTCAATTAATTAAATTCAAATCCGTATCGAATAATATTCCAAAAAAAGTAATTACTTTTGTGCCAATAACTGCAGACCGTGTGGAAAGAATGAGACATAACCTAGTGCATAATTTGCCCTTTCTAACAACTGATAAGGGACCCAATGACATGTACAACTCATTCTTTCACACATTCATAAAACAGTTTAACGCGGTATTTACATCCAAATCGGTTGTGGTTGGTGGTGCAAAGGTTTTCAGTGACTGGGCTACTGCGGACTTACATAAGCGTAGAAGAATACTGTATCAACTATATGAGGAAAGGAGGTATAACGCGAGTGAGGAGTTTAAGGAACATGTCAAACAGTATTCTAAGCAATTCAAGATAGACTGCCGTATAACTAAGCGATTTTTTTTAAGTAACAAAATCTTGAATAGTTCTGATGTTATTAAAACGACCTGGAAAATAATTAATGAAGAAACAGGTCGCCGAAAAAAGAACATTAACGACTATCGTTTAAAAGTAGATGGTAAAATAATAGATTCCAATCCAGATATCGCAATTGAATTTGAAAAGTTTTTTACCGATATACCAGTGTCCACGACTAAGTGCTTGAACTCTTCGCCTGCGTCTGCCATTGTACTTTTAGAAGATAACGTGCCTGAATGCAGTATATACTTTGAATTCAAGCGCGTTACTGCCTTGGATGTAATTAAGGCATTCAACTCAATCAATATAAAGAAAACCAGTGACCTTTGGGGAGTGTCGGTCCATGTACTCAAATCCTTAATTGAAGTCATAGCATCTGACTAAGCAAATAAATGATTATTATTATTATTATTATTATTATTATTAATGGTCGTATTTAATCACTGTGTTGATTGTGGTGAGTTTCCTGATCTTATGAAACATAGTAAGATAATTCCATTATTCAAAACGGGTAGTACTTTTGACCCCACAAATTTTAGACCAATATCCATACTACCCACTTTCAGTAAAATATTTGAGAAATTGATTTTGTCACAGTTAGCGGAACATTTTCGGTATAATAATTTATTACACAATAAACAATTTGGTTTTACTCGGGGTCGCTCGACAACCGAAGCTGGTGTTGAGTTGATTAAAAACATTTTTAATGCCTGGGAAGGGTCACAGGATGCTTTAGGTATTTTTTTGTGATCTGTCCAAGGCCTTCGATTGCGTTAACCATGACACATTGATCAGGAAACTACACCACTATGGAGTTAGAGGTACTGCGCTAAACTTAATAAAAACGTACTTATACGGGAGAATACAAAGGGTAGACGTGAATGGAGTACGATCACCTGGGTCATTGGTCTCAATGGGCGTACCACAGGGCTCAATATTGGGTCCATTTTTATTCCTCATCTACATAAATGACTTACCTTACCTTATAAAGGACAACCATGATATAGTCTTGTTTGCTGATGATACGTCACTTGTGTTCAAAGTTAAACGACAACAGCAGTTTAATGTCAATGTAAACAATGCTATATCAAAAGTAGTCGATTGGTTTAGTGTTAATAATTTATTACTGAATGAGAAAAAGACGAAATGTATAAAGTTCATGACTACTAATGTGAAAAATAGTCAAACTACTGTAACTATTAAAAATGACAAACTAGACCTAGTTAATGATACAGTGTTTCTTGGTATAACGTTAGACTCCAAGCTCCAATGGGGTCCTCATCTTGCTGGATTGGCGGGTAGACTCAGTTCTGCAGTTTTTGCAGTTAATAAGATTCGGCAATTAATAGACTTAGATACCGCTCGATTAGTTTATTTTAGTTACTTCCATAGTATTATGTCATATGGTATTTTACTGTGGGGTAGTGCTGCTGATGTAAATAGCATCTTTGTTCTGCAGAAGAGGGCTATTCGTGCTGTCTACAAGATGGGCCAGAGAGACTCGCTTAGAGATAAGTTTAAAGAAATTAACATATTGACCATGCACAGTCAATACATTTATGAAAACATTATGTATGTTCATAAAAACATCGCTAAATTTAGAAAGAACTGTGACATACATAATGTTAATACCAGAAATAAATATAAGCTCGCAGTGCCCTTCACGTGGCTCCATAAAATAAAAAACTCTTTTATGGGTAATTGTATTAGGTTCTAGAATAAGCTCCCAAGTAATGTTACTGAACTATCAGTAAATAAATTTAAGAGTTACGTTAAGCGTAAACTACTAAAGTATTAAAGACTATATTAATGATAACAATGCTTGGGACTGAATTGCTTGTAATAAAATGTTTAGTCCTTACGACAAAAGGTTGCGAACGTCGAAAAAAAAAGACATCCGACAGAGTTTCTTACAGGTTCTTCTCTGATCGGTCGCGATTTGAACCTGCAGTCAATTTAGGCTAAGTCGCTACTATGACGTTTCAAAAGAGTTTATTATTTGTAAACCTACTTGAATAAAGATTATTCTGATTCTGATTCTGATTCTGGTGTGCTTTGCTAAATCTGGATAGTTCCAAACACGCAATGCCAGTATCGTAATTAGTTGCATGATTTGGACAGCTGACTAACGCAAACCGCGCTGGCTTTGCCGGCCTTTGCCCAATCAAATCATGCACGCAGCATAGTTGGCGTTTGAATTATGTATAATTTCCACATGCGAGTAGCAACAGCAACATCTTATCTTACAGATGGGCCTCTTTCGGATACACTTCGACCCCTTAAGGATCTGTGCAAATACCCTCTTACACACTCAGGCTGTTCGAATGCTACGATGTTTTTTTTTCACCCTAAGAGAATCGGGTAAAGTTAGGAAAGCTCATTGGTACATGGTGACCGCCGGGCTCGAACTCGGTACCTTACGATCACGAGTCGACCCCCTAAGCCACTAGACCACCGACGCTCTCTATTATTTTCTAAATTTAGTTCGAAGCGAGTAGCGCGTTTCACTGCGGCACAATGCTCAGAGGAGCCCTTCAACTAAGATTTATTTTTAAGTTTTTTAATTTTTGTTTTGTTTATTGTTATTGAATAAATACTTTCTATTCTATTCAAAAACCTGCATTTAATAGGGAAAAATGGGTGAGCCCTTTTCCAGCAGTGCAACATATTAATAAGGGTTAAAAAAAAGTCTGCTAATACAATTTAAAGTACAGACATAACTAGAAATGTAAGGGGTAATTGCACAAAGGTGTCGAAATGTATCCGAAAGTGCCCATCTGTAATAAAAGGTAAGATAAGATAATAAAATGACCACTAATCCTAGCATAATATCTTTAAATTCTATGTATACGTCTTACCAAATAGCGCCAAATTTGATTGGCTTCGCGGTTTTATATCAGCTCCAAATTGGATGATTTTATTTGTTAAATGCACCAAAAACCAAATCAAAACATTCTGCTTCCGCGTAGCCCCAGAGTCTCTTCCGATATTAAAACTAAAGTAAATATATCGCGCTACTTGATCAAAACAGTATCAAGTAAAAATACTCGCTAGTTTTATATAAAACTCATAGAGGTTGAGTTAAAGTTGATTTTAAAATACAGTTGTACTTTGAGTTGCTACTGTTTTGATCTAGCAGTGCGATTTTTCGAAAATTAAAGTGTTTATTTTTAATATTTTTACTGAAAAACATTTAACTACGTTTTGTAATGTAAGGATAGTTTTACGTAAGAGTCTTCAACCAACATTTATTCATTGGTGTTGCCTCAACCGCGTTATAAAGATAACTGTCAACTTTAATAACCGACTTTGTGTAATTAAGACTTAATATTAATACAATAAGATTTAAGAAGCTTCGGAGGCCTAGTGGTTTCGGATGCTGACTCGTGATCGTAAGGCAATTAGAGCTCTAGCTCTCGCCATGTACGGGATTTTCTTTTTTTTTATTGTCAGGAAACCTGTACAAAATTAACAGCTAAGTGTGTAGGAGAGACAATTGCATTAACAATCCTAAAGATGGAAATGTATCAAAAAAGGCCCATTTTACAAGATAAGTTAATATAAATATGTACAAGTAAAGATCTATTATGATCTAGAAACCATGACCTAACCCTAAACTACCCATTCTGCATGAGCAACTAACTAAAACTCCAGTGAGGTAACAACAATTTATTCCCTATTGTAAAATAAATAAGCTATCAGTGGAACGCCTGGAGTTCTGTAATTGGAATCGGCATTGTTGTGGAAATAGATAACTCTGTGAGTTCACTGAATTATGAGAACAATAGTAACTTTGCTCGGGCAAATTCATAAAAGCGACTACTAGCTTGCTGTAACGTAACGAGTTTCATAATAGTAATTGTTCAATAAGGGACTAAAGTCCGCCTATTATGACACGAGCTATTCATCCACCCGAGCAAAGCGAGGGCCTTTTTTTTGATAAAGAGAAGGCATACGAGCACTCTGGCTTGCAACCTGTCACTAATACACTGATAAAAACATCTAGCCTACTTTTTTATGACAAGGAGAAAGCACACGAGCACTCCAGCCACCTGATGGTAAGTGGAATCTGTGACCCATAGACATTTGAATTCTCAAGACTATCCTAAGACCTCAAATCCGTTTCCAACCCTGAGGACTAAGATGGAATGCCTCTATGCTAGTTATTTCACCGGTTGTCTTATCCCCACACCGGAACACAACAATGCGAACACTGTTGATTGGCGGGTAGTTAATGGATAAGATGGTGGTAGCGATCCGGACGAACCCTGCACAGGGTCCTACCACCACTAAAAGAGTGTCGAGTGCAATACTTTTATTCACTTTGAATGCGAGAAAAAATAGTAGATCGTTTATTAAAGGACTCGAGACATTTAGCCACCCGAGCAAATAGTTCTTTCATGTATCATTGTGGCATTTTAGTCAAGAGTTAAATTCAATGGCAAGAAAATAAATCTAAAATGATACTCGTCATAGTTTTAAATTAGTCACAACTTAATAGCGCTATATTTTTTACTCTCATCCCGTCACTGTAACGCAGAAAGAGACAATAAAAAGGTTGAGATATCAACCCCGATTACCTTTCGTCAATAACTCAATGTATCATTAAAAACTTTCAACTGGCTCTATTCCACTTGGTAGAACCTAACTGCTTTTCATATGTTTTTTTAATACACAATAAATCCACATTACAGATTACAGAGTAGAATGACAAGTTTTAGATTTAGCAGAACATTGGCCAATTACAGAGTTTCATTTTGCTAATAGAACAACGCATTACGCGAACACAGTATCAATATTTAATGTTATTAAAATATGTTATCGTGTTGTGTTTCTAACGTTGACAATAATATAACCACAGGGGGTCGATTTTTGAATCCCACTGACGAAAAATTTCTAACTACAAAATCAATTTTTGCCTCCGATAATAATACCTAATAATAATGATTATTATTATTTCTCATCATAATCTCACTGACGAAAAAATGACTAATTTTAAATTCAATTTATGCAGCGATTTTATATACGGGCGGGCCCTCCTATTGGATTTGATATGATAAAGGCATTACGAAATGAAAGGCAAAAGGAGGTCCCACTCGTAGATAAAATCGTTGCATAAATTTATTTTAAAATTAGTCATTTTTCGACAGTGAGATTCAAAAATCGACCCGGGCCGGAATTTTTAAGGCAATTCTCAATAACGCTATAGTGACCATTTATCGACTTCCGTTAGCCATAATAAAGTATCGATACAGGTTAGATTTAAAAAATAAAAATAAGATAAAAAGTAGAGCTGAACAACAGGTATTATGGTAAAAACCTCGTGTACGCGAAAATTAGAAAATGACGTATGCAATGAAAATATAAAAGTGTTTACTTAGAAAACACTCTATTTTATAATTAATCAGTTCCCAAATACGGCTACTAATATCTAAGCCACTTCAGCTTAATTAATTTCATGTTTAAAATTTGTGTTAGTGCTAACAAGTTATGTGAAAGCGTTACTTCGGCTATTAAATAAAAAATACACCATATTTTATTTGTACTATTTGGTTTGAGAGAAGTTGCTAACGGTCTACCACAATATGTACCTAATTGAAATTCGATAAATGAGAAGTCACCGCTCAAAAATAAAAAATAAAATAAATGATAAATAAATATCACGGGACAAAATGTCAGACAAATTGACCTCTAGTCCCAAACTAAGCTCTAGGCTTGTACTATGGGTACTAGACAACGATGAACTTACCTATAAAGGTACGTAAATACATATAAAACACTCAATAAAATTAAAATAAAACACGATAATTCCGGTCTTTGACTATAACAATTGGCAAAAGCAATAAGTTCGTAGAATAGAGCTTCAGTTTCATACGTTATTGCCATACTTATAAAATCGTTTTAATTAAATCTTATTAAACCGACACGTTAATTTTGCTGTTCAATTACTTTAAGCAACTGCAAATGACACCCAGTATGAAAATGAATTCCGTACCTCAGATCGCAAATAATCAAAGTCCATCTTGTTACATGCGATTATGAGGCTAGTTAATAGCACTTATGTACTGGAATTGCATTCAAATGTTATAGACATAGAACATTTTGGGCCTGAAATACAAAATATTGATTAGTAATGGTTTCTGACCGTTTCAATTTCGTTAAATCATCAAGGCCGCTAATAGAAATCCTTTGAGTTTATTTAGTGCAATTTCCGGCTGTCAGAAAATGTGGCAGCGTTTGCTCAGTTAGCGTTCTAAATTAAACTGCTTAAGCGAATTGATAGACGTTAATGGCTACAAGATTAAGCTGATGAAAAATATAATACAGCTTTAAGATTGTAATAGTATCAATAAAATATAATATTCTAGATTGATGAAAGAGATATATAGTGCGAAAGTGAGTGGAAGGGTTGGAAGGGGCCGCCCTAGGCGTACTTTTTCGAATGAAATCGGAGGAATTCTGCAAAAGGGCCGAATCCTAATACCCGAAACCGTCGAGCATGCATGACTCGATGTATGAATGTGGAAGAAGCGAAAGAGATTTGTCAGGATCGTAGCAGGTGGAAATAAGTGGTGTCTGCCTACCCTCTGGGAAACAGGCGTGATTTAATGTATGTATGTATGTAAAATATATATCTTGTAAACGATTTCACGACACGGTGGCCTAGTTTAAAGTGACTCTGCCTCCGAAGCCAGCGGTCCTGGGTCCTGAGACACAGAAGCGTCCTAGTTCAGGCATGTAATTTTTAAGTCTCTTTGTTTTTGTTAAGTACATAGTTATACATTGTAAAAAAGTGCTTTGAATAAAGATTTATTATTATTATTATTTATTTTGTTACCATTAAAACATTTTTCTACGACACTTTAGTATTCGTTAGCACACTTATGCTTATAAATATTTACTTGACAGTAATAAAAATCGAGTTAAAACCGAAAGCAAATTGTGTCAGGGCGTATTTTATAAATCCTCGTAAGAATTTGTCAAACAACATTTCATTGTGACAGTTTGACGACACACTAGCCTAGTTGGGAGTGACGCTGCCTTCGAAGCTAGAGGTCCTGGGTTCAAATCCCGGTAAGGGCAGATATTTGTGTGATGAGCACGAGTATTTGTTCCTGAGTCTTGGATGTTTTCTATGTATATAAGTATATATTTCTCTATATAAGTAAGTTTATCGTTGTCTAGTACCCATAGTACAAGCATAGAGCTTAGTTTGGGACTAGGTCAAATTTGTGTGACATTGTCCTGTGATTATTATTTTTATTATTATTAGTTCTGGGTAATGACCAAAAAGTTGGCCACGCTAACTCACGCAATTAATTTTTCTATGAAACTTTTCCGTTGTGCCACGAAAATTACCCGTACAAATTGTAAGGTTACTTTTCGTCGCCTTCGTTTTTTGTATCGTTCACTGCGCTTAACTATGGCTCAACTTTTTGGTCCTAACCCTTCTGTGGTGGGTGAATGTTCCATTTCGCTGATTGTAAACGCTAAAAAAAATTTTGTTCAAATTGTGCAAACGCTGATTCTACTTGAAATCGAATCTGTGCGGCACAGACGGAACCCTCAGTGCGTGGGTCTAACGCGCGTACCTATTTTTTCAGATATTTGAACTCACATTGAAATGTGACAGTCATACAAAATCAAAGCGGGCTTGCAACACTACACAAAGCATAAAACATATATTTTTTTGGATTTTGCCTACGATTGATTTGGTCAAAAATTGGTCTATTTCCAGTTGCAAATTGCTCGTGTGAAATCTGAGAACGCTTTATTAAAACATCTGCCGCTGATAGTCAATTTTTTGATACATGTAATATCGGCTTTATAAAAAACCCTGGGTCATTATTGGCGCATCGTACAGAATCACATAAAAACGGTCCTGACACCGAACGAGCTTACACGGCCTCTATTCTACTGCGTTATAACGATATCGCATTTGACCTGTTTTAGTATCGTTATTATTGTAAATGTATGTCACAAACATCACAGCCTACTTGTGCAAAATGTGGTTACAGAATTATCAACAAGTCTTTTTAGAATTGGTGTTTCTGTAGCTCTGCCTACCCCACTCTGGGAATGAAGGCGTGATGTTATGTATGTATGTATGTATGTCATAGTCGCTATTATTGTAAATGACGTAAGAGTTATCAAAACGCTGACAATACGGAAACACGTCAAATACGATATCGTTATAACGCAGTAGAATAGAGGCCCAGTGCAAGTTCCAAGAATCGATATTGCATTCCAATACTTCATTTGCATGCCACTGTAATGGCGAAGTGGGGTAGGCTTAGTCTAGGGGAATAATAGAAAAGAACAAAGCGAGCCATAGATGGGACTGGAGAACAATGCAGAGCCCTCACGTGGGTCAAGTGTTTGAACAAAGTACCTACTACTCCGCGGGTGGCTAGCTTTATTCTGTGTTTTTTTTTATTAAAATGGCAACGGCTTAGTGCTATATCGATGTTGCTATTAATGTTTGTTTCCTTCGACGTTTAAGTCTGGCACAGACCTATGATGGTAGGGGTGAGAGAGATAACCACTTTTGTAATTCAGTTGCATTCTGCTTAATTATAATAAGACTTAACAACTAATAAAACTACACAATAGAATATAGAGTAGATATAGAATAGAAATAAAAAATTATAGTACTAGCCTGCAACATTAATCCAATTTTCCTCCTTCCATTATCCTTAAAATATGATAGCTATATGGCTAACCTTTAAAGCTAATTATTTTTGAACAGGGACCGGCCCGCTATCCCATTCAAGGGGTTTCGAATGGGTTTTATAAGGGTTTTACTTAGAGAAGCCCTATCGCATAAAAGCCGTTCGATTTTAAAACCAGCTTTCCCATTCAAAGGGTTTCGAATGGGTTTTATAAGTCTTTTACTCAGAAAAGCCGTTCGATATGCTTTTTAAAGCGCTATTTATAAGGGTTATGTGGGGGTGATTCTCTCAACACAGCGCTGCGTCGATCTCAAAGGTGAAGTTAAAGCAAGGAACAAGCAAGCGGCAAGTTTAAGAAGTCCCGTCGGAGCGTACGAAACACATTTTAGCGCGTGCCTTCTCAATTATGCAGCAGGCAGATGAGTCAGTCCATTTCAGTAATTGACAGGACTGCCTAATTAAGAAGACACGCGCTAAAATGTGTTTTGTACGCTCCGACGCGACTTTTTAAACGTGCCGGATAAAACTTCACATTTGAGATCGACGCAGTGCCGTTATTAATATCGAGAAACAAAAATCCCTCCCTTAAATATTTCTTTTATTCTGTTTTTAGTGTTTATTGTTATAGCGGCAAAAGAAATACATCATCTGTGAAAATTTCAACTGTCTAGCTATCACGGTTCATGAGAAGACAGACGGACAGACAGACAGATAGCGGAGTCGCAATAGGGTTCCGTTTTTACCCTTTGGGTACGGTACCCTAAAAAAAACTTAGCATCAGTACGTTGATTTGTTGGCGGACCACTTGTAGAGGCTTGGCGGGGTCCCAGAATACTTTGAAAGTAGCTAACTGGTTGGCAATGTTGATTTCTGGAGTATAGCAAAAAAATCATTATTGGTAACTATTATTTTATCGGAACACCTTTCAACTAACATACTAACGTATAACGATGTACGCAGGTGATGTTTTTGCACCAGCAGCGTGACAAATAGTCCCTTTAATTTTAATTTAGTTTTAAATTTAATTTTGATACTAATTTTGATTTTGATTTTAATTTTAGTTTAGATTTTAATTTGTATTGGTTAGTTATGTGGATTTATAACTGAAATAAATGATTTGATTAATTGATTGATTGATTGATAACGCGAAATTTAATTTCATCGAAAGGTATCTCGAGTAAAGTTTTTTTGGTGATTTTTCAAGATATCCTGAAAACTATCGATTAAATGAAATTCGATAAAATGATACAATCGATGAACTGAAATTCGATAAATTATTTTTATTATTTCAAGCAGAAAATATTTACAATACCTTTATTTTCTAATCTTCAAATGCGTCCAAGTCGTCCGATTTTTAATTATCTTTTAACAGTAGAAAGCCACGCTACTCGTATTTGTAAGTGTTATGACATGTGTTGTTTTTCTATATGTTTTATTTTTCTAGACAGACGAAGTTGCGGGCAATAGCTAGTTAACAATATAGAGTCGTTAAATGGTCGCTTATAACCGGTTGTGGCCAGTAGTAGGAGCAATAAATTGAGGGATCGTTTCTACTCTATAAACGTAGCAACATTTGTTCTACAACTTTAAAAAAATATGTAATTTATTATTTGGATTTTTTTCGAACAAACTAAATAGTGTTTTCAATGTACTCCATCCAATAATCTAGTTGACATCTACTGTCAGCCAACAAACTTCGTATTTTTCGCAAAACATTGCTTGCTTGAAAAATCTAAATTTATTATATTTAGTAAAAAATAAGTTATTTTCAAAAGTTGTAGAATAAATGTTGTTACGTTTGTGGTGTGGAAACGATCCCTCAATTTATTGCTCCTATTACAGGCCACACCGGTATATGTAATATATGTAGGCGTCAACTGTTTTTTTTTTTTCTTTTCTTTTTTATGTTAAGGAGAAGGCACACGAGCACTCAGGCCACCTGATGGTAAGTGAAATCTGAGACCCATAGACAATTGAATTCTCAAGATTATAATCCTAAGACCTCAAATGCGCTGCCAACCCTGAGGACTAAGATGGAATGCCTCTATGCTAGTAATTTCACCGGTTGTCTTATCCCCACACCGGAACACAACAATGCGAACACTGTTGCTTGGCGGATGGTTACTGATAAGACAAATAAAAAAAAATGAGCGCTATCTCGCCAACAAACTGCGCAGTTTGGAGAGTAACTTTAAAATTACTTATGTATGATAAAATTGCCTTTGAAAATAATAATAATAATAATGACCGATGGTCAAGATGATTGAATAAAAGGCTTGGAAAGGCTGAGAACGATGAGTGAGTGAGCGAGATAGATGACGACTAGGAGAGCGATAGGCCGTGTGCGCTGTATGGCCAAGGACTTTAATTGTTATGTCATGGAACTCTGTCAAAATGATAGCATTAATCAATAATTTTAGCTTTAGCTTTCATATGGTTTCAAGCTATCACTATGATAGTGTTCCATAGTGGCACAACAATTAAAGTCCTTGACTGTACTAGCTTTTCAATATAATAATTAAGTGATTTACTGTAAAATCCAGAAACAAAAAATAAAATCAGTAAATGATTTTCAGATTTATTTTTTTCTTAAATTTCTGTTAGCTACATATTATACTCAATCGTAATACATTAATTGCCATTTTATAAACTAGGGTCCCGATGCGCTGTATTTCGTAAACACATTTAACTAACGGTTCACTAGTCAAACCAATATGGGGCTTTGAGCCCAATATCCAAAAAAGGCAATTTATTCAGGTGGAATCCTGCGTGGCCGCCAAAGGGAACTTTACGAAGTTAATTAAAATGCAAATGAAATCGGGAAATAACTATATTATGGGAAACTAGCGGTTAAGAGCGACCGCTGGGCGATAGTTAACCTAATTCTCAAGCGTATTTAAATGAACTGTTATTATAAGACCCTGTGATCGGAGGTGGAGGTAATAATATTTATGATGTCGATATCGATACTCTTAGTTTTTCTTTACATTTCGTTTTGATATACATTTTTTTAGACGAAAATGTAACATTTTTATTTTATTTCCATGATAATCAATGTCATCAGAAGCAGAATCCGCTGTCAGTAGAACAAAAACACTATTGTTCAAAGTTACAATTTAACTTTTTTTAATATTTCGAGGTGCATAAAATAAACAAAATAATCACGGTTCATTTTTGTCTATGACAATCATACTAATGGTAGAAAGTATCGACATAGCTATATTTAAAAAAATATTTTTACCCATGCTTAAGAACGTTCTGCTACCAAATTGCACCTCCAATAACGGGTATTATTATACCTTTGAATTATTACTGCTCTATGAGATTTTTTACGTAAAGAAAGAAAGAAAGAAGAAAGAAAAACGTTTATTAAGTGCAACACCAAAACTTATTACAGTGTATTTAAAAAATAATATAACAACAAAGATAACATGCAAGCACTTAAAAGGCTACCAGCTCAGCGAAATGCTGCAACTTTAAGCCACAGCGCTGATTTTCAGCTGGACCACTGAGTTTATGCGGAGAGCAGTCCCGTGTCTAACATACATTTAAATATTCAATGAAGTAAAACAACAATATAAAATAAAAAATAATAATTAAAGGCATGGCAGACTGACACTAGCAGATATTATGTAGCATCGCAGGTTTCAGTACAAAGCAGGGGTGCCGCCGCCCTGAACCGAAAATATATGATTTCGTGAGGCTCCTTGATTCGGCGGAGCAGTATACGCTGTTTACGCTTTGTTCCGAGAAAGGATGATTCGGTACGGATTCTTTACCAAGCGTCTTAGCTTGATACGGAAGATCAGAGCAGAATCGTACCACTTTAAAAAAAAACTAGCGTAAAAAAAATATAGAATCATATCGAAAAATCTGACCAGTACCACGCATGTGTAAATATATCTAAGTAATAATAAATTATTTGCATTTTTAAAAAATCTGACAAATGTGGTGTCTTTTCGCCAAAACTAGAAAAATATTTCTGAAAATTGTAGCGGAAGAGAATTTACTGGGATTTCCTGTAAACATACTCTTACCCTAGTTCATGATTCAGGATTTTTATTTTTCTAAAATAAATAAAAATAATTATCAGGGGACAATCTTGCACAAATTGACCTAGTCCCAAACTAAGCTCTGGCGTAGATGGCCTTAGACTAGCTTTTAACATTCACATACAAAATATAGTTAGGTATAAGTAGGATTTTTTAGAATTCATAATTATTTAAATTACCTATATAAATCATTAAAATTAAGAATATATAAATAATACAGAAATATAAGGATGATTAAACGAGTGAACCTCGGACATAATGAAGTGTCTGCGTCATCAAAATTATAAAATTAGGCGGTTTAAGGTTAGTAGGGCAACATTGTGATCGGTTATTGGCGAGGTAGCAACTAATCATATTGACGGAAGCTAGCACCAAAATATATCGATATATCGATATTTACTGTCCAGATAAGGATGTTAAGCAAAATAAATTTAAAAAAAAATTTTTTTTAATAAAACCACTAAACGTTTTTTTTTTTTAAATGTTTTTTATACTAAACAATCTGTTTTTTTTTCCAGAGATCTCCTTAGTAACCAACGATTACCGTCTAGATGAAAATTTCCACTTTAAATAACTAAACAGTCTTTCAACGACCACTGGCTGCCCTGCTAACAGAAAAGGCAGTATCTCAAATTCTATGGTCAAAGCAGATGCAATCCTATCTTGTTGGTTATAAGGTTGCATTTGCTACAGGAGTTTTGTCTGAGATACTGCCTTTTGTGTTAGCAGGGCAGTGTGGTTGACGAGACATTCTTCAAATATTTCAAATTGCTAAAAACTGTTTTTAGAATCGAAAACGTTATTGTGTTTTTTATAAAACTATGACTAAATGACACTGGAGTTTTAGACATGGACTTTTTTAGGATGTGCAAAAACAGCAAAACGGGAGCCTATTACTTACGAAGACTCAGTTGTCCGTCCGTCCGTCTGTCACCAGGCTGTGTTTCATAAACCGTGGTAGTTAGACAGTTAAAATTTTCACAGAGAATATGATGTATTTCTGTTGCTGTTATAACGACAAATACAAAAAACGGAATAAAATAAATATTTGAGTGGGACTGTACTACAAACGTGTTTCTTTGCCATTTTTTTGCTCGATATTAATAGCGGCAACAGGTAGACGCATGAAATACGCGCAGAATATTTAATTGTATATTCTCTTTAAAAATGAATAATTATATTAAAATAAAATACATATTTGAGGGGGGCTCTCCTATTATATAATACGGTTTAACCGAGTATAATGGTGCCCCAGTGTACCATTTTGCCGATTGTACTGAATTTTTAACATACCCTACTACTGCATAATGAATGTTTGTCTTGTAGCTGTCTCTCAAACAATAAACACCAGTAATCATGAGTTAGCGTGTTACAAATCGTTTACACTTAAGCACTGCACACGCTACTGTTCACCGAGTTGTAAAGTAATCATTTTGTGTAATCTCATATCTGTTTTGTTTGTTTTTGACCATTTTTAGGGTTCCGTACCTCAAAAGAACGGAACCTTTATAGAAACTTTTTTGTCCGTCCGTCAGACTGTCTGTCCGTCAAGACCCTTAATCTCGGGAACGCGTGGAGGTATCGAGTTGAAATTAAAACCAGATACTCAAGTCGTTTGAAGCTGTGAAAAAATCATATATAACGCATGGCCGTTTATGCCGCAAAAAATGTATATTTCGACACTCAAAGGAATACAATTTTATACAGTTTTTTTTTCCTTAGACCTAGAATCCTAAAGTTTGACGAGATGCAAGGTACGAGGTATAGACAGCACAAGTAAAGGAATTACGAAAATGATTAATTTGTTGCTCCAAAACAATTTTTTTTATTGTATCCTTATTTACCAATCGCGCCCTATGCCTATGTATGGAGACAACAGTTTTTCAACGGCATAGTCAAGTTTGTCTCTCAATGTTCAATACAATTTTATATTCTTTTAAGTTTGTACGGAACCCTCGGTGCACGAGTCTGACTCGCACTTAATCGATTTTTTAGAGTTCCTTACATCGGAATGTAAAAAGTCTAACGGTACAACACATGAATTTTGTTTAAGATAAACTAATGTTTTTTTAGTGAAACATAATTTAATTGCGAAAATTATCACTCAGGCCACCTGATGGTAAGTGGAATCTGAGACCCATAGACATTTGAATTCTCAAGACTGCAATCCAAAGACCTCAAACGCATTGCCAACCCTGAGGACCAAGATGGGATGCCTCTATGCCAGTAATTTCACCGGTTGTCTTATCCCCACACCGGAACACAACAATGCGAACATTGCTGCTAGGCAGTAGGTTAATGGATAAGATGGTGGTAGCGATCCGGATGGACCTTGCACAGGGTCCTACCACCACTAAAACCTTCACGCCTGTCTCCCTATGGGTTAGCCAGAGACTCTGGAACGCCAGGTGCACCACTCTCAACATACAACTTTCGCTTCTTCTACATCCATCAACCTCTTCATGCACGTATCATCGATTTCGTATTGTCGATCGTCGATGAAGTTGCAAAATGTTCCTTACTGACTTACGCATTAAGGAGTATTTAGCAATTTATTCAATTTGTTAGTTACGCGTTATTGCAGGTTCTTCGATGCGACGTATTTATTTTTTAAAGATTCCCCTTCCATGACTCTGAAACTAAATTACTGAGCGTAAAACTGGGCTTAGTTGAGAGTGACCCTGCCTCCGAATTCAGCGGTCCTGGGTTCAAATCCCGTAAGGGCTGATATTTGTGTGATGAGCGCGAATTTTATATCTTTAAGTATGTATTTCTCTATATAAGAATGTTTATCGTTGTCTAGTTACCCATAGTGAAAGCCTAGAGCTTAGTTTGGGACTAGGTCAATTTGTGTGAGATTGTCCCCTGATATTTATTTATTTACTGTTCTTTGCTTTTAATAACTGTTTTTTTAAACCATGCTATATTGACTGAATATGTTTTGAAGTAATATTTGTGCTGAAAGGTTTTAATATAAACACAACTTTTTCGGTGTGCCAAAATGTTGGAATGTTTACCTAAGACAATTATTATTGACACGGAAAACCAAATTTTGTTTACCTACTAATCAAGTAACATTTGACGGGTAAACACGGGACGCGTCAAACTCGAATCGTGAGGAACGACATTTCCTTACAAAAATAAATTTGCTCCTTCAATCTAAGAAATAAATGCTTAAAAATTCTATTTAATAAGAATTTTCACAGATAGAATTTATCTTTTATTTGGATGAAAAAAGATTGACGAAAGAAATTTACAGTGCTAAAGTGAGTGGAAGGGTCGGAAGGGGGCGCCCTAGGCGTACTTTTTTTAATCAAATCGGGGAAATACTGGAAAAGGGCCGAATCTTAAGTACCCGAAACCGACGTGCATGCATGACTCGATGTATGAATGTGGAACTCCTTATAAGCCATTTAACTTTTAACTCCTACTATAATAATAACAAATTGAAAATTTTATAATTCAGAAAGAACACCATGTATACTGATTTATATAAACATCGCGAAAACTTGAGAAAACATCAATAAAAACCTAGCTACTCAAAATGCGACTTAAATTTCACGGAACAAGGTTACTTTCAACATGGAGCTCTGAAAGTTACATAATTAATAAGACATACACCCGTCGTCATGTACAAATAATTAAACTCGGGATATTCGTTTACGTAAAACTCCGTCCTTTTTGCACAAGGCTTGTTAGATAAAGCCGCACTGAGCCGAGTGGTAAGCCCCAGGGAAGCGTAAAACGTAATTCGACAATCAACTGTCAATTACCGCCGACGAAAGGAAATTACGCACATTAGCGTGACAAGGCGAAAACGTTTACAAATACAATTCTGGCATCATAAGCAAAGCCTGGTTTAACGGGAGCATTTTTTTTTTTTTTTGAGGGACCTACGTAGTTAGCCTCTGATGGCTTTGACTACTTCGCCGGAGAGAGGGCGAACTCCTGATGGGAGTCCACGCTATAAATGGGTTTTACACTAGCATGCCTAAGGGCGCCCCTATTGGGCCGACCTCGGACTTAGGACGCTAGGGGAGAATTTCAATCGAATTGGAACATGCATTTTGTTTTCTTATGCTCTCTTGAAAGTGCTATGAAAGTAAAGGATAGGTATACAGAGTGTCTCATTTAAATCGGTCAGTATGGAAAATTCTGAAACTATAAGACATTACGAAGATCTATTCTTAGGAACCGTGTCATCGATTTTAATAAGAAGAAAAACTGCATTCATATATTTAAAAAAAAACCTGTAGTAAGCTCGGGAATCGCACCAGGTTGTTTTTAAAAAAAAACTTACACTATTTCTATTCAGATATCGATTGTGTAGGTCTTAAGGAGTAAATGATGTCTAAAATAAATAAAATGTATTGTTTTCACATACTTTAGTTTATTTTAGTAGGTGTTCGAAGTGACCACCGTTACAATATTCAACAAGTTCAGGCATGTAAAACTGTCTCTACTAGAATAAATTAAATTAAAGTATGTGAAACTGTTTAAGACATACACAATGCATATCTAAATGAAAAAAACACAAAATTATTTTTTTCAAAAGAACCGGCTTCGATCCCCGAGCTGAGTACAGGTTTTTTTTTAATGTATGAATACAGTTTTTCTTCACATTAAAATCGACGACATGGTTCCTAAGAACAGATCTTCGTATGTCTTATAGTTTCAGAATTTTCCATACTGACCGATTTAAATGAGACACCCTGTATAAGCAAACCAATAGTCGTGTTATTTTTTCATAAGATACGAAGCTTTAAAAAGTCATTGTAAGACCCCCCTGCAAAAAAATACTCTATACAAAATCGATAGGAATGACGTCACAGTTGTTGTTCCATGTTTAACACATACGGACCTTATAAAGAAAGTTTATATTTCAGAAATTACTTTGTTTAACCCAATACCACTGAATTAAAATATTACTTAAATAAAAGGAGGATGCCGAAATAAACAATCTAAACCCAAAAGAAGTTTTAAAATTTAAACAAGATTTGATTTTATATAATATATTAATAAACGAATCAACAAAACCTTTTGTTGGATAATGCATTTTACTCTGTAAGTGAATTTATTGACGCTGATTTTTCCTACCAAAATCAAAGGAATACCTACCGTAAAACTACCCAACTATGATCCTAGCTTGCAACAATGGTCCAATTTTCGTCCTTACAGTATCCTTAAAATATGATAGCTCACTGCTATTATTTCTGGGTAAGTAATTATTTGTTAGGCGTAAAATAATTTGCTTTAAAATTTAATCATGTAGCTATCATATTTTAAGGATAATGTAAGGACATCAATTGGACCATTGTTGCAGGCTAGGACTAGTTGTGTAGTTTTACGTTACGTATACTTTTGAGATTGTTCAAGGTATTATTACCATTTTGACATTTAACTTTTACCTGTTTTATTATTATTATTTGTGTGATCTTTGGTTTCTGACATTGGCTTACTAAAATATTTTTCTCGCCTGCATAATTTATACAACGTGTTACAAAATAATCCGTAAAAAAGAAATTACAAAAGTATTGTCAACCCTTATTAAATAACGTCAGTTCAGTATCTTAGGTATACAGTATACTAGGGTTGGCACTACTGTCGTAATTTCTTTTTTACGGATTATTTTGTAACACGCTGTATAGTTACTAGGTATTTGTTTAGTGTTTTGATGATCATAGTATGAATTATTTATAATTGACAATGTGTATGTGCAATATAACTGTAACTTGTTTTGTGAAGTAAATAAATCTAAAGCTAAAACTACGACTTGCGTTTTATATACTTGCATCTAAATTTTCTTTTTAATCGTATCAATTAAACTCAATTATGTTTATCATGCATGTCCCCACTTATTTACTGACGTCTCGATATAAATCGATGTCGATAAAAACGTGATGTACGTACTATACCACTGTTATGTCATTCCGAAATATTATAATTGTTCATAAAATAAAATTAACCCTGGGCCTTTTATTAAAAACTTTACTATACATTGGCCCCGTGTGGTTGCCGGGTTAGAATAGTGCCACTCCATGTCATCCCATGCATGTCGTAGAAGAGACTAAGGGATTAAAGGCTTGTAGTACTGTTAGGCGATGGGCTTGCAACCTGTCACTTATACACTGGTAAACTTAGCCTACTTTTTCAAAATGTGGTTACAGAATTATCAACAAATATTTTTAGAGTTGTTGGTATTTCTGTACCTCTGCCTACCCTACTCTGGGAATGAAGTCGTGATGGTATGTATGTATTTCATTTTCGTAGTATACAATTAACATTTTTTGAAAATTTTCTTACAGGTATTACTGGTATTGTGTTTAACTAAAGAATTGACTTATTCTAACCGCGTCTGTCTGTCTGTATATTCGCTTACTTCTCCTAAACCATGCAACCAGTTTTGAAGCGGTTTTCATCATCAGTTAGATATTCACGAAAGGTTTATGTTGAATTCTAGGTTATGTACGGATGGTAAAGAAAAGTTGCAAAAACCTATAACAAGCGAAAGTGCGTCGCTAGTGCTTTAATAAACCGTAAGGATTAATTAGTACAATAATGAGTCAGCGATTAATAACACAACGCTTTGATTTACACGTGGATCGAGCTACGTAACTCTAGTACGAAGTTTCCTGCTAGCGTTGAAGGAACAAAGGGTGACGCAGTCAAAGGCTCGTTGCAGTTCCGATGCATAAGTAATTAATGAACTCCGCTAACTGTAAGCTATCATTGAACTGTAATTAATGATTTAGCGAAGGTAATAAATAATTAAATGGTACCTAAGGCTTATTAATCAAGCATTCAGTTTTAAGTTTAGCAGTGGGATGCAGCATTTATACATATTAATCACGGCAACAAAGTGGTGCAATAAAAGGAAAAAAAAAAAAATTGCCTCCCCTACACATAACGAGGGGATGTATTTTTTTTCGTCTACCCTATAGTGTGGGGTGTCGTTGGATAGTTCCTTCAAAAATATTGTGGGTTTAAGAAACAATTTTCCGGTCAAGGGATCCGTTTATGAAATATTAACCTTTAAAGCGCTAATTTTTGTTAGAGTCAAGTCCCCCCCCCAATAAATCTTAAATGAAAGAGCATATAATGAAATTTTAATGGCAAACTATCACGACCAAGTAGACATCATTGGTTCTTGAGAGACAGGCGATAAATGTGTTTATACGTACTAAAATCATGTAAGAAAGGGTTAAAACGGTTTATCTCATTTATTCTCCGGCAAAACTACAAGTCCTATGGAAAAAAGTTTAATGGCTAAGATGTAGGTAATAAAATGATCTACAACTTTTGTATTTACATTTTTTTTCCATAACCTCTAACCTCAAGGAGTGTCTGGGCTTTGCTACCTGTTATTTCGTAGCGTTTATTTGCATTTTCTGAGAACATTTACCACCTCCTGGTTTAAAATAAATAATATAATAAACAATTTGCACCTCGATAAAAAAATGTATAACTCGATGTATGAATGTGGAAGAAGCGAAAGAGATTTATCAGGATCGTAGCAGGTGGAAAGAAGTGGTCTCTGCCTACCCCTGGCCTCTGGAAAACAGGTGTGATTTAATGTATGTATGTCAAAATAAATGAGTGTGATTTCTATGCGTAGATGCAATTGACATTTGAAGAGTAAATGTACACTTTATTAAAATAAGATTTTAATAAAAACTGTAAATTTTGCAATGAACTATATCGCTTAGTTGCAGATATGAATCTTAATATAACTATTATTTTTTCGCTTAGATAAAAACTTTACACTAAAATTACGTACGCAATTACATGGTTCCTAAATTTTATTATTCTAACCCGGTAACCCCCGAGTAGTTGCCGGGTTAGAATAGTGCCCCGTGCGCCGTGTGTAGTGTCCCGTGGATGTCGTAAGAGGCGACTAAGGGAATAAAGGCTTGTAGTACTGTTAGGCGATGGGCTTGCAACTTGTCACTAATACACTAGTAAACTTCTTGGCCCGATTTTGCAAAATGTGGTTACAGAATTATAAACAAGTATTTTTAAAGGGTGTCGTGGCACACCGCCTGGAACACCTTTTCCAATATTCAATTTATACACATATTTATTTCAATTTATTCGATTTATTTTATTTATTTGACGACACGCTAGCCTAGTTGGGAGTGACCCTGCCTTCGAAGCTAGGGGTCCTGGGTTCAAATCCCGGTAAGGGCAGATATTTGTGTGATGAGCACGAGTATTTGTTCCTGAGTCTTGGATGTTTTCTATGTATTTAAGTATATATTTCTCTATATAAGTAAGTTTAGCGTTGTCTAGTACCCATAGTACAAGTCTAGAGCTTAAATTGGGACTAGGTCAATTTGTGTGACATTGTCCTGTGATTATTTATTTATTTATTTATTTATATGACAACGGTAATGTCTGCATGTGAGTAACGAAAATTATTCGTCTATTTATGTAGTTATTTTTTGTTACTCACATGTAAAAGTTAACATTTCTTAGTTTGAGTCCTTATTTAGGAAAAAATATTTTAAAAATACCCTCCGATAACTTTAGATTATGGAGCTTGATTTTGCTTTTCATCTGATATTTTTATTGAAGTCGGACTTTTGTTTAAAAAATATCTTATTTTCTAAACTTTCGCTATCTCGAAAAAAGTTATATAAAATATATCAACCTACTAATATACCCACATAAAAGCCAGTGGCTGTACGCTGAGGCTTTAATAATGACGGATTACGCTAAGTGAAAGGGACTTTACCTTAAATATGTAAGACGAGAATTATAAGAAGATTTTCCTGATCCTCCTTTGTCGGATTAAATTATTTGAAAACCAAGCCTTAATTTGACGGCAGTAGAATAGTTGTTTGTCTAAAAAAAAAAATGGCATTTATGTAAAAATGGAAAAGAAACTTCATTGAAGTAGAATCCATTTACAAAAACTGCCCTGCTAAGCCAAAAAGCAGTATGTCAAATAAGTCTCCTGTAGCAATCAAAACCTTATTACTAACAAGAGAAGATTGAATCTACTTTGGCAATTGAATCTGACATACTGTGTTTTAGCTTAGGAGGGCAGCAGCCTGCCCTGCTAAGCCAAAAAGCAGTATGTCAAATAAGTCTCCTGTAGCAATCAAAACCTTATTACTAACAAGAGAAGATTGAATCTACTTTGGCAATTGAATCTGACATACTGTGTTTTAGCTTAGGAGGGCAGAAACCGGACAAGAGCATGTCGGACCATGCTCAGTGTAGGGTTCCGAAGCAGTTAAGTACCTATTACAAACATAAAAATAAACAAATAATAAGTAATTTTCTATTTAAAGTCATTTGGTGCCATATTTAGATGATTTTAGTAGGTATAAACACTTTAATCGCCTGTATCTCAAGAACCAGTGATATCTACTT
The DNA here is from genome assembly GCA_949316455.1 of Acleris holmiana. Taxonomy (NCBI): domain Eukaryota; kingdom Metazoa; phylum Arthropoda; class Insecta; order Lepidoptera; family Tortricidae; genus Acleris; species Acleris holmiana. Next base: position 4,311,631 of record OX438772.1, read on the forward strand.
AGTTGTGATAGTTTTACTTTTTAATTCATTACATGCGCTTTCATTTTAGTTTTTTTTTTAGATTTTTAGTATTTGTAGCTTTGGCTGTAGTGGGGGGTGGGGGGTGGAAACTTGACTTAACAAAAATTAGCGTTTTAAAGCTTGATATTTCATAAACGAATCCCTTGACCGAAAAATTGTGATCACAAACACGTAATATTTTTAAAAGACCACTCCAACGATACCCTATTCTATGGGAAAGACGAGAAAAAAAACCACCAAGTTACGTGTAGGAGGTAGGCTAAAAGTTTTTTTTTTTACATTTTATTGTACCACTTTGTTGACGTGACTTATATTCATGCCAAATTACAGCTTCCTAGTACTAAGAGACGGACGGACGGATGGACGGACATGGCGAAACTATAATGGTCCCAATTTGACTTCGGAACCCTAAAACTAGTCAGATGGAAACAATAAAAAATATTTGTATTCATAAAGTTAATAAATGTTTGTTTGTTGACTTAAGCTTCCATACTCCAAACTTTGCTGTTAAGCGTAAACGAGATGAACGCGACAGACTGTTTAGAACTTTGTCTTAAATTAATACCAAAAGTTCATCGGTCATCTTAGACCTCTTTAACATTGATTTCAGCTCAAATTTCAGCCAAAATAATATGTTTTAAGCAGAGGACAATAATCAGGTACAAACTGATTATATAATACTAGCTTTAGCCCACGGCTTCGCTTCGCTTCGGATTTGGGTAACATGGATCCTATAAGCCACTCTAGGTAAAGTGTACGGTCATCCAAACAACCCTAATTCTAACATACATACATCTGCTAAAATAAAAAAATAAAAATATAAATAGTAGCCTTAAAACAAAATTGCATGCTCCTAACCTCAAAAATGACGGACTTCCATACAAACCTTCAACCACTTTTTCACCCCTTTAACGATTGGATTTCAAAAAATCCTTTCTTAGGGTTAGGGTCTATATCATCCCTTAAAAATCCCAAAACCCGACTGCCAAATACCCTGTACTATTCAGTTAGTCGCCTTCTTTGGTTTTACATCATTATAACTCTGAGCATTTTACTGTCTGTAAGTTAATAGGAATTAACACTTCTTAACACCGTTTCTAAATTATAAATAACTTCGTATTAACTCTTCTCACGACCTCTATTTTGATAAAAGAAATTTATGAAGCAATTTGAAAAATATATAGGAGCTTGCGAATGTCCCTTTGACCATTAGGCTTTTTTATATACTTAACAGAATTTTGTTCGTTATATTTTATGGGCTTTATGTGGCACATTTATTTGATAAAAGGCGCTATTTGTTATGTTTCAAGATTCACTGTTATAAAAATCTGAATCGCATAGTTGAAGAATAAAAAACAGTAAAAATAATAGAAACAAAAGTATATGAACTTAATTCTGTGATGAGAAAGTACAAATTGAACTTTTTAAGTGTTGATCAGGGCCTAGATCTACTGGATTAAAACGGTATCGCGTTCGACGTGTTTTAGTATTGTTATTTCTGTCAATTTAATAATTAAGTTCTATTAAAACGTAGACAATACGGAAAGTAGGATCCCAGCCCAATACATCAAACACCACACATTTTATTCGTTCCAAAAAGGCAATAGCTATTCTAATACTTTTACAAATGTGAAACTATGGTGAAGGAGAGCTTGCTTGTTGGTATTTATTTCGAAGGACAAGAAGCTAATTTACTTGCAATGATGTGTCAGGATAGACTCCCCCGTGAGTTCACCAATGAAAGGACATTTAAAAAACAACACCCTTGGTCGTACGCTGTAAACGGTCCTCATAAAATATTTCACAGGGTGTTTTTTTGGAGGTTCGCTATCTCTGACATTACGTGTACACACACGTAGTGTTTTCACAATTTTACTAACGCGTCGAATATTCATAAATCAAATCAGCCTCGTGTGTTTTGGCAAAAGGTTACAACACAATCGTGTTTTCAAGGTAGGGTATTACGCTAATAGGGGCTGATAAGGCTGTCATGCGCAATATGCCCGTTTAGTCGGCGGTCATTCTGCTTGACTACAATGGCGGTCAGATACATGGATTGCATTTCCGTTGTTGTATTGCGATTGGATTCTGTTTAGATTATAATTTTATTAATTACCAAAAAAAATAACTTGGCTCTACTCGAACCCACAAATTTTTGTCTTAAATAGGGCTGTGCAATATTTGCATTTTTCATAACTCGAATTGCATAATTTCGATTCGTATTTTAGTATGCCTTGCTATTGCTCGGCATGCTAGTCACCTCGTCAGGCAATCCCTTACTTTCGCACCTACGCAATAATGTACTATTTAGTAACAATTAAGTTGATGATACGATTAGCCTATTAGTTGGTAGTACTGAAAAAACAATAACAAAAATAAAAATTCGGGCAAGAGCATGTCGGTCCATGCTCAGTGTAGGGTTCCGAAGCCGTTAAGTACTACAAACATAATAAATAACAAATAATAATAATAATTATAACAGATATTTAAGTTTAATTACTTAGTTCAAATTAAATTTGACATAATTTAAATTATATACCTTATGTGCAATATAATTATTAAGTACAATGTAAGATTATTGAATTAAAGCCCTCTCTTAATGTTGCTATGCCCAACTGGGTCCATAATTAAGTTATAATAATTATATCTATTACTGTAATAGCTTAAGTTAGCTTGTCAACTGCCAACACATTGTGGAATGCAATAAACGTTTGAGTATTTGAGTAAATGAACAAGTAATAACTAATTTTCTATTTAAAGTCAATTGCTGCCGTCTTAGATGATTTTAGTAGGTATAAACACTTGAATCGCCTGTATCTCAAGAACCAATGATGTCTCTTAGTCGTGATAGTTTTCCTTTAAAATTGGTTATATGCTCTCTCATTTAAGATTTTTTTCAGATTTGTGGTACTTGTAGTTTAGGCTGTTTGGGGGGGGGGGACACTTGAGTTTAACAAAAATTAGCGCTTTAAAGCTTAATATTTCATAAACGGATTACTTAATCAAAAACTGTTTTTACAAACCCATATTTTTTTAAAAAAGACCTATCCAACGATACCCCGCACCCCACCAAAAAAAAAATACATAATTCATGCCGAATTGCAGCTTTCTAGTACTAATAGTCTTTGCGCTAGGCTGCGGACGGACGGACGGACGGACATGGCGAAACTATAAGGGTTCCTAGTTTGACTACGAAACCCTAAAAAACCGGGCAAGAGCATGTCGGACCATGCTCAATGTAGGGTTCCGAAGCCGTTAAGTACTACAAACATAAAAACCAACAAGTAATTACTAATTTTCTATTTAAAGTCATTTGGTGCCGTCTTAGATGATTTTAGTAGGTATAAACACTTTAATCGCTTGTATCTCAAAAACCAATCATGTCTACTTAGTCGTGATAGTTTTTCTTTAAAATTTACTGTACCTATACACTTTCATTTAAGATTTTTTTCAGATTTATATTATTTGTAGTTTTGGCTGTATGGACACTTGACTCCAACAAAAATTAGCGCTTTAAAAGTTAATATTTCCTAAATGGATCCCTTAATCGAAAAATTGAATTCATAAACACAATATTTTAAAAAGACCTATTTAACGACACCCCACACTATGGGATAGAAGAGAAAAAAAATACATCCCCAAGTTACGTGTAGGGGAGGTACACTATTTTTTTTCCTGATTTTATTTTACTACTTTGTTGGCGTGACTAATATGCATATTCATGCCAAATTACAGCTTTCTAGTACTAAGAGTCTCTGAGCTAGGCTGCGGACGGACGGACGGACGGACGGACATGGCGAAACTATAAGGGTTCCTAGTTTGACTACGAAACCCTAATAAAGCACTTTCTATCATCGTTTTTCATAAGAAAAACTATTTATATAGCCCTCCTAAGTCAATGTGCAGTATATCATATAAAACTCCCTTAGCAATATCAACTTACATACAAATGGATTTTTATGTTGAAATAATATGAGCTGCTACTTACCAATAACGCCATCTACTGTACTTTATAGTTAACAGTTTTATTAAAGCTAGTTTAATATGGGAGAAAAGGGTATGCATATATGGCTGAATTACGGATAGACGCCATTACGCCTTGACAGCAAACATACGTACCTCTCTCGCTCATATTTTGGCAAATTTCCGTGCAAAACTTTGTCTTTTTTATCTCCCGCATAATCCACCAGTTACACTTATTTTTAAAAGAGAACTTAATCTACTTTGGTTAGGTATTGTATTTGAGATACTGCTTTAATTCTTAGGAGTGCAGTATTGGTAGACAAATTTAGGTCACTAGTTTAAAGTAATACTCGTACTAACATAAAAAAAAACTTAATGGAACTCTCGTCAAACTACATTTATGACTGGCAGTTATTCCAGTTACCGTAGCCACAGAATCCTAATGGAGTTTTAAGTATTTCGTTGCCAATAAAGCTTCCAAACGCGGTTATAGCACTTTCATTGCTTATAACTCTTAATTGGGTCAAATTGAAATAAAAAAATAATTAGTCAGTATTTAGACAATTAAACTGTGAAAGGTCCTTGGTCCTATATACTTTATTTAGTTTTAAATATATGAACCGCATACATTTTGATTATTGTTACCACGGGAACTTTTAAATTTTCGGCATGAAAAAATAGTGTTAATCCAGGGTATAAGCTATCGCTATCCCAAATTTCCTCCAAATCAGTCTAGCTGTTACAGCGTGAGAGGAACAAACTAACACACACGCAGAAACTTTCACATTTATAATATTAGGAGCATTTCTCGTAACAAATTGTTTGATTTAAATATTTAAACGATTCTTTTAACCTATTTTTTATAACAAGATCAAAATTTATGTAATTGTCATTCTTTCCCGCGAGCCAGGAGACAATAGTAATAGTTTCTTAAAAAAGTACACTTCTAATTATGCTTGAAATAAAACCCAATAAAAATAGGCTTGTGATTGCCACAAAAACTGATGTTTGGTGGATTTATATACTTTAAAATCATGGTTTTAAAGAGTGACCCAAGAGACGTCACCATGGCAACGAAGTACAAAGAAAAGTTGATGAACCTATTAACACTCTTATTCGTATTTAAAGTTATGTTTAGTTATTATATGTATTCCCACAAGAGCATAGAACCTTCGAACACATGGTACAAATGCTGCAGCCTTCACGAGAATTTTACAATTCTCATTGTTATATTTGATAGCATGTATTTCAAACTATAAGCCTGTTCTAACTAATCCTTGCTTATGCATGTATTAATATATTCACGTTTGTTTGTTTTGATTTAGCTACGTAATAATGTTTACCAAGTTTGCGCATTACATGGCGGCGTTAATTGCCAAATAACTATATTAGATCTGTATCACTTGACATATCGAATGAAATAGAAGCAACGATCTTTATTGCACATTTAACCAATCACAAGTAAGTATACTAACCTTACTTATCCCTTTAAGATGACTGTGAAGCAAAAAATTACCATACAAAATACGATAAGGTTTTTTACGATTTTTGAATACGTTGTTAATATTATTATGAAATACTAGGTCTATACGTTTTCTTTTCTTTAAGAAAATAATTATTATAAGAAAAAAATAAGAAAGACGAAAACGTACAGACCTAGTTTTTCATAATATCTACAATATGTTCAAAAATCACGGAAATCGGATTAGATTTAGGGGGTGAGAAACGTTATCGCCCGGAGCTAATTTTTTTAAATATAACGCTTACTTCTTATTTATTTATTTATTTATAGGCTTACCAACAGTTGCTGCAACATGACATGGTTATTTTATTACAATTTGACTTATGCTAATTGTACAACTAGTCATAGGTAATAACTCCACATGCGATGATTTAATTTCACACACACATAACACACATAACATAACGCCTTCATTCCCAGAGTGGGGTGGGCAAAGCTACAGAAATACAAACAACTCCAAAAGACTTAATTTGATGATTCTGTAACCACATTTTGCACAAGCAGGCTAAGATTTTAAACAGTGTATTACGAGTAGTGACAGGTTGCAAGCCCATCGCCTAACAATACTACAAGCCCTTATTCCCATAGTCGCTTCTCACGACATCCGCGGGAAGACATGGACTGGCACTATTCTAACCCGGCAACCACACAGGATGCAAGTATTTATGAAATTCTTGATTATTCTATCGTCTGTCACTTCTTAGGAAAGTCACACACGAGCTTACGGACTATAAATGATCGAGTCACGTACTACTCGTTCTTCTTTTCTTTTTTCTGTTTGTCCTACTTCTGGGCCTATCTACTCCAAGCAGCATTTCATAGCTCAACTTTTTATAACCACTTGAGATTCGGTGTGTCATAGGAGTTACAGACAGCATCAAAAGTAGCTAAGCAGTATAACATGCTCAGAATGACTTAGACACGACGAGTGACGAGTCACTTTGAGCTCTTCGGTTGCGAAGCTACTTCAGCTAAATTTGAAAATTGTATTTGAGAGCAAAGGTATTGAACTTGATTCTCTTGATAGTAGATTCAAATTCACACTTACAAAAATGATCCTGTTTCTAGCATAGGCCTGACGAGGGATAACATAAAATAAAAAAATTGGTTTGACCCTGCATTTTGCCTTTGCCCTTATTTGAAAAGTTTTTTTATTTAAAGTGGCTATAGACAAAATTACGACATCAATTTGGTACAGGGGCTCCGGATTCCAAATAATGTGATTCAGAAGCCTCGAAAACTTTCTTCATTACAAACTGTCGTAGAGAAAATAGGCAATGGCAAATTACAGATTAAATTAATGAAGAGTCTAAGAGTTAGAGTACAGGTACTTTATTTGACAGAATTTAAAGCTACTTCTTGCTTTATGTGAATCCTAAAATTAGGGTCATACACACTCTTAAAAACTAAAGTTGTCTCTCCTGTGGTCAATAATTAAAAGCTTAAGTGCATATAAGTGATATATAAGTTATGTTTTTATATGATAGATCTAAAGCAGTCCTGGCGGCGTTTTTGCGGGAATGGGCTTAGCCAGAAAATTAGGCCTTAAAAACGTTAACTTTCGGTGTGTCCACAGGAAAGACGGTAACCTAAATCTGTGTATGACCCATTAATTTGGATGGAGGAAAAGCACCCGTCCCCATACAAAACGTTTTTTTTACGGAATTGGAATATCTTCTTATTGCATCTTGAGAGGATGTTTTTAATCGAATGGAGGTTTTCTAACACACAATAGGTACTGCCTATTTTTTAAGTTCAGGGGGTGATCCTCTCACCACAGCGCTGCGTCGATCTAAAAGGTGAAGTTTTATCCGGCAAGTTTAAGAAGTCTCGTCGGAGCGTACAAAACACATTTTAGCGCGTGTATTCTTAATTAGGCAGCTTTATACGACACTGAACTCGACTCACCTGCCTGCTGCCGACGGGACTTCTTAAACTTGCCGGATAAAACTTCACCTTTTAGATCGACGCAGCGCTATGTTAAGAGAATCACCCCCCTGAACTTAAAAAAATAGGTAGTACCTAAGGTGTGTTACAAAAACTCCATTCGATAAAAAAAAAACCTATTAAGATGTTTCTTATAAGAATTCCCTATTTAAAATATAACAATGGGGCTAGACAAGTTGCATTTGACAATCGTTAGCGATTATGTTTCGATTGAAAAATGTATGTATGTCGTGTGAGGCGACTAAGGGAATAAAGGCTTGTAGTACTGTTAGGCGATTGGCTTGCAACCTGTCACTAATACACTGGTAAACATCTTAGCCTGACTATGCAAAATGTGGTAACTGAATTATCAATCAACAAGTTTAGAGTTGTTGGTATTCTGTAGCTCTGCCTACCCCAGTCTGGGAATAAAGGCGTGACGTTATGTATGTGTATGTGAAAAATGTATGGATTTGACGTAAGCCATTGAGATAGTCACCTGGTACTATCGCGGTGGCTTACGTCAATTCATCATCGCAGCGCTGTTTTGAGAATCACCCCCAGATAAGGTGGACGTCCGAGTGCTCGACACGTCAAGAGAAAATATTTATTTGTGTCGTGATATTACGTTCATTATACATCTACCCAAAACTCTTTCATGTATTTTAGGAGTAATGACCGTTATTTTTGTTAAAGTGAATTTGATAAATATGGTGACCACATTGAAATTTCTCAAATAAAAAAAATGACAGTCAATCGGACTGTATGTGTAAATGAGTTCTGTATTTTAAATTTGGCGTGTGAAATATCAATAGTCAACACATTTCTCATCGCTAAAATGAGGTGGAAATAAAAGTAAATTTGGTCTTATTGTTAGGGTCCTACTGGACGTAAAAATAAAACAAGCGGACTGTATTAAAATAGGGGCTGGTATAATCCCGTCTAAATGTAACATATTATGTCCCGGTCAAACAGTTATTAATTTAAAACAATTGAAAGCAAGGCCGCGCCGCGCCGCGCTTGCTCGCGATGACGTCACGTGCCGTGTCGTCGTCCCGCGCGTCTCCTCCCGGACGCATAGAAGCCAGTTCGCAACACTTATTTTGTTTATCACAATTCAAAGTATGGTGACAACTACTAGTACAGCGACGAGCACTTGGGCCTCTACCTCATTCATTTATAAATCTGCCTTAATAAATTACTCATGATATTAGATCCTACCTTTTGTTGAATTAGGGTTCCCTCGGGACACATTATATTATTGTTGTAAAGAACCCAAATCTGAGCCTTTTGCCTCTTGGGACCTCTCTGCCCTTTCATACATACTGTTTATTAAATAAGTCATTATTTAATGAAGTTTAACCTTTCGAATTTAATTGCAATTAAATCTCATGCAGTACACTTCCATATTTACGACCTTTAAGAGGCCACAATTGATAAATTCGACAGTGTTCCACGACCTAGACTCAATTACCATAACGTCTATGGGTTCGTTCTTGGTCATATTTTCTTTAGACTTTCTAAAGTTTATTTTTTTAAACAAATGACACTTTTTTGTGTGTTTTGGTTGAATCCTCGAAACACTACGGTGTTTAAAGATTACTTTTAATTCATAATTCATTTTTTTTTTTCTATAAACATGGTACAACAAAAGGGTGTTGCATTTTATGGAAGGTTCACAATGTTTAACCATAAATATAGGCATGCAAATGTATACCTTATTTACTACAACATATCTAAACATTTAATCTACTATTGCTTACCAATATAACTTCAAATATTCATCAAGCGTGTTTTTATTTAGAGATTATATAATAATGTTTATTTAATCTTGAACTTAATTTTAATGTAATGATCAAGTGTAAAAATCATTGCAAAGACCTAACTTGATTTTTAAAAGTACGTGATTATCGAGTAATAATGGTAAATTGGTTCGTTTGATTTTGTATACGTCTTACTTATACATATATCTGCCAAATTGCACATCAATTCCTCGAGGCATTGAATCAAACAAACATCCAGTCACTCTTTCGCATTTCTAAAAGTGGCAAGGATTTATTAAAGCAATAAAAATACCTTGTTAAGTTCACTTCAATGGAATTTAAAATGTTGATCGAGCGCTCGGGGCTATCAATTAGGGGGCACGCTTGTTAAATGTACAAAGGGTCTATAAGAGGACTACTCTCGGCACATCTTTCAAGTTCTTGAAATATACTTAAGTTAGTCTTCCGTGGTTACGCTGGTGCGACTGACGCGCGCACCGATGCGACAATATAAAACGCTATGTCAGATAGCCTTACTTCGGATTAAAATTTGACACATTTTGTATGGGCAAATGTCAAATTTCAACCCGAAGTAAGCCTTATTCATCCGCGGTTTGAATATAGGGTTCAGCCGTAAATAAACAAACAACTCATACGATAAGACTGCGTTTCCACCAGCGCTGTGCGAGGCAGCGGATCGGCGTGCGGGGATAAAATGCACCAATAGGATTCCCAGCCTCACTCAGCGCAGCTATGTGTTTATCATGCGAGATCTGGGGGTTATTATGACATAACTATGCAGTTCTGTTTACGCTCAGAGAAAAGGACAGAGTTATATAATTGCCATTTATTTATTTCTAACAATAACACAGTATAACAGTAACAGGTACTATTACTACTACTATAGCTCTGTCCTTTACGCTCACCGGAAAATGAACTGCATACCTAGCTTATAATAACCCCCCTGTTTATTTAACAGTCTGATTACAAAATTAATAAATGAATATTAAGAATTAAGAAGCCACAATAATGATAAAGCCGTTTCGTGATCTGTATCTAAATAACATTAATGCCGATGTGTCTGTTATTTGGATATTATTAAACTAAATCATATTTTCTTGAGACCGATGAACATGAAAACATGATTTGAAACCAAATCCTAAATAGCTATTTGTTTTAAAAGTGTCACCTTTTTCATGTTATTCGTTGAATCTTCGAAACCCTTCGATGTTTTTTGATTCAATAATTGAGTATTTATATCTTTTTAATTCCGGTAAACCATCTTATCAATTAAGGTGGTTAAAAAAAAAAAAAAATCCGAATGTTACATGCTTACTTAGACTCAAAATCTTAAATAGGAAGATTTTAAAGCGAGTCAAGTCATAATTTATAATTTAATTGTACAATGGTTTTATCTCTATTACTTACATGCTTTTATAAAACTACTTGTGTCTTTTAACTTTTAACTTACAATCTTTTACTTATTAATTGAGGTATTGTGGAGGCTATTAATTAACATTCGCTTTAATGAGCTAGCAACTTGTCCGAGTACTCGTCGCTCTACTAGTAGTTGTCACCATACTTTGAATTGTGATACATAAAATAAGATCAACGTTACTTTTATCACCACCTCATTTCAGCGGTGAGAAATGTGTTGACTTTAGATATTTCACACGCCAATTTTAAAATATAGAGCACTTTTTTTCGATTTCAATCCAATCGACTAACATAATTTTTTCATTTTGAGAAATTTCGATATGGTCATCATATAAAATAAATTCGATAAAACAAAAGTAAAGGTCACATCACCCAAAACACAAGAAAATATTTTGGGTAGACGTATAAATGCACGTATTATCACGATGAAAGTAAATATTTTCTCTTGACATGTCGAGCACTCGGACGTCTACCTTAATGTTGTGGTTTTAAAGTTAATAGCAATTATTTGAATTTGACAATGCCCGAAGGAGCACAAAAAAATGCACTATAACTGCAAAATTACTGCACAACGCGTTCCGTCAACATATTTACATAAATTTTCGCCTATAATAATAATTGAAGCAGTAGCTACAAAGCATAACATATGTTTACGTATTCGAAATGCATTGGAAATACTGCATGGAAATAACATGCATTACTCACGTGTATTGCCAAAGCCCTGTGGCTTTGAAACATTGTTGAACCTATATTAGGAAATATCGAATATTGGAGAAAATGCATACACGATGCGTTTTCGATACGTCCCTAACATAAAGACAAAAAGCTGTTCAACGGAATATACTATTTTATCTGCTACTGCTGGATTTGTAGTAATTAAATGCAAAGGAAATATTCAAAACTCTAAAACACATACTCGCGCTTATCACACGAATATTTGCCCATACGGGAATCGAACCCGAGACTGCTAGCTGCGTAGGCAGGGTCACCAACTAGGCCAACGCGTCGTCAAAAGCAATTATGTACAAAATCTGACAAAACATACCTATGTATTTTACAGACACCCACAATATTTCGCACTTCCGTGACTTAGTTTTCAGTATTATTAAATATTTCAGCTAGCAAAAGGTCGGACTTTCGCCGATAAAACAACTTTTTTTTCACCTCAGCACCTCAAAAAGGTAGTTTTGCTGTTTAAAGACAGTGAGCAAAATTCGCTTTTGCTGCGAGCGTGAGACAAAGTAACTTTTTAATTTTTGTTCACAATACAATTTAAAGGTGGCCGTGGTGCGGCGCACGGGCAGCTGGGGGATGTCGTTTTATTTTTACCATGCTGTTTTCTTTTACTTTACAGTAGTTTTATGTAACTGTTACATAATAACATCACACGAGTGTGTTAAAGCCTAATCATACAGTTACATACACTGTTTTATCTATATACATAATATTACTATAAAAAACAAAACAAACTAAACTATTTTTTGCGACAACACAAATAGAACGTCGAAAATGGCGGCACCCGTATTTTTTTTAAATTCAGTTACAAACTAGATTCGGCCTCTACTATCATATCGTTCGATATCAAGTAACAAGCGAGATTTGTCAAAATTGTATGCAATTGACATCTCGAGTGATATTAGAAACAAAGTCAAATAAAATTGCTTTGTTTTTCAAAGATATTCGAAATTTGAATGTAGTATTGATATCGAATTTCATGTTATTATTAAGCAATAATAACATTTTCACAGATAAGAAATTGGTTCTAACAAAACAGATTATCTTTATGCAAATCGTAATTTGCGGTTTTTGAACGCATCATATATTTATGATGTGTGTAGATAAAGTTTATATTTTCTCTATGCTAAGGTGAAAAATTGTAAGTGCAACACAAGACCAAAGTTATTCACATCTCGTGTCTTTGAATCCCTCGCTGCACTCAGGATTCTAACCTAGAATCTTTCGCTCGCTCGGGATTCAAAATGAACACTCGCAGCAAAAAACAACTTTGCTCTCTTGTTGCACAAATTAACTTTTTTTTTTAGTTTTCTCTAAATAAATACTAATACGATTTACTGCGACTCCGACTGCGTGGAAGTCGTTTATCGCTATTCCCTCAGGAACCGTCCAATTTTTCGGGATAAAAAGTACCTTTTGTCCCGCGCCAGGACTCAAACTATCTCCATACCAAATTTCAGCGGTTTATCCGTGAAAGAGTAACAAACAGATACACACCACCACCATCATTTAGATGGTTGGCAGTCTACAACCGTGCGTTTTACTAGGAATTTCCTGCCACGCACAACTAAACTGTGGAATGGTCTATCGCCTGCGGTATTTCCGGACCATTACAACCTTCAAACCTTCAAGAAAAGATCGTACTCTCATTTAAAAGGCCGGCAACGTACCTGTAGCTCCTCTGGTGCTGCAGGTGTCTATGGGTGACAATATTCGCTTACCATCAGGCGATCTGTCTGCTCGTTTGCCTCCTATTCCATAAAAAAAAAAAAAAAAAACACAGAGTTATTTGACATTTTCAATAGTATGGATAAATGGACTACAGTACACACGAAGGCACTATTAACTGACCACCCGTAGACGTTGCGATAAGGTTTATGTTCGTTTATAATGTACAGTTAACAGTGTCTTCGACTGTACAAACCTATTCATTACATAGTATTAAATTTATTTTAATAAAAACAGAGTTTTATGGACATGGCCATCCACCCCTGGGTCGAAAACTTGGATTTACCTGTAGTACATATCCATAATGTCGGATATCCGATCCTTTGCAAGGCCTACCCATAACTCAAACTATATATCGCACCTTCGGTAGGACAAGGGCACAATTTCCCCTTTAGTCACATTGTCCATTGTGCCTTTGTTCTACCGGACAAGGGCACAATTTCCCCTTTAGTCACATTGTACATTATGCCCTTGTTCCACCGAAGGTGCGATATATACTGAACTATCTACCTATTTTACAAAACTTTGATTCAAACACCAACTAGTCGCAAAACACGATAACAAGGGTTTATTCATACTACAAACTAGTTCAAATATAAATAAGCAAAAGTTCTCGAAAGTAAACCGCGAACAATATAACTCGGCAATAAAAGGATTCAATCGTTGTCATATTTTTTCACAAAATAAAATACGCTTCTTAGGGTAAAACTTCTTCAATGCAGGCACAAACGAACAACTACAGCACATAAAAATATTATTTATTGCAAGTAAACTACACAGTAAAAGCGCATAAAAATTTACTACACTCGTATACAAAATTCATGTGCTTTGTATTCGACGGAGAACTTCCGTATCGCGCTCTTCGGATTTTTGTGAAACTTGAATTTGTTATTGCTGTTGGGTAACCTTATAAGGTTGGAATGGTAGTATCTTTGTGCAAAAATCTCGGCATGTATCGTAGTATTCGTATTATAAAATGTTCAAAGAGGTCACATGTAATAAAGGCGGTCCATGATTTGGAACCATAATGCCGTTGTGTCTGTTATTTGATACGTTAAACATGGAAATATTCCCTTAAGACTGTTATAAGTGAAAATACGATTAGAAACCAGAACCACGAAGTTTTATTTTTCAAAGATGACACCTTTTTTGCATGTTTTTGGTTGGACCTTCAAAACCCTACGAAGTAAGAAGTAATTATTTGAATTGACGCTGCAATCATGGCGAGGGCAAACTATTTCCATCTCACGTTCATTGCGCCGGAGCACATCGCACTTTTAGAATTATAGTGACCTAATTCAAACCTTTTCAGCTTCCGATTTCGAGTCATAAATTTAGTACTATAGAGACCTAAATCGAAAGTCAAAATATTTGGATTGGGTCACTATAATTCTAAAGATGCGACATAATGCTATCCCTTTTGATTCTTATGTGGGCGTGGCTTCATATGTGACCCCTCAAAGACTAGCTGTTGCCCGCGACTGTTATAATAGCTATGTAACTCAGTTATAACATAGCGTTTTACTGGTGAAGGATTATCAAAATCATTCCAGTAGTTTAAGAGTTACCAAAAAAAAATTTTTTTTTCTTTATGATATTAATAACCAGTTGTTGCCCGTGACTCCGTTTGCGTAAAAATCATTTGCCGCGAGAAAAGTATTATTTATCCTTCCTCGAGTTTTCAGCTGTGTCCATACCAAATTTTATCAACATCGGTTCAGTGGTTTAGCCGTGAAAACGTAAATAGGCAGACAACAGACAGACAGAGTTAGCTTCGCATTTATTACATTAAGTAGGTATGAATAATATTATTCTGTAGTTAGAAGAAAAATATAGTTTCGCAATAAATTGAGCTAGCTGTTCCCTGTTCAATTTGAGGAGAAATTATTATGTAAAAGTTATATTAATAATAATATAATAAAAGGAAGTAATTTTCCTTTGCAAGCCATTTTTCCTTTGAAATAAGGATCTTATGAGCATCTTCACCTACGTAATACAAAATACAACGTAAAGAGTACTTGTAATAATTTCATTTTATGATGAGGTTTCGACCACGTTGACATTGCTAATTCTAATTTAAATTAACGTTTCACTTTGCCATAAAAAACTGCCAAGCAAGTGTACTTTATTACCGATGTTAAAACTACTTAAGTACTTCCTTTTACTTGAAGCACCGAAATGTGAATGTGAATATAATTCAAAACTGTGATACCTACCGTTAATGTTAAATGAAAGCCATTATGTAAAATCATATTATTTATCTATCCTATTATATTTAAGTTTTCCCCCTATCAAATAATCACATCTTAGTGACAATCAACATCCTTTTATTTTCAAGATTAATCTTCGCGCTGACAATTCAGTGGAACTTTGATAATCTACATGGTTTTTTTTAACTAACTCACAAGTAGCAATAATGACGCGAGGTATAAGAGTCACACAATACCTACCTATCTATAATATAAAAATGAATTGCAAAATGTGTTGGTAAGCACGTCTGGACATATTTACCAATTCTTTTTTTTTTATTCTTTGAAATAATAATAATAATAAATCACAGGACAATGTCACACAAATTAAACTAGTCCCAAACTAAGCTCTAGGCTTGTACTATGGGTACTAGACAACGATAAATTTACTTACATGGAGAAAAATATATAAATACATAGAAAACATCCAATACTCAGGAATAAATACTCGTGCTCATCACACAAATATTTGCCCTTACCAGGATTTAAACCCAGGACCCCTAGCTTTGAAGGCAGGGTCACTACCAAATAGGCTAGCGTGTCGTCAAGTAAATTTGAAAGTCAGAAATTTGCAGCGGGGCGAAGGCGCTAGCGGGCCGCTAGTTAAAAATACAAATGTTTACTGAAAGTAAAATAATCGTATTATTCTTTCTTATACTTCTACCCAAAATGAAATTCACGTCCGAGGATTATTGCAGAACGAAAACAAAAATAAAACTCGGCAAATTGCATCTTTTATATTTGATCAAATTGGCAATTTTATGTATCCTTGTCCTTGCTTTTTGTTTTGTTACGAAAACTGACGAACTCCTTTGTTAAGAAATATTAAAGTAATAATTTAGCTGCCAAGGCGAAGTACTGCCGTTTCTCCGAGCGAAGGTTGAACCTTTACTTTGTAATTCCAGTAGCTAACAAATGCATGAATGTTATTTAGTTGGTATCACAATAGAATACAAAAGGAACCTGCTAAAGACTGAACCTGTAATTTCAACTATTCTATTGAAGTAAATTATAGTGTTTTCTGTTTACAGAATAATTGTTTACGCCCCGCAAAACTGCTACAAAACGGACAAAAGCGCAAATGGCTTGCCCAAAACATCAGTCGTTGTAACAAATGATTTAAAGTAGCTTTTGCCCACGAATCGCCTGGGCATTCCATTACAATACCCACGTAACCGAATGTTGTCTCATTTGTACTGACTTGCATATCTGATGTATTGAATCAAGAAGATGAAACAAACGCACCACACACAATTTCGACATGCGGCAGTGAGAAAGAACAAACTGTAATAAAAAGGTAAAACTGAAATTTTATTTAGTAGCATTAAATTGGTTTGACTTACAACAATCTAGTGCAAAACTTGGTACCTTTTTAGATACCTATTACTACCACTTTTGGTGGCTCATGAGACTTTGCCTATTTTTTTACATTTGTATTGTAGTGGGATTTATGAAATAAGTAAGGTTGGTAATAATATTCACCAACATAATGATACATTGCTTTTTTACATCACACAACAATACAAATACTGCTGATTGGCTGCAGGTTAATTGGTCAGATGGCGGTAGCATTCCGAACGGACCTTCACATTGTCATGGTCCCTACCACTAAGTTGATAGGATGTCAACGAGAATGGCTTACTAAAACCTGTAAAATGGGGCAAAATCGCGTTATGAATATTCCATAATTCTGGAATACTTTTAACTTATCGTATTTTTATGCAAGAATGCGGTGTGAAAAGCCGTGGGAATTCTCGACGACATTCTCGTGCGTTTCGATAAACCACGTGGTCGACTGTCATCCCATACATTTTGAGCGATAGAAAAGAAAAACGTTAGGAGCGTTTGCATCTTGGCTAGGGGCGCTTGCTTTTTGGCTATCCCGTGAAGTTGTTCAAAACGACTTGAGCGGTGTTGTTAGATGTGCGGTGTATTAGTAACAAAATGTCGCTAAGCGCGGCGGTAATATTCGTTTTATAGTTTTACCGCCGTACTCAGAGACATTTTAGAGACAATTAAGTCTTTCCTTTTTCAAACTTACATACATAAATAAATAAAATAAATACATATCAGGAGACAATGTCACACAAATTGACCTAGTCGTAGTACTATGGGTACTAGACAACGATAAACATACTTATATAGAGAAATACATACTTAAATCATTATGAAAACATCCAACACTCAGGAAGAAATACTCGTACTCATCACACAAATATCTGTCCTTTCTGGGATTTGAACCCTCGCCACGCCTTCATTCCAAGAGTGGGGTAGACAGAACTACAGAAATACCAACAACCCTTAAAAGACTTCACGATAATTCTGTAACCACATTTTGCATAAACAGGCTAAGATGTTTGCCAGTGTAGTGTTGCAATCCCATCTCCTACCAGTACTAAAACCCTCTATTCCCTAACCAGGCAACCAAACGGAACCTTGACTCCATCCCTCCTTCCTCACCTTTCGTCCTTTTCAAACTTGTGAATAAAAAACTTAACCGTCGACTGAGTGCGACTGTTAGAGGCGAAAAGAAAACCCGCCAAAAATCGTGTTTATATTCGCATTCGCAGAACGTTTTGACTACCCGTTTATTAAATTCTGTGTCGACCTTGTCACAAGCAGAACCAAGTAAGTGTCCTTTTTATGTGCGTTATCGTCGATGAAACTGCAATACCGCGTAGCTAACTAATTCAATAAGTTGCAAAATGTGCCTTACTGACTTACTCGTTAAGGAGTATTTTGCAACTTATTCAATTTATTAGTTACGCTGTATTGCAGTTTCAACGACGTCTTGTATTTCCATGTGATTTTATTGAATATATGGTAGGCTTACAATTAGTTATAGAAACATGAAAAACAAATATGGATCAGTTTTGAGGTCTGAAATAAATTATTTTTATTTATTTATTTAATAAATATACACTGATATTAATGGGTTGAAAAAGTGAGCGCGATTTTATATGAATGTTAAGATAAAATTGACATCAAAGGATTTCTTTAGCCCTTTGATCTTTGTTAGTATCTTTCAATTTAAGCAAACATTTATTGAATTTGTATTTCCACTTAAATGAGAAGCTGGTATTTCAGTAATCCAATGATTCGTTTTAAGTGGCTGAAAGGTTTGTTTTATCTTACAACCACGAAACTGTAAGCCGGACCCCGTATTTAGTTAGTTTGATGAGATTATCTTAGCCCGCTACGAATAAAAGCTATTTCAATTAGGTTAAAATACTTGGTTGAAATACCCGATGCCCAAATACTACTCGTAAGTACAAATACTTGGTTATTGGGAGTATTTACGAACGCTTGGTTTAAGTTGTTTGATTTAAAATATACTAATGTCCCGCTTTCGCTTCGTTTTGGTTTAAACAAATAAAAATACCACAACTATGCCCATCCGGAGTAATGTAACTTACAAAGGCATATCCATACTAATATTATAAATGTGAAAGTAACTCGGTCTGTCTGTCTGTTTGTTACGCTTTCACGGATAAACCGCTTAACCGATTTAGACGAAATTTGGTTATGGTATTTTTTATCCCGAAAAATAGGACGGCTGGTGGGAAAATAGCGATAAACGATTTATACGCGCACGGAGACGCGGGAAATAGATAGTTGTGTTAATTTTTTTCGGTTAGCATCCGTGGGTAACGATATCACCCTGTCGGATAGATACAACTCACAAAATACGCATTAAGTATATTATTATAGTAGTAAAAAAAATATTGACAAATTACAAGCATTCTCCTTTGTTCGGGGATAAATTTTAAAATGTCCTTGTTTGTTTTTAATTCTTAAAGGCCACATATCTTGAAACATCCAAAACCATTTTACAACTGAGTTTAAAAAAAAACTGGCTTTCTAGATTATAAGGACAATTAGCAACGAACTCAGGGTTTACGGGACATTCTGAAGTAATTGTTTGGTCCCGGGAACTCGTTAGAGATGGGGCATTAATTTCGCAGACATCTGTTGATGCTGCCGAAACAAGAAAACAATGCCAGAAGACTACAGAGCTGAAAATAAATAGTTATCGGGGGACAATCTCACACAAATTGACCTAATCCCAAACTAAGCTCTAGGCTTCTACTATGGGTACTAGACAACGATATACATATCATATACATATACTTAAATAGAGAAATACATACTTAAATAAAAAGAAAACATCCAAGACTCAGGAACAAATACTCGTGCTCAACACACAAATATCTGCCCTTACAGGGATTTGAACCCAGGACCGCAGGCTTCGGAGGCATGGTCACTCCCAACTAGGCCAACGTGCCGTCAAGTGTTAAGTTAATGTAAAATATTATGTATAAATGGTTAAATGGCGTCCTGGCCATGATCGCCGACCGCCTGGATTGTCCGTATTTGAATCACTGCTTCATGTTTTTTCAGGGTTCCTTAGTCAAACTAGGAACCCTTATAGTTTCGCCATGTCCGTCCGTCCGCAGACTCTTGGCATAAATATACCTACATATATTGACGCCAACAAAATTATAAAATTAAATCTTTTTTTAATGTACCTCCCCTACTCGTAACGTGGGGATGTAATTTATTTTTCTCGTTTACCCTATAGTGTGGGGTGTGGTTGGATAGGTCTTTCAAAAATATTACGAGTTTGTGAAAACAGTTTTTTGATTAAGTTATCCGTTTATGAAATATTAATCTTTAAAGTGCTCTGTTACACTCAAGCGTCTCCCCCTCTACTGCCAAAACTAAAAAGTTGATTACGGGACCCTAAAAACCCGACTGCAATAAAAATAGTAAAAAAATATAATAATAATATCACAGGACAATCTCACACAAATTGACCTAGTCCCAAACTAAGCTCTAGGCTTGTACTTATGGGTACTAGACAACGATAAACTTAGTTATATAGAGAAATACATACTTAAATATATAGAAAACATCCAAGACTCAGGAACAAATACTTGTGCTCATCACACAAATATCTGCCCTTACCGGGATTTGAACCTAGCTTCAAAGGCAGGGTCACTACCAACGAGGCTAGTGTGTCGACAAACAACAAAACAACAACGCATCAACTGAAAAGCGAATAACCAGCAAAATTGTATATAACTTATATTGGAAAAGGTATTGCAAGCAGTGAATAAAAAATATGTTGCTTGAAAAAATATTAGCACGGTTAGGTTGTCCCCATCTGGAACACTTTTCCAATATTATCCAGAACAAGCCGAAACCGATCGAGTCTGGCTAGCTTCTTAAAGAAGGTCCCAATCATAAACTTTACTTGACTTTTCTAACTGATGCCAATTTTCTACAACTTGCCACTTGTGTTAGCCCTCCAAAGTGACGATAGCATGTAGAAGCTCTAATATGTTCACCCCTTCCTTAACTAGCAATCGAGAGCGAGACGTATGGTATCGTAGCGTTAACGTTTGTAGAAACGAATGCCGCTTGGCTATAGGCCCTATTCAAGATGAATAACGCTAACTTAGCGATCTTAGAATATCGACAAAATGTAGGTATAGGATTGACGTAAGCTGATGACAGATGGCGTCAAATGCTTATGTCAACTTAATAATATTTCAAGTCGATAGAAAGAAAAGTTTGCAATGTTTGAATCTTGGCTTACTGACCAGGAATGGTTATTTTTATACTAATGATTATGTAAGTTTTGTGTTATGTGGAGTTTTTAGCAACTCAATCGTTTCACATACAATTGTAATTCATCATGTCCTCACACGTGACAAGCAAATGTTATCTCATTAGCGTTTAACCCCAAAGCACGCAGCTCGAAACTTAGTCCTGTCTTATTCCCTCATCGTTAATGGCATGAGGGGATGAGAAGGGTTTATTGTCGACTCGATTTAGATCTTAGCGTGTTCGGAAGCTAGATACACTGAAGAGTGTTGATGAAGTTAGGTTAATTTAATTAGCGTTACACAAGTGTTAAGCTGAGGGTACATAGCGGAATTAATTTGTATGAAGGTGTTACAGAAAATCCTCTTATTATTAACCTTGCTCAGAAGAATAATAATAAAGAAATTAATGAAGACGCAGGTGAAGCTGAGTATTTATTCATATGTAATTTGCATTCAAGAGTTTGAAAATTACAAGAAAACAGTTGAAAATGAAATGAATGTAGTTACGAGCAGGTTAGATTAGTAGGTAGGTTAGAGGATGACTAAAGACATCGTGATTGAAAACAACAAAATTCAAGGCCAAGGCCATCGCTATTGGAATAGGACTAACAAGGTTGCAATGTGCAGAAACTTCCAGTAACGAACTCTCTAGATCGTTTCCGGCGGGTCAAAGGTCATCGGTTAATCCAGAAGGCATTCTGGAACAATCGCGGATTGGGAGTATTAAAAGGCGGAGCTATTGTGACTAAGGGATATTCTTTGCTTTTGCGAACAGTGCAAACTAGAGCGAACCGACTGATCATCTAAGTGTTCGAAACTTATTGTGCGATAATTGTTTGTAACGGTTACGTGAGTGTGTTAAAGTCTAGCTCTTAATTATCGGTTTATTTTTGCATATCTATTGATTACCTACAACCACGTAGGTAACAATATAGATAACTATCATCAGCATGACAGCTGTTGCTGACAACCCCCTGGTTGGCTCGGACCTGTTTTATGGCATCACAAAACGAAAAACCTATTCCCTAAACTCACTCATAATATCTTTTTTTTGGCATGGCGAGGCACGCGAGGACTGAGTCCATCTGATAGTAAACGGAATCTGAAACCCATAGACGTTTGAATTCTCATGACTATAACCTCAAGACTGCAATTCTAAGACCTCAAATGGGTTGCCACCCTGAGGACTCAACAATGTGAACACTGCTGCGGCAGTAGGTTAATGAATGGCGGTAGCGAACCGGCCAGGTACCCTGTGCATGGTACAGGGTTCAAAAGCAAGCAAGTTCTACAACTCAAAAGCGAAAAGACTTGCGCAGTGACTAGGATCCTAACTGGCTACTGTAAACTGAACAGACATCTGTTTCTAATGGGTATGAAACAAGATGCGACATGCAGATTCTGCCATGAGACAGAGGAGACAGCGATGCACATCATCTGCTCGCGTGGACCACTAATGCGCAACAGAAGCATCTACCTAGGGCGACATATCATGGGCCCACAAGATATACAACTCCACACTGCTCAAAGCATCTGGAAATTTCTGCATGCAACGGGCCTTGACGGCGAACTCTAGAAAACCGGGCAAAAGCATGTCGGCCCATGCTCTGTGTAGGGTTCCGAAGCCGATAAGTACTACAAACATAAAAATCAAAAAGTAATAACTAATTTTCTATTTAAAGTCCATTGGCGCCGTCTTAGATGATTTTAGTAGGTACAAACACTTTAATCGCCTGTATCTCAAGAACCAATGGTGTCTACTAAGTCGTGATAGTTTTCCTTTAAAATTTGTTATATGCTCTTTCATTTGTCTTTTTTTCACATTTTTAGTATTTGTAGTTTTGGCTGTTGGGGGAAGGCGAGGCACTTGAGTCTTACAAAAAATAGCGCTTTAAAGCTTAATATTTCTTAATGGCAATTTTTTTTTTGCTTTTTGAAAGACCTATCCTACGACACACCACACTATAGGGTAGACGAGAAAAAAAAATACATCCCCAAGTTACGTGTAAGTAGAGGAGGTACCCTAAAAGAAAAATATTTTTTTCCTTTTATTGTACCACTTTGTTGGCGTGACTAATATGCATGTCGGAGTGTCGTGACAGTTACGTCACACATGGTTGATTTTGGAATCAATAAAATCGTTTGTATTGTTTACGTTTAGGTACCATACAACGCCATCTGTTGTTGTTTTCGGAAACGTCAAGCGGTAAGCTTGGGTGTGGTCGAAGCGGAACTAGCAACGGTTAGGTTGGCTAACCTGACAGATGTCAAGTGGACAACATAAAAATAATAGGCAGGAAAAAGAGGAAGTGAGGACGCTATTATACGGTGAACCGGGAGACTGAAAAGAAGTGATTCTAGTTCCGCTACGAACTCGCCGCGTTTCCAATAATAATTTTAATCTCATTATTAATCGGTGTGCATCATTGTGATCTGTGATTATTTTTGCTGTTAATTTATAATCGAAGAAAATACACGACTGTACTTTGGGGATCGAGTCTTATTTTACGATTTCCGCCATGCCCGGACCCGACGCCGACACCGACTCCCCAGACGGAGATCCGACATCAGAAGTTGGGCATGAACACCATTCTCCACGAATTGCAATGAGACGCACAGGTGATGAAAAATGGCTACTTCTCATGGAACAGCAAAATCGTAATTTTATGGCATTGTTACAAACACTTAACACGCCTTCATCATCAAGTGATATTCGACTTCCCGAATTTGACCCAGAGAAGCCAAATGTCGATGCACGCGCTTGGATATCTACTGCAGACCTCTGTATCAACGATAAACAATGTCATGGTGCACCTCTTATGATTGCGTTGAGCCGCGCTCTCAAAAGGCAAGCTTCAACGTGGCTTTCGACCGTAGCCTACCCAGGAATGAAATGGACGGATTTCAAGGAACTTTTTATTCAAAGGTACGATTTTCCGGAAACGGTTGCTTCTTTTTTGATTGGCCTTAATGCGAAAAAACCCGATGATAACGAGTGCCTTGCTACCTACGCTGCAAGCTTAATGTCGTCAATTATGTCAAGATGGAATGGATTGACTACAGAGCAAATAGCTATAGCTACAGTCTTAGCTCACGTTTCCCGCTTCGAGTCACGTGTTCAGCGTCTGTCATTCACAACTGATATTAAAACACGAAATCAGCTACAACAAGAGCTTAAAGCGGTTTCATTTTTGAAAAGAAAATCACCGTCAGTACCGTCACACATTGATCGTGATGAACCAGATAACAAGAAGATCCGTCTGGGTAGTTTTAACTCGAACATCAAGTGCCACCATTGTGGAAAACTCGGCCACAAGTACATGCAGTGTTTTTCAAGAAGAGATGTGAAACAATATGAGAACCGATCGAAGCCTGACACCAACACTAACAACCCACCATCGGGAAAACCTCCAGTTACCTGTTTTGCCTGCCGGGGACAAGGCCACTACGCGAACAACTGTCCGAACCAAAACAGCCAACAGGGAAGCAGCGGCCAACAGGGAAGCAGTGGCCAACAAGGAAGCAGCGGTGGAGCCGGTCGAGCCAAGGAGAAACGAGTCGACTTCTGCGCCGTGGACGCGCCTTCAGGACTTCTACGACATGCTGGTGAGCAGTTACTATTTCATTATGATTCGGGAGCAGAGTGCTCATTAGTTAAAGAGTCTGTAAGTAGTAAGTTCAGTGGAAAGCGAGTTTATAATGTTGTGACTATGTCTGGAATAGGGCAGACCTCTGTAAACTCTACCTTGCAAATATTGACTGTTATAGAGATTGACAACATATCTTTAGAGATTCTTTTTCATGTCCTTCCGGACTTTTGCCTGCGTCAAGATATCATGATTGGGCGCGAAGTGTTAGCGCAGGGCTTAGCTGTGCAGATGAGTTCGGATAACTTACAGTTCACTAAAACAATGGTAGTAGAGCTTTGTACTCTACCTGTGACTAATGACATTGACCTTGATTCGATTGATACTGACATCCCTCCTAATGATAGAGCCTCCTTGATAGAGATCTTGCAGTCTTTTGAGACATCGTTTACTTCTAGCGTTCCCACCACTCGCGCAAACACTGAACCCATGCATATTCGTCTTAAAGACCCCCACAAAACAGTTAACCGACGACCTTATCGATTAAGTCCCGAGGAAAGGCAGGTCGTGCGCCGCAAAATTGATGAGTTGCTTAGAGCTAACATAATTAGACCTAGTTCTTCACCGTTCTCTAGCCCAATACTTCTCGTCAAGAAGAAAGATGGTACCGACCGGATGTGTGTGGACTACCGGGAATTAAATGACAATACGGTCCCGGATAGATTTCCACTACCGCTCATATCTGACCAAATAGCTAGGTTACACGGAAGTCACTTCTTTACCATTTTAGATATGGCTTCCGGGTTTCACCAGATACCTGTTGATTCGGACTCTATAGAGCGTACGGCTTTTGTAACGCCAGAAGGTCAATTTGAATATCTTGCGATGCCTTTTGGCCTCCGAAACGCACCTTCTATCTTTCAACGGGCTATAATAAAGGCGCTTGGCGATCTCGTGAATACCTATGTTATTGTCTATATGGATGACGTCTTAATTGTTGCGGATAGCGTAGATCAGGCTCTTGAACGATTGAAGGTGGTCCTTGGGGTATTAAAAGAAAAGGGGTTTTCTCTGAATATAAAAAAGTGTGCTTTCTTAAAACAAAAGGTCGAATATCTAGGGTTCGAGGTTAGTCAAGGTGAGGTACGCCCAAATCCTCGTAAAATCGAGGCACTAACTGCTCTCCCTCCTCCAGAAACAGTACGACAGCTTCGTCAATTTATCGGGTTGGCCTCCTATTTCCGCCAGTTTGTGCCACAGTTTTCTCAAATAATGGCTCCATTGTATGCTCTCACGTCTGGTAATGGAAAATTAAACTGGCAGTCAGAGCATGAAGCAATAAGGCGTAAAATTATAACAATTTTGACAAACGAACAGGTATTAATGATTTTTGACCCAGATCTAGACATAGAATTGCATACAGATGCAAGCGCGATCGGATATGGGGCGGTCCTCATGCAAAGGAAGGTAGGTAAATTACACGCAATTGCCTATTTCAGCAAACGCACGACAATCGCAGAGTCTAAATACCACTCGTATGAGTTGGAAACTCTAGCGGTTGTCAATGCGGTTAAACACTTCAGGCACTATTTGCATGGCCGCAAATTCTTGGTCGTTACGGACTGCAGCTCCCTCCGAGCTACCCGGAAAAAGATAGACTTGACCCCACGAGTCCACAGGTGGTGGGCTTTCCTTCAATGTTTCGACTTCGATATCGTCCATGTTGATGGTAAGCGAATGTCTCATGCGGATTTCTTCTCTAGAAATCCGCTACCTGAAGAAACTTTCGACAAGAGCTTCGAAAAGGTAGAACCGAAACAAGTCGATGTCACTAACATAACAGATAACTGGCTCCTCGCAGAGCAACATCGTGATGATGAACTAAGTAAGTTGATTACAGATTTGCAAGAAAATAGGCTCCCTGATGATGTCGCGAAGACGTACGAGCTGAGGTCCCGCATTTTACATCGTAAAATACAACGACAAGGTAAAACCCGTTCTTTACCAATTATACCGCGTTCATTAAGATGGTCAATGATTAATAATGTACACGAGGGTCTAATGCACTTAGGGTGGGAGAAAACTTTGGAAAAAGTATATGAGTTGTACTGGTTTGAGCACATGGCTAAGTACGTTAGGAGATTTGTCGAAAACTGTATAACTTGTAAAGTCTCCAAATCTAACTCGGGTAAGATTCAGATGGAAATGCATCCTATCCCAAAGGTAGCAGTCCCGTGGCACACGATACACATAGATGCGACCGGAAAATTGAGTGGCAAAAACGACAGTAAGGAATACGTGTTTGTCCTAATTGACGCATTTACTAAATACGTTTTGCTGTACCACACATTGCGCATTGATACATCTAGTAGTATTAAAGCTCTTAAAGCTGGTGTCTCATTGTACGGTGCGCCATCACGTGTTATCGCTGATCAGGGTCGTTGCTTCGCCAGTAGAGAGTTCAAAGAGTATTGTGACACTGCTAAAATCAAGCTACATCTCATAGCGACGGGTAGCGCTAGAGCGAATGGCCAAGTGGAACGCATAATGAGCACTCTTAAAAATATGCTCACAGCGGTAGAGACTACCAACCGCTCTTGGCAGGATGCTCTACCTGACATACAACTCGCTTTGAACTGCACTCAGAGCCGTGTTACGAAATCCAGTCCGCTTGAACTACTCATAGGAAAGGTTGCTAGGCCGTTGTCTGTTATGCTTGCTGACGACATGGAACCTGAGGTTGACATAGTCCAAGTTAGAGATCAGGCGGTCGAGAATATCGAAAAAAGTGCTACATATGATAAAACACGATTGGATAGGACAAGGGCCAAATTGTATTCCTTTGCTGTAGGGGATTTCGTTTTGCTACAAAACGAGGAGCGAAACCAAACAAAACTCGATCCCAAGTATAGAGGTCCTTTCAAAATCATTGAAGTTTTAGAGGGTGATCGCTATGTTTTAAAGTCTCTTAACTCGAATCGTACGTACAAATACGCCCATGACAGACTTCGTAAAATGCCTGACAGTAGCCTTCAAAACAGCGACTTTGACAATGACTGTAACTCTGACAAAGAAACTGATCTTTCAACTTAGTGTATTTTTTTTTATTATAATGTTTGATATGTATGACTGTGTGACCCTTATTACTATTTTATTAGAGGCAAGGGTGGAGATGTGTTAGTAGTTTTGGATGGCCATTACTTTTTATTGAATGGGTCCTAGTAAGAAGACCGAGGTTGGAGACCGACTGTTGTCTCTGGGTTGAAGCAACTATCGGTTGCTTCTGAGGATTATACAGTTATAGCCGGATAGAGGCGTGCATCGGTCGTCCTTGGGAGCTGTCCGTGTGTTACCAGATATAAGTGACTATCGATCGCTCCTGAGGATTGTCCAGATATAGCCGGATCAAGGCTTGTGTCGGTCGTCCTTAGGGTTAGTCCATTAGTTGCCGGATGGAGACGACTAACGGGCTGCTCCTGAGGATTGTTCAGGAGACCAGGGGGAGCCGGATGGAGGCTTGTGTTTTGTCGGTCGTTCTTGGGGATGGTTCACGAGTTACCGAATAAAGGTGACTATGGATCACTCCTGAGGATTGTCCTGGAGACCAGTAATAGCCGGATAGAGGCTTTTATTAGTCCTTAGTAATTGTTTATAAATGGTCTGATAGAGGCGACAATTTTTAGTTTAAGCAATATTACCTTGAATGGTTTCTCTGAGAAAATCAATGTAAATACAATAATTTTAAGTAAAAAGACACGGTCAACTTGACAATATATGAGACTCCTTTTTTTTTTTCTGGCACCTACTTGTAACTTACATGGTCAGGTTGGCCGAGGTTGGGGCACATTCTGTTGCTAGTTTTTTTTTTCTTCTTTCAGATCACCCACACAGGGACGTGTGAGATGTCAAGATGGCCGTGTCGGAGTGTCGTGACAGTTACGTCACACATGGTTGATTTTGGAATCAATAAAATCGTTTGTATTGTTTACGTTTAGGTACCATACAACGCCATCTGTTGTTGTTTTCGGAAACGTCAAGCGGTAAGCTTGGGTGTGGTCAAAGCGGAACTAGCAACGGTTAGGTTGGCTAACCTGACAGGTGTCAAGTGGACAACATAAAAATAATAGGCAGGAAAAAGAGGAAGTGAGGACGCTATTATACGGTGAACCGGGAGACTGAAAAGAAGTGATTCTAGTTCCGCTACGAACTCGCCGCGTTTCCAATAATAATTTTAATCTCATTATTAATCGGTGTGCATCATTGTGATCTGTGATTATTTTTGCTGTTAATTTATAATCGAAGAAAATACACGACTGTACTTTGGGGATCGAGTCTTATTTTACGATTTCCGCCATGCCTGGACCCGACGACACCGACTCCCCAGACGGAGATCCGACATGCATATTCATGCCAAATTACAGCTTTCTAGAAGTAAGACTCTCTGCGCTAAGCTGCGGACGGACGGACGGACATGGCAAAACTGTAAGGGTCCCTAGTTTGACTACTGAACCCTAAAAAGAGCTGCTACCATAGATCAGCAATGGTCGAAGTGCCACACAAAGGTCTCAACCCTCAATATGATAATAATACTCATTATTTTATAACTTAAGCTAAGATCTTGTCGGTGGTGTGCCCGCCAATCCTATTTATTGTTTACTAGGTCTAGAAAGACTTGTTGAACTTACTACAGGAGTTTCTTTCTGAAATGCCACTATTTATTTTAAAACAGTAGGTATAATTGTGAAAATTCTGTGTAATGTTTTTGTTTGGTGGACAATAAAGTGTTTTGTATTGTATTGTATTGTATTGTATAATAGATAATTTTCGTGACGTAATGGAAAAGTTAAGACTATTAATTGTAGTCCTTTACTGCAGGTATTTTTTTGGGAAAACGCCCAATTATTGGCACTGTTGCCTGAAATAAAGTTACTGTATTCTATTATATTTTATTACTTTGACGACACGTTGGCCTAGTCGGGAGTGACCCTGCCTCCGAAACTGGCTGTTCCGGGTTCAAATTCCGGTAAGGGCAGATATTTGTGTGATGAGCACGAGTATTTGTTCCTGAGTCTTGGATGTTTTCTATGTATTTAAGTATTTATTTCTCTATCTAAGTATGTTTATCGTTGTCTACTAGTACCCATAGTACAAGCCTAGAGCTTAGTTTGGGACTAGGTCAATTTGTGTGACATTGTCCCGTGATATTTATTTATTTATTATTTATTTACTGTTTCCCCCCGTGTGGTTGCCGGGTTAGAATAGTGCCACTCCATGTCTTCCCGTGGATGTCGTCAGAGGCGACTAAGAGAATAAGGGCTTGTAGTACTGTTAGGCGATGGGCTTACAACCTGTCACTAATACACTAGTAAACCTCTTAGCCTGTTAGTGCAAAATGTGGTTACAGAAATATCAGTAAGTATTTAGAGTTGTTGGTATTTCTGTAGTTCTGCCTACCCCACTCTGGAAATGAAGGCGTGATGTTATTTTTGTATGTATTTACTGTGATAATACTGATAATAATAACCTTACCAACAAAGGACGTTGACCTCAAACCATTACGAAGGTTACATAAAAACAAATGAAAAACAAATCCCGGTTTGTGTACACATTGACCAGAACTCACATGTCTGTGTACACTTCGACACTGGACACTGTTTGCCAGTCCAGCCTGCGTTGACACAGGTCGACTAATGGGCACGTGCATTATCATTACCAGTGCCGAGCTAACAGATTTCCATACGAAATATGCTCAGTATGTAGCTCTGGGCAGGGAATGTGCTAACGATATGTACAGAGATATTAAACGGGATATAATGATTTACTAACATTACCTTGCTGTTTCAGCAAATGATAGGGTTTTAATTCTTGTGCAGGCTTCGTCAGCTCGCTTATGGGTCACACACACTCTTAAAAACAAAAGTTGTCTCTCCTGTGGTCAATAGTTAAGAGCTTGGGTGCATATAAGTTATATTTTTATATGATAGGTTTAAAGCAGTCCTCATGGCGTTTTTGCGGCTATGGGCTTAGCCAGAAAATTAGGCTTCAAAAACGTTAACTTTCGGTGTGTCCACAGGAAAGACGGTAACCTAAATCTGTGTATGACCCTTATCCTTTAATTTTAGCGCCAAGCAGCAGTGTCTAGATTTTTGTACGGTGTACGGTTATTATTATACATACATATGTACATGCCTTCACGCCTGTCTCCCAATGGAGGCAGACACTATGGAACGCCAGGTGCACCTGTCCAAACATACCTCTTTCGCTTCCTCTACATTCATTAACCTCTTCATGCACACTATGTTTTCTGGTACTTTTAATTTGGCCATTATTTTATTCTATTACATCGCTAATTTGACGATTTGTAATGATTTTATCGGGCTAGTTTCAGTTTTAATAATACTTATACTTTATTAAGTACCTTGGAAAGTAACCAAATTTACGTATTATTGTGCTTTATGATTGAAAAATTACATTCTGCTAGAATTTCTTGTGGGTCTTCTTCTCCGCAATGATGATATTGTGTATGGTTGACGTGTAAAAGAGCCCTCTTGTGGCCAATTTACTAAATAAATATACAGTATATATTTAAAATTTAGTTGGTATTGCTATCCAATCTTGAAATGGCTTTATTTTGTGACAGACTTGTATAGTCTCGTTAGACCAACAAAAAACAAGTATGGCGGCTTACTGTTTCGTGGTACTGGCGGAAAATGAACCTTTCAGTCACTGCCAACGGATGATTTAATTACGATAGAATACCAGGTAGACGAATAATTTAAAGTGCTTTGAGTTACTTGAAAGATACTCGTATTGTCGATAATTGAATCTAGCGATAAAACGCTGTGATGATATCATCTAGATCTATTTCGTGAGAAATTTACGTTTATTGTAAGGGCTGACAAATGCTAAATCAAATGTGAGGGATGAAATATCGCTTCAAAGAACCTATTAGAGCTGTTAGTTGTTTGCCATTAATGTATGTTCGAATGTTTGCTTGCTGTCTGTCTGTCAATGCCTGGAGTCCGAATGGGTGTTTCGATTTTAATGTTTTTTATTTTATTAAATAGCATGATTTGTGATGGTTCTTAGATAAGTTTAGTGAAAGAGAGAGTAGAGACAATCAAGAGATCACAGAGCTTAAGGAACTCATGAGTAGTTGTAATTATTTAATTTAAATTATATAACACGATTTACAATAACTTAAGCACAACCGAAGGTAGAACCCAAATTTTGATCTTATTGCAATGCAATAACAACTCATGGAGACCAATGGGTCTCTATGAGTTTCTAGGTAAAATTGCATAAACACTATCATAAAGTTACATAAAAACATTATAATGATTAATGGTTTAGGTTAATTAATAAATCAATTAATGTCATAACAATCACAAACAAAATAAGTATTATCCGAGCTTACATAAGCGTAGAAGAATACTGTATCAACTATATGAGGAACGGAGGTATAACGCGAGTGAGGAGTTTAAGGAACATGTCAAACAGTATTCTAAGCAATTCAAGATAGACTGCCGTATAACTAAGCGAAATTTTTTAAGTAACAAAATCTTGAATAGTTCTGATGTTATTAATACGACCTGGAAAGTAATTAATGAAGAAACAGGTCGCCGAAAAAAGAACATTAACGACTATCGTTTAAAAGTAGATGGTAAAATAATAGATTCCAATCCAGATATCGCAATTGAATTTGAAAACTTTTTTACCGATATACCAGTGTCCACGACTAAGTGCTTGAACTCTTCGCCTGCGTCTGCCATTGTACTTTTAGAAGATAACGTCCCTGAATGCAGTATATACTTTGAATTTAAGCGCGTTACTGCCTTGGATGTAATTAAGGCATTCAACTCAATCAATATAAAGAAAACCAGTGACCTTTGGGGAGTGTCGGTCCATGTACTCAAATCCTTAATTGAAGTCATAGCATCTGACTTAATGGTCGTATTTAATCACTGTGTTGATTGTGGTGAGTTTCCTGATCTTATGAAACATAGTAAGATAATTCCATTATTCAAAACGGGTAGTACTTTTGACCCCACAAATTTTAGACCAATATCCATACTACCCACTTTCAGTAAAATATTTGAGAAATTGATTTTGTCACAGTTAGCGGAACATTTTCGGTATAATAATTTATTACACAATAAACAATTTGGTTTTACTCGGGGTCGCTCGACAACCGAAGCTGGTGTTGAGTTGATTAAAAACATTTTTAATGCCTGGGAAGGGTCACAGGATGCTTTAGGTATTTTTTGTGATTTGTCCAAGGCCTTCGATTGCGTTAACCATGACACATTGAACAGGAAACTACACCACTATGGAGTTAGAGGTACTGCGCTAAACTTAATAAAAACGTACTTATATGGGAGAATACAAAGGGTAGACGTGAATGGAGTACGATCACCTGGGTCATTGGTCTCAATGGGCGTACCACAGGGCTCAATATTGGGTCCATTTTTATTCCTCATCTACATAAATGACTTACCTTACCTTATAAAGGATAACCATGATATAGTATTGTTTGCTGATGATACGTCACTTGTGTTCAAAGTTAAACGACAACAGCAGTTTAATGTCGATGTAAACAATGCTATATCAAAAGTAGTCGATTGGTTTAGTGTTAATAATTTATTACTGAATGAGAAAAAGACGAAATGTATAAAGTTCATGACTACTAATGTGAAAAATAGTCAAACTACTGTAACTATTAAAAATGACAAACTAGACCTAGTTAATGATACAGTGTTTCTTGGTATAACGTTAGACTCCAAGCTCCAATGGGGTCCTCATCTTGCTGGATTGGCGGGTAGACTCAGTTCTGCAGTTTTTGCAGTTAATAAGATTCGGCAATTAATAGACTTAGATACCGCTCGATTAGTTTATTTTAGTTACTTCCATAGTATTATGTCATATG
The DNA here is from genome assembly GCA_949316455.1 of Acleris holmiana. NCBI lineage: Eukaryota > Metazoa > Arthropoda > Insecta > Lepidoptera > Tortricidae > Acleris > Acleris holmiana. The sequence continues at coordinate 4,345,100 of OX438772.1, forward strand.
GTATTTTACTGTGGGGTAGTGCTGCTGATGTAAATAGCATCTTTGTTCTGCAGAAGAGGGCTATTCGTGCTGTCTACAAGATGGGCCAGAGAGACTCGCTTAGAGATAAGTTTAAAGAAATTAACATATTGACCATGCACAGTCAATACATTTATGAAAACATTACGTATGTTCATAAAAACATCGCTAAATTTAGAAAGAACTGTGACATACATAATGTTAATACCAGAAATAAATATAAGCTCGCAGTGCCCTTCACGCGGCTCCATAAAATAAAAAACTCTTTTATGGGTAATTGTATTAGGTTCTATAATAAGCTCCCAAGTAATGTTACTGAACTATCAGTAAATAAATTTAAGAGTTACGTCAAGCGTAAACTAATTTCTAAAGCATATTATAGTATTAAAGACTATATTAATGATAACAATGCTTGGGACTGAATTGCTTGTAATAAAATGTTTAGTCCTTACGACAAAAGGTTGCGAACGTCGAAAAAAAAAAAAGACATCCGACAGAGTTTCTTACAGGTTCTTCTCTGATCGGTCGCGATTTGAACCTGCAGTCAATTTAGGCTAAGTCGCTACTATGACGTTTCAAAAGAGTTTATTATTTGTAAACCTACTTGAATAAAGATTATTCTGATTCTGATTCTGATTCTAACAAAGTCGTTTCACGGGTTAACTAGTTTGTTCATTTCAGATTATTTCAATACGTGACTTCAAAGTAAAACTTCGCCATCTTAATTATGAAATAACGGCAATTTTAAGATTTAGAGTAGTACTGCTTTAAATGTAAATAAGTTCGTGGCCAGATTACATAACCAAATTGCCATAATACCAAAGAAGGTAGGTAACTGCAATGTAGTAATCGAAGCATTCTATACTCTATTAGTAACCACACTGAATTTAAAATGCTTAAAACAAACAAGTAAAGCGGCACTTAAGGCGCTGACAGTGCCTGAGTAGACTTGAGACTAGCCTACAATAGAATACAAGTCTTAAACAAGCTTGGTAAGCATAAAAAATTAAAACTGATCCCAGGGCACGAAGTCTTTCTCGGCAATGAAGCCGCGGAAGAGTTGACAAGAGCAGGGTCCAAGGACGCATACGTTTGTGGCACCCTCACCGGGCACCATAAAAGCAGCCGTGAACTATAACGCCTTGGAAAAACACCGGAAAGAGTGGAAAACCATTTAGGCTTAGGGCATGCCAAGCTACATTATTAGAGTGTTCACTGAGCAAAGCGAGGGTGTATGAAGTTCGAGTGTCATTAAGGCTTTTTAGTCTCAAGTTAAACAAATTTCACTTCGATTGTGAGAAAAACAAATAAATCCTACCGCCAAGCAGCAGTGTTCGCATTCTTGCGTTCCAGTGTGGTGATAAGAGAATTGGTGAAATAACTAGCATAGAGGCGTTCCATCTTAGTCCTCAGGGTTGGCAACGCATTTGAGGTCATAGGATTGCATTCTTGAGAATTAAAATGTCTAGGGTCACGGATTCCACAAAAAACGATCCACCCCATTAATAAATAAATAAAAAAATATCGTGGGACAATCTCACACAAATTGACCTAGTCCTGAACTAAGCTCTAGGCTTGTACTATGGGTACTAGACAACGACAGACTTACTTATATAGAGAAACTAGCGACCCGCCCTCGCTTCGCTCCGGGTTAAAGTATTATACATATAAACCTTCCTCTTGAATCACTCTATCTATTAAAAAAAACGGCATCAAAATCCGTTGCGTAGTTTTAAAGATCTAAGCATACATAGGGACAGACAGCGGCTAGCGACTTTGTTTTATACTATGTAGTGATGATACATACTTAAATACATATAAATCATCCAAGACTCAGGAACAAACTCATGCTCATCACACAAATATCTGCGCTTACCAGGATTTGAACCCGGGACCACTAGCTTCGGAGGCAGAGTCACTACCAACTAGGCCAACGTGTCGTCAAACCGTCAAACCGTGTCTTTGGGAGCTACAATGCCATAGACATATACACACAGACCCCGATACATAGTTACACATGTTAAATAAATATCGCCCAGATCGTAGTAAACAAAATTGTCGGTTGGAATTTTATACGGAACTATAAATCACCAAACCACCGGGCGTGTGCACTCAACAGCTAAATATAATATATTACCAACACTGACCTCATAAATATCTGACACGCTCTTATGCCTTTATAGTAATAGAGACGTGTCAGATATTTTTGAGCCCTGTTGGATAATATATTCCCTATAAAAAGATAAAAAACAAGTGTGCGTTTTAACGCTCACTTATTGCTTATTGCGATTGTCTCATTCAAAATTTTTGTTTTTTTAATTCTGCTTTTTGATTTGCTAAATTTACTAATAGGAAGCAATACTTAAGTGGTTTGCAGACTGCAAATTTAATCGTCTATCCATATTTTGTGTAACAAATCTTATAAGAAAAACCAAAAACGAACTACTCCGATAGAAAGTTTTCAGTTTGTTGTTAAGTAGGTACGAGTAGTACGACGTTACTAGGTAAATCTTATTTAATCTGCCTCAGACTCATAGACGTACAATCTCTAGACTGCAATCCTAAGCCTTCAAATGCATTGCCATCCCTGTTGTGTAGTCAGCAGCAGAAGTAGGCGGAGAGCCGAAGAGTTCAAAATTATCTAAACACGATTCTGTCATCAAGATAATTAGACCGTGTGTAGATAGATAATTATCAGCTTTTCGCCTATCCACTTGTAAACTCGGCTAATTACATGACTCTGGTAACTCCGTTATACCCTGTTTCATGCTTCTTTTAGAGCTATACGAAATAATTTTAATCGATAAATGGGTAAGGACTAAAAAGTTGGCCACGCCAACTCACTCAATTAAATTTTCTATGAAACTTTCCCGTTGTGACACGAAATTTTGCCATACAAATGTATGGCTAGGCTAGGGATAATTTTCATGTTACAACGGAACTTTTTTCACTTTTTTTGTTTGTATGGTTACCTACGCTTAACTATGGTCCAACTATTTGGTCCTTACCCCAATACATCCTTATGGTGCGGTAATAAGCCTACACTATAAAGTTGCATTTAAATGATTTCAATGAGTTCGTGTAACTCTAAAATAAGCATGAAACATGGCATCACGGAATTACCAGAGTCATGTAATTAGCCGAATTTTTCATACTTTAACTGCTGCCTGTACGTGTATTTGTAATTTACTCGCAAGTAAACATAACATAATATCACGCCTTCATTTCCAGAGTGGGGTAGGCAGAGCTACAGAAATATCAACAACTCTAAAAATACTTGTTTATAATTCTGTAACCACAGTGACAGGTTGCAAGCCCATCGCCTAACAGTAGGTACTACAAGGCCTTATTCCCTTGGTCGCCTCTTACGACATCCACGGGAAGACATGAAATGGCACTATTCTAACCCGGTAACCACACGGGCAAAAGTCGCAAGTATCGTCGAAAAAGCACAGTGAGACCGAATGCGTAACATTAACGTTACCTATTTTCGAAAACAGAATAACACTCGATGCGCGAGACTCGCACTTGCCCGGTTTTTGTTACACTTGCTAATTAAATACTTACTTCTGTGATGGATATCCTATTGCTAACCTAACGTGCGTGAAATAGTGAGTAAATAGGATAGTTATCCAACTGTACTGCCGATGCAGACGTGGGTTTGACGTTGATGAAAAAGAAATAGAGAAGCAGGGCTAAGCACAAACCTAATATGCGGTAATTGTTAAGTATAGCAATCCTACTACTAATAAAAATGAATTCTATCGCAGTTTAAACAGTAGCTAATCCACAAACAAATAAATACCGCACTGCTTGCATGTGTGAGTGCGTGTACGCGCCGCGAGCCACCACAAGCAAACTGAATAGGACAGACCAAGCCGGTAGTCAGAACCACGCCGTTGCCGCATTTGGTTGCGTGTGTAATACTACAACAGCTTACTTACGTATTAGGTTGATTGTGAAGCTAATAATTTTCATACAACATGCGTCGCCGTTTTTTCCCCGTGAAACTTAGTCCGTCTTTTACGGTTTTTGAATATATTGTAGATATTATTATTGTTCAATTAGCCATCTCAAAGATTAACTGAAAGAGGTCACTTAAAGGGAAAAGTTCGCTTTTGTTTCTGTTTCGTTTTCGTTTTATCTTTTGTTTGTGCAATACTGCCCTGCGAACACAAAAGGCAGTATCTCAGATAAAACTCCTGTAGCAAATACAACCTTATTGCTAGAGAAAGATACTGCTTTTTGGCTTAGGAGGGCAGAATAAAGAGTTAACATACATACATTATAAAAAACTATTTATTTCTGTGTTATCCATCAGATATCCCTCCCGAGAAATGAAATCTGCAGAAGAAGTTACCGACATAGCTCTGCGAGTTACAAACCTTAATAGGCAGTCGCCGGAGCACGAGAAGTTCCATCGATTAGTCATGGATTCCATCATCAAAAGTTCATTTTGACAAAAACAGGACCAATCTTAAAGGAAAAGCGATCGAATGAAAAATAAATCGAATCGGTTCATAAACGTGGGATTTATCGAATCGCGAACCTCCTTTTTGTAGTTGGTTAAAAATTAAATGATTTAATGAACAATCTCACACTAATTGAACTAGTCCCAAACTAAGCTGAAGGCACGTACTATGGGTAACTAGGCAACGATATAAATAAATAAAATAAAATAAAAATAATAAGCATACAAGACTCAGGAACAATTTTTAGAACATTTTTTTTTTTTTATTATGATAACGGTCCTAAGTGGTAAAATGATAATATTATTAATTACTAATTTTCAATTTTATTTATTCGTTTCTGACAATCATGTCAAGGATACCTTTAATTTTTATACAGTGCTGGTAGGACCCTGTACAGGGTCCGTCCGAATCGTTACCACTATCTTATCCTATCCACCCGCCAAGCAACAGTGTTCGCAATGTTGTGTCCCGGTGTGGGGATAAGACAACCGGTGAAATTACTAGCATAGAGGCATTCCATCTTAGTACTCAGGGTTTGCAACGCATTTGAGGTCTTAGGATTATAGTCTGGAGAATTCAAATTTCTATGGGTCTCAGATTCGACTTACCATCAGAGGCCCTAGCCAAGATGCGTTCGCTAACTACCCTTTCGATTCGTTTTGTTTTTAAACCTATCGTGTCACTGGTAGATCGCTTGTTTTAAAATCAACCGAATTGAAACGCTAGTTAGCGAACGCATCTTGGCTAGGGCGTCTGGTGGCCTGAGTGCTCGTGTGCCTTCTCCTTAACATAAAAAGGACATGTAATGCAAACTTACATAGATTTTTCATTAAATAAATTAAACGAAAACTCGCGCTCATCACACAAATATATGACATCGATTGATTATTCACTTCATCAGTGGCCCTAGACAAGATGCTTTGCGAGAACGTGATCGGATTGACGTAAGCTAACCGACGGTCGCGTCGATTATGTCGATTCCATAAATTTAAACAGTTTTCGAAAATCGTTTACGTTAACGTTACGCATCTTGTCTAGCCTCTCTGTACATTCTTATTACATGAGTACACGTAAAAACATAACCCTTTCCTTGCTGTAGGGTAAAAACAACAGCTCCCGATAGCATCCCGAGGCAGCAGTAAACTTCGGGCGCTCGTAACGTAATTCCAATTTTAGCCTACACTTGCCTTTTTACTCTGGGTTCTCATATTCAAAAAGGATCTTTCAAACTCCTTCACTCGAGTACTGCGTCTCATTTACAGTGTGTGGCTTTCAAACATTCAAACACGAGCAAATTACATTAAAGGAAATTCAAAAAATAATAAGCAAAAATAATAGAAGATACAGAAAGTGTTCAATTGTAGAGAAATTGACGACACGCTGGCCTAGTTGGGGGTGACCCTGCCTCCGAAGCCAGCGGTCCTGGGTTCAAATCCCGGTAATGACAGATATTTGTGTGATGAGCGCGAATATTTTGTTCCTGAGTCTTAGATGTTGTCTGTATATAAGTATGTTTATCGTTGTCTTGTAGCTATAGTACGCTTGTACAAGCGTAGAGCTTAGTTTGGGACTGGGTCAATTTGTGTGACATTGTCCCGTGATATTTATTTAATAACTTCAATGTTGCTTCATAGTAGGGGGTATTTGTAATGTAAACCACCGAAACAACGGTTTATTCAGTTTGAGTCGTTCACGCCACACTGTATTAAAATGAGATGACGTCACTTCACGACAAGAGATTGTACAAGAAAACCAATTTACGAGGTTTTCGTGAAAAGGATTTTTCTAGAAAACGTTTCTTGTTTAAATAAGGAAGTGAAATTGAAAGTTACATGATCCTACGTCTGGATTAGTAAGAAATTTACCTGAATGTAAAAATATTGTACGCGTTTAGACAATTTGGCGTATAAATGTAGCGACAAAAACTGCACTTTTTTTTAAATTGTGTTCTTTATAAAAAAGAACTTTACTTTTTTAAGTCTGCTAAAAACAGAAATCACCACGTGAATATTTTTTACATCACAATATTGCCATTTACTATACGTTTAAAGGCTCAATTTGATTGGTCGAGAACCCGCATGCTTTTTGTGATACATTGCATCGCTGCAATAGCGCCTGGATTTATAATGTTATAACAACTCATCAATGGATTGCTTCAAGAATGCATAATATTGTGCCTTTTGGTAAACGTTAAAGCGCATCGTTTACAGTTGCAACAAAAAATTAAAAAGCGAATATAACTAGAGTTACTAACGTAACTCGTTCCCAATATTTAAACCACGAATAGATCAAGGGGGTTATCATGACATGGCTATGCAGTTCATTTTAAGGCGAGCGCAAAGGACAGAGCTTAGCAGAGTGGAATAGGCAGAGCTGCAGAACTACCAACAACTCTATAGACCTTGTTGATAATTCTGTAACCACATTTTGCATAATCACGAAAGTATTAGTGACAGGTTGCAAGCCCATCGTCTAACAGTACTATATTCCATTTGTCGCCTCTTACGATATCCACGGGAAGACTCATGGAGTGGCATAATTCTAACCCGGCAACCACACGGGAAAGCCAAGATAATTTAAATTAAAATTTGACTAAATTGTATGTATGCTGGACAAATTATCTGTGGTTAAAATATTAGAAATGGGCAACCCATAAATCCCATAATATGTCCAAAACTATGTTTTTGGGCAAATACATATTATGATGATCGTTTTTTTGTTTGTTAACCAAGTTGGTATTGTGACCCCGCCCTCGAAGTTAGCGATCTCGGATTCAAATTCTGGTAAAGGCAGATATTTGTGTGATTAGTATTTGTTCCTGAGTCGACTTGGATGTTTTCTATGTATTTAACGATGTATTTCTCTATAAAAGTATGTTTATCGTTGTCGAGTACCCATAGTACAAGCCTAGAGCTTAGTTTGGGACTAGGTCAATTTGTGTGACGTTATCCAGTGATACCTACTTTTTTTATTAATCTTATAACTGCACATACTTAACACACACATATTTAATGGGCATATTGTGGTGTTGAACGTTTTCTAATCCAGCGGCATAATATATTTATAGATGCAATAGCCACCTATCTCCAATGTGGCAATTAGAACGCCCATAGGCAGACCATAGAATATCGATGAGCACGAAAGAGATTTCCCCAGAGATGAATCATACACGATCGTCACACTTGCAAGCTTGCAAACATTACTCTGTTAAGATCTGCCCAAACCAATATGTCTGTGGGCCATACGAAATTTTCGATTCGAAAATTCTGACAAGAAGTTTGTATATACTCGTTGACACGTGGAAGCTTCGACGGATTAGTTTGTACCGATGCAGAAACGCCTTGGCTTGGCTGTCCAGTTTATAAATTAAATGTGGAAAGTGAATTACGAGTAAGTGTGTCTTTTGGCCGAATGTATCGTTTCTCAACCTTTTCAACCGCTATATTTCATGAAAATAATAATAATAATGGCCATAATAATGTTTTTGACACAAGAGTGTATCAAGAGCAAGTAGTGCAATGCCAACAAACTGTTATGCAGTTTGGCAATATACTATCATATGTAAACATAAATGTGTCTTTTATGAAAATAAATTAAATAATTAATAATAATAAAATACATACATACATAATATCACGCCCTCATTTCCAGAGTGAGGTAGGCAGAGCTACAGAAATACCAACAACTATAAAAAGACTTGTTGATAATTCTGTAATCACATTTTGCACAAGTAGGCTATGATATTTACATTTATTAACATGCCTACATTGTCCGTCCGTCCGTCCATCCTTACATTAAAGATTTGTGTCTTTTGAAAGTAATAGATAGCGGGTTGTTTTTCTTTTTCGTAATGTGTTATTAAGGCTGAATTAATTTAATAAAACATTTATTTTTAAAGAAATTGTTGAAACTAAGGGTCCCCGTACAAGAAACGTGGCTTTCCGTTTTAATTTTTGTTTCGACGTGTTTTTATTTTGGTTGCATCGTCAAAGCGGCAAAACATACTAGTGTCAAAATCTATGCTATGATTCGATTTGAAATTGGAATATAACAATACCTACCTACTTACGCCCACAGTAGGAAATCCCTGGGAAATCTGACAAAAGTATTTGATCACGGGATTGCTTTAGAAAAACTAGTCAAGTGCAAGTCAGACTCGCACTGTGGGTGCCGTACCGCACTCCCAAGTAATTATATGTCCTTAACGACCGAACCCTATATTCAAACCGCGGACAGATAGCCTTACTTCGGATTAAAATTTGACACATTTTGTATGGGCAGATGTCAAATTTCAACCCGAAGTAAGCCTTATCTATCCGCGGTTTGAATATAGGGTTCGGCCGTTAGACTGCTAACCCAAAATTCTCCTTAGTTTTATTTCTCAAACATAACACCTTTTTCATATGTTTTTGCTGAATCTCTTCAACCCTACAATTGTTAACAATATGTTTTCATTAAATAGTACTTATAACTTCTTAATCCTGGTAAACATTTTTTTTAGTTAATCTTGTGTTTTCAAAGTAAACAGCTATTATTTGAATTAGACGCTGCAATCAATCGCACTTGGGAGTGCGGTACGGAACCCACAGTGCGAGAGTCTGACTTGCACTTGACTGGTTTTTCTAAAGCAATCCCGTGATCAAATACTTTTGTCAGATTTCCCAGGGATCACAAGTTTAGTATCTGTACTAGGAAACAAACAACGTGCCCTTTTCCAGTTTGAAATGTTTCCAATAAGACTCCGAGCGGTCGTAAGCTCCCAATTGTTTGATATCTGGTCCCTTTCATTTCCGTTACACCTTGAAACCTTATTGTACATGGATATTCGGAAATATACTAGCTGTGGTAGCACTTAGGGTTAGGCTTAAGGCTAAATGGTCCAAGATTCAGACGAAAATAATGTTAGGTTTGTGAAGTTCCGTTGCGGTTTTTCTATAGCTCATTGCTTGAGTTCTATTTAAGGTAAAGTTTACGTTTACGAGAAAAGTCAAGTAAAACATAAAGATTGTTGACCTGGAACAACTGAGTTAGAGGGGGGGATTGGTGAGGGTTCTATTCTGGATGGGGAACTACTAGTTATTGCATTTTTCCTCTCGTCACAGGCGAGAAGCTCATCCCCATTTTCAGAGTTTCTGCACTCATTGACGCAGAGTATTTCTTGAGGATTTTTATTTGCTCGTGCTATAAGTACCTAGTTCCCGCTGAGATAAAAAATGTTTCCTTAGAGGCCACACATGCTAGAATCCCCGCACAAGAATCAAAAGGGATGGCTTTATGTCCTTCACGTGTCGCGATGAATGTGAGATGGGGATAGTTTGCGTGCGTCTTGATTGCAGCGTCTAATTCAAATAATAGCTGTTTACTTTGAAAACACAAGATTAATTAAAAAAAAATGTTTACCAGGATTAAGAAGTTATAAGTACTTAATTATTTAATGAAAAATGATTGTTAAAGATTGTAGGGTTACAGAGGTTCAGCAAAAACATGCGAAAAAGGTCTCATGGTTGAGAAATAAAACAACGGAGGATTTTGGGTTAACAGTCTAAAGGACATATAATTATGTATTATATATCCAAAGAACAGAGATATAGGCGATATGTTTATCGAGATCCAGATCGCGGAACACTACTGATTTTATCAAATTTTTTCACCTCTTTAAGTTCAAATATAAGCAGGATTTTATAAACAGAGTTTTCTAGTACCGTCTCTTAGGTAAGTACCATTCTGCCACCTCTGTAGTCCACATGTTTTAGGGATCTTTCCAAGTGTCCTGCTCTTCAGTGTTCCTACTGCTACGGATACATCGTTAACCTTAGTTATCTTTCTCTCTGTCTTTCTTTTATATGTATAACATACTACTTTTTATATTATGCTGGCATACTTTTGACTTTTCTAGGAGTTTGTCCATCAGTGTCCAAGTTTTGCATCCGTATGTAATAAATACATGGAAGAATACATATATCAAAGATTTTTGTTGCGTATTAAACACCACACCGCATATACCTAATATCAAAATTCGCCGGAGAACCAAGGTCGAAGATGTGGGTAAGCAGAGAGGCGCGCTAGGAGAGAAGACGGTCGGTGGACCAAGGCGGTGACCGAGTGGTGGCCAAGACAGGGACGCCGATCAGTGGGCAGACTACCAGCCCGCTGGTCGGACGACGACGTCAGATCGGCGGGCAGACATTGGATTCATGGAGCACAGGATCGTGGTGAGTGGCGCGACATAAGGGAGGCCTATACCCAGCAGTGGGAAAATACGGGCTGATTTGATTGATTGATTGATTAAACACCCTCAATTCAAAACGATAGCATGACCAATATCTGACGGTAGCTATATTTAAATAATTCTAAACCGAGGAGCGGTCAGGGAGTCAGCCGGATATTAGAAATGTTAAGCAGCCGCCGAAATTCAATAACGATGTAATCAAGATTGTACGACACTAGGGTGACTAGGGTTTATTATGCTACTTTTTTTTTTAGGGAGGATCGTTCTGTTAAGGAATCACTTCCCAACGTCTTATTTTTTTAAAACAGTTTTAGCCCTATGTCATAATACTCATAATCATAACGCTCTGGAAACTGCTATATAAAAGGAGAATAACTGTATAAGCGAAACAATTATCGTGTTATTTTTCAAAAGATATGAAGCTTTAAAAAGTCATAGTTCAGACTCACGCTATACAAAATCTAGGGCAGGAATGACATTACAGCTATTGTACCATGATTAAAACATACGGACCTTGGAAAGAAATTTGCATTTATTTCAGGAATTACTACGTTAAGCCAATATCATTAAATTACAATATTACTTCAATAAAATGAGGATGTCGAAAAAAACAATCTAAACCTTAAAATAAGTTTTAAAATTTAAAATCTAGATTATATATAAAATCTTAATAACAGGGTCAAAACTTAGTGTATTGCGTTTTATATAATGTTTTTCATGCATGTTCCCTATTATTTAACATGTTCGAATATTTGGAATTCTACCTAAGGCCTATCATTATTCATTTTCGTCGTTTTTACGTCGATAACAAAATAGTAGTAAACTCAATGCTGTACACGCAAACTCAGCAGTTTTGTTTTTGACTAAGAAATTCGATACATGTAACTTATAAATGAAAATTCTAGAGCTTTCTACTTTACTATTGCCATTTTATTCCCGGATCTAAAGAAAGGGATTTTTTCTAAACCCATTAAGATTTCAAAATGTTTAAAGAGAAATACCACAGAACCTGTAGGATAGGCTAGGTTTGATTTTATCCAGAATCTTTCAGAAAATTTGTACAACCTTAACAGGTTGGTAACTGAAATTCACCCTTATCAAAGAGCGCAATCACCTTTTTTTTTAAATTGAAATCATACAGTTTTTCCGTCTGCATTTTTTTATGGGCATCCTACATGAGAGGCCAATTTTGTCTCAGGAACATCGAAAACATTGATTACATCGCCGACGGGAAAGACAAACTTTATCCACAGCCCACTAAATTACGAGACAAACTTGACTTTAACAAAATTTTCCCGGACGCCACTTTTTAAGCTTCCGTACCCAACGGACACCCACGGGATCTTTTTAATGCCTAAACCATCTGTGACAATCTGTCTGGGCCTCTTTTCAACCATTAAAGGTAATAACATTTCGTGGCAAATTGTGTTATGTTTTATATTTTTATTTTTTTTGCGTTTTATTTTATTATTATATATATTTGTCACGAATAAATGCTAGAATTTGAATTGGAATTTGAATATGTTTTGGCAATCCGCCAAAAACTAAAATGTTAAAAGGGGAACACCTTAAAATTCCGAAGTTTTTTTCTCTGAATATTCATTTGTCCGAATTTTCATTTTTCTGAAAGCTATGTTATGCTTGAGTTATTTTAAATAAAATGCATAATTCAATTGCTATATATGTTAGGTTAGGTCCATATTGGCTCAATGATCTTTCGATTTCTATTACAAATAACCATTTGTGACTATACTCATAATTTCTCCGAAAAAAATTTGCTCTTGGTTTTTTGTTCATAATTATTATTCATAATCATCGCAACTCCTAAAGTGAATTTTACTGAAACCGTTCTGATTTTAGGACGTTTATAAAATAAACCTAACCTAACCTTAGCTTATTTTACCAGTTGGATATTTTTAAAATCCTGAAAATAAACAGGTGTATGATTAATATTGATTATGAAGAGTGATCATTATGGTGTAAAATGATATGAGAAATATTTTTATGAAGAGTGATCATTATGGTGTAAAATGGTATGAGAAATATTTTTATGAAGAGTGATCATTATGGTGTAAAATGGTATGAGAAATATTTTTATGAAGAGTGATCATTATGATGTAAAATGGTATGAGAAATATTTTTATGAAGAGTGATCATTATGGTGTAAAATGGTATGAGAAATATTTTTATGAAGAGTGATCATTATGGTGTAAAATGGTATGAGAAATATTTTTATGAAGAGTGATCATTATGATGTAAAATGGCATTAGATACATTTTAGGAGTTCCAATAATCTAATTTACAATTTTTATATGAAGCTTGGCCCACCCGGTTATGTTAGGTTTAATTTATGAGCGACATCGAAAATTAAAGTCTTCTATCAAAAAATTGCATTCTGAGTTCTGAAAATTCGTACTTTTGATCAACTCGGAGTTATGACTCTTCGGAGTTATGTAGTGTACCCGTTAAAAGGGAGCAAGTTCGATACGATTGAACTGCAGACTTGATTGTTTCGCCAATAAAAGAATACTTACTCGTAAATATTAATGGGTTCTTAAAAACTGCGACAATTAACAATATCCTTCGGTTTATTGGGTTCCTTCAATACTGAATTTGTAACTTGGCCAATTTATTTACACACCTAAACTGTTCTAATATGAAAATTAAGGATTAAGGGCAATTTGGGAAACCTTAATAGGCATGTAAAATTGGAGCTTTATGGGTTTAATAGGTTTTAAACGAAGGGTTAAAATTAGATTTAAATGGTTCGTATTAATATACCCAACGCCAGTGCTTAGCCGTTTTTACCCGACTCCAAAAAAAGAGGAGGTGAACCTTCACACCACTGTCTGTTTGTATTTTTTATGTTTGTTCCCCGATTTGCTCTTAGAATTTTATATAGATTGTAGAGCTTGTTTTTCGCTTTTCAGTTGATATTTTTACTGCAGTAAAATTTACTCTTATAATAAAAACATACTTAAATACATAAAAAAACATCAAAGACTCACGAACAAATAGTCGCGCACATCACACATATATCAGGCCTTACCGGGATTTGAACGCGAGACCACTAGCTTCGTAGGCAGGGTCACCACCAACTATGCTAACGTGTCATCAAACATGCTTTTTAATAGTAAAAAAGATTTGAAAATTATTGAAACGTCCGTGCTAGGGCCTCTTTGTTTTGTATGTTACATAAAACAGTTTAACCGGTTAAATATTTTTGTTTAACCAGAGCAGACGCGCACGAGTTGGATAAAGTTGGAAATAGTGCAAACAGCAACAGTTACGAACTTCTTCGGCTGGGGCCGAGCGACTCATGCGCCGCAGGAAATGCTAAGCAAATGTTTTTACTAGTTAAGTTTCCGGGAAAATGTGCAACTTTCTTTAATTTGTATCATTTAAGCAGCTTAGTTTGTTTTTTGTACTTAAGTTTTAGTTTTTGTAATTTAGCCTTAGCCTAGCCTTTTAGCCTTTCCTTAATTTTTCTTTTAAATTCCATTCAATATAGGGCCTTAATATATTCTGGCAAATGATTGAATATTCTAATCCCAATAACATAAGTGGTTTTTTAAAGTAGGTATATGCCTAGACTTGATAAATTATTTACCCTAAGTCTTGGATAAAATGGTTTGTTTATGCCCTTGTTGTAAAGTCTACTATTTTCGTGTTTTCATATTATGTCTATGATAATATCAATAAACGCAGTTGGGTTTTTAATGCCTTCTTTCTATTGCATTTATTAACAGAAAGCTTTTAAAAGTCTAAACATCTCTCAAACGATTATTTAATTTATACGTCACCACGAGCCATATTTTAACTAAATTGACCCGACAGGTAAAGCAATCAAAATCCAATCTTAATATCGATGAAATACCAAATTGAATGTCACTCTTAAGGTTATGCCTGAGAACCCTATCACAAAGAGACAAAGTCCTTTTTCGCTTGAGTAAAATAACACGAACACTTCCTTGTAATGCTGATCCCTTATTACTCCTTTTGTGAATATTCAACAGACAATTAAGGCTCCGAAGACGATATTAACGCCGTAATACCTTAAATCTGCGAACAAAGCCAAGTTAATTATAGAAGTGATGATAATAATATTATTTAGTGATGGTAGAAATGTGCACGGTCCATCCGGAACGCTATCACTATCTTTAACGCATTCACACATTTGCTCTTTTCCTGGAAATTCACCAGGTGCCGCACTTTGCTGTGTGCCCTAAACGCATATGTGAGTTCAACCGACTATTACCCAGTGCCTCCAACGCACATATGAGTTCATACTAATTTGACATTGGTTTGTTAGCATTGGAACAAGGTAATTTTTCTAACAAGAATAACATATTACTTTGAATAAAACATGGTAATTAATATTTTATATTCTTAAAATTTGTTTATTTTATTTGATAACAGTACTGATTACCAGAAAAACAATTCAGTATTTGTGATGATTTTTGTTGAAGTTTATAATTCAAATATTTTTACTGGAAGTACCTAATCATAATAATATTGTATTTATACAATATTGTGTTTACACTTATAGTATAATTTGGGGCATTAGGTATCTTCTGATCCAAGAAGTAACATATTAGACATAAGTAGAACAATTCAAAATTCAGAACTCATATATGAACGCGTCTGTGAGTTCAAGGCACTGGGTGAAAGTAGGTAACGAAAACGCATATAATATTGTACTACCTAGTAACTATGCCCGGGTGCATGATTAGCTAGAAGTTTGAGCGCTTTACTCGCCAACAAACTGGGTAACAGTTTGGCCAGCTTGTAATTATTTAATAACGCGTATACGTTTGTTGAAAAATTAACTTTAAAAAGAATATGCGTCGATGGCAATGAATGCGTTAACCTGTCACCATGCAACTTTCTTGAATATGTATTATTATTTAAGCACCATAGTTTTTTCACGGACGGTGATCAGGCGTATTCTGCCACCTCACCTGCCCTGCCTGCCCGCTATATTGCCTCCTAAGCTGCCTAATTGAGAAGGTACACGCTAAAATGTGTTTTGTAAAATGTGTACGCTTCGACGGTACTACTTAAACCCGCCGGATAAAAAATAATATGGCAGGACATTCGGTGATGACAATTAGGCAGCAATTTCCTCTGCTATCACAACATACAGGCTCTGCACGCTGCCTGTAGTACTCGTACCTAAATACAGTGTACGAGTATAAGGCAGTCTTTGTTGGGTGGAGGCGGTACACCACCGCCCAGCTACATGCTGCTGCTTATGTCGTCGGAGAGGATGCTGGAGGCGCAAGGTGTCCTACAGTACAGAACCAACCAACTCCGCCGCCTTACCACCGCCCTCTCCAACAAAATCACAAACCTGTAGCTTAAAAGTACTTTTGCCCTAAAGCAAATGTATCCCTTTAGTCCGTTTATACATGGTTTATTATTGGTTATTTTATGATAGGAGAAGTGAAATTAAAATGATTGCTTATGTTAATTTATCATCTTAGTCAGGAAAATTAATATTGCCCAAAAAATTGTACTTTTTGTAGCTGTACGTGCGGAAAGTGGGATTTGTCGCACTATTGTTTTTTTACTTTTATACCCTTAATAGATCAAATTGTACTGTAAATTTTTATCAGACTTAGAAATTAAGTAATAGTGTCTCTATTACTGGTTTATTTTTGTTTTACTGAATAAATTTCGTAAATGTATTAAACAACGTTAATTGATACACTGTCTTTTTCACTCGTTTCGAGTCTTGTCACTCGCTTGCAGCTCCGGCCAAGACAGCTCGGGGCTCGTGTATAATGATATACTTTCTGCACTTGCATCAAAATGTACTATTTCATTCCACTCATCCTTTACACAACTCCTTGCTGATTCTTTTTTTCGAAATAGGTGAAAAATTTACTAAAATCGCAAGCATTAAGTAGGATTTATCATATTTCCCTTTGAGCGAGAATTAAATTATAAATGGTCCTGAGGGAAATCACAAATCCGCGCATTTTCCCGTGGGATAATAGCTTCGACTCAATATTTAAATTATATGTGTTTTTGGTTTTTCATGGTTTTAATTGGATTTGTTTCTTATTGTTGTCATTTTCTTAAGTTCTTAACGCGTCGCGTCGCTAACGCTCTTTTTGGAATTAAATGAAAAATTACCCTCCTTGACGCTATAAATGATTCATAAATTTGCTCAAAGCATAGTGGGTAGGTCGTTGGAGATAAATTCGTAAGAATCATAATATGTATATGTATAGATATGTCTTACCAAATTGGCATGCAAAATTGCAATTGCCTTGTATTTAATTAAACTAATTGAAGTTTATAAATACAGAAAACACGTCTTAATACATCTGACGATTTGAACAAAATGTGAAAGACAAACAAAATAAAGTAATTCTATCAAAACTTTTCAGTCGTTTAAAGCATTCAATATAATTTGTTTCCAGCGGTCCATGGTTACACTAAGCTGCTTAAATGATCCAACAGATCATGTCAGAAATTAATATAAACCAGTAACAAACGTCTTATAATCACATTTTCACAAGCAACAGTACACCCTAAATCATCATCCATTGAGTTTTAAATTAAATGCCGCAACGTTTTTACTTAGCGTGTTTGTATAATTGGCTTGCGGAAAACGTTCTTGTTGAGAATTAGTTTCTGATTGCTATGATTCTGTGAGACACAGATGCGGTCCTTTACTTATTTGTAACAGAAGAAAACGATGTGCTTCATTCAACAAGATTGCAACGTGATTGTAAGTGACGCCTTTTTAGTTGAACGGACCAGCCCCTTATTCCACCATATCGACAATTACGACAGTTTGTGAACAACATAAGTTATGCGGACGACATGGTGTTGCTGGGCCCAACGATCAATGCCCTCAATAAAATGTTTCATGTTTGTGAACGGTATGCAGAGGCTCACGGGCTCTGGTATAATACCTCCAAGAGTGTGTTGCTGGTGTTCAAGGCGGGTACTAAATACTACCCACGCGTACCGCCGGTTAAGCTATATGGCACACCTCTGAACATTGTTAAGGAGTTCAAATACCTGGGCCACTGGGTTACCGAGAAACTGAGCGACAACGTCGAGATGGAGAGGGAGCGTAGGGCCTTAGCGGTCAGGAGCAACATGTTGATTCGTAGGGTTGCAAGGTGTACTAACAACGTTAAAATTACCCTTTTCAAGGCGTACTGTCAATCTTTTTATACCTGCAGCCTATGGATCAACTATACGCAAAAGACCTACAGCGCCCTACGCGTCCAATATAATTACGCTTTTAGGATGCTGTTGGGGCTGCCGCGCCATTGCAGTGGATCGGGGATGTTTTGTGAGGAGCGGACGGGTGGCTTCCATGCCATCATGCGCAAGCGCGTCGCGTCTCTTGTGAGGCGCCTGCGCAGCAGCCCGAACAGCCTGCTACAGATTGTGGCGGTGCGCCTAGACGGACCCTTCCTACGTCACTGGGATAATTTGCACAGGGCGTCTAACTGATTAGTATGTAATCTTTGTAACACCACCTAACATAGTATTAAGCCTCATTGTTACTAACATATATGGAATTAATTCTGAAATAAAAACAATTAGTATTATTATTAATTATAGGTGACAGGTGACATTTCAGTGTATACATGACGCAGCTTACATGAAACCAAGTGATATATCAGTGTGTTAACTTTGCAATGTATACCGAATTGTCACCAGTCACGCGTCATTGTCACGATGGTGAAATAGGGGGATGTCTAGAAAGAGTCAATTTGTAGTTTTGTCACGAGTGTGTTGCTGACACGGTTTACGGAGAGAGTTTCAAGTTACATTTATCTTACTTAACATAACCGTACTTGATCGACCTATACTCTGTCTTGTTATTTTGTTTTCCGGGTTCCATGTAACTTAATTCTTGAGATGGGTCTATATCGAATGGCATACAATTATTAGTCCTATCGTTGTGTCGCATAACGTCTTTTGTCCTAATAACGTGTGGCATACACTTTGTTCCGCATATTTTTGACTGTCCGAAATTGTTGCTCCTATTATCGTTTGTCCTAAATATTATTTGTCCTATCGTTTGATGTGGCTAAGATCCAACTTTCGAATGATTGATGTGCATAATTGTAATATTCCTAATATTTAATGTGCTAAAATGGTTTTGACAAACTTGTTGATTCTGGCGTTTCGCTCGCTCGTTAGGGTCACAGTTCTACCTAACACTCCTCCTCGCTTCGCTAACCTAACCTAGGTTAGGTTCACGCCTACCAGTTTAGTTTAGGTGCTGTAATTGTAGCCAGTTTAATAATAGGCAAAATAATTATTAGGACAATTCATCTTAGAAATATTATGCTTTAGGTAATTACACTTTAGAGTTATCAATATTAAGACAAACTTGCTTTAGGACGTTAAACAAGTATGCGCAAAAATTATTAGGACAAACGAGTAGTATGCCATTCAACAGTATGCCATAGATTCTCGGCCAAACATTTTTAGGACAAAAAACTTTATGCGATACGACAGGCGCCCTCTTGAGATAAGTACAGTTTCTTAAATATAAAGAAAGTTTGAAGATGATTAGGTACTTTATGTTTTTCGTTTGAAATGAAGCGGATGAAGACCTGATTAAGTTAAAACTGTGAATTGTAATTTAATAACTGTACATGGACTGTACTTTTTAACATTGCTACCTTTGTAAACGTTGCCACGTTACTCGTAACATACTGGGAGGTTATGCAGTTCATTTTAGGGTAAGCGTAGTAACGATATCGCGTTTGACGTGTTTTGGTATCGTTTATGTCACAGTCGCCATTATTGTAAATGACATAAGAGTTATCAAAACGTTGACAATACGGAAACACGTCAAATACGATACCGTTATTACCGTGAAGAATCCCAGCCCAGGGCCTCTATTCAACTGCGTTATAACGATATCGTGTTTGACGTGTTTTAAAATCGTTTATGTAACATTCGCCACTATTGTAAATGACATAAGAGTTATCAAAACGTTGACAATACGGAAACACATCAAATACGATATCGTTATTACCGAGTAGAATCCCAGCCCAGTGTGCATGTCAATGTATATGGTTCTTTGTGCCCTCGTAGAAGCTGGGTGGAAATTCATCTTAACGTCACAAGTGTCACTGGTATACTTAAATTAAAACAAAGCACGAAACGGCGGAATAAAAAATATAGAAATGGTTAATAACTAACATAAACAGCGTGGCCCATTTAGATCGGCCAGTATGGGCAAGTCTGAAACTATAAAAAGACATACAAAGATCTCTTCTTATTAAACATGTCATCGATCTTAGTGACAAGAAAATCTGCATTCATACATTTAAAAAACCGGGCAAGAGCATGTCGGACCATGCTTAGTGTAGGGTTCCGAAGCCGTTAAGTTCTACAAACATAAAAATCAACAAGTAATAACTAATTTTCAATTTACAGTCAATTGGTGCCGTCTTAGATGATTTCAGTAGGTATAAACACTTTAATCGCCTGTATCTCAAGAACCAATGATGTCTACTTAGTCGTAAAAGTTTTCATTTAAAATTCGTTATATGCCTTTTCATGAGTTTTTTTCTGATTTTTAGGATTTGTAGTTTTGGCTGTAAGTAGTGGGGGGACACTTGAGTCTAGCAAAAATTTGCGCTTTAAAGCTTAATATTTTATACTTGATCAAAAAACTGTATTCACAAACTCGTAATATTTTGAAAGACCTATTATATAACCCCACCCCACACTATAAGGTAAACGAAAAAGAAATACCTCCCCAAGTTACGTGTAGGGGAGGTACACAAAAAAAAAATATTGTTACATTTTATTGTACCACTTTGTTGGCGTGACTAATATGCATATTCATGCCAAATTACAGCTTTCTAGTACTAAGAGTCTTTCTAGTCTGCGCTAGGCTGCGGACGGACGTTCGGACGGACATGGCGAAACTATAAGGGTTCCTAGTTTGACTACGGAATCCTAAAAAAGAGTACTAAATTATGAAAAGTAAAATGTACATTAAGTATTTCTATTTAGATATCGAAATGAAAGGATAAGAAAAACAATGCGTTCTATTCAGTGGGGCTAGTCAAGTTGTATTCGACAATCGTTAGCGATTATGTTTCGATTGAATAATGTATGGAATTAATGCAATATTCTTGTCCCTTAAATAGATGACATGGTTCCCAAGAACAGATATTTGTATGTCCTTATAGTTTTTCAGGCGTTCCCATATACAGGGCATAAATTAAAACACGCAGTCGGGTTTTAAAACTTACTTTTTGTCAGATTTGTTGAAGTAACTGTAGCGTGTGAAATAAAATGTCGCATAGAGAATCCCCCGTGGCTCGTGGTCTGGCTGCGATCGTAAACAAAACTTGTGGTTCACAGAAAACGTGATTTAGTTCCAAATGGCCGTGATTTAGCCTTTTGACGCGGACGTGCTGTTGGGAGGATTTAAACTAACGACTTGTTGGAAAAATGGACGAAATGTTGAGATTTTTTGAGGTAAACATACACAACAAATACAAGTACTATAGTTACTAGACAACGACAAACGTACTTATATATAGAAATAGTATTGAATAGAATAGAACAGAAAGTTTTTATTCAACGCAAACAAAATTAAAAAGTTAAAAATAAATCTACGTTGAATAGTCTAGGGCCCCTCTCAGTATTGTGCTGCAGTGAAACTACAGTGCTGATTTTCATAAGGCCCCTGAATAGATACTTAATACATAGACTCGGGAACAAATAAATGTTCACGCTCATCACACAAATATCTGCCCTTACCGGGATTTACCGCCAAGCAACAGTATTCGCATTCTTGTGTTCCGGTGTGGGAATAAGACAACCGGTGAAACTACTATCATAAAGGAATTCCATCCTAGTATTCAGGTTTGGTTACGCATTTGAGGTCTTACTTAGGATTGCAGTCTTAAGATTATAGTCTTAAGTAGTCAAATGTCTATAGGTCTCAGATTCTACTTACCATCAGGTGGACTGGAGTGCTCGTGTGGCTTCCCTTATCATAAAAAAAATTGAACGCCGCTTCGGAGGCAGGGTCACTCCCAACTAGGCTCACGTGTCGTCAAAGTTGGTTCTAGTTTTGACAAAACATTTCAAGTTTTAATTATTTAACTATTACTAAACATTTTTATTTAACTACCTTCTGCAGCAATTTCGCGTATATTTCGATAATCGTTTATCCTTCGAGAACTTTAATTTTTTCGGGGATTAAAAGTTGCCGTGTTAATCTAGGGTATAAGCTATCTCCATTCCAAATTTCATTCAAATCCTTCCAGTTGCAGCGTGAAGGATTGACAAATCAACACAAACACGCACGCACACACAAACTTTCGAATAATACATGTATTATTTAAGGGATCTCACTGGTGACTGAAAATCTAAACGGCATCATAATACTTATAATCAGCGTGACTAAATTTTTACCCAACTCAAAAAGTAGGGTAATGTTTGTGAGCTGTATGTATGGTTCTTTCTTCCCTCGTAGATGCTGACGGGATAGCCCGATTTTGACCAATAAGGTGTAGTTAGATTCGTCTTGGCTTCAAAAATGTCACTAGGTTCTTTAAAAAAACAAATTGGCATATTCAGAAGTATCACCACTAGACTATATCCAAACGTGCAGTCATACTTGTCATTAAAATCCAGTAAATATTAGGAAGATACAAGAATCAACTCTCTCTCATCTTGAGTTTAATCCCGTTTATTAGTAGCTATAATAAAGCATATTAAAGTTCTTGAAACCAAATGAAATAATTTAATCTCGCGTTTAAATAAACATTAATTACGACTCACATCTAAAATATAAATAAACTCCTAAGAGTTCGAATATTAAATCTTCAAATTATTGGCATAACAAGTACCTATTTAGCAAAGAGATTAAACTTCATTACGAAGTTGGGATATACGTTTCAACATTCATTTGAGCGAATAAGTTTAATTTCTTGAGTTCTCATGTACATAAGGGGTCTGATATATTATATATAAGTAAGGTAGCGTGTTATGTATTCGTTAAATGATTTACGATGTCATTATAATATAAATAACACAACATTTTTTTGGGGTTTCAGATCCCACTTACCCTTGTTCGTTTTGCCTTCTCTTTACCATAAATAAGCACCTACTACTACACACATACATAACATCACGCCTTCATTCCCAGAGTGGGGTAGGCAGAGCTACAGAAATACCAACATCTCTAAAAAGACTTGATTATAATTCTGTTACCACATTTTGCACAATCGGGCCTAGAAGTTTACTAGTGTATTAGTGACTGGTTTCAAGCCCATCCCCTAGCAGTACAGCAAGCCCTTATTCCCTTAGTCGCCTCTTACCACATCCCCGGGAAGACATGGAGTGAATTAGAGTGGCGCTATTAACCCAGCAACAACACGGGGGAAACCTACCTACCTATACTAGTAGTGCATAATTATAAAACCGGGCAAGAGCATGCCGGACCATGCTTAGTGTAGGGTTCCGAAGCCGTTAAGTACTTACAACAAACATAAAAATCAACAAGTAATAACTAATTTTCTATTTAACGTCATTTGGTGCCGACTTTGATGATTTTAGTAGGTATGATAAACACTTTAATCGCCTGTATCTCAAGACCAATGATGTCTACGTAGTCGTAATAGTTTTCCTTTTAAATTCGTTATATGTGCTTTAATTTTAATTTTTCATAAACGTATCTTTTGATCGAAAAATTGTTTTCACAAACCCACAATATTTTGAATGACCTATCCAACAACACACCACACAATGGGGCAGATGAGAAAAAAAAATCATCCCCACGTTACGTGTAGGGGAGTTACCGTATTTTTTTTGTCTACGTATTATTGTACCACTTTGTTGGCGTGACTAATATGTATCTTCATGCCAAATTACAGCTTTCTAGTACTAAGAGTCTCTGCGCTAGGCTGCGGACGGACATGGCGAAACTATAAGGGTTCCTAGTTCGACTACGGAACCCTAAAAAGCAATGCAAATTAAATCTTCCATTTCACTCTGGGAAAATACGTACATGTTAGCTTTGCTACTCTCAGGCAAAAAAGCTTTCAAATTCATGTGACGTAATTTTGGGATAGAGCCAAATTTCTAGCTTTTACAATCAACACATGGCTTAAGGTCTGTTGCCACTGTAATGGAGCTAAGCGGAGAAGAAAGACTGGACCAATAAGATGGTTTGAACAGCGGGAGTGCTGTGTACTGATTGGTTGTTTTTGTTCCTCTCCGGTTTGAGTAGAAATCTAACCTTAGCCTTGACATTTAAGTGTAGCGTAAGATGCCTTGAAATTCAAAGATGAATTAACATTAAATTTTATTGTACCCTTGACTTAAGTTTAGAGGCGTTAACTTTTATCGTCGCCATTTTCAAAACTCCGTGTTTATACTATTCAAAATATTCTTTATGGAAGACGTGACAATCTATACTAATGTTATAAAGAGGCAAAGTTTGTGAGTTTGTGATGTTGTAGGGGGTAATCTCTAGATCTACTGAACCGATTTAGATGAAATTTAGTATGGAGATAGTTTGAGTCCCGAGGAAGGACATAGGGTACTTTTTATTCCAAAAAACTAGATGTTTCCCAAGGGAGTAGCGATAAATGACTTCTACGCAGACTTAGTCGCGGGAAACGCTAATCTTTAATAAATAAATATATAGTATTACAAGTGCTTTGATCGTTTTCAACTAGTTTTAGACAATTATTTTATATTCGGTTTATTTCCGCAGTAAAACCCTTTAATAACCAACGAAAGTAACCTATTTCACCATTAGACCAATGAAATGACCAGTAAAGTAAGCAAAATCGAGCACTAAACCCAATTGATAATTGGAAAAACAACGCAGTAAAGTGAAATTTAGTGGTCATTAAAATTTACCGTGACATTAGTAACGACTTAGGAATGGTTTTGGGAGCGGTCGTTAATAATCAAAGCGTAATAGGATTGCGGGGCGTGGACTGAATCGCGTGTCAATATTTTTCCACAATATTAGCTCCGGGCGACGTTTCTGGGGCCCTAGCCAAGATGCAAACGCTCCTAACGTTTTTCTTTTCTATCGCTCAAAATGTATGGGATGACATTCTCGTGCGTTTCGATAAAGCACGTGGTCGACTGTCATCCCATAACATTACCACCTAAATCTAGTCCAATTTCCACGAATTTTGAATATGTTGTACGAGTAGTTATTATGGAATCTAACAAGAAGAAATAACAGTTCAATGACAGTGCTGCGAAAAAGGTATCCACTCAGCTATGTGTCGTACCATCTATTGGGAGTACGACGCTGGTTTTCTGTGGACCCATGGACTGTTTAGCTAGACAGCATACATTGCATTCGCTTTTTTCCTTCTAATTAAACAACAAGATTTATATTAATAAAGTAATTTGTAATAAGTGCTCTGCTCTCTCTTTCTACAGTAAAACTAGAAAACTTATTTACAACCAATTATACCTGCAGAAGTAGGTATAATAGAACAACCAAACCCGCCGACATTCCATACCTATAGTTATAGTTATCAAATATTTTGCGGATTTATATTTTCGCTCAATGACGTCGAAACATGTATACCTATTCGTAAGTCAATCCCCTAAACATCAAAACGAGATGTACTTACCCTTCTTTATTTCGAGAAAAGGGTAACTGTGTCACTTTTCTATGCACAAAGGCTAAAATAATGTGATCCTTGATAAAATCGACGGCTGACCAGGGAGGTTATTCTCTCAACACAGCGCTGCGTCGATCTCAAAGTTGAAGTTTTATCTGGCAAGTTTAAGAAGTCCCGTCGGAGCGTACAAAAATCATTTTAGCGCGTGCCTTCTCAATTAGGCAGCAGGCAGGTGAGTCGAGTTCAGTGTCGTATAAAGCTAGGTCAAGTGTCCCCATACAGCCAAAACTACAAATATTAAAAATCTGAAAAAAATCTTAAATTAAAGCACTTATAAGTAACGAATTTTAAAGGAAAACTATCACAACTAAGTAGACATCATTGGTTCTTGAGATACAGGCAATTAAAGTGTTTATACCAACTTAAATCATCTAAGACGGTATCAAACGACTTAAATAGAAAATTAGTTATTACTTGTTGATTTTTATACCCTACACTGAGCATGGTCCGACATGCTCTTGCCAGGTTTAACTCGGCTGACATTACTGTCAATTAAAATATCTATCAAAACACACGACGACACGCTAGCCTAGTTAGTAGTGACCCTGCCTTCGAAGCTAAGGGGTCCTGTGTTCAAATCTCGGTAAGTGCAGATATTTGTGTGATGAAGACAAGTATTTGTTCCCGAGTCTTGGATGTTTTTTATGTATTTAAGTATGAATTTCTATATATATAAGTAAGTTTATCGTTGTCTAGTACCCATAGCCTAGAGCTTAGTTTGGGACTAGGTCAATTTGTGTGACAATGTCCTGTGATTTATTTATTATTTTATTTAAAACTTTGACAATATGGTCACAAGTCTAAAGGCAATATTGTTCTTACCGTGTAGAATACAAACCGTATACACGCCTTGCAGATTATCGCCAATTACCTACTCGTAGATTAACATTCAGCTAGCGCTCGCACTTTCCTTAGCGACAATTTATTAAGGGTTTGCGAGTGTTTCAGCCCGTGCTAATTTTGCTTAGAGGCCATACTTCGGATTATTACTTCGGAGGTAAAATAGGTACGGTAAATTATTTAATGTTGCAATAAGGTAACAGGATTACCGTTTATAAGGAATCTTATTAGGTAAAATGTGAATTTGTTTGTGACAACATTTAAATTTGACTATTAATAGGAAATTAGGGCGGAAACCATTCTGAAAAAAACCGGGCAAGAGCATGTCGAACCATGCTTAGTGTGGTTCCGAAGCCGTTAAGTACTACTAACATGAAAATCAACAAGCAATAACTAATTTTCTATTTAAAGTCAATTGGTGCCGTCTTAGATGATTTTAGTAGGTATAAACACTTTAATCGCTTGTATCTCAAGAACCAATGATGTCTACTTATTCGTTATAGTTTTCCTGTAAAATTCGTTATATACTCTTTCATTTAAGATTTTTTTCAGATTATTAGCATTTGTAGTTTTGGGGGTCACTTGAGTCTAACAAAAATTAGCGCTTTAAAACTTAATATTTCATAAACGGATTACTTAATCAAAAACTGTTTTCACAAACCCATAATACTTTTAAAAAACCTATTCAGCGACACCCTACACTACAGGGTAGACGAGAGAAAAATAAAATACATCCCCAGGTTACGTGTAGGGGAGGACCCCAAAAAAAATTTTTTTTTTTACATTTTATTGTACCACTTTGTTGGCGTGATTAATACTCGTATGTATATTCATGCCAAATAAAAGCTTTCTATTACTAAAAGTCTTTTGCACTAGACTGCGGACGGACGGACGGGCAGACAGACATGGCGAAACTATAAGGGTTCCTAGTTTGACTACGGAACCCTAAAAAAGGTATTTGATTGAACTACCATTCACTGATTAAACGTGCGTAGGTACGCTAGGAAAAAAAACAGTAAATCGAAGTTCGGCTTTCGAATCTTTCTATCTGATATGTTTTATAAAACATAACACCACGCCTTCATTCCCAAAGTGGGGTAGGCAGAGCCACAGAAATACCAACAACTCTAAGAAGACTTGTTTATAATTTCAAGCACATTTTGCACATTCAGGCATTATGTTTTATGTTAAACCAATTTTGAAAATATTTGCATAAAGTTAACAATACTATAACTCAATGGCAATATATGGTTTTACACGTAGAAAAGAGGCCCAGAGCTAAGATTTTGTTTTTGACGTGTTTCCGTATTTTCGATGTTTTGATAGCTCTTATTTACTTGACAGTAATGGCGGCTGTGTAAAAACAATAGGCCAAGGCTAACACCTCAAATAAAATATGTTTATTACAGAGTTGAATAGAGGCCCTGGACCTTTGATGTTAGGTTTGGATTGGCAGTTTTTGAGCAATTTAGAAGGGATGTAGCGCTTACAAAAATAAATATAAATAAATAGAAAGTATAATATTGTTCCCTATAGAGACACGATAGTAGGTAGTTATAGCCATATTTATAGACAAAAGTTCAATCCACGAAGTACCGATCCACTACTTTATCACCTTTCGTATCCGGGTGGTTGATAAAAATTATAAATATGTTAAATTATTATCTTTTTTACATAGCTACAGACAAGATTGAGGTCTCCTTTAAAGTATAAGAAAACCTGTGTCAGGAGACCTCGCTTTTCCATAGTTAGCATACGTAGGTACATTCTTAAAACTTGATTAAACGAATTGCTTATAATTTCGTCAAGTCCGTCTGTTCGCCTATCTATCAGTCTAAGTAAAACGGCAATGTTAAATATGCCTAGGCTGTGTCTGAAATTAATCTTACGTTATTAATTATGGAGACGTGGCATGTTTTGAGCCGAATATTGGCTTAGATATTATCTGCGAGCCTAGTCAAGATGCATAACGCTAAGTTAACGATTTTCGAAAATAGACAATACGTATAGAATTGACGTAAGCTGGGGCCCTAGCCAAGATGCAAACGCTCCTAACGTTTTTCTTTTCTATCGCTCAAACTGTATGGGATGACAGTCGATCACATGGTTTATCGAAACGCACCAGAATGACAGATCGCTTGACTGCTTATGTCAACTTCATACATTTCGAGTCGATAGAAAATAGAAACGTTATTAGCGTTAGCATCTTGGCTACGCCCTCTGGGGTCTGTAAATTTACTTTGAGAAACATTCCTTGCGAGTTAACCTTTAAGATTAATGTAGGTACCGGCTACCTTTTCGAGAAAATTATTTTTCCACGAGGGTCGTCATGGGACTAATCTATCGATTATTATGATTTATGCGCTGAATTTCCTTGGGTTCCCATTACACGGTGATGTTCTATTAAGAACCATTTTGTTGGGCAAGGATTGATATCGTGAATGATTGATCGAACGGAAAGGTATTGACGAACACCGGGCCCTTTTTGCCGAATATCGAAATGAAAAAATAATATTATGTCGGCTAAGGTTTTTTAAAACACGTCCCTATATAAGCTTCAAGTGTATGTAACAATGTAATCAAACATTGGAAGTGGATTCTAACCCACTTCTAAATGTCAGATTGACTTGAAATTTATCTGTAATGTTATTCCATTTGCAATATAATATTGATTTAGGTTTTATTTTTGTACAATAAAGTGTTAACATACATTTTAATAATATAGCCCCCATCGAGCTTGTATGATGATTGATGACGAATAGGGGAGGGGGTCTTAAGAACTCCTCATTGGGATATAGTAGCTCCACCGAGTTAATTATCCGTGATATAAATATAGTCGGAAATAAAATTATGTTATTTTTTATTTTTTTTACGTTTAACTGGTCCAATATTGAAAGAAGTTTAAGGACTTTTATAATTATTGCGTTTAAATTGTAATCAAATTATATTGTTTATTAATTTAATTTAAGGTCCGTACCAAATACTAATTATTATTTGGTATTGTTCGGAAAACAGTTTCGTTTTTAAATTGTGTCAACCTTGAAATATATGTCAAAAAATAATAGGCACAACATGGCTTGTACCATAAAGGAAATTTATTTTAGCTTATTTTGTATTTTAATGATGTTTCTTATACAACGTGTTACAAAATAATCCGTAAAAAAGAAATTACAAAAGTAGTGTCAACACTTATTAAATAACGTCAGTTCAGTATCTTAGGTATACAGTATACTAGGGTTGACACTACTTTCGTAATTTCTTTTCTACGGATTATTTTGTAACACGTTGTATAACCCCGTGTGGTTACCGGGTTAGAATAGTGACACTCCATGTCTCCCCGTGGGTGTAGTAAGAGGCGACTAAAGGAATAACGGATTGTAGCACTGTTAGGCGATGGGCTTGCAACCTGTCACTAATACCTTAGCCTGTTTCTGCATAATGTGGTTATAGAATTGCCAACAACTCTTTTTGTAGTTGTTGGTATTTCTGTAGCTCTGCCTACCCCACTCTGGGAATAAAGGCGTGATGTATGTATGTACGTATCTTATATAATTATAAGGCACCAAACAAAATGTACAACGCTTCCAAAACTGAATTTAACTAATTTTATGTGGATGAAGCTTGTTATTCCAAATCGGTAAAAGAACATATTCAGCGCCAAATTCCCTCATTTTCATTAAATGGACATGAAATGTAATTCTTGGCAGTGAATGGTGTAATGAAACCGGTTCTAAGAAAATAGTTTACATTTCAGATACGCAATTAGGCGTTATCTGCCGTTTGCAGTTTGTATTGTAAACAATGATGAATAAGCATCACATTACCGTAACGCCAATATGTATGTAACGTTTACCTGAATTGATAGTTGATCAATACATAACTACATACATAACGTCACGCCTTCATTCCCAGAATAGGGTGGGCAGAGCTACAGAATACCAAGAACTATAAACTTGTTGATAATTCTGTGACCACATTTTGCACAATCAGGCTAAGATGTTTTTCAGTTTATTAGTGACAGGTTGCAAAGCCCATCGCATAACAGTACAATTATTTATTCCCTTAGTCGGCTCTTACGACATCCACGGGAAACCATGGAGTGGTAGGTACTTTTCTAACCCGGCAACCACACGCTCAAAATATAACGAGCGATATAAAAATATTAACGAAAAAAAGGGTAATCACGTGGATGTCGTAAGAGGCGACCAAGAGAATAAGGGCTTGTAATTCTGTTAGGCGATGGGCTCGCAACCTGTCACTAATTCACTAATAAACTTCTTGGCTTATTTGTGCAAAGTGATGTTATAGAAATGATTTGAAACAAATATTTTTAGAGTTGTTGGTATTTCTGAAGCTCTGCCTACCCCACTCTGGGAATGAAGGCGTGATGTTATGTATGTTTTTAATTTTTTATATCGCTAGAACCATAAACTATTCAAAATTTCTCAAGTACAGTCGAACTCAGGAGTTAGCTGCACATGTAACCTTGTCACATTATCGTATCTAAGTGAGTGGTTTGAATTTAAGATATTAATATCTGCGACAAGATACTAAATTGTAGAGCTAGAGTTCTGTGTTTGACTGTACCTATGCAACGTGTAGACAAGGCTAGGTTAGGTTAGGTTTAATTTATAAACATTCTGAAAAAGTAATAGTTTCAAAATATGTTGATATGCTTTGTTTGTATTGATTTTCTCTTTCTTTTTAATGGACTTCAAAAAAAGGAGGAGGTTCTCAATTTGTCAGGATAATAGTTGTCTATGTATGTTCCCCGATTAGGTACTCAAAGACCGATGGACCGACTTGAAAACCTATCTAAAAATAATTAGGAGAGAAATGCCATAGAAGGCGGCTTACCGCGTACTACGCATAGAAAGAAAGAAAGAAAGGAAAGAAAAACACATTTATTCACTACACACATAAGACACACAGAAAAAAGTATAAATAGAAAAGAGCAATAAAAGAGTAGTGAGTGTTTCTTCGCGGCAGAGAAGCGGACACTGGCTCAGCATAATGCTGAGGTGTTCAACACCTACAGCGCTGATTTTCAGCCAGCTCCGCAAGCATAGCAAGAGTTTAAGCATTTTAAATTTAATGTCGTCACCGATAGAGTATACAATGCTTCGACTCCTACATTGCTGTTTGGGCATTTTCATTATAAAGTGTACCCTAGTTAAGGAAAGTTAACGTTTCTTAATTTTCTTTAACTAGGGTACACTTTATTTTGAAAATGCCCGTTAGCTGCCTTCTTTAACATTACAGTATTTCACTTGTAACAGCTTACAGCTTATAGATTATACAGGTTGACTTTTTACCCGACTGCCCAAGAGGGTGTCCTAAATTGTTTTTTTCTCGCCAAAATAAAATATGTATACCTAATCTCCATCTGCATGACGTACTTACGAGCATACGCGACCAGTCAAGCTTACCGGTTATTAATTCGTTAACGAATTGAGACGTCAGAATATCTATCTCACAATAATTATAAGAATGACAAGCTTAAGTTTCCATAAAAGTAGTATTAACACGATTAAATACGGACAGTGGTGAATGCAGGCTAATTATATAAATGGTGTTTTAATAACAACGCAGAAACGAAGTGAATAGCGAAAGGGACCAATTAGTAGCAGGTAATTCTGTTAATGCCATTTTCCTGTTCCGAACTCCCCCCAGTTATGTATTGTTTATTATACAGGATGATTGGTTATTCAATATACTATATTTAGACACGCGTTTTCGGAGAGCTCATTTGCAGCAAATAGGTCAACCTTCGAAGATTAGTAGTTACACTTGATAATTAAATTATTTATTCTGTAAGAAGACTCTGTGGGTGTAAAATGACGTCTGATTATACTCGTACAAGCGCTCGACAAAGTAATTTAACATTCCACTTTTAAAATTTACGATACTGATTTTTTTTAAATAAATGCATGGCATGTAGCATACATATAACTCAAATTATTTATTTATGATTTATTTCAGATCCAACACCTTGGAAAAAAAGAATTTAAAGCTGGCACACACGCTGCGCTAGACCAACCACATACGCGCGAATAAAGTTTCTACATAGTAGAAGGAAAACCAAAAGTGTATAATAAAAACAGTTATTTAAAGAAATTTTGAGTGAGTAACGGCCTAAACGTAGATGTAGTTTACATTAATCTAAATCAATATCCTTAGAACAAATTACGTCGATTTTACCTGTTCCTTCGATAGTTTACTAGCTGGCCGCTGATGAGGTATACAAGCATGATAAAAGTAGGGATATTTCAATAATTTTATAAATCTGAGTAATATAATGTCATAGTAAATTTGGTACAGAATCGTTTCAGAAAGCGCCTTTTACTTTTTTCAGAACATACATGACTTTTTTGGTACTAATATACTTAGATATGCTTTCTCTAAAAGGAATGGTGTATCGTTAAAACACTGGCGTTAATTCATAACGTATTTGTAATTATTTGTAACTGTTTTGTTTAACTAATAGTGTCTCCATTGCCTGTGGCAAAAATGACTTCCTTATTTATAATAATGACACTTAACGTAATTGAAAAATTATGAGAATTAAATAAAAATACAATACAAAATACGCTTTATTGAACACCACTCAATGAAAATTAACAAGGAAAGACAAACACATGAAAGTCGGACAGACGGTGCAAACAAGGATAAAGAATAAATAAACGAAAACAAACTAAACTATATTTATAGGTTAGCGGAAAAAACGTCAAATTTCAGAATTACTACAATAGCAAACAAATAAATACACATTCTACAAAACTTTACAACACACCCTGTGTGTTTACATTAATGTGTCCCTAGTTATAAAGTTTGTATATTAGCAACTAAGTCATAGCGCTAGCGGGTGTTTCTCAGAAACGTTCCTTGGAAATATACGTAATATGAAGTTCTTAGTAATATGAATTTCTTAGAAACTTAGGTAGGTACTTAGATTCTGTATGATCCTATATTTTAAAAGGCTATGCATTTCTACTTTAACGACATTTGACGAGTTACACATTTGTTTTGCCGGTAGATGTACATTTTCGGAACATATTTTAAAGGAAAAAAAGGATCGAGTGCGAGCCTGACTCGCGCACCGAGGGCAACGTACTGAACTAAACTTGTAAGTATGTAAATAGTTCGACCATCACGGTGATCGAGTCTCGAAGATTTTCCAGTTTTTTTTCAAGTATGATTTTTTTACCTTACTGAATTTTATAAACTATGTTTTTTTTTACATTGCTGTAGCAAAAACAAAAAGCGATTAGGCGACAAACTTTGTCTGTGCCGTTGAAAATCGTTTGTCATCGGTATTTTCTTATATTATATTCATTGTTTTATATAATGCTACGTTAAGTTCTATTATTGTCATAAGCTTTATTTAAATAAATACTGAATGTTGAGTTTCTTGCGGTGCTTCTTCTCAGCAGAGGTCTACTCTTGGGAAGCGCTGGTAGAATTGTTAAGTGTAAAAGTGCCCGTGCGCCCTATTTCTGAATCTTTGTTTTCATCGACATAGGTTGCAATAAGTTTGCAATCCCAAAAACTTTTTTTGGAATTGCAAACTTGCTACTGTGAGACCTTCTTTGTGGCCAAATTTCATTAAGGTTCTGATTCCCCTGCGATATGTTAGAAAATAAGTCTCAAATGGCCGTATATTTGGATTGCGTTGACTTAGAAGTTTGTTTTTTTACAGCTTCAAGGGCCCGCAAATATGAGTATTTCATGTTAATTTCAACTAAATACCTCCACGCATTCCTGAAAATAGGGTTGACAGATAGACAAACAGAATGAAAACAGTGATCCCTAAAAATAATTATGAGGCCATGAGTTCCCGGTAATGGGTGTATTTAGGCTGCTTTTCATTTGTTCGTATACTTAGAAGTAATAGTTTTTTTATGGTATAGAGAACGCGAACAATACACAGGCTACCTGCCACTTATTTCACCACCGCGACAATAACATGTGACAGCTGACAATTCGATATATTTTGAAAATTTAACACGATGATACATCACTTGGTTTCATGTAAGCTGCGCCATGTACACTGAAATGTCATCAATGAACACTGAAATGTCGTCTGTCAATGTCACGATGCAATGGTGAAATATGGGGCTGATGGTAAGTAGGATCTAGAATCCATAAATGTTGAGCCCTTGTTGTCCCTTTACAGTTCAAATTTTCATCGAATGTATTATTACGCCGAATTGCAATTCATTGTTTTGTTCATTGTTCATATTGTTTTGCTAAACCCTATTGTTTTTAGGTTATCGAAAAAACTTCAATATAAACTGTTAGGTTAGCCACTCCTGCGCCTAGAAAAGCCTGACGATGACATAGAAATTCTGTGAATTGACACGTTCTATGAAATTTTTGTCGAAAAACAAGGTTAAACCTTCACCGAAATAAACCAAAACTAATCTCAACTTAAACTACGATAGTATAGCAATTCACTTTGAAATGGTGCGATATTAGATACCAATTTAATCTCGCCGTCTTCTATTTATTTTACGAAGGAAAATCTATAAAATACACGAGGCTATTTGTTAAGACTCGAGGCGAGATTACTTGGTTGGAATAGGGTCGTACTGCATTCTACCTTGCATTATTAAATGTAGATTTGCACATTTATTATTTTTCACTTCTCATGCTCTTAAAATGCTACTTAAATCTCTGCGAATCGGGACTAAAGCTCCTTATTAATCTCTAGGGAGTAAAGTTTTTTGTTTTAATTTGCTTTGGAAACCCCTAAACAACCAATCACGGTGTTTGTGAATGGAGGATTATCGCCATTTTCAGTGATTGTGTATGGACCATATTTTTGGGTGTCGAAATAACCTTAAAATGATAACTGTGCAAATGTATAAAAAAAAAGGATTTAATTTCGTGAAACACGATTAATTATTACGAATATAAATCTATTTAATTATATTAAGGCCGAACTCTTTTATTATGCGTGGTCCAATTACTTTTAAAATGGTTTCCAAGTTTGAATCTGTTGGCTAAATATGCAAGCATTTAACCCTTAAAGTGGCAAAAAAACAAAAAGTCGTGAATTCAAACCCTATTTGATTTCGAACCAGCATAAAAAAAATATCAATCCAAAAAAAACAAATAGTGAGCATTATGGTATGTATCCTGTGGTGCACACTGCCAAGTTAAGGGTTAAAACATCACTTTACAAAAAAACCGCGGATCTTTTTTTTCCTATTTGTATTTTGAATAGATGTTCATAATTTGTATTGAGCGTACGTTGTTAAAAAACAATATTGTTTAGAACGTCGTTTTTTTCCTCGCATTCAATATGAAAAGTAGAGTGTTTAACGCGAGACTAAACAACTATAATGACACTCGAACTACAGTCACCCTCGCTCGCAAGCTCGCTCGCGTGGCTAAACATCTCGTGTCATTATGGCTTGTTTTAGTCCCTTGTTGAACAATCTACTATTGTTTTACAAGGATACATATTTCTAATGTAAAATATAAATGTTTAAAAACACCAAAAACCGTCGTCTCTTTCGGCGGGCCATTGGTCCACGCGCTGACGGCGACCTTTCCATTCGCTAACGGAGAGCTGTCCACTCGCTGATGGGATGGCTGGTGGACGCTTGACGGTTTGTTGCCGGCGAGAGTTAAGGCGGTGCTGGTCTGGTCTTTATTTCAGGTCAGGGAAGTGTTTTAAGTTTAATATCAAGCAGAAAAAAATAACCACCTACCAGTCTTTGGCGCTCTTCTTACCTCGACCCTCTCCTGATTAGCCAGATATCTGGCAATATTCTGTAGATTAATGTAACTTTCCAACTTATTTTTTTTTATAATAAGGATTCTGTTGCCATAGCCAAAAAATTATAAAAAACAAACGCTTAAACAGTGGCATAGTATGAATAGAAAAGGTTTTTACTCTCCGTCCCTTTAGGAGTCTC
The DNA here is from genome assembly GCA_949316455.1 of Acleris holmiana. NCBI lineage: Eukaryota > Metazoa > Arthropoda > Insecta > Lepidoptera > Tortricidae > Acleris > Acleris holmiana. Next base: position 4,381,260 of record OX438772.1, read on the forward strand.
TGTTACCTATTACCGCTTGGGCGCTAGGGTCCGCTAGCCGGCGACCGACGGTGTGGCCCTGACTTAGCCGGCTTAGTCCGTCCTGTTGAATTCTCTTGTGATGACGCGGCGCGTACGGTCGAGGCACGCATACACATGCAAGCCGCACGATATAATTTTGCTTGAAGATGATCTACTGTTTATACTGTGCCATAGCAGGCAAACCTATACGAAACCCCATCAATCTTCTGCTCGCGTCATTTTCTCGTATGCCGTCACATTCGTTTATCTAAATGGAAAATGTCAAAGTATTCCTGGCGTTGATTTTCTTAACGATTCGCAGCATGGTCTCATCAGGGAATCCTTTAAGTATTTCACCAAAAAAATATCGAAAACAAAATGCTAAAACACTGCCATAAAACCAACGTAAACCCATCAATCTTCTATTTGCGTCATTTTCACGTATGCCGTCAGATTCGTTCATCCAAATGGAAGATGTCAAAGTATTCCGGGCGTTGATTCTCTTAACGATTTGCACCATGGTCTCTTCAGCGGATTCTTTATGTAATTTATTGAACAAATATCGAAAACAAACGCTAAAACATTGCTATTCTATTCTCATCATTTTCACGTATGCCGCCACACTTATCCAAATGGAAAATGTCAAAGTGTTTCCGGCGTTGATTCTCTTAAACAATTTCACAGAAAATATTTGCTAATTTGTATACTCGTTTTAAACAGCGGTGAATGTGGAAGTATCTGAAACATTCAACCGCTATCATATTTCTCTCTTGCTTTGTCCCACTAATGGAATCTCGGAAATAACACCACCAATGCAATCCCTTACAAAGCTAATTAGAGTAATTAGTAGAACAGGATATCAATAAGATAATCATTACCTAATCGCCAACTGTTTTACAAATAGTCTCGTTGGATTTACGGTTGATATACACTTGACATAACCTAAACTGACATAAGGGTGGATTCACATCAGTGTAACAGAATTCAAAACATTTTGGCCAGTAGATCACGTGATTTATTCTAATTGATAGGTAAAAGAAGGGTCGGCCGACCACCCGCTAGATGGCGCAACAACATCGTCGAAGCCGCAGGAAGAGACTAATAGAGGAAAATACAAGAGGAGTTCCTAATCATAAGAGATAAATGTGGACTGAAAGAAGATGTAGTGACTGTAAGATTGAAAAGGGCTTGCTTTGATGGTTTCGTCAATTAGAAAGAATGGATGAAAGAAGAATGGAGTAAACATAGTCTCGTCTACTCCTTAGTGTGGGTGTAATTGGATAAGAATTTTAAAAATATTGCAGGATTGTGGAATACATTTTTTTAATAAGGTATCCTTTTATGCAATAATAAGCTTTGAAGCGCTAACTTTTGTTAGAGTCAAGTATTCCCCCCCCCCCCCTCCCCCTCACCCCCTACAGCCAAAACAAATACTAAAAATGTGAAAAAAATATTTAATGGAGCGCATCTAACGTATTTAGAAGGAAAAGTATCACGACTATAGGTCTACCAGAATCTGATGGCATTTTTAAAAGTAAAAAAACAGTGATTTTCATATGGCAACTGTCAACTGGCGGCAGTGTCAAATTGTTTGTTTACCGTTGCTAACATTTTGAAATTCGTTTCAACTATTGTTATCTGGTGAAAAAGTCGAGAAAACCGCTTAGATCTCAAGCGAGGAATATTGTTTACAATGTGTATAATAAAATACGCGAAGAAGGAGGTATAAATCAAACACAATCTTCGATTTTAAAGCGTGTTGTGGAGTTGACTTATTTTGAAACGAACTGTTTTGATACTTTTAGGGTTAGGTATATTTTGTCTTACATAAATGCTACTTAGTAGGTACAGGGGTTCCCAGCACTAACATTCGTCGAATAATAACTGAGGGCACCTCTAATAATGGTAAATTGAAAACGATTTCATAAAGCAAGACAAAATAATTGAAATGTTAGAAGAGAGGTTTATCATAAATACTTCTCTCTCTTCATCGTCCTCAGCAGATGAAGAACAAGAAATTGAAGTAGAATTTTTGGAATCATTTTCTAGTTCTGGATGAGATTTTAAGTTATTTTTTATACTCAGTGTATTAAAATTTATGAGAAAGAATGGTGTGTTTATTATTTTATTTGTGAGCAATAATCTATCTGTTCACGAATTGAGCTAATAAGTTTGAGTCATGGTATGTATGAAATTGTCCTCAGATATATTAAATTATTATCATATACTGGGAGTTTAATGTAATAGACCTCTAGTGTACATACTCGTATTTTTTGTTGATAATCTTAAAAGCATAAAAAATAAAAATTCGGCGAATCTTAGTGCCGTACTAATAAACTCATCTTGGGTGAGATGCCGGTCACAAGATACGTCAAAGTAAACGTCAAACCATAGAACACTGTCATTTTTGATGCATCTCGAGACGAGCATTAGAGTTGAGATCAGTTTATTAATACGGCCCTTAAACTTCCTCATTTTTTTGAAGTCGGTTTAAAAATTACACAGTATCAATACCGTTTAGTCCAATTTCCCCAGTATTGCCATCTACAATTTTTTATTTCCCCATTTGCCATGAGATTCTGGTAGACCTATACTGATACCTACTAAAATCATCTAAGATGATGAAATGACTTTAAATATAAAATTGGTTTTATTAGTTATTACTTGTTGTTTTTTATGTTTGTAGTACTTAACGGCTTCTGAACCTGCACTGAGCATGGTCCGACATGCTCTTACCCGGTTTTATTTCGAATCATATCGGAGAAATTCTGCAAAAGGGCCGAATCTTAAGTACCCTTAACGGACGGTGCATGCATGACGTATGTATGAATGTGGAAGAAACGAAAGAGATTTGTCAGGATCGTAGCAGGTGGAAAGAAGTGGTCTCCGCCTACCCCTCTGGGAAACAAGCGTGACTTAATGTATGTATGTATGAGTTTCTAATCCAGCAGTGAAGTACAATGGGATGATTATGATGGCAATAACGCTAACAGTTTCAAAATTGACTAGTTAATTTGAACTAAACATACGCACCAATTAACAAACAAGCATGTGAACTTTAAACAAAGCTTAGGGTCAGGTGGGCTAAATATAAGACACGGGTAAAAATGTGACTAAGTTTTTAACACTCGAAAACTTATTCTACCTACTTCATTCCTTTTCCATTTAAAAAAAGCATTGTGCGTAGACTTCCTTTTAAATGGAATAGGAATGAAGGAGAATAAGTTTTGAGTGTTAAAAGCTTAGTCTTATTTTTACCCGTGTCTTTTATTTACCCCACCTGACCCTACTTAAAGCTTCATCTGCGTAGAAGTAATTTATCGGTATTCCCACGGCAACTGTATTTTTTTTCGGGATAAAAAGTAGCCTATGACCAAGACTATAATCTATCTCTGACCCAAATATCATCTAATTTCTTTAAGCCGTTCTGCTTGATTGAGTAACATTTATAAATCCAAACTTTCGCATTTGTAATGAGCACTTTTCCGCTAAGTTCATAATGATTATATCAATGTAAGTATCCACTGAAAAAATATTAGCGACATAGCTATCTGTTTCTTAAAATAATTAGGCAGGTAAAATTTACCTTTTGTTAAAATATAATAATTGCTAACATAATTGTTAGAGTCAATAATGACAAATTTTTTATTATATGTACACATGTTATAAAGTGTCACATTTAAATTATGTCTTAAGTCATTTTCCAACTGTGACAACTGTTTACAATAAGGGAATGTAAACAATATGATTTTTTTCACACTAAGGCTATTCAAAGTTTCAAAAAATTTAATTAGTTTATTTTTGATTACATTCCCTCTATTTCCTACAAGAATAAGCAAAGTCGTGTCTATATCAATATAGCTGTCCTCTAAAATTTTATTTTGGATATTTTCCAAGCTGCTTAGAGGTAAACAGTTGCTGATCACACTATGTCCCTTAGTGTATGAGTTCAATAATGAGCCCATATTGCTACCATATCTCATCGCAGTACATTATTATGTCAGGTTTGGATGTCAAATTGGTATTACTATTATTATTTAAGTTTTTATGAAAGGAACACTTCTCATCATATTCCTTTTGTGTAGGGACACTGACACACAAACTCTGCTTCAGTCCACCGGGGGCCGGACAGTCACTCTTGTGTTGACAGACACATGTGTGGTCGTCCTCCAGTGACTGAACTAACTCTAAATTATAGTTGAGCTGCCCTATTAGATGATCCATTCCTAAAAAAAATTTCATCTATATTTTTTTTTTAATTTTCCTGCATATTGTGCAATTTTTGTAACCCTGAATTTTTAATTGTAACATTTATTGTGTGTCATTGTCATACTTTAACTTATTATTTTCTAACAAAGTGGTATATATATATAATTTATCAACTAACTTTTCATTTATTTTACTTCGTATAAATTTTCTATAATACAGTTTATTTTGCTTTAACAACCTTCGGGTTTTCCTTATATATCTGTTTATTTTAATATATTTTTTTAGTTTATTCCTGCTACAATTACTTAACCTTGTTGTAGTGGACGTCTCATTAGTTAAGTCTATAGTAACAACAGGATGGTCAATTGAAGCAGTAACAAACTGCGGGTCATTCTCTACCAATTCATGAAATAATGACTGAGTGTGTACCTCTGCAGTGGCTTGCCTGGCCTCCTGAAGCTCGTAGATCTGTTCATGGGCAATATGCAGCGCTCTCTCCAGGGAGTCAACGTCCTTCAGGGCCTGCTCGCACAGAGTGGTACACTCAGTGAACTTATCTACTGTATGTTGAAGCTCGACCCGTTCCATGTTCACATCATTATACTTATTTTCAAGTAGAGATAGTTCCTTTCGATTTTTGAGACAACCACTAGATTGAAGGTTAACACCATGTACACGTGTTCCAATTAACAACCTTGTCGCATTCACAAGCCCTATTCTCCGCTCTAATTCCCGCTACACTTGTTATGTCATAGTATACTGACAAAGTACACTCAGATGCAATGAAAAGGGGTCCCTTTCTCTGGAAATTCTGTACTTAGTGACCCGTTTTCATTGCTCTTGACTACATTACACGCGTATTCCACAGAACCTGCATTAGCCTAATCGGCTCGATCTCGTTACCGGGCTCATTAATCAACAGGGTAAGCTGCAGTGTACACGAGGACTGCCTCGTGGTGAAATAATTGTATTTAGGCAGAATTCGATTACATATGTTGCACAAGTATCTGTACCTTAAGATGCCACCATATGCTACCCCGCCCAGAATGAAAAGGGACGACTTCATGTGCTTCCGTGCGAAGAACGTGGGATGGAGTGATTGTGTGCGCTTTGATGGATTTTTCAGGATTAAGAAGTTATAAATACTCATCTATAACTCATCGTTGAAGGTTTCGGAGATTTTTTATCTATTTAGGTTGGTCTCAAAAGCACACTATGTACATTTTCGTAGTAATTTACTTAGAAAAATATAATTGACATGATACCTTCATTCCCAGGGTAGGTAGAGCTACAGAATTACGAACAACTCTAAAGAAAAACAGGCACAATAAGGCTAAGATGTTGACTAATGTATTAGTGTCAGGTTGCAAGCCCATCGCCTAACAGTACTACAAGCCTATATTCCCTTAGTTGCCTCTTACGAGATCCACAGGAAGACATGGAGTAGCACCATTCTAACCCGGCAACCACACAAGAAAAAAAAAAAGAAAAAAAAACTCGGGACAATGTCACACAAATTGACCTAGTCCCAAACTAAGCTCTAGGCTTGTACTATGGGTACTAGACAACGATAAACATACTTAGATAGAGAAATAAATACTTAAATACATAGAAAACATCCAAGACTCAGGAACAAATACTCGTGCTGATCACACAAATATCTGCCCTTGCCGGGATTTGAACCCGGGACCGCTGGCTTCGTAGGCAGGGTCACTCCCAACTAGGCCAACGTGTCGTAATTTAATATATTATATATATTGGGACTAGTGGTTCGAATGACGTCATTTTGGTTTTTTTAAATCTAGCACTAGCTGTGACGTAAAAAGACCATAATTATGGTTTTGAGGCTCTTAAGCTATTAGCAGAAATCTGTTTATTTATTTTCGCAGTAAACCCTGAACAAAAAAAAAACTACTTTTGGGACAAACCTCTAATAAGCATTATTTTTTCAGAACACCTTTTACAAGCGTTCCTGTAGTAAATTCCTGAGTTTATCCTCCCCGTATAAACATACATACATATATAACATCACGCCGTCATTCCCAGAGTGGGGTAGGCAGAGCTACAGAATTACCAACAACTCTAAAAAACTTGTTTTCCCTCTTTATAATCTAAATCTAAATATATTAAAGAAGCAACTGACTGAGTGACTGACTGACAGACATATCAACGCACAGCCCAAACCGTTGGATTTAGAGATTCCAGATTTGGAACGTAGGTTCCTTATGAGGTCTAGGGGTTCATTATGAAAGGGTTATTGGAAATTCATCCACTAAGGGGGTGAAACGGGGATTCAAAGTTTGTATGGGGAAATAAAATCGACCGATAATTTGCAGGGAATATTCCTTGGATATTCTAAGGGTGAGCTAACAAGATATTTTTGGAAATTTATCCGCTAAGGTGTTAATAGGGGGACTAACGGGACACTAATTCTTAGCGTAGGAAGTCACGGGCGACCTCTAGTATTAGTATAGATGGATAGAGTAGAAGTACGAGTAGCTGTATTATCTCTCTAAGAAGATGAGTTGATAAGCATACAACTATTTTAAAGAAGCGAGAGAGGTACTGAGATTTTTGTTTTCTGCGGCTTCGTCTACATTAATATTTCGTCATTACTTTGAAAAAATCGTGATTCCCATATTTTATGATGTATAATTTTAAACTTAAATTTCAAGAGAAATAAGTCTAAAATCATGCATCACGAAATACGAGATACGAGGTTTTTCAAAGCAGGGACGTTTTCAATCCGACAGTCATTCAAGGCCTTTTTATTACTAGGTAAAACCATATTGCCTTTGACATGCTATCGTCTTGTCAACGTTACAGCTCTTTATTACGAGACGGTTATGGCATCCGAGCTATAAACATTATAGTAAGTACAATGTCAAAGGCAATATTAGAAAGAAGAAAGAAAAATCTTTCTTAACACAGTTGCTCCAAAAGTGGTACTTTTCGTAGCTGTATATCGTGCGGAAAGTTGGATATTACGCACTAGTGCGTTATTTTTTTTTGTTTGTTTTGAATATAATTTTGTTTCAACTTTTAAGCCGTGCATCCAACCAAAGAGTTTGCAAGTTCAACCATTTTTTGATTACGTCATTTAGCATTGAGACTATACATAGGTAATATAATTTAAAATATTAAAATTAAATACATACATACATACACACATAAAATGTATCTAGGTAATATAAAAAAAAAAAAACAGCTCTCATCAAGATGGCTGAATCTGAATTAGTATTACGAATGATTAGATAGTTGCGTAATTGCGTGAATTCACATTACCCCATGCCGAAACCGGGCCCAGCCCAGTACGGCGTAAAGTGAATCCACCTTTATGCATTACCGCTGGTTAATAGAGAATTATATACTTTTTGATTTTTAAATATAGGTAATTAAATTACTGTAACTTTTTTTTTACTTGGCTGAATGGTCACAACCGTTGCCATTTCATAAAGTCTGTGTCAATTTAAAGTAAAATTGTCTCTTGTAATAGTTTTATTAATTTACTGATTTATTTTGTTTCATTGATATTTTTTCGCAAATATATTAAAAAACGTCTTTTGATACACGCGCGGAACTGTCATTTTAACTCGTCCCGAGTCTTGTCTCTCGCTTGCAGCTCGGGCGAAGATACTTCGGGACTCGAGTAAAATGACATACTTGTATCAAAATGTACTATTATTGCCACACCAGTCTTAGCATAAAGATTATACAGCGCAAATATTATAAAAGAAAAAAACGCTAACAAAAACTAATGTTAAAAAAACTGAGCTTAGTAATCTGGGCGCAGCAAAGTGTCTGAGCCTATAGCCAAGATGAATGTGTTCGCTAACTAGCGTTTCGATTCGTTTTGTTTTTAAACCAATAGCGTCACTGGCAGGTAGATCACGTCATGCGAATAGTCACGTGATCTATCAGTAACACGATTGATTTAAAAACAAAATGAATAGAAACGCTAGTCAGCTTACACACCTCTGTCCTCCTAAGCCAAAATGCAGTATTTCTGATTCAATGGCCAAAGCATATTCAATCCTAATCCGTTCGTAATAAGGTTACATTTGCTATAAGAGTTTTGTCTGAGGTACTGCCTTTTATGCTAGCAGGGCAGAATTCTTGGCTACGGCCTCTGGGCGTCAACATACGAGTAATGCTGATGGTTGAGCCCACGCAGGAGTGACTCAATGCAGTGTTGTTTTTCAGCCAAATCCGTAGAGATACCACTAGCTGACTGAAGTTGGCAATAGACAGTCAGCTGATGATTCAGGCTACCTCAGCACCTCAAAAAGGGTGGTTTTGCTGTTTAAAGGTAGTGAGCAAAATTCGATTGCGAGCATGAAACAACGTAACTTTAAAATTTTGTTTGCAGTATTAAGTTGGTCGTGGTGCGTCGCGCGGGCGGCTGGGGATGTCGTTTTATTTTTACAATGTTGTATTTTACCTTAAGGTTACATTTTCTTGCTGCTGAGGTGAATAAATTGTATGTGCAAAACGATTCCAAAGATATTTGCGTCTCGTGTCTTTAAATCCTTCGCTTGCTCGGGATTCAAAATCAACACTCGCAGCAAAAACAAACTTTGCTCGCTTGTTGTACAAATAACTATTCACACAGTAGAACAGACGCCGTCTCGTATTGATTTGTTTTCCAAAGCAAGTATCTTCACCATCTCACAGGCTTTGCAATTAATTAACCCAATAGAATTATAATAACTAATAATAGTAAGGTGGTTCTCCGAGTGCTAGTACTTGTCACTTTGTGATACATAAAATAAGATCAACGTTACTTTTATCACCACCTCATTTCAGCGGTGAGAAATGTGTTGAATTTAGATATTCCTCACGCCAATTTTAAATATAGAACTTATTATCAATATAAACCATCTGACATTTACTCATACAATCCGATTGACTAACTTTTTTTTTCATTTCGAGAACTTTCGATACCGTAAAATGGAGTGAAAAGAGATTCACGGGGTGAATAGAAATACAGCCTAAACTAAAGCGTAATCTACTAATTATAAGACTGAGATTTGAACGTAATTTTCAAATAGACTAGTCAATTCAATATTGGTTCTGATTAGTAACGAATTATTACTTATTTTAGATTGTATTTCTATTCACCCCGCGATTTCAATTCACCCCGGTATACGGTATGGTCATCATATAAAACAAAATTAAAGGTCACTTCTCCAAAAACACAAGAAAATGATTTGGGTAGATGTATAAATGAACTACTATCACGCAAATAAATATTTTCTCTTGATATGTCGAGCACTCGGACGTCTACCTTACCAATTAATAAAACAGTCAAATATTGCAAAGTCAATCTCTACCAGTTTGCTTCTTTTTTTTCTCAGCGAGTTCCATTGAAATCCAACCCGCTGAAACAGTCCGATAGAGCGAGGTCATTCGTTGGATTGTGTCTCGCGTGCTAGGATAGTCATGTATACAATGACAAGCGGTCAGAGAGAGAGGCCTATATTTTACAAGCTTTTTACTAACTTGCAATGTTTGCATGGACCTATGTTCGGGTGAAATCTTGCAAGGAGGATTTGAACCACTTCCCGGTTCCGGGGACCGATTGAGCTGAAATTCGGAATACAATAATATGGCTTCATCAAGCTGGTCTGATGATAGAGTTGGAAGGTGGTGACAGGATCTCCGCTATACTTAAAGTAGACTCACCGTGTTCGGACTCATTAGGTTGGTCATGATAAGCAGTAAATGACTTAACAAGAAAAAGTACAGTCGGCATCAAAAGCTCGTTCTTAAAATGAAAAATGTGACAGATTTTTTTTCATTCAGTATAACGTTTCGTCCGGATGTCACAAACCAACCTCGTTGCTGCGCATCAGTGTTTGTACTTATTATAGTTAAAAACAGGACTCGCGTCCATTTAGTTCTTTATAAAGGATGCGGGGATATAGATGGAAACACTACTTATTTTGTAGGGTTCCGTACCCAAAGGGTAAAAACGGGACTGTTACTAAGACTCCACTGTCCGTCTCTCTGTCTGTCTGTCTGTCACCAATGATAGCTAAACAGTTGAAATTTTCACAGATGATATATTTCTGTTGCCGCTATAACAAATACTAAAAATAGAATAAAATAAACATTTGAGTAGAGCTCCCACACAACAAACATGTTTTTTTTGCCGTTTTTTGTTCGATACTTACAACGGCAACAAGTAGACGCTAGAAGTATTTACAGAATATTAAGTGAGTAGTATACTGGGTGATTTTGGAGTCATGATCAGGAATGGCCAAGAGTGAATAAGATGGTCATACTGAACAACCTTTCCAATGGGACCAACCACGAAATCACCAAAAAAAAAACCAGCTGTTCCATACACTAACTCTCAATTAATTCACCGTTAATGTATGGAACAGCTGTTTTTTTTTTTGGTGATTTCGTGGTTGGTCCCATTGGAAAGGTTGTTTAGTATGATCATCTTATTCACTTTTGGCCATTCCGGATCATGACCCCAAAATCACCCAGTATTCAATTTCAACAAATTAATTTAGTTACAATATAATAAATATATAAGGGTACTATCTCCCATACAACAAACGTGATTTTTTAGCCGTTTTTTGCTCGGTATTAATAACGGCGACGGGTAGACTAATAAAGTTTGTAAAGTTATACTGGAATGAAACCCTTTGTGCGCGTGTCTCGCTCGCACTTAGCCGGTTTATTGTTCATTTATTTTTTATAACATACATTTTATACTCACGTATGCGTGCGTGGCGTACAACGTTTTTTCTCGAATAGAACATTCGCGAAACTATGGAATAGCAATCCGATCAGAAACGCAGCAGCACGGTTCATTTCACGTAGTCAGGCATCAGTCATGGCTGACAACGAGGATGACAGACGAGCGAAAATAAACCGGCGATAGCGCTGCGTTTTATGATTGATGAGGGTGGTGGCGCCAGTGCACACGGGCGGTTGAAACGCACAGTAATAACTCTGTAGGGGAGAGCGGGGCTGCAAGTGCCGATTTTCATAAAACACAAAATTGAGCTATGAAAATAGTGTATATATTGTGTGGCTTACACACACATTTAAAGAATGGTTATTGGAGTTTCTGAATAGTGGTATTATTTTGTGCATCGTTAAACAGTTTTCAAATAAAATTATTTTTTATGAGATCGATCGGAACGGAACAACTAACCCCACTATGGGGCTGGTTGTTCCATCCTTTTGAAATACAAACTTATCCTTAAACAAATAAATCTCAGTTCTCACACGCTAAATGAGTATTTTGTAATTCGTCAAAATATGTGTTTATTTTGTGTGCACTGTCAACTCGGTAATCAAAGGCAAAAAGGTATTGTTTTGTGGGGTTCGTTGTTCCGTTGATTTAGTTTTTTTTCCATAACTACATTATACCAAAATGGAAGCAACTTAAACGGCTCCTGCAACGGCATAATTTCATAACGTTTCGCGTCAAACATCATACAAATTGCTCCGTTTTTTACTTGCATTTCTATTATCATCGGAACAACTTACCCCCGGCACTTTCAGCCCCGCTCTCCCCTACCGACAACGAGCAGATATTTCTGTTTCACCTTCAAAGGACTGTAAAGCAAAGAAATACCGTACAAAAAGCGATAACGTTTGTCTCCCCTTAAACGTTGTCCGATTTTCACGATTTTTTAATATACTGTAGATATTATGAAATACTAGGTCCGTGTACGTTTTCCTTTCCTAGAAAATATTAATTGGAAAGAAAAAATAACGGAAACGTACCTAGTTTTTCAGGAGAACCACAAACAAAAACTTGGAAAACGGATTAGATTTAGGGAGTGAGAATCGTTATCGCTCGGAGCTGAATTCGTATGGATTATTTTGAACGCTGGGACCAGACCGTACATACCGTATTTTTTGTATGAAACTCCGTACAGTAACGCCTTAACGCCTCACCATATACAAAAGACGCAAGGTGGTGACGATCTAGAATGGAAATCTCTTCACTTCATATTATTTCTTTCAAATCAATGCCAATGCTAAATAAATTTAAGGGATCGAATAAAATACAATCAATACATTTAATAATAATCACTATTCAGGGCTATTCTAGCCAGGAACATCTAATTACTTTCGTCATGCTATCGTATTGTAAACGTAATGATGGTTCTTATTTAATTGACAGTAATGGCAGTAATAACCATGTTCCACTAGAATCTGTTCTAGTGGAATATGGTTCAGCCATGGTTCATGGTGGCCTCAGGGGACAATCCATATTTTCTATACTTTATCTTTATTTATATAAATTATAAATGTGAAAGTATAAGTATTAACTATGTAATAAATTTAGATGAAATTTGTTATGGAAATAGTTTGAGGCCCAGGAAAGGTTATAGGGTTAAATCCCGAAAAATTGGTTGGTTCCAGAGGAAATAGCAATAAAGAAGTTCAACGCGGTCGGAATCGCGGGAAACGGCTAGTAAAATATAAATTGACCTCGTACTAATATTTTCATTAATTGACATACAACCATTTGTTAAAAAACGCCCGTTAGCGGGGCCCTCAATAACAAGCAGTCGAAATAATAACGCGTTCGACAGCGCTTTCGATGCCAATTGTTTTCGGACGGTTTTATCCGCCCACTTCGGGTATATTACCACAGAAAGTAATAACGATTAATAAAAATTATACAGTTTTATTATTTGTACTCACGTATAAAGTGTTTTCAGTAGAAAAAAACGGGTAAGAGCATGTCGGACCATGCTCAGTGTAGGGTTCCGAAGCCGTTAAGTACTACAATAATAAAAAAACAACAGCTAATAACTTATTTTCTATTTAAAGTCATTTATTTAGTGCTGTTTTAGATAATTTTAGTAGGTACAAACACTTAAATTGCCTGTATCCCAAGAACTAATGATGTCTAATTAGTAGTGACAGTTTTCCTTTTAAATTCGTTATATTATTATGCGCTTTTATTGCAGATATTTGACACATTTTTAATATTTCTAGTTTTGGCTTCAGGGGAGGGGGAATAAAAATTAGCGCTTTAAAGCTTAATGTTTCATAAACGGATCCCTCGAAAAATTGTTTTACAAACCCGCAACATTTTTGAGAGACCTGTCCAACGACACCTCACACAATGGGGTAGACGAGAAAAAAACATCCCCACGTTGCAGGTAAGGGATGTACTCAAAAAAAAAACAAGATTTTATTTTACCACCTTTTTTTCGTTACTAATATATGTATAATATATATTCATGCCAAATTAAAGCTTTCTAGCACTAAGTCTCTGAGCTAGGCTGCGGACGGACGGACGGACAGACATGGCGAAACTATAAGGGTTCCTAGTTTGACTACGGAACCCTAATAAAATGCAGTTATAAAATAAACAGTTCGCGAACTCAATCGTTAGCTTTAAGACTTTAATCCTAAATTGAGGGAATGGCGTCTTGCTCCACTTCCAATTCTTTTGCGCCTGTTACAAGATGTTAAATCTAACCTTGAATAGTTATAAGTAAAATTGTGTACGTAACTATTTAGATACATTTAAGTCATTTCATTTGTCGGTAAAGAGCTCACTGTGTGTGACCGCGCGTACAGTGACGACGCGTAACGTAGCGAGATTTATTGTTGTTACCTAGATAGCCTAGGATTTGGAAGGGAGATATGTAACGGTTGTATGTATAGTGATTTATATTGTACGGTGGAGGGTATTTTACGCAAACTAATAAACCAGTCAGTTGCTAGCTCTTGGGTTTCATTGACGTTACAGATAATACTCTCGCCGATCGGTCCACATCGTTCTTCACATCGCCACTCACCTCAAGTCAACAAAATGCTATTCCAGCTTATTTGCAGTGACTAGTGACTATTAAATCAAGCAAGCTCCAAACAAGTATTCCTTTAATTAGAAAGTTGCAATAAAGATAAAATAAATAAATAAACACTGAACATCACACCTTCATTCCTAGAGTGGGGTAGCCAGAGCTACAGAAATACCAACAACTCTAAAAAGACTTATTGATAATTTTGTAACCACATTTTGCACAAGAAGGCGATGTTAAAAAGTGTATTAGTGACAGGTTGCAAGCCCATCGCCTTACAACCGCCAACTTCACCACACGGGCGTAAATCAATGAATAATTAATATTAAAGCATTTTGCTCTGGAACGGTATTTTAATAAGAGTAATTATTTTATATCGTTGCGTCCGCAGCTGCAAATTTTAACGTGAGAGAAATATCTTATAGTAGTATTTCAGTGGAAAGTTTAAAACATAACAGGAATCCTTATTCCAATTTAAATTAGCCCATTTTGCTTGTAAATATATCTTCTTACTGATAATGTTATAGTAGCACTTACTGTCAACCTTAGCTCTACAACTATCTGTTGCCCACGACTCCGAGTAGAACTCGTTTATCACTATTCCCTCAGAAACTGTATTTTTTCCGGGATGAAACTATCATCCTTCCCCGGGACCTCAGTTACCGTTGTACCAAATTGCATCTTAATCAATCGCGGATCGCGGTTTTCAGTTCAGGCAGACAAAGTCACTTTCATATTTATAGTACAATCGCCCACACAGCTGAGTGACCAATGAAGATTAACAGAGAGAAACTGTCTTGGTCGTGCACATGAGATTCTTATGTAAAATCTACATTCATCTTATTCTACATTTTCCCACTTCCGTCTTTAATGGGCAGTTAATTGTGTGGCTGTTTGTATAAGCATGGAATATAGAAGCTAGATGGGCAAAAACAAGTTGGAATTGAGGACCAGTTAGTGACAAAAACAGAACTGGAAATTAAAGCCACGTGTTCGCATTATGTTGGCTCAAAAAGAAAAGTTCACTGTTTGTTAAATCTTTGCCTAATGAGTGTGGGTGGGTATTTTTCTTTTCTAATTTTGAAGGCTATTGAATCAAAATACCACTAAGCAGTGGTATTCGCATTGTTTTATTCAGGTGTGAGGTTAAGACAAACGGAGCAATGAGTAGCATAGAGACATTCCATCTTAGTCCTTAGAGTTAGCAACGCATTTGCGGTCTTGGGATGCTTCTTGAGAATGCAAATGTCTATGCGTCACATGGGACTTGTGCGGACGTTTGCCTTCTGCAAGACAATGGACACATAATTGATATTATTTTAATTTGATTTGTGTCATTGTAGAAACATAAGATGTTTTAGTTACGTCATAAAAGTAAATGGAGGATAACATTACCATTGCTATAAATACCATTTTAGTTATTGTAATATGTCATTACTTTATTAAATAATAAAGTAATTTCTTTACTTTTGGACCAATCAAAATAATAATAAAAAAAGGTACTTTTTAGTAGACGTAATAGCAAAAAGTTACATAGTTGATGTTTCTTAACTCAAGCTGTGTGTAATAAGAGTTAGTGGTAATTAAAAAGTGGGCTTTTGCATCTGAAAATAATCTAATTTTGGTAGTAATCGACGTTCGTTCCGTGTTATTCCATTAGTGTCCATTTGTTCTCAATATCTAACAATGGCGGATCTAATGCCTGATGGCAGAGCAAAATGGTATTCGATATCGAATTCCTTTTGTCTAAATTACCAAAACATTGTACGCCGGCCATCGGTTTGTGGCGCGCTATATTCTCAATTTATCACCCATTGTCTACACAATACGTCAGTAAATTATTTGAATTAGAAGTTGAACAAAACTACAGTAAATACAGGAGACTATGTATTATCAAATCGAATCAAATCAACCTGAATTTAGATAAGTTTTTTAGGGTTCCGAAGTCAATCTAGGAACCCTTACAGTTTCGTCATGTCCGTCCGTCCGTCCGTCCGTCCGTCCGTCCGTTCGTCCGCAGCCTAGTTCAGAGACTCTCAGTACTAGATAGTTGTAATTTGGTATGAATATGCAAATTAGTCACGTCAACAAAATAGTACAATAAAAAGTAAAAAAAAATAGTTAAAGTATCTTCCCTACACCTAACGTGGGGATGTATTTTTTTTTCTCGTCTACCCTATAGTGTGGGGTGTTATACAATATACAGGTCTTTTAAAAATATTACGGGTTTGTGAAAACAGTTTTTCGATTAAGTAATCCGTTTATGAAATATTGAGCTTTATAGCGCTATTTTTTGTTAGACTCAAGTGTCCCCCCCCCCCCCCTACAGCTAAAACTACAAACACTAAAAAGCAGAAAAAAACTTAAATGAAAGAGTATATAACGAATTTTAAAAGAAAACTATCACGACTAAGTAGACATCATTGGTTCTTGAGATATAGGCGATTAAAGTGTTTGGCACTAATTGACTTTAATTAGAAAATTAGTTATTATTTGTTGATTTTTACGTTTGTAGTACTTAACGGCTTCGGAACGCTACACTGAACATGTTCCAACATGCTCTTGCCCGGTTTTCTCTGTTTAAAAAGCCTATATGTGTAAAAGTCTGAAGATTTTCAAGTTAGTCGCAATCTCTTGAATTAACATTTTTGACATCTTGTTTTAGTTTTTTATTATTAATTTAAATACTATTCAAAACTTAATTAAACATCAGGGGACAATCTCACACGAATTTACCTCGTCCCGAACTTAGCTCTAAGCTTGAACTATGGGTACCAGACAATGACAAACATACTAAAGGCTCAGTCTCATTGGGATTTATCTCGCATGCTTGTAGCGTTGCATTGCGTCGTTGCAATAGCTCCCGACTCAATAACAAGAACACTAACTCGTCAATGTAAAGCTACTAGCATGCGGGCTATACACCAAAAAAAATGAGCCTACACTGGGTGATTTTGGGGTCATAATCCGGAATGGCCAAAAGTGAATAAGATGGTCATACTGAACAACTTTTCCAATGGGACCAACCACGAAATCGCCAAATTAAAAAGCCGTTTCATACATTAACTCTTTATTAATTCACCGTTATTGTATGGAACTGCTGATTTTTTTAACTCTCAATTAATTCACCGTCGGGACCGCCAGCTTCGTAGACAAGGTCACTGCCAACTAGGCTAACTCGCCATCTTAGAAACAGAACACCCCTTATAGATAAATATCCACATATTTAAGTACATAGAAAACATCCAAGACCCAGAACAACTACTACGCTCATCACACAAATTTTTGCTCTTACTGGTTCTTGAAGTCGGGACCGCTAGCTTCGTAGACAAGGTCACTGCCAACTAGGCTAACGCACCGTCTTATAAACAGAACACCCCTTATAGTTATAACTAATCTTGTGGTAAAGAGTTGGCACCTAAAGAATGTCCGCTCGCAGCTAATACGCCCACGGCGAACTAATTTAGCTCCAGCCCGGCCAAAATAAGCTACTAATTGAGCAAATATTTAGCATTCAGCTCTCCGGAAATGTGGAATTTAATGAAGATATTTCCGTATTTCGCGAAATGGACGTACGAAAACAAGAGGCGAAATAGCCGTAGTTACACAACCGGTGCCCGAAGCCTTGTTTACTAGTTAAAATTGACGCCATTTGGAGGTTCTGGCACCTCCTTAGTTGAAGCTGTTGACACATTTGCACGTGTTAATAAACCAAACATGTGGCCATTGTTTTACGATGTCGAGGCATAATCATCGGCGTTCTTAATTAACACTTCTAAATGATTTTTTATTCTTAAATCAATATTTTTAGGGTTCCGGAGCCGAATGGCAAAAACGGAACCCTTATAATTTCGTCATGTCCGTCTGTCCGTCCGTCCGTCCGTCTGTCCATCTGTATGTCACAGCCATTTTACTCAGAGCCTATCGGCACTATATAAATGATATTTGGAGGATAGATGTATTCTATGAACCGCTATACAATGATGTAGTAAAAATGAAAAATAATATATATTTAGGGGTGGCACTCCATACATGTAACTAGGGGACGACAATTTTTTTTCGAGTTACATCAGCGTGTGGGTTATTTTAGATAGAGCTTCCAAAATGATACAGAGGTTTTTAAGTGACTTTTTTACGTAAGTGAACAGTTGGCGAGATATACGCTTCTAAAGTCGTAAAAATTCTGTCCGGGTGGGTAGTTTTTGAACTGTTAAATAGAACATTGTAATAAAAATTACAGTAGTAGAACATACGAAATACTTCCAACCAAAACTGTTTTGAACACGATACGCTGTGTAGTTTTTGAGATTTTAATAAAAAATAAATAAATGAATTTCAACCATGAACGTTCATCCCAGCTACGGAACCCTTCACTGTGCGTGGTCCGACATGCACTTGGCCGGTTTTTTTATTTTGATTTTGTCTGGTCAAATGGCGCCTTTACTGTCCCCATTGAAATATAATGAAATAGGTACAGATTTAGGGATTATTTAAAAAGTTACAAAACACAAGATATGCGTTATAAAGATGTGAGTTCATGAGATACACCAAAAAGGGTCAGAGACATTAAAAGAAAGGTGATAATATTGTACACTAGAGACCCGCCCTTACATCGCTTTGGTTTATGTGAGTTTTCTCTAACACTCATTCGTAAACCAGAATTTATTATACATCAAAATCCTCCGTGATGGTGAAAACCGCATCAAAATCCGTTGCGTGGTTTAGGAGTTATTAGCGAACATGCAGACAAACAGACGCGGAAAGCGATTGTTTTATACTATGTTAAGTTTATCTATTAAAGGTTAACAATTAGTAATACTTATTATAAAATCACAGATATAAAAAAAAACCAGCAAAACACATATTGTAGTTTTAAAAATATTTTATTATTATTTTATACAAAGGATGGGAAACTATGAACTATTAGAAATATTGATATTTGTATACGTTCTTAAATTACTTAGGATAAAAAAGGCAATTCCGTTTACATTATTTCATGATTCATAATTATATTTGTACGTAAAATTATCTTTCTTTGGTAATATTTTGTTTTGTTTTATTTGCTTTTTATATGAGAAGCTTAAGTAAATAATAATTTAAAAAATCTTGAAACTTGTGCTTTCTATAACAATTTAATTAAATATAAGGACATTAAGGACAATATAATTACTGAAGAAACGTCTGCCAAAATAAAAAATAAACGCCTAAAAACAGATACTAAAACTTATGGATATATACACACAGAAAACATAATTTATTTATTTATTATGTAAACAAAAACAATGGAAAACAAAATAAAATGGCTCAGGACTTCAACATTATAACGATTAGCCATTGCAAACGTCAAAATTAACAAAACCAAAATTAAATTATGTGGTTGTTTCTAAAGATGCTGGTAATGAATACGATTCAAGTGTAATATTTTGCGATCGTACGGAGTATAGGTGAAGATGCATAATTTACCTAAAGGGCGCGTAATCTTGAGAAATTCTTAGTAAATGTAGATGATTTTAAAGTAAAAAAAATATCGACATTGCAAATATGTTTATTCTTCTAAATTGATCAAAATTACAAATACAATGTACTCATTGAAGATTTTTAAATCGCTTATTAATCAAACCTTTAAATAAATTATGAATTTAATTTAAAATATATCCAGCATAATTAGCTTTCCAAAAAAAAACTGAGAAATAATTATTCAGAAAAAAAGGATTTTAAGGGGTTCGCCCTTTATACAGATACATCGTCCATTGATTTAAAAAACCAAATACAACGTCCGCTTTCGTAACACTTAACATAACACCAATGCCAATACAGAATAGGTAAATTATCTCCCAATTACCCGATCTCTAGCTATACGTTAAAGCGGGCTTATTTTCCGCAACTCGACAACTATTTTTATGTATTTTGCATCACCCTATATTACAAGTTTTTGTATAAAATCTGAATATAAATAACTATAGTTCTATTGCATTTTAAAATGGCACATAGTGTTTTAATATTCACAATCATAATGATTTCAATATTGCTTTTTATTAAGAATTATTTAGCACTCGAATAACACATCGGTTTAATACTAAACTTATCTTCAACAAGAACTGACCAAAACATATATTTAAATCGACCGCTTGCTATATTAAAATATTAACAAACAATTAAATTATTGCTTATTTTTATGGTATGTTAACACCGAGGCAATTACAGGAACATCGAAATACAACACACTTAGACTTAAATGTGCAGGTAGCTCAAATCAACCATTACAAATAAAGTATAGATTACTTTTAATACACCCTATAGCTAAAATATAATTTAAACGTTTTTATAACAGTACCAGTGCTAATGATTATTTCTATGGAATTTTGGAAGGCAAAGTCAGCTGCAACAAATTGATTAACTATCTTTTTTTTTTAAATACAATAGTTGCGGAAGATAATTATTAATTTTAAAACCTAGAATACACCAAAGATGAACTCACGCTTCACCAGACTTAAAATCGAGCTGGGCCTGTATTTTTCTCATTAAAACCAGATTGCTTTTGACATGTTATCATATTGCTATTAACGTTGCGATAGCTCTTACTTAATTGGCAGTAATGGCGGCCAAGTTTAAAAAATTACGAAAACATGTCAAAATCAATATATCGCACTGCCATATCATTACAGCAACATTTCAAATAACTACTGTTTTATTTCAAGTTCAAAGGAAATTTAAATACAGTTGTATTTTGAGTTAATGCTGTGTTGATCTGGCAGTGCGATATATTGTTTTATCGCGTAAAATAACGGACCAGACTATTTTTGCCTTTTGTCTTGATTATTAAATATACAGGTCGTTTCAGAAAATACCATGCAATCATTTAGTGATCATAGACAAATTATAGGCAGTTATGAGATAACGAGATGGATAAAGACAATAATGTTCGCTCATTGCAGGACGATAATACAGATAATATAGATTTTCACATTTTTTTTTTATGTTAAGGAGAAGGCACACGAGCACTCAGGCCACCTGATGGTAAGTGGAATCTGAGACCCATAGACATTTGAATTCTCAAGACTATAATCCCAAGACCTCAAATGCGTTGCCAACCCTGAGGACTAAGATGGAATGCCTCTATGCTAGTAATTTCACCGATTGTCTTATCCCCACACCGGAACACAACAATGCGAACACTGTTGCTTGGCGGGTGGTTAATGGATAAGATGGTGGTAGCGATCCGGACGGACCCTGCACAGGGTCCTACCACCACCATTATTAAGCCGTAATTACTTCCTTACTACAGAAACTAATAGCGAAAATAAATGTTTTATGTTTATTCTGTGAGTGAAACGTTTAATGTCAATCATGTAAACATAATTTAGGGGTATATTTAAGGTACAACCAGCTGTCAGACTTGCTTTAGTAAACATTTTCCGGAATCAATCACTTTTTACACATGAGGTACTCTAATAACACTAGATTATTAGCGCTTACATGTATTTATGGAACTTAGATTATAATTATTCTTATATTAGTAGAATAAATCAGACAAAAATCTTTGGATCAAGAGAACATCAGATTTCACTACAAGATCTTATTTAATTAATATTGCTTTATTACTAAGACAGCCTGTGTGCAACTTTGATATAACTACTGTACTGTACTTATTCTTTATCTTATACAGAGTGTGACTAAAAAAATAGCAATATCAAACAATCTTTACATTTTTAACCCGTCGGACGTCGGTGGCAACGGCGTCATTGCCGCACGTTTCATACTAAATGTATGAAAGTCTAAAATGGCCGACGCTCCAGGGGTTAAGGGAAGTTAAGATAACAATATTTCTCTAATAGACAATTCTACCCGTTGATATTTTAAAATTTACTTATCAAAAAGTACTATCTGACCTTTACTCCTACTAAGTGATCTTACTTTAAGAAATCTAACTACCACAGATAGTCTTATTCATGCTGGCATTCGTTTGTTATAACCTTATAACTTGCCTACAGGTAGTTCACAAAACGTAAGCATATTTTTATTGAAGGCATTGTCTTTTTACTTTCATTTTAAGTATCCCAAAGCTGATAGAATCATATGATTAACAAGTAAAATTTATAATTATTTTCGTATTTTATTTCGGTATTTTTTATAGATTGCTATCTGAATTAAACTCTAAAATTATTATAGTTTCTAATAAGTAGGTACGTTGTATAATTTATGGTAATGAGGGCACTTCAAAATTGTATTAAAATTCCATCACAGTTGTATTTATAATGTATAGGAGGTAGTAAATAGGCAAAGTCATTCGTGTATCTTTGTGTAACAATAATTATGATGGATAAAATTGTGCGTCAGATTAACATGTAAATATTTATTTCAAAAAACGACCGAATTTTGCATAATACTTTCTTACAGTCTAGTCACTAATGTATTGCTTAACATTGACTCACATTTCCTTAACACTCAATCTACAGTGCTCGGAAAGATAGAAAAAAATCTAAATAATTAAACGCGAGTGGTTGTTGTCTATTGGGGCAAAATAGTAGCGAGTAACCTATCATTTTCTCGAATTTCACTTCACCGATTGTATCATTCTATTAAATTTCATTTCAGCGAACGCAATTTTCTGATGAAATTATGATGTTTTCAGGATATCTTAAAAATTAATTACCACCAAAAAAAAAAGCTCATGCGTCGAGAAATGCCATTCGAAGAAATGATAATTGTGCCATCATTTGGCACAATTGCAAGGAGTTTTAATGAAATAAAAGGTACCTAGCGAAACGACATACAGCATGTGACAAAAACTACGACCAACCAAAAATACCGCGATGACATTTTTTCTATGGTTAGAACGTTTTGTCAATACTTTGTCAATTATAGAAATGGTTTTGTAGCTGAATGAGTTTTTGTTACATGCTGTATAAGCAGCAAAGCTCATGACTAGAAACATATTTGCAGTCTTGAAATTAGAATCTTAAGATCGCAACTTATGAACCTCAAGTACCGTCAGTTAGCCTTAAAAACCTACATTTATATTTTTCATGCTTTTCTGGTCGTCCTAAAAACGACAGGCTTAGTTCCAATTTCACCTTACGATGTTAACCACTCAATAGACGATTAGAGCGTTAACAGTTGTCGAAATGTATGAACTAACAGTCTGGGGAATAGTTATAGTTTTATTGACGAAGCATGTTGCTGATTAACTATTGTAATCTCTTGACGAAGCATGTTGCTGATTAACTATTGTAAATTCTTGACGAAGCATGTTGCTGATTAACTATTGTAATCTCTTGACGAAGCATGTTGCTGATTAACTATTGTAATCTCTTGACGAAGCATGTTGCTGATTAACTATTGTAAATTCTTGACGAAGCTTGTTGTGGATGAATTAAAAAAAAAACTAACAGTCGATTAACATTAATTAAATCCAACATCGTATGGTGAAATTGGTACTCAGTCTCTTTACTGATACTAAGACAACGTCGGTGAAACTGCAATACCGCCTAACTAACAAATTTAATTAGTTGCAAAATGTACCTTACTGACTCACGTGCTAAGGTGTCTTTTGCACCTTTTTTAATTGGTTCAATAAGCGGTATTGCATTTTACCGACGATAACTACGAAAAGCCACGGTACAAATTACGATTGTACATAAAAGCCTAGACAGATAGCATAAAAGAGCAAAATTTCCAAGGTCTGAGACCATCCATCTGTATTCCATTTCGTCGTCTTACTTACTCAAACTCGTATCTGTATATTTTTTTTGCGGTTGGTAATTTCATTTTCGTTTAGAAATACTTAGAGGCAATAAGTTTACCAACGGCAAACAAAATACGCAGATATGTGTTTGAGTAAGTAAGATGACGATTTGTTTTAGTCCATCTTTTTATCGTAATCATATTGATGATAATATTACCTCCTACAGTGAAATCAGTAAGAGTAACCAGAACATCAAAAATGTGATTCCAATAGAAAAGAAAATATAGACCTTTGTTAAACACTCCGCTAGCTTGTTACAGTTGTATATTTGGGTATTTTTCAAATTAATTGTAACTAAGG
This sequence comes from Acleris holmiana, assembly GCA_949316455.1. NCBI lineage: Eukaryota > Metazoa > Arthropoda > Insecta > Lepidoptera > Tortricidae > Acleris > Acleris holmiana. The sequence continues at coordinate 4,405,308 of OX438772.1, forward strand.
ACTAAAATTAAGAAAGTTGGTCATACATCTTTATAGCTTCTGAGTTTTAAAACAAACACTGAAGAAGTAAACAATCAGTTTATTTCAGGAAAAAGGTAAAAATTAAATTTAAAAAAAACTCGGCGCACACGTCGTATCACTCTTGTAGTTGTAGTCGTTCTCTTGATCCCTCACCCACTCCTCTTGCCCACTCAGTCATCGTTCCCAGCCTTTCCAACCCTTTCATTCAATCATCTCAAGCATCGGTCTTTCATGTATTCACTCACTCCTAGGTACATATGGTTAATTTTCGTTACCGACACGTAAAAGTTACTGTTTCTTAATTTTACTCCGTAATTAGGTACAAATAATTTGAAAAATAGCAATTTATAATTTAACAAACAACGAGTACCTAAGCAATTTGTCGTGCTGTATAGGCATGGCTTAGCCATTTATCATTTTTGTTTGAATAATTTATGTCTCGCAAAACGCGTCGCGGCCCGGGCTCGACCCGTCCCCAGCCTAATATGCAATAAATTAGTCAGATGGATACTTCGGGCTTCTTAGCGGCGGTGTGTCCTAAGCCGCCGAAATTGTTTTAGGAAGGACTTCAAATCTGATAGTTAAAAGAAGCCTGCGTCCTATTTCAATACTGGGTTTTTAATAATCGTTGAACTTTTCTACTTCAGGTAGTTATTTATTATTAATATTATAAATTGTCTAATATCGCGTGCATTTTTCCCAACCTTATCCCTGTTTCATTCCCAGTCACAGCTCTAGACATCCGCTACCTATTACAAACACGTTCATATTTTTAACAAAATTAGAACATTAACAACTGCCCTGCTAAGAAAAATGGCAGTATCTCAGACAAAACTCCTGTAGCAAATGCAACCCTATTACTAACAGGATAGGATTGAATCTGCTTTAGCTATTGAATTGCAGATACTACCTTATTGGCTTATGAGGGCAGAACTAACAATTATTAAATATTGTGTATAAATTTAAGGAATCGTTTTGCGTACCTATTAGTTTCACTTTCTTCATAATTTACTATTGCATTCACTGTTTTAATAGCACGTTTAAAATTAACACCATTATTTGTACAAAAAATATTTGTTAAATACATAGGCTAGAAAAATAATAAGAGTAGGTATGGCATAATTATTTTTACAAATTCTCACTCATCAGAAAAACACGTAAATATGTTGTAAAGGTAATACGAGTATCATTTTATATCTACAAAGGAAGAATTTTTAATTCTTAGGAATTTATTTTTACTTCCTAGCATCTTATCTACACGACTTTGATAAAATTTTCAAAACTGGCAGTGTTTACCTGATACTTCCCACTTATCCTTGTATATTCACAAGCAAAAAAAAAAGTCACGTTGTATAGACATTGATTTAAAAATAACCCAATGCTTGCTCATCAGTATGAGATTATAATATTTCCATTGACGTTTATTTCGCCTGATTATCTAGTCTATGACGAAATAAAGAATACCAAGAATATACTTTTGACAAAAAAACAAAAGGTACCAAGCGTAATATTGGCATTAGCCATATTTTTAAAACCGTTCCAGTTAATTAGACGAAAGTAGGGTTAATATATAGCCCTCGTATGTTTCTTTTAGGTTTAGCGAAAACACTTTGGTGGAATAGGCGTAAAGGACCTATCATATGCCCTTCTTATCGTTACACTGCATTTATTTTTTCGTTTTGTAAAGGTATTTAAAAATGATGCCATCTATAAAATGAGCGCTTAACAAATAAATATATCAATATGAAACGATTTTATTAAATACAATTTGAAATACTGCATTTTTTGTAGTCTCCCCTATTATTTGAGCCGTTATTAAAAGAGTATCGTGAATAATGGAGTAATACAATTGGGACATGTCACAATGGCCTACAGAATCTCCTGGTCAGTTCTCTGTAGCGTTTTTCTGATATCTAGGATTTTAAGGTTTTGTAAAGGCATAAAGTTATTAGTAACAACGGACCTAACTCCTAAGATTCTAAACACTACGTCGATACTCTATTTTAAACGTATAAGGGAAAATACTAATAACTTACGAATACTAGTTCAACTAATACTCTTTTTAGTAGCTTTTTTAAGCGTTTTCATTTATTTTGAACATTAATTGGGACGTGTCCTTAACTATACAATATTCGTGTTAGGTTAGAGTCAGTTAGGTAGAAATAAATATATATCACGATTAGCATTCCTTAAAATACGATCATAAGCGTCATGAAGTTTGTAGTGAGTACACGACAAAGTTCGGATGGACGTCAATCGAGGTCATTTTCCCTTCGAACTTTCCCCTGTTCAAACTTACCAGGTTTTTCGGAAACTGTTTCCAGTTCAAAAATACTACAAAAATATTGTTCTCTCGGTAATCACTATGCTCAAAGTTGGGAACGCCGCCATCGCCGCACCTGTAAACGGAATTAGTAACTTGTTAAAAATTCAATTGAAACTCTTAACTTCTGGAATTTGTTTGGCAGTTAGCAAAAAGTTTCCTACTAGCGCCAATTAAAATTACAGTAATACTAGCTAAAAGGACTGAAAAAGAAAAATGACAAATATATACAAAAAATAATAATTGTAAATGTAAAATAATAATTTGTCATGAATAGAAACCAATTACAATTTACAATTACATTTGCGAATTTTACAAATGTTACTTTATCATTATAACATCGTAATGGCGTTCATAAATATTGACTTCTCAAAATTTATTGCAGGAGCAGGTAGTATTTATATTTGATTATTTATTTATTTAATCTTTATTGCACAAAAGATTACACTTAGTATACAAAAGGCGAACTTAATGCCGTAAGGCATTCTCTACCAGTTGACCTTTGGGCAAAGCAGAGATTGTAGTGACGGTGCAACATAAGGTGTAACTAATACACATACACTTACATATCAATAAGCTATAATAACATAAATACATATATGGCGCTAGTAAAAATAATAACACAAACATATATAATAATAAATGTATAATATATAATAATAAGAGGGTTTTTGATAGGGTGATTGGTCATTTTGTCACATGAAAAAACCTCTTGTCACGAAAGTAAACTGCTTTATGAACAAAGGTAGAAGAGAGTTTTTCGAAATGTATTTTTACCCGAGAAATCAAGCGTTAGAATTGACTCTGTAATGGAGCGCCATCAAAGGATTCCTCGTTGATGAGACGCAGTTTCACAGACTCCCGGCGCAAGTTGTAACTGGTCGAGATATGGCAATGCTTCACGTCCACCGTAAGCAGGTCCTCGTTCAACTCCACCCCACTCATTTCCACATCCCCTGCAGCACTGGGCTTCCTCTTGTTCTTAAACGACGTACCCCTTTGAGAACTTGATCCTAAGTAGCTGTCCGTAGTCGTATTTCCGTTAAAAGTCTTCTCAGAGGGACCCATCGCATCCACATTGATATTTGCCCTCAAGTGCACCGATCTATTCATGCAAGGAATCAACTGCTTAAACTCTTTTCGAAAATTCTCGTTCATCCACGCGTAAATAAACGGATTGTAACACGTCGACGACATCGCTATAATGTGACCAGTGAAGAATGCTATGAAGTAATACTTCCAATGGATAGCGTAAATATAGTAATCATTGCACAAGTTTATCACGTTCAATGGCATCCATGACAGACCAAATATGGCCACCATAGCGATCAGCATTTGGTTCGTCCGGCGTTTTCTGGTCTTGTCTATTTCTTCCTTGCGAGAGTTTTTCGCAGCGGCCTTAGCTTTGGCTCTATCATTTAACTTGAAGCTAACGCAAGTGTAGCAGAAGGCAATGACAATAAAAGGCAAAACGAATTGCATGATGGATGTGGCAGATCCGAATCCACGTCTCAACTGTTCAGATGGCCACTTCTCCTCACATAAATGTACAAAATCTACAACTTCATAATGAGTCATGAATATAGCGTAAGGCATAGTCACAGTGATAGCGAATGTCCAAATCATAAATATTACTGTTACGCAGGTACCTATTTTCATCCTGGGTTTGAATGGGTAAATGATTACGAAGAATCTATCGATAGCTATAGACATGAGTGTCAATGTGGATATGTATACGCTGCAACCTTGTGCAAAAGGCATTATGTGGCATAATAGAGAGCCCCAGCTCCACGTTCCTCTGAAGGAATAGAGCGGAGTAAAAGGGACGGCGAATATGCAGAGCAGTATGTCAGACAAAGCCAGATTGGTGATAAAAAGATTAGTGACTGTTTGCATGGCCTTGTTTCTTACTACGACGAAGCAAACAAGGATGTTTCCTACAAGGCCAAGGACGAAAATGATTGTGTACATGATGCAGAAGGCGGTTTGGATCCCTTTGTTTTCTATGAGGTTTTCAAACTCGCTAGGGAGTGCAGAGGAGAGATGTAAAGTAACATTTCCCTCCTTGCCCGTCGCGTTGTAATGCAGCGCGGAGTAGCTGAGGGTCCCGTTCATCTCTCCAGATTCAATGTTGTATTTCACTCTCGGCCTTAAATTGTCACTTTTACGATCTTCGACGGTGAGATTTAACGCCGGCAATTCCAACCTGTAACAAAGCATAGATTACGCTGTAACATTTCCTAAAGGAATGTTAAATTGCGACGCCAATAAAACGTCGATTACTGTTTACTTTTCAAGGCTCAAAATGACGCAATGTAAATTTTTAGTGAAGCCGATTCAAGGGTATTTTTGCCATCTACGGGTGGATTAATTAGAGCCTTTGTGGCATCTTTTCTTCCCCTAAAATTCTGCATCAAAAAGAAAATGCATGTTGCACTGGAACTGAGCCAACTTTCTAGTTTAAGTTATGCCTAAACCTTAAAACAGAACGGTCGGTTAGTTTATTTTCACATAAATTTGGGTTATCTTGCCTGAGCTAGTTGCAGTAAATAATAAACAACCAATCCACGTCCAAGTAGTAGGTAGTATATATTATTATACGGTTCATATCAAAGATATGCTTACATTTCTTTACCTTATTCCATTTAAATGAGGTGCAAAATGTAGGTTCATAATTATCTTTAACGTCGACTGTCGCAACACGAAACTTCTTAAATTGTAAAAGTTTCTTCTGAAAAAATATCGGTAACTTTTAAGAATATACTTAATTTTTGTAGAAAAAAATAACATTATGCAAGCTGTTTCCGAGAATGTTTTCCGAACTTTTGGGAATATTCTGTAACTTGCTCATTGCTGTAGTATTTTAATTATAATACAATATGAGCTGTCCCAAAAATCCGTAATAAAGCTTTGATAGTCGAATGTGAACTAATAGCTTTAACCGTAATACCTACTGTTTACATGTAAAACCCTATAATCTGTTTTAGTTTTAGGTAGTACATTAGATCCGCAATTTTTGATTAAGTTCTCTGTTCCACTTTCTTCCTTCATATTGCTTTTTAACCGACCTCAAAAAAAAAGGAGGAGATTCTCAATTCATCAATGACGTCAGATCACACTCTCCTATGAGCGACACGCACTAAACTAAAATAAACAAAACAAGATAAAACCGCAATACAATACGACAGGCAAACTAAAAAGAAAACCTAGGACCCTACCTTGAAATTACGTTAGATCCGTCTCTTTCTCTCGATTGAGCCATGAATGCCCAATGAAAGAGACGGATTCACGTTTTGAAAACCACTCCACGGTTACTCTACGTTTAATAAGGGCATAAGAGTTTACTTGTGAAGTCTAATATAAATTTGTTGTTGATGTCTTACGGAAAAACGTAAGCTCAGCCGCGTTCTTCATTATACGGAAATGCGGAAGTTTTAATAAGTTTTATATTTTCCGGTCACATGGATTGCTCTAATAACGAACCCTGCCTCCCACTTTCCCTATTTCATATAAGTAATATTCCCACTGGAGTTTTCACAATTTTTATGTTTTTTCCTGTTGCTACTTATATTTTGCCGTAATTTCAAAGAAGGTGGAAGCAATTTAGACTCTATTGGTAACTATATTCACTTTAAATGCTTATGCAGTTAGCTGCCTATTATTATAATGCATCAATAAACACAAGAGTTGTAACAGGTTTATGTCTTATTTTCTTTTATGTTTTTATTGATACACCAACAGCGTTTACACAGGAACATGTTAAATATTATTACAATCGCGCTTATTTTAATGGTAACGTAGAATAATTTAACTGAATTTATAATGGGTAAATTTATGCTACAATTAATGAAATTTAACAATACATTATATAAAGTGCGTCGACGTCATTTATTTCGAGAGTGTTGTATGTAACAATGAGACGATCGATCGGAGAGAAATTACCAAGATTGGTTTTGTGTTTTGAAGTAGCAAATATGTTTCTAATTGGATATCTCGGAACAGCACGCGCTACTCGTAACCCAATATGCATGAGCATCCGGGGCAAACATGGTGCCATTTTTTTTTTTTTTTGTAGCTTGTGAAGAGTTAATAGATCTGGGCCTCTATTCTACTGCGTTATAACGATATCACGTTTGACGTGTTTTAGAATCGTTTATGTCACAGACACCATTATTGTAAATGACATAAGAGTTATCAAAACTTTGACAATAACGTAACAGTTCAAAAGCTATATTAATCTCGGCCCTCGACGCTCAGAGAAAAGGACAGAGCTATATAACCGCCATAGCTCTGTCCTTTACGCTGACCGTAAACAGAACTGCAAAGCTAGCTCATGATAACCCCCCTGTAATAGTTCAGAGCTGTCAAAATCAAATCAAATGTCTTTATTGTAAATTAATATGAATTTAAGTACATCAAGTTTACCGGAGACACAGTTACAAAAGTAGACACATGACACATCCATGTACTAAATACATTTCCGAAAGAGCTTACACTAGACCCTACACTGGGCGTGGCCTGTCTCGTAGGTAACTAATTTAGAGCTAAGTTAACAAAAGAGCGAATAGTTCTATCTTACATATTATCATAGGTTGTGCTACGTGCGTCTCTATCGGTACAGTGGTGCTAAACAAGTTGCATTCGACAATCGTTAGCGATTATGTTTCGATTGATAAATGTATGGAATTGACGTAAGCCACCGAGATAGTAACGTCAATTCCATATATTTTTCAATCGAAACATAATCGCTATCGAGTGTCGAATACACCTTGTCTAGCCCCACAGATTAGTTAGAAAGGGATTACCGAGACAAAAACAAGTCCAGGGCAATGTGCTAGGCCAGATCACGAGATAGTTAATTTTCTCAAACATGCTCGAAAAGAACCCTTTTCCGATTGAAACATAAGGTCGGAAAATGCCTCATTTTACTCCTAGGAGTAAAGAACCATATGAAAACACTTTCCGTCCATTTCCATGTTTTATTTAAAAATGATCTCTATTGCCTGTAAAATCACATTGACCATGGGAAAAATCCCATACACCCAATTTAATAAAAGGTGTTGGCGCTGGGGCAGCGGTGCGGTGCGGCGGCGGACGGCGTTCATTGTGAATTGGCCTCCGAAGCCAGCGGTTGTGTGAAGAGCACGAATATTTGTTCCTGAGTCTTGGATGTTTTCTATGTATTTAAGTATGTGTTTCTCTATATAAGTAAGTTTATCGTTGTCTAGTACCCATAGTACAAGCCTAGAGCTTAGTTTGGGACTAGGTCAATTTGTGTTAGATTGTCCTCTGATTATTATTATATGCTTCGGCGGAAATGGGATTGCCTGACTCGTATTTTGGTAACAACCTCGTCAGGCAATCCTTTACTTTCTGCGCATAGGCAATAATATACTGTAATACAAAAAAACTAGTGCCATACGATATAATGATGTCAGCTCAGCATGCTACTTACTGGGTTTTCAGGCCAGATATTGTCTTCAATTCTTATTGTTACCCCGTGTGGTTGCCGGGTTAGAATAGTGCCACTCCATGTCTTTCCGTGGATGTCGTGAGAGGCGACTAAGGGAATAAAGGCTTGTAGTACTGTTAGGCGATGGGCTTGCAACCTGTCACTAATACACTGGTAAACATCTTAACCTGACTATGCAAAATGTGGTTACAGAATTATCAACAAGTTTAGAGTTGTTGGTATTCTGTTGCTCTGCCTACCACACTCTGCGAATAAAGGCGTGACATTATGTATGTATGTATGTAAAATACAGCGAGTGTCGTTTGTACATGAACTATGTTAAAGCGTCAACCGTATATATTCTCAAAAGGAAGGAAGTGCAATAACTTTAATTTATGTGCCGTGAACAGTAGTTTCTGCAGTTATGGTTATGACGTTATGGTATTCGCAATTTTACGAAGATTTAATGTATTATTTTCGTTAATGGTTAATAATAATAGGAACAATACAGTATATATACATTGCAAAGTTAACAAGGTATCACTGGGATTCGTACGTGCTGCCCAACGTACTCTAAAATGTCACCTGTCACCTGTAATTTTCAGGATGGTGATGGCTGGTTGCTAGCGGGCTCTGGTTTTGGCACCGTACATTTAAATCGGATCAGCGGTTTCGCGGTGAAAGGGTGGGTAAGAATTAGAGCAGCCTCAGGTTGAGGTACGCACGGCTCACCTATTTTGCTCGAATTCGTACGCGCATACGCGCTGTGCGCGAGCAACGTGCAAGTCGGTCTTTTGACCGTGCTCAAAGGTGCCTCAGTGTGCGTGCCTTGCGTAATTTGAAAGTTTATCCGAGCGTGCCGCGGGCAGAACGACCAGTTCTTACTTGGCTGTGGGCGAGGTGCGAACAAATTTGAGAACGTTGCTGAGCCGTTTCACCACCGAAGCGGTTCTTTTTGTTAATAATTCGGTGAATTATGATAAACGCAGGCGCGGTTGTCATCGTGTCCGACACCATTTTGAAATGTTGGCTCGTGGCGAGCACGCTACCTCACCCGCGCATGTTTATGTGCAATAATTTGGCTCACGAGCATGTCTGAGGCTGAGCCGCTCAGATTCGTACCCGGCTTTACAAACAGACCCACAAACAGAGACATTTTCAATTTTAGTAACATGGATATTAATACATTTGGATTAGCAATATTGATGTTTGTCTGTATGTAATCTGTTAGATAGTTGTTAAAAAGCCGACAAGCTAAAACGACACAGAAGTATTTTTGTCTTCATTTCGTTTATTTCTTCATCTAGATTCAGAATTGATTATACTTTAGTGTCTTGCTTTTCCCGTCCGCGAGGGCGAACATAATTTTGTACAAAGAAATATAGCTGTATAATATCCAAATATGGTAATAAAGTACAGTGGGCAAATATAAAATAATACAATCCCATTAAGAAAATCATGTGGCAACCCGCTGACAAAACCAACTTAATGAATTTAAAAAGGTCACAAAGTAAGTTAATTAAAACATTTTTCAAATATGACTACCCTGCGAATACTAAAACACTAAACGAAAAAACTAAACTATATAATATAACATAAACCAGCTATACATATTATTATGTAGTTATGCCAGGTCCATCCTCATAAAGAAAATCTTGGATGTACACTTTTTTATAGAAGATTGTTTCATAAAACGTATCACTTCACAGAATTATCATTTTGTAGAAAGTTAATTTCTGCTGAAACCTTATTGTTTTCAGTTATTATTTGGTGGTTTCAGGTCTAAACTAACCTAACCTACGTAACTCATGCTTAAGATAATCTGAAAACATTAAGGTTTCAGCAGAAATTGGCCTTCTATGAAACAATTTTCTATAAAATAGGGAGGACACCGAAAATCTTACCTAACAAAATTCTCATACCAATGGCATTTAAAAAACGTAATTACAATAGATATAATAGAAATAAATACAAAGAAAACATCCAAGACTAGCGTCGTAGGCAGGTTAACTAGGCTAACACGTCGTCATGTTAATGTTATACATACATACATACATAACATCACGCCTTCAATCCCAGAGTGGGGTAGGCAGAGCTACAGAATACCAACAACTCTAAAGAAATGTTAATAATTCTGTAATGTTAATTTCAACTTATACCACCACGCGTTTCTAAGAAAGAGGCTCTTGACAGACAAATAGACATACAGGCAGATGGACAGACGGATAACGAAGTGATTCTAAATGGGCTTCCATTTTTAGGGTTCCGGAACCGAATGGCAAAAACGGAACCCTTATAATTTCGTCATGTCCGTCTGTCCGTCTGTATGTCACAGCCATTTTACTCAGAACCTATTGGCACTATATAAATGAAATTTGGAGGATAGATGTATTCTATGAACCGCTATACAATGATGAAGTAAAATTGAAAAATAAGTAAATTTAGGGGTGGCTCTCCATACATGTAACTAGGGGACGAAAATTTTTTTTTTTTAGTCACATCTGCGTGTGGGGTATTTTTAGATAGGGCTTCCAAAATGATACGGAGGTTTTTAAGTGACTTTTTTACGTAAATGAACAGTTGGCGAGATATAGGTACGCTTCTAAAGTCGTAAAAATTCTGTCTGGGTGGGTAGCTTTTGAACTGTTAAATAGAACATTCTAATAAAAATTACAGTAGTAGAACATACGAAATACTTCCAACCAAAATTGTTTTGAACACGATACGCTGTGTTTAGTTTTTGAGATTTTAATAAATGCGTGGTCCGACATGCACTTGGCCGGTTTTTATTTCTTGTGAGATCCGATACCCTAAAAAGTAAAATAACATTATAAATCTTTGTCGTCGAAATAAATTTTACAAGAAAATACGCCGTCACCAAAATATTTCAAAGGTTTTATACATATTAGAAAACCCCTTATGAATTTATTAACGTAGATGTGGAAGATGTAAAGTAGGTTTATTGCTTATCCAATATGAAAAGGACTTTTCGTGCCCATTTCTAAGATGTTTTCTATTTCGTTATTAAGTTCTGAAGTTTGCTAAATTGTTATCCATTCAGCTAATTTTTTTTCAGATTTGTGTAGGTAACAATCTAGGGCTTGAGTAGAAAATTCCAATTTAATCTTTCAATATCTTTACACCATCACTCGCCGTCATTGAAATTGACAAACCAATTATTTTCATTTGTATTGACCTGCTTTTTAACCAAACCTTAACCAACTGAACCTTTTCAAGAAATTTGATTTAATTTTCGTCATTTCATTTCATACTTTAAGTGTTTCTTGTAGTTGTTTAGTTTGAGTTCTGAAGTTTACACCGCCTGCCATGAATTTCTGTCCTTAGCTATTTCTCTATCCAAGGTTGTCTGGAAGAGACCGCTAATTAGCGGTAAGACCGCCTGTTGTATACCAATGATTTTAATGTACTATTCTGTTTTTTATTGGTGTTCAATAAAGAGTATTTGTATTGTATACTTTTAAAAAAGTGACGGATATCCAAATTTATCCACAAATATTAACGCGACCATAATTGGCCCGTTGAAATTGAAAGCGTGGGTGCACCCCAGAAAGGTTAAACGACTCCCAGATAAAGGTCACCGGTATCTGATAGCAACACGTAAACCTAAATCAAAGCTCTTGCGTCCTTACGACGTATATGTGTGTGTATATTTGAAGACACGTTAGCCTAATTGGTAGTCAAGTCAAAGTCAAAGTCAAGTTAGTGACCCTGACTTAGAAGATAGAGTCTCGGGTTGAAATCAAGGTAAGGGCAGATAATTGTGTAATGAGCACGAATATTTTTTCCTGAGTCTTGGATGTTTTCTATGTATTTAAGTATCGATTTCTCTATATACTCGAAAGTAAGTACATCGTTGTCAAGTACCAAGTACAAGACTAGAACTTACTTTGGGGCTAGGTCAATTTGTGTGTCATTGTCTTCTGATATTTAATCAAGTGTAGTCAACGACGTTTATTATTTAGCTGACAAATAGCCCTGTCGTAGTAACAGTATCAAGTCACAAGAAATAAACTACTTAGACTCCCTGGCCTGTAATACTACTTAAATTCCCGGTGTTACTACTTAAATTCCCGGTGTTACTACTTAAATTCCCTGTGTTATTATTAAGATTCCCTAGCCTATGCTACTACTTGAATCCTTATTTACGAGTACATTAACTGTGCTACTTGTAACTATGATTTTATTTGCTATAATGTAAAGATACCTTATAATACTACTAAGATTACCAGTGTTACTACAAACTTAGTTTTCTATAGATATTTCTTAAATTGTAAGTATATAATTAAACTTCGGCGGTTTAAACTATTTTGATATGTATGTTAGTTTTCCCTTTTAGCTTCATTAATACAAAAATTCACGCTTATCATAATGTTTGTTCTTAGCAGGACATCGCGAGGACGCGCTGGCCTAGTATGCAAAGACCCTACGAAGCTACGGTCTCGGGTTCGATTCCCAGTATGGGCAAATATTTGTGTTATGAACGCGACGATTTTTTTCTGAGTCTTGGATGCTTTCTGTGTATTTAAGTATTTGTTTCTGTATGTAACTATTTATACCGTTATCTACTTACTACCCATAGTACAAGCCTAGAGCTTATTAGTTTGAGACTATGTCAATTGGTGTGAAATTGTACCCCGGTGTTTTATTTTTTATCAACCCATGACTAGGCAGCGCTTTTAGTTCACGCACAACGAAGCAATTTAAAGGTCGGTATAAATTAGAGCAGTCTCGGGTTGAGGCACGCACGGCTCACCTATTTTGCTCAAATTCGTACGCGCTCACGTGCTATGCGCGAGCAGCGAGCGAGTGGCGCGCGGCAAGCCGTCAAGCGTCGGTCTTTTGACCATGCTCAAAGCCGCCTCAGTGTGCGTGCTCCGCGTAATTTGGACGTGTATCCGAGCGTGCCGCGGGCAGAACGACAAGTTGTAACTTGTCTATGGGCAAGGCGCGTACAAATTTGATAAAGTTGCTGTGCGGTTCCACGACCTGTTACGATATTATCTGTGTGATATTATCTGTATTACTGTTGTCGTCCCTCTCCAACGCGCCCTCCCTCTCTCTCTCTTCTCGATCGCCCTTCCGGCCGATCTACGTCATATTCATGTCCTCTTATCTTATAATTAATAAATAATTATAATTACATTACCGAGTTTCATAATCCACCACACCACCTAAACATGGTGTCAGGTGTGTGTTGGCAGTCGAATTAAAAAGAAACTCAAGTGGATTAATAAGATGTCTGCGGATGGAGAACCGACCAAGAGCATCAAGACTCAATCTGAGAGCATGGCGTCGTCGTCGTCATCGTCAACGGGTAATGTAAGACTCGAACCTAAATATTAATGTCAATGGCTCTAATATGCCACAAATTTGGAAAAATTTCAAAACCAAATTCCTGATCTACCTAAGAGCTTATAACTTAGAACAAGAGAGCGATGCCAGAAAAGTAGCATTACTTTTACACCATGTAGGCAATGAGGCATTAAATATATTCTATAGCTTCGATGCAGACATTGACACAGTCAAGTTGTCTGAGCTAATGGACATGTACGAAAAATACTTCAGCCCGAAGGTTAACGTCACTATAGAACGACACAAGTTATTTAACAGGCGTCAGCATGCAGATGAAGAAATAGATTCATATGCCACGGATTTAAAAAATATGAGTCACACATGCGATTTCGACAAACTTCGAGATGAACTGGTAAGGGATATATTTAGCTGGAATTTAAGTCATTCCAATCAATATATAAAGGAAAAACTTTGACTTAACTGATGCCGTTCTACTTTTTATAATAATTCACTCTCATTTGGATGCCCCGAACCTATTACACAAAATCAACTTCAGAGTTCCTCGTAAACGACAGCGCCAGTGTCGTAGAAAAGATCTTTTTTCTATACCTCGGAGTAGGACATGTTATGCTAGAAATATGTTTATTAGGCGTGCATGTAACATCTTTAACAATAATTTGAAATTAACGGACGTTGATATTTTTAATTGTTCACTTGCAACATTGAAGAACGTTTTTAAGAAAACATCCAAAAAATAGGGCACTGTCACTTAAGACCCTTTTCTTGTTCAAGATTGTTGAAGATGAAACTAAATTTCTGTATCGGTCGATTAAATACTAAACAACTGACTAGTGGTTGTTATTTTATATAATTTAATAGGGTAAGATAGTTTTACTTTTGATTATATTCTTTCTTTCTTTGGATAAGCCACGTTTTTCTGCTAAGATTATCTTTAAGGAAACTATAGGTCTATATTGTGTTATTTAAATTTGTAAATTGATGTATATGACTGTTTGTCTCTTAGCAATAAAAAAAAAAAAAAAAAAAATTACAGCAGGTCCCTAAATCCCTCGATGAAGCCATCAATCTAGCAAAATCATGTCAAATGTCTAGAATTCAAGCTAAAGAATTGTCAAATAATGGAAATGTAAATATTTTAGCAACAGCAAAAAGTCAAGCAAATCGTCCAAGTCGTAGTCAAACTAGGAATCAACCGTCAAGACCATATAGAACATCTTCAACTTCAAAGTCACGCCCCTCCTTCAGAGCTTCGCAGTCAAGATCACATACACCATCTCATACCAGGTTTAATCAAAGACCCGTGCAGCAGCCATCGTGTACCAACTGTGGGCAGGTGCATAGGTATCGCTGTCCAGCACAAGGAGTGAAGTGTCGTAATTGTCAACGTTTTAATCACTATAGTAAGTACTGCCCTAAACAAAATATTGCTGTCACTGTAGAGCATGATAATCAAAATGATGATTTTTTATTTTTCGGCTCAATAAAGTGCAATAATGTCACTGAAAACAAACCTTGGACAATTGATATAGAAATACATAAAACTACATTAACATTTCTTATAGATTCTGGTGCAGGCACCAATGTGATTTCTTACAATGACTTCCAAAAGTTAAAACTGCCTACTCACATAATAAAGAAGAGTAAATTTAACTTGTCAACATTAACTGGTCATACAATACCCACTGTAGGTCAATGTGAACTAGATTGTCACTTTAATGGATCAATTTATAAAATACCATTCTATATCGCTAATTTACATTGTCAAAATATTATAGGCAGAAAGACTTCAGAACAATTAAAATTAATAAAAAGAATCCATAAAGTTGATTTCAATGACAAGATAGAAAATGAGTCCTCAGTAAATTTATTTGAACAATATAAACATGTGTTTCAAGGCATTGGGTGTATAAAAAATTTTGAATGTCATTTAACTTTAAAGCCAGATGTCAAACCTAGCATTGATGCTTGCAGAAAAATCCCAATTCAATTGCAAGACAATTTTTCAAAAGAGTTGGATAAATTACAAACTGAAGGCATCATTGTTAAGGTTGACGAACCTACTGAATGGGTTAGCTCAATTGTCATAGTGTCAAAGGTTGATGGAAATTTAAGGATTTGTCTAGATCCAAGGAAATTAAATAATGCCATACTAAGGTCACACTATCCATTTCCTAATATTGATGAAGTAAAATCGGACTTGTCTGGCTCACATTTCTTTACAAAATTAGATGCAAA
Source organism: Acleris holmiana (assembly GCA_949316455.1). Taxonomy (NCBI): domain Eukaryota; kingdom Metazoa; phylum Arthropoda; class Insecta; order Lepidoptera; family Tortricidae; genus Acleris; species Acleris holmiana. The sequence continues at coordinate 4,420,673 of OX438772.1, forward strand.
ATCAGGCTTTTGGATGATAAAGCCTAACGAAGAGTCTTCAAAGTTGTGTACATTTATTACACCTTTTGGCAGGTATAGATTTCTGCGTTTACCTTTTGGAATAAACGCAGCTCCAGAGATATTTCATAGTGAAATGGTGAAAAGGTTTGGAGATATCAAAGGTTTAAAAATAATGATGGATGATTTTTTGGTTTATGGTAAAACTAAATCTGAACATGATTCTATATTAATAAAAGTGTTAGAGCGAGCTGACCAAATAGGCCTCAAATTTAATAGTGAAAAGTCAAAGTTGTGTATGTCAGAGGTTAAATACCTAGGGTTTATTTTTAATGAACATGGAGTCTCTGTTGATCCATCAAAAGTAGAGTCTATTTGTAAAATGTCAAGTCCCAGTAACGTCACAGAATTGCAGAGATTTCTAGGAATGGTTAACTTCCTAGGTTCGTTTATTAATAATTTGTCTAAAGAAACAACTCATCTAAGGCAACTTTTGAATAAAAGCACAGCATGGCTATGGACGGAGACGCATGAAAAGGAATTTAGTAACCTAAAGAACGACGATAGGCGATTTCTTCTTTTTGTTAATAATTCCGCGGCCGTGGCTGTCATCGTGTCCGACGCCATTTTGAAATATCGGCTCGCGGCGAGCAGGCTGCCTTACTCGCGCATGTTTATGTGCAACAATTTGGCTCGCAAGCATCTCGCCGCGCGGGGCGGGCATGCCTCAGGCTGAGCCGCTCAGGTTCGTGTCCAGCTTAAGATTCTCTAAATGGAACCTATGGCTCGAACTTGGGCTCGGTGGATGCTACCCTGACGCGTTGCTCTGGTTGCGGGGCTATTATTGCTTCAGTCCATTTCATAGGCATACCTTGTACTAATTGACATTTCTTATATCTATACATTCATACATGTATACATAAAAATGTAACAAATGAACAAAAAAGTTTTAAGTAAGTCCTACCGAAGTTATCTAACAAAGAACTTGGACAAAAGAAGTAATCAATGAAGTGTCCGCGGGTAATAAGTCAATCGGCTGCCTCTGACATTTTACCTTTTGTTCGATCGCGGAACGTTGACTGGGAGAAATTTAATTTCCTACTAAATAAAGCGGAAAGCTAAGAGCTTCCGAACTTGGATGCAAAACTAAGCACCTTAAACAGGGCGTGATAGAGTTGAAACTACAACTAAATTCTATCGACGTCTGGTCCACGAAACTAGTTTCCTTAGGAAGAAAGGCGTAACTGCTATGGAAATATAATAATATTGCCAACTTTATTCCTTTCATGATAGGGAAAAATTTACTTGGGATGATAACTTTTAAATGTGCCCTTTTATTTTAAGAAAGCGCAAAATATAGGTTCAAGGAAAATAATATTTGCTTTCATCAATTTAGAGCTTTAGACTAAATGAAGTACTATCAGCAAACAGTATCGCACTGCTAGATCAAAACAGCATCAACTCAAAATAAAACTGTATTTTAAAATCAACTTTAATACCAATGTGTTTGGACTTGAAACAAATCTAACAGTTTTTTTGAGTTGAAACTGTTTTGATCTAGCAGTGCGGTATCATAAAGTATACATGTCAGGATTACAAGGGCGTGCTATCGTACTGTTTAACTCTTAAGTAAATGTAATTTTTAGGGTACTTAAATGGGCACAAACGGGACCCTATTACTATGACGCCACTGTCCGTCTCTCCGTCTGTCACAGCTGTATGTATCTCAAGAACTGTGATAGCTAAACAGTTCAAATATTCACAGATAATGTATTTCTGTTGCCGTTGTAAAAATACTAAAAACAGACGTGATTTTTTTGCCGTTTTAGTCTATATTAATAACGGCCACAGGTAAACACTTGGAATATTCGCAGAATATTTAGTTGTACATTCACTTTAAAAATAAATAAATAAAATATATAAGGCTGGCTCCCATAAAAGAAACATGATTATTTTGCCGTTTTTTTCTCGATCTTAATACAGACAAAGAATGAGATAGGTGAAAATAAAAAAGGGGTTAATATTAGTGTCTAATATTATATAGATAACGGTACGGAACCCTTGGTTAAAAAATCATTTGTTTATTGTCTCTTACTTTTAAATGAAAAGAGAACAAATAATATTCATTACTGATGAATAACATCCTGATCTTGAGAGTAACATAGATATATTTTTTGGCGCAAAAATATTTTGCTTCGTCACTTTAATATTCGTGCCTCGATGCGATGTAGCATATCGTCGTCTTACTTACTCAAACTCGTATCGGTATATTTGTTTTGCTGTTGGTAATTTCAAATTCATTCATTAGTAGGTACTTAGAAGTAATAAGTTTACCAGCAGCAGAAAAAATATGCAGATATGAGTTTGAGATAGTAAGACGACGATATATTATTATTATGTCTGACGATTACATGTCAAAGTAGGATTTATCACGTAGAGTAACGCCCCCGTGTCATGACACTTTGAAACGTACGAGCTAAGAAGCTTTCACCTGACCTTCGACCTATGCTGAGCGGCACCCAATTAGGTGCATTATAAAATAGTTTTAAGTTTAGTACTCCTGAATAATCTCTTAATGTATTTCATTTATTAGTAGTTTAGTAGTTTGGGTTTTGCATCAAATAAACGATTTTCTTCTTCTTCTTCTTCTTCTAGTACCCGACCAGTGGCGGCTCTAGAATTCCTTTTCTTTTAAACCCTTTAAAACTTAAGACTTAGGTATCTTGTCGAAACAGTAGTCAAACATTTTTTTTAGGGGTAAAAGCCCTAGCAGCTTATGATCTTGACCTCCCTTCTACGCATGTGCCGACTTACAGAAAAACAATCTCGGCAGTGAATGCGTTAAAACAACAAGAAACATTCGTCGATGAAACTGCAATACCGCGTAATTAACAAATTGAATAAGTTGCAAAATACACCTTATAGTAAGTTAGTAAGGTACACTTTGCAATTTACTGAATTGGTTAGTTACGCGGTATTGCAGTTTCATCGACACATTGCATTTTTTTAGTGCGCATGCTTGCTTAAATTTGGTGATAATTTACTAAGTTATGTCTACCTAAATATACAGTGTGTAAATGGTATACGGGCGTTCCTTTTAACTGTGGTTAGTACAACCCCTACTGAGCACTTTTAGGCAGCTTTTGTTCAAATTAAATTAAAAAAAATAACCATACAAAATAATTTAACACGTATAATGAAAAATGCAATGAATTAAAAACTCAATTAATGACGTTTCAAAGTTAAGTATTATTAAAGCTGAGGCTACTTAAGCCGAAATACACATTTTCACAAGTAAACTTTACGTACTTACCTGACAGATGGACTTCGATGTACATTGCGGGTCGATAGTATGTTCAAAAATTAATAACGGTGTATACGTTAGCGTAATCAAAATAATTATTTCTGTTAATGATTAGTAGAGTCTTAATCTATGTCCAGTTTTAATAAACGCCCGTATAGGTACCATTTACACTGTATAACGGTGGTTGTATTTTCTAAATTTGATTCGAAAAGTCCATTTTGGTATTCATTATATTTGTTAATAGGTAGATTTATACATAAAAATGAATCCCTGTTTCCCTTGGTCACGCCATAACTCGAAATGATTAAAAGGACAAAGTTTGTAAGAAGAAAAATGCGCGGGTGGCGCCGGGCACGGACAACTAGTCAATTTATATGTATGATTGACAAATACATTAAAATACCCAAATAACAATGCTAATAGAAAATTCGTTTCATTGATATACCTGCCAACCCGTCAGGTCCTTCAATCAACCATCTATTAAGCTATAAAATGGAGGCATTATTTATTATATTAAATAGATGTAAAAAAAAAGAATCAGCTAAAAAACTAAAATAAGCAACATTATTTTTACAAGGTGTAACAAAATTCCCTATCGCAAAACCGTGGAAATAAACACGTTATAAAAATTACAGGATCCTCGGCAATCTCCGTTGTAATAACGGAGACACACGAACTATAGGTTCCTACTTATCACACTGTCATACTAAGCTCAAAGATAATAACTAACTTGCAAACATGACTAAAATAGCAGAGTTATTTTCGTAAGCACCTTTGACATTTAAGCTGAAATTTTTAAATATATAATAACTACATCTAAATTTTACTTTTTTATAGTCGAGATATGAAGGAAAATTAAGTAGCTTAATGTTCATTTTTTCTAGTTTCTAATATGTATGAAAACGAAGCACGTGCATGAAATTTGGTGACTTTTTCAGACTTATACATAAAAGTATAAATATAACAGATTGAAAACGATAAACAAAACGTTTTAAACATAATTCTCAAAGCAAATTATGTGATATTACCTCTTAAAAATCAAATTATTAGCACATTTTAAGGTTATATTTCTCCATAAAATCAACAAGGAGGTTCTACTCACGAATTCCGACGCGCAGCCAACGCCTTTATCTGAACACTTTAACTGTTACTATTAAAAAGAAAAAAACCATTCCAAATTTGGATTTTCTGTGAGAAATCATGTTGAAAGTGTATTTGTTTTTGCCAGTGTTTCGGGTTAGAGCGACATGCGCGATGTGGCCCACGCATGCGTAGTAGAACCGACAAGGGAAGGCAGTAGGACAAATTATATAGGCGAAATTTCCGGCTGACACGATTAAAACCAATATCGGTTTTCTTGGGGGTTGGCGAGCACAAACGTTTGGAAATGTGGCGAAATTTTGCAATTACGTTCGCATGAAAATACCTATAGCACAAAATTGCGAATGTTACAGAAAAAAAAACTCTTTTTAAGCAGGAACCTTTTTTAATGTTGTTTTTTAATTCGAGTTCTAAGGAATGATTGGTTAATAAAACAAAAACAATTAGGGGATATTAGATGTCATTCGTAGTAAAAAGGGCATGTACCAAGAGTGACTTTTCTTCGCATTAAAATATAGTTCAAAATTGCGAATATTATAATAAAAGCCTCGGTTTTGAAGCTTGAATCTTACTTATGTGTGCAGCCAAGTTAAAAGTATTCCCTGGTAAAATTAAGCGTTAACAACACAAAATTCGCGTCTAAAAAATCGACTCGCGAAGCACAAAATTCAATTATTTGTTATAGCTATCCTTTTTCCTTTTGGCTCGTGGTGTAAGTGCGTGAGTGAGACAGAGCTTTCATGACTTGGAATTTAGATCTTAGCAATACTGCCTGGCAGCTAAATTGGGCGCGATTTTCGTAAGAGTTAGGGTAAAAGCATTCATTAATTTGTAAACGTGGTGCCTCCGGAAACTTTATCATTGTTTGTTAATTAAAAATATATTTTAGAGCGGTGACAAACGATTTACTTTTAGACCTGTTTAGAAACACTTGCGTTTTTTCCATGCAATTGCCTAAAAAGATTACTTATCCAATTTGACCATAATCAAAAAGTACGTGAGTAGTTATATTAATAATTACTTTGCGTTAGATCTATTATCTTAATAAAGAGATTTATAATTAACCTATGTTAAAAATTAACCTATTATTACATAGGGAATGAAAACTTATAGCTGACGCGTCCATACTAAAACAATTTACAACTTATCAATGCCATTATTTTTTCAAATCCTTATTGATTGAATGTTATGTTTTTATCAAATATACTTTTTACCGTTTTAAATCTTAATTTATTAGTTAACAAAGTTCACCAACAATAAAGTTGGTTAGGAACTATAATATCCCACTAAAAACATGAATGTAAAATGAGCCAAGTTCTCATGTGCCACCGAAAGTAGTGATTTCAGGAAAAGTGCCAATTTATTGTAATTTAATGCATTGTGAACTTATCTTAGTAGTTACATACATACATTTATTTTGCAATGGGAGAGACGTCTTGTAAAAAAAATACGAACAAGTGAGGGTCATACAGAAAGGGTAAGAAATAACAAATAATTTTGTATAAAAAACACATTTATGTTGCTCCTGATTGTATTGCTGAAAAGGGCACAGGAAACATTCATTTTTTGTGTGCGTCTCGAAAACTTATCAGGAAATGCGCGTTATTTATTTACGAGTATTTGCACAGGTATAATGGGTTCCTTCGCGCCTACAGTGTACAGTCGCCCGCAACAATATATTATCTAACTAAATGAAGTGGCATTATTCTAACCCTGCAACCACACGGGATCAAATATTTAAAAAAAAAACAAGAACAAATTAATATCATGGGACACTCTCACACAAATTGACCTATGTAATCCCAAACTAAGCTCAGGGCTTCTTTTATGGGTACTAGACAACGATAAACTTACTTATATAGAGAAATACATAGAAAACACACAAGACAGAGCAAATACTAGCGCTCATCACACAAATATTTGCCCATACCGGGATTCAAACCCGGGACCACCAGCTTTGTCACCTAGCGTCGTCGTCAGGATCACTGCAACTAAGCAAACGCGTCGCCAACACGCAAAATTTACGTTTCCTTCACTACTCGATGGTGATACGAAAGTCAATGTCAATATCGACGAGCCAACAAATTTTAGTACTAAATTTGGACGCGGCGCGCTGCTTACAGTCTTCATAATTATATTATGTTTTTTTCGATGACGATTTTTAAAGTTATCGACACACTAGATGGAGGTGGCTTGGAGGTGGGCATATTGCCGTATACATTGCATTCCGTGCGAAGCCCTTTCGGAGAATGCTTTACGTTACGAACATTGTATAACAACAATACGCCCACCTCCGCGCTGCCTCCGTTAGAACTACGTAACTTGCTCGATAGAAGGTCATTTAAAAAGTTCGAGCTCAAAGTACAGCCATTTGTTGGGTACCATTTTTTTGCCGATGACTGTACACCACCCCGTTATTAATAAGGGCAGGGGTTATTCCGACATTATTAGTGATGTAAATTATTGCAGGTCTCTTTTCTGGGGCGCGTTTTCTGTCATAATTTTCAATGTTCTTTTGTTTTCGAGCAAGAACAGATGCTGCGAAATTATGATAAAGTTGAAGTGCAAGTTGGGTTCCTCCTTTCCACAGGACAACCACCCTTAAAAAAATCGGCCGAATAACCAATCAGTTATAGATTTGATTTTTTTTACAATGATTACTTGTAAATATTAAATAGTTTAGAGTAAATGTCGATTTTCGCCAGCGTATCGCCATGTGTCCCCGCTAGGCCCGACGGAAGCAGCATTGTGCTGTTTCCGGGACGCGAGCGCAACTATTTCCCGCGATTTAACCTACTCTAATAGTATGTTTGTTTTGATTTGGCTAGCGCCATCTTTTGGCCTTACATATTACTTAATTAAAACGTTCAACACATACACACCTTCATGCCTGTCTCCCAATGGCGTAGGCGGAAACTATGGAACGCCAGCTGCAACAGTCTAAACATACAACGTTCGCTGCCTCTACATCCATCAACCTCTTCATGCATGATGTGGCCCTGATTCAGTACATCGCGAATCTGATCACTGTATGTGCGTCAAGGGCGTCCCCTACCGACATCTCCTTCAACTTTCTTTCATCCATCCTTTCTAAATGACCAAACCATGTTAGCATACCCTTCTCGATCTTCGTCACTACATCTTCTTTCAATCCACATCGTTCTCAGATCTCGCTATTTCTTTCCCTATCAATCATCCTAACTCCACTCATACTTCTCAGAGCTCTCATTTTAACAGCATTTATCCTGGTTTCATTCTTCTTCTGCCATACACATAATTCACTACCATACATTAGTGTTGGTGTCAATACTGCCTCAACAATGGCAAGGCAAGCTTTGCTCGATATGATTTTGTTTGCCAAAATTGAATGTAATGCGCCATTGATAACATTTCCCGCTTTTACTGTTCTTTCAATATGCTTGTCACATTTCTGCGATTTTAAACGACGAAAGTGTGATCACGCAAAAAAAAAAAAAATTATAAAATTGGTTATGTCAAATACTATTTAGTGTGGTTTGTTTAAGAGTCTTGGATGTTTTATGTATCAAGGAATATCGTTCATAAATACTCTCGGCCAAATAGAAGCCTGACCCACCATTGAACTGTGAACTCACAGGACATTATAAATAATTTAGTAAGAAGTTTTCAATACAAAAAATCGTATAATCAGACCATCAAATAGTAGTAAATAGTTAATATTAACGATAATGTTAAAATATAGTTATTTTCGCGCTATCAAACAAGCTCCAAACAAGTATGCCTTTAAATAAAAAGATCGCAAATTTCCTTGCACGTAGAAATTGGCATCATCCCGATTTATGATTGCTTTATCTGTATTGTTTTGTTCTTATCTTTATATATAATAAACCTATTATAAATGTATGTATTGATATTATTATTGTATATTAATATGTAAGTGTATGTGTATAGTTAGACCTTATGTTGCACCGCCACTACAATTTCGGCTTTACCCAATGGTCAATGGTAGAGAATGCCTTAAAGTATTAAGATCGCCTTAAAATAATAGTTGATAGGTACTCGAAATTCTGTAACTACATTTTGCACAATCAGGCTAAGATGTTTAACAATGAATTAGTGACAGGTTGCAAGCCCATCCCCTAACAGTACTACAAGCCCTTATGCCCTTAATCGCCTCTTACGACATCCACGGGAAGACATGGAGTGACATTATTCTAACCAGGCAACCACATGGCATTAACGAAATATATCGTTAAGATGATGATGTTTATCCCTGCCTTCGAAGCTAGGGATCCTGGGTACATATCCCGGTAAGGGCAGATATTTGTGTGATGAGCACGAGTATTTGTTCCTGAGTCTTGGATGTTTTCTATGTATTTTAGTACATATTTCTCTATGTAAGTATGTTTATCGCTGTCTAGTACCCATAGTACAAGCCTTGAGCTTAGTTTGGGACTAGGTCAATTTGTGTGACATTGTCCTGTGATTTATTTATAGTGACACTATCACAATGTCATAGTGACACCGTTCTATGGTAGATCAAGGTTCTATTTTCCCCAAAGTACCTACAAAGGGCCCCATTTTACTATAGCTCTGCTCTACTTACAAACCAACCCCTATTATCTTAGTACAAAGTGCTTTCCAAATAAACATTTTTACAGCCTTCTGTAGGCCGAGCTAAGTAATGTTTTTACTACCGAAACTCCTTACAGCAAGACGGAGCCAACTTTCCGAGTAACTTGAGCAAACTTCAGGAATGATCTTTGAATTGGAATGCAAAGACTTTATTGAGTCGCTATCTAAAAATATATTTTGAGGAATGAGTGGAGTTTGGGATTGACTTATTTTTACATACATAACATCACGCCTTCATTCCCAGAGTGGGGTAGGCAGAGGTACAGAAATACCAACAACACTAAAAAGACTTGTTTATAATTCTGTAACCACATTTTGCAAAATCAGGCCAAGAAGTTTACTATATGACTTTTTTTTTTGTTTAACTAACTTCTCGCAAGTTTATTCTGGTTAACTTTAGGATTCGCTTTACGAAGAGTATCAAACGGGACTCTATTACTGCTATTACTAAGTCTACGCTGTCTGTCTGTCCGTCCTAGTTTTAAAGAACGGGCAGAGATAGCGGATTTTTTCATGAATATTTCGTTACGGCGGAAACTAATAAACAAAATCAAAATTAAAATGTTTATTCAGTAAATAGACCACCATAAGGCTATTTTTTTTAAGGGTATTATGAAGTGAATCTACTAGGGCTTCGGACAAGACCATCATTGCGGAGAAGAAGCGCCGCAAGGAAGCCAGCAGAAGTAAATAAAGTTAAAAATGTTCATTTTATTTTTGTTGTAGGGACCGTAAAAATGGTAAACCATACAAGCGCCAAATTTAGTATGGTTATTACCCCTAAAGAAAATCAACAAAAACTAAAATGACAAATGTGAGATGGCCTTGCGCTGATTCTATTTGAAACCGAATTTAAATTGGAATTTAATCCTACCGTGGGCGGTACTTAAAACTCGGCGCGCGAGTTCGACACGCATTTCACCGGTTTTTTTATCACTATTGTGAATTTTGAAGGAACCTATTATTCTGGCGCGTTTGGTGTGTTTGAAGCTGCAATCAGGACGCGCGCAAACGATCTCCATCTCATGTTCTTCGCACAGAAGTAAATTAACCGTCCCTTGGGGAGGCAGCGCATCACCATTATGGTGAGTAAGCACCACTGCAAATGTCCGTAGGCTTTCAAAACCACGTACCATCAGGCGGCCTGTAGATCCATTTGCCTTCGCCATGGCATTAAAAAAACTCACCATAAACTTTATTTTTATGAACGCTAAGTTTGTTCTAAATTCAAATCAATTTGGCTAACGATGTTTTCCTAACTCCCGTGAAATCCGAATGGCGGTTAAAAGATAAACTGAAGCGAACGTTAAGATCGCATCTGAAATAAACGGGCCCCAGAGACATAAAACCGAATGGTATCTTAAGATGCAGGATTTTTTTAAATAACGACTTTGTGGTCCATGATTACTAAAGGTCAGATATTTTTAAGAGCATATTTTTGTATGTCCGCTCGTAACTACTCAATGGGAAAACCAAATTTGATAAATGATATGTCATTAGATTGGTCTGGATGGCGCGAGTGTCACTTAGAAAATTGTTAAATTAATCAATTTGGCGGATAAAAGGCGAGTACAAAAATAACTGTAATCTTAATGGGTGAAAACAGTTTGGAGTGGCAAAAACTTTCAAAGTTTGCAATAAACTAAATTAAAACAAAATTTCGACTGCGATTTTTAAGTTTATTTTTACACAAAATACGATAACGGACGGTGCACCATGCAACATCGTCAGGGTTAACTTTACCATTTTAGTACGGAACCCTAGTAAGCCAAGCCAAAAGCGATTCTCAAATCGCCTCATTTAAAAGTTAACGAGAAAAAGTATTTTCAGCCAACAGCATAACTTCCAAAATGTCGTAAAAGCAGTGTATAGTTTTCTTTGAATTCAAACCTTAAGTAACAATACACGAAGTAGTTTCTGATTTAAAAAAGTCAAGTCAGATGCGAGTTTGGAAATATACTCAATGATCTTATGCTTGCTTTTATCGCTAGCATTTGGAAACACGTAGTTTTAAATTCGGGAAATATTCATTGTGCTGGCTGGCTAGAAGTACCTTAGGAAGAGATGCCGTTTGTTTCATTAAAAGAAAAAAATTGTCATCACTACATAGTATAAAACAAAATCTCTTCCCGCTGTCTGTCCCATACAAAGGGACAGACAGCGGGAAGAGATTTAATAATTCGTTTACGATTCTATCATTACAAAATTGTTTAGACATGAAAGGAACAAACCACAAACGTTTAATTTCATGCAAGCTTCAAATACCTATCATAGACAAAGAACCTCGGCGTTTTGTTAGCAGTATTTAAAACACTGAAAGTGCAGAGCCATAATAACATTCTAATAAGGTAGTATGTTTATTTATTTTCAAAATATGATTAAAAAAACCGGTAATCGTCGACTTCCTTTGTAAAAAAAAGAAGTCAATATTAACAATGAAGCAAGTCAATCACTAGCTTTCGAGTGAGAGCTTTCAAAATACGGGATAATGGGTTGACACGAAATCGTGACATATTTTCGTGTGCTAATATTGTCAATCACTCGACTATGATTTCGAGCATTCGAAATTCAAAAATCGCCATTCAAAAATCTCAGGGCCCACAAAGTTTTACTGTATTTGATTTCTGAACTACAGTAAACGTTAAAGTCCGTGCTAGAAACTTTATAACTAATACAGTCTCATGGTCGCTGCTGTTCCAATCGCTATAAAGATTTTTTCGATACGTTACTTGTTAAAAAGAAAAAGTTTTGCTCGACAACAAACGAGCAAATTGCACGTTGTTTAAACGGGCTAAAGAATAGCATTTACGAAGAAAATTTATTTAATCGTATGGCAATGTAAAGCTAATCAGACATTCAATTATTATATTTAAATTATATCTTACGTAAATAATGCTTTGGCATGCGGACCTATAATGGTCGTCTTTATTACGAGTAGATGTGGATAGCAGTGCTTTATGTAACTGATACATAATGAGTTTTAACCCCTAATTGTGTACATTTTCATACAATTATTTTATCTACACATACTATAAGTACTTTAAGATGGGTTCAGAATCCGAAGGCAAATGACCTGCATTTCAATTGATACTATAATTAGGGAAATATTCTTAAACGCAACGCGAAAAGTAAGGTGTTAATAAGTAGTTCCCGTTATCTAACGCTCAGGGGGTGATTTTCTCAACACAGCGCTGCGTCGATCTCAAAGATGAAGTTTTATCCGGCAAGTTTAAGAAGTCCCCTCGGAGCTTAGAAAACACATTTAGCGCATGCCAGTAGGGTATTATTGGGGATTCTGGATCATTTGTCCTCGCTGCGCTCGGATGATCCAGAATCCCCAATAATGATCCAGGATCCCCAATAGTTTCCATCGATCAGTGATTCAGAATTCCATAAACTCAACAGGTAGTGACCTAACGAATGACCTGTCAATCCTTCAATGGTAAATTTGCATATCCTCGCCTCGTTCATTCGACTGATACTGTCGAAATGTAGATACAAAAATGTCTATAACAAAATATTTTGTAAATAGAAGCAAAACCGGAGTGCCGTATAATTCAATTTTATATTACTTATATTTTTGTTTACGGCACTCCGGTTTATTTTTCATAAATTTATTTCTTTGTTTAGTCATCTTTGTTTATTCATCTTTGTTCCTGTTAACACTTTCCACACAACCATTGCTGTACTAATGTTATAGGATAGTCCCGCTAACAGTTTTCTGGAGTGGCCAATTCCATACTAATTGTTTAAGGACAAGGTGGTCTTTCGATACTAGAACGCTGATCTATATATGCGAGCGATCGTAAAAACTTTGATAGCACGATTTAAAATAAATTCTCCATGTTTGCTCTCTTTCAGCCATTTTCATGATATACTCGTATGTAGCCCCATTATCCTTCTTAACCTTACTTTTGGTTTGATTAAATTTTATTAAAATTGACATTAGTAATTGACGTTGTCGTAATTCAATAAGTAAATACTATTTGATTTGAGAACTCAGGGTTAATTACCTAATAAATAAAAAGAATTTATAAAACATGTTTATTTAAACACCATTTTCTTAAACAAGTTACATTTCTTAGCGCGCATACAGTTGGATGATATATACAGTTAAACACATCACTTGACAATCTATATTCTTCGTACAAACTTAACAATTTAGGACAGTTCATATCTTCCAGGTTAATAACATCATTATGATCTAAAATAGTTTTAAGCCAGGTAACTTTTTCCAGACCCTTACATAAAATCGTCTTATCAATCAGAAACTCTTGGATATACATTAAATATTTTTCGTAAGGTATAAATCCATCATTCCAATTAATTTTTCTGTTTCTCTGTATCCACGATACTTGTTTACGTTCGGTTGGAGAGAGATTGTGCAGTGGGCAAGGTGGTAGAATAAGTAGGTGTAGTAATTGTTCATTAACAGCTATTGCAACTTCTTTGACAATGAATGAATTGTTGTCCGTTTTAAACCCCTGCACATCAACTATTGCTGTCGACATCATGTCAACTTTCTAACAATATTACTCAAAGGTCTGTACTCCACCAAACGATCGTTAATAATCAAACAGTAAGCACTAGTGTTATCCGGCAAATCCTTTTCTGTTTCGATTTCTAAACGAACGTCAACAGGTCCAGTTTTTAAATGCTCATTTTGCCTCGAACAATCAATCACATATAATGGAGCTTTTTCCTTAAATTGTATAAGATCAAGCAGCGGATCTATAGGAAGGTTATAATACGACTGACGAAATCTCGCATACATATCGTATAATATACTGTATTTGTACTCATCAAATTTCAAGTTAAGACTATCGTATGGATAATAGTATGAATTTAAAAATAAAGTCACATTTTTAAGATTACAATGATCAAATACAGCGCTATCGTTTAATTTGTTATTTTTTCTATTAGTTTGCAATCCAAAAATTACATATCGAGGCTTTTCTAGTTGCGAAGTGGTTTTTATAGACCATGTATGTTTGGTTGTTTTTGGTAATAATGGATATTCATATAAATCCCAATTTCTAAACGCTATTTGCATAGGTTTATCTTTTTCTAAATGTTTAAGCAATGCAAGCCTTTGATGATCTGAAACTTTAACATGCGGCATGCGCCATTGAACTTTATTTACCTTAACTTCCACTGAATCATCTTTTTCGGTTACAACACCATTAAGATTTGTACTACTTCTATTTAGTATTAGTTCATGTTTACTATTAATAACTATTTTCTTGTAATCCTCCGCAAAACCTAATAGTTTATTAAGTGGTAAAAGAATACTAAATCTTCCACTGTGATCATCAAATCCGTCCACGTTCCAACCCCACATTGCAGCAGCTTTACTTTCTCCACCATTCATTGAGACTAAAGATTTCATTGTAGTAGTGATTCCAACATTTCTAATTCGATCTATTTCAATCCCATTCATTTCATATCTAATATCTTGAAAAAGAAATGATATAGCGTTATTTGTCAACTTAACATTTTTCACTTTTTTTACACCACTCACGTCTTTAGCTGTTATAGAAAAATATCCTTCTATGTATAACGCGCTAGCTGAAGGTAATACGTATATATCTTGCTGATGGATAGGTATTCGTATTTCATCATTTTCATTATAACTGTTATTGTATGGGTTATAAGTATGGATTTCATAACTTTCAATTGAATTGTCGAATTGCGGATCGTCGGTTATATGGAGGATGCTCATATTTTTAATCCAAGAGCGCGAAGAAACTCTTTATTACTTTTTGTTATTGCTACAACCTTTTTGCGTCTAGTTCGTCTGACGTTGCGCTTGACAGTGGAGTTAGAACGACTTTGTCTTTGTATTTTGTTACAGATATCATCGTTAAAAATTATCATTTTGACTTTCGCAAGTGAAGACTTATATTAATATTTTCGTTATTAAAATTAATTAGATTTCCCTGTATATCTAATATTTTCACCGTAATTGACGAAATATGTTTCTTCTTTAGAGGAAAATATATTATATTTTTAGGTACTTCAATTACTTGATATCCGGGCGGACTGTTAAGCACGAATTCATGAATTATATGTGTAGGCAAACCGTTCGTATAGGAACCTTGGACAAGATCACATTCGATCCGTATCACAGACGCAGCAATAATGCATACAGGGTTGACTGATTCATGCCATTTATTTGGATCCAACATCTCTGAGAACCCTAATAATGCACCTACACTATTTTTTACCTTAAAATTAATCGGTTCGCTGCAAAAAATTGAACATTTAGAAGTATTGTTGTTAGGAACGATTTTAAACTGACAATTGTTCATATTACTTTTTAAATATTCATATAAATCAGACAGGTCATATGCGCCGCAAGGAATTTTAATATCCTTCTGTTTACCGTAAGCGAATACATTGTTGCTGTCAGTAATATTAGGTATTGAATTAAATGTTGAAAAATACAGTAAGCCGCACTCGTAATCGTCTTCTAATATTAAATGAGTATTTAATTCTGATCGAAGAATGGATTCATTTCCAGTGATTGTGAATGTAATAGACATTGTTATTGACTAAAATGTTTTTTGAAAGTGTAAGCTATTTATGAAGATCCCAAAATGAGTTTAAAAAGTCTATACACAAGTGGCCGCAAATGAAAGGATGAGTTTTTTGCTTGTTAACGTAATTATAAAAAATATTTAAGCCAACATATTTTAAAAATTCTTCAGGTGGTTTTAAATTACCATAACTGTCGAAATATTCGATATAATTATTTAATTTTGCATAGGCTACCCAATGAGTGCCAGAATTCCGGGAACTATCAAGATTAATAATTCCGCATTCTTTTTTTAATGGACGTTTTGGCAACTGATCTCGCATGAAAACTCCTCGAAAATTGGGAATTTCTTTGCAATATTCGAGAATGTCGATGTTAGTTAACGCTCGTTTAGGTAGCCTCTGCATTAGTTTTTTTTATTTTTAAAATAAATTCCTAATCCATTCTTGTGCTCTTTGAGATGCAACCCTCTTCCTAAATTTAATTCTTCCATTTTTTGATTGTGCCTCTTGAGTTCTTGAAAACGTTGTTTAGCAGACTTAATAGCTTCTACCGCTCTAGCAATACCAGCTGCGCCACCTGCTAAACCACCTGCAGCAGACAATCCGGCAAAAATGGGTATTAGGGGCAAAACTCCTCCAACTTTTGGCACAGGTATCACCCGGGGAATGTTTACTGAAGTATCTGAATCCCTCGTCAATTCTCGTGCAACAGCAACTGCTAACTCAATAGCCGCTTTTTTACATGTAGGTTTTAACTTTTTAATATGTTTTTTTGTAAGAGAAACAATATTTTTGAAAGTGTTTTTAAAACCAGCGCCAGACTTGGCTTTCTGTGAGGGAGTGAACACAATTTTTTTCTTGTTTTTTCCATTCGATTTAGGTTTTGACCCTACCATTTTTGTTGAATTGTAAATAAATTATTAATAAATAAGTTATTTTTTGTTTCGATGAAATACTCTGTCCAGTTTCAAGTGCGCAATTAAAATGCGCTTAAACTATGATGTTTGCTGCTTATAAGATTTCTGTTTTATCAATCCAACTATTTTCTTGCGAAGGTAGACCTAACCATTTTACATATAATTTTCGACCATTTTTCTTCAATACTTTTTCTACAAGATAAATGTTCTTATATTTAGGTTTTTGCAATTCGTGAGCATAAAATGATCCTAAGATGGGTCGATGTCTAGCATCTTCTATGATAAACGTTATTGGGTTTGTGTTTTGTACTTTCGTAATAGTAAATATTTCAGTTGACCAATTGGGAGTATATCCTTTTTCAAATGTTCCTTTATATTTGCTTATACGAACGGAATCTCCGACTGCAAATTTATTTTTTTCCTTTGTTGAACTCCTCTTTGATAAAAGCTTTTTATATTTCTGTAATACAGCATCCTTATTATTTTCACTGACTTCAATTGGTTTAAGAGCTATTGTTCTATGTATCGTATTATTATATTCATTAATTGCTTCCGAAAGTGTGTTTCCTATCCATTTATAGTTTCCTTTTAAACTAAATTGCTTGTACAATTTATTCTTAAAAGTCCTTATGAATCTTTCCACTATAGATGCTTTTTTAGTAGAGTATGTAGAGTAATGGTTTATTTTATGTAACTCAAGTAATGATTTTATTTTTTTATTATAGAATTCAGTTCCTAAATCAGTTTGCAAGTTTTTGGGTATTCGATTTTTTTGGAACAAATCACAAAAAGCTTGAGTTATATATTCCTTACTCTTTTTTTTTAATGGATATACCCACGCATACTTAGAAAAAGTATCAATAATGGCTAAAATATATTTAAACTGTAAATTATTGTTTGAAACAGATTGCATATCAATAAGATCAGCTTGCCATAAATCATCTATATCTTTCATCACTACATGTCTTCGAGGAAAGTTTTTCCGCGCTTGTTTATGTATTTCGTTTACTACGATTGCTTTACTCATTTCTTGTATTTGTTCTTAAATGAAACTGTTTCAATACTTTGTTGCAGGCTATTTACTTCTGTCTCTAGCTGAGCTAATGTTTGATTAATTAATTTTATTTTATTAAACAATTTATCTGCAGTATTGTCAACATACTGTTTTGTGGCGCAGTCCTCTGGATCGACAGGCTTTCCAATATGTTTAATTATCTTATTTTTTGCATCAAAACAATCGGTAACGTTTATGAAAGCCAAGGGAGGTTCATTAAAATTATTCATTTTATGCTTTTTTAACACATGGTGTCCAAACTTATCTACATTCATGTTCAACCAACACAATGAGACTGAATCAACAGTTGGTTCTGAAGTCTTTTTATTCCTTAATGATGTCTGCTTCTTTTAGTTCTTCTATAATCGAAATTATTTCGTTATCATGGTTAGTGTTGCCAGCATCTTTAGAAGCAATTAAAATTTTTAAACGTTCAATCAACTCATTAGGATCATCCCAATATACAAAATCCGTATTTGAATTATATTTTTTTAAGGAAGGCAGATTACCACCTTGCTTTGCCGTGCTGGATTCTTGAAATAGGGGTTTAATAATTTGACAGTATTTCATTCCTGAATTACCTTGTATCTGACCTTGAGGACTAAAACCTCTCTTATGGACATTAGTGTGCACCAAAATATCTTTATAGGTTATTTTATCCTTTTCATTTATTTTGTCGCAATTCGGTTTACTTTGAAATAAAAGCTCTTTTAAACCCGGCGTTAGTTCATAACTTTTATCATTTACATTAATCGTAGATATTTTATTAGGAGAATTCTCCCCATAAGATTTAAGCGTTGCAGGTGAATTTCCTATCATAAGTGTTTCACCGTCATGTCTTACTCCAAAGGCAACATTAAAAGGTTTATTTGGGACTTGCAAATAAGAATCGACATCCTCAAAGCTTTTTACTTTTGCCACATTATTTTCCATTTTCGTAGGAGTTTTTATTTCAAGTATGTTGGGAATATTTATTTTATCCTTTTTGATACAATCCGCGTTTACATCATTTGATAATATATTTTTGTTATTATGCTTATTTTCATTATAAGATGTTATTTGCTTAGGAGAATTATGAAGAAACATCATGGTTTCTAGCGGATCGGTTAATGGTTTCAAAATCTTCTTATTTTTTAATTCTAAATCATCCTCCTCTTGCTGCATCTTCTTTAACTTATTTTTAATATTCTTTACAGATTTAATTAATTGTGTTTTTATGTCTGTCTCCATGGCAAATCAATAACGCGGTCTAAAAAGACCCCCGATGTTTCTTATTGTTATAAGTAAAGTGATTTTATTTTAGTCATCATTTATATTTATTCAAATTTTACAAAAACATCGAATGACTTTCTATATCGACCATTATTTAATTTACAATCTTTGTTAATTATAAGACACGCATGTGAATCTTTCCATATATTTGCGGCAAGCGATTTAAATTTTTCCCAACTAATGTCAGAATTTACGTGCTCACGATAAATATGTTTTAAATTGATATCGTCTTGTTTAAAAATTATCAAAAAATTAACATTGTCTCGTATTAATTGCTTTGGCACTTTAGAGTAAGTCTGCGTTAAATAAAAACAGTCTATTCCTTTATGTCTGCCCATACAAAAGTAATTACGAATATTAGTCTGGTTTTCGCAAGCTACGTCATCAAAGATAAATATTGAATTGGGCATCGCCTCATGAGGAGAGATTACCTCTTTTTCATCGTGGATCATAAACAGTTTAATTTCGGGTATTCTTTTAAGAACTTCCTCTAAAAATCTATATTTAGGTTGAAAAGTTGTTTTAGAGTAAATGTAGACATTTCGAAATTTTAACCCATTTTCATGAAGCAATAAAGTTAAAATTATATTTGTTTTTCCACAATTTGATGGTCCACATATAATACATCGTATAGAGTTGGGAAGAAGCATACTATGTCTGTTATTATAATTAGTGCAATGTGATCCATCACTTATTTTGCTGATTTCTATTGACACAGGCTGTTTAATAAATTTCATTTCGCCTTCTGTTCAGTAATTTAATATAATATCAAATAAATACTTGTAATAATATAATCATCCTAAATCAATGAATTATCTTTGTAAGTCTTTATCATTTCTCTAATTACACATTCCTGTCTTATATTAGGCGAAGAATATTATACACCGAGATCTAAATTGCTGCTACTCGAGCGTCAGTCGCAGTCGACATTTGTCTCGCTTCTAACGTGGGTCCCGCGTATTTAAAATATATAGGTAAGTAAATCTATTTTTTATTGCTTCATCCAGTTATGTTGGATTTATTGCCATTTTTATTAAATAAAAACTTATGACACTTTTATATTTCAGATAATTATGGAAGACAGCACGCAGAATGATCGACTTGATTTTGGCAGCATATATGATGTCAGCCCCGTTTTCCACGATGTGCCGGAGGATCATCCTTTTTATTATGCTCAAGACGTTGACGGTTACATGGAAAAAGTGGAAAAAAAGCGGCAAGAGCTTTTAGCCCGTAGAGAAAACATGTGTAACGCAACCGTAACGCGAGAGCCTGACGCTCCGCGGGACAAAAGGGAGTTGAAAGCATTAAATACCAAATCGGGTATTAATAAAAAGGATCGTAGTAGAAAAGGATCATCATTTGTAATTAAAAATAACATTCGCAATGGACGATATTTAATTAAAATAAACATTGAGACAATGGACGAGTGTTACAGTGATCGTTCAGTTAGTGCGCAATATCTCGTGTGTGATCCGTATGATGAAGTGTTGGACAGCACAGAAAATGTGTTAAAAAAAATTATGAAAAAACTTGAAAGTGATTAATTTCGGTGTTAGTTATATATGTATAATTGTGACTTATTTCTATTATATCTCCATGTTTATTTTATATTATAGTTCTGAATTATAAAATCAATTTATGCCAATTATATTGTTATTTACTTACTTTGTAGAGCCAATTAATATAAGTTATTGTCAACGAAGTTTGAATTAAGGAAGAACAATAGTAATTATTATTATTTTTCTTCCGTAATGTAATTAATGTAGCGTTGTTTTAATTTTATCATAAATTTCTTTAATTTATGTTTATTTATAAATAATTTGGCTTTATAAATATGTTATTTTTTGTCTCATTAAGTGTAAATTAGTAAAGACAATGGTTTATAAGAAGTCTGCCTGCTATTTAATTATTATTGTTGTACTTTCACCTTATTAAGTTTAATATTATTATCAACCTTATTTTAATAAATGATGTTCATATAGAATGTGGAACTTATTTTACGTGCAACCAAAGTTAAATAAACAGAGATAACACGTTATAACATGTCATGATTTGTTTCCTCTGCAACAGTATTGTAGCGGAACTACAAACCGACATTATTTTTTTATTATTTAACTTGGGTCATACACTAAGAAGATAAAGTCGAATTGCGCGCACGCCGCGTCAGCAACTCTTTACGTAGCCACATTCCTACGCGCCGAGCCAAAGTTAAACAAGCAGGGACAACTCGTTTTAACATGTTATGACTTGTTTCTCTGCAACAGTATCAAATTCCTTGTCTGAATCTCAATTATAACGAAATAAAAGAATAGCAACTTTGTTTAATTAAATTCTTAAAGTTAATCAATATTTCAGCCACTCTATTGGTGACGTGGCTGGCTTAGTTGGTAGAGACCCTGCCTACGAAGCTAGCGGTCCCGGGTTCGATTCCCGCTCAGAGCAAATATCTGTGTAATGCATGCATGAGTATTTGTTTCTGAGTCTGGGGTGTTTTCTATGCATTTAAGTATTTATTTCTTTATATAAGCATGTTTATCGTTGTCTAGTACCCTAACACAATCCTAGAGCTTAGTTGGGACTGGGGTAAATTTGTGTGAGGTTGTCCCATTTAATAATTTTTATTAATGGCTCCTCACTCTATATTGTCTGATTGTTTCCCTGTTGCTAACGTATTATCAACGTTGTGATAGCTCTTATTGACTTGACAGTAGAAGCGATCGAGTCATGATAATACGATTGCAATAGGTGTAAAACCAGCGTAACTCAAAATAAAAAAGCCAACTTATTTTAAATCAAGAGTGCGTCTTGAAATATGGAAAGATTAATAGTTTTGAGTTAGGCGGGTTTATTACTAAGCACGTGATTAATTAGCTGGCGGAGGTAAATGAAAGAAAAACAATAGGCATACATTCATCATTTATTGTTTTTATAAAAATAATATAAATGTTACAATTCACACGTTTGCATTAAATTTCTATTACTTTACAGTGCTGCCACATTAAAATGCTAATTTGTAATGTCCCCAAGGCAAAGTCGAAACATTATCTTCTAATACACACCTTTTATCATCATCCCTTGTAAGAACTAGCTTATTGATTTTTTGCGTGAAAATTTTATGATTTTTTGATTTTATTACACACATATTATCTCTAAAACATTCATTTTGAAATAAAGCATTTTTGTATTTATTAATATTAAGTTTTTTTGTAACACACTTTTTTATTCCCTTTGCTTTCCTGATTGTTGAAATTTGGGTATCTATGCAATATAGTTTTGCTCTCAAACCTACAAATTCCTTCACGATCTCACCCCCCATTTCGTCTTTAAAATATCCTGGAATTTTACAGTTCACTAAGGGCATATTAAATATGTTGCTAGCATCAAAATTGCTAGTATCAAAATACTTTATGTGTGTTTTGATATCTTCATAGAAATCTTCTGTATGAATTAAATACAAAAGACTATCAGTGTCCGTATAACAAAGATGAATTTTATTTTTATAAACACGTTTCATCACATCATAATGAAAGCGATACAAATGACTTTTGGCTATTTCTAGAATAGAGAAACCCACGTATATGGGTCGATCTAAAACGATTTTTGTCTGTTGCAACTGAATTGCTACTAATGAATCAGATATAACTGCCAAGTTTTTGAAGTTGGGAGCACTTATGTATTTTTCCGCGCCGCAAAATTTATTTGTGTTATTTGAATGATCTTTCCAGATATTAACAAGTTTTACATCAACCTGTTTTCTTTTATTTTCAATCGTTTTGCCAAATATTGAATTGTTTTGCTTTTTGAAAAAATCCCTTTCATAATCTGAGCTAGCATTTTGTCTCAAGGTGGTATTTAAAGATATGTATGGTTCTAAAAAGTTACTTTGATCGAAAGCTAAAACTTTATATGTTTTTAACAAAACAAGACCATTTTTCAAACATTCTTTTAAATGCATGTAGTGAATAATGTATCTATGTTTGTCGTAGAGGCTAGCAATTAATTTTTTATTTTTGCTTCCTCTAGGAGCAAATTTTTCAGCTGCAAATGGCATATCTGAATGAGACTCATGAAGTTCAACAGGATAGTGAAGGTCGACTTCAAGTATAAAACCGGTATCAGAATCGCGTGACTGTTTTTCAACGTTAAAGTTTGCTAATTCATCATCGTTAAGATACCTGAAATTTCCTGTTGGCAGATGCTGCATCATTGCATATCCATATAAATTTACACAGTCTAAATAGGCTAAAAAGCTATTCGGCTCGTTAATGTTAAAATCTGGAAGATATTTATTATTCGCCTTTGCGTATCTATGTGAACATTGAGCAAGACCTCCTCTTATTCCGTTTTCCAGCATTTGATACATATCTATATCGGAGAGTAGATCCAATTTTACTTTTGTGTATAATAACATAGCATCCCAACTTAATGATGGTGACGATACGTAATAACAGGGATCAAGATTGTAGTATTTAAGGCTCATGCTTCGAAATTTTTCAAAAACGTCACATAGAAGAAGCACATCACATTTCAAGTATAAATCTGTATATTCTCCTAAGTTTTTAATAGCAAAAGTTTCCCAAACATGTAAGGCATGATTATAATCCTCAGAAGATACAGATTCTGATGAGAGTTTACTAAAAAAATTGGAAGCCTGAGGCAACTGGGTTTCTTCATAACGTTGCCAAGAGTTTATATAATCATAACAATAGACACCCTTTCTTCGCACTATATCAAACTTGGCCCCATCTCCAAAAAATGATTTTAAATGTTGGAAATCATCTTTTTTCATTGTATTTACTAAATTGTCTAAACTTGAACTCAAAAAGTTGAAAGAATCAATAAATTTTAATTGAGCTACATTTTGCTGGTCTATTGGAATGAACTTCGTAAACGAAATATACTTTTCTTTATTTTTTGGGATAAGGTTTATTCGACCGCATACGTTTGTGAGTTCATTAATAAACAAATGGCAGTCATATCCGGAAAGGTTATGAAAAATTATTGGTATAAATGGGCAAGGTTTTGAATTTAAATTACAACTATTGTGAGCGGGCCCTCTATATCGACCTGTGAAGTGATCATGATCCTTTACAATGTTATCACTAGATGAAAACTTGTCTTTACAAATATGACAAGCAGTGCTAGTTTCAAATGATAGCTGTTCCTCTAGCGTAAGCGGAATCATAGGTTTGCTGACAGATAATATTGAGTACAATCGCTGCACATCATTACATATAGACTCCACAAACTTTTTCGAACAGTTGGGACCGCGATAAGAAACATAGTCGTTTAAATAAGGCTCGCTTCTACAACAAATGTAATATGCAAAGCAAGATGCCTCATGCAATTGAATATTTTCCACGTACATAGATTTACTTTTATCTGAATACTCTCGTAATAAGCTTTCGAAGTCACCATAGATCACAATAGGCACCTCCTGAGTTCTTTCAAAATTAGAAAAAAAAAGTTGTGTATTTGCCTCTGGTAAAACAGTTTGTACCCCTGCACAACTATGCTGAATTAATTTTTCCTCTGTTGAAAAATATAAAAAACAATCTTCACACAAATGTATCTTAGATTTATGTTTAGTTATTTGTTTGCGAACAAGTTTCTCAAAGTTTTTTATTAGGCAAAAGTGTGCCTTACTATTTTTAGTTATTAATAACAAGTTGATGTGCTGTAATTTACGATTAGCGGTTTTATATAAAGGGCCCATAACACTACCATTTTTTGTTAAACCATAGATGTTAAAACTAATATCAGTATTGTTGGCTTCGAACCACCTTATATCAGAGATGCTTGGTGGAAATGCCATGCCGGAAGTGTTTAAAACATTTTGGTATTTGGGATAAGATGAGACTCTGTTTGAGTTAACCTTGCTAGGATACAAGTGAGCCATTATAGACCATATAAAACAGTGATTATCCTCATTATTTATATTCAAACAAGCTTTTGTATTAGCAATATGTTTTGGTAATGGTATAAACGATCCAGCTCTCAAAGGATTGTATTTTACTATGTTTATCTCTAAGTGACTAACTGATTCGATTGTCCATCCTGATTCCGAGAGCTCAAATTCCGCACATTTAGTAATTAGTACATCAGCAAGTGATTTATATAATGATAAAACGTCTGTACTCTGCAAAACTATATCGTATTTAGTGTTAAATGACTTAATGGAACTTTCACTATTTTTTGGCAAACAATACTTTACGAAAAGTTCCAAATTAACTTTGAGTGAGACATGCTTTTGTAATGAATCTTTAATAAGTTGTTGTGCTATATCAGAGTTTTCACATAAAAATGAATCTGGGGTAATATTCGTATTTGAGGGATTGACTTTATAACTAACAATTCTACTCCGAAAAGCATTAGCTATTATATAAACGTTTTCAAGCCGCGTACTTAACAAACTATTAGACTTGTGGATATTAGTCTTTTTATGTGCTGCTAATTTTGGAACGGAAACATTACATACATCGCAAAAGAACATCTTATACTATTTTTGTTCTATGTAAGACGTGCTTTGTTTTGTAATAATTACATTTGTTGAAAACCGCAAAAGTTTTAAATTTGCCTTTAAACCGACTGTAAAGTAGCAGATTACAATAAACACATAACTAAAATTAGTTAAAAAGTATTTGACGGGTACAACACAGGCTGCACGCCTTTATACTCTTCTTTAGCAGCCTGAGCAACTTGTCTGACCGCTTTGAAAACTGGGCTATTATTATTTACAGCCCCTTTATATGTGAAAAAGGCATGTTTCCACCTGGTTGCTTCCGTCGCTACCGGCTCAAGCTCCCGCGTGGTGAAGACTCGGAGTTCGACGTAGTACTCCCCGCGCCGGCTGGGATCTCGTTGCAGCGTGTACCCGGAGCCCGTCCTTCTTGTCAAAAAATTACGTAGCGGAGCGGCCCTGATCGGTTCCTCTTCGTCACCCTGAAATTATTTAGCAACCTTATATTATTCACCTTTATAAATACAATTAAGAAAATCACTTAAATTATTAAAAAAATCCAGCGACAAACTGTTATCATGACCTAGGTCAGTCCAACTGAAATCGGCTTAAAGTTGGGTAAAAACAGTTTTAATGAAATCATCATAATAATAAAATCAATCTTACACAAATTGACCTAGCCAATAGTTGAGAACAAATACTTGCGCTCATCACACAAATATCTGCCCATACCGGGAATCGAACCCGGGACCGCTAGCTTCGTAGGCAGGGTCACTACCAACTAAGCTATCGTATCCTCGAAGTATTTTTGATAAACAATCGCCCAAGATAGGCATCTTACCTCGGAATCAAGAAACACAGCGACTCGTCTCTTTTTCGGTTGAGCAGCTGATGCATTCGCGACGCTGTCCAGGTCTGAATCACAGCCGTGCAGTTCCGCCGCCTTCTTAGTTCTTCTCTGCTTCGCCTTTACCGTCTTAACTTTCGCTGCACTCGTAGAAGCGGTAGATGCAGTCTGTTGCTGGGCACAGCTAATCTCCTCATCGGAATCGAACGGATTGAACACTGCCGACCTATTTTTATTAAAAGTATTTGAATAAGCATCACTAACCAAACACAATCAACATAAATAATAAAAAATAAAAAATATTACGTACATACTTGCTGCTTCTTTTTAATTACTTGTCTCACTCACTGCACTGCCACTACCAATTGAATGCTCAAATAAATGGAAGCTCCATTTATAACCCTATAAACTAAGGCTGCATTTAGATGTTACCAATTAAAATTATTAGTAATATAATTTTATTTCAAATGAGATTGTCCAAACAAAATCAAACCTTAATTCTGCATTACAGACGTTCGTCTATTAGAAAATAAAATATAATTATTGTGAATCACTCCCAATCCTTTACACCTATAAGGCGCGGCGCCAGCTTGCTGCGTTAACCTGAAACCTTATTCGTATTTGGTAGCTGCATGTACTTTAATGCGTTTCTATGTACCGAATGTAGCCTAACTATGAAGACGATATGATGCGTTAGCCGAGTTGGTAGGGACCCTGCCTACGAAGCTAGCGGTCCCGGGTTCGATTCCCGGTATGGGCAGATATTTGTGTGATGAGCACGAGTATTTGTTCCTGAGTCTTGGATGTTTTCTATGTATTTAAGTATTTATTTCTCTATATAAGTATTTATATCGTTGTCTAGTACCCATAGTACAAGCCTAGATCTTAGTTTGGGACTAGGTCAATTTGTATGAGATTGTCCCCCTGATATTTATTATTAAAAAAAAAATAAAAAAATAAGGAAATATAAAACAGGCACTGGTTGGCTTGAAGACAGCAACGACTTACTATACTTATTGTTTAAATAACTTGTTTAACTCTCAGAATTTGTGAATCGGCTTTAGCTATAAAGAAGAAAGAAAAACACATATATTTGTTCGAATCATGTGAAGCATGAACATAAATTACTTACGCTTCCTATTATTTACATGTCATACAGCATGCTATGTAATGGCTCTCAAGGTTCGAAATTATTTTACTTTATTGCATTCATGCACACAATCTTAACATTGATTAACGAAGTTCTTAGTAAACAGTAAAAACATCGTGCTAGTTTCATATCGATTATTTGTATTAATAGCGCCATCTTAACATTGATTAACGAAGTTCTTGATTAGTAAACACAGCGCGGAGTTTCTTGTCAATCAGCAATAAAGTTGACACTTGATTTACCTAAATAGATGTCGTAACAATGTTCGAACTTTGATGTACATCGCGAACGATTACAGTGTTGAGATAAACTTAATAGTTTCAGTCGATTTATTTATTAAAGTTTCAGTTCACCTACGAAATTTTTACTTTATTAAAGACCGCAGATTCATTTCACTGTATTATTCCATTCAAATAGCATTGTCAAATAGCGCCATCTTACGCTAACAATAACATTGAGAAGCGCGTGAGTCACTTTATCGTCAGACTAGCAGATGTTAAGTACCTACCTTTTTAAATAGATGTCGTAACAATCTCTCATTACTTGAATAATACACAAATATTGGAATAATTAATGTATTTCACTTTAATGAACACTTTTAATAATGTGGTTTTTAATAACAACTGAAGATAGCTTGAAATCAAAAAAAGTTTGCAGTTTTTATTTTGATTTGACAGTAATAATTGAAAAAGACCTGAATCACGCTATCAAAGTTTTTACGATCGGTCGCATATATAGATCAGCGTTCTAGTATTATCTTGGTTGAGTAAATATCAGTACAGAGGAGGCGCCCCTTTGGAACGTATCGAAAGACCGCCTTGTCCTTAAACAATTAGTATGGAATTGGCCACTCCAGAAAACTGTTAGCGGGACTATCCTATAACATTAGTACAGCAATGGTTGTGTGGAAAGTGTTAACAGGGACAAAGATGAA
This sequence comes from Acleris holmiana, assembly GCA_949316455.1. Classification (NCBI taxonomy): domain Eukaryota; kingdom Metazoa; phylum Arthropoda; class Insecta; order Lepidoptera; family Tortricidae; genus Acleris; species Acleris holmiana. The sequence goes on from OX438772.1 coordinate 4,448,866, forward strand.
TAAACAAAGATGAATAAACAAAGTAATAAATTTATGAAAAATAAACCGGAGTGCCGTAAACAAAAATATAAGTAATATAAAATTGAATTATACGGCACTCCGGTTTTGCTTCTCTATACAAAATATTTTGTTATAGAAATTTATGAGGCGAGAATATGCAAATTTACCATTGAAGGATTGTCAGGTCATTCGTTTACCTGTTGAGTTTATGGAATTCTGAATCACTGATCGATGGAAACTATTGAGGATCCTGGATCATCCGACTAGATCCCTGATCGATGGAAACTATTGGGGATCCTGGATCATCCGACTAGATCCCTGATCGATGGAAACTATTGGGGATCCTGGATCATTATTGGGGATTCTGGATCATCCGAGCGCAGCGAGGACAAATGATCCAGAATCCCCAATAATACCCTACTCATGCCTTCTCAATTAGGCAGCTTTATACGACACTGAACTCGACTCACGTGCCTGCTGCCTAATTGAGAAGGCACGCGCAGCAAAGTGTTTTGTCCGCTCCGACGGGACTTCTTAAACTTGCCGGATGAAACTTCACCTTTGAAATCGACGCAGCGCTGTGTTGAGAGAATCACCCCACAGTTTCGGAGGTACGCTAAATACTCGTAGTGATGTTGGCTTCATATCATTTTTTGATGATTCATATTTACTTACTACAGGTCGCCTGCGACTTCGTCCGCGTACAATTAGCTTCCTACTAGCCCTCCTATTAGGGTAAGGACCAAAAAGTTGGACCATAGTTAAGCGTAGTTAACCATACAAACAACAAAAGTGAAAAAATTATCTTATATAGTTATCCCTACAAAAGTATGGCTAATTTTCGTGTCACAACGGAAAAGTTTCATAGAACATTTAATTGAGTGAGTTAGCGTGGCCGTCTTTTTGGTCCTTCCCATTAACGCTTCAGGGGATAAATATAAAATTGATTTAGGTATCTCCTAATCTTGCATCGGCCATATTTTGTTTACCCGAACCCATGTCAGGCGGACGGCTAATTAACAAAAGTTTTCAAATATTGAAACCTAAATAAAGAACCTGCTGTACGCATAAACAAATTACCATGACACAACTCCGTTTACCCTTTTTACCATAAATAATTTTATGGCATGGAGAAAAACGAGCACACAAGTCACTGGGTGGTAAGTGGGATCTGTGACCCGTAGACATTGGCATTGACACGACTACAATCTTAAGACTGCAATCCTACGACCGCAAATTCGTTTCGAACCCTGAAGACTAAGATGGAATGATTATGCTAGAAATTTCTTCTTATCGCCACATTGGGTCACAACAATTCGAACACGCTACGCTAGATTACAGGATAAGATATGGTGGTAGCGATCCGGAAGGACCCTGCACAAGGTCCTACCACCACTAAAAATGAAAATATTTTTTACACACATACATACATAACATCACGCCTTCATTCCCAGAGTGGGGTGGGCAGAGCTACAGAAATACCAACAACTCTAAAAAGACTTTTTGTTAATTCTGTAACCACATTTTGCACAATCAGGCCAAGAAGTTTACTAGTGTATTAGTGACAGGTTGCAAGCCCATCGCCTAACAATACTACAAGCCCTTATTCCCTGAGTCGCCTCTTACGACATCCACGGGAAGACATGGAGTGGCACTATTCTAACCTGGCAACCACACGAGCTAAAATATAATATTTTTTTATATCATCAATAACATTTATGACGACATGTTGGCCTAGTTGGGAGTGACCCTGCCTCTGAAGCCAGCGGTCCTGGGTTCAAATCCCGGTAAGGGCAGATATTTGTGTGATGAGCGCGAATATTTGTTCCTAAGTCCTGGATGTTATCTATGTATGAATTTCTCTAAATGTTTATCGCTGTCTAGTACCCATAGTACAAGCCTAGAGCTTAGTTTGGGACTAGGTCAATTTGTGTGAGGTTGTCCTCTGATATTCATTTATTTATTTATTCAAATCTCGAACATTTTATTTGACAACCAGACGGACCAAGAACACTTAAATAATGTTAAAGTCGTACGAGATGGGACCCACTTGATGTACTTTGCATATGTATTAGTTTCCAAATACCTACTAAAAGGGATGTAACTTCCTACCTAATCCAGCATTAAATACACATAGGTACGCACGCTTATGATTACATTAATGAAATTCAAGTCAATACATTATCAACTTTATGTGAGGACTTACTAAAATTCTAGAAGGTAGCAAACAGCAGAGTTTTGATAAAAGTTTGTCGATGGAAAATAACCCAAGATAAAGAATATTACTTTAAATCACGAATTTTAAATTTTTACGTAATTCTATCAATAATTTGAAAGTTCATTAAAAAAAAGCAGTCGGCTAATCTGAGTTCTTAAAAATAATCACTCTTCTAATTATTCCAAGTAGACTATTAAAAACTAAACTGTTAAACAATTGAAAACTTCTACTAGCTCTTACAGTTTTTAAGGTTCCGTAGTCAAACTAGGAACCCTTATAGTTTCGCCATGTCCGTCCGTCCGTCCGCAGCCTAGCGAAGACTCTTAGTATTAGAAAGCTGTAATTTGGCATGAATATGCATATTAATCACGCCAACAAAGTGGTACAACAAAATGTAAAAAAAAAAATATGGTTTCTCCCCTATACGTAACGTGGGGTTGTATTTTATTTTAGCGTCTACCTCATAGTGTGGGGTATCGTTGGATAGGTCTTTCAAAATATTGTGGGTTTGTAAGAACAGTTTTTTGATTAAGGGATCCATTTAGGAAATATTAAGTTTTAAAACGCTAACTTTTGTTAGACTTAAGTGTCCCCCGCCCCCAGCCAAAACTACAAATACTAAAAATCTGAAAAAAAAACTTAAATGAAAGAACATATAGCGAATTTTTAAGGAAAACTATCACGATAAGTAGACATCATTGGTTCTTGAGATACAGGCGATTAAAGCGTTTATACCTACTAAAATCATCTAAGACGGCACCAATTGACTTTAAAAAGGAAATTAGTTATTACTTGTTGATTTTTATGTATGCAGTACTTAACGGCTTCGGCACCCTACACTGAGCATGGTCCAACAGGCTCTTGCCCGGTTTTTTTAATTTCTGGAATGACGAATCAAAAAGAAACGCAGACAAACACCAATTTAAAGCTAAGTCACTACTACCATTTTTCGTTCCATTTCCAAACATTTTATTTTTTATCTGTGTTGAAACTGTCCAAAAGTGAAAAAGACGTCACATAAATTTAATATTGGAGTGACTTTTCACTGAATACTGCTAACTAACCGTGGGGTCGCGAATCCAATCCGGACCCATTCTGCCTTTCTAGCACGTACGAATTGAATATCGAATAAAAAAAGTGATGGACGGTTCTACCAACGTGATAGTTCGGAAAACTATCCCTATATTTTATAGACTACGTTTCGGTTTTTTGAGGCACGGGATATTTTGCCCTGTATTTTTTTATGATAAGAAGGAGGCTCACGAACACTCAGGCCACCTGATGTTAAGTGAAATCTGAGACCCATAGACATTACGATCGAGTGATCTTTTTATTTAGCGATCTTTGGGGTTAAAAGCCGCTGCGAAGCTCTTTCTCTCGCCTTTTTTAGGGTTCCGTAGTCAAACTAGGAGAACTACATACACGTATTAGTCATGCCAACAAAGTGGTAAAATAAAATCTTGAAGAATTTTTTTTTTTTAGGTTTACCTCTCCTCCACGCAACGAGGGGATGTATTGTGTGGGGTGTCGTTGGATAGGTATTTCAAAAATATTGCAGGTTTGTGGCAACAATTTTTCAATTAAGTGATCCGTTTATGAAAGATTAATAGCTTTAAAGTGCTAATTTGTATTAGAGTCAATAACCCCCCCACAGCCAAAACTACAAATAAAAATCTGAAAAAAAAAACAAATGAAATAGCAAATAACGAATTTTAAAGAAAAACTATCACGACTAAGTAGACGTCATTGGTTCTTGAGATACAGGCGATTAAAGTGTTTATACCTACTAATAGAAAGTTAGTTATTACTTGTAGAGCTTTATGTTTGTAGTACTTATCGGCTTCGGTACCCTACACTGAGCATGGTCCGATATGCTCTTGCCCGGTTTTATTTCATTGTAATAACAAGCAAGTTAAACATTTATCATCGCGTTCTCATACGTCAATTAAAAAAAATTGTACACATTTTAAATTCACACAAATAATCCAAATGAAGGTCGAAACTTGTCGATACTTCCAAAATACATGACATGTATAGAGATGCACACTAAAAAAAAACATTCAAGATTTTAAAAAAATACTCCTTTAAGTACTCTAAATGAAATACCTAAATAAATAAAGCGTCTTTCATGCAACTTTCGTGTCAGACTTGTTTAGGCTCAATAGTATCTGGAGTGGTATAAGAACTAACTGGTACGGTAAAGGACTTTAATTGTTGTGCCACTATGGAACCCTGTCATAATGACAGCAATAATCATTAATATTAGCTTTCTTTCATATGGTTTGACGCTGTCATTATGACAGGGTTCCGTAGTGGCATAACAATTAAAGTCCTTTACTGTACCTAACGCATAATCCTCTTACTTTCTTGCTCTTAGTATGCGTTCCTTCCCTTTGAGGGATAAAAATCTTTTCTGAGACAGTGAGCAAATCTCATAAAGGGACGGCTAATATTTCTTTCATAACATGATAAAGGTTCTATAGAGCGTTTTCATATAAGACGTTTCAGTCTCAGACGCAGCCCCAGTCTCACGCCTAAGCTGTGCCATGCTGTGGATTTCTGTGGAAATGACGTCACAATAAAATAGTTTGAAGAGAAAATGGAACGGTGTTAATTAATTCAATTTACATATATACATACATACTATCACGCGTTCATTCCCAGAGTGGGGTAGGCAGAGCTACAGAAATACCAACAACAACAAAAAGAGTTATTGGTAATTCTGTAACCACATTTTGCACAAACAGGCTAAGATTCTTACCAGTGTATTAGTGACAGGTTGCAAGCCCATCGCCCAACAGCACTAGAAGCCCTTAAATTTGTTGTTTAATAACTTTTATTACTGAATTATAACTACCGCAATTCATTTATTAATTCCACGGACCGGCCCGCTATCCCATTCAAGGGGTTTCAAATGGGTTTTTATTAGGGTTTTACTTAGAAAAGCCGTTCGATTTTCTTTTAAAACCCGCTATCCCATTCAAGGGGTTTCGAATGGGTTTTATAAGTCTTTTACTTAGAAAAGCCGTTCGATATGCTTTTTAAAGCGCTATTTATAAGGGTTGTCTGTGCTTTAGCTGTTAAGGTTTCCCTTTTAATCAACACACTTTTGATCTGTTAAGGAGAGTCAGTTACCGAATGATCAACGTCGATAAATTAATCAACTGACAATTGATATATAGGTCATTTACATAGTGGATGCCTGATAGTGAAATTGTAATTCCATAGAACACCAATAGCCCTCTGCAACTGTGGTGACTTTTTTAGAAACATTCTACTGAGGTGGAGTCTGTCAGACGTCATTTTTGATAAAACATAGAAAAAATACTAATGGGTCAATGATAAGTTTTGTTTATTAGGTGTATAGCATGATTATTTAATTTTCATGTGGAATTTATAATAAGCATGTATATAGGCTTCTAAATAAAAAATATGACATTAACTTGAACAAGGTAAAAAAATCTGGAGTTTTTAACATGGGTTAGTTTATGATGCCCCGAGTCTTTAGGAGAGGTTGCTGAGCGATACAGACCTATTTCACGCTATAAAGCTATTTTTTTTGGCGGTGACTTATAGATGTCACGTCAGTCGCAGAGGGATAGTCTGGGTTAACACCGTACCATTTACTCCCCAAATTAGAAAGAAAGAAAGAAAGAAAAGTTTTGAGAGACGGTGGCGACGAGTTGTTGGCGAGACTGGCAACAAACAAAATGATTAGAGATGTTTAGGATTTTTATAAAACTTACCTAACCTAATCTATAGGGTCCTAAAATAAATCCTGAAATATTTACAGTTTCGGAAAAATATGCGTTTGCCCAAATGAAACATTTGACGAAAAATAATTTGGCCAAACGGCAGTACACCCATTAAAATATAGTTTTAACTTTATTGTCTTGATTATGACATGTATGTACCTCCTAAAGTACACTTATAACTGAATTTAACATTCACCTATAATAAATCGAATTAAAAAATAATAATTAAACCTACTGTAATATCTTTAATATTAATTTTCATACCTATGTGAGTATCTCAACTCTCTGTTGCATTTTAATTACATATTTTTAATTAAATCAGTTTTATTTAAAGGGATCACGTTGAACTTACTGATTAAAAAAGGATTACGGGCGGACCAGGCATGTGATTGCACGATATTGGATTAAAACTTAATTAACGTATTAATTAACTATGTTATGTTGATTACCATTCGTCGATAGCTTTTATCATTTAGAGGTTTTCAATTTATTATAATTGTTTAGACTTAACATTTTAATTGGAACGGAGTTATTATGACTATTATTTGATAACGTGACCAAAATACCTGTGTCAATTGAAATCAGGGATTGTAAAACCGGTTTTATTTAATACCTGTATTTACATTGTCAAATTATTACCGCTAAAAAATAATACCTATATTCGAATTAGAGGTATTGTTGTCATTCCGCTTTTGTTTTTATCGCTATGTATTCACTATTAACAGTATTAAATACCTGTATTCAATACCGCTATTCATTGTACCTGATAAGTGAGATGTCTATTAGACTTTAATGAACTGTAATGTCAGACTTGTCTAAGGCGAGTTGAAGTTTTTTGTAAGAGCACCGAAAACATTTACATATAAAAATAAACGAGAATATTGACACTGACAGGTATTACTGGTTATGGTTTTTAGGGGTAAAGTATCAAAAAGGGGTATTGTTGTCAATTGTCTAAACCGATAATAAACTTGAATACCGGTATTCATTATACCGCTAATCAGAGCTTTAGCGGTATAAATAGTGAAAGTCAATTATAACCGGTAATACCTCATTTAAAACCGGTAGTCAGAATACCGGTAACGATCCCTGATTGAAATCGGTAAATAAACAAATTAGTGCTGTTTGACACATAACCTCAAATATTCAATTAGGTATTTTATTTTTTAAATATCTTTAACTTATTAGAAAAGTAACGATCAAGTTTATAAATCATTGCAAATAACTTACTTGATCTTTAAGAGGACTTTGAAGCAAAAAGTGTCCATACAAAATGCTATAACGTTTTTCTCCCCTTAAACGTCGTTCGATTTTTACGATTTTTTATTATGTTATAGATATTATGAACGACTATGTCTGTACGTTTTCTTTTCCAAAAATAAAAGTGGAAAAATACAGACCTAGTTTTTCATAATATCTAGATCATATTCAAAATCGTGGAAATCGGATTAGATTTAGAGGGTGAGAAACGTTATCGCCTGGATCTAAATTTGTATGGATTATTTTTAAAAGGTACGCGATTTAAGCATCGCTTCACAATCCTCTTAACGCTACGTGATAGTCGAGTAACAATGCTAATTGGTTCACTTGGTTTTGATTACATCTTTGTCAATTTCAATTGACAAAGACTTAATAGTCGGGTTGGACCCCATTAAACGTTTTGTTTTGTGTGATTACTGATTAGCATAATTATGTATTTTCTTGATAAGTAGTTCTAACTATTGATTTCTATAGGTACATAAGGTTGTTGATCGCGGTCTAGTGTCCATATTTCCAACTTAAATTTTAGTTTGCGCTTTCTTAACATTATACAAGATTGTTTCCTTTAATTTGGCTCTTTAGTTTCTTACATAAATATTCCATGCTGCTAAGAGGACACATATGCTGCCACACAAAAACAAGAATGAAAAGAGATGGCTTTATGTGCTTCCGTGTGAAGAACATGAGAAAAAGATAGCACGCGCCTTGGTGGCAACGTCTAATTCAAATATTTGTTGTTTACTTAAAAACCACAAAATATATTTAAAAAAATGGTGTACTCGGTTTAAGAAGTTATAAATACTCAACTATCTAATCGAAAATTTAACCAAAAACATGCGAAAAACGCGTCATTAGAAAAATAAAACTATCGAGGATTTAGTTTCTAATCGAGTTTTCACGTTAATTAGTCTCAAGAATATATGATTATAATTATGAATTATATCCAAAGAACAGACACATAGGCGTTATGGATATTGAGATTCTGGGCCCGTATTATAGAAGCGTTTATAGCGGTGGATAAAGCATCCATCACTTTCGCACTGTATTTGTCGGAAAGGGATAGGTATCATAATCATACCTGGGATAACTCGGGGCAAGTTCTAGGGATTTGATATCGATAAAAAAGATGTCGATGTAATTAAATACTGGTTATGACACCATGAAAAAAGTAAACAGTCTTATAAAAGGTGAGGAAATTCAATAGCCAACATAAATGAGAAATTGGCTTTGAGTCATTTTAAATATTTAAAGAATGCCACGTTGACCACTGTGGTCATTGATAGAACGTTTAGCAGTTTAAAGTGGATGGCAATCATTAATACCAACGAATATGGAAAAAATATAGAATATATATCATGAAAACTATTTTAAACATATAAATAGGTACACGTTTTAATTTGTTCCTTTTTTTAATTAAAAATGAGTAGAAAATAAGTAGTATTCATTTATGTCGCATAACATTAGATTTCGGCAGTAACATCGATATATTTTTTGTCGATAAAACATTTTGCTACATCACTTTCGTATAGATACCCCGAGATATCCCAGGTATGATCATAATATATAAAGTTCAAAACACATAATGGGTCATAATACATAATGGTCACAATACATAATGGTCACAATACATAATGGTCATAATAAATAATGGTTTTATATCAGAAACCGTAAAGTTTTCAGGATTGTTATAAAATAAACCTAACCCAACATAATGGCTTCTATATTTAAAAAATCCTGAAATGTGTGTTTCAGAAATAAAATCATTATATATTATGACCATTATGATTAAACCCATTATGTGTTTTGAACTTAATTATTATACGATCCCGTCACAAAGTGACGGAGTTTAGTCACGCGATAAACACGGCCATAATAAGCCCCTTGGGGGGTTATTATGACATAATGCAGTTCTGTTTACGCTCAGAGAAAAGGACAGAGCTAGAACTATATGTCGGAGATGGTCATGATCACGGGAGGAAAACGAAGCGCAAGCGCCATCTACAACTACCGGAAGGCGCTTTGACAGAGTCTCGGTGCGAGCGCAGCTGGCGCAGGTGGAGCAACTCCGAAGAAGATTCTGCTACCAGCCTTCGTCGAGTGCGGTCGACCCTTGAAACTGTCGTTACGTTTCGTTTTAATGAGATTCTATTAAATTAAATTTATTAACTGTGAAAGGTCCTTTTCATAAAACCATTTTCCACGCCTACACTCCGATGATGTCGGATGATCCAGTTAATCGGTCTCTTATCCGATATCAGAAGTGAGATCGAAACAAGACAACGAATCGTCGCAAAACGACATAAATTGGCGGGCACTTTTTGAACAGCAACATGCGAACATGCAGGCGTTGATTGCAGCCATACAAGCACTGAAGACTACCAGTCACATCGAGTTACCCAAGTTCGACCCTGACAAGAAGGACGTGGACGCGAGATCATGGTGCACGACCGCAGATCTGTGCTTTGGTGAAACTCCGTTACAAGGCGCACAGTTGGTTTTGGCGATAAGCAAAGCGCTAAACATGGTTATCGCAAGTTGCCTACCAAGGCATTACATGGAACGAGTTCAAGGTACTTTTCTCAGCGAGATTTGCATTGACCGAAACTTTAGCGGCTACCCTCATTAATTTGAGCGACGACAAACCAAGCGAAAAAGAAACTCTGGCCGCTTACGCTAGTCAGTTGATGACGTCACTTACATCCCGTTGGAAAGATGTAAACAAAGAAGAAATGGCGGTGGCTACAGTACTCGCTCACATATCGCAATTTGATACGAGGATCCACAGAATGGCTTTTACAACTAACGTCACGACGCGGGAAAAATTGCAACAAGAACTACACGCATTTTCCCACTTAAAACGCAAGCTACCTACATCGAGCGAATCTTCAACTGCACTGGATAACAAGCGAGCAAAGATTACCCCGCTAAATTGTTATAACTGCGGTAGAATGGGCCATCGACGATCAGAGTGTAGAAGCAAGCCTATAGACAGTGGCCGAACAACAGTGCCAACAGCAACGACAAGTCAAGCGACCCAGCAAACAGCTACGAGGGGCCCACTGGTGTGCTTCAAGTGCGGAAAACCAGGCCACATTGCCAGTCGTTGTACGAGCGACGGCGGCGGTCAAGCAAACGGCAGCGGCGGTGGCGGAGAGGCCATTTTCGTTCCACAGTGCGGCGCGCAACGAGCGGCGCGTTGATGTTTGCGTCGTTCAACCACCTAAGGGGACCTTGGAACATAACGGTGAGCTGTATTGTTTTTATTACTATTCTGGTGCTGAATGCTCGTTGGTTACAGAGAAATTGGCTGCTAAATTAACTGGTAAACTATTTAAAATGTTGTTTCTATGGTGGGCATTGGACAAACGCGAGTATTCAGTACAGAACAGATATTATGTAACGTTGTGATTAACAACTACCCCCTTGAAATTTTATTTCATGTATTACCAAATAGTTGTTTGCAAAATGAGGTTATGATAGGCTAAGAAAGATGCCTGAAAGTTATGTACCAGCGGATGTTAATGATATTGATTGTGTTGATGAGCAAGAGCGTGAACAGTAAGCACTCTATAGGCCGTATTGATGTCGACTATACCAGTAGCTATTACGTAGCTGTAGTCCGTTGGAAGTCGGTGTCTGCTCTGAGCAGTCCGTGGATGCGCGGTGCGCGTTTAGCTCTGGCGGAGGTCGTGGTCCGTAGTGACCGTATCGTGTGTAGTCAGTGGGTGATGCACACGGGGGCACACGTATGTTGTATGGTGGCTGATGATCAGCTGGTCGGCTATGGAAGCCGTGGCTATAGAGGGCATACTTGGAAGTTCTGTGGGCTCTGTTGTAAATAATGTGATTCTGATGTCTGTTATTATGCTGGTTTTCTCTGGTACATAACTTCTCTGGTGTGTTGATTACTGTTTGTACATTGATGAATTTTCTAAGGTTTTAATTTAATGCCTATTCTTGATATGAAATAACTTTGTAAATAAATCACGTCCCGTTTGTAAATACTTTGTGTAATGAAGTCTGTGATCTGAGTTGTAAAATTATGAAATTCTATGAAGTAAGTGTCAAGAAAATGAAGTATTGAGTTTCTTGTTTTAAATGTAGAGTCTACTTGAATCACAGACTGGTTAGTGATGGTAAAGTCGAACGAAAGCTTTTTCGGTTCTTCTCCGGTTACAGGTTAACCCACGAGGACGTGTGTCTCGCAGGATGGCCGTGTCGGAGATGGTCATGATCACGGGAGGAAAACGAAGCGCAAGCGCCATCTACAACTACCGGAAGGCGCTTTGACAGAGTCTCGGTGCGAGCGCAGCTGGCGCAGGTGGAGCAGCTCCGAAGAAGATTCTGCTACCAGCCTTCGTCGAGTGCGGTCGACCCTTGAAACTGTCGTTACGTTTCGTTTTAATGAGATTCTATTAAATTAAATTTATTAACTGTGAAAGGTCCTTTTTATAAAACCATTTTCCACGCCTACACTCCGATGATGTCGGATGATCCAGTTAATCGGCCTCTTATCCGATATATATAACTCCTTTACGCTCATTGTAAAATGAACTGCATAGCTAGCTCATAATAACCCTTCTGATCGTGGAGCACCACCGACTTTATCATAATAACGACGACACGTTGGCCTAGTTGGGAGTGACCCGCCTCCGAAGCCAGCGGTCCCGGGTTCAAATCCCGGTAAGGGCAGATATTTGTGTGATGAGCACGAGTATTTGTTCCTGAGTCTTGGATGTTTTCTATGAATATAAGTATTTATTTCTCTATCTAAGTATTTTTATCGTTGTCTAGTACCCATAGTACAAGCCTAAAGCTTAGTTTGGGATTAGGTCAATTTGTGTGACATTGTCTCGTGATACTTATTTATTTTTAATTTTATTTTATTTTATAATTATGTGACCAATAAAGTAAGTTTAAGTTGGCAATTTGGTAGAAAAATCCACACACATACGCGATTCTCATGCAAAGACGATTGCATGGCTTACAAATCCCAAAAGGGAAAGAACTAGGGCAGAAAAAACTGTAGATGATAAAACTTGTTACGTTTAACTTCGTTTATCATTTTTCTTCGCAAAGAACGATCAGCATAGATAAAGTTTGAACATAAACCAAGGATCGCATGGGTGTACAAGAGCGGAGATGACTCGGTACAATATAAATAAATATATTTTCACCTCAGTACCTCAAAAAGGGTGGTTTTGCTGTTTAAAGACAGTGAGCAAAATACGATTTTGCTGCGAGCGTGAGACAAAGTAACTTTTTAATTTTTGGTCACAACATACTTATACGAGCAGGTGGTCATGGTGCAGCGCGCGGGCGGCTGGAGATGTCGTTTAATGTTTACCATGTTGTATTTTTTACCTTATAGTTACATTTTCTCGCTGCTGAGGTTAAAAAAATTGTGTGCAACACGAGACCAAAGTTATTTGCTTCTCGTGCCTTTGAATCCCTCGCTGCACTCAGGATTCCTAGAATCCTTCCTTTGCTCGGGATTCAAAATCAACACTCGCAGCAAAAACCAACTTTGCTCCCTTGTTGTACAATCAACTATTGTATAGTAGTACGGTCGTATTTAGAAGTAACAGCACATTTTAGTACCTTTCCGTATATTTGTCGTTGACATTATTATACTCAAACCAAACCACTCTCTTACAATAATCCTCCCACTTTTTCCGTCGAGTTACTCACTCATAGTTGAAGTCCTATTAAGTTATTTCATATACCCTATAAATTTTATATTTTTTTCTACAACAAAAGAGCTTTTCGAATTTAGGACAATACTTTATTTTATTATGAAACACAACAATAGTAATTAGCGCGCCACTGGACGCTGGCTGTAAGTATTCTAAAAATTAAAGATTAAATAAAAAACACACTAATTAACGTAAAAACTTGTGTAACAGTAACATTAGGTGTACTTTATTTTTTCTTACTAATTAATTCAGCAAGCAATGTATCACACATTGCGCCAATTAAATTAAATCATCTACGTAATATCGTTTTGTAATAGGAAGTGGCACGCATTACATTGCTCCTAAGACAAACTTAAAAAAATTAACTGCGCCTTCATAATAAAAGTTACTAACAAAATGTTTTTCTCACTTGATTTGTATGATCGTTAACCACGCCTGGAAAAAATATATGCCCGTATGAAATTTACACACTGTATATTGTAACCCAACTTAACAAGGTCACATTATGTTTTTTTTTTATATGTATTTAAAAATATTCAATACGTCACAATAAACAATGAGCTCCAATAAACTCCACCAATTTCCATATTTCCATGTTAGCCGTGAAGTATCGATACACATTAAACCTCGGGGATAGTTTAAAGTGGTTACCACCGCCGCCATCTAGCGGGCACCTATAGTAAATCAATCAAAACTTTACCCTTTGGCTTCGCATCGACACCTATAAGAGATTCATGAGTTCATATTTTTAAAGAACTTCGACAATGTACTAGTAATAAAACTTTCAGAGACTCGTTTAAATAAAAATTGCGACGGTGGGAAGCGTTTGATAGATATTATCTTACCCTCATATTCATCGCACGATAGTTAATCACCAGGGGCCCTAGCCAAGATGCAAACTCTCCTAACGTTTTTCTTTTCTATCGCTCAAAATGTGTGGGATGACAGCAGGGCTGGAATTCTACACGGTAATAACGATATCGTTTTTGACCCATTACCGTATTGTCAACGTTTTGATAACTCTTTTGTCATTTACAATAATGGCGACGGTGACATAAACGATTCTTAAACGATTCAAACACGATATAGTTTTAACGCACCTGAATAGAGGCCCTGATCACGTGGTTTATCGAAACGCACGAGAATGTCATTCCATATATTTTGAGTGGTAGAAAAGAAAAACGTTAGTAGCGTTTGCATCTTGGCTAAGGCCACAGGGGTAAAGCCGCTTACATTATACCCATTTGCTCTTTAATCTTGTGTGTGGTGACTAAACGTTACTTAAACCTACGTAATGACTTCTAGGTCGGCGGCATTAACATTAAGGTAAACTAATAAATAACTCATTAGACGATAGGGACGTGGGACCTTTTGTTATTTTCCTTATAGAGTGAAGTTTTATAAAGCAAAAACTGGATAATAATTGAGAAGAAAATCCTGAAAAATATATTTTAACTCGAGGACAATTATTTAAGCAAATACAATAAACAAAGAAGTAGATTTATTTGTGGTGTCATAGCTTATCCGTAAGTTCATATATCATTCATCATTTTGATTAATAAGTAAATCAATAAATAAATCGATCCCGAAATTCTCAGAATTTTAAAACATTGGCAACAAACCTATCTCTGAAGTATTGGTTAAACCTAAGCAGTACTTACCTATAAAAGTACAAGACGTTTCTAGAAGAAAGGGTCCACACCGCGTCAGTACAGTTGGATACTGTATGATGGACTTTGAAGAACATAAGAACCTCAGTGAGATGGGGCGTTTATTCTGCAACCTGTCTCCAGTATATTTATATTTAGATTCATTCTTTGATTTTGAATGTATTTCATTCAAAATACTTAGCATCACTTCTCATGGTTGGGCATAGACTTTTCTTTAAAAAAACTCCTCACTCCGATTGAGAAGTTAACTACCACATATAAATAGATAGATTTTGCTGGCGACTCCGTTCGCGTAGAAGTCGTTTGTCGCTATTTCCTCGGGAATTATCTATTTTTTCGGGATAAAAATTAGCCTCTGTCCTATTCCAGACCACAATCTATCTGTGTGCCAAATTTTGTTCAGATCTATTCAGCCGTTCTGGCATGATTGAGATTCACATCCTACTAAGTAATATAATATTATAAATGTGAAAGTTTGTATAGATGGATGTGTGGGTGTTTGTTACCCTTTCATGCTTTAACGGCTGGACGGATTTGAATGAAATTTGGAATGCAGATAGCTTATACCCTGGATTAACACATAGCCTAGTTTTCGAGGGAATAACGATAATCGAAGTCTACGTGGATGAATTCGCGGGCAGGAGCTAGTTTTTAATACTACTAGAATTAGTAGGAAGTAGGATTGTATTGCTTCGTAGTTGCCGTTGTTGTTTGCTCAAAGAGGCTTTCTTTAACGACATGTACTCATTTAATTTATGTTTTTAAGTAAAGCAATAGTTAAATTAACTTAAAATGAGTACCCACTATTCAAACCCCGTATATCTATACGTTACGTCAATGTGGACACGTCTACTTAGTGATATTCTGCCCCAAACAAAGTGTGTTGAATCTGAGTTACTAACCGGATTATACATATGCAGAGTTTTTCAACTATTAGACGGAATATGAGAGAAGAAGAGAAGAGAAGAGAAGTTTGACTGCGGTGAACATTGTATTGACTAAAAGCTAATTAAGGTTTAACAGTCTATTGTTTGGTGAAATCAGACATGATAAATAAATACATATATAACAAAACGCCTTTATTCTCAGAGTGCGGTAGGCAGAGCTACAGAAATACCAACAACTCTAAAGACTTGTTGGTAATGTTGTAACCACATTTTGCACAACCAGGCCAAGAGGTTTATCAGTGTATTCGTGATAGGTTGCAAGCCCATCGCCTACAAGCCTTTATTCCCTTGGTCGCCTATCACGACGTCCACGGGAAGACAATGGAGTGGAACTAGGTGTTTTATCCCGGCAACCACACAGGCAAAAAACACATAACATGATAAATGGAGTCAAATATTCAAAACGATTTTCAAATTGAGCACCAAGTACGCTGAAGTTTTAGCGCTCTAAGTAACTAAACTAATTAACTGAAAGATAAAAGATAATAAAATAAAAGATGTTTATCCAGTAAGCACGGGAACTTCACGTCAAAAATCTACCAGCGCTTCCCAAGAGACCACTGCTGAGAAGAAACGCCGCAAGAAACTCAACATTTTAAATTAACTTTATCATTTGAAAATGATAAAGTTAACCTAGCATGGCATAAAATAAATAACATAAAATGAAAATAGCTTGCGTATTTTTTTGTGGTAAGTGGTTGGCACACGAGCATTCAGGCCACCTGATGGTAAGTGAAATCTGAGAACCATAGACATTTGAATTCTCAAGACTTACCTAACACCTCAAATGCGTTGCCAACTTTGAGGACCAAGATGGAATGCCTTTCGAATTTCACCCGTTGTATTATCCCCACACCGGAACACAAAGTCCTACCACCATTAAAGTTGAGCAGGAAAACATAACGAAAAGTATTACTTAAACAATTGTGCAATGTCGTCAATATAAATGTCACCTAGGCGAGGATATCCCCCCAAACCACTGCGGAAATCAACCGAGCACTGGACTTGCCGAGATTATGAGTGACACTCCTCACACAATGTAATCGAAGTGATTTGTGATGGATAAAAGTAGTTCTCGTCCAGACAGTCAAGGTTCTTTGATGTGCCGATGGGTTATAAATAATGTGGGGTGCAATTGAATCATCTCAAATTGGATGATCGCACATGTAATATACGATGATAAGTTGATGGTTGATGGTTGTTTGCTGCGTTAAGCGGAACGTTTTGTTCGTAAATAGATGTGGATATTTGAATATTATGGAAAAAGTTTACGGCTCAGGAATAAAATACGTTGAAAGTTACCTAATAATCTAGAACATTCTTATGCATCAGACATAATATTTAGTTGTCAACGGGATACCGAGTCCAAAAATGACCAAGGATTAAAAATATTGCAACATTATTTTCCTAAATTACCAACCAACTATACAAAATTATTAAGAAATATACTTGATCCTTACTTGATTCAACGCAGTTATGCTTTATGATAACGGGGAGATTGAGGAAACATTAAATATGATACCTATGCGTATATTTAGTAGCTAATAGGTAACCTAAATCGGTAATTAAATGGGGCAAGAATATGAATATGGCTATGACGGTCAACATTATTATGCCGATAATGTGTTTTGAATGGTTCTAATTTTTAACCGAATTCAAAAAAGGAGAAGGTTCTCAATTCGACTGTATATGTTGATTTTTGTTTCCTGTTTAAAATATGTAATACAGGGTAGGCCAGTGGTAAATTCTACTTCGTTTCGACCTTTTTCGTGATTAAAAAAACCTAGACAAATGAAAAAGGTGTCATTGTCAATTATTTTTTAAATCACAATGGTGCCCTTACACAGAAGAGCATGAAGCGCTTTGCATCCGAGCATTTTGTGAAAGCAATCGATCTTAGTTCTGCGCGAAATGTTTTCTTAAAAATTTATATCTAGGCGAGGTGATATTGCTTGGCCCCAAAGGAGCCCTGACTTAACTCCAGCAGACTTATTTCTAAGGGGTTACTTGGAGAGTAAAGCGTACTCGAATAATTCGTCCACATCAAAGTTAAAAGAGAACATTCTTCAAGAAATCCAAACATTACAATAAGGACAATGTATCGAATGTGGTACCCGCCCCATTGGACATAATTTATATATCAATAAAAAGGTATTTTTATGTAGAGCAAAAGTAACCAGGGCCTCTATTCAACTGCGTTATAACGATATCGTTTTTGACCTGTTTCCGTATTGTCAACGTTTTGATAACTCTTTTATGTCATTTACAATAATGGCGACTGTGACATAAACGATTCTTAAACGTGTCAAACACGATATCGTTTTAACGCACCTGAATAGAGGCCCAGGGCGCTTATCTCCATTTTGAAATCCTATTTGTGTGACCTATTCAACGACACCACGATAATTGCTATTAACTGGGTACCAAAATGCCCATTGTACTTTTAACAAAGGTTTTTCAAAATTTACAAAAAATTAGGAAGAGTGCCGCGACCGCATGGGCGACACTTCGATGACTTAATTTTTAATACGTAAAATTTATGTTATTATCTCAAATTTGTAATATATTGTTTATTTGAAAACACAAAACAATATTAATTGTTTTAATTTTCAAATTAGCATTTTGCAATAGCGTGCCTTGTATCATTGTACGTTATACGTTTTTTAAATGGCAAGTAAGGCAAACGAGCACACAGGCCACCTGATAGTATGTCTGCTGTCATAACATAACCCCATATTCAGTATCTCAAATTCAAATGCCAAAGCAGATTCAATCGTCTCCCGTTATTAATAAGGTTGCATTTGCTAGAAGGTGTTTTGTCTGAGATACTGCCCTTTGTCTTAGCAGGGCAGAAGTATGATCTACGACCCGTACACATTTATATTCTCGAGATTAAAATCACAAGACTTCAGTTAAACGCGTTGCCTAATTTATTTAAATCACCGGTTGTTTTATTTTCACACCGGAAAACCGCATTGTGAACAGCTACTTGGCTTTAGGTTAAAGGAGAAGATGATGGTAGTGAACCAGACGGACCCTCACAATGTCTACCACCACTCAAAGTATACAAAGAAAATCAACAGTAACAGCGTTTCAATTTGGATGGAGATTATTTTTACTACGGCAAAAAGGATTTCTCATCAGTTTATCAATAGCATAGATCGCCGTGGATCAATTGATCAATGCCAACCAATCCAATCCGCCAACTTCAGCTGATAGATTAACTATTCGATCGATGATCATACGCTTGATTGATAAGTGACCTAATTAATTCTAGTGTCGGAGATTGTTATCATTGCAAATAAAACATATTGGGTAAATGGCTAACGATTTTCACTATAACTTGTTGGTTTTTTATGGTTTCCTAGTTAACAAGGAACCCTAATAGTTCCGCCATGTCTGTCCGTCTGTCCACAGTTTAAGAGACTCTTGATACTACAAAGCTGTAATTTCGCATAATATATAAAATCTTTTAAAATGTCGGGTTCCCTAATTATATAACTTGAAAAGTGTAATTTTAGCTAGATTTGGACATATCCCAAATAGTCTAAACTACAAGTAATTAATAACATATTTTTTTTAATGAAAGCGCATATTCATGAACTTAAAAGGAAAACTATCACGACTACATAGACTTGATTGGTTCTTTAGATACAGTGTTTGACTTAATTACTAAAAATTATCTAAGCCAGCACCAAATAACTTTAAATAGAAAATTAGTACATACTTGTTATTTTTTGAGATAGTATTTTGAGTTTATAGCGCTTAACTCTTATACTCTTGTCCGGTTTTAATTGTTAAGTATAAATCCTTTTTAACGTTTGAATTTATAGTGTTAGCGGTAAAACGTTATTACTACCTTTTCTTACCGTTTCGTTTCTTATTTCCCAGCGAAGTATCATTAGCGCAGTAATACATCTATTGCACGCTAGTTTGCTCGTTCGATGCGCTCAGGGAATGGCTAATTAAAACTGCGCCAAATAAAGGAGTTGTTCGTCATTAGTGCAATTTTTACGTTCCTTTCAACAGTTGCGGTCCGTCTGATGAAACCAGCCAACAACGGCAACGAGTTTTTATTTGAAAATAGAAATTACATTTTAGTTCGAATAGAAAATGAAGAATTTTACGTTATTATTACATTCGCAAAACGAACGTTGGCTTTTAATTTCGTGAAGCCCACCATAATACAAACTAGAATTTGTTTGTAAGTGAGAATTTTAATCTACTAGCAAGTTAGTAAAGTGCAATTTCGTTTGCTATTAAATGTCATTTTCAATTTTGATATAAATCATGGGCTTGCAACCTGTCACTAATACACTGATAAACATCTAAGCCTTGTAACGTTGCGCTTTTATCATTGACTGGTACAAACCCAAACTCTGAGTACTGGCAACAATCTTTAATATATTTAAAGGCTGGTCACTAGATTGACATACGGTATCGATTTGCATAGGGTTGTCAGCCCTAGATTTTCTACTCGTATGTAGGGAAATAAAATTCAACTTCATGATTTATTACTGTATGTTTATTAGGAAAAATGTATAGGAAGCTTTTGCTGAAACAAGGTTTTGTAGGAATTTAGGTTTCAGGAGGAACAGTGAATGTCTTCTACGATAATCAACTGTTTAATTGTTTTCTAAATTACAAATTTCACATTTTGAAAGTCAATACTTTCGGGGTAAATTCTGGGGTAAATATTGTGGGAGAATTTCTTCATCCGAGGGTGCTCCAGGGTGCTCCGTTCGTCAGCCATATTGGTTAGAGGTTGCTTACAACTGCAGCTCCAAGATGAGTGCGAGCAGAAGCTTTGAACATCTTGTGCAGGACGGAGGTCCTAGTTTTGATAGAAGTCTCCAGTGGCTTATGTGGCAAAGTAGCAGCCGATTTAAGAATTATTTTGTGGCAGTAACAAAACCGTAAGTAGATATTCCGCCTGAATAAGACATGTGCATCATGTAGACTGGTTTCTTAACCTCGTGGTTAACTTTCAGCTCTTCAAACTCAAATTATTTGAAACCAGAGGGTTCTTTATGCCGGGACGGAGGGAAATACAGCGTTTGAGATAATCTTTATTGGATGGTCTCCGGTAAGCTCTCTTGATCTGTTACACTCTGCTCTTCGCGTAATTTCTGCCATGTGCATATCCTAATCGAGGCAATTTGCTTCTTTCCAGCTGGATGGGAATTTGGAAAAAAATAATATAGTTTGGAAATTTAAAGAATTTAAATAGTTTAGGAATTTAAAGAATTTGGAAGAAGTTAAAGCAATTTCATTCGAATATAATTTAGAAGGGGATTTAGAAAACACATTTAGATATAGACCTTCTATTTTGGGGTCCAATCTTGGTATTTGGCTTCCTTTCTTTGACCCTGAAAGAAATAAGCATATGTTCAGTAAATTTCACTTTCCACTAGAGATTTAGTTTGTGAATGATTAAGTTAAGGCTTGCTTTATTTTGTGTAATTTAGTAGGGCGGGCTAGGTACCTTTCACCAGCCGCCATTTTGTGTTGCAAGCCCATGACTGTCTCTTTATAAAGCCTTCTGCACCAAGCTTCTTAAAGCCCTCAAATATTAGAGGACCTTTCTATTCTTCACGCGCTTACTGTGTGGCTTGCAAATGGAGCTTGCATAGAGTCGACGCCCAGAGCATCGCGTCTCAACTCACACTGCCCAGATCCAGTCTGCAGCCGGACAGCCCTTTGCAGGAAGGTTTCTTCAGAATGAGGTCTGTGAATTAATTACTAGTTAGGGAAGTAGGATTTAAGAGCAAATTAAGTATTGGAATTGATGGCATTAGGTTCCTTAGGGACTAACCAACTTTGGAATGGATAATTGTGAACCTATCTTAAGAACCATATTGTTTTAAACACGACCCATGCGTTACTGAGCTGTTAATTAATTTAGAATCAAATGTCTGATCGTTCAGGACTTCAAGGTTTACAATTAAGTATTTAATGGTTGTAAAGAAAACGTAGAAATAAAGAATGTGTTAAACTTGCTAACTGGTTTCTTTCAGCTCCATAGGATAGACCCACTCTTAGTCCAAAGGTCACGCCGGACATTAGTTTTGTTTTATTATTTTTCGACATTTCGTTTTCATTTTGTTTACGACGTGCTCCCTTCATCTAGCCGGGTAAGGGAGGACGTCGCAGCCTGTTTGTGCAAAATGTGGTAATAGAATTATCAAGAATTCTTTTTAGAGTTGTTGGTATTTCTGTAGCTCAGCCTACCTCATTCTGGGAATGAAAGCGTGATGTTATGTATGTACGAGTATGTATGTAACAATCCTGACAAATCTCTTTAGCTTCTTCCACATTCATACATCGAGTGATGCATTACATCGGTTTCGGGTACTTAAGATTCGGCCCTTTTCCAGTATTTCTCTGATTTGATTAAATAAAGTACGCCTAGGGCGGCCCCTTCCGACCTTTCCAAATGACTGAACCATAGAAGGATGATGATTTATCTTCAGTCTCTTTAATTGGTGTACGTTTAGCCATCCGCTATTTTATTTCTCGCTCAATCGCTCGAAGGTTAATTGGAAATAATCCCTTAAAGGGATGTTCGCCTTTGTACATAACTTATGTGTTTCTGTTTCGTTTTTTACTTTGTTATATTCTGTTTGTGCAATTAACAGTTTAAATACAACAAACATACTTGTACCATACACATACTCTCATCCAGAGATTTTAAGTTAACAATA
Source organism: Acleris holmiana (assembly GCA_949316455.1). NCBI lineage: Eukaryota > Metazoa > Arthropoda > Insecta > Lepidoptera > Tortricidae > Acleris > Acleris holmiana. Next base: position 4,471,116 of record OX438772.1, read on the forward strand.
TTGAATAATATTTTGGGTTTCTTTTGTCCACAAATATGTATCTTAAACAAGTATTTTTTTTTCCTGTGGGACTAAACAGTCACGACTTGCGCTTCGGTTATCCTGTTAACTGCAAGTACAAACATATACATACATGACATCACGCCTTCAATCCCAGAGTGGGGTAGGCAGAGCTACAGAAATACCAACAACTTCAAAAAGAGTTGTTGATAATTCTGTAACCACATTTTGCACAATCAGGCTAAGATGTATTAGTGACAGGTTGCAAGTCCATCGCCCAACAGTACTAAAAGCCCTTATTCCCTAAGTCGTAAGACATCCACGGGAAGACATGGAGTGGAACTATTCTAACCCGGAAAAACCACACGGGAAAACGGGTAAAAAATAAGTAAGTCTCTAAATATCGTATTTTTCTTAAATGCTTCATGTCCCAGTTTCAGTTTTTCTAGAGTTAGTTTTATCATCACGGGCGTTAGCCTAGTTGATAGTGCCTACGAAACAAACGGTCGGTATATTAGTTTCTGATTCTTGGATGTTTCCTATGTATTTAACTATGTATTTCTCTGTACACGTATATCGTTGTCTTATACCTACAGTAGTTACAAGCATAGAGCTTAGTTTGAGACTAGGTCAATTTGTGTGACGTTGTCCCCTGTGGCGACAATCTCACACAAAGAATCGACTGAGAAAATAAGTGCTTGTAGTACTGTTAGGCGATGGGCTTGTAACATGTCACTAATATACTAGTAAACTTCTTGGCCTGATTGTGCAAAATGTGGATACAGAATTATAAACAAGTCCTTTTAGAGTTGTTGGTATTCCTGTAGCTCTTCCTACCCCATTCTTGGCATGAAGGCGTGATATGATGCTATGTATGTATGTATGTCACCAGATGTACGGAACCCTAAAAAGGGTAATATCCGTGCGTTTTGACTCGTTACGAGTACAGACAGGTAATTGATACCAGTTAAACCTTACCCGTGTCCTGTATCGGGGAAAAAGTGAGCATTTTATGTCCTCGTTAACTTTAAAATCCCATTATCTCATTGTGAAGAATCTGCTTTTCTACTGGGGATAAAAACAAGTTTAGAATTACTTTTTCGTGACTCAGTTATTATAAATATTATAAAATGAATAAATATACCCTCTCATTATTTTGATATTTTACAATGTATCCCGATGCTGTACACATAAAAAGCCAGGGGGTGATTTTCTTAACACAGCGCTGCGTCGAACGCAAAGGTGTACGTAAAGCTCCGCTGGGCGCCCGAGCTCTGCTGCTTAATTGAAAAGGCACGCACTAAAGTGTGTTTTGTACGCTCCGACGGGACTGCTTAATTTTGCCAGATAAACGTTCACCTTTGCGTTCGGTGCAGCGCTGTGTTAAGAGAATCACCCCCAGTTTGCGTAGACGTGACTCCGCTGCCATGTCTATTTTATTCGCTATAATTATCGACAAATAAATAAAAGATTCATAGACAAATTCCAAGACTAAAAAACAAAACGAGAGATATGTTCATCACGCAAATATTAAATGAATATGTAGGTAAATATTTTTTTACTATACATTATTCCATCTCATCTCGTCAACGTCCTTGCAAATGGACCCGACGTCAGAAAAACAGTTCCCAAGGGCCAGACAGTAAAGCCGCCAAATGTTAATACGGCCATTAAGACTATCTGGGCCTCTGGGCCACATTAACAGCTGGCCGACCACTTATTCTGAGTAACGTCTAAAATCTCGCTGGGGTTTTAATTATTATAGCCGACAGTTTCTACTCTAAATGCCCTAATTAGTATTATAAATGTGGAAGGGGTCAGATAAGTTGAAAATAATTATTTAAGATGCTAGGGCACAAACACGTTAAATGTCTTTGTTCCGTGATTTTTACATTGTTTATTTTACTGAATTTAAGTATATATTGTAAGTACTTAGATATGACTTAAGTACGGTCAAAATAATCAGGTCTTCCGTTTTATTGATAAGAATCAAATGATTTTGACCCTCATTCTGGCTGAATCCTGGACGGTGTTGGAAATAAAGTTACCTACTTGATTATTTTCTGTTTCCATCTAATGTTGTGTTGAGAAAAGTGATAATTAAATGCGAAAAGATTCATAAAGCATAACAATATATACGATTGAAGTACAACGTACTTAAAAATAAAATCATAGTTTAAATAATATTCGTCGTCTCTTTACGTTAAAAGATAGGGTTTACATTCACCTGGCATAACTTTTTTTTGGCATAATCATCACTTGGCATAATCATCATTTGGCATACAGTCTTTTTTTTCTGAAACCGTATACTTTTCAGGATTGTTATAAAATAAACCTATTCTAACCTAATGGGCTCTATGCAATGCTATTTTAAATAATCCTGAAAAGTATACGGTTTCTGAAAAAAAAAGACTGTATGCCAAATGATGATTATGCCAAAAAAAGTTATGCCAGATGAAGGGTAACGAAATGATAGGTATGATTAAATCACCGAGTGTATTTCTATTGCTACATTAACAACACAGAATAAAAATGTTATTTAATTTAATAATAAATTTGGTCATATAAGAAACGTTTTTAATATTATACGGTGATACGGAACCCGCCGTGTGCGAGACTCACACTTGGCCGGTTTTTTATCCTGAAAATAGTCGTTCGCAAAAGGCATTAACAAAAGTGCATTTATTTAAATGAGAACATACGAAAATGTCTCCCGTGTGGTTGCCGGGTTAGAGTAGTGCTACTCCATGTCTTCCCGTGGATGTCGTAAGAGGCGACTCAAGGAATAAGAGCTTGTAGTACTGTTAGGCGATAGGCTTGCAACCTGTCACTAATACACTATTGAACATCTTAGCCAGATTGTGCAAAATGTGGTTACAGAAATATCAACAAGTTTATAGTTGTTGGTATTCTGTAGCTCTGCCTACCCCAGTCTGGGAATGAAGGCGTGATGTTATGTATGCATGTATGTATTTTTCACGTTGGAACAAGAAACGTGGAGTCGACTTGTTTTCTGTCACCCCGGCATGCGACTAATTTAGATAGATCCGCTGGACGCCTTCGTGCCGAGAATGGAGTATTCCGAGATAACTACCGCATAGTTATGCTAACTTGGTATTAAACGCTTGGTAATACAGGGTGGGAAGCGACGATGGCCCAACTCGGAAATGGGAGATTATGCATCTTTAGTACTTTATTTTTCAAAATCGAAAATGTTGCAGTTTGTTAAAGTTTAATACAAAAAACGTATCGTTTTGAAACGATTAACAAAAGGGCTGGCTCTTACAGATGATAGGGTCAATGGCCGAAGCTTGACGTTACTAAATAACCCTCCTTAATAATAAAATTTACCTATTAATACCTTAGTCTCCCCTTCCATCAATAGGAATACAAAGTTTTAAGGCGAAGACATCTTAAGATACATTTTCTATATACGTTTAGAACACACACACGCACGCACGTACTCACACACACACACAAACACACACTTACACATACATATACACACACACACACACACACACACACACACACACACGCGCGCGCACCCGCACGCGCGCATAATATGACTTTAAATAAGGCTCACGACAATGCACTTTACTTAGGGTTCCATAACATAGATCAATCGTGTGAACTTAAGTCAATTATTATTTGCTAACACTAGCGCCACGTAGCCAGTACTCTCTTATCCATTAACCATGCAACAGTGTTCGCATTGTTGTATTCTGGTGTGGGGATAAGACAACCGGTGAAATTACTAGCATAGAGGTATTCCACCTTAGTTGTCCGGGTTGGCAACGCATTTGAGGTCTGAGGATTATAGTCTTGAGAATTCAAATGTCTATGGGTCTCAGTTACCATGAGGTGGCCTGAGTGCTCGTGTACTTTCTCTTTTTCTTAATTTCAATACCAAATTCTGCTGGTTTATCCGTTTAACTAACCGGTTGCGGTGGATTCCATTTCGAACATTGATGTTGGCTAATTAGCGAGACCATAGCAAGATGCCTAAGGGGAGCCATGTTTTGAAAACAATGGTTTGACCCGATGCTTCTGTTATGTTAAATTCATCTAATTGGAAACATTGTATTTGTACACGCAGCCATTTTGTGTGATTTATGAATGGCTTGTTTCATATGAATAGTACCAATTAGTGATGGGCTGTTTTAATGTTTTAATGTTTTATTTGGGCACAAACGGTACAATCAACCAGGGCTGGAATTCTACAAGGTAATAACGATATCGTTTTTGACCTGTTTCCGTATTGTCAACGTTTTGATAACTCTTATGTCATTTCGTAATCTTATGTAAACGTGTCAAACACGATATCGTTATAACGCAGTTGAATAGAGGCCCAGCAAAGTTACCACAAGTTACAGAATCATATCATATTGTGTTGCAGGCAATAAATCAAATTTTGGAAACGTTTGCAACGAAATGTTTTTCTACGCCGGACGTTTTTTCGAAAATCGGCATAATGTATAGAATTGGCGTAACAGATCGCGTCGACCGCTTATGTCAACTTCATACATTTCGTGTAGATAGAAAATAGAAACGTTTACTGCTATTGCATATTGGCTAGGCTTACTTAAATTTTGTTCAGAACCATGCATTTATCTGCTAAGAGCGAAATGGTATTACGTTCAAACACAGGTGAATTAATTAAAATTAGATAAATAGATCTCGAAATCAATCAATATAATTTATTCCAGATTTACAAGCATCCTAATAATCAATAGATTATGATTTATGATTACACGAAGCTTAAAATAATTAATTTACGGAACACTTGTAAGATTATCGTTTTTTTCTGTAATGTACAGTTTTATACGTAGCTGCATTATTTTGTACCTTGTCGCTTTAACGTCTTTAACAGATTAGTGCAGCAGTTCAAACATGACGTTTATAGATAAACAAAAAGCCAGAATAACTAAATAAATTTTACATCTATCGTACTATATTCATGGCCGGCGCTAGAAAAGGAAGGTAGGTTAGAATTAAGTCAAATATATTGCTATAAAAGTGGCTTTTGTAACGCTAAGGAAAGGAAATAATAAATTTCAACGCTTATCTACATTGCATACAACGTGCAGTCCCATAGAACGTGTGAAGGACGGTTACCGTCTGGCATTCCCAAGGCACGGTTGTAGGGTTCACACTTTAGAACTATTATGACTTTTTATAAACCCTTCATCACCTAACAATGCATGATGACACTTTACAAAAGTAAGTATATTTCTAAACCGCGATCAGAATGTGACTGAGCAGATAGGTAGTTCGTCTTCAATCAAATGTATATCGTGCGCCTTGCATGTATTCGTGCCTCGACCGTACGCGACGCGTCACCACAAGCAAACTCAACAGCTAAGTGATTTTATCAACACAGCGCTGCGTCGATCTTAAAGGTGAAGATTTATCTGGCAAGTTTAAGAAGTCCCGTCGGAGCGTACAAAACACAATTTAGCTCGTGCCTTCTCAATTAGGCAGTTTTATAAATACTCTGACACTGTACTCGACGCACTTGCCTGCTGCCTAATTGAGAAGGCACGCGCTAAAATGTGAGTTGTATGCTCCGACGGGACTTCTTAAACTTGCCAGATAAAACTTCACCTTTAAGATCGACGCAGCGTTGTGTTGAGAGAATGACCTCCCAGGACAGACCAAGCCGGATTAGTCGGGCCGTGCATGCCCCGTTTAGTTGTGAGCGTATTAAATATTGAGCGACGCGCATATACGCAACCCAAGAGCCTGAGCGACAATAGGTAATATAAACTCTTAAAAGGCCAGAGATGAACTACTTTTCTATTTATACTGTGGTTCGGGTAATTATTAGGACATAAAGTTAAAACTAAGTGCGACCGAACACGTGTAAAACACAAAGGTTTAGTGAGAACGTAATTTATTAACCGAGAACTTCAGGTATTTTCCGTTTATTTTGCACCTCACAAAGTCGTAAATTTGGGAATTTGCGAATTCTCATTCCGAATGAGTTTTGTTTTATCATTTTTACGCTTCGTGTACTTTAGCCCTTACCCTCGAATTAATCTACGTAGGAAGTTCTGCTTTAGGCTTTTTCCGGGGTAATACGGGGGAAATGATTTTTATAATGCTTTGTTTTTTTGTTTATTTCGTAATTTGATCCGGTAACCACATTTTGAAAATATAAAAAAACTACTTACAATCAAACCAACCTTATTTATATATATAACAACATTTGTTCTTCAACTTCATGATCCGGAATGGCCAAAAGTGAATAAGATGGTCATACTGAACAACCTTTCCGATGGGACCAACCACGAAATCGCCGAAAAAAAACAGCTGTTTCATACATTAACGGTGAATTAATTGAGAGTTAATGTATGGAACAGCTGTTTTTTTTGGTGATTTCGTGGTTGGTCCCATCGGAAAGGTTGTTCAGTATGACCATCTTATTCACTTTTGGCCATTCCGGATCATGACCCCAAAATCACCCAGTATAAACAAATTTGACATAAGCATTCGAAACGTAAACGTTTGTTACTTTCAGAAATCGCTTACTTAGCGTTATGAATCTTGGCCAGGTTTTCAGGGCCTATCCTACTGGGTAAAATATATTGCTTTTGATTTGTTACGCACTAGTCTTACCAAGGGCGAGACAGCAATTAGCTATCAAATGTTTTCGCTCAAGAAACGAACCAAAGATATAAATCCCGTGTCGGTAAAAGAGAAACATGCATTAATACTTGATCGCTTACTGTTTACACTGCCGGCGAGAACTCTCTCTCCAAGAAAAGATAATAGATCTCGTGTAAATAAAAGAGATACATATATTCACAGCTGATCACTAGCTCTACTCGTTTCTCGCTCATCGTCAGCGATAGGACCGGTGCCTTATGATATAGTCTTTAACTCGTCCGCCATACTGTCAAGTAAATGCTAATCGTAAAGTTGACAATACGATAACATGCAAAAGGCAATTAATTTAACCATGTTCAATACTCGTAGAGGTCCATCTCACGTTTTCGAATACTAAACCAAATTCGAAAACAAGACGTATGATTGAAATGCACGTGCTCGAGCTAAGTGAAGGGCGGTTGTATCCCGGCCTGAACAATAACGTAAGACCAGAAAATACCCGAGTATCTAATCTGCATAGCTCGTTTAGTGGCAATCATGCGGCATCCTGCTTCACTCGTGCATCTCATGTGAGCTCTTAAAAGGCGCTTTATATTCAGCAACCATGAATGTTAAATTATGCCGAGTTAAAAGAACGGTCTCTTTTAATTTCGATAAAAAGACTAGTGGTAATGTTTTTGTTTTAATGTTAATTTCGTTTGTACAATATTGCACCGCCTACAACAATTTTCAGATTTGCTGAAATTAATAAACTCTTTCTCATAAATAATGAAGCTAAGGAAATAAGGGCTTGTACCTACTGTTAGGCGATGGGCTTGCAACCTGCCACTAATACACTAGTAAACTTTTTTGCCTGATTGTGCAAAATGGGGTTACAGAATTTTAACAAGTATTTTTAGGGTTGTTGGTATTTCTGTAGCTTTGCCTACCCCACGCTGAGAATAAAGGCGTGATGTTATGAATGTATGTAATAATGAAGTTGTATTTTTAGTGTTTTCGTCGTAGGTCATGGTATAAATAGAAAAGTACGTCTTCGGCCCTTTAGGAGTTTCTATTACCTATAGCCGCTCAGGTGCACTGTTTGCGTCGATGTGCGTCGCTACTTCATACGCATGCAACCAAACGCGGCAACGGCGCGACCATGGCTTAACCGGCTTGATCTGTCCTGTTGAGTTTGCTTGTGGTGGCTCGTGGCGCTTACGGTCGAGGCACGCACACATGCAAGCAGCTCAATATACCTTTGTTTGAAGATGAACCTACTGTTTATACTGTGGCAGTAAATTACCTTCTTATTAAGGTGTTTCACATTTGTATGGACAAATAAATAACATATTTTTTGCAGACTTCGCTAATGCCCCAACTTTTTATAATGTAAATTCAAGGTGAAAACACAATATTTACAGGTTGCACAAATTGTCGTCACTTATGTGATAGCATATTTCAATATTTATTATTTATTCAAAAACAACAAACAATTATTAACTTTAATGTTAACTTATGTCAAACACGAATGATATCGACCATCATCACTATGTTTTCCGACTGTTGCGGCTTCGATAATTGCAAATTCACTATAATTGGTTCAAAATTTGCAAAGTGAACCCGTAAATGCCAACTAATTTTAATTCAATTTTAAATCCTGGTTTTTTAGATAAGTAGGACCAAGAATTCTACTAAATTCATAAAAAATATCATTATAGAAATAATGATTGTTTTACATATTTATTTTAACTTAGAGACTTAAATAGCTCTCACAGCATTTTAGCATAAATTTAAGCATTCTGTTCAATAAACAGCTAGCTTTAGGCCGCAAAGCACTATAAATATCGGGCATATTAAATATTGCCAAGTCTTGTCGGACTCAAATAAATCAACAACGCGCAAGACATTAATATTGAGAGAATGCTTGCTTAGGTGAACCACTTAAATTAATTACATTCAAAGTGTTGTTGGCTATAGTTTCCACAACGTATGATGTAGATAGACGGGTCAGATATTTTCTATTTTAATAACCCTATTCGGCTTTTCCATAAATTTTGACTGTTTTCGAAAGTCATTAACTACCTTAGAAAGCATCTTGTATGTTATGTAACAGTGTATATAAATACTTCACTTCTAAAACAATTGCATTAAATACACAAATATTAAAATTATAGAATAAAGTAGCACAACGGCGCACATATAATAAGACTTTTTTGGCGATTTCGTGGTTGGTCCCATCGGAAAGGTTGTTCAGTATGACCATCTTATTCACTTTTGGCCATTCCGGATTATGACCCCAAAATCACCCAGTATAAAATATTATTATAAATTATTAGGTAGGTATTTACAATGTAAAGTGAGAAGTTTTATATTTTACTACACCTATGATAACAATTTTCGGCTAAGCGGCCATGCGGACTTGTAGAAATCTGCATGGTAAGTAAGCTCTTGGTTGGCAAAGAAAGCCCGTTAGCCTACACTTGTAAGACTAGCTATTTTGACTTGCAAAGGGCCTGTTTGGCACCCCGCCAATGCCAACACTGTTCAAGTCTTAGGATAAAATGCAAATAGATAGCCACAACTTTTTAAGTTATGCTAGATAATTAAAAAAACAATTTCTTGCCAAAGGTTCCGTGGAAGTTTGAGACGATTTATACATAATTTAACCCCGTGCATATACTTTTTTGTAAGGAGTTCTTGATGTTTTTCAGGCAGAATTTTAATGTCGGTTGATTGTCAAAGTGAATTTGGTCTGATTAACGAAAACAGACTAATAAAAAACAACTTTTTGGTCTAGATTAGTGGTTCTCAATCTTTTTTTACCTATTTTTTACGGAGCCCCAATGTCTGTTTTCTGGAAAAACCTTTTTTAGGGTTCCGTAGTCAAACTAGGAACCCTTATAATTTCGCCATGTCCGTCCGTCCGCAGCCTAGCGCAGACCCTTAGTACTAGAAAGCTGTGATTTGGCATGAATATGCATATTAGTCACGTCAACTTTGTTACAATAAAATTTAATAAAAATCATTTTTTTACGGTACCTTTCCTACACGTAACGTGGGGATGTTTTTTCTTCTCGTCTACCCTATAGTGTGGGGTGTCGTTGGATAGGTCTTTCAAAAATATTACGGATATGTAAGAACAGTTTTTCGATTACGTAATACGTTTATGTAATATTAAGCTTTAAAGCCCTAATTTTTGTTAGACTCAAATGTCCCCCCTACAGCCAAAACTACAATACTTACTAAAAATCTTTTTTTTTTAAATAAAAGTGCATATAACGAATTTGAAAGAAAAACTATCACGACTAAGTAGACATCTTTGGTTTTTGAGATACAGGCGATTAAAGTGTTTATACCTACTAAAATCATCTAAGACGGCACCAATTGACTTTAAATAGAAAATTGTTGATTTTCATGTTTGTAGTAGTTAACGGCTTCGGAACCCTACACTGGTCCGACATGCTCTTGCCCGGTTTTTTATGATAGATAATTATTATCACTTTACGTTAAGTTCTGAAGCCCCAGGGCTCCGGGAGCACACTTTGACAGCTAGTCTAGACAAACAGACTAGCAGGGAAAAGATTCTACACGGTTGCTTATAACGTGTGTTCGTAATGACGACGTTTTGATAACTCTTTTTTTTTCTGCTTAATGCTTAGCTATTTGTCAAGTATTTTTTTAAATAAGAATTAGGGATACTAAAACGAGATATTTTACTACTAATAAACGGGAATAATAAGAAAATATGGATAAGTAAAGCTTGTTGTACTCGGAATATAGTAAAAAGCTTTTAAGTATTTTTGCTTCACAAAAGGTAAGCCTGTAAAAAACAGCTCTTGAAAAATGTTGGCAGTCTCCCGCGCCGATCGTGTCCAAACTTTGGAAGTGCTCCAAAATTCGAAAAACATTATTATCGATGCCAATCAACATTGATGTGCTTTAGAGAAGGAAACTGCCTGTATTTTTAATGAGTAGAGATTTCGTATAAGGAAAGAAGTCTTAAATTTTAATTGCATTATAATTCTGTAATACAAAATAACCATTTTAAATATTTAAGAACTCGATTTTGCTGCAGTATGATTTATTAACGTCCATTTTTGGAAATAAAGTACCTGCCTATAATGATAAGCTTTAGGGTGAAACCCAACAAGCAGAAATTACGCGACTCAAAATACGTGACTTAACTGAAACCCATCCGTGCTTTAACATAACTTTGTACCTTTTTATTATTAATTAATGCGCGGTATTAAACGTTAACCTGACTAATATGTGTACAAAATTTCAGATTTGTAATTTGTTTCTGTGAAAAAGTGAATATGACATACAGACAGACAAATACAGATGGATATGGCAAAACTATAAGGTAAAGGTAAGTATATTTGTATGACTGTTTATTCCAAGTATAATTTTAAAACAAAAAAGTTAAAAACTAAGGAGAGTTGGAGTTATTGCATTTTTGTACAGCTCAAATGTCTGTATGTTTAAAATCTAGTCAAATGCAAAAACATATTTTTCCACCCCAATTTCCTGGTAAGTAATAAAAAACCATTTTAATAAATCAACCTTCACAACCGGAATTCAGTTTTTTATGCTTATTTTTCTCAGAAAATTATCGTCTGAACCAGATATTGCCATAAGGAACCGTATCCCTGTCTAAATGTAAATTTCCCCTCCACGTGGTATTAAGAGAGTAAGCCGTAACATTTTTTACGAGCCTTTAGCCAGCCAATAGAACTATCAATTTGGCCATAAAACTTTTTAGAAATTATTTTTTCTGTCGGGTATTCACTGGGGTAACATTTGGGGATAAAAATTTGCGGAAACTATCTAGGTAACTACCAGTATTTGTTTACTTTGTACCCTTTCTAAGAAACTTACGAGTTTTTGCAAATGTTACTTGTAGTTAGGTTTGTGTATCAGAATTTTAGTATTCATATTTTTGGTTACCCCGCCTAGTTGATTAGTATTACAGAAATTAATAACGTTTAAATAGCTTTAATAATTTTTAAATTTAAACTAACTTAGGTATACGTTACAAATTAGAAATACTTACAAACGAATTAACAATTAAAATTGAATAAACATTTTGTTGAAGATTAATATTATTTTTGGAATGGAAGGTATTTAAAGTAAGTTACAGAATTATAAAGCAGTCTTTTTAGAGTTGTTGGTATTTCTGTAGCCGTGCCTACCCCACTTTGGGAATGAAGGCGTGATGTTATGTATATATGTATAACTGCACTTGACAGATAATTTGGTGTTAAACCTGCTATGAGCGTTTTAGAAATAAATTTTAGGCTTTTAACCTAATTCACCTGCGGGTTAAACTAGCTAGTGTTAACTGTCGGGTTATGCCCGGAACTGCCAGCCAAATGAAGTTTAACTTTAACTAGGAAGCTACAGTGGCGAGCAACATAAATGGTTACTTTGTAAAGATTTTCAGTTCAAAATAATTCAGTTTATTTTGCGCGTAAGTATATTTCAAAAGTGGTTGAAATTAAACAAAAGTTACTAATTAATTTACTTTTACTTTACCTACGTCACAGAATAGCAGTTTCAACAATCCTATGAGTAGGTTTCACTACAACTTAATTTTATAATACTTGTACCTACCTACCCTGTTTCCCAAACGTTTTGATCTCAAAACGACTTGATATTATAATGAATGCCTAAAATATATGTTTTTTTTTTTTGTTTTTTCCTCTTTCTTGCATTCTCTTTTACTATCCTATCATTAATAATTTATTTATCACTTTTTGATAAATATTTAGCATTTTTATAGTTCATTATGTACTCTAAAATAATTCTAACTTTAATTTGATCTTAAATTTGATTTGACGACACGCTAGACTAGTTAGTAGTGACCCTGCCTTCTAAGCTAGGGGTCCTGGGTTCAAATCCCGGTAAGGACAGATATTTGTGTGATGAGCACGAGTATTTATTCCTGAGTCTTGGATTTTTTCTATGTATTTAAGTACATATATATTTCTCTATATAAGTAAGTTTATCGTTCTCTAGTACCCATAGTAGAAGCCTAGAGCTTAGTTTGGGACTAGGTCAATTTGTGTGACATTGTCCTGTGATATTTATTTATTTTATTTATATCATAAACTCTCCGCGATAAATGCGTAATAAAATCTCGAGGCAAATGCATGACATGTCTTTAAAGTCGATAGTAAACATGCGGCCCCGTTAAAACGTAGTTACATTTTTCTTATATTTTAGTGAGATTGAACTGAAACTTTGACAGTATTAAGCAAAGAGCGGAATTCTTCATAGCAAAAATTTAACTGTCAGAGGGATTGACCTAACTGTTTTATCGACTTATCGATAAATATTTCTCACTTAACGAAACAAAGTTAAAGTAATGAAATCAGGCTTTTGGATATACATACAAACAAACAAATTAACGGTGTCCCTAATTAGCTGACCGCCACTGTACTTTAGTATAATAGTAAAGAATAAAACATTAAATACTTTTTTTTAAATTTTCTATATGAAACTTATCATTAAAAATTAAAAACAAATATTGCTAAGAGTAGGAAACTAATCTTCATTCAAAATAACAAAGTCGAAATCTAAATCTGTACTAAATATGTTTTCTTCATCTTCCCTGTAGTAAAAGAAAATGTCATTATTTTTTCAACATTTTCACCTTTTAAATTACTCCTTTTTTCATTGTAGATCTAGGAATTTATAAGATGAAAATGAGCGTTCTACCTCAGTTGAAGTAACAGGAGCATATTTGTAGTACTCGATAACGGTGTTTTGGCTGTAATCACTTTTTTCTATAAAATCAGCATATTTGCGTATGATGTCGTAGTCCGGAATTCTATCTAGTACTTTTTCAAGTTTTATTTGCACTGTCTGAGATCCACACCAATTTAGAATACTTCTCACCTGGTCAAGTATTAGAAGAGAGTCTAATAAGGATAAACAGGATGTTTGTAATTTGATTATTGCGTCACGTAAAATGCCATAACTTTCTTTTATGTACAACAGATCACTTCTCAAATTGTTGTGCTTGAGTACTCTTTTAGCTTCTCTTATTGCAGCCGACTCTTTTGAATTTAAGTTTGAAATTACTTCTGTAATACATTTCAAATTTTCTGCATAATATATATAGCTGCATTAAGCCATGTGCCCCACCTAGTTATAATAGGTTTTGGAGGCAATGGTACGGATGGACAAATTTGTTTGAATAAGCGGGGTCTATGTGGAGACTTTAAAAATATTTTTTAATACGTTGTATATTAAGGCGTCAACACTTTTACATTGAGATCGTATGTGCTCGCAGACTATGTAATCCATGTGCCAGACATGTAACATGTAGTAGATTTGGAAATGTAGCTTTTAAGATTTTACCAGCCTTTAGCATGTACGCGGCACTATCAGTGCTCAAAACAAGGACATTTCTAACATGCTCATTATATGAACTGCAATTGCTTTTTTAAGTATTCGGCCACTGAGTTACCATCAACTTTTTCAAAAAAAATACTTTCGATTAAGTAAGATTTGCAACAAAAAATTTCGTCGACTGTTATCCTATCAGGTTCTTGAGTATGTCTTGAACTGTTTGTTGGTAAACTATATCTAAGTATACTTTTCTCAGCAATGATTCATCCGGAAGTGATTTTGATGTACAGGAACAACCAATATATTTTTGGAAAAAAATTATAAACTGTGGTTGTTAATCTTTTTCCATGGAATATTGCACGAAACTAAAAATATGATTAAATCTATATAGAATGTGTCTGAACTCGTACTTTTTGAGCATTGTGACGAATGAGTTTTACTCACTAAATGACTTTCAACACAATGTTTCTTTAGCTGATGTAAATGAACGTCACATTAAGAGCAATATATTGTGGAAGAATCTTCTATGAAACTAAGAGAAGAATCTTTCTGTATCCATTTTTTTATTGTTTTTCTTTTAGGATTAACCATTTTAGTAGCACGGCACGGAAATCACTCATGAAAAATCAAGTGACATAAATGACATATTCTGACATGATTTACTTTAATATGGAGATGCAAGTTGCTTATCAAAGAGGTCAAATGTTACAGAATAATCTTTTAAGTTGATTATGGATACCTAATGCGATATTATTCCGTAACATCGATAAGTCGATAAAACAGTTAGGTCAATCCCTCTGACAGTTTGATTTTTGCTATGAAGAATTCCGCTCTTTGGTATTAAGTGATGAATTTCTAGGTCAAAATAGCAGTTAATAAAAATAGTTCAAACAAAAGATATAACTTTCTACGATTTTCTTGTAGGTAAGTAAACTTAATCTATATTTTTTTCCGTTTTTATTTTATTGAAAATCCTTATAATATACACAGAGCGAAAGAGTGTTTGTTTGTAATTTTTTCATCGCTCAACGCCTTATACGATCGATGTGAGTCCAAGAGTTAGTTAATAACTATTTTTCTATTTAATGCAATTTGGTGCCGTCTTATATGATTTTAGTAGGTAGGTATTTTGGTAGGTAGGCACTTTAATCGCCTGTATCTCAAGAACCAATGATGTCTACTAAGTCGTGATAATACTTTCTTTAAAATTCGTTATAGATATGCGGTTTCATAATAGATATTTTACAGATTTTTAGTACTTGTAGTTATGGCTAGTAGGGGGAGACTTGACTCTATCAAAAACACCGACATTCAACGACACCCCACAGTATTGGCGCTTTATTGGCGTGACTAATTATTATGTATATTAAAGCCAAATTACAGCTTTTTAGTACTAAGAGTCTCTGACCTATATAGGCTGTGGATGGACGGATGGACAGACATGGCGAAACTATAATGGTTCCTAGTTAATCCTAGCTGGGGCACAGCAACCTTAAAGTATTATATACATATATAACCTCGTGTGGTAGCCGGATTGGAATAGTTCCACTCCATGTCTTCACTCGTAAGAGGCGACTAAGGAAGTAAGGGCTTCTAGTACTGTTAGGCGATGGACTTGCCACCTGACACTAAACACTAGTAAAATTCTTGGCCTGATTGTGCAAAATGTGGTAACAGAATTAAAAACAAGTCTTTTTAGAGTCGTTGGTATTTCTGTAGCTCTGCCTACCCCACTCTGGGAACGAAGGCGTGATGTTATGTATGTATGTATATAGAAAGATATCTTAAATTATAGGAACTATCTCCGAGAACTTTGCATACTTCTACACCAAAACATGGATGGTATATATTTCACAACTATAAAGAACAATTTTAACATTAAAATAATTTCTTATTGAAGAATTCTTGGAGTGAGTAGAAAGCTCTTTTTATATTTAAATATTTCTAAAGCTGTAATTTAAACCGTATAGAATCGTCTACATCTTTAATTCTATCTTTAGTTCCCGAGGGAATAGTGATAAACTATTTCTACGTGGGATTTTTTTTGTTGGAATAGGTATAATATCTATCTCTCTGCATAATCTTATATTCCATTATAAATTCTTACGTGCACTTCAATTGCTGTGCATAACGCATGCATGCGCGGCGGTGTATTCCCGCTTTAGCAGTGCAGTGCTGTTTTACATTATACTCGTAGTTATCCTAATGTATAATGAATATACAAACATCCTTAATAGGCCGTATACGAAACTTTGCCGATTTCGCTGATTTACGTGATTGTACAGTTGAAATACTTTAATTCTACAAATTTTAATGCGCAACACGAGAGATAATTTAAATTTTCAACGAATGTATCAGCCACTTTTTTTATTTTATTATTTCATTTTGATTAATCGACCTGAAACCATCGACTGTTTTGTGAATTTTGTCTTACAGCAAAATATTTCCAAAAATCGTGGAACTCGAACAATGTTTAGGGCGAGAAAAACGGTATGGTATTTGGTATGAAAATTTCCAAGGGCTACTAATCTACTCGAAAAAACTATACATAATATTGCTTTTGACATGTTATCGTATTTTCATAAAGCTGGACAGAGAACAGGGAAAAGTGACAATTACATTGTCAACTTTGTGATAGCTCTTATTTACTTGACATCAATGACGGCCGGGTTTAAAACAATAAGATTACTTACATATCAAAAGCCATATGGTTTTCGCAAGTATGGTTCACAACCCTCATAACGTTACATCGTCCCTTTACTTTTTCAACCTCCTATCTGATTGAATAATTTGATAGAAAACTAGTCCTTTTTCATCTTGGAACATGAGTGCTTTTCCTACTAATCACTCAGATACGATACGAGGTTGAGATAGTAAAGGGACGAATATTTAACCCTTAAAGGAAATCATACCGTTGCAGTTTAAAGAAACTAAACGTAGTGCATTGGGAAAACGTGGGATGTTCTAATTGCATTCTATTCGTATGATCTGAGGCGGAATTATGAAGTGTCTATAGGAATCCGCCAAGTTCCAGACAGTGAACGGGATAGATATAACTGCTAAAATAATATCTACCTTTAAGCTTGAAAAGTTTTTATAATGCAGCATCTGTGATAGATTGAGGTAGAAAAAGTGCAAAATCACTGCGTGGGCGATGGATCTTCAGGGAACGTAAATTGGTATCGCGTTGGCGTTTCTTTATTGAAGAGAAGCGCTAGGTAGCACTTAGTATATATGGCTACATACATAACTAGGAATAGCAAAGCTTAACATCGTGATGTGGTATGGCAACATCTTTTGCGTTTTGTCTAGCCGAGAATGAAAAAGGGAATTTATTACGTTCAATCTTTAGAACAGAATTTAAACGACGCTTGTTAGTTTTCTTTGATTTCAAGACATAGTTTAATTCCGTTTAGCCATTTATGCGCCTTTATAAAAAAAAACAGTGCCCTAATTTTCTTCTTAATCTATCAAATGTTTAAATGCGAATAGTAGAACAAAGACCGCGACACTTTACGTTGTCAAATATAACGTTTTTTAACATGTCATATTTTCTCCATTAAACAGATGGGTGCGGGTCGTTTCTAGTTCGGATCTTAGACTATATGCATAATTGTAGCCTTTTACAATTTCTTCACTTCTATTCAAACAGAACTGTGAGTAATTCTGCTGTAATACGCAATGAACGCAAAGAAGGCATAGCCAATATGCATTGTTTAAGGGGATAACGGCTTACATACTTTTAAGCAATGGGCATTGCTACCTGTCACTAATACACTGGTATACATCTTTGTCTGATTGTGCAAAATATTGTAACAGAATTACCGACAAGTTTTTTAGAGTTGTTGGTAATTCAATAGCTCTGCCTACCCCATTCTGGGAATGAAGGCGTGATGTTATGTATGTATGCATTTTAATTGTATGTGGTTATCAATAGGGTATAGAATGCTTAGGCATGGCAGTTACCCTTCTTTGGTATAACGGCAGAATTAGTCCAATCATCCACAGTTAGCGGCCGGGCTCCGGAAACCCGTTAATTGATTCCTTTGTCACCCCACGTGACGCCATGTTCGACACGCGCTTCGATAGATTTTGTCACGTTCAGCGCGTTAGGTGCCGAAGTACTGATTTCAATTACAACTGACAACAACAACAACTGACAACTGACTGACTTGAATTATAACGTCACTGTGACACGGTTCTATGGTTGGTCAAGGAATTCATCGTGAGTAAACCTGCACATTTGAACAGCTGAGTGAGTAAGAGGGTAATTGCAAAAAAATGTCCTGAAGGGGCCGAAGTGTAACCGAAAGGGCCCATCTGCCAGATAAGATAAGATGATATGGAATGCCTTTATGCTAGTCATTTCGCCGGTCATCATATCCCCACATCGAGACTCAATGCAAACACTACTAGTCCGGCTGCGCCAAAGTTCATAAAAAATTGCAAATTACATTATTGGAACTCCGAAAATGTATCTCCTACCATTTTACATCATAATGATCACTCTTCATAATCAATATTAATCATGTTGTTTATTTTCAGGATTTAAAAAATATCTAACTAAATAAGGTTAGGTTAGGTTTGTTTTATGAACGCCCTAAAATCAGAAAGGTTTCAGTAAAATTCACTTTACAATAATGAACAAAAAATTATGAGCAATTTTTTTTCTGAGAAATGATGAGGATTATATGAGCCAATATGGACCCTACTAGCCTATTATCACTAAGCCTAAAATGTTATGGGTTTATATTTTGTCATTGTCCTAATGCATCGTTAGTCAGAATTTATCCTAAAACCATTTCCGCCTAAATTTGAAAACTTTTTTAACTTATCCTAACGCCAGGTATTTTTGGAAAACCTAGTCAAAATTATTATTCGGACTCGTAGGTGTATTAGGTCAAACGTTATTATAGATTAGGACTACCCGCCTCCATTTTTGTTACCAGCTCTGTGATCATCTCCCTAGTCCCATCATTCACGTCTCACCGCGCTTACCTCCGAATCTATTATGTGAAACAATCCCTCAAAAAATCCCGCAATTAATCAAGCCGACTCGTAGTTGTATTCCGTTGAGTTAAAGTTCAATTTCGCGCTGGGACGTAGAGGTAATGAACCATGAACAGGGTTGCTAGACGACGAAATGTTCCCTTATATTTGGCAATTTGTGTAATTGACTTGATATTTGTGTGTTTTTATCATAATAAGATGGTTTTGTTTATAATACATAAAATAGTATATACTGATATTTCTGTAGCTCTGCCTACCCTTTTATGTATGTGTATGTATCTATCTCCGCAGTTCCCGCTAAAATAAAGTCTCCCGAATATAAGATATTTTTTTTCTTTAAATCGGTTCTCTGTCTTGGTCGATCGAGTAAGCCAAGTCATATTATACGAGCTCGCTCACTCGACGGGTAATGTGGGCAAGCTGAGAATGAATGTACTCCCATAAATGTGTTATTTGCGCTTTAACAGACTTCAACTCGGCGGTTCATATTTAGGTGTAATATAAATAGTAATAAGTGTAATGTAAATAAAAATTTTCGTGTTCTACGAGTAGTACGATAAATTTTGCAGTGGATGACGCAAGACCCGATATTTTTCAATTTACTTAAGATTCGGTTTCCTCAAGATTGTAGTCTAGAGAATTGAAATGTCCATGGGTCTCAGATCCCACTTACCATCAGGTGGCCTGTGTGCTCATTTGCCACCTGATTTCATAAAAAAAAAACTCAGACTAATTGACCTAGTTCCAAACTAAGCTCTAGGCTAGAACTATGGTTAGTAGACAACGATAAACCTACATATGTAGTGGAAGGACTCTGTGCAGGGTCCGCCCGGATCGCTACCATCTTATTCATTAACCACCCGCTAAGCAACAGTTTTCGCATTGTTGTGTTCCGTTGTGGGGATAAGAGAACCGGTGAAATTATTGGCATAGAGGCATTCCATCTAAGTCTTCAGGGTTGGCAACGTATTTGAGGTCTTAAAATTAGTCTTGAGAATTCAAATGTCTATGGGTCTCAGATTCCACTTACAATCGGGTGGCCCGAATGCTCATGTGCCTTCTCCTTATCAAAAAAAGCGGCCAAGTGCGAGTCGGACTCGCCCATGAAGGGTTCCGTAGCAGCAAGTAACATAATATAAAAGTTCGTTGTAGCTTTGATCAATGTTTTTATGACGTATTAAAAAAAAACTACTTACTAGATCTCATTCAAACCAATTTTCGGTGGAAGTTTGCATGGTAATGTACATCATATATTATTTTTACATTTATCATTCCCTTATTTTAGAAGTTACGGGGGGGGGGACACACATTTTTCCACTTTGGAAGCGTCTCTCGCGCAAACTATTCAGTTTAGAAAAAAATTATAATAGAAACCTCAATATCATTTTTGAATACCTATCCATAGATACCCCACACGTATGAGTTTGATGAAAAAAAAATTTTTGAGTTTCAGTTCTAAGTATGGGGAACCCCAAAAATTTATTGTTTTTTTTCTATTTTTGTATGAAAATCTTAATGCGGTTCACCGAATACATCTACTTACCAAGTTTCCACAGTATAGCTCTTATAGTTACGGAATAAAGTGGCTGTGACATACGGACGGACAGACGGACAGACATGACGAATCTATAAGGGTTCCGTTTTTTGCCATTTGGCTACGGAACCCTAAAAACATATATAGAGAAATACATCTTTAAATACACAGAAAATATCCAAGTATCAGAAACAAACTGTTAATCTAAAATTAACACGTTTTCATTTATTTGGAACGCTCGAGTAAAACTACAATTTTTGCATCGTTTATTTGTATGTTTATCGTCGACCTAATCGACTTTATAATCATAGACTAGGTATGTTTAGTTTATGGATTGAGAAGAGAGCTGTCTTTGAGGCAATTTTCAATTCATAGCGTGAGGACGCATTAATTTTTAATTACAGCAGTAATCCTTGTAGTCACGAACGTTAGATTCCCATCTTAAAGAAAGAAAAAGAATTACTTGAAATCAATAAGCTTATTATGTATATGATATGACACTGGAGATTGCACGGAGAACAACGAATTGAAGCCAAGAACAGTGACCTTGAATGACGTCCCTTTCTTTTCATCCTAAAGAAAGGGATAAAAAACATAAGCGACGTCATTCAAGGTCACTTTTCTTGGCTTAAAGGCGTTGTTCGCCATGCAATCTCCCGTGTCATATATAAACTTCTTGCTTGGAATCTCTAATGACATTGACGACGTCAAGCTATTTTTTGGAAATGGGTCCTAAATTAACGTTCCGGTAACCTTCGGGGAGGGAAGATGGCCGGTTGAAAAATGCCCGGCTTTTATTTTTGATTTATTCTGTTTACTGATTTACTCTATTCACTTGACATTGGCGAAATCACTGTGTGGACCGCCATCAATTAAAAAAGAAGAAGAAATTAACGTTCGTGACGGTACATTAAAATCGATGGGATAAAGTAAATTCATATTCACTCAGTCTCCTAAAGAGTCATAAAACGACTCTTAAAACCGCCGTCTAGGTACTCGGCTCTTGGGAAAAGGCAAGTCAAGGTCTTCACCACGAGCAACGATTTCATACAGCACGTCAAGATCACGGCTGTCATCATTATTATCAGCACACACACTAATATTTGTTGTCGCTACCAACTAGGCAGGCTACCGCATCGTCAAACTAAGGAGTTGTGTTTCTGCCACTGAAGACACGTCGTCACGTGAGTTACTGTCGAATGGTTTCGAGTTTGAGCTCGCCAATTAAACTGTAGTTCAACATTTCCACTAGTGCCAGCGACACCACTGGTGTGTTAAAAATACATACAACTGCAAATTCGTGGCAGTGAACGTAAATTCTAACAGTTTGGGCAACCGAAGTTAATTTGTGCTACTAGTTTTAATTAGCTATCGTGCCTTCGGGCACGGTATACAGTTTTGTATCTTTTTTATTATTATAAAGTCTATTAGACAAATTTTGTTTTGAACAATAAGCCTACCAATTTTATAATAAAATGGGAAGGCTTTTTATTTGATTTTTAGATGGTTTGTTTCCTGGGTGAGACAAGCTAATTTTAGATGTTAGAATGCATTTTGTTTCATTTCAAAAATAAAGGAATGTTTCCTTTAAGTAAAATGAACTGAATAAAGGATTTAAGGTAGCTCCCCTCCAGGGCCCATAGATTTTTTCCACCCTGTACAGGTGTTTAAGTCTAAAAGGTATAATAGTACTCCCGTGTGGTTGCCGGGTTAGAATAGTGCCACTCCGTGTCTTCCCGTGGATGTCGTAAGAAGCGACTAAGGGAACAAGGGCTTGTAGTACTGTTAGGCGATGGGCTTGCAACCTGTCACTAATACACTAGTAACTTCTTGGCCTGATTATGCAAAATGTGGTTACAGAATTATAAACAAGTCTTTTTAGAGTTGTTGGTATTTCTGTAGCTCTGCCTACCCCACTCTGGGAATGAAGGCGTGATTTTATGTAGGTACAAATACAAATACAAATACAAAATAGTTTATTTGCTTATCAACACACAGATATACATAACAAGACATGTCTGGCGGACCCCAAACTAGGCTGAGCCTGTATCTTGGGGCCCTGGAGTGCAGTATGCGAAAAAACAAGTGATAATCATGCTAATTTAAATAAACACAAAAATAAATAAGTTGTTTTGAGCGACTCAACAGTGCGTCAGATGTGTGGAGTGAGTGCGTGTGTGTGTGTGTGTGTGTGTGTGTGTGTGTTTTAGTGATTGAGTACGTGTATGGCAACGTGTGGGAATTTAGCTGGAAGTGAGTAGGGCCTCTGTGTCGCAATATGATAGTGACAGTAGCCACTTCCTCACAATAATCTTAACTTTACCGGTTGTGTGACACTGAATGCTTTGCACCTTGCAGATATTATTATAGATACGCCGAAACATGAAGTCTGGAGAGCGCCTAGCAAAAGACGTCCTGTAACTAGGTTGGGGGACCCTAAACAAACGCTTGGCCAGGAGTTGTGGGTAGGTTGGTAAGTTCAAAACGACCACATGTACTCGAGCCACTGCCTTCATAATATATAACCGCCTTACGCTCAATAATTTTGATTCCTTATAAAGAGTGTCCGTGGGGAATCGAATGGGTTTTTGGTGCATTACCTTAATAACAGCGCGCTGTGCTCTTTCCAATGGAAGCAAAGTGGTTTTTGGGGCACTCCCCCATACCGTTATACCATATTGCAAGATTGATTGGCACAGTCCACAATACACAACCCGAAGCACTTCATCAGGGGCGCAGTGTCGAAGTTGCTTCATCACGTATATGCATTTCCTAACCCTGCTAGATAATGCTGAGATATGTTGTTTAAAAGAAAGCTTATCGTCAATTATTAGACCCAGGTATTTGGCCTTATCAGATCTGACATCATTTAACATCATCTGGTTTATCATCATCATCTGGTATTTAACATCATTTCTTTTTGACACGTAATCGTATTGTTTTCAACTCGGCCGTCATTAACTCATTACTGTCGAGTTAATAAGAGCGTAACGTTGAAATACGATAACGTCTTAGAAATATTGTTACCGAATAGAATATAGAGCCCCCGAAGGCGCTCTCTTTAATAAAACAGCTTTTTGATAAGTCGACAATATCGACATTTTCGTATTACTTTTCAATTCCTTGCATGGCGACACTTCCTTTGTCAAACTAATTCACCTATATTAAAATTCTACTAAAGACCAAAGTTATACATAGAAGTTTATTTTAATTTATAACTGGCAACCCCGTGGAATACGGAAAGGTGATAAATACAGCGTCTCTGACACATTTTCAAGACAAACGACTCCTCTCAACGGGACGAAATACGTATTACGGTACAATAAATAAACTGACATTCGAGTTCAATACAAACCGTAACTCCAGGCAATAAGGTCTATTATAGTATTCAAATTACTGTTTTGTAGTGTCGAGACTTTTTGGCAAGATTGGGTTGTTAGTACTCGTATGTAGGTACATTATTTACCAACGACTCAGCTTCAGTTATCTTTTTACCCGATTGCTGAAGAATGAGGGTAATGTTGTTGATCTGTATGTATGTATGTACAAATGTACCTATGTATGGTTCTTTGTTCCTTGGTAGAGGCTAGAGGGATGGGCCGATTTCAACAAGCCAGGTGTCGTTAGATTTGTTTTAAAATCTCGAGTGCCGCTGGGTAAATTAAAATAAAAAACAACTGTGTGGAATAAAAATATATAAAGTGTAGGTAACTAACATAATATAGACGACATAATCAAAACATGCAGCAGCGTATTTAAAATATGCTTTTTGGTTGACTTGTGTCCTATACAGTATACCTTGCCATTGGGCATTAAGTCCGCCGTTTGTACTTTATTGTTTTGTGCAAATAAGTTTAAATAAATTAATAAATAATACCTACATTTACACGGATATATACTGGGTGATTTTGAGGTCATGATCCGGAATGACCAAGAGCGAATAAGATGGTCATACTGAACAACTTTTCCCATGGGACCAACCACGAAATCGCCAAAAGTAAAACAGCTGTTCCATACATAACGGTGAATTAATTGAGAGTTAATGTACTAAAATCGCTATATGTAAAAAAAAAACTAAATCGGTCCACAATTGACGAAGTAATCGGTGAACATACATAAAAAAAAACACAATGAAACGTCCTCCTTTTTCTTAAATCGGTTAATAAATTACTTTCAAAATTTTCGTCGATTATACTGCAATAACGCGTAACTACCGAAATTCAATTAGTTGCAAAATGGACCTTACTGACTTAAAAACTAAGGTGTATTTTGCACCTTATTTCATTTGTTCGTTACACTGAATTACAGTAACACTCACGATCCCGGTGCGGCGCGTTACAATACTAAAAAAAAAGCGGCCAAGTGCGAGTCGGACTCGCCCATGAAGGGTTCCGTAGCAGCAAGTAACATAATATAAAAGGTCGTTGTAGCTTTGATCAATGTTTTTATGACGTATTAAAAAAAAACTACTTACTAGATCTCATTCAAATCAATTTTCGGTGGAAGTTTGCATGGTAATGTACATCATATATTTTTTTTAGTTCTATCATTCTCTTATTTTAGAAGTTACAGGGGGGGGGGACACACATTTCAACACTTTGGAAGTGTCTCTCGCGCAAACTATTCAGTTTAGAAAAAAATGATGTTAGTAACCTCAATATAATTTTTAAAGACCTATCCATAGATACCCCACACGTACGGGTTTGATGAAAAAAAAAATTTGAGTTTCAGTTCTAAGTATGGGGAACCCCCAAAATTTATGTTTTTTTTTTTCTATATTTTTGTGTGAAAATCTTAATGCGGTTCACAGAATACATCTACTTACCAAGTTTCAACAGTGTAGTTCTTATAGTTTCGGAAAAAGTGACTGTGACATATGGACGGACAGACAGACAGACATGACGAATCTATAAGGGTTCCATTTTTTGCCATTTGGCTACGGAACCCTAAAAACCGGCCAAGTGCGAGTCGGACTCGCGCACGAAGACTTCCGTACCATTATCTATACACCATTAGACTATATTACAACCTTTTTTAGGGTAAAAATGCCCTAATATTAACTAAGACTCCGCTGTCTGTCTGTCACCAGGCTGAGTCTCATGAACCGTGAATTTTTCACAGATGATTTATTTCTATTGCCGCTTAAACAACAAATACCCTTACCTTTTTTATTAGTCATTTCTCTTTAGAATTTCATCTATAATCACACAAAATTTGACAGTAAAGTTGTATGTTTTATCGTCAGACATAGAAGTTTTTGTGGCAAAAACGTCAATTAACCAGTTTCAAATACTTATTTTAAAGTGAAATTTCATAGTACGGTGTTAAGTTCACCGGATAAAATAGAAATTAACTAAAATTCTGATCAAAGCCCATCGATTTTATATAATGATAGGTACCTAATATTTAATTAAACTAATCGTTGGGCATTCTTTTTACAAATTTTAAAATTCTATTAACATCTATGTATGAAATGTTTTTTTATTATTTTAATGCTATTCTATAGATTTTCATACACAGTAAACAACTGAAACCAAGAGTTCCTTGTAACAAAGGCGTTTTTAGGAAAATTGTATGACATTTGGTTGCGCGTGTGGTTGCCGGGTTAGAATAGTACCACTCCATGTCTTCCTGTGGATGTCGTAAGAGGCGACTAAGGGAATAAGGGCTTGTAGTACTGTTAGGCGATGGGCTTGCAACCTGTCCCTAATACACTAGTAAACTTCTTGGCCTGATTGTTCAAAATGTGGTTACAGAATTATTAACAAGCTGTTTTAGAGTTGTTGGTGTTTCTGTAGCTCTGCCTACCCCACTCTGGGAATGAAGGCTGGGAATGTTATGTATGTATGTATTGTATGACATTGTGTATCATCATAATAGTAAGTTGCAAGTTCATATTATACCTACGTTATCTCATAGTCAAGGACTAAGTCTGTGTTAGTTAATAAATATTAATCTAGCCTAAGTTTACTAACAATATATGAACCTCGTTGCTGTCTGAGTAAATATTATTTGAATTTGAATAACTCATAACTGTCATAAGAAAGTACAATTTATCGATAAATTAATATCGTTCGGAAATCCGTAGGTATATAGGAAACAAAAACCTCTATGTCTGTTTATCGTGTTAACGATATAACAAAAGCATATTAATGATAATTGTTTTTATAGGAGGGGCCCTTCTCATTATTGCACGTTTAGATTTTTTATTATTTAATAGGAAATCCGCCGTTATAACACGTATTGTGTAAAGAAATCAAACTGTTATCTATTATGGTTCGAAAAATACAGCTCTTTTAACCTCGTAAGGCCCACGTCAAATTTTACTACATAGTTCAAAAAAGAACCTTGTGCAAGTCGAATAAAGTTTAAAGTCACTTTGACAAATGTCCTAAATTTAGGCCGTTGGGCCTAACGAGGTTAACGTATGGCAGACAACAGGGTGGTAAATAAGACCAACGTTGCGATCTTATGCACGGCGCACCGTTATCACTGTTTGAAAGCATTCTTCGTAGTAGATCCCAAATAGTGGTCGGTGATAAAGGAAAGGTAAAGTCTGACCCCCTTGAGGCTACGATGGGAGTTGCGCAGGGATCATCTGTCTCCAACTTGCTCTTTTCCTTGCTCATTAATGACCTGCCTCAGTCTATAGGGTCTGCGGAAATTCTTATGTATGCTGATGATGTTGCCGCTATCGTCACTGCTCCCTCTGTTGACTGTGTTGAGCAAAAACTAAACGAAACAGCGGCGCAGCTGGTCAACTGGTTTGATACGAATGGACTTGCCTTAAATCTGGAAAAGACGCATTACCTATGCTTTAATCTTTCAGGACGTATTACTAGACCACTAACTATCGTAGTGGAAGGCACGCTACTGAAACAAACCGGTAATTCGACTTTCCTGGGCTTCGAGATTGATGTAGGTTTAAAATGGAATCTCCACATTGAGAAATTGAGTGGAAAAATGGGAAGTGCTTGTTTTGCATTGGGCCGAGTTGCCAGAACAGTGTCTGAAGAAGTAGCTCGAACGTGCTACTTCGCCACTGTGCACTCCCTGCTGCAGTATGGCGCGGAGCTCTGGGGACGGTGCGCCGAGTGGGAGCGGGTATTCCGCCTTCAGAAACGAGCAGTACGTACGAACTATCGCACGGGCCCCGCTCGATATTTCCGCAAGACCCCTTTTCAGAAGACTAGGTATTTTGACGTTGCCTGCAATAGTCATAATGCAAGTGGCAGTCTACATGAGGGTCCACCTGGCGTCATTCAAAACGTTTGATATGATAAATACGCACAACACCCGAAATGCGAGTAAGCTTGTTAACATAAGCCGCAAGCTTGTAAAATCTTCCAAGCTTACCCATGTTATGGGCCCCGCGGTCTACAACAAGCTGCCCAAAAATGTAACCGAAGCTCCCAGCTTATGTAGCTTTAAAAAACGTCTGACTCGCTGGCTCGTTGAGCACTCGTTCTATTCTTTTGAAGAGTTCATTGCGCTTAAGTCATATTAGTCAACTAGGGCATAGTTACCAACCGACTAAGTTAAATAATACTGCAATGGATTTGTTACCATTTGTAAAATACGTAGCTATATACTGTTGTATTAGTATATACTTAAAATGTTATTTTTACCCGACTGCCCCATGGAGGGTTATTACTAATTTTTTTTGACATAAGCTGTATAATTATTATTATAATCAAATGACTTGTAAATTGGCCTTACAAATAAATTATTATCATTATTATCATTATTATATACATGACAGTAATGGCGGCCGAGTTAAAAACAATACTATAAAATGTCAAAGGCAATGTAGTTTCGTTTTTTTTTTGTTTTATAAAGGCCCTGATATTTTGTGGCAGCCTTTTATTTAAAGTTAACTCCAAAGGCCATGACATAAGCAAAATAATAATTTAAGTTAATAAAACCATTTCAACATATATAAATATTAACTCAACCAATTCAGTACTTTTCCAGATCTTAATCCACCTAATACAAAAAAAAGGTAATAGAATGCCCTGTGTACACTCTCAGGTATCCACTTAAGTCAATCTTCTGAAAATGCTAACAAAGAAAATTTCTTAACGAGTATTAAGAAATATCTAAAACTTCGTCTTAGGGGTTCACAAAAAACCGGTTTTCTTTTCTTCAATACGCCTCTAAAGAAAATTAATAGAACCATAGTATTTTAGTTATTTTCTTCGAAATGAGCAGCTTCAAATTTAAGCCGTTATTAAGAGTACACAAGAGGTTTGTTTTGCGTTCTTTGAAACGAAATTAATATTAAATTTTAATTTAAGTTAAGACAGCTAAAGACTACTAATGAAATATAAAATATTACTAAGCTTGATGTAGGTGTACCATGAAAACAATACGAAGCGAGTTTGACATGGACGAGTCGCGAGCTAAGGCATTCCGGTGGTGTAAAAGATTTTTAACATTTTAAATAAACAAAATGAAATAAATACATATAGAGCGATGATCTAATACAAATTGGCTTGTACTAGACAACGATAGAAATTCGCTGCATGTAATTAGAGAACTAAATACTCATACAATCGGAAACATCCAAAACATAGTACCCAATAAATACTCGTGATTATTAAAGTCCATTCGCTTAGATAGTGTCTATCCGGCGCCTTTTGTCGGAGGATGCCGCCGCGTAAACAAATAAACAAATCACAGGACAATGTCACACAAATTGAACTAGTCACAAACTAAGCTCTAGGCTTGTGCTATGGGTGGGATTATCATTGTCTAGTAAGACAATGATAAACTTACTTACATAGAGAAATACAAATACATAGAAAACATCCAAGACTGAGGAACAAATACTCGTGCTCATCACAAAAATATTTGCCCTTACCAGGATTTGAACCCAGGACCCCTAGCTTCGAAGGCAGAGTCACTACCAACTAGACTAGCGTGTCGTCAAACAAAGAATGTGAGCGGGGTACCAGCAAGTGAATTTGTCATGTTACATCGAATTAAATCCGTATTTTATTACAATAACCACAAGTGTTTGCGGGTGTAGCGACACTATCTAAGCGAATGGACTATACTCAAAGATTTGCCCTGCAAATATCTCCAACACATGACTTATGATCACTAACCCGTTTATTTCGAGACAGCACGAATAATAAAAGAAAGAACAAAAATATCTCCATCGCACACCATCTTTTATTTCTCGCTACTAGTTAGAGAGAAATGCACTGACGGATAATTTAAACCCACAGACATAAGCCCAGACCCCAGAGTAACCCACTAATTGAGATGGATGGCCGCCATCTATCATGTGGTAAGTGGATTTTGTCAAGCTCGTGGCGATTCCGCAATTTGTCCGCTTTTCACCGAATTACGCTGAAATGTGTATGATGATGACATTGATGACATGTACTAATGGTTTTACTATAAAATGGTATTGCCGCATCACTTCGGGATAATCGGGGTAGCTTGTGCAAGTTGCATACATTCCTGGATGGAAATCTTCTGAAGAAAGTGTTGTAAAAATTCTCGTTAACTTTTTAAAGCATAAAGAATATATTTGAAAGTACAAACAAAAATCATACAAATTATTAATTCAGTAAGCCGAATTAGCGCTTGCTTGTTTTTAAATGTAGGTATATTAAAGTCCAGAAAAATACAAATTATTTTATTATATGAGTGTATCAGTTACCGCATAAAAACCGACTTGGTAGTAAAATAATTTCAAAAAATAAGTACACTCTTAGGGCCGTGTTCACCAACAATTAATCGGACGGTTAAGTCTTAATCAGCTGTTAATCAATACATCTGACACCCGTTAAACTGCTAATCGTCCGTTTAATTGTTGGTGAACACGGCACTTAGAAACTACCGAGAAATTATCACTATTTCTCGTTGGTACAATGCTAGTATGTATGTAATATTCTAAGAAAAAGTTATTGACAAACTGTATAATTAACAAAATGGTTTGCCGCCGCTGCGTTTATTAGATTTTTTATAGTTAGTGTTGTGTTTTAGGTTCTACTTAGCTTACAGGCCACCTGACAGTAAGTGGGATTTGAGTCTGAGACCCATGGACTGCAATCCTAAGACTGCAAATGCGTTACCAACCCAAAGGATAATGAGGGCGTAAAGTTCAAACCGACTTTTGAGTGTACATACATCGTTAAATGGTGTAATTAAACACATGTTACATGTAAAAACATGTGTTTGTCTTTTACGTGTCTTGCGCTCTTTGCGTAGTAACTGTGTGATAGAGTAAGGAATGAAAACATCAGAGAGAAGTGTGGTCTGAAAGAAGATGAAGTGACTAAAATTGAAAAGGGCATGCTTCGATGGTTCGGTCATTTGGAAAGGATGGATGAAAAACGATTGACGAAAGAAATATACAGTGCTAAAGTGAGTGCAAGGGTCGTAAGGAGGCGCCCTAGGTGACTTTTTTGAATCAAATCGGGGAAATACTGGAAAAGGGCCGAATGTTAAGTACCCGAAACCGACGTGCATGCATGACTCGATGTATGAATGTGGAAGAAGCGAAAGAGCTTTGTCAGGATCATAGCAGGTGGAAAGAAGTGGTCTCTGCCTACCCCTCTGGAAAACAGGCGTGATTTATGTATGTATGTAACAAAATGCTTCTTTGATCACGACAAAGTCACAGGAAGCAACAAGTCCTCATGCAATTCAGACCGAAATTAAAGTTAAAACAATTAGCAATATTTCAAAGCAAAATATAAAAATAAATTGACATGAAATTAGCTGTTTGGTTGCTCGCTCCAAAAAACACGGACGGCTTTCTAACAAATCCGGAGCCCGGGGCTAGACGATATTTGAGTAGTCATTTGATCCGGAACGGTTTCCGGCAACCCGGGTCTTTGGGTATCCGGAAAACTGTTGACATGTTTAAGCTTAGAAGTAAGTCAATACAATTAATTTACTTTATAAGTATTTCGACGGTTCTGTGACTCCACCTCGTATATAGAATATTGTCCAGTATAAACTGACACGCACTAAGTATGCACTCGCGTACTTAGTGAGTGTCAGTTTATACTGGACATTATTCTATATACGAGGTTGAGTCACAGAACCGTCGATTTTAGTTACTACTTAGGTTGGTTGTTTACTGCCACGTCGTTGGTCCACCTTGTTGGAGTTTTACCCACGCTGTATCTTCCAGTACGTGGATGCAATTTGAGAACTCGTTGACACCGTAGCCATCTGTTTTGCGTTATACGTGCCCCACCCACTGCAAATGAAGTCTAGCAATATTTCATATTTTAGTTGTATTCATTGAACGACTGATGACGATTAAAAATCTGTCATGTTACACAGTTATGTTCGGCGTTACAACCGTCACAAGACTTGATACACAAATAAGGCCTACGATACCAACCATGTCAAAAGCAATATTGTTACTTCTTTTAGAATAGCGCCCAGCTTCTATTCAACCCTTCTGACCCACTGCTCAACTAAACTGCTCAACAGAGGCGACGGAGCTCCGCTGATGCGGAGCTTCTATTCCTAAGTGTGTTGGCCCTCCGGGCATCTAACATAACCTAAACCTATCTCATATTTACGATACAAATTTCGATCAGTTGAGCAGTTTAGTTAAGCATTGGGTCAGTCACCCTATTCAACATTGACTAATATGCAAAATTATTTTAGTGCAATTTGATAACTCAACTATACAGTAACAAAACAACACGGTTTTTAATACAAAATGAAACCGATCGTGTCTAGCTCGTTACAAAAATATATTACCTACATTAATTGCTAAACAATCTCTCCTTTTTGTTACTCTTATGAGTAAATACCACTCCTTTAAATATTCAATCAACGGAGCCCTCCGAACGTTCCCTTCAATTAAGTACTTACTTATCTCAAAACAGCCCTCCCGAACTTGGAAGACCTCTAAATCTGCTGCCTCAAGATTGTTTATTTCTCGAGAAACTTTCTAGAAACGTCTCCGAGTTTCCTCCACGATAATTAATCTGACGTTTGAGACAAAACCGAGAGCTCCCAAGTTTACCTTCGACAAGTTGAAATTGCTTCCAAATACGTGGAGTGCGTGATTGTAGCGTTTGTTAAAAGAATCTAGGCGAGGTTGTTTGAGGATGTTTTAATTGGTGTTTACCATTGACATCGACAAATTTTGAGTGTTTTTTTCTTCTCTACTCTTTGAGCAGATGGATCGGTTTGTGGATCGTTAAGAGCATCGGTTCCCATTAGAAAAACCCATTGGTAAATGGTGACTGCTCGGATTCAGAGTTCAAATTCGGTTCGGTACGTTCGTGACTTTAATCATAATAATAATGCTTTTTTTATGACAAGGAGAAGGCACACGAGCACTCAGGCCACCTGATGGTAAGTGGAATCTGAGACCCATAGACATTTGAATTCTCAAGACTACAATCCTAAGACCTAAATGTGTTGCCAACCCTGAGGACTAAGATGGAATGCCTCTATGCTAGTAATTTCACCGGTTGTCTTATCCCCACACCGGAACGCAACAATGCGAACACTGTTGCTTGGCGGGTGGTTAATGGATAATATGGTGGTAGCGATCCGGACGGACCCTGCACAGGGTCCTACCACCACTATTCATGGCTTTCATTCGTCACTAAGGGATGGTTTTTTGTGCTTCCGCGCAGAGAACGTGAGATGGAGATACTCTTCGCGCGCCTTGATTGCAGCGCCAAATTCAAATAATTGCTGTTTACTTTAAAACCACAACCATTATTAAAAAAATATTTTACCAGTATTTAATCAAAAAAAACATCCCTTACGATTGTAGGGAAGATTCCACCAAAAACATGCGAAGAATGTGTCATGATTGAAAAATAAGACTAACGAGAATTTAAATTATTGTTTCAAATCAAGTTTTCACATTTAACAGTCTCATGGAAATATGACCAAGTTTAATATATCTAAAGAACAGACACATAGGCGTTATGGTTATCGAAATACAGATCGCGAAAAACTACCGATTATTCATATGTGGCCTCTTAACTTATTAACATGGGATACCGTCACATTCGGTCACTTGGTCTTAAACTCGTTATTAGATTTTTAACATCATATTTGCTCTTATTCACTTAAAAGAAAGGCGGCCGTATTGCAAAAAAATCTGCCAAGTGCGAGTCGGACCCGCGCATCGAGGGTTTCACATTGCTTCTTGCCAAAGGACAAAGGGCAAAAAAATATAACGAATGTGGTACCCGCCCCCATGGAATTTTTATGTAGAGCAGAGATAACGAGGCCGCATATCTCCATTTGCAGTTCATTTGTACCTATTCAACGACACCACCATGGGGCAATGACACACAAATTGACCTAGTCCCAAACTAAGCTCTAGGCTTGTACTATGGGTACTAGACAACGATAAACATACTTATATAGAGAAATACATACTTAAATACATAGAAAACATCCAAGACTCAGGCACAAATACTCATGCTCATCACACAAATATCTGCTCTTACCGGGATTTGAACCCAGGACCCTAAGCCCTAGCTTCAAAGGCAGGGTCACTCCCAACTAGGTCACCGTGTCGTCCAATACAATATAAACAAAAACTATAGAAGCCAGCGGAAAAATTAGCATTGACTTCCAAAAATTCCTACAAGATGTGTTTTACAGTATTAATAAGCTACCTGATATTTTAAAAAGTAAGAATTTGATGACCGAGAAATATTTTTTACAGCATTAATGAGTAAATTAACCTGTGTATTTATTGAGAACTTTATTCTAAAATATTCTAGATAATGGATTTTATATAATGACAATTTGTACGCCTGTATTGGCAAATTATGGAGAGCCTGTTGTACACCCACTTTTGACAAAATTCAGTATAGAAATTCATATTCAAAATATCTGGCATAAACGAACGTATTTTTTGATTGCGTTGACTTAGAAGTTTGATCTTTTCAGCTTCAAGGGATTGCATAGGTACAGTTAAAGACCTAAATTTGTGACCCACCTTAGGTCCAAAGTCAATATGACATTCTACAGCAATAAGGTTGAGTTTCTTCTAAATTACAAATTACTTGGCATCTCTAAGGACATTGATAACTTCAAGCAGTTTCTTTTTCAATTGGATCTTAAATTTACGCTCATAAATTGTACTTCGGTATTTGGTATGAATTTCAACTTGATACCTCAGAAAATGGGTCTTGACAGACATACAGACAGACGGACAGATGGACAACGAAGTGAACCTATAAGGGTTTCTTTTAAGGAACCTGAAAACGAGAGGTTTTTGAAATCAAGATGAGTTAAGAGAATTGTGAAGCGACGCTTAAATCACGTGGCTGTCAAAAAATCCATACAAATTTAGCACCGCGCGTTGTTTCTCACCTCCAAAATCAAGTCCCTTTTCCACGATTTTTTGTTTCTTTCCATTAAATATTTTCTTGAAGGCATTCGATCGTATGGGAAATTTCAGCTTCACAATCCTCCCAAACAAAGTGGATATATTATCATGTATTAAATTGGGTAAATGAAACCGTCTTGAAACTCACAAACTTCATGATTCAATTGTCTTGATTAGATTCTGTTAACAATACCACGTCCTCCTTCGTCTACGTTGTAGTGTAAGTAATTCAAACTTGGACTGTGTTGTCATGTTTTTCTACTCGACTGATGAATTATTAACCGGCGAGTTTGAGGGCGCCGGTGGCATTGTGACTTAGTGGTTCGCCTCGTGATCGTAAGGTGCCGATTTCGAACGCCCGTGGTCACCATGTAGGTACCAATGAGTTTTTCTAACTTATGTACATTAATTACCCTTCGATCAACAATTACTACTAGAATCAAGGTCCCATACAAATCAAAGCGAAAAAGTGGCCGTGATGCTTATACTTATAGCTAGATCTGTTTAACCTTCTAAATTAACTTAAAATATACCTTAAGTCTAAGCAACAAAGATCCAACAATCGTGAGGAAACCTGAACATTCGAACAGCTGAAAAAGATTCTAAAGTGGTCAAAGTATATCCAAAAGGACCCATCTGTAACATAAGATAAGATAAACGGCGAGTTTAAATTGTCCCGTCTGAGCGTACAATATTACGACGTGCATTCTCAATTAGATAGCCTTACCGTCGAGTAAGCTCGCCCGAGTGAGTATAAGACTCATAGAACACATAAATAATCGTTTATGTGTGTATTCGTGTAATAAGTATTTAATCGGTAACTTTTTTACAATAAATCTGATATCAACTGTCTGTAATGTTGGTATCGTAATATTTTTTTAAATCATTGCAAACGCAAATAATGATACATCTTATTAAGGGGTCTATATAAGTCTCTAATAAACTTAAACTTCCGTTTTCTAAAGTCCATAACGTGTGTCATAATGTTGAAAGTCATAATATAAGAAATTTGAATGATTAAAAATCACTTAATTTCACATTATTTGGACAAACAAAACCAAAACTACAAATGAATATAACCCCAGCAATATTGTACAAACAAAGACACGCTCCGGAAAGTTAATATCGTTTATACGTGTTTTATTACATCTTATGCGGTGCATACAAAGGATTCGGATGAAGCAATCTCGTAGTAGTTGATATTGGAATATGAAGCTCGAGCTCGGTGAATACGGCTTCGTTTTATATTCGAATAGTAATAGAATTAGATGACCTTTTCACGAGCTAAGTAATGAGCTTGGATATTGGAAATTAAGTAATGGGAAGAGGACTTTCTAATACGAGACGGATGGTTTTTAGTGTCCGGAAATCAGAGCACAAGGGTTTTCCGCACGGATTTCGTCGAGTAGAGACAGTAAATCAGTAAAAAAAATAATTTAAAAGTAAAAACGCTTCCCCTAATGGTTGACGGAAGACCCCATTTAAATCTTTATTGCATAAAAACACGTACAAATAGCGAACTTAATGCCTAATGGCATTTTCTACCAATAAATATTGCATCTTAGCCTGTTTGTGAAAAATGAGGTTACAGAATTACCAACAACTCTTTTTGTAGTTGTTGGTATTCCTGTACCTCTGCCTACCCCACTCTGGGAATGAAGGCGTGATAGTATGTATGTAATATTATACTTGACTAACGGCCAGGTAAATGCAGTACATTTACTAAATTGTGCAACATAAAAGTAGGTGATATGACGGGTCTTCGTGGATTAATAGTACTTAGATTGTTTAAAAAGGGACTATAGGGGATACATATCCACCCGAGCAAAGCGAGAGTGGATGAAGTTCGAGTGTCATTATGGCTTTTTAGTCTCGAGTTAAACACTCCACTTTTCACTTCGATGGCGAGAAAATCTTAAATTAAAATAGTTTTAACATTGACACGTAAAAAATAACAGTGCTATAATTTTTACTCTCATCCCGTCACTGGTTATGCCGAAACATGGTTGTTTTTGGGGTTCGAACATAAGAATCCATAGACAACATTTCCGGAAAGCTCGGTGGTGCAGGTTGTATGTCCAGCCCCAGCCTGCCCTCAACCGGCTCCAACTCGCACTCCGATGACAAGGGCGACATCATCAAGCGGCAACATATATCTGGCTGTTTGTTGTTTCTCAAGGCTTTTACAAGAATAGGGAGTAAAAGGATACTTTAGTCCCTAGGGATTAAATGCATCACTAATACATGGCTATTGTGACTCATTTTAGAGCGACAGAAGAGAAAAAAATAGAATAAAAAATGAGACGCTAAGAACCAAACAAAGTTATATAAATCAAATATCTTAAAGGTTTATTATTTGGGTGGCCCTTCAGTTTCTGTTGTTTTATTTGGGACCTATTAATCCTGTTTCTGGGAAGGGAGTTCCTTTTCTACATGCGTGATAAAAATGAGAGCTACATTTTGTGACTTGCAAGAATAAATATAATTAATATATATAATGTTAAGAGTAGTCTTAATTAAGGCCAGGGTTTACGGTAAATAAAAAGTATTTATTTTAAAACATTTTCACTTTTAATCATGCGAGGGATGTGGTATATTACAAACGTTGTAATAACATCAGTACGGTAGATTTATTTTACTTTTTAGGCAGACCCCTAATTAGGTACTTTGTTTTATTTTACACTAGCTGTCTGCAGTGCTGTTTCACGCGATTTTTCTCCAATCATTTTGTCGTGATCGGTTGCATCACTACGAGGATCAAGAATGTTTGAGGTCATACTGGCTTGACTCCTTAATCGTAAACTGTCCTTTGTTTCATTACATACGTAAAGATATTCATACATGTATACATGTATTCATACAAATAAACAAATATATACATATATTTATTTCTATGTAATATACATGTTATATATTTACCTCCTTACTAATAAACGTTGAATAAGCTTGGAATAGTTATTCCATCCGTCCTTATCTTTCATTGCGACATTTGAATTGCACACATAAGGACAAAGCATGGTATTACTATTCCAGTAGATACAGTAGTATCAATAAATAAATAAATAAAATAAAACGTTTATAAGTAAGGGGGTTAGTATTTATACTATGTGTATTTTGATATTTTATTATTGTTACTTTTATATTAATATGTCCCTGTTAGTGTTTATTCAATATTTTAGGTCTTAAATAGAGTTCATAAAGTTTCCGTAAACTTTATTTTGTACTCATTATTTTCCTTAATCACCCAAAGGTAAGCTGGAGGAGATCCCTTATAAGGATGAGTTCGCCTTTATATGTTCCTATTACGCGTATAACGTTTTTGTTTATTTTTGCACAATGAAGTGTTTACATACATGCATACATACTTTTGCCGCATAATTACATGTTGTTAATATTTCCTTACCAAATTTTCCAGGAATAGTAACTCATATTCTAAACCTAGACATATGAGCTATCTGTGCTAGATTTAGGTTTTATTATAATTTTATAAAAAGATAAATTAAAATAAATGTTATAACCTTAGAAAATAATTTTATTACTTAAATCTACTTACCTCAATTATAACTTTTTATTGATTAACAACTATAAATAACAAAAATAGTTGCATATAAATAAATACTTAAAAGAAAAAAACTAATTAAACTAATACTTATAGAAATCACTTAAAAAAATATACAAGTGAAACAAACAGCAAGTTTTGAAACCCTGACTGCTTTTATAGAAAAAGGGTATTGACCTCTGTAGCTGCAAAATATGAGGAGTAGGAGCTTGGAATTAGAGAAAATGTTTCTATTCGATATCTTCGACACGTTTAAAATTATTAAACCCTTGGAAGAATTTGAGAGTCTTTGAAAATGAAACCCCATCTTTCAAAATAAGTTTAGCCGTCACAAAGATAAAGGCATGAATACAAGTATACCACAGATAACACAGATCTTTTGACTGGAAAGTCGGGTGAAAAGGCTCCTAACCTTACTATGACATGCAATAAAAAAAAACAAATATTAACTAAGTAAGGTAGACGTCCGAGTGCTCATTGCTGTACTAGCTAGGTACTTGACACACGTGATACATAGAGTCAGCTGGGCCTCTATTCAGGTGCGTTAAAACGATATCGTGTTTGACACGTTTAAGAATCGTCTGTGTCACAGTCGCCATTATTGTAAATGACATAAGAGTTATCAAAACGTTGACAATACGGAAACAGGTCAAAAACGATATCGTTATTACCTTGTAGAATTCCAGCCCAGATGTACCAGTGAAGCAGGAGCATGTCAGACCATGCTCAGTGTAGGGTTCCGAAGCTGTCAAGTACTATAAACATAAAAAACAACAAATAGTAACTAATTTTCTATTTAAAATCATTTGCGGTCGTCTTAGATGATTTTTAATAGATATAAACACTGTAATCGCCTGTATCTCAAGAACCAATGATGTCTACTTACTCGTAATAGTTTTCCTTTTAAATTCGTTATGAGCTTTCATTTAAGATTTTTTCAGATTGTTCGTATTTTTAGTTTTGGCTGTAGGGGACGACGACACTTGACTCCAAAAATTTGCGCTTTAAAGCTTAATATTTCATAAATGAATCCCTTAATCGAAAAAATGTTTTACAAACCCGTAATATTTTTGAAAGACCTATCCAACGACACCACACACTATGGGGAAGACGAGAAAAAAAACATCCCCAAGTCACGTGTAAGCGAGGTATGTACACTTAAAAAACATTTTTCCAGAATTTATTTTACCACTTTGTTGGCGTGATTAACTTGTACATTCATGCCAAATTACAGCTTTCTAGTACTAGAGGTCCTGAGCTAGGCTGCGGACGGACGGACTGACATGGCGAAACTGTAAGGGTTCCAACTTTGACTACGGAACCCTAACAAAACGAATAGAAAGGCTAGTAAGCATACGCATGTTAGCTAGGGCCTTATCTCACAAGGGTGCACGCATGCGTGTTATTTATTATAACTTTTTAAACTTTGAACCTTGTGGCTACTATCAAGAAGACATTGTTGTCATTTTGTTCAATCTGCTTTGGACACCATACTAATTAGAGTCTTAACTATAAAGTGGATACAACAGCGCTGCCCTGCTAACATAAAATGCAGTATCTGAGACAAAACTTCTGTAGCAAATTTAACCTTATTACTAACGGTTTAGGGTTGAATCTGCTTTGGCCATTAAATCTGAGATACTTCTTTTTTGCTTAGGAGGGCAGCGTTCTAAAACATTCGAGAGTCCTAATGGTCTAATAGGTCTTCAGTCTGCTTGACCTGCAAGTACAGCACCTCGCTGTTATTCCGGTACTTCCTCTCTGGAATCTCCTCTTCGTGGCCGAACTGGTATCCTCGCGCCATGAAGTGGAACACGAAGATGGACACGAACATCAGCACGGTGTACCCGAAGAACTGGGTTTCCTGGCGACACGAAACTGGATTGAGTTTTTTTTTATGTTAAGGAGAAGGCACACGGGCACTCAGGCCACCTTCCATCAGGAATTCTCAAGACTATAATCCTAAGACCTCAAATGCGTTGCCAACCCTGAGGACTAAGATTTCACCGGTTGTCTTATCCCCACACTGGAACACTGTTGCTTGGCGGGTGGTTAATGGATAAGATGGCGATCCGGACGGACCCTGCACAGGGTCTTACCACCACTGCTGTGTGGTTCTTTTATAGGATGGGGAGTCAAACCGCAAGCACTGAGGTAAATATGTAGGGGATCTTGTAGCTAAATCAATGAACACGTACTAAGTATAACTTGAGCCCTAAGGTTAACAATGTCATCCCCGTTTATATAAAACAAATTCGTCCATATTTTGTTCTATCTTAGTATTTGTCTTTTGTTTGTCATATTATTTTTTACTCATTCGGCCAAAGTTTAACTAAAAGAGATCCATTAAAGGGCTAAGTCCGCCTTTCTACTACTTTTATTTCTGTAATTTTATCATTTTTGTAATGTAATTGTTTTAGTACAACAAAATAAATACATGCATACAAATTGCATACCACACATTCGTTTTGCAATCAACTTATGACATGACATGAATGAGCTTTACTGGTTCAACAATCCTACCCACTGACTTTTAATAGATTTTTTAATGTTTTGTTGGTGTAAGTAGGTAGCCATGGCCTCTATTCTACTACGTTATAACGATATCGCGTGTGACGTGTTTTAGAATCGTTTCTGTCACAGTCGCCATTATTGTAAATGACATAAGAGTAATCAAAACGTTGATAATACGAAAACACGTCAAAGAATATATCGTTATTACCGTGTAGAATCCCAGCCCAGATGTTGTATTAAATATTAACTTGACTATAATTGATATTATACGTAAATGGGTATGAGTTTGGATATGGGGAAGGCAAACGAGCTCACAGGCCATCGGTCGAACTCATAATTAACTTTACATTTTAGTACCTTATCGCAATTACGTATTAAAACTGAGAGTGGTTTGAAATTAATTATTCAATACCTGCGACAAAGTACTATTTATGAGTTCGACCGTACTTACAAGTGGACTCCAAGGTCCAAAGACATTTGCGATCTCAAGACTTCAAATTCGTTACCAAACCTGCGCCTATAGCCAAGATGCGTTCGCTAACTAGCGTTTCTATTCGTTTGTTTTTGAAACCTATCTCATCACAGGTAGACCATGCGACTTTTCGTATCACGTGATCTACCAGTGACACGATTGGTTTAAAAACAAAACGAATCGAAACGCTAGTTAGCGAACGCATCTTGGCTTTGGACCAAAGTGAAATATCTGTATATTAGTAATTTAACCGGTTTTCTCACCCCATTTAAGCTTCACTTTGTCCTTGCTAATAATAAATATATTATAGAAAACAAATCAAAAGAACATATACATTTATGCCATTCGCAACATAGCAATACTCGTATTTAAATCTAAATTCCCAACTCTTTATGTTACAATATCTCTTCTGTTTTATCAGAAGCGAAACGGGTTGGTAATTTTCTTAGTATTATCTTGACTCAAAAGATTGGAGCGCTCAAACAACGTACCGCCTTTTAAGTCTGCCTTTGACGGATTTATTAATTCCCTTCTCTTTGGAGCTTAAAGTACCTACTTTCTTCAGACAGGTGTGTTTGAAATATAGCTAATTCCAATTCAAGCGTACCATCCATCCAAGGATCAGTCCATATTAAAAACCTATAGGTTCTATGATTTAAACTGCAGCCTAACGTTATTTTGAATGTTTTCAGATCAGGACACTCTTAAAAAAACTTAAACCTTCAGCGTAGGTGAAACAGATCCCTTAAAAGGAGAAGTTGAAGGTATTTTTTATGTTGCTATTTCTACAATATTTTTTTTATACAAACACACAGGCGATACTTTGGCCTAGTTAGTAGTGTCCCTGCCTTCGAAGCTAGCGGTCCTGGGTTCAAATCC
The DNA here is from genome assembly GCA_949316455.1 of Acleris holmiana. Lineage (NCBI taxonomy): Eukaryota > Metazoa > Arthropoda > Insecta > Lepidoptera > Tortricidae > Acleris > Acleris holmiana. Next base: position 4,513,384 of record OX438772.1, read on the forward strand.
CGGTAAGGGTTGATATTTGTGTGATGAGCACGAGTATTTATTCCTGATTCTAGGATGTTTTCTTTGCATTTAAGTATATATTTCTCTATATAAATAAGTTAATCGTTGTCTAGCTTAGTTTGACACTAGGTCATTGTCCTGTGATATATTTTTTTAAGGAGAAGGCACACGAGCACTCATGCCACCTGTTGGTAAGTGGAAACTGAGACCCATAGACGTTTGAATTCTCAAGACTATAATCCTAAGACCTCAAATGCGTTGCCAACCCTGAGGACTAAGATGGAATGCCTCTATGCTAGTAATTTCACCGTTTGTCTTATCCCCACACCGGAACACAACAACGCGAACACTGTTGCTTGGCTGGTGGTTAATGGATAAGATGGCGGGAGCGATCCGCACGGACCCTGCACAGGCTCCTACCACCACTAAAACTACTATTTATTTATACTAACACTACAAACTGTTTAGTACTTTAGTGCATTATTTTAATAAACTGCAAACTCTCTTCTATGCTCAAGCTCTTTTCTACTCCGTTAAGCCATATTGCTAATGACGTGTTATTGTATTGTTTTTAACTCGAAAATGAGAGCTATCACAGCGTTGACAATATGACAACATGTGCAAAGTAATATAATTTTTCCAAGTAGCACAGAGCCCCTGAGCAATTAATGACAGACATGACAATGACATTTACAATGACAAGCTTCTAAGTATGCTGATTTTTTTAATACACAAATTAGAAGGTTGTGAATAAGTAGGCGTCTTGATTAAATGTAAGTTCAAGAAGATATTAAGTATACCTAAAGTGAACTTGATAACTATCATTACAGTTTTTAATAAATGCCAGCTAAGAGAGAATTTCTCTTAATTGGCATTACATTTTTTAAGAGTAAACTTTAAGCTTTTTATAGCCACCGTGAAATTTTAATGAGGTATTAATTAAATTATTTCTGTCAAACATTAACTAAGACAACACTCTGATAACGTCAACTCATCCATTTGCATTAATATTACTTAAGGTATGTTAGAAGTCTTTCTAAGAAAAATGTAGCTCCCGCGTCTGTCCCTAGACTCCATATTAACGTCAATCATCAGTGTAAACTTTCAGTGTAAAGTCGACTCAAAGGTGTACATCTTAGTACCTTGTCGTAGCCACTGATTCAAACCACACTCATTGTATTACGTTACTGCGATAAAGTACTAAAATGTAAGAACAGCTACTTATGAATGCGACTGAACCATCACGCTCGCCAGATTTATACCCCGGCGCAAAAAGAGGAGTGTTAACCTTTTCAACGCCATTGACAGATATTTGTCTCATGGTTGACATCGCAAAATAAACCTTAGTATCTATGAGGCAAAGTTGACATTTGCTCTGATTTTGTATTTGTCATAGTTGAAAAGGTTAAAAAAATTACATTTGTGTCTGTGGTATCGTAAATCGAAAACGGATGAACATCATCAAATATTTAAAATATTAAATAAACGAACCCGTTATCACGTGTGTGTTAGTTATTCTAATTCTGAGCCTGAAATCCGAGTCTGATACATAACAGTGCACATCATGATAATATACTCAAAGTTATAATTCTCTTGCAAGTTAAACTTAAAGTCTTGAATATTGCAAATGTCAACCACAAACTACGCAAAACCACTTAATAGACGGTCAAAGACCTTCGCAGTTTGTGATTTACTCGACTTATTGTTGAGGCCAAGATCGTTTCAACACGGAATGGCTTCGGGTACCAGTTTTAACAAACAGCAGTTAAATGAAAGTTGCATAGGGATCTTTTTTGCAGCGCTGCAGCGGTAAATAAACATTGTTTGGGTATCCCTCGGAATCCCTAATAACGTTTGTCCTAACACATCGTGTGTGTACTATCACTTGTTGTAAACTGGTTTTCAGCTGTACAGACAAATTTATAAGATTTTCAAAAATACCTACGGTTGGATTAGGTAAGGGTTGTATACAACTCTAAAATGTTTCAAATTTGAGGCGGAAAAGGCTTTAGAAATTAATGAAAATTCGAACAAACGGTGCATTAGTACAATTAATGATGATTAGGGATTGCAATATCGATCCCATTGTTATTCCTTATTTTCTGGATTTACAAGTAGGTAGACCTGTTACTAAAAACTTCTAAGTTCTCAAATTGTAAAAGTATTTTATTAGAAATTGTTGGCAACAACATCCTTAATGCCCTCAATTGCTTTCGAGAATGTTTTCGTAATTTCTTGAGAGAATTGTCAAGGTCTCGGGAATGTTCTGCAACTTGAAGTTTGCTAATAAACTCTAGGACGAGATCTGATTGCTAAATTAACAAGCTTATTCAAGGAACATAGTCGGTGGTATTACGATGCCGCGTAACTAACAAATTGAATAAGGAGCCATATTTATGAACCATTACTTAGTGAGTCCTGGTGCTGCTTATTGAATTTGTTATTTACGCGGTTTTGCACTATCATTGACGACATCACAAAAATACTGTCCCGAGTAGCGAAGAGTGGTATACGAGTAATTATAACAAGCTTAAAAAACTAACTTAAGCAAAAATAAACATTTGCGAGACAAGCTTTTGATGTCGTCTGTACTTTTTTTGGCATAATCATCATCTGCTTATCAATACGATTCTAACGAGCCCTAAAACGACGGTTTACCATGTGTATTTTAGAAGTTCCTTTGGCCACCTTCCGTCTCCATTATCAGACCAGCTCGACAGTGCCATATTATTGCATTGTCATTGGGTTTACATAAGTATGCCAGATCTCAGCTCAATCGAATAACGGCAAGTGACTAAAAAAGGATTGCAAATTTTGACGGACAACTTACATACTTATGTATTACGTATGTACTTACATACGAACAGTACAAGTTAAATAAAAGCTTGTAAAAACAAACAAAAAAGAAAATCTTACTAGTGAATTTTACACCGACTTTCGTTATAATAGGCAGGACGGTAACCCATCCTTTTATCGAATTTTACTTCATCGATTGTATCATTTCATCGAATTGTATTTTACATATATACATACATAACGTCACGCGTCATTCCCAGAGTGGAGTAGGCAGAGCTACAGAATACCAACAACTTTAAACTTGTTGATAAACTCTAAAAAGACTTATTGATAATTCTGTAACCACATTTCGCACAGACAGGCCAGGCATGTTTACCAGTGTACTAGAGACAGGGTGCAAGCCCATCTACTAACAGTTCTACAAGCCCTTATTCCCTTAGTCGCCTCTCACGACACCACGGGAGGACATGGAGTGGCACTATTCTAACCCGGCAACCACACTGAATGCTCTTAGGTTAGGTTAGACATGTGACTACCAAAAATATTAACTTATGCGGCGAGTAATGCCTTTCGATAAAATGATAATTCTCTACAAATGAATTTCAATACAAATGTGTGTTCTATAAGCATCAATTATCAAGAATTAAAATGGTTGTACACTGTTTTACAGAAACTCACTTTATAGAATGTATCACTTCGCAGAATTTTCATGTAATAGAAAGCTAATTTCTGCTGTAACCTTACTGTTTTCAGATTATTTTTTGGTGGTCACAGGTCTAACCTAACCTAACCTACGTAACCCATGCTTAAGATAATCTGAAAACATTGATTTCAGCAGAAATTAGCTTTCCATGAAAAGAAATTTCTGCGAAGTGATACATTCTATGAAATGAGTTTCTGTATAACAAGGGAACACCAATTAAAATAATTATATCGACGGACATTTTCTCAGTATTATCAACAGTATTCCTTCCCCGTCTCTTCTAACCTTAGTACGTAATCAGCAATATCGCGTTCATGCTCTCCGAGGCGTCCTTTTTATATTTGTAGCATTCGTAATATTAGTATGGATTCTTTTATCTCCTCACCTGTCGGTAGTTGGCGAAGACCCGCGTGATGAGGATGATGATGACGTTGCCGACGGCCTCGGTCAGGAGCCACACGGCCGTCATGACGGCCTTCATGCTCTCCGGGGCCTCCTTGAACGCGAACTCGTTGCCTGTCACGGCAAATAGCACCTGTAAAGTATTGAGGACTAGACGCTTTTTTTCTTAACGTAGAAATGGAAATATTATGCTACCAAATCGTTTGCTTCACGTTTTATTTGGACAAGGTATTAAAATCAAATCAAATCATTTATCGTGTGAAATTTAGGTACAGTACAAGGTAAATATAACAAATAAATACCTACCTATACCTTTAAAAACCTTTTGTAACTAATCCTCCATTATTTTAAATTGCACACGACCCTTCGTCGAACGGGTTTAAAATAAATAGGTTTTAAATAATTCAACCCCTTGACGTTTACGGCTAACCAGGGTCCATTTAGAGTTAAATATTTAAAGAGGTTGTGATATTGTGGTACGGCAAGTGTACTATTTTTAAAACAAAGGTCATCATTAACAATTCAGGTTTCTACTCCAACATGGATGTTTTTATAATCTTATAAGTTCTAAGTAGCAAGCAAACTATTTATTGCAAGCTGGGAGACAACAAAAACATTGCCAATGAGTACGATTTCTGACTTTAAACATTTTTACATACATTCATAACTTCACGCCTTCTTTCCAGAGTGGGGTAGGCAGAGCTACAGAAATGCCAACAACTCTAAATAAAAATACTTGTTTATAATTCTGTAGTCACATTTTGCACAAACAGGCCAAGAAGTTACTAGTGTATTAGTGACAGGTTACAAGCCCATCGCCTAACAGTACTACAAGCCCTTGTTCCCTTAGTCGCTTCTTACGACATCCATGGGAAGACACGAAGTGGCACTATTCTTACCCGGCAACCACACGGGAAATTAATGCGGGATTAATGTATAATTAATTATAATTTTCTTTAGAGTTATGCTTATTTGACTATTAGTTGTCATTAATCAATCCGAAATTGCTCAAAGATTGACTTGAAGAGATCCCATAAAGGGATAAGTTCGTCTTTGTACATCCCTGCTATATGTTCGATATTATAATAGCTATCTCTTTTGTTTGTACAATGTAGCGTTTACGTACTTACTAGGCTAGGACTTGGGCGCAATCGTTTTAAAAATCATTTATTTCGTCAGTCCGTTTGTCCATAGATTTTTAGTAGATAACTTACAAACTAATTGTTAGCGATACAAAAACACAACAATCACTTTGTGCTACCTATCACTATGTCAACACAAAACTTTATAAAAGGACAGTCGTTTCGTTCAGAAAACACCTTAGGAAGGCTGATTCCACTGCCCCGAGGCGGCTCTTTTCCGCCTCATGGCTCAGAGGTCATTTTTTTTTATAAAAAAAATATTAATTTCGAACTGACCTCAGCTGTCGACATGATGAAGAACTGCGGCAACAGCCAAGCCATGGTGATTGAGTTCGGCTCCGTCATCACTATCACTTTAGCTATCTAAAAAAGAACGTTGAAGAAAGCTTAGACACAAGTTTGAAACCACAACTCTTAATTTGGCAGTGTACACCACAGTGTACACTGCAGATTTTTGATGCTGGTATTAATTCAAATAGGGTTTGAATTCCTGACTTTTTTAAATTTGCCAAATTAAGGGTTAAAAGTTGGGCCGTATAACACTCGTAAAGTGTAAAATCCTGACTTAGGCAGTGTAAGGGATAGACATGTGACTCCTATATCTCTGACCCTTTTACTGACTGGAACTTGGCAAGTTTTAACATCTTTCAACAGCAATGCATCCTGTCTTGTCCAATAATAACATAATTTTCTAACCTAAAATTGGAAACAACTCTTACAAAACTTTGCAGACATTGAATACATGAGATTTGTATTTCCGATTTAAAATCCCCTTAAGATTTGCATTCAGAGTCGTTCCTTAGTGAGGATTTGTCATATACAAGAATGAAAGAAGGACGACGTAATTGTTTATAAAATATCGCTGATTACGGCGGTAATATTTAAATTAAATTACTTACATAATCTTCACCGTCCTTATCAACCATCACGGTATACACACCCCCACCACCCATAACCAGATGGCTCAGCACTGTCTTCTCATCAACCCTCATGGAGTACGTTGATGCAAAAACTTCAAGTTGCGGAGAAACCCCGGCACTTACAAAGGCTTCTATTTCGTTGCGTCTCTCGTTATAAAGCTGTATGTCCGATGCATTAACTCGGCTTGTTACTAGAAACCTGAAAGCATTTTTCATAAATAATTGACACAACATAAATATTGCTATTTGTTCTACAGATTGTTTTACGATGAAAACAATCGACTTTCCATTCTTAATGCTGGAAAGTATATAGCATTAGAATACAAACGCATTTGCGGTCTCAGGATTGCAGTCTTAAGATCGTAGTCTTGAGAATCTATGTCTACGAGTCACAGATCCTTCTAACCGATTGTAGTCGCACCAAATGCCTGACTAGTGTGACTATGATTAACTTTATTTACTCGTCACAAAAACACACCCTTGACCCAATTCGGGTCTTTTACTTAGTGACTTTCCCACGACACAACTAAGCGGCACAGTTCTTTGTCCTACTGCGTGTTTCACTGACCAATGATTTCTATTTCAAAATCAAATTTAACAGTGTCGACGGAGCTCCGCTCTAGCGGAGCTCTGATTTCTGTGTTTTGGCCCTTTGGGCAGCTGAAGACCAAACATTACCTAAAATCTACCTTGTATTTAGATTTGTTGGTGTTAATAAGGATAAATAAAATTAACCATATTTTTTTTGTGGCAATGGATCCGGACGGACCCTGTCACACTAGCTCGTTTGCCTTCACGATGCCATAAAAAAACACCAACTTATACATTTTGAATTCCACTATTTTATTTTATGTTGATAAAAGTAGCAAATTAGCATACATGAGTACCTATAGAATCCAAGGAAAAAATATAGAATCGGGACAAATAAAGAAGTCGCAAATTATTGTAGCTATTCGAAAATATCGAGGAAATCTTTAAATCCTATTATAAGAGAAGGCTTACGACAGCCAGTGGGGCGAAAGTAAGCTGATTATTTTATTATGTACACATCAAACGCGAGTTTTGATGTTACTTATTCCATTACACATAGCCACTAAGGTATATTAAAAGATTTATGAATAAACTTAAGCCTGTATTTAAGTGTCACGGAAAAATGGGTCCAACATCGAACAGAAGATTATTTACTGAAAGGTTTCTAATGCAAATAAATATTTTTCCTACACGCTCGGTAAATTTAGGAACTAATGTAAAAGCCTGCGAAGTACTGAGTTCTAAGCCACGGCCAAATAAAAAAAATCAGTTTCTCCCACGTATGCTTTTCGGTAGTAAAAACAGCCCGCGAATGCCACGGCAAATTTAAAAATGAAGTTATTATTTACCAAAGGCAGCAGCCGCAATTTTTTTTTATGTGCTGTGTTTTTTACTTTTTAAACCCATCTTTGGACTAGGATAACTACTTATCTGTAAACAGTGAAACGAAAGTGGAGTCGTTTACAGCGTATTTAAAGTGTATCAATTCGTGTTTTTTCAACTGATTCAAATTATTATTTATATTTTAGTTTTATTTTTATAATATTGTCATACCTATTTTGAATTTAAATGGCATTATGAGGGACATCGATGCTGATCGCCAGAATTGTACATGCTAACACACGTATTTAGCTATAAACAAAATTCTTCAATACCTTTGGAAACTCTAGGAAATTCAATAAAGGCTCTATTATGGAGGATTACCCGGATCCCGCATAACGGTTTCCTGTCCCACAATGGCGGCGGTTCCGGTTGATTTCGCGTAAAAAAGACGGTCTGTTACTTGAAAATAAGTGTAAGGGATTTACACGCCGTTAAAGTTATTGTAGGGACCCTTGTAAGCCTTTCTTTGTAAAGTTGTGTAAAGGAAATCTCTTTATTTGTGAAAATACTTGATGGAAGAAATGCTTTGCTTTTCATTTTAAAGTTGTAGTAAGACACCACACCACGAAGATAAAATTAGAAAAAGTACCTAAGTACATAATGTCGTGAATAATTCAACGTCATCGTGTTATCTATCTATCTACGTAAACACTTTGTATTTTACAAAATTGATTGAGAGACTACAAAACAAAAACAAAAACAATACAATGAAGATGAAAAATGTATAAAGGCGAAGTTATCCTTTTAAGGGGTCTCATCCAACTAACCCTTACAGCTTTTTTGACGAATAAGTTCATCGCGTTTGCTTTGATTTCTCAGTGAGATTTAGTACCTATTGATAAGCTAACTGAAAAACGAGGATTGGAAGGTACTTATGCTATAATAGTAAGTACATTGCTGGCTATGATAGAAAGTACGAGAGTTATGCACGACATATATCTAGTGTATGCGTCCATAAATTGCACTTTCTGCCGAGGAAAACATAGTGATTTTCTTAACCACAACGAAGATTTTTTTTTAATAATTTACGTAATTAGCAAGAAATAGGACAAGAATATTTTATTTTTGTACGAACCAGACCAAACTTTATTTTCCCGAGCAATGTTGAGAAAAATATAATATCGTTTAATCAAACAATCATGAACTTCAGCTATAGGTACTGTGAAGGTTGTAAGAATTCATCATTACCTCTGTAGCCAAAGTTCAAAATTGGAACACGGAGTACCGAAGCCTTATGGGACTTAAGAAAGGTACTAAATAAGCAGCCGCGAATATTAATATGTTTATATATTCTTCAATAAATGTTATAATTATTATTATTTGTATGCCTTTAGCGAACACGGAACTATGGGCGTCCCGGACCTTTGGAAGGCATACATGGAGCTGAAGCCAACACGCAGAGACCCTTTAGACAACGTTAATTTAGTAAAGAGATGGGACAACAACTGGCGATTGTCCCTGAGTTCACACTATAGAAGTATGCTCCCACGGAAAACCATTACAGTATAGGTTTATGAATGAAACCATATGGATTGGTAAACTAGGTTATTTATGAGACCATGCCGTCTGCCTCGCCAATGCTACTTTGGTTGAAATGGCAGACGGTGACTTGCCAACTCAATGGAATGGACCTCCCAAAATAGCCGCAAATACATGTAGAAAGGCAACAGTTCCAGAGGGGCTAAGGGCGGAGAAGTGCCGAAGTGTTGCTGAGTGTGCTGAAGTGTGTGTGAGTTTTAAACTTTAAACGACATGGCATGTGGCGTCAACCATAAGGTGCCCACTCGTCTCTTATGTAACACATCCGCCCTTCAAGGATATAGCTCTTTGCGACTCCGGCCTCTTACCGGCCAATAAAGGTAAGCCAGAGGTGAGGGTCTGTTCCTCGTCATTGTTCACTCCAGCCGGCCGGTGAGGCAAGTGTGAGGTGAGGAACAGGACCTTCCCTCGGGAGCTCTGAGATCCGTCGTGTCGTAACCAACAGCGTGTCACTACTAACCAACAGCTCTCAATGTTCTTTGCAGTCCTAATGTGTTGATCCAATCGGTTTTTAAACTGATTGACATTCGGTGCTGAGACTACTTGTTCTGGCAATTTGTTCCAAGGTTTCACTACTCTGTTACATAAGAAGTATCTCCGAGGATTAATGTGGGAAAACTAAGTTAGAAGTTTAAATTGATGGCCCCGAAAACGAATGTTTGTAAGCTTGAACAATTTATGAAACTCCTGTAAATCGTAATGTCCGGTGAGTACCTTATAGGGTTATATTAAATCGCCAAATTCTGTGCTCCTTTAAAATTGTCAGTTTCAGCCCCTACAGTATTTCCTCATAGGATTTATTTTTAAGTAGTCTCGGTATTTTTGTGAAACTGCGTTGAAAATTATACTAACGTTATCAGTGTAAAACTGCCATCCACCCCACAGTTCTGTTATGTAGCCGATATCCCTAAGCAAGGATTATTCGATAACAAGTACGAAATAGTAGTTTATGCAACTGAATCATAATGAGAGTTTCATTATTAAGTTCATACGAGTGATTTAAGGCATATATACTACATGTATATATAGTACTCTAAAATGGGTTCAGAGGCCGAAGGTAAGGACCTGAATTGATACCCGTGCTACCTGTTACACTAGAATTCAGGGCTTATTTAAACTGTGTTGGTTTTGGAAGATGTTCCAAATTTGAAACGAAGTTACACCTGTTAAACTAGCACACCCACCACAGATAAGAAAATTATGATTAGGTTGAATGTTGTAATGCTCGTCATTATTAACGGGTTCTGAACGCATAATAAAGGATTTATGATATATATGTCCATAAATTAAGTTGTTTGTAAAAGTACTACTACTAGTACTACTAATGTAACATGTTTTCGTATTCTATTATTTAGATTTTTACTCGTAAACGTACGATATTGTTCCCTTTTTTATGGCGCCCTATTTAATATGCATCATTCAGATTCTATTCTGTCTTTGATTATCAATTTGTATTCGCCAGAGCCAAATATTCAAATATTCTGTCCCTTCCAATATTCAAACTGGCTTACCTTACTACCGGAAATCCAGATTTACTTTTATCCAAATTATCTAGAAAACCATAAACAACGTCTCCATCCATGAAATATGAATTTGCCTTCTTTTCTAAGAGAGTGAAATTTTCGTTTCTCGGTGTAATGCATTCTCCGCATAACTCTAGGGTTAGATTTGCTGAGCCGTTGACTTTGAAATCCTTTTTCACGAAATATGCGTGAGTTGGAATGGTGTAGGTTATATTTTCGTTGTTGGTAGCGACGGAACAAGGGTTCCCATTGAATACACGCAACTGGGACAAACCCACTAATGGTAGGTGGGGGTATGTTGTCTGAAACAGATGTACAATTATTATTAATTTATTCTTTATTTCGTAACATATGACAGACGACACGCTAGCCTAGTTGGTAGTGACCCTGCCTTCGAAGCTAGTGTGATGAGCACGAGTATTTGTTCCTGAGTCTTGGGTGTTTTCTATGTATATAAGTATATATTTATCTATGTAAGTAAGTTTATCGTTGTCTAGTACCCATAGCACAAGCCTAGAGCTTAGTTTGGGACTAGGTCAATTTGTGTGACATTGTCCTGTGATTGATTATTATAATTATTATTAATTACATGCACATTACTCAATTATTTGTGCTAAGCTGCTATGCACCTTTCACCGCTTCAATTTTATTTTCCAATCTATTATTGAAGTTATTTCTACTGAAGAAATTGAATAACAGTTAAACGTCTATAAGATAAGTGTAGAATAAAGTTTTTATGCAATAAAATAAATGTTATTATCTTAAGTCTTTACAGAACAAGTTTTTGAAATAACATTGTTCAGCAAATGACTGTTGCAATAACAAAATCTTTCAAATTATTGCTGGAGTTAAGTTGCAATATTTCTTACTGCTTCTTTTATCTAGGAGCCAAATTGAATAAAAAATGAGCGTTATTTTTCGTGTAGCTAAATTTTTTACTGGCATATGGCATATGGGTATTTGAAATTCGAACAATGTTTAAATTGGCAGAGCTGCGAGGCGCCAAATAACCTAGTATAGCACCCGACCAAGGTAACATTGAATCTGCCTGATATGCAATTCGTTACAAAACGAGTGTCCTTACAAATTGGTTGGTTAACGTACCTTCAAATAAATCTCCACTAGACCAGACACTATGAATGCGATGCCGGCCAAAACTCCACCTAGGGTTAATTTGTACAAAGGATTCACTAACAAATTGCGTTTCTCGCAGAAGGGGTACACGTACTGGAACAAAATAAAAGAAAGGTGTTATTTTGCAACTGCATTAACGTACTTTTACGACGTGACAGTGCAACAAACACTAACACGTCGTAAAGAAAAGACCCAAGTCAGACTCTCTTTCAAGTTGAAACTGTCACGGTTTTCTCTCTCACAGAAAGTTGACTTATTGTTAGACAAGTTTGCTTCTTTATTTTTCAATAACGTTCAAAGTTATTAAACTGTAAGTATCAAATAAGTATAGTCAGAGATACTTTTAGAGGCTATCAATAGATTAACGTGTGTACTGTATTGTATTGACATTTATTAATCTTTGAATATTGACATCGTATAAGTGACCATTTATTGGATTTTTAATTTATATTGTTTTCATTATTTGAATGTTAATTTTGTGTTCTTATATTATTTTAATATTTGTGTTTTTTATTTATGTTGACGATCATATTTAATTTCACTATTTTTTTTTTCTTTATTTTTTTTTAATTACACTGATGAATAAATAAACTAAACGAAACTAAGCTAAATTATCTGTGTATCTGTGTGTCTATCTGTGGCATTGTATCTCTCAAACGGGTGAACCGATTTGTAGGTACATGTTTTTTTTAAAGAAGAGAATCTTTATATTCTGAAAACGTATACTTTTCAGGATTGTTACAAAATAAACCTAACCTAACCTAATGGGTTCTAATGCTAAAATATGCATGGTTCTTAACTACGTTTCATAAGATCGGTCAGGCCGTTTAAGTGATATCTCTTAAAAGCTTTAAAGAAAGAGTCGGCAATGTATAGGTTATTTTTATCTTAAAAATATTTGTTAATAACAAGACTGTTTACCTTTTGAAAAGTAGGTATTAGGATAAGGATGAAGATGGGGCATATGACCTGCAGCTGATCCGGTTTCACCGTCATAAACCCTAGTTTTCCGTCCATTTTGGTGGCTTGTAACGTCCAACGGGAACCCTGTAAATGTTTAAATAACAATACAATACAATACAAACACTCTTTATTGAATACCAAAAAAAATAAAAAATAAAAGCAGAACACGGAACAGTACATTTAAATCAGAGGTATACAACAGGGGGTCTTACCGCTAAATAGCGATCTCTTCCAGACAACCTTGTGAGAGAAATAACTGAGAATTTTATTATTATTCATTAACTAGGTCTAATAACGTGTAAAGTTTGTCTGGAAGAGATCGCTATTTAGCGATAAGACCACCCGTTGACTCATTTTGAAATAATTCTTTTACCGGGTACCGTTTGTGGTTCACTGTTCGAATTATTTTATAAAAACAATAAAATTATATAAGTGTTACAGTTTCAAAATTCTATTTTTAATTTTATTTCAATATTATTTTAACATGGAGAGTTTTTAGACATATATTTTAATAGGAAAAACACAATGTTGTTTGCTTAGTAAAAGCCCTTTCCCTGGGTTTTTATTTGAAGCTTTACAAAAAATGCTCTATCACTTTGATGATGAACACAGAAAAAATAATACACACTCAATTACCGAAACTAAATGGTAAATTTTACCAATAACATTGTTTTGCAATTTTGTAAACATAACCAATTTTAGGTAAATTCAGTCGAAAAAAGTCAACCGATATCACCTTCGTTAATATAACGTATAGTATCTTTAACCGACTTCAGAAAAGGAGGAGTTTATATCAGTCATATAGGTACGATTACAATCAACTCGATTAAATGTATAAATAATCAATAATGAAATCTTTTTGAATCGCAATCAAACTATTAAAATAATTAGCTCTAAAACGCCAATTCAATTTCCGAATTTCTAGAAATCCCTTAAAACATTTTTACATAAGTTTAGCATTTGGTTTATGTACCTACTCTTTTTGTTAAATATTAGCCACAAAAATATCACATACATTCTAACTGATGTGAAAAAACATATCGACAACACGTCTCTCTACACATTTCTCCAATTGTATTGTAATAATAAAGGTATTCGAATTACTAACGTTAAAAACTATCAATCTACACAGCATTATTTTAATCTGCACAGTATCCCAGATCAATGATCTATCTGAGATCATACAAATCGTCCCACTAATTTCTCTAATGAAGGACTCGATAGAATTACTCGACGAGTAATTTGTATTCAGGCTGAACATTCGAGTCGTAATCGTGCACAAAATGCTGACGAACTACTTACAACTTCATAATAAATAAGTGGCTAATTCATTCTGCCCTAATGTATCTAAAATTCAATAGCCAAAGCATTTTCAATCCCATCCTGTTGGTATTAAGGTTGCAATTGCTACAGGAGTTTTGTCTGAGATAGTGCCATTTGGGTTAGCAGGGCAGAATTGCTTTACTACCCTAGAAATATTGTTACTCCAAATTGAAGACGGCATCGCATACGTAACGTCAAACAACGAGAACGTGGCCATGACGTAGTATTCAGAAGCCCTAGCCAAGATGCGTACGCTAACAAGCGTTTCTCAACGTTTTGTTTTATAGACAATCGCGTTACCGTATACTCGGGTTATTTTAGCCCTAGGGGGTAACATTGCCCATCCCAAAAACCATCTTTAATTTTAAATTATTTTGTTAAATGATACATCAGGACTAAGCTACTTATATGGTTCTAAAAATATTTAACCAATTGAAGATGATTGCCACTAAAATACTTATAGTTTTAAGGGTGGGCAATGTTACCCCCTAGGGCTAAAGTAACCCGAGTTTACAATACTGATGGAAAACGTCATACGAAAAGTCACGTGATCACGTGATTAGTTTAATAACAATACGAATAGAAACGCTAGTTAGCGTTTGTAGCTTGGCTATAGGGCCTCTGATTGAATTAGAAAGAGAAAATTTTAATTATATACACTCTCTGAAAGTGCTGACATTATCAAATTTAACAAGTAAATTTGTGGTACCTTTTTTTCAAACCGTACCGACAGTCACGTTGAAGGTACGAAACGAAGGACTTTTCTTCCCTAGCACGGAAGAAAAGTCCCCTTTCCGAATAGGTAATGTGAAAAAAGAATTATCAATTTTGGTGGACTCATTGGGAAGTTATGCGCGTACATACATTTCGGCGATACATTTTAATTTAGATAGATAGATGACCTATTCACTGCCGTACTCAGAGACAGTTTAGAATCATTTAGATCGTTCCTTTATCAATTTTGTGTATGAAAAATCGTCACTAAGGAACGACTTAATTACCATTAACTGACTCCGAGTGTGGCTTATATATAATGTAACGTTTTATGTGTCGTTTCGCGCAATCAGGTGAAAAATAGCTAAATAATTGACCACTGTGATTCATCCCGTAAAGGGCTTAAATAGGGGGGGTGGCGGGAAATTAATTCTACGCGTACAAAGTGGCGGGCGTCCCATAATTAATAATATTGTGTAATTAGTGCGTTTTTTTTCTATATTGACCAAATGTCAGTTGCAAATATCAATATACAACAAATACCGAAGCGATTTAGCTATACCAACTCTAACTTGACCTCTATACACGCAAGCATCGTAATAAATTAAAAATCCTCACCATCTGGTCAAGCAAAGCCCAGAAGACCGGTAGCACAGTGAAGAGCATCAAGATGGAGAGGGTCTTCTTGATGTCCCTGATGAACCGCTTATCGTATTGGTGCTGCATACTGTCCAGCCAATGAGCTTCTTTGTCCTTCTTTCTTCTCAGGACAAGGTTCTTTAAACCTAACTGAAAAAGAAACTGTTTTCAACCGACTTCAAAAAAAGGAGGTTCTCAAATCGTCGGCATCTTTAAAAATGGCAGGTAATTAATAGGTCAGAGGCGAGTGGATGCAAACGCTGCTGAAGTTTCTACACGAAATTTTGCCAGTTTTGCTTAGTTTCGTGATTTTACAGTTTAAATACTGCTTTTCTATAAGTTTTAATGCACATCATGATATATCATTTCAGTTATGATCGAATAAATGAGTTACGAATGAATGAGCTATTACTTTTTTATCTTTGTCGAGAATTTAAATTCGGGATTTAGGTTATTTTAAAACATTGTAAATTGCTATTTAATTTTTAATTTTTGGATGTTTTTTAAGGTAATGGATTGATTTTGAACTGAAGTTTATTACTGTTCTTTTAATTATATGAACGAGTGTTTTAAGAAGCCGAAATTTAAAACTATTTTTTGACTATTTTCTATAAAATTTTACCAAGTTCATAATTTTTTTACACAAAAAAAAATATATTAAGGTGGTAAAAAGTAATTCATACATTTTTTAGACAACTTTTACAGCAATCAATTGCTATTTTTTATACCTTTAAGACGTCAAAACGATTCGTGAATACGCGATATTCTAAACCTCTTACAGCAAAACTCACGAAACAGTCGCCGGTTTCAGCTCGATTAATCAAAATTAAATAAGAAAAACAAAAAAGTATTTCATACATTCGTTGAAAATTTAAATTATCTTTCGTGTTGCGCATTAAAATTTGTAAAAGTAAAGGATTTCAACAGTAAAATCACGTCTGTAAAATCACGAAAATCAGCGAAATCGGCAAAATTTCGTGTACGGCCTCTTAATATCGACATGAAATCTACACACTATTGTTGCGTTTTTTTTTTACCAGTCGTCACTACTTTGAAAAAACCTCGTATCTCATATTTCGTAATGAACGATTTTAAACTTATTTCGCTTCATGTTTATGTTTAAAATCGTAGGGTGATCGCACCAGTGTTGGACACTTTAAGCTGACAGGCACCAATAATGGACACTTTACTCTTAATTCAAAGATCATAAGGTTATAAATTGATTGTTGCAAAACAAATGAATAACCTTTTTTCCATTGTCTGTAAAATAAAGAGTCAAGTGTCCATCATTGGACCTTGTCCATTACTGGTTCGATCACCTACATCACGAAATATGAGATACGATTTTTTCAAATTAGTGACGTAGAGTCTACTTGTTACGTAATATATTATATTAGTGTGCAATAAAGAGTTTGCACACATACAAATATCATCGATACATAAACACAATCCTATACATACTTATGAAATTACATTATTTAAATACACAAAATCCAATTACGATAGTTCATTTAGTTTTATAACATTATCACGGAAACCAATAATTTTATCGAATTTTACTACATCGAACATTTCCTTATATTTAATTTCATTGAACGCTATTTCTGCCTAAACCCATGACGTTTACAGAATATCCTAATGATTCATTACATGGGTTAGGTTAGGTTTAACTACCAAAAAAAAATTACTCATGCAGCAAGTAATGCCATTCGATGAAATGAAAATTATGCGTAATAACGTTTGTTGAAATGTGTTTGAATAAAATAATAAGTAAGTAACCCAATTATTATGTTAGTAAAGGTTTCTATCCCATTCTAATAAATATTATGTTAAAACTGTTTTTGTTAGAAGATGCCAAAATGATGAGAATACAACTTTTACAAAACATGAAAAGTCCAGAAAGAACTTATAAATTCATAAGTACTTTGGGACATTTTAACCCTTTCCTCTTAAAATGTCGGCTTAACCTGAAAAGGGCTGAAAACAATTTGAGAAGCTTTTCTTAAACTGCTCAGACTAAAATACATAAATTCATGTTCGATCTATATTTACCATACAACTTTGAAATCAATACTAACTGTACTTTTTCAAACATATGTTATATCGTGTAATGCAAAAACGGTATAAATTAAATTTGAACACAGAAACATAAACTGTGTCGATTTTCATCATGGCCGCCCCTTTTACGGCAAAAGTTTTATGCGAGCAATAAATTACCTTATTTTACGAATACGAGTTATGGCTTCCAAAACCATCCTTTAAGTGGATCTTAGACATTCGATTAAATTTACTTTGCCCAACACTGCTCGGAAATATTGTCATTTTTGGTCTGCTTGGGGTCAGATAACGTCACTTTAAAAAAACACGACTGGCCGTTTTCATGAAAAATAAAAATATTATTGGCCTATTACGGACTAATTACGTAAACTCTCCGAAGCCAGCGGTCCTGGGTTCAAAGCCCGGTTAGGGCAGATATTTGTGTGATGTGCGCGAATATTTGTTCCTGAGTCTTGAATGTTTGCTACGTGTTTAAGTATATATTTCTCTATATAGGTATGTTTATCGTTGCCTAGTTGCACAAGGCTAGAGCTCCGAGTCATCCGATATTTTATTTTTATTTTAAATAAATAATAAATGCAACTGTTTTATTTCCTCGCAGTAGTTGACAATCGCACTATGTCTGCCTCGGCAGAAAGTGCATTTTATACACTCGTACGGTCAAGGAATTTAATTGTTATACCACTATCGAACCCTGTCATAATGACAGCGTTAATCATTAGTTTTAGATTTCTTTCATGCGGTTTGACGTAGTCATTATCCACAGTGGGTTCCATAGTGGCACAACATTTAAAGTCCTTGACGGTACACTAGAGGGCATGAACTACGTTTCGGCCCAGGAGGGTCCCAGCTAGGGAGCCAAGATGCAAACTCTACTAACGGTTTTCTTTTCTATCACTCAAATCGTATGGAATGACATTTGCGTGCGTAGCGATAAACCACATGGTCAGCTGTCATCGCATACATATTGAGCGATTGAAAAGAAAAACGTTAGGACCGTGTGCATCATTACTCGTTCATAAATCGCGTACTCTTTAGGTACCCTCGGCAACAATATACTGTACTTTTTGTACTGTACTGTTGTTCGGGCGTGGGTATCTTTGTGAACTCATGTAAGCCTTGGCCACGGAATAGAAAAAACGAATTCATTCAATTCATGCAACTAACCCAACGCTGATAAATAAACGTTGTTTATTTTATCTAGAGAATCTCTTTTATCTTTAAAATAAAGCCAAGTGTGAAGCTTGATACAGTGAATAAGTCATGAAACAACAGAATTCTCTTCCACCTTTTTCCTCCGCGCAGAGAGTTTTATTTTACTAAGGGTGACCCAGGGTTAGGTATTGTATACATAATTCCGAATGTGTATCTTCTTTTTTAAGTAGCTTTCGGTGGATAGTGACATCCAGGGACGCAATTATTTGTTAGAAAGAGAAAGTGATAGAGTTAGAGAGTGTGTTAGTTTAGTGGTGGTAGGACCCTGTGCAGGGTCCGTCCGGATCGCTACCACCATCTTATCCATTAACCACCCGCCAAGCAACAGTGTTCGCATTGTTGTGTTCCGGTGTGGGGATAAGACAACCGGTGAAATTACTAGCATAGAGGCATTCCATCTTAGTCCTCAGGGTTGGCAACGCATTTGAGGTCTTGGGATTATAGTCTTGAGAATTCAAATGTCTATGGGTCTCAGATTCCACTTACCTACCATCAGGTGGCCTGAGTGCTCGTGTGCCTTCTCCTTAACATAAAAAAAAAAAAGTTATACAGGGTGTCTCATTTAAATCGGTCAGTATGGGAAATCCTGAAACTATAAAACATAAGAAGATCTGTTTTTAGGGACCATGTTATAGATTTTAATAAGAAGAAAATTTGCATTCATACATTAAAAAAACCTATACTCAGCTCGGGAATCGAACTCGGTTGTTTAAAAAAAATAAACTTACACTATTTCTATTTAGATACCGATTCTGTAGGTCTTAAGCAGTAAATGGCTCTATGAAACATGATGTCTAAAATAAATAAAATGCATTGTTTTCACATACTTTTATTTATTTTATTTTAGTAGGTGTTTATTTTAGTAGAGATAATTTTACATGCCTGAACTTGATGAATATTGTAACGGTGGTCACTTCGAACACCTACTAAAATAAATTAAAGCGACAACTTTGTTGCTTCTGGCTAGCTGACACCGTGAAAGTGTTTTAATATTTCTGTTAATTTTAAGTTAAATATTAGTTAGGTACCTACTTGTAAATTGTATATTGTTGCCTGAAATAAAGTTATTCTATTCTATTGTAACAAAAGCTGTGTAGCCTCTTGGTCTGTTTAGTCCGACTGAAGTCTGTGGAGTACATAAGAATGGACTGTTAATACGTTTTGTTAAAGAAAATCGTTGCCTTGATAAATAATTTTAGTTTTTAATGAATAAACCACTACTAAATACAGCAAATACTTTAAATTTCAGCCCTATAGCTTCAGCCATTTCAGATTGGTTTGGAATTGACAGACAACAAAGTCCGTACAAGTTTCATTTATTCAGAATTTAGTACAGAACGGACCCCTTAAAAATAAGTTTAAATAAAGTTTGATATAGACCCGGAATTGGAAATACAAAATAACCTAAGAGAAATTGCTTCCCAAAGTTAGCTTTGAGATAAGATTATGAGTGATACCAAAAATCCTAGTCTAGGATTCTAGTCTAAACAAAGTCTCCAAATTAGCATCAATTTCGCATTATCTAAATAATTTAACCTCGTAGAACGCAATACCTGATTTAATAGCATTGTAATTGGAACATTGTCTAACTAACTTTTGGGTACCTTTAACGTTTGGTATTATCTCCTCAAGTGAGAGCCTATAGACCCAGCAGCATAGCTGCGCATCGTTAATCAAATAATAAATTTCGTTAATCGCTAATGCGTCACTAAAAAAGTTGACTTTGTTAAACGTTACAGCCTTACAACGTTACATTTCGGAAGACTTGATTCAAGTTAACGTAAATCGTTAATCCGTTAACATGACGTGATGGAAAATGCATGTTTTTTTATCGTTGCGTTAGTGATCTTGAAGTAAACGACGATAATAATATTAATTAATTATTGGATATTTCCCTTCATGAACAATAATAATTATGTAGAAAGTCTCGTCTAAAAGCGAGACTGAACGTGTTTGCGCGGTGCAGCGCGGTGCGTGCGTTTTTTTTTTAGTAAATAGAAGGTACTGTATTTACTATTAACGGAAGTTAACGAGTCCGATGTTTATTTAGAGTTAACTCCTAAGCTAATCCGTTATTCGAAATGTCAACTTCGTTTATTAACGATTAACGGATTAACGTGTTAATGCCCAGCTATGCCCATGAGGTACCTGAGGAATATGACCTTTCTTGAGTTCAAACAATTAATGATATAAGTTCGATAAGTATTTACCGCCTAGCCTTTTGGCGTTTTGTAAAGGCATGAATACACTTGGTTGTTAACCGCTTGCTTATAGTAAGAAAAAAGACAAGTTTATTTAACTACGAGGACGAATTACGAACAGAAGATTACACAAGAGGTTAGGCAAGAGTATGCCTAGCCAAGACGAGAACGCCGTCGTCGTTTCTTTTTTCTATTGACCCGAAATGGAGTTGATACACGCGGTCGAAGAATTTAGTCGATTTTCGAAATTCCCTAGTTCAACGCTATACATTTTGAATAGGCCCCAGGACCTAGAGTCCCGACTCAGCAACATGTTTATTGACTTTAACCTCGTAACGTAACGTAACGCCCACCATACTACAAGCAGGGAGATTTTCGTAAGTGGGAAACTGAATCCAACTGCAAGGAAATAAAGTTTAATTACCTTCAACTTTAAAACAAATAAAAGTGAACTTTGTAGCCACTAAGTTAAAGTTTAAACTAAATTGCTTTTTTATGTACCTCCTTATAGCACACCGAGTTTCACAAGGTTAAAATCTATTGTTTGAGTTTCTAATTCCTAGTACATAGTGACGAATAGTATTCGCGTGATATCGAAACTTATTGCAACGCCGCCTTTGTAGTACAAACAAGCAAATTTTCAAGACCGCATCGCAATCGCATTCCAAGTAATGTCAGTCTTTAGCTTTAACTACTCTAATGCTGCTAGGTTAGGCCAAGTTGGGTTCCTTTTATCTGGCATAACTTTTTTTGGCATAGGCATCACTTAGCATAGTCATCATATGGCATAGTCTTTTTTCAGGATTATTTAAAGTATGATAGGGGCATTTTCATTATAAAGTGTACCCTAGTTAAGGAAATTTAAAAAACGTTACCTTTTGTCTAATTTAGTCACAAAACTGACAAAAGTTAACGTTTCTTAATTTTCCTTAACTGGAGTACCTACACTTTATTTTGAAAATGCCCATAGCAAGGAACCCATTAGGTTAGGTTAGGTTTATTTTGTAACCAAAAGAAAAGTATACGGTTTCAGAAAATAAAGACTGTATGCCAAATGATGATTATGCCAAAAAAAGTTATACCAGCTTAATGTAAACCGGCCAAGTTAGTAAGGTTAAGCCACGGATGGTTGTTGTATGTGGCAGCTTGCCTACTTATGCTGCCTAAGAAAATAAGACCATTGCACAAGGCCTCGACACCGCCGGGCCCCACCGCACCGCTACGGTATCAGTGTGCTGGATGCTTTATCTAAGAAAGTTTGTAATGTGATTCCACAAGGGAATAACAATATTACATGGCTCAAACCTATCAAGCTTTTCAGAGGTATTCGAAGAAGTGTGTAAGAGAAACTACACGATATAGCCAAAGATACCAATTGGGCGTTTCTTAGGAAGTTTGTACCTAGTTAGCGTAAAAGTTAACGTTTCTTAATTTTAGTCCTTAACTAGATACAAACTTTCTAAGAAATACCCAATTAATTGAATAGGTACTGACTGTCTTCGACATTAACTGAGTTTTGATGAACAGTGAATTGGTGAGTGATGGTTAATTTTAATTGAATAATCAAAACGACAATATAACAATGTTTTTTTTTTGTTTTTTTTATGTTAAGGAGAAGGCACACTAGCACTCAGGCCACCTCATGGTAAGTGGAATCTGAGACCCGTAGACATTTGAACTCTCAAGACTATAACCCCAAGGCCTCAAATGCGTTGCCAACCCTGAGGACTAAGATGGAATGCCTCTATGCTAGTAATTTCACCGGTTGTTTTATCCCTACACCGGAACACAACAATGCGAACACTGTTGCTTGACGGGTGGTTAATGAAGTATTATTTGTAATCAAATAATAATATTATCAATGATTTATTGTTACAAAGTAACGAAAACAAAGTGCTCTAGGAGTAGACAACTCATAACGTGGGCGATTTTCGAAACTGCTATAATTTTGATAAAATCGCCGTGGTTAACGCTAAGAATCTACTCTCTCGGCCTTTAGTTCTCTTATATGTTGTTTTTTAAAGTCTAATTTTCGATGTTATGACTACTTATTAACGACAGTAACAAACTCCAACGTTAAAAATAATATAACATTATAGAAGCAAGATGAGCTAAAACAAAGTGTAATAATGACTCTTTTGTGGCTAATTTACCGAATAAATTATTTTAACTTGACTTTTAATTCGATCACCAAAAATAGGTACGCAATAGTATTAGCAAAATTTGTTTAAATGTTTATTACACAGTAATTTAACTTTAAGGTTAGATAATGAGTTTCAAAACGTTAAAGATACGTGTTACTTTTCCTAATATTCTTAATTTCGTTTCATAAATCTTCCTAAAGTTTTTTATCATTTTAGTTAAAAATACAAACTCTCCGCAGCAAAACAAAAGAAAAAGATACAAAGGAATACCGGAAGACGCAAAGTTAATGCAAACGCAATATTAAGAAGAGTTCCAAAATAACGATGGGTTGTGTTGTTTCAGAAATCCGAATCGTTTTCCATTTTAGTGAAATTCAATGGAATTCCAATAAACGAAACAACGCGTGTAAACATTTGGGAACCATAAGGACTTAATTCAGAGCACATGCCAAGCTGATTTACAACTTAAGTCGAATGGTTAAAGGGTTAAAAATAACGAGACGAAACTGGCATTTGGTGTTTTGAAGTTACAACAGGAAAAACTGACTGAATTGAATTTAAATTTGGAGGCCGCAAGCGGTTAACATCAAAGTTCTAATGAAAAGTTTTCCTTTACGAATATGGAAAAACAAAGGTTTTAACGTATGTAAACAAAATGCTGCATAAACAATTGAAAGTTTAATAAGGTTCAACCTTCTATAAGGCTAATAATAATGTCGTTTCGTTTCAGGTTTAGGTTATCCTACGTAACTCGTAATCGTTTTACAAGTACAATGTAGGTAAGTATATCATAATCATAGAGATATTGTGTTAGGTACAGTCAACAAAATTGACTCGTGTATCGGCGTGTAATGCAGATGTATATAAACAAGGTTGTAAAATGGTACTCGAGTATACATTATGTTGATCGTTTTTTTTTATCGTGGTTAGCTAATTCGTAAATATTGTTACGAGTAGGTTAGGTAGGTAGGTAGGTTATAATCGAGACGCCGAGCCAAGGACGTCGCTATTGTTAATGGGTTCAATCAAGTTCAAAGCCGTCGCTATTGTAATACAAGGCCTCTCTAGAACGTCCGGGGCGGGTCAAGGTTCATCGGTCATTCGAGAAGGCTTTCTGAAACATTCGGGGATTGGGTGTATAAAAGGTGAGCCGCGCGTGACATGATTATTTTTGTGAACAGTAAAGTACGAAAGTGAACTGAGCGATCATCTAAGTACCTATTCGAAGTTTATTGCGATAATAGTTTGTTACGATTAAGTGAACGATATTTAAAATCTGCTTTTAATTATCGATGTATTCGTGCAAGGGGGGCGTATTCGGGCGATGGGCTTGCAACCTGTCACTAATACACTAGTAAACATCTCAGCCTACTTATGCAAAATGTGGTTACAGAATTGTTAACATGTCTTTAAAGTTGTTGATGTTTCTGTAGCTCTGCCTACCCCACTCTGGGAATGCAGGCGTGATGTTATGTATGTATGTATGTATTCGTGCATTTCTATCAGTTACCAACCCCCACGTACGTAATAATATAAAAAAAAAAGTTTTTTTTATTCTGTATTGAATCTGATACTGTTATGTATGCAGTTTAGTTTACGCTGTTAGAAAGGACAGCTATATAACTGATATTGATATAGCTCTGTCCTTTACGCTTACCTTAACCTCGTTAGGCCCAACGGCCTAAATTTAGAACATTTGTCAAAGTGATTTTAAACTTTAGTTGATTCACACAAGGTTGTTTTTTGAACTAGTAAAATTTGACGTGGGCCTCACCAGGATAAATTGAACTGCATAGCCATCATAATAAACCCCTCTGTATGTCTGTATGTTTGTGGCATCGTAGCTCCCAAACGGATGAACGGATTTGGACTCTTTAATAAAGCTACATTAATCAGGATGGTTCTTAGCAAGATTTAATGAAAATTGGTTGGGCCGTTTAAGAGATATCAGCTCTGAAAGTAGGTGTCGCCGTTATATCGGGGGCTTTTAACCCCCTTAAAGCTCAGTATCTCTAAAACGGCTGAACTGATTTTGATAAAACATGTCTAAGAACCACCGCTAGAAAACCTGCTTTCAAATTAAAAAACCGCATTCAAATCGGTTCATCCATTTAAGAGCTACGGTGCCACAGACAGACACACACACACATCAAACTTATAATACCCCTCTTTTTGCGTCGGGGGTTAAAAAATAATGATCAAAATACTTACAGTTACGCACTTGATAAAGTCAACCACTACATTTCCTTCTGGGTTTTTCACGACATATCGGCTTTTTGCGCTGACGAAAATAACTGGAAACAAATATATATATAATTAATTATTGATGATATTTTGTACTTAGTTTATTTAATCATTTGGATATCACTTAACCATTTTTGCAGATTGTTAATTATTAATTAACTGCTTGTCAAAACGTTTTGATACATTTCAAGTTTTCAATAATTGAGTAGTTATTAGTTATTACAATTTCATGCAAAACTATATAATGACTTTTATTGCTTTTTAGGGTTCGGTACCCAAAGGTTAAAAACTGGCCCTTATTACTGCGACTCCACTGTCCGTCTGTCCGTCTGTCTGTCCGTCACCAGGCTGTATCTCATGATCCGTGATAGGTAGACAGTTGAAAATTTTACAGACAATGTATTTTTATTGCCGCTATAACAACAAATACTAAAAACAATAAAATAAATATTTTAGGGGGCTCCCATACGACAAAAGTGATATTTTTGTCGTTTTTTGCTCGATATTAATAACGGCAACAGGTAGACGCTTGGAATATTTACAGAGCATTTAGTTGTATATTCACTTCAAAAATAAATTGTTCAATTAAAATAAAATAAATATTTAAGCGGGCTCCCATACAACAAACGTGTTTTATTTTTCTGATATTAATACAGACACCGTGGTTCCAGACAGATACCGGGACTGATGAAATAAAAATTAGGGTTTAATATAGTGTCTATTGTTGTATAGTTAATGGTACGGAACACTTCGAGTGCGAGTCCGACTCACACTTGGCCGGTTTTTAAAACCCTTCGGGTAACATTCGATCTGGCAATAAAATCATAAGTGCTTTCTTGATTGTTCCCAAAATAACGGTTGATTTTTGTTGGTTTCAAAGGATTAATCTTACTCTTTAGATATACCTAATTAAATTAGCATTATATACGTAAATACACGAGACGCGTACGTGAAGGGGCACTTGGAACTCGGGAGCAAGTCACGTTATGCTGTTGTTTGTTTCCATCTAAACCAAGGTAAAGCCCTTGAATAAGAAGCTGTCACATTCACAAACATGATTAGGCATGCTTTGCACTGCACGTAGCGTTAAGCCGAATTTATATGTGTCGGACGTGCCGTGTCGTGAGGCTACAAACTGGTACCGTCTTCATAAATATAGCGACTGATAGTGGAAGTTGGCGACCATAATTGGAGACCAGCGACCAAAACATGATCGCGCGACATCACCAGTCGCTCTGGCTGGTCAGCGTTCCGAAATAATTAGACCCGCGACCTAGCCCTCCTCCTACGTTACAGGACTTTCTTTACAAGGGGAAGGGGAGCGCCTAAGTTCATTTAAAATTGCAAATTAGATTATTGCAACTCCAAAAATATTTCTCATACCATTTTACATTCACAATGATCATACTAAATATTACTAATACACCTGTTTTATTTCAGGATTTTAATAATATCCAACTGGTAAATAAGGTTAGGTTGGGTTTGTTTTATAAACCAAGCAAACCCAACCTAACCTTCTGGTTTCAGTAAAAATCGTGCTGGTTTCAGTAAAAATCACTTTAAGAGTTGCGATGATTATGAATAACAAATTATGAACCAAAAATTATGAGGAAATAAAATATGATGATAATATCGCACCTTCGGTAGAAAAAGGGCACAATGTACAATGTGACTAAAGGGGAAATTGTGCTCTTGTCCGGTAGAACAAAGGCACAATGTACAATGTTACTAAAGGTGAAATTACGCCCTTGTCCTACCGAAGGTGCGATATTATGTATACAAATCGGTAGTAAAACAAAAAGTTTATGTGAGCCAATATGGACTCCTTTACAAGAGGGCAATTTGAATAAAAAAGGAAGGTTTTCCATACAAAAAGTTGAATATATTGTCTAATTCTGCCCTCCTAAGCAAAAAAGCAGTATCTCAGATTTAATGGCCAAAGCAGATTCAATCCTAAACCGTTAGTAATAAGGTTAAATTTGCTACAGAAGTTTTGTCTCAGGTACTGCATTTTATGTTAGCAGGGCAGAATTGCACACTTGTAAAGTTTAGTGAGATGGGCTGGGAACCGATTTTTGACTTTAGAGCGTTCGATTTCAAAACCCAACAGTAGAAAATATTCGAATGCGACAGTCTTTCACGCTTTATTTTCGAATGGTACCAAATTCCATATTTTTGAGATTCTCACTCGAAACTGAGGGATTGACTAAATAGTACTGTTAAGTTGGAACGCGTTTCATTATACGCAATAAGTCGATGTTTTACCGGTTTTTTGTAATTCATATTTTGAATGCGAATAAATGTGTGAAACTATCAAAAGTTGAAATTATAACAAGTTAATTATTATTTAAGAGCGAGTGAGATTTATTACGCTATTTTACAAATTCTTGACTGGTTATAAATTTAGGTTAAATGAAACGCTTTCTCGTCTGTGGATGTCTATGTCATTGCTAGGTTTCTTTCTTTCTTTCTAGATAATAGTAACTGGTTAGAACATACAATTGTTTTGTAACATAATTGCAAAAACTTTATGTTGTATCCATAATAATCACACAAAACTAGTTAACTTACCTTTGCGTTAATACTTAAATCACATGATCGATGAGCATCCGAGACAAACGGCCTTAACTTATGAATTAAATATCTGCATAGGCTTTTACTTAATCTGTAATTCTTCTTAAATTTATTTTCGCTTTCGAGAAATGGCTCGTTTCCTAATTCCGCTAGCCGAAAACGCGGCGGTTGCGGTGGCACAAATTCATCTTCTTCATTATTATTTACTAAAATTAAATACTCCTCCAGACTTGCCATACCTATTGTAATATTTTATTTTATGTCGCTAATTTTGCTATAAGTATTATAACAATATGAATTGTTTTAGTATTAACAGGTTTGACAGATGTCAAATGATACTTTCTATTGATAGAATTCAAAACGAATGCCACGGACCACTCGTGTTCATATTTTCTATCGCTCGCAAGTCAAAAATACCATTTTATTGTTTTTGGTTACTTTCGATTGAAACTTTCGAACGCTCGAAAGTCAAAAATCGGTTCCCTGGTCGCCGTCGTTGGTCATACACGCCAACTCTTATCTCGTTGGTCATACTCGCTGCCAATGCTGCCATGCACATAAGAATCAAAAGGGATGGCTATATGTGCTTCCGCGCCAAGGACGGTTTGCGCGTGCCTTGATTACAGCGTCAAATTCAATTTACTTTGAAACCACAACATTGATTAAAAAAAATCATGAAAAATAAATTATAAGTACTAAACTATTTGATAAAAATCATCGTTAAAGATGAAGGGTTTCGAAGATTAAACCAAAAACGTGCTTAAAGGTGTCTTGTTTAAAAAATAAAACTGTCTCTAATTGTATTTTCACGTTTAACAGACTCAAGGAAACAGGAACAAGTTTAATATATCCAAAGAACACATAGGGGATATGGTTAAACAGGCTTTCAAAGAAGTCTTTATTTGCAGTTTGAAAAGAAATCATTCGTCTTAAAAGAAATCATTGCTTAATTATTATAAACATAGTTATTGTTACTAAATTTAACATTTGATAACTTATTAACAAATATGTCAGCCATCAGTACTGCCTGTTGTTTATTATAATGACATGTTTGTTGAATGATTAATTCCAGACAGGAAATAATTTTAGCCTGATAACCGCAATAACAAGCCCTGAATAGATCTCACCTTCGCTCTCGACTAACATAGATTACGAATATAAGGTCGACGGACGTCTTTAATTACTATTATATTGTATTTGTAGGTAGGGCTAAGATATTGTGGCATTTAAGTACAAATTGAAAAGCAAGAGACTACAATAAAGACCTTGGAAGGCCTACTGCTCCTTAATGGTTATTTCAAATACTATTTTGTTTCTATTGTTTCATATTACTTTTGACGGGAATATAGTCTAGTGTACTCTAGATTTTTCTCCATTCAAACTCTTCACGCGATTCCGACGATCACTGTAATTATTATAAAAAGTAAATCTAAAACATTCTGTTTTAAATATTTAAAACAAATCGGTAAGTGACAGCAAAGCAAAAACAGTGAAAAAAGACTTCCCGACACCGGGTGCCTTGCCTGCTTTCTAAATTCATCCATTGAAACAGATTCGCCGATATACCCGAAATTCCCGTTAGTAATATTTGCATGTTCTGTAGAATTTTCATAGGAGAATTCCGCTTTTAGGCGATAATATTACAAATTAAAAATAATATTACTTCAATTACTTTTTTTCTTACCTACTTATACCATGAATATATTGTACACCCTGCGTAGAAGACAAAATCCTTTTGTAAATAATGAAAAAATACTCACTTATAGAAACCAGCACAACCAAACCGGGAGCTCCAAATGCCAACGAATAGCAATCTTTATCCCCAAAACAATGTACTTCAGATCTCAGTATAGGCGACACTGTCTTCGCAATGAGACTGCCAGTACAAGTATTGAAGTACAGTACACTAAAGTATACTGCCAGGTATTTCTCTTGGCGGGGTAGTTCAAATTGGTCCCCGCCAAATGCAGTCACGCATGGTTTTATGCCGCCAGTGCCTATTGTTATTAGGAGGAGCCCAATGAATGTGCAGAGTCTGGAAATAAAGAGGTTGTGAGAGAGCAGTAAACCCTTATTTAACAAAACTATACTGAAATTAATCTGACCCATACTTAAACGCTTGCCTCACTTGTTTTCGCCCGTGTGGTTTCTGAGTTAGAATAGTGCCACTCCATGTCTTCCCGTGGATGTCGTAAGAGGCGACTAAGGGAATAAAGGCTTCTAGTATTGTTAGGCGATGGGCTTGCAACCTACCACTAATATACTAGTAAACATTTTAGCAGCCTACTTGTGCAAAATGTGGTTACAGAATTATTAACATGTCTTTTTAGAGTTGTTGGTACTTCTGTAGCTCTGCCTACCCCGCTCTGGGAATGAAGGCGTGATGTTATGTATGTATGTATGTATGATATTTCTTGTTGATGATGACTACGTTTTGCACAATCAGGCCAAGAAGTTTACTAGTGTATTAGTGACAGGTTGCAAGCGCATCGCCTAACAGCACTACAAGCCCTTATTCCCTTAGTCGCCTCTTACGACATCCACGGGAAGACATGGCCCACGGATTCCGGGAATCGATCCCGGGATCATATAGCTTTGTACGCTGGGTCGCTACCGACTAAGCGAAGCGCGTCGTCCTGCTTGTATAGTTACAATAGTAGATTGTTCAACAAGGGACTAAAATAAGTCATTATGTTACGAGTTCCAGTATCATTAATGTCAGTATGGCTTTTTACTCTCGAGATAAACACTCTTATTTTCACTTTGATTGCGAGTAAAATAAATCTTAAATTACTTATTTTAGTTTTAACATCGACACGTTAAAATTACAACTTAATTATCATTTTAGCTCTCAACCTGTCACTGTAATTCAAAAAGAGAACTACTGTTTTTAGGGTTAAAACATAACAAGTAGTCCATAGACAACATTTCCGAAACCAAGACTGAGGTGGTGGAGGTTGTATTATACCCAGCCCCGGGCTGCCCTCCACAAACCGTTACATCATCTAATGGTAACTTCAGACTGTTTTAGTTTTTCCAAGGCCACTTATAGGGATTAAATAAATCACTTCAGTCCGCCTATACATGGCTATTATGAGTCATTTTAGAGCGTGACAAGTGGAAAATAATTTAAATAAATAAATAAAAAAAACAGCACAATTTCACACCAAATTGACTTAGTCCCAAACTTAGCTCTAGGCTTGTACAATGGTTCATTACACTAGACAGCGATAAACTTACTTATATAGAGAAATATAAAATTAAATACATAGAAAACATCCAAAACTCAGGAAAAAATACTCGTGCTCATCATACAAATATCTGCCCTTACCGGGATTTGAACCCAGGACCCCTAGCTTCGAAGGCAGGGTCACTTCCAACTAGGCTAGCGTGTCGTCGTGTCGGCTATACTATTTGAACAACGGGAATGGTGGAATCCTTAATAAGGATGTTGGCCTACAGGTCAGATCAGCCGTTATTATGAAGTGGCAGAACGTGAGGGCAGTTGTTGTGCGCAAGCCATCCCCATTCTGTAACTACCAGTAGGTAATAGGTACAGTACTTACCAGTACGTACTGAAACATACCTGACCACATAGATACATCATTTTAAAATAATGTACTAGTTAGAAAGTATATCCCGAAAGTAGTTACTTTCGGGATATGAATAGTTTACGGAGTACAATCCATTGACGTCACGTTTTTATTATCAAGTACCAAGATACAGGCACAAAATGAAGTGCAGTCTTGATACTTTGGTAGATTCATTTCGTGGACACATTCAAAAGAATAACACCTCTGACTGCAACCACTTAATTATGTTAGCGCTGTAATTATCTTCGCGCTGCGCTATAACATGAATTCAATATGCAGCATGCAATTTGCGAGGCAGATAGAGTATCCTATTAAAATTAATTGCATAAATTTAACGGAGCGTTAGTTAATTGAATGATAATATTAAAGTTTAGTGAGGTAATTTTATACCTGTCCTAGGAAGTTCAGATTTTCACTTGTTGAACAAACTTACTCGTAGGTACTTCCTTTAAATGAGAATTTTATTTATTTAATATTTATTGAACAAAAATACGAATTTGAGTACAAAAGGAGAACTGTATGTTTAGGTTTTGTGTTGCCATATTTTTAATTGCATTGATTATTACTATTTGAGTTTTTTTTTTACTTTACACTACACTAGAAAACTTCTTTGCCCTGATTGTGCAAAATGTAGTTACAGAATTATAATCAAGTCTTTTTAGAGTTGTTAGAATTTCTGTAGCTCTGCCTACCCCACTCTGGGAATGAAGGCGTGATGTTTTGTACTTATGAATGTTTTTTTTTTGACGTGACAACGTCTATAACTCGATGGAGCCGGCTGCACGCACGAAAAAACATGACTCATGCGGCGTTACCTCGCTCTGAGGCGTTCCATTTAAGGCTTGAAGTGCAAGCGAGAGCGCGGAACGAGCGACAAAGAGGCACAATCGGCCTCCACGTTTGACAGCGTTCGACATCTGTCTCTCTCCTACTTGAGTGAGCGATGCGTCCGCGTGGACAGCTGCTATACAATAATACATTTACATGTTTTCGTCAAGTATGAAGTGCAGTGAAAAGTGAATGTGGTGTCAATTGTTTATAGCAACGATAATTGCGGCGATAAAGGTAATGATTTTTTTCGATATTAAATATATGTTCAGTGATGTATTGTCGAATATTCGTGATTTCATCTTTAAAATAAATAGCGTCGGTCCGCTAGTGCAGCGATTGTAGGTTATGCTATAAAGCTATAATTGACAAAACTATAACAATAAGTTAACAGAACTATTTCACGATGAGAAAAAATCAATGGCTTTACTATACGATCGAAATAATTATCGAGCGTAGCTATGATTTCACAAAATTAAAACATAAATATTAAATCTTCCACATATCATAACAACGTGTCTGAAATGAAGGTTGGACCAGCCAGCCGTCAAAAGGAACAATTTTTTCCTATATCAAACACATTGAGGCGGGCTTTTTAAAAGCTAGTGTTTCAAAATTTTAAATTTTAAATTTAAGATGGAACGCACATTCATACTTGTATAAACTACATATGTACATTGTAAAAAAAAAAAATTGACATAATTGTATTTATGCGTACAAATAAATGTAACTTGATCAATTCAATTGTGATTTCCATTTAGCTCCTTCTCTATATCCATACAAAATAAATATCAAACAAATAAAATTAAAATTTTCTTTTGAAAATGCAACCATTCCATCAGTATTTTCTTATGACGTTGTCACGTTCAACTATCGTCAGTAAACCGACTCTACAGACCACCGATTTTTTGGGTAGCCGGTTATGTGACCTGCCGTGATGTCACCAAATGGTTCCTGCGGAAGACAAGCTCCCTAAAAACCAGTAACATGCTAAGTAGAAACCGTTTAGCTTCGCGTGGTTCAGTTTTGTGTTTTATATTTTTGTTTGTTAACCTGTTCTTCTGTACTTGTGTTAGATGTGAGTAAATAAACATTTATT
Organism: Acleris holmiana; assembly: GCA_949316455.1. Taxonomy (NCBI): domain Eukaryota; kingdom Metazoa; phylum Arthropoda; class Insecta; order Lepidoptera; family Tortricidae; genus Acleris; species Acleris holmiana. The sequence goes on from OX438772.1 coordinate 4,546,551, forward strand.
CTTTCTTTCTTTAACTTAATGACTAATGGCATTATATACCAGTCGACCTTTGGTCTAATCAGAAAATAAAAACAGAACATCATGCATCGGAAATATATTTAACCTACTGTGTAAAATGTTTTAATTTATCACCTTATCCCTTCTAAGGTTGTCTGGAAGAGATCACCAATTAGCGATACCACCTGTTGTTTAACTGTGTCGTTTTGAAATTTTGCTATTTCTCTGTAATGTTTTTGTATGGTGTACAATAAAGTGTTTTGTATTGTATTGTATTCCATAAAACTACATAGCAATATCACGTACCTATCAATAACGTAACGTGAATATATGCATATTTATTTATTACATACTTTATTATATTTTTATGTTATAATTATTCTAATGGTCTGGGTCAGACGGTGGCGTGGCGGGGCGGTAAGCGGAAAACGCATAGAAATCGCTCTGTGTAGCATGCTTTATTCATCTCTATGCATTTGTATGCAAGTACCGCCAACCGCTGCTACTCTTACCTCGGGTTCCTATGTTCAAAACGTCTCGTTAAAATGTGACGTCTCGTTAAAATTTGACTTTTTCTGCATAAAAAATATGTAAAATTTTAACGAGAAAATTTAAGGACGTGTTTTAAAGTTTTTATAAAGTTAAAATCGTAATTGTGCGATAACTATTAATATTAAAGGTCTGAAATTTGACATGGAATATAATAATTATAATGATAACATACATTTGTGACGTTTTTGTAAATTTTTATTTTAGTAGTTTTCAAATGAACGAATGAATGATATTTTTTTGTTTTTGTTTTCTGATGATGAGATTGATGAATGTGGAGGAAGCGAAGGTTGTATGTTTGGATCGGTGCACCTGGCGTTCCATAGTCTCTGCCTACCCCATTGGGAGACAGGTGTGAAGATATGTGTGTGTATGTATGTAGTTTTCAAGTTATATCAGTTACATACTTAAACGTGATAATGTTTTTTTAATTCGAGTGTGTAAGTAGGAGATACATACATGTTCAATGTTATTTTTCTCTTATGTTTGCAAAAAAAAAACAACGGTAAATGCCAGATAGACACAAATACGAAATATTTTTTTCAAATGTTCTACTCTTAAAACTCGTTCGCGTGTTCGTGTCGAGTTTCTTAAGCTTCGGTCAAGCTTAGGGCGGGACGGGACGGCGATGCGACGAGACGCGACGCCGGCCGGGGCATCGGCGCTGGGTGCAAGTCACAATGCGCCTGCGCCCCGTCCCACCGCGCTTTGGTTGGGACCGACCAGCCAGCGCTGCGCCGGGCGCGATGGGTCTGTTTGGCGTCTCCTATTAGTACATGTAAAACTGATCACACCCCGCCGGCGTCCCGTCGCCGTCCCGTCCCGCCCGCTGTGTGTCCGAAGCTTCAAATGACACTTAAATGTTCTTCTTCTTTTTTTTAATAATGGCGGTCCACCGCGATATTTCGCAGTGATTTCGCAAATATCAAGTGAGTAGAGTAAAACAGTAAACAGAATAGATCAAAAGCAAAAGCCGGATATCTTTCAATCGCCCATCCTCCCTCCCAGAAGGTTACTGGAAAACCCACTTAAATGTTATTTAATTGATACATACCTGCCAGGCAACGCTAATTGGGGAATAGCGGTCACTGCAACCAACAAATTTCCCGCAGCATATACGAACATCATGTACAGAATTGTCCTGAAACAAGTTTATTTAACTTTTTCCTGTACGTATCATTTGTAATATTAATGGGATCCGATATAAATATTACCTGAATTTCCCCAGGTAATTATCAGCAAGTATGCCGCCGATAATTGGGAATACGTATACGAATGTGCTGAAAACATGGTACCTCTCCGTAGCTTCGTCATCTGTGTAACCCAATTTACTGCGTAGATATATTGTCAAGAAAGCTGTAATAAAATAATTATTTTCAAACGTTACATAATACTCTTATGCTCCCCAAATTCAATAGGTAGTATCTCAGATAAAACTTTGGAAATATGAACCTCATTACTAACACAATAAAATTAAAACTGCTTTGGTTCTTGAATTTGACATACTGCTTCTTGAATTAGGAGGGCACCGAAAAGTAATAATAATATATCACAGGACAATGTCACACAAATTGACCTAGTCCCAAACTAAGCTCTAGGCTTGTACTATGGGTACTAGACAACGATAAACATACTTATGTAGAGAAATATATAAATAAATATTTATAGAAAACATCCAAGACTCAGGAACAAATACTCGTGCTCATCACACAAATATCTGCCCTTACCGGGATTTGAACCCAAGACCCCTAGCTTCGAAGGCAGGGTCACTCCCAACTAGGCCAGCGTGTCGTCGTGTGTAGTATCGTTAAAATGAGCTAGAATTTTTTGATTGGCAAAGTGAACGATCTCACAGGCCCCCTGAGGTGGGAGGTGGGGGGAGCATAGCAATCATCTATAATAATACTAATATTATCAAGAAAGAGTATTAATTTTGTGAGTTTGTATCTGTACGATAGGTAAGGTTCGCAACCACGGAAGGTTATTTCACCATTATTCCGGACTTGATGGACATAGCCTATCTTTTATTTGTATAAACCGAAGCGGAGCGAGAGAAAGTCACTACCAACTAACCTTAGCTAAACTAGTCGTCAAATCCCATAGTAACTTAAATTTCGGTCGCAATCCGAGATCAAAATGAATGATCACGATCATTGCGAATGAAGTTGATTGATGGATCAATTCTTCTGACCACAAAATATAATATTTTGAAATATAGAAATCAAAATTGCGATCGAGATTGATTGTTTACCACTGTATTTTGCTTTGTTATGATCTTGATTTCGGTGCGATTCGACATAACGTTCTTAAGATACTTGAACAAATTTTTACATACATACATACCTTCATACCTAAAGCGGGGAAGGCAGAGCTACAAAAATACCGACAACTCTAAAAAGACATGCTAATAATTCTGTATCCTGTAAGTGACAGGTTGCAAGCCCATCGCCTCACAGTACCTACTACAAGCCCTTATTTCCTTAGTCGCCTCTTACGACGTCCACGGGAAGACACGGAGTGGCACGGGCACTATTCTAACCCGGCTACCACACGGATAAATAAATATCTCAAGTTACTCGGAAAGTTTGCTCCGTCCTCCTGTAAGGAGTTTCCGCAGTAAAAACATTACTTAGCTCGGCCTACGGAAGGCTGTAAAAATGTTTATTTGGAAAGCACTTTGTACTAAGATAATAGGGGTTGGTTTGTAAGGCACGGGTAGAGCTATAGTAAAATGGGCCCCTTAGTAGGTACTTTGGGGAAAATAGAACCTTGATCTACCATAGAACGGCGTCACTATGACATTATAAGCAGACCTTCATAATAAATAAATCACAGGACAATGTCACACAAATTAACCTAGTCCCAAATTAAGCCCTAGGCTTGTGGCGGATTTCACCAACCACTTAAAAGACGATTAAAGTGTTAACAGGTGTCAAAATGTATAAACTAACACTCGATTAACATTTAACATCGTGTGGTGAAATTGGTCTTAATAAATAAATCACAGGACAATGTCACACAATTCGACCCAGTCCCAAACTAAGCTTCTAGGCTTGTACTATGGGTACTAGACAACGATAAACTTACTTATACATCCAAGACTCAGGAACAAATACTCGTGCTCATCACACAATTATCTGCCCATACCGGGGTTTGAACCCAGGACCTCTAGCTTCGTAGGAAGGGTCACTACCAACTAGGCTAGCGTGTTGTCAGTGTTAAAAAATATTGAAATAAAAATTGCGATCGAGATTAATTGTTTACTATTATGTTGAATCGTACCGAAATCAAGTTGATGTACTCGAGACAATACTTGGAATTGTTTTTAAACATAACGAAATACGGTTTATGTTATCGTTATTTTCTTAACGTTCTGCCCACCCCAACATCATTAACTTGGTACTTACCGCGCATGCCTGAGTAAGAGAACCTCTCGCAAAACTCTGCAAGGATTATTATTATCACTACGCGAGGAAACCGATCCTTTACCTGTAAGTAAAGTAACAATAAGTTTCTGTCATAAAAATCGTTGCATCGTAAAGTGGATCCTATCATTTCATAACAAACGTTTCACAAATGATTCATTTCACAAACATATCATTTGACAACACGCGTTTTTTTCTGTAACTGTAAATAATTCTGGATTTATTTCAGGACCATCCTATAGGTTAGGTTAGGTTAGTTTTATAAAAATCCTGAAATATTTGTAGTTAAAGAAATAAAAGTGGGTTGGCAAATAAACAGGTTGCGAAAGGATGCATTTGTAAAATATTTGTCGGCGAAAAGGCAGAGAACCCTCGTAAAGTCCTTCTTTATGCTGGGTATAGGCTGCGTAAAATCGCATTTTATGCACTAGTGCATAAAGTGTTGTCGTCATGTAGACTCAGACAATTAAGCCCTACAGACAAACAGACGACAAACAGATTTACTTTAACTTATGTGCATTCTATGTTGCATCTGGGCATATAAATGTATGGCTAATTTGGTCACAAGACTGACGAAAGTTAACGTTTCTTAACTTTTCTAAATTAGGGTACACTTTATTTTGAAAATGCCCATCTAACAAAAAAGGAATTTAAAACTATTAAAAACAAGCATCATTAACTAAAAAGTTACAATTTCATGCAGAAAATTAAAAAAAAAAACTGTGGCGGGAAAAAGTTTTTGATCTTAGTTGCTTTCATCGCAAAACTTGTGTCACGGAATGTTCCTAAAATGTCGTCAAGCGAAGAGGAAATAATTCTCACACCTCACACTAATGGAAATAATGCAAAGGAACTTATTGAACATTGGTAAGTACCTACATTGTTTTATTTCCTCGTAATCGAAGTAAAAAGCAGTATATAAATCGGTCTTTGAACCCATTTTATCCTCGACTTAAATATCCACCCCAGCCTACCGGCTCGGATGGATACCATAACTCTTGGATGAAATGGTGTTTTATGGCCCTGTCGTACAATCTACTATTTTGCGACAGTCTGTTGCTGAGTGTACTTGTTTTGGGCAGTCTGCATCTTCTGACAAGAGCAAACTAACAAGTCGAAACTTGCTGACCTGATCCTTACTCAGAGCATAGAATACTAGAGAGAGGACCAATTTAACGAGTGTGCACGCGTGCAAGGCCTCTATACGATATTGTGTTTGACGTGCTTTAATAACGTTTTTAACTCGGCCGTCATTACTGTAAACTACATAAGAGTTATCAAAACGTTGACAATACGGAAACACGTCAAAGACGATATCGTTATTACCTTGTAGAATCTCAGCCCTGCGGTGCTAGACAAGTTGCATTCGACAATCGTTAGCGATTCGATTATGTTTCGATTGATAAATGTATGGAATTGTCGTAAGTCACCGAGATAGTAACGTGACACTTACGTCAATTCCATATATTTTTCAATCAAAACATAATCGCTAACGATTGTCGAATGCAACTTGTCTAGCACCACTGATCACAGAGAATACTACGATTATTCCCAAAATAACATGGATATGATGCGCGTGTTTTGTGCAATGGGAGCGTCCGTATGGGTCTCTATCATTTCATCAAAACACCTTTCATGGAATGTATCATTTCATCGAATTTCATTTCATCGAACGCTATGTTCTGCTGAAACCATAATGTTTTCAGGGTATTTTAAACATCTAATCTAACCTAACCTACGTAATTAATGTTTAAGATATCCTGAAAACATTATGGTTTCAGCAGAAAATAGCGTTCGATGAAATGAAATTGGAAAAAATGATACATTCGATGAAGTAAAATTCGATGAAGTGATGAGTTACCCATCCGTATATAAGTGTGTGTGAAGATGTGTGCGTGCTTTGTCTTGTCAATAACTTGTGCTCAATACAAATCGGCCGGCATACCCGATCTCCTTATATTCTTACATCTGTGATTCGTTATGTCGGAAATCATTGCCAGTTTCTGAAGTCATCATCAGATCCGCTTCTAGATACCACAGCATTGGGGTACCTATTATTTTCTCGAAAAACCTTTCAACGAACGTATCATTACGCCGAATTTTCAATTCACCGAAAGAGGCATGTCTCGCCGCATGTTTTTTTTTTGTAATCACAAGTCTAACCTACGTAAGTAATTAGTGTTTAACATTATCCTGAAATCACCGTGGTTTAAAGCCATTTGTGTTCAGTGGCCCCTAGCACGGTGCATTAGCAAAATCTTTAAAATTTAATTTGTCGGTCGCAGTTTCGAATCGAACTTTGTGTAACATTCAATATGGAATTCTTGCAATAAATGGATTTTAATAACTTGCATGCGTAGTAGCACCTAAGGAGTAGTAAATAGCTCTGACCTGAAATGAGCTTAGAGGTGATAACTCACACGATGTACGGATAAGGAACACTAAGGGGTTTGAGAGTTATTTTAAGCTCACATTGGGGTTATTGTGGCAAACATACAAATGAGATGAAACAAGAAGATCTGATAATCTATATTAATCTTACTCATATTCATTTTGAAAGGGACAACGGTGCTTTTAGAGGGACAGGTAAAATAAATAAATACATATCAGAGGACAATCTCACACATTTTGACTAGTCCCAAACTAAGCTCTAGGCTTGTTCTATGGATACTAGACAATAAACTTACTTATATAGACAATCGCATAGAAAACATCCAAGACTCAGGAACAAATGTTTGCATTCGTCACAAATACCTGCCTTTGATGATGATGTCTTCCTGTTATCCCTCATCAGGGACGTAGCGCTTGCAGAAAGGTTTTCCATGTTTCACGATTTTGCGCGGCAACTTCAAGTTCTTCACAGTACCTATACCCGCCTTTACCGGGGTTTAAACCCGAGACCGCTTCAAAAGCAAGGCTAACGCCAACTAGGCTAACGTGTCATCGTTTTGGCCTAAATACCTACAACCACGATTCCTGCAAAGGAGGCGCGTGCACATGCAATGGCTAAATTACCGATAGTTATCACTGATTGCCGGGTTACGAAAAATCGACTCTGTAGGATGTTTATAAGATCTAGGATACTGTAGGCAGAAATACATTATTTAATTGGTTATTTATTTAATCGTATTGCAGTTGTTGAGTCGTTTATACTCGTAATGTATACAAAAGGGTCTTCCAATAATTACAAAACTATATCCAACGTCTTTGCCCAGAGGGCTGCGTTCTTTACTAGGCAGGAACAGGTCTTCAGTGTTACCATTATACTTCCGTTTTGGGCAGTCGTGTATAATGGGATAGACTGCTTAGGCGCCCCACAGTCGCATGCAGGCGAATTAAGCAACCCACACCTGCGGTTGATCTGGCACCAATCCCTTCTCGGGCTCGAGAATCCAACTGATTTCTTGGTCGGATCGTAGTTCGAGAGGGCTGCCTAGGTAGATTTAACATCCAATCCTCCTTCCATTACTACTTAATGTTAAAACCGTGCTCACGTACGGTCTTAGCGGTTTGTAAAGGTTGGTCTTCGAGAACTCAGGCGATGGTTCGGTGGGTGCAGGAATTTTTGGTGCATAGGAAGCGTTGGATTTTTAAAAATCTTGTTATTTTCGTTTACCAAGGCCATCTGTCTCCGGAGATGTGGAGGCAGAATGTGGCTTAACGCTGGGAGCCAACGTGCAGTGGGCCGAGCACGCTGCCACGGGACTTAGTGTCAAATGACGTCAAACGAGAACTAGTGTCAAATATTATTATTTAATTATTAAAATGATAGCCACCCGGGGATTAAGTTGCCTAGTAATAATTGGACTCAAATCACACAAACCACACTTTTATTTAAACCTTAGTTCTTTATACTTACGTTGGAATATGCAATAGACGAATTAGAGTCCCGACCCTATGTCAAAATATTTCTCGTGGCAGCGTGCTCGGCCCACACAGGTGTAGATTTGATTGTTCCCGTTACACATCTCATAGTTAGTTATTGGTAATCTATAATTTTATCGAATTTAACTTCATCGATCGCTATTTTCTGCTGCAGTCATGATGATTTCAGGATATTTTAAACACTAATGCGAGAAAATAAAAACGATAATTTTGTTAAAAGGTGTTGCGATAAAATAACAGGTACGTGACCCAATACAATAGGTATACTCTGGTAAGTTTATAGAAGTTTTCAGGATCTCTTAAACAGTAATTACGGGGGTTAGGTTAGGTTACGATTACCATAAGATTTTTTAACTCATGCGGCGAGAAATATATTCGATGACATGAAAATTTTGCGTAACGGTGTTTCGATGAAATAATAATGTAGGTAAAGTCTGACAAGATTCTATTTGGCCCTATTTCAATACAAATTTATATGGAAATTATACCAAGATAGATATAGATTGTAAATATTATGAAAAACTAGGTCTGTAAGTTTCCGCTTTTGTGTTTTTTTTTCTTTCCAATATATATTTTCTTGGAAAGGAAAACATACAGACTTATTTTTTTATAATATCTACAACATATTCAACAATCGTAAAAATCGGATAACGTGGGGAGAAAAACGTTATCGCAGTTTGTATTAAAGCTTATTAAAATAACACAACCCAAGCGTCTTAAGTATACAGCTGCAAATAAGTCATCTATAAAATTAATAACAATATAACAACAATACGCACCGATGGTTTTGATTCACATTCCGAATCATCTTTCGTCATCTTGCAGAACACGACACGCACAAATTACAACAGCAAATAATTAACAACGGGACAATGTTTCATTTATATTATATTCTAGTTCCACGTGTTTTCTTAGCAAACAACTCTATCACAACTCGACTTAACCAATCAACTATATTAATATCAACGCAAAGACAAACAGTGTTGTCGGTGTGTTACTATATATCTATCATTTGGCGCTGCTTCATGTGATACTGTTCAATAAACAAAAGGCTAACTCACGTTAAACGCTACACGCGACGTTAGGCGTTATCGTAAAGAATGCGATAACCTTTAATCGGTTTAAGCAGGGGTAAAGCTGCCCGAGCCCGTGCGGTTGCCGGCTTAGAACAGTGCCACTCCATGTCTCCACTGTCCCGTGGATGTCGTAAGAGGCGACTAAGGGAATAAAGGCTTTTAGTACTGTTAGGCGTTTGGTTTGCAACCTGTCACTAATACACTGGTGAACACCTTAGCCTACTTGTGCAACATGTGGTTACAGAATAATCAACAAGTCTTTTAGGAGTTGTTGGCTCTGCCTACCCCACTCTGGGAATGAAGGCGTGATGCTATGTATGTATTTATGTAGTTGCGGTCGCTGTGGGCTCTAAAACGATTTCGAACTAAAAGTACATGTGGATGGCAAATCGTCTAATAAAGGACGCCGAAAGAACGCTCTATCTTGAACAAGAGCTAGGACCGGGGCTGGATTTTAGAAGCTTATAGAAGACTAACGTACATTTCTATAGCATCACGACGCGGCGTACGACGTGACGCTGCAGGCAACCGTCGACGTTAAGTGGAAACCAGAGGCCCCTCCAAGATGCGTTCGCTAACTAGCGTTTCTAATCGTTTTGTTTTTAAACCAATTGCAACACTGGTAGATCACGTGACTTTTCGTTTGACGTGATCTACCAGTGACGCGATTGGCTTAAAAACAAATCGAATAGAAACGCTAGTTAGCGAACGTATCTTGGCTAGGGCCTCAGCTCGGTTAGCACATGACGGGAGATAGACTACCCGTCACTGTCGAATGTCTAGAAGGAAGGGTCAGAAAAAGACAGGTAGTCTATCTCGCGGGCGACGTAACTCGCGCGCTGTCATGTGCTAGCCGTGCAGGGGGTTTATAATGGCCGTGTTACTCGCGTGACTAAACATGGAAAAAACCGAACGTCACTTTCTTACAAGTACAGTGTGAGAGTGACGGATGCGTTACCCACCACGATAAACGCGACCATATAATACTGTAACAACTGTGATCTTTAACACATCAAATTTATTAAACGAGAGACGTATATGTCTCATTGCAATGCGTTTTTGGAAGTTAAAAGTTCTTATGCAGGTGCAATTAAAAGTATTAAATTGATTTATTATGACGTTAAGTTTACGAAGTGCTCTAAATAAACGCAAATGCAATAAAAGCCAAACAAGTTATTTAACCGACTTCAAAAAAGGGGGAAGTTTTCAATTCATCGGAATCTTTTTTTTATTGTATGTTTTCGATTATCGATCGTATTCATACTCATAGTTATAATATTATAATATTTGCCAAAATTTACCTAATGTAACTTGACATTTCACATACGAATTAGTAATCCGTAGTTGGTTAAAAATGTATCAGATTATCGCTATGGGTTTCAAGTTCTAAGTTCATTAAACGTTTTTATGACCGTCCTTTGTATATTAAAGGTCGTTTTAAAATGACGTCGACTTAAGACAAGACATTGGCCTATGATCATTATTAGTTCAATGATTATTATTCGTTCTATTATTAGTTTAGAAAGTCACTGACATAATATATTTATCTTATCATCTGGGTGGTTTCCTATGATTGCCACACGCTACAAACAGCTAAAAATATTCTGCAGTAACTGTAGTAAACAAGTTTATTTGAACTTAACAAAAGTATTCGTAGTGTATGAAGTGTTAAAACTATTGCGTGAGAGATAGGTGAAGGATCCTCATTTATAAAAATAATACTTGATCTATGCATATGTTTTTCAATAGTTACTCCGTTGGCGCTCACTACTTACTGAGGATTTCGTAAAATTTTGGGCAGTAGTGATAGACATTACTAGATTTAAAAAACGGCGAGTTCAGTTTTGCAAGAAAAGGAAGTCAAACACAGTGGCCAAAATTTGAGAAAAGCTCATCTGTTTTCGTATAATAAAAGCTCCCCTGTATGAATTTTACCCTAAGCGCCCAAAATCCGAGATCAACTCAATAGGGCCTTATATTGATCATCCATTTGAAGACACTAAATTCACAACGTCCCATGTTTTTCTTAGTGCCACTCAGGTCCGACGTACAAAACAAGAGAAAAAATGAAATGAATACCTATCAATTAAAACTGCGACACAAGGAAAGAAATCGGGAGGAAAACCGCACATTCCACCTTTAAAATGCGTAAGAAGGAAGAATCTTTAAGAGGACTGTGAAGCAAAAAAAACCATACAAAATGCGATAACGTTTTTATCCCCTTAAACAATGTCTGATTTGTACGATTTTTTAATACGTTGTAGATAATATGAAAAACGATGTCTGTACGTTTTCCTTTCCAAGAAAATATTTATTGAAAAGAAAAAAAAACCTCCATAATATCTACAACATATTCAAAAATCGTGGAAATCTGGTTAGATTTAGGGGATAAGAAACGTTATCGCCCGAAGCTAAATTTGTATGGATTATTTTTGACAGAGCTACGCGATTTAAGCGTCGCTTCACAAACCTAAATAAGATATGATAAAAGAAGGTATGTTTTTTTATAACATATATATTTGCGATTCTCACAAGCCCTTCCATTTCAAACGTCACACGATATGGTTTACAATGCTCTGTTTTTAAATGTACTAATTTTGCATCCAAAAGTGGCGTCCATATTTAAAGTCCGTTTATTTACGTTAAACGTCCGTCTTGGCTCACCGATTTACATATTTGTACCAAATTTCAACTCAATTGGTCCAAGTTTCGGAGCAAATTGGCTGGGACGTGAAGAAAGACAGACACAAGTGATTCCATAAGGGTTTTCCTTTTGAGTTATGGAACGCTAAAAATCGTTTCATTAAGAGGCCGTACACGAAATTTTGCCGATTTCGCTGATTTTCGTGATTTTACAGACGTAATTTTACGGTTGAAATGCTTTACTTCTACAAATGTTAATGCGCAACACGAAAGATAATTTTGATTTTCAACGAATGTATGAAACACTTTTTTGTTTTTATTATTTAATTTTGATTAACCGACCTGAAACCGGCGACTGTTTCGTGAGTTTTGCTGTAAGAGGTTTAGAATATCGCATATTCACAAATCGTTTTGACGTCTTAAAGGTATGAAAAAATAGCAATCGATTGCTGTAAAAGTTGTCTAAAAAATATATGAATTACTTTTTACCACCTCCATATATTTTTTTTATGTAAAAAAAATATGAACTTTGTAAAATTTTATAGAAAATTGACATAAAATAGTTTTAAATTTCGGCGTCTTAAAACACTCGTTCATAAAATTAAAAGAACAGTAATAAACTTCAGTTCAAAATCAATCCATTACCTTAAAAAACACACCCTTAAAATTAAAAATTAAATAGCAATATATAATGTTTTAAAATAACCTAAATTCCGAATTTGAATTCTCGACAAAGATAAAAAAGTAGCTCATTCATTCGTAACTTATTTATTCGATCATAACTGAAATGATATATCATGATGTGCATTAAAACTTATAGAAAAGCAGTATTTAAACTGTAAAATCACGAAAATAAGCAAAACTGGCAAAATTTCTTTCATTTCAATTTCTAGAAAACTGAATTTTCCAAATGTTTTTTTGCTAAAATGTAAGACTTTTTCCTAGTCTCAATCTAACCTTACTTACCTATGTAATAAGCCCATGTATCTCTATCGCTTACACTCTCTCTGTCAATAAACATATTATACTGACATATGCCAGGGCCTCTATTGGTCCGTTAAAACGATATCGTGTTTGACACGTTTAAGAATCGTTTATGTCACAGTCGCCATTATTGTAAATGACATAAGAGTTATCAAAACGTTGACACTAAGGAAATCAAAAACGATATCGTTATTACCTTGTAGAATTCCAGCCCAGAGGGTGTGACAACGACAGCTATGTTATTATAATTATGTACATCGACCATTTTAAGGGTTGTCGCAGACATAACCGCTCGGCAACGGATCGGCATCGCCTCATTCATACAAGGCGAGGCGATGCCGTTACGGTGCTGATTAGTCTGCGTTGCAGTAGGGAGTTTCATACAAATGATACTGAACGGCTCGAGTTGATAGGGTGACGATCCCTTTCCGAGTTGATATGTATGCTGTGACCTTAATTGATAAGCTACTAATAGGTATATTTCGACACAATTTCTCTCTCGTGACTTGCCGCTATCATTATGAAAAGGTGCTATGGTAGCTCTACAGTTGAAGTCGTACTCTGCACGTAACGGTTTAACCTCTTGACCGCCAAACAAATCAAACACGGCATATCACGTCATCGGAATTTCGTGCCCGGGACGCCGGGCGCTGCATACATTTTGTATCGGCGCGGTTGCAGCATATGACGTCGTTGGCGTCAGGTGCACGAGAAGTTGCAGCCAGCCGTAGCGCTCAAACATTAAGTACATACCTACAAACACGTTTCCACGAAATGCAAGTTTGTAAAATGATAATGTTGGGAGCCTGCCGTTCGGCCATAATATTTTTGGTCAAATGTATCATTTCCCAAATTTTTCATTTGCCAAACCAATATATTTTTTTTAGAATTTATTTTAGTATCATCATGTAGAACCCTATAGGTTAGGTTAGGCTAGCTTTTATAAAATCCTAAAATATTTACGGTTACAGAAAAAAAAGGGTGTTGGCAAATGAAAATTTGGGAAATGAAACATTTGACCAAAAATATTTTGGCTTAGCGAAATAGACCCGATAATGTTTGCATATCACAAATAACCGTATATTGTTTAATTATTTTTTTCTATACTTTTCTATGCGTTTGGATCCATGAACAGTTTATTTTGATGTGAGAGTCACGCCGGCGCCGCGTCTAGTGACGTTGGTAGGTGTGCTACTGAAGGTAAACATAACTTCACAGCCTGATTAAATTCTGATATCGTCCAAAATACTACAAAAAACAGAAATATTTATAAAAAAATATTGTTGTGCCAAACTACTGTGGTTTTACTTTGTATGAGTATTTCACATAAAAGGTTGCCGCAAGGTTAAATCTTAGTAGGTATATGTATTTATGTATGCAAAATATTTATTGTACGAATAAAAGAGATAACAATTAGGTAGGTATTATAGACAAAAAGTAGCAGGGATTTTTCAACGAAGGCGAACTTATCCCTTTAAGGGATCTTTTCCAGTTAACCTTTGAGCGACTGAGTAATAATTAATCAAAACGAGTAGCCTTAACTTTAAAAAATATTATTAAGATTGTACATACATACATACATACATAACGTCACGCCTTTATTCCCAGAGAGGGGTAGGCAGAGCAACAGAATACCAACAACTCTAAGCTTGTTGATAATTCTGTTACCACATTTTGCATAGTCAGGCTAAGATGTTTACCAGTGTATTAGTGACAGGTTGCAAGCCAATCGCCTAACAGTACTACAAGCCTTTATTCCCTTAGTCGCCTCTCACGACATCCACGGGAAGACATGGAGTGGCACTATTCTAACCCGGCAACCACACGGGGGAAGAAATTCTACTTCAGCATTATTTAATTAAGAACATTCATACATAACGCCACGCCATCAGTCCCAGATTGGGGTAGGCAGAGCTACAGAATAAGTACCAACAACTTTAAACTTATTCATAACAACAAAAAATCATTAAAAAGGATTAATGATTAAAAAGAAAAAAATCAGGGAATAAAGGCGTGACGTTATGTATGTATGTATGTAATGATTAAAATACTATAATTCCACGTTTGTTTATAATTGTAGGTTTTACCTAAAAATATTTTTACATCCTGTAGGTACCTCTAGTGCGATGTCATTTAAAGCCAAGTCACTGAATCAACATTTGAACGGTAAGTGGAAATTAAGATTAAACCTAGCCAATCTTATCTACATTGTAAAACGAGGGATCATTGAACAAGTTCGTCGATTGTGCGCAGGAGCATGGGCACGGACGTGGTGAGGCAGTGGCACCTCCAGAGGGTAGTGGCGGAAAATAGCTCGACAGAAGATCTAAAATAGTGCTAGTGTATGTAGTTAAATTGGTTCGACGATAATGCCCCCTCCTTCCCCCCACCCCCTTAATTTGCTTGCCCCTAGTTCAGGTTTATCAGAAATATACAGTAAGAAACCCTCCGTATAGTCCAGATTAAGCCCCTAGCGACTATTTTCTGTTCAGTAATTTAAAGAAAGAAGAAAGAAAAAAGAAAGAAGTTTATTTGCCCGTGTGGTTTCCGGGTTAGAATAGTGCCACTCCGTGTCTTCCCGTGGAAATTGTAAGAGGCGATTAAGGGAATAAAGGCTTGTAGCATTGTTAGGCGATGAACTTGCATCCTTTCACTAGTACACTAGTAAACATCTCAGCCTACTTGTGCAAAATGTGGTTACAGAATTATAAACATATTTTTTTAGAGTTGTTGGTGTTTCTGTAGCTCTGCCTACCCCACTTTGGGAATGAAGGCGTGATGTTATGTATGTATGTAATTTAAAGAAAGACCTAAGAGGAAAGCGATTTGGAAGTGATGAAGAAATGAAGGCGGCAGTAAAGAGCATTTTCAAGGCCAAATCAAAGAATATGTTTTTAACGGCATAAAAGCATTACATAATAAATGTAAGAAATGCATCGAATTAGGGGGATCGCATTGATAAATGAAAATAACTAAAATTTTCTAAATTGTTTTGTCCACCTTAGGCTTACAACTTTTCAGCCGCCGCGTAGAACACCTTAAGAGGCATCCGAATGACCCCCATGTATGTTCCTCAATTTTTCATAGTGTAGGAGTTACGGTTTCTTTTTTTCTATTTTTCTACTAAGATGCGACCACAAAGACCTTTTTGTTCATACTAACTGTAATAATTGAGATAATTGGCTGAATCCTTAAATCTTGAGCTGAATAATAAGTGCATGTGACCCGTTTAAAAAAACCAACAGCATTGACTATTTTGGCAAAAATAAAAATCGAATTCGGATCGAATCACATAAAATGAGAGAAGATCAAGTGTTTCAGATTTTGAAGCCTGTAAAACAAAGAGCAACTTTTTATCAAACCATCTTTTTTTCTCTTTTTGGTGGTTGGTAGATTTCGGTAACGAAATGGAACATTTCACTGTAACGTAACGGACAATTACATACTTTACATCCCGTTTTTTTTTAACTGTCGACTTACAGGGTGGACTCAGTCGACTTATTCTTAAAACCATTTATCATTTAGGTATGTACTTACGTCATGCTCCGGTAATTCTTACGCAAAATATTTACCGATGTCGGTCAAAGAAAACAACTTACAACTGTAGGACTTGTTTATTCCGAAAATCGTAGGATACAAATGTAAACCTATGTTACATACAATGGAGCACCATACACATAAAATTATATTGCCACTCATGTTGGATACAATCTCCTGTTCGACCTGGGCCTCTATTTCACTTAGCTATAAATCATATTGTTAACGGTAAGGCAGCTCTTATTCACCTGATATTAAAGGCGGCCTTATCGAAAACCATAATATAACAATATGGTTTAATACAAAAGTGTAAAAGAGACTATTGTTTAACCACTTATCGTCTTTATGTCCATAAACCTAAACAAAATGGTTTGTATCAATCATAAAGATTTTAGTAACCTTTGATGTACGGTAACGCGTAGTTACCTATACATTTTACGTCAACTCTGTATATCTTTTGGCATAAAAAGTTCAAAATTGGGGATCAAACCCGACGCCAAAGTGGTAACAACACAGGTCGATGAACTTAACTACCCTCCTTATACAAAGCAGCGCATCTGCAATCTAATAACTACGGGAAATTCGTCCTTATTCAATTAAGGTCGAAAGTAGTGAATACTGTGGTATCTGATTTGCCTGTTTTGTCTATGGAGGGTAGAGTTGAAAACGTACACACCAAAATAATACAAAAAATACATCTCACTTATGACTATATGTATAGAAGGGTCAAAGGCAAAGCTTAGTCTTGACGGGTTTTATATTTCAATAAAAAATATGATCATATACAACCGAAGTCTTATAAAGCAGGTGTTAAGTAAAGTACAAATTAAACTACCGTTTAATTCTAAATGAAACAGGTCAGTTAAGTTGACACTTGACGCACTAAATCATTTCGAATGGCTTTCCTCCAAGTAGTTAGTAAAATTGAAGCCAAAATTAATAATAACTCGTGTCAACATCCCTGTATTAAAATAAATACAAACGTGGCAGTGCCTTCGTGGTTGTTTCGGGTTATTATAATAATATAAATGCTGTACATGTGTTAATAATAAAAGCTATATTAAATAATCTCATATCTTCGTGCTAGTGATTTGTAGGAACGCAATATCAAGTTAATAGTTCTATCTAACACCAAATTACAGCAATTCGTTAAGTAGCGTCCAATAAACGGGGAATAAGAAGGAATTAGTTCGATATCGGCCTATTAATCTTCGATGCGTTACCTTGGGAACTCGATTACGTCGAGAAATTAATGAAAAAGCTGGTGATGAGTATCCACCTGCAAAAATGGTGTACTATTCAGTATGGTTAAGACATTTTAATGTTTAGCTGACGCAAATTTACTAGTGTAAAGCGTCTGACGTTTCATCGGTCAACTCCATACCTACATTGTTTAGGGACATATCGGGAATCCTTTTTTTACTGCCTAGCGGCATGGTCCCCATTCGGTTAAATTGTTTTGAAACAAGGTGCCCATGCCTGAAATATACCCGATGAGTATATGTATTTGTCCCCTACCATCTATAGTGCTAGTTTCTAGTGTAGTGTTAACCACTGGTAAACATTTGAATCCCTCTATTATACGTAAGAACTTTTAATAAAACGTAGTAACTTTCGAGGTACAGGCGCTTACACGTTTGCTTCTATTTGAGATTTGTATCTACTTATTTACTTGCTTCAAACATGTGTTGTATTTACAAAAATATTACTTTTTCGAGTTTATCTAGAATGTGCCCAATAACTACATTCTATTTTTATCTTAGGATTTTAACTTTAGGGGGGCTCTTTATTAATAATCACGGGGCATGTTTATTTGGCACTATTAAGACACGATTTGGGTCTACTTGGGAATTATATAGGAAATACTACAATGGTATCTTTTGAGGCTAAACTTAAAATATTGTCGTGAAAAATAATACTTTCCGTTTTTGTGACGAGAAAATGAGTCCAAAGTAAATTTAATACCTTACAAACTAAACAGAATATATATTCCGTTAAATAAGAAATACATTCCATAGCAATACAATATAAATCTTAATGAAATAAATAATATTTAAATTAAAAACTAACAATTAATTCTAAAACAGTCGAAACAAAGTCAACATACAACCTTTACCGCACGAACGGACATAAACGAAAGTGTCACATTATATGCATTGGTCTATACAAATAGTAATAGTATAAAAATGGGAACTATATTAAATAACCATATATTGACTTTATAATTATTCACTTTGTAAATTTAATTTGATTGCAGTAAGACCGAAAATAAGAGCTAATAAGAACTACAATAGGTATTCTAATTTTTGGTACTTTCAGATATGAAGTCTGAAAGAAGGTGAAAAGGTCAAAGGATATTGCATATGACGAAAGGAAAAAAAGATATGCCAATAATCTTATGACTTAGTTTAGAAAATCATAAATAAATATCTTAATCAATTAACAATATTTATGCCACCAATATCTGTCACAGTAAAATAAAATTTGTAAAAACGAGAAAGGGAATCCGCAGTAACTGCTACAGCTTTAATGAAACCGAGACATCTCTCTCATCATAAAGTCAATTTATAAATTCAATTACCTACACCATCATACTTTTACAGTCACCTAAACGCGGCACAGTCTTATTACTTTTTTATGATTTGGAGCACTGTTAACATCTAGACATTGAAGAAAATTCCACCCAATCCAATTAATCATTATAATTATCATAATAAAATTCATATCGTCACTACTTTGAAAAAACCTCGTATCTCATATTTCGTGATGCACGATTTTAAACTTCAACGTGAAGAGAAATAAGTTTAAAATCGTACATCACGAAATATGAGATACGACGTTTTTTCTAAGTAGTGACGATATTCTTCCTCGAGTACATGTGATTATTAATTGATTATTATGGCAAAAGCATTTTATATATAATTGGGCCCGTCACAGATAGTTGGACAATTGAGCAAAACAACATACGTGCGCTTAAGGCCATTAACAAAAATGCAACTATGACATTAAAGTTGATTTTACATTGTTTATACCATTCGTAAGTAGCATATCGTCAAACTAGATGAAACGTTTAAAGAAAGCAAGAAAGAGGTACAAAATCAAAAAACATATCAGCCAAACATTACACATAATGCTTTATTGGACTAGTGGTAAAATAAAAAATCAAAATAAATGTGCACAGTTTAAATAGTGGCCGAAATATTTTTTGTAAATAGGCAACAGAGTTTTAGGCGATATTAAAAGGTAGAGTTTAAAAAGAATGGTCTGATTAGTTTTTATTTATTTAAAAACGTTGATTGATGGGGACAATTACTAAATCCATTAATTGTTTTGTACAACGGTAAAGTTTTTCACGGTCCTAAAAGTATTGTTTGTCATTGTCCGTTTTGTAACCGAGAAATGTGTTGAGAGTTTGATAACAAAACGGACGGCAGGAAAAAACTTTTGGGGAGTGTAGGCATTTTTTGATACTTCCGAAATACAATATTTTCTATAATATGGACAAAAAAATCTACGTTTTTGGAACTACCTAAATGCTGCATGTGTATAGCAAACACATCAATATGAGATGATCGGTATTAATTTGTCCCTCATCTGATCGAACGTAACATAATGCAGTGATTAAATTCGCTTATTTAATAACAGCTATAATATATTTCATCTAGTTTGACGACAACTGAATCTTATGTAAACCTCTTACATTATTTAATACTCCCTTCAAATCGTTAAGAGATCTCAACGTATACTTAACTGAGATCACATCTTTTGCAGTCAAAGTTACATATTTATCACTGAGTTTTCCATTTTAGGTTACTTTTTACGATATATACATAATTGTGGTTATAATGGGAGGAGATTAAATATAGATTTACATAATAACTGACACATTTTCCTTATCCATTACTTAAATAAAAAATATTACCAAAAAGTGTAAAGGGGTACAAATGTTGGAATGGACAAAGAAAATATGTGTAAATGTGCTAACAATACCCTTATCATTAAGTCTCTCATTAAGTTACTTTTAATTATATGAATTCCATTATAAATCACGTGTTATCATAATAATGCCGCGCAGTTGCAGCATATTTGGGGCAGTGTAAGGGAAACATTCCTAAACTTTCACACAGAGTGCATATATTAATTTATATGGAATATAGAAGGGTGGGGTAGCCACAAACAAGCATCATCATCCGAGGAACAGAGCCCATAAAAGCTCAAGAAATACTGATTTAATAGCCCTGATTATATTTAAAAGAGCCAAAAGTAACGTATTCAAGCTTTCTTTCCAGGTCTTTGGCAATTTTAGTTCGTACAATTTGGCTGTCTATGCCAACATACACGGTCAGATGATTTAAAATAGCAACCGCAAAGAGACAATAAACGGTCGCCGCAACTCTGTCGTCTACGTAGCCAAACGGAGCGAATGGACGCGATAAGTCTTTTGCTACTTAACAATTGACTGTGTATGTAAGCCGTAACATTTCTACAGCTGGTCATAGGTGATAGATCGTCCCCAAAGACCTGCATGACAGTTTCCGCGCTCTTAGCATCCAGCTGTTTCTGTCTATCCGATCGTCTGGATTCTTAGTGGGAATGGGAGACCAACAATCCACTCTGGTACGTGATCAGCACTAAAGAAAGTATTGCGACTTTTGCAGAGCGTTTGACACAGAATAACTCGCAGTCTGGAGTCATATCTAGTAGGGGCCCTTAATAACGACATCGGCATAGTAAGTGAACTGAAGTGGTTTTCGGAGACGTTACTTCGCTCAGATGTAGTATATCATTTGATCACTAAATGCTTTGAAAATGGCGACGTTTATCAGTTATACAAGCCTTCACCTAGTAGTATTTTCAGGTATTTTATGATTATATATGTCCCCAACATTACCGAGCTCAAACCTGATTACATGTTGTGGGATTTTTCAGGTTTCTGATGAAGTGATGGTCTTGAGTGGCCTAGCGCGGGTGCGCGGGGAGGAGCTCCACGTAGTTGGCGGGGAAGAGGCCGAAGGCGCCGCGCGGGCCCACGCCCTGCCACCAGCCCGCGTCGATCTGCTCGATGTGCGTGATGATGTCGCCAGGGTCGAACGTGATCTCCGACTCGTCCGCTAATAAAGTTCAATTAACGAATATAAATGTCAAGGGCCAATCTTACACAAATTGACCTAGTTCCAAAACTTTAGCTTTAGGCTTGAATGAGTCATTTAATTCAAACTTTAGATCCGTTCACTCACTTGGGCTAAATCGAAAGAATGAGATTAAGATAACGTAACTTTCAATTTTAAAATGATCAACGATGAAAAACCTAGGGACGATGCCGTCTCCAATGGGCGCTACAACCTTCCACTGGTAGCGGATACAGTGAAAACATAGACAAACAAAACCTTTTTTGTAAAACATTTAAGATAAAATTGGTAAGTATATGTCATCTAACAATTTTTTCGTGAGTTCTATTCTTATCGAGCTATTTCTGTCCCACTGCTGGGCAAAAGCCTCCGTCACTCTTTACAGAACTGGCCTAAGGACAATAAATAAAATGATATGCCTCGAAAAAGGTACATCTGTCCGTTTTTGTTACCGAAAAATGTTCTAGATTTTGGTAACCAAACAGACAACAAAACTTAGGGAATATTTTAAGAAATTGCACAATTAATTAAAGATACCAATTCAACGAAAGTAAGAAACAACTAACCTGCTTGATAATCGTACAGGGCCCGAGCAGTCAGGCCCGGGTCGTCGTCCAGATCCTCGTATATCGGCTCATCCATAGCCTCCGGTGAGATATCTGTGGGAAATCAACACAAATATATCTCAAGTACGTCTTTTGCCAAGTTGGCTTAGGATCACTGTATCTACGGAGTAATTGTATATTGAAGGGTAACCCATCGTTTTATCGAGCTTCACTTCATCGATTGTATCATTTCATCGAACGTGATTTTCTGCTGAAACCATGATAGTTTCAGGATATCTTTAACATTGATTACGTAGGTTAGGTTAGGTTTAGGGTTACCATCCGTCCGGACTATGTCCGGCTTTTTTTAAATGCCTGCGACTTTTCAAATTCCTAATTGGTAACCCTAGTTCGGTTAGACTTGTGACTACCAAAAAAAAAAACTCATGCGGCGAGAAATGCCATGGCCAATGGTCAGCTGACATTGTAAAGTTTGACTTTTTTTCAAACGGTTATCTACTACAATCACAGTTTAATGTAATTTTAGGTTCAGTTCCAAGTTTGTAGCAGAGTAGACGCCAGATATCCCGTTTAAACCAAATATCGTGTAATCATATTTACCCTAACGTGAAACTCGCTACGATTGTCGTAACGGACTTATTGTATATACTGGGTGATTTTGGGGTCATGATCCGGAATGGCCAAAAAAAATAAGATGGTCATACTGAACCACTTTTCCGATGGGACCAACCACCAAATCGCCAAAAAAAACAGCTGTTCCATACATTAACGGTGAATTAATTGAGAGTTAATGTATGGAACAGCTGGCATTCCGGATCATGACCCCAAAATCACCCAGTACTTTAATCTTAACAGTAAATTAGTTATTTCTTATATCAGCAAAAACTAAATTGTATTGTTAAATAGTATCGCACAAACTTACCATCACACGTATTCGTGCCGTTGGGTTCCTTCTTATAATTAACATTCTCTATAACAGTATTCTGCCGACTCATTTCCGCCTTCCCATTCTCTTCCGCGATATTGTTTTTGCTATAAGGCGACCTTTTAATCGTACTGAACTTATTGTCACTGTCGTCATCATCATTTTCATTAGAACTAGAATACGACGCGTCGAACATATCATTCTCTAGAATATTCTGTTTTATCATAGGTTCGCTCTGCGTTAGAGAATCAGAAGTAATATCCCTGTAGGTATCGTTTTCTTTCATTTCTGTGTAATTAATGGCACTGAAAGAGGTCGGGTCGTTGTCTGTACTAGGGCTTAAATCCACTGTAGGGTCTATGATTGGTTCGTATTGTATCTGTGAGGGGCTTTCTAGGCTCATTTTGATTTTGTCTATGTTTTTGAGAGGGCTAGTTTTGGGCTGTTCCTGGGGCTCTTCGGGGAGGGATATTTTCTTGGGGGATTTGGTGGAGGGTGAGAAGGGAGGGAGGGAGGTCGGTTGCTGCGTGAATGTGTTGATCCGCTGCGCTATGACCGAACTGCGGACCGGTTTTTCTGGTATACTGGAGTTTGATCTGCGGAAATAAACATAGATAATAACGTCGCAATTAGTTATTTATGCACTAAAATGCTAAATATAGTTTGTCTTAACCATTTAACCTCGTAAGGCCCACTATACTACAGACAGGAGGATTTTTGTGAATGGAAATACTATTTTCAATTGTTAAACGACACATTGGCCTAATTAGGAGTGACCCTGCCTTCGAAACCAGCGGGCCTGGGTTCAAATCCCTGTAAGGGCAGATATCTGTGTGATGAGCGCGATTTTTTTTTTTTTTCTTTTTTTTTATGGAATAGGAGGCAAACGAGCAGACAGATCGCCTGATGGTAAGCGAATATTGTCACCCATAGACGCCTGCAGCACCAGAGGAGTTACAGGTACGTTGCCGGCCTTTTAAATGAGAGTACGGTCTTTTCTTGAAGGTTTGAAGGTTGTAATGGTCCGGAAATACCTCAGGCGACAGACCATTCCACACTTTAGTTGTGCGTGGCAGGAAATTCCTAGTAAAACGCACGGTTGTGGACTATTATTTGTTCCCGAGTCTTGGATGTTTTCTATATATTCAAGTATATATTTCTCTATTTAAGTATGTTTGTCGTTGTCTAATACCCATAGTACAAGCCTAGAGCTTAGTTTGGGACTAGGTCAATTTGTGTGAGATTGTCCCCTGATATTATTATTATTAAACAAAGAAAAATTAACTTTATTCCCCTTAAATTGTATTTTAAATTAAATTGCCTTGATTATGTACATCTTATTGCACAACGGGTTAAGGCCCGAGGCCGAGGTTATAAGAAATTACTAGTTCCAGTTTCTTTAAAAAAATATTGAAACATAGACTGTATGATAGTTGTCCCTAGGCATAAAAGAGGTCAATTGCGGTTTTATCGTGTCAAAATATATGGAACTATTAAACATAAAGCAGGTTGAAATTGAGTTCAATATTTTAGTTATAAAAAGAAGAAGGAACCCCTTGATTTCGTAAATCGTTCAGTCGATTAAAGTTTGTTTAAATGAGTTTGTTAATGTGAATCGGACTATTGACATATTTTGCTAACTCCATACAATTTAAAAAATCAATCAGTTTATGTGTTTTTCGTTTCTGTTTAAGATGTTAACTTTTAAAATCTCCCAATAGTATAGCATGGTCAAATCTAAGTAAATGTATCGACATTCAACCACGGAGGGCGGTACGCTGTCCCACAGCTAGTTTAATTCCATTCAAAGTGAGACTGAAACATTTGCCAAATACCTAAATTATCGAACACCTGTGTAATAATAATTAATAATAATGTTTCACAGTTTAATTTTTTTTTAAACAAACAGAGCACGACGCCGGCACGACGTGAGTTAAACGCAACGATTTCTCGTAAAAAATATTAGATAGAGGGCCAACGAGCGACCCCCCCGTGCGGTTGCAGAGTTAGAATAGTGCCACTCCATGTCTTCCCGTGGACGTCGAGAGAGGCGCCTGGGGGGTGAGCGCTTGTAGTACTATTAGGCGATGGGCTTGCAACCTGTCACTAATATACTGGTAACCATCTTCGCCTACTTGTGCAAAATGTGGTTACAGAATAGGGAACATGCATATATTTCTTTCTTACGCTCTCTGGTATGTGGAAAGAGAGGAATGACTGTATACGCGAAATAATTGTCGCGTATTTTTTTCATATGAAGCTTTAAAATGCCGTAGTTAAGTTTCCCTGCAAAAACTCTATACAAAATCGACGACAGGCATGACGTCACCGCTGTTCCATGTTTAAAATATAAAGACCTTATATTGAAATTTGCATCTATTTCGTAAATTACTATGTTTAAGCCAATATCGATAAATTAAAATATATCTAAACATTAAAAAAATTACAAGTTTTGATTCTATATAAAATCTTAATAAACGGGTCAAAACCTAGTGTATTGCGTTTTATATGTTTTTTTAACATTTTCTCTTAAATCGTATCAATGAAACTCAATTCTAATTTTCATGCATGTTCTCAATAAAGACAAAACGCTTTAAGCGACATTTTCTAAAAAGTCACAATAAAGTGATTACAATGAATTAGAAAAATCTGCTGATTCCAAATATACCTGTAACTCATTACCACAAATTTTGTCGTTTGAAGCGTTTTGCCTTTCAACCATCGAAGTAATTATTGTAGTTGTTGGTATTTCTGTAGCTCTGCCTACCCCACTCTGGGAATGAAGGCGTGATGTTGTGTACATACATACATACATACATATCTTCACGCCTGTCTCCCAATGGGGTAGGCAGAGACTATGGAACGCCAGGTGCACCGATCCAAACATACAACCTTCACTTCCTCCACATTCATCAATCTCTTCATGCACGTACGTCGGTTTTGGGTGCTTTTGATTCGGCCCTTATTCAGTACCTCACGAATCTGATCACTGTACGTCCGTCTTGAACGTCCCCTACTGACATCTCCACTCACTCTCGCTCGCCATATCTCTTTCGTAACTCTTCTTTCATCCATCCTTTCTAAATGCCCAAACCATCTTAGCATACCCTTTTCGATTTTAGTCACTACATCTTCTTTCAATCCACATTTTTCTCTGATCTGGCTATTTCTCACTCTATCTATCATCCTAACCCCACACATACTTCTTAGAGCTCTCATTTCAACTGCATTGATCCTGCTTTCATAATATATATTGTTGTGTACAATGTATGTACTGTATGTCGAAGGGCCGAGTGGCTTACTTGGGCGGGACGCGCTGGCCCTGCGCGAGGTTCTGCTGGAAGAGCGCGCGCGCGGCCGCCGTGCTGGCGCCGATCAGCTGGCGCGCCTCCGCCGAGCGCGCGTGCTGCGCCGAGCTCTCCGACGACTCCGCCGGGGGCCTGGGAAGAACATCATCACTAAACTCCCCCTACAGTGGCTATTACAAATAGGAATACCTTCAAAAAATAAATAAAAGCTGTTTTTCAAACTGTTTTTACTCTGTTGAAGACTTTATAGAGGAATGCAAGGACAGATGGGACGTTTGCAAAAAAAATGTACATAGTTAAAGGCTTTAATTAAAACAAAACTTAATTGATTCCTTTGTAACGAAAGTTATCCATATAGTTTATAATGCTTGTATGACTAACTTTCATTACACAAAGGAAGCGAACGTGATATATTTTTTTTTAAATCGACCCTTATCTGAAAAAACTTGGAAAACGTGTCTCATCTCTAGTGCTACCTAATAGGTCGTTTTCAAAAAAAATGTACATAGTTAAAGGCTTAATGAAAACAAAATCACGATCGCGTCCTTTGTATAACGAAAGTTAGTCATACAACCTGTATGGGTAACTTTCGTCACACAAAGGAATCAATTAAGTTTTGTTTTAATTAAAGCCCTTAACTATGTACAATTTTTTTGAAAACGACCCTAATTGCCACGAGTCACCGATGTTTAATCATCACTATTACCTATTTTTTCTCACTTGAAAATAATGTAAATAGTAAACAAACATTACTCGATCACAAATTACGACTTTAACCCGTGTGGTTGCCGGGTTATAATAGTGCCACTCCGTGTCTTCCCGTGGATGTCGTGAGAGGCGACTAAGAGAATAAGGGCTTGTAAGTACTGTTAGGCGATGGGCTTGCAACCTGTCACTAATACACTGGTAAACATCATAGCCTGATTGTGCAAAATGTGATAACAGTATTATCTACAAGTATTTTTTAAGAGTTGTTCTGCTCTGCCTACCCAACTCTGGGAATTAAGGCGTGACGTTATGTATGTTTGTATGTAAATTACGACTTTCTGAAATAATCACTAAATGTAGGTTGCCGCAATAAGTAATACTTCCCTTTAATCGCAAACGCATTTATTTCCATTTAAAGTTGATTTTATCCTTATGTTTGATTATTTTTAAGTATTCACATGCATTTGCGAAATTCATTACCTCTATAGTTTCACTCATTTCATCCATAATCTAATATTGTGCATCAAAGGGCGTAAGAAAGGGATTACTAACGAGATTCTATTAGAAGTCTCTGAAATAATAGTAAAATATAAACATAATGCAGTTAAATGTACCGTATAAGTTTACCGTAAAATTGGTTGATACCCAAATTTGAATATAGGAAATAAATGTTGACTGATTATAAACCTGCTTAGTCTAAAATGACGTAGGAGTGGGTTCTATATTTTAAAACTAAACTAAACCCGGGAGGTAAATCGGCTTAACTGCTCTATGCTGCGTGTAATAACACCCTTTCCGAGCAAGTGTGATGAAAAATAAATAGCATCCCTACTAGCAAATCATGAGCCCCGTAGAAGTAAAAAATCTAGACCAAAATTAAATACAGTGATGGAATCGCAAGTCTCTAAAGAGTAATAATAGATGATGTTATATTTGAGGAAAATATAATTGAAATTGCATCATAAAACGTAGATAGTAAAGTTTAATTTCAGCTTATTGTAATGTGGTAAATATATGGCCACTGCCCTATTAAGGGTTAAAATAATCCTTTAATTGAATTTCTGGGCTACTAAGGATAGATGAAAATGTTTACTATTTAGAAATTATTTTCACTAGACCTTTTTTCGTTCTTAAACACAAAGACACATTTAGGTCGTTCTACTTTTTTACCGACAATACATCGTAATTTTTCCATATTTTGCGTTTTTCAACTGTTGATAATTATGGTTTTAACTTTTGATTTTAAAATACGTTGCGTGAATTTTTATTTGGACTAATTAATGATTATTTCGGTGGCGATAATGTTTTTTTCTTAATGGTGGTATTTCAGAATATATTGTGACAGAGCGGCCGTTTTCAGAGGAGACTAAATTATGTATTACCACTCTGTCACGCGACTCTATGAAAAACAAACTTATAAAAAAAACACTGGATAGAGAAAGTGAAAGATTATTTGGTACTAATAGATGCATTATGTTTGGACGTATATTCAAACACTAAAACATTAATAATCAATACTCTAACTGATAACGTATGGTAAAATGAGGACAGGCAATTGTCGGTAAAAAAGAAGAATGACCCATTTGCCATTACCAGGGATATAATAATAATTTAATAACTCACTTCTTTTCTTCGGCGTTAGCTCTCTTTTGCGCAGCAAGCTCGTCTTTTTTCCTGCTGTTTTCCTCTGCTCTCTTTTTCTCCTGTAATATTTCATCAAATGGTATAAAAAATCGGTCGAGTGCCTCGCGCGAGGGTTCTCTACTGCCCGAAACACACTTTATTCATTTAATTTTTATTTAACTATTACATCAAAATTTAACCTTGTGTAATGTTTTTACAATATAATAAAAACATTAAAAGTTAAAAAAACTTTTATAAACCCCTTTTTTCATTTGTAAGGAAATCCGCCGATAAAATGTTTGTATTGTGGCTTAAAAATACAGCTCTTTTAAGTTACAATGGACGCCCAGAACACAAAGGCTTAGTAATAGGGTCCTGTTCGGCACCCTTTAGGTACTTGACCCTAAAAACGAATCAAACATTCATGAAATTCATGTAAAATTCAACTTGAATAATGTATTATTACTACCTGGGCGACCAAGGTCTACACGGGTGTATGTAGAAGACGTTCTTCGGGACACAATTTTTCGAATGACCTCAGGAATTCGTGGTTAAAATCTTTCGGGTTCCTCGGGCCCACGGTGTATACAAATATTGCTCGTTAAATAGTATAGGATTTATTGACTGACCTCGTCCCTTCTTTTCCTTTCGGCTTCCACCCTTTTCTTCTCTTCCTGCTCTTCCTTTAACCAGAACTGATCGCGTTCTTTTGAGTTGATCTCTTGCACTAAAACAAATGATGAGAATTAATATCTGCCCCCTATTTACCATCTTGACAATGACAGGTGACACTTGACATTTCAGTGTACATGGCGCAGCTTAAATGAAACCCAGAGATTTATCAGCGTGCTATCTTTGCAATGTATACTGAATTGTCCCCTGTCAGGTTATGAACCCAGAAACGCCAACCTGAGGCCCGTTTCACAAAGCTACAAGTTACAAAATTACAAGAAGTCTCTTTCTAACTGCTTTTACTAGAGAGTTTCGCTTGTAATTTGTAACTTTTAGAATCGTGAAACGGGCCACTGGTAATAAGAAAAAGGTTGAAGTTAAAGTGCGCAAAAGAAACAAAAGCTGTTTCAATATGTCCGACCGGCCCGTGGAAGCTAACAAGCAAGGCGTAGTGTTAAACTCGAAGGTGCCAGGTACTCAGACATATGGAAATTTCAAATTACAGTATCATTGAGGGGGTCATGGATGGCTGGATATTGTAGAAGGGTAGACAGTAATACCTGAAGAAGCTGCTTGAGGTACCTAGGAGTCGAAAGATGCTAAGGCTCAGACGTGGTTACAAGAACATTGGATGACGTCATGTTACATCTCATATCATGTAAAACTAATAAATTAGAACATTATTTTCCTTTGTTTATTTTTATATACGATTTGTGATCCCTATAAAAAGTTAAATATTATTTTTGTTGTAGATAGTGTTTACACCCTTAAAAATTAGAATTATTTTGAGTTTACCACTGACAGATGAATACATACAGGTTGATTCAATAAGTATTAACCGTGTTTTTAGACAATCCTGTCTTATAAGAGCCCAAATACAGTGTAAAATATATATGTAAGTAAAATTTTCAATATGACATTGACTACTTAGTAGATCCATAGTCAGTAATTAAATCCGTATTCGCAATCCGCAGTAAAAATATTGCCATATATTTTACCTGCTTGGTCCTAATAATGTGCAGATTATAATGTAATTTTCACTTTTTTCCTGAACAACGAAAAAGTTACAGTTGTTTACAAAATATTAGAACGGCACTCATACAGTGACAAGTGACATTGCTTACGTTCAATCCATTCGTGCCAGCTCTTGTGAATCGACCTATACTAATTTTTAACATTATTTTCGTTTATTTATTTTTGTCGAATTTACTGACGTTTAATAAAACAATTATAAAATTATCTTCTTTTTCCTGTAATGCTATATTTTTTTTAGACTTATACCTAACGCCAATTTCACGCCGATCACTCCGCCGCCACCGATATTTTCACAACGGCGCACATGTGTAATTACACGCATACTATAAGTACTTTAAAGGTGGGTACGAATCAGAGCAGCCTCGGGTTGAGGCACGCACGGCTCACCTATTTTGCTCAAATTCGTACGCGCTCACGCGCTGTGCGCGCGTGCTGTCGAGAGTTGGTCTTTTGACCGTGCTCAAAGGCGCCTCGGTGTGCGGGCCTCGCGTAATTTGGACGAGTATCCGAGCGTGGAACCAATTCTAACTTGTCTGTGGGCGAGGCGCGTACAAATTTGATAAAGCTGCTGAACCGTTCCACCATAGAGGCGATTTCTTCTTCTTTTTGTTAACAATTCGGTGAATTATGATAAACGCAGCCGCGTCTGTCATCGTGTCAGACGCCATTTTGAAATGTCGGCTCACGGCGAGCACGCTTCCCCACCCACGCATGTTTATGTGCAAAAGTTTGGCTCGCGAGCAGCTTGCCGCGCGGCAAATGACCTGCATCGCTACCAGTGCTACCCATAACATAGGTACCTACAGGTGCTAAGCTAAGTTTCGTATTGACAAAATTTTAATTTCAGTACTACTACAATTGGAGACTATTTTAATTGAGTTGGTTTTGGAAAATGTTCCAAATTTTAAACTCATAACTTATTTTTGATTATCGTTATAAGAACATTACTTTACACCCACTAACTAACACGACCACACCAAGGCAGATAAAAAAAAACTGTTGTAATGCTGGTTATTGCGCATTATAAAGGTCTTCTGATACGTCTGTATATAAATACTTCAATTTCAAAACATTATAATTATTAACGGTCAAGTTCCCTATTTCCCAGAGTGGTAGGCAGAGACCACTTCTTTCCACCTGCTACGATCCTGACAAAGCTCTTTCGCTTCTTCCACATTCATACATCGAGTCATGCATGCACGTCGGTTTCAGGTACTTAAAGTTCGGCCCTTTTCCAGTATTTCTCCAATTTGATTTAAAAAAAGTACGCCTAGGGCGGCCCCTTCCAATCCTTCCACTCACTTTCTGTATATCTCTTTAGTCAGTGTTCTTTCATCCATCCTTTCTAAAACCGAACCATCGAATCAGCATAACGCAAAATAACGGTATGTTTTCCGATTATTTTCTATATTGCAGTTTCACCGACTCTTGTCCTTTCGTCGGATCGCATTTGTATCATGGAGCTATATCTATAGAATAGTTATTAGAAACAAACCTCTACGAAGAGACTTTCTTCTTTTAATAATCTCCTCAGTCACTTTTTGTGGGGCGCTGCGGCTCCCACCATATGTATTAAAAACCCGTGATTTTTCTTCTAGAGCGACAGACATTGCAATAGTACACGACTAAACACGGCACCATTCCAAACCAGAACAACTAGAATGTCGCGATGACTCGGGATGTCACTTGTTTACATTTCGCCGCGAAAACAGTTTATTGTTGACAAATATTGAGTTTAGTTTGTCAATAATTATGACTCTATGCACGTCATATTTTCTTCAGTAGTCAGTGTTGCATAAAAGATGGGGAAAAGTGTAGAGAACGCACGTTCGTTCCTCCTGACACAATAAATAAAAAAAAAAAAAAAACCAGCAATGCATATTATCTATAATATAAAAATGAATCGCAAAATATGTTGGTAAGCGCATAACTCAACAACGCCTGGACCAATTTTACCAATTCTTTTTTTTAAATGTTCGTTGAAGCCCAAGGATAGTTTTTATGGCGAGAAAAAAATCGAATATTTCCCGGGAAAGTCAGAAATTTGCAGCGGGGCGAAGCCGCTGGCGGGCCGCTAGTTTCTACTAAATCTAACTCACAATACAAAAAACTGGCCAAGTGCGAGTCAGACTCGCGTACGAAGGGTTCCGTACCATTAAAACTGCAATAGCGGAATATAGGAAGAACTACAGAAATCCAACAACTCTAAAAAGACTTGTTTATAATTTTGTAACCACATTTTACACAATCAGGCTAAGAAGTTTACTAGTGTTTTAGTGACAGGTTGAGAGCCCATCGCCTAACAAGCCCTTCTTCCCTTAGTCGCATCTTACCCGGCAACCAGACGGGGTTTTTTTCATCAATTTTCAGTTATTTTGGACAAATAACTTAAAATTGTTCTATCCTTCTAGATTACAGGAAAATGTTTAAAGATCTTACGGAATCCTCTCAACGGCTAGTTCAACTCGCACTAGTCCGGTTTTTTGATTATGTATGTGTTTTATTAGTGATGCAGATGTCACAACACGTAGGAATGATGTTAAAGAGCCAGTTCAATTAAATAAGACCTTTAAATACTGCAGTTTACAGTCCATTAAAACAAGCATATCGATGCATGTCTTTTTAGAAACATAAATCTTTTTCGGCCTGTTCATATGATACAAACTATTATGTAAGTTTGTATCATATGAAAAAAAAAAACAAGTCTAACAAAAATACCCAGTGACACGACGTTAAGACGATTCTAGCAACACCTCGCTGGTTGAAATCGGCCCATCCATCCAGCCTCTATGAGGGGACAAAGAGCCATGTATACAGGTACAGGTCAACGGTTCTTCGGCAGTTGGTAAAAGCCTCAAATTGGGCGCCACTAATACTTTTTTGTGATAGGCACATCGTACCTGAATAAAAAAGATACACTTGTAGTATTTACACAATTAAGACAAAAACCTTCCTACAATATTTTTCGTCTGTGTGCAATACCGGAGCAAGTTTATACAGCAATTTAACTATCGCTATTAAGATAACTAACGTTTGTATAATTAAACATTACAATAAAATTAAGATGACACGACACGACACGTTGGCCTAGTTGGGAGTGACCCTGCCTCCGAAGCCAGCGGTCCCGGGGTCAAATCCTGGTAAGGGCAGATATTTGTGTGATGAGCACGAGTATTTGTTCCTGAGTCTTGGATGTTTTCTATGTATTTAAGTATTTATTTATCGTTGTCTAGTACCCATAGTAAAAGCCTAGAGCTTAGTTTGGGACTAGGTCAATTTGTGTGACATTGTCCCGTGATATTTATTTTATTTATTTATTTAAGATAGGTAACAAATTGGAGTGGCAACCTCCCGAAAGAGGAGTCGGCAGGCCCCAAGCACCATCTGGTCGGATGACATCATCTCGACCGCTGGCTCGATCTGGGAGATCCACTGCGAATCGGGCCCAGTGGAGGAAAAAGAGGCTTATGCCCAGCGGTAAAGCGCAAATGCGCTAAAGAAGTAGGTAGCAAATTAATAATTGATAGCTCTCGAATTTTTCTTTAACACTTGCAACGAGTTATCAAAGGTGTCGATATAATTTGCATTTGATTGCAACTCATTGTAGGTAATCATGAACCGATTTAGTGGAGAGAACTTGCCAAGATTGGTTCTATAAGTTAATTAAAATACATTATCAAAGGGATATTTGGGCATATCATGTATTTTATGAAGGGTATCTGGCCAATTAAACAAACCGTGGATCATTTTGTGTAATGCCAATTAGTCTGTCGTCTACGCTTTTGCAAAAAAAAAGTCTAAAATGATAGTCTCGTTTCGTAGCTAGCCCTGTATTGACATTGGTCTTGTAATAGATAATTCATATCAAACCACACAAAGACAACAAAGGCATTTGACGCTGAGATTTACAACTTCATTTTAACCCACAAATAAATGCAAAATTTTCAAGACTCGACTACACTATAAGACTTCGCACTATACTTTAGTTAGATCCATTGGCACGGCACACACACGTAAGTGATTGTTGTTTCGGCAAATATCAATAATTGTTAAACAATTGAACAATAGATAGGTGGTAATGGTTCGTATAAAGGGCTTTTCATATTTTTTATTAAAACAAACTACCTATAAAGGTATTGTACTATTGCAATACACAATACTGCTATAAAATTAAGATAAACAATAAATTAAAATGAAAAATATGCTTTTATTAGATTTTAGGGAATCAAGAGGCCCACCCAAAAAAAATGACACGGGGAAAATATAGGAACTGAACAAATGATACCATGATAAAATGATTTTCAGAAAAAGGCTGCTCTAATTTCTTGCTGTTAAAGTCTTTGCGATTAGCTCTGCCTATTCCAATCACTCTATACAACGTGTTACAAAATAATCCGTAAAAAAGAAATTACAAAAGTAGTGTCAACCCTTATTAAATAACGTCAGTTCAGTATCTTAGGTATACAGTATACTAGGGTTGACACTACTTTCGTAATTTCTTTTTTACGGATTATTTTGTAACACGTTGTATAATACCTCAGTACTTTAGTTAAAATATAAAGAATTTTCAATGGTCTATCATATAAAAAACACCTCACACTTTCTCCATCCAAGAGATCTAAAAAACATACCTGGGTTAACCTTATGATAAACAGTCCCAACGGGTCCGCTTGGTGGTAACTCCTCTGTCCTAGACTTGAAGTTAAAAGCTGACCCGGCCTTAGCCAGCTTGTCCAGGATAACAGTCTCTTCCAAGTCGTCTTCGGTCCTGGCGTGCATGGTCAAGTGGAACCCAGTGAGTAACTGGGCTACATGCTTGATGTGGTTTGCACAGGTTCCCTTCCGCACTGTGGGTGCGCCCTCACCCTGTAAAGACATTTTTTCATGACATACACCCAGGGTCTCTGGAACGTCAGAAATCGCAGTGCGATTACCGGATTTTGTGAATAATTCCAGGGACGAGATTCTAAATGGTAACAACGAACGCCTTTGAAGTGTTTTCGTATTGTCAAGTCAACATTGTGATAACTCGTATGTCATTGATAATAATGGCGGCCGAGTCTTAAACGATTCTAAAACACGTCAAACGCGATTTTTTTATAACACAGTAGAATAGAGGCCATGTTTGATAAATTGTCAACATCGCTATTTTTGCACTAATTGTAAATATAAATTTACTAATATTATTAAGAAGCAAGTTTTAAACACCCAACTGCATTTTTTCATAATGTCGTCTAGGTATCGATTATAATCAGTGATCGGAATGGGCAGGCCAAATTTAGCTAAAGTTTGCAATGGATATAATATAGTGTTACAAGTGGGTAAAAAATTAACTTAATTTTGATTCAGGGTCTAAATTATTTATTTCATTTCGAGAGAAAGAGTTCAGATTCTTTATCTCATTTTCTCTAAGGATTTAGCGAAAAGCTTAGCAAATTAAAGACGCTCCTTTAATCGTGTTTCGAAAGATAAAAATAATTTCAAACATAAACACCCTTTTGACAAAAGAAATGAGTCATGGGTTACAGGCCCCTTTTACCACAAGGCACAAGCTAACGTTAAATATCCCGTGCTGTAAGTAAATATATGTATATTTAGCATTACCACTAGTACCAGAAAAATAACAGAAATATATTTTTTTATAAAAATAAATTAATATTTTACCAGATTGTAACCACTCTGCATTATTTTATTAATTATTTATTAAAATTTATTAACGAAAAATTGGTTACAATATAACAACAACATTGTCCCACAAAACTGTTTACACAGTTTGAGTGCGGTCTTTTTGCTTTTTGCTTTAGGTAAAATTAGGTGTCCCTTTTCCAATCACTGTATATAATACAATACAAATACACTTTATTGAACACCAAAAATTAAAAATAATAAAAGTTATTTTTATAATATAATTATAATATTTATATACAACGTGTTACAAAATAATCCATAAAAAAGAAAATACAAAAGAAGTGTCAACCCTTATTAAATAATGTCAGTTCAGTATCTTAGGTATACAGTATACTAGGGTTGACACTACTTTCGTAAT
Source organism: Acleris holmiana (assembly GCA_949316455.1). Lineage (NCBI taxonomy): Eukaryota > Metazoa > Arthropoda > Insecta > Lepidoptera > Tortricidae > Acleris > Acleris holmiana. The sequence continues at coordinate 4,582,659 of OX438772.1, forward strand.
TTCTTTTTTACCGATTATTTTGTAACATGTTATATTATGTTAAAAAAAAAACTCCCACTCATACAAGATCCACAACCAAGACAAATCTATCAAAACCTCATTGGTTACATTCCATTATTCCTTTTATGTTGCAGACTGTGCCAAAGAACTAGATATAATATGTACATACACTCGAAAAACATAACTCTCGATTTGGCGCACTCAAGTAAAAATGTTTAATTTTTAATAAAGAAATAGATTAAAAATGCATTTAGATTTTCTAAAACTTTTTTTTAGTATATTTAAATGTGATCTCCAAACTCAAATTAAATACAAATTTTTAACTTGTTTCAAAAACAAAGATTGCAGCCAAATTTTATGCAAATTTGAACTCTAACATACATAAAATAACCAAAATAGACAAATTCAAATACCAACACCTAGCCCTAGTATTAAATTCTTTAAAAAGAACTGTCCCTTATACCACATTACTCATTAAGAAAACATTTACAACCAAATCACATTATATCTTATCTCATACATACCTGCCAGTTGATAAGGACATATTTAGATATGCTGTTGTCCGGAACGTCTAGTTTAAGGAATGCATATTGTATTTTACCACTGTTGAAGTCATCAATCAGCTCTATCAGCCCTCCATCTCCTTTGCAAATGAATTTTAAGTCATTTGATAACCCGTCATAACCAAACAATGCCCTGGAACAAAGATTGCAATATTGTATAATGCCATTTTCTACATTATGTATGCAATAATGTAGAAAAAAAAAACATTTTTTATGGCATTGTGAAGGCAAACAATTCCACAAATAACTACAAATTACAAGCCGAAGTCTCTTACTAACTCCTCTTGCTAGAAAGAGAGTTCTGCTTGTAATTTAACAGGCCACTGAAAGTAATTGGGATCTGACATCTATAGATACTTGCACTGAAATCCATTTCCAACCCGGAGGACTAAGATGAAATGCCTCTGTGGAAGTCTTTTCACCAATCCCCACTCCAAACACAACAATGTAAAAACTGCTGCTTGGCACACAAGGAAAATTATACTATGATTATTAGTGTTTGTACCATGTAAACTATTAATAACAGGATAATGTAGTTTAATAATAGTATTTGCACATATTTTTTACAGAATAAAATATTTTTGCGCAACAATTGTCTCAAAACAAAACAAGCAGTGCCAAACCAACAACTAAATTGATAATTGTCCTTTAAGTTTGTACTTCTTTCTTGGTGACTCTCGCATACTCATACACAATTCTGTTTTTACCCGCACCTGAAATTGATTTTAAGACTTCTTGCATTTATTTTAATTACAAAATAAGAGAATAATGGCTTGTAGTACTGTTAGGTGATAGGCTTGCAACCAGTCACTAATACACTAGTAAAATTCTTGGCTTAATTGTGCAAAATGAGGTTACAGAATTGTAAACAAGTCTTTTTAGAGTTGTTGGTACTTGTGTAGGTCTGCCTAGCCCATTCTGGGAATGAAGGTGTATGTATATCTATGTGTAAGTACAAACTAAGATAGTTGCGCTTGCTCTTGCTATCATGATTTCTATATTAAAGTATAATTCCAAGCCTAATGTTAAGAATAAAATTACTTGTAATATGCATAGCAATCTCATTTCAGTACCAATATGAGTATGTATGTATGTATGTATGTATGTAAACACTTTATTGTACAAAATAAAACAGAAAAAAAAAATACAATCAAGATACCAGAAAATAATGTACAAAGGCGAACTTATCCCTTTAAGGGATCTCTTCCAGCTAACCCTTGAGTATATATGTAGAGAAAAAATATCAGCAGTTTTTTGTTAGAGAGGAATTTTGATTTTGATTGTACATGATAAACGATTAGTTTTAAACAGTGTTAATTGGAAAAGCATGTCCCATATTGCATTTATCCTACATTAAGTTTATGTACATTGAGTGAAAGGAATGCAGTCGGCGTCGCAACTCCTCGTAGAATTTAATTAAGCACGCACTATGCGTCCATCGTTACAACAACCATGGGTGGATTGTGGACACGACATTAATTCATTGAGTTAATTAAAGCGGTCAAGCCCATGTTTATTAAATCACTCAGCAAGTAGGTCGCTATTGTGTAAAGCTATAACTTGTTATTACTTACCAGTTAGTATCAGTTTTTTCGTCTAATACGTCTTTCCAAGCAGCGATTATCGCGTCTCTGTGTTTATTTAGGTTTATAGCCATTGTACATTCTTTGTATGAACGAATGGAGAGCTGTAAACAGCAGAAATTTCAGGAAATCGTTATAAAAGCCGACGAGCGGCCTGACTCACAACAATTTCGACCGACAACAGCCATAGACTATATAGATTAGATGCACAGACTACTAAGAGATACTACGTATTAGATGACTACGACTGTGAATACTGTGATCGACGACAGCTAGTCATAATGTTGCCACCTAAAACCATAGTTTTTCTTGTTTTCATGTTTAAATCTTGTGAAAATGTGAAATGCTTTAATGGTATAAACTGAGATAGTACGGTAAATGGTAATAAATAGGCGATCGCGATTGTCAAATTCATCCCTGTCAACCTGTCACCTGTCAGAACTTTTTAATATCTGTTCTAACCTACATGGAAAATTGAAAGTATAAATCTTTCGGTTAGTACGTTATTTTACAGACAGAAGTTGTTTAGAATTTCATTTCTTGTAAAAAAAATCTCGTATTATCATTTCATAGAATAGTCAATTTATAGAATAACTACTTTGAAGACATTTAAATCATCGATTTTTATTTCAAATAAATTTCAATGTTTCTTTTTTCATATCATATAATAGCAAATTACATATTCTTTGTTCTCATATTATTTAGTTAATATATAACTTAATAACAATAAAATCATTTTACAGTGTACGTTATTTTACAGACAGAAGTTGTTTAGAATTTCATGTCATGTAATTTTTTTCTCGTATTATCATTGCAATTTTTTTCGCACAGTTTGTTCAAGAGATGTAAAAAAAAATAACCTCGAAGGCAAGGCGGGAGCTTGCTTCGCTTCGCTCCCGCCTTAGCCTTCTAACCTAACCTATTCAAGTCGGTTCTGCCCAGAGAGGTCATGGTCGCTCACTCATATTTATATCATACTATAGTATTTAGCTTATAACCCTTATACTTAAAGATAATTTGTATTATGTTGTAATTGATTTTGTTATTATTGGCGTACCCTTACTCTCCAAATAGTAATTTCGTAGAATAGTGTTTCACAAAAAATATTCACAGATATTGAGTTTCCCACGACTTTGTATACTGTTGTCGTTGGTGTCCTCTTCTTTTACAGAACATTATTTCATAGAACGTATTACTTCGCAGAATTTTCATTACTTAGAAATCTAATTTCTGCTGTTACCTTATTGTTTTCAGATTATCTTAAGCATGGGTTACGTAGGTTAGGTTAGACCTGTGACCATTAGAAAAAATCTGGAAACAATAAGCTTTCAGCAGAAATTAGCTTTCTAAGTAATGAAAATTCTAGGAAGTTAAATACGGTCTATGAAAAAATATTCTGTAAAAGAAGGTATCGTTAAAAAATAATTATATTGTTTGATAGGTTTGTTTAATGAAAAAAATAAATTATAAAATTCATTGAATTGATTTTCTGTGGAATTTGTTTCTTTCAAATAAATAGTTTTAAATAAAAATTATTCGAAACAAAAATACAAGAACCGAATAGTATATGAAACATTTTCTGTGAAACAAAATTCTGTAAATTTTCTGTCTGTAAAACAAGGGGACACCAAATCTTTCTTTATTTGTCTGTGGAACATATAAGTCACAAGTCGGCTTGGACTAGTTGCTTGGCTTTAGCTTATTTTAAAATAAAAGGCATTAGGTACTCGAATTTTATGTAGTTTTAGGAATACCTACTAAATATCGCATCTACACAATGTCAGATAAAATGGGATTCGAGGCTCTGCGGGCAAAATATAAAGTTTGTATTTTGGTAACCTCTCTTGCCTTTGCGTCTATCTGTTTATTATTCGTTTCTACCTATGTTTTCCAAATTTTTTTCAGGATGTTCTTTCAAAAGCTTTTGGAACAAACAACATTGATCTTTTGGACTCGTTCTCAAAGAACATAAACGACTCGGATAGAAAAGCCGCAATGGACCAGGCGTTTCGCGACAAACTTTTGGATCTGCTAACTGAGGATGCAGAAACTCTTGAGACCTACGTTTGTTTCTGCATTGAGTCGTGCAGACGGCAAATGGTGACTCCTACCATGCCTGTAGTTTTGCTTGGCGACATATTTGACGCTCTCACATTAAACAAATGCGAGGAGATGTTCACTTACGTAGAAAACGGCGTAAACATTTGGAAGGAAGAGTTATTCTTTGTCGCCTGCAAGAACAACCTGCTGAGGATGTGCAACGACTTACTGCGGCGATTATCTCGATCTCAGAACACTGTGTTTTGTGGAAGAATCCTTTTATTTCTAGCCAAGTTCTTTCCATTCTCAGAACGGTCTGGGTTGAACATAGTGTCAGAATTTAATCTCGATAACATCACTGAGTTTGGTGGAGACAATGCTAGTAATCTTAAAGACTCTTTAGATGAAGAAATGTCAGTTGAAGAGGAGAAAACAAAGCTAAACATAGACTACAACTTGTATTGTAGGTTTTGGAGTTTACAAGACTTCTTTCGTAGTCCAAACACTTGTTACAATAAAATACAGTGGAAAACATTTGTTGCTGTAAGTATTATCAAATGAATGTATGAATTTTATTTTTCTTACTACATGAAGGTAATACTTCATAGCTCATAAGGGTCATGTAATCAGTAATGAATATTTTTTTTTTCATTATCAACTTGATTTCTTATGCATCATCTATATATAAAAATCAATTGCTGTTTGTTTATCTCGCTAAAACTCGAGAATGGCTGGACCGATTTGGCTGATTTTGGGTTTAAAATGTTTGTCATAGTCCAGGGAAGGTTTAAAAGGTGCGAAAATAATTGAACAATCCACCGGGAAAGTTGGAAATTTGCGGCAGGGTGAAGCCGCTGGTGGGCTACTAGTAATGAATAAAATTGAATTGTTTGCTCAATTATTAGAAGGATCATTTTTAAACTTTTTTACTTTAACTTTAAGTAAAGATCACAAATCAAATTTACCTTACTTTTTTCAGCATTCAGGCAGTGTTCTGTCTGCATTCTCATCATACAAGCTAGAAGCTGTTGAGCTGCAGAAATCGAAGCTCAACCTTCTCAAGACGGTACATTCTGATGAGAGCATGCAAGGCTCCAGTAAGGAACAGCACTACTTTGCTAAGTTCCTCACAAACCAGAAGCTTCTAGAGCTTCAGCTGTCCGACTCAAACTTTAGAAGATGTGTGCTCATTCAGTTCTTGATACTGTTCCAGTACCTGACTTCTACTGTGAAATTTAAAATGTAAGTTAGTAACTTTTTTTTTATTAATGTTTGTCACTGTGTTTTAACTACACTCGGTGTCTAAAAACTCGCACCATTGGAATTTTTTAATAGAGGCTACAGTAATTTCTGTTAAATTTCCCCAAGCTCATTAATTGTTAATCCAGTACCTCCTATTTACTAAAAAGATACCGCTTGCACTTGCCAACTATCAGAACCCAAACCAACAGTTTTTAATAATCATGTGTTAACAGATTAACAATTGCCGTTAATTTGAGTAAAGTCATCGAAAATGTAACGCTATTACATATAATTAAGTTAATTTTTTTTAGTAATGGATTACCTATTAACAAAGTTAACTATATGATTAAAGGTGTCCAGCTATGGATAATACGAGTATGTTATTGCTGGGGTAGGTAAGTGTTAGGGTGAAGCCAGACGAGTGTAATTTTCTCAGTTGTGAGTAGCGTAATTTCGGTCCCGTAATTTCTCCTACATTCGGTTTCATACTAAAATCCTGCTTAGTTCATACGGCGACGCAAAATCTGTTGGACTTTTGTATGATGCAGAAATTACGCGACTCACAACTTTAAAAGTTACGCTTGTCTGGCTTCACCCTTAAGTTACTAGATTTGCAACCCATCATCTATTTTTATTAATATACCCTAAGCAACACCTACCTATTCTAAGCATAATTTTAATCCTATAACTGTATTTGCATGCATTTTATGTTTTACGCAAATAAATGACTTGATTGATTGATTGATTGATTGAGTTTTAACTAAACTAACTAAACAGACTTCTCAATTTAAGTAAAAGCACCTACAAAGTCGAATCCCTGATTTTAAATCATAATAAGGTAGTAATATTTTTCTAACATTTAAAGTGTGGTTTCTTCAGGGAAACTCAAGAATTGAAGAACGACCAGTCCGAGTGGGTTAAAGAAACCACTGCCCTTATATACCGATTACTCAGTGAGACACCCCCTAATGGCAAGCGGTTTGCCGAGTGCACAAAGCATATATTAAAGAGGGAGGAGCATTGGAACATGTGGAAGAATGATGGCTGCCCTGGTATGTTTCCTGTCAAACTGGTGTATTTCATTTAAAGTATATAAATTGTAATTGTTTAATGACACTCAGAGTTGGCTAATGACAACTGACAACTAAATCAAGTTTGAAAAAGGAATAAGTTAATTGTCTCGAAAATTTATTTGAGTATGGCCGTAAATTACTGTATAATGATCATAAATCATAATATTCTGTTTTGTAGATCCACTTCTCAATTAATAAACAGCTATAGGATATTTTCAACCTGCCCAGGCAAGAATTTTATATATTTAAACCATTAGAATGTGCTTCGTCATAGTCACTTGACAATCTTAATCGAGATAGCTGCACAATATACCTTTGTTCGAAGATGAACTATCAGTACTGTTAGGCTAGATTCACATTAACGCGCGTCTACGCGTGGTTGGCACGACGCGCGGTATAAAGGTGGGTACGAATTAGAGCAGCCTCGGTTTGAGCACGCACGGCTCGCCTATTTTGCTCTAATTCGTACGCGCTCACGCGCTGTGCGCGAGCAGCGAGCGGCGCGCGGCGAGCCGCCCGGAGTCGGTCTTTTGACCGTCTCAAAGGCACCTCGGTGTGCGTGCCTCGCGTAATGTGGACGTGTATACGAGCGTGCCGCGGGCAGAACGACAACTTCTAACTTGTCTGTGGGCGAGGCGCGTACAAATTTGATAAAGTTGCTGAGCCGTTCCACCACCGAGGCGATTTCCTCTTCTTTTTGTTAATAATTCGGTGAAGTATGATAAACGCAGCCACGGCTCTCATCGTGTCCGACGCCATTTTGAAATGTCGGCTCGCGTCAAGCACGTCGCGCAGGGCGAGCATGCCTCAGGCTGAGCCACTCAGATTCGTACCCAGCTTAAGATTTTAACAATTATTGCTATACATGACCGCGCGTTGACGCGCGTAGCCGTGCGGGCTGCCATGTACCGCGCGCCGAGCGACCCGCGCGTTGATGCGCGTTCATGTGAACCTAGCCTTGGCCTGTGACTGTTATTACTATTATTTCACACGCAGCAAGATTGATTTCCTTTCGGACTATTACTATAGCTAACCAGATAGACATTTCCTTTTTAAAATTTTCTCCTTAAAATCTTATTCAGTTGATAACGAACATTTAAGACAAAAAATGGCAGCTATGTCCAGAAATTCTCAAGTTAAACACCATTTCATTTTTAACCCCTGACAAATAATGAGGGGTGTTGCAAGTTTGAGGCTTGGTTTCACGAAAATTATTTGGACCGTTTAAAAGCTATTTAGACTCAAATAAGGGATGGCCTCGTGTTTTTATCTTTTAATTAGGTTGTTCATCTTTGTTTAGAATTCCAAAAGCCCAAGCCTCCTGTGCAGACTGAATCACCGGAAGAAGTGAGAAAACACAAGATGCGTCGCAGGCCTGTTGGCGATATCATTAAGGAGTATGAGGGGCAGCAGAAGTGCTACATGGGCAAGTATGTATCAACTAGTTGACTTCCAAATACCATGATTAGCGCAACAATTGGTTAACCTCTCGTATGCGGTACGCAGAACATTTTTCGACGGCTCAACTGCGGCGACGCGGTCACGTGACCAGTCACAGAAACGGCGGCTATATTGAATATTTTTATGTAACGAGCGATTTTTGGTAAATTCGATTACTTTATTGGCTAACCTACAATAAAATTTAACCCTAAGAAGCTTCACAATAAGGTTCAAATTAAATTCGAGTAGGTAGCAAAGCATTTGGTGCAGATCTGCTCCCTAGCAGTTAACGTATATGGAGCAGAGCTGCTACTAGTATAGCTTGCTTTATAAAAGCTGGCACAAATGGAATTTAAGGCACTTGGGTATTTTATAGAAACACCTTTCAACAAATGTTTCATTACGCAGAATTTTTAGAATAGTTTTCAATGAAATGAAATTTAATAAAATGATGCCTCCTGTTCTTTTAACGTAGCTTAACTCCAAGACCTGTTTTTTTATTTTACAAACATTTATATTTCAATTTGGCCGTTAAAAGCATTCATTCATGCGTTAATTGCTAGGCATTCATTTGGGTGAAAGCTCTTCTGACTGTTCAAGTTGTGAGGGCCAAGGTGAAACATTTTTACTATTATCATTATTCAATTTTATTGTGTAAGAAAACCAAAATGAAAACTATAAACGGAAAACAACTTAATTTATTGTTTCAGCAATGAGCTCACTAAGCTGTGGAACTTGTGCCCGGATAATCTCACCGCGTGCCGCACGAAGGAAAGAGATTTCATGCCGTCACTACGTAAGTTTCTTTTAATTAGGTATGCATATGCATATGTAGTATGACTGTGTTCCACGGCGATCGGACGACGTTAGGAGAAAAGGGTCCAATCCACAAAACTACTGAATGAGTTAAGTAAACCAAGTTGGTCTATAAGGTTCTTTTCAATCCGCAAACATACCCCCCGCCAAACACAATAATGGCGGGTTTAAAGTTTTATTTATTCACAACAATTCACACCCCATGGAGAAGTTTCCAATTTTTCAATCTCTATGTTACAAAATTATTGCCAATCCTCGATTAGGAAGCAACGTCTCCTGTTTGGTCCTCACACTGGGAAACAACAATGTTGGTCCTCTATTCTACTGCGTTATAACGATATCGCATTTTACGTGTTTTAGAATCATAATGACTCTGTCGCCATTATTGTAAATGACAAATATCAAAACGTTGACAATACTGCAACGCGTCAAAGACGATATCGTTATTACCGTATCGTTATCACAGCCCTGTTCGCATGCCGTTTACCCGCAGGTCTAAAAGGTAAGACGGTAGCAACGATCCATAGAACCTGCACTGGGTCCTACCACCATTAAAAAGTCTAATTAATCTTTTGTTTCTTTGGTTTGTGTGGCACGTCAGCCAAGACTGGGCTCCGTGAACCTAGGGTAATATGTTTACGTATAATAGTTAACTATAAGTACCAGATCTAATGCATAAACAATTATCAATTTTGGTTGCAAAAGTTCTTATTCGTCTTGTTTTCTCAATCAGCTTATCCATGGGTACGAATATGCATGGAAATGTTAACCTTACTGTTGTAAAAACAGCCCGTGAAGTTCTGGGTTCAGGCCACGGCTAAATGAAAAAAAAAGTTTTATTTACCAATGGCAGCGGCTGCGAAAAATGTATGAAATAACATTATGGACGCGTTTTTTACGTTTTAAAACTGTTTAGACTAGGATAACTAACTCCAAACAGCCAAACACTCGTACAATCAAAGTTCTTTTTTGTTATTTTACTTTATTATTGACTATATAGGTTAACCTTTACAAACGGCGTTTACAGCGTATAAAGTGTAGTTGTTTTTTATGTTGCGTTCATAAACATAATGAATTGCGAAATTACATACATACCTACACACATAAAATGTATTTAGGTAATATTAAAAAAAACAGCTCTCATTAAGATGGCTGAATCTGAATTAGTATTACGAATGATTAGATAGTGCATCAGCGGTAATGCATAAAGGTGAATTCACATTACACCATGCCGAAACCGGGCCTAGCCCAGTACGGCGTAATGTGAATCCACCTTTATGCATTACCGCTGATTAATAGAGATTATACTTTTTGATTTTTAAATATTGGTAATTAAATTACTGTGACTTTTTTTATTTGGCTGAATGGTCACAACCGTTGCCATTTCATAAAGTCTGTGTCAATTAAAAGTAAAATTGACTCTTGTAATAGTTTTATTTACTGATTTATTTTGTTCCATTGATATTTTTTCGCAAATGTGTTAAAAAACGTCGTTTGATACACGTGCGGAACTGTCATTTTAACTCGTCCCTAGTCTTGTCCCTCGCTTGCAGCTCGGGCCAAGTTACTTCGGGACTCGTGTAAAATGACATACTTTTCGCACTTGTATCAAAATGTACTATTTCAGAATACTCTTACCCACGTCTACCGATTCAGTAATAACTATTTTATCTGTATGAGATTAAAACTGAAAATTAAATTAAGGCAATCCATCTTTCAGTGATATACTGAAAATAATTCTACAGTAACACTATATTCAAAACGTGACGTTAAAATTTGACACATGTTAAGCTGGGTGCGAATCTGAGCGGCTCAGCGTGAGGCATGCTCGCCCCGCGCGGCGAGCTGGTCGCGAGCCAAATTGTTGCACATAAACATGCACGGGTGAGGAAGCATGCTCGCCGCGAGCCGACATTTCAAACTGGCGTTGGACACGATGACAGCGGCTGCGTTTATTATAATTCACTGAATCCTTAACAAAATGAAAGAACTCGCTTCGGTGGTGGAAAAACTCAGCAACTTTATCAAATTTGTACGTGCCTCGCCCACAGACAAGTTAGAACTTGTCGTTCTGCCCGCTGCACGCTCTGATACTCGTCCAAATTACGCGAGGTACGCACACTGAGGCGCCTTTGAGCACGATCAAAAGACCGACTCTCGGCGGGGTCCCCGCGCGCCGTTCGCGGGCTGCTCGAGCACAACGCGTGAGCGCGTACGAATTTGAGCAAAATAGGTGAGCCGTTGTTCCGTGTGGTTGCCGTGTTATATAGAATAGTGCTTACTCCATGTCTTCCTGTGGATGTCGTAAGAGGCGACTAAGGGAATAAGGGCTTGAAGTACTGTTAGGCGATGGGCTTGCAACCTGTCACTAATACAATGGTCAACATCTTAGCCTGATTGTGCAAAATGTGGTTATAGAATTATAAACGAGTCTTTTTTTAGACTTGTTTGTTTTTCTGTAGCTCTGCCTACCCCGCTCTGGGAATAAAGGCGTGATGTTATGATGATGATGAGGTGAGCCGTGCGTGTCTCAACCCGAGGCTGCTGTAAAGGTGGGTACGGGTTGAGGCACGCACGGCTCACCTATTTTGCTCAAATTCGTTCGCGCTCACGCGCTGTGTGCGAGCAGTTGGCGAGCGGCGCGCGGCGAATCGGTCTTTTGACCGTGCTCAAAGGCGCCTCGGTGTGCGTGCCTCGCGTAAATTGGACGTGTATCGGAGCGTGCCGCAGGCAGAACGACGAGTTCTAACTTGTCTGTGGGTGAGCCGCGTAAAGTTGCTGGGCTATTCCACCACCGAGGCGATTTCCTCTTCTTTTTGTTAATAATTCGGTGAAGTATGATAAACGCAGCCGCGGCTGTCATCGTGCCCGACGCCATTTTGAAATGCCGGCTCGCGTCAAGCACGCCGCGCAGGGCGAGCATGCCTCAGTCCCCAGCCTAACTCGCACCCACGCCTAGAGTCGTACATGCTGACGGCGCTGGCGGGCAAGCCGGGCGGCCCGCGGCGCACGGCGTGCGGCGGCTGGGGCTGGCGCGCGCTGCGGCTGCTGGCGCGCCGCTCGCCGCACTTCTTCATACACACCAACATGCCCATCGGCCGCCTGCCCGACTACCTCGACGACATGGTACGCCACTTAACACTACTCACTACTCTATTCTTTATAAACGTGTGTGTGCGTAACGTGGGTTACCTTCGTTTCATCATTTAGTAAGTTAATTAGTTATACTTTGTCGGTATAATTTAAATGTTTAAATATGCTATGCCAAATTAAAGCTCTAGCTCTAAGTTGAGTTTAACCGCAGACAGACGGACATAGCGAAACCATTATAGCAGACAAACACAACAGCTAATTATGGAGTATATATATTTCAGTAATATTATCCCCTGATATTTAAATTTGAAACTTATTTCTTTTCTACAAGCTTATAATGGAAATGCAAAACCCTCAAATGTTGCGATCTCTGCGTAGTTTGACGTATAGGTCGATTCACAAGAGCTGGCACGAATAGATCGAATGAATGAATGATAATATCTACGTGCGCATGACAAAATGGTTACACACAGGTTGATTCAATGAGTAATAATTGTGTTTTAGACAATCCTGTCTTATAACCACCCAAATACAATGTAAAAAATATTAGTCACATTTTCAATCATGATGACAGCGTCAAACCACATGAAGGAAAGCTAAAATTAATGATTAACGCTGTCATTATGACAGGGTTCCATAGTGGCATAACAATAAAGTCCTTGACCGTACAACATGCTTCGTAGCATTCGATCTGCAGTCAGTAATTAAATCCGTAGTCGCAATCCGCACTACAAATACTGCCATATATTTTAACTGCTTGGTCCTAATAATGTGCAGATATACATGCGTAATTTTTCTTGAGTAACAAAGAAGTCCTAGTTGTTTACAAAATATTGGGAGGCCCCTGTATAAGAAAGGCACTCACACAGTGACAAGTGACATTACTTACGTTCATTCCTCGTGCCAGCTCTTGTGAATCAGCCTATTTCACTCGAACAAAACAAGGGGTCTTGGAATTTGTACTGCTTTATAATATGTGTTATTCAAGATACTCTAGGTGTGTGTCCGACTCGCACTTAACCAGTGTGGCACAGGGTTGCTATTAAATTAGCTTTATCGCCAAGGAACCATTTCAGCTAGATGACATTACAGTAAAATACACAGTCAGCAAAGAGTCACTTTAGCTGGACGACATGAAGGTTGAATACTCAGTCAGCAAAGTGTCAATTTAGCAGGACGTCCCAGAAATAAAATGAGCAAGTAGCCGAACGTTTGGAAATATAAATGGTCCATATGATTAGAATACCTAATTAGCCGAAAGTAAAATTTGTTAATCGACATGAACACAGACCGAGTTGGTAGCAAAACGTCTAGAAATAAAAAAGTCCGTATAATTAGAATAACTAATTTACCTATTTATTTTAAAGTATTTTTTATTTATTCATTTCTTATTTTTATTTCGCTTCCCTCAGTGTCTGTGTCTGCTGTCTCATCGTTCGTGTGTCATTTTGGTGTCACTGAAAACCACCGTCGTGGTTTATGCCGTGACACAGTGCTGCCGTGAGTGGTGTCAATTTCGACATCACAGGACCACTCATGGCAACATTATGCTATAATAGTTTTCTTTTCAATTAGTTTGTTTTTGTTTATTGTGTAGTTTATTGCCATTATTTTTATTATGTGCAATCATTGAACTGTTTTTTCTTTCTTGTGATCGTCGAATAAAAGTTTCTATTTCTATTTCTACTTCTAATTCGTCGAGCGAGACTAAAATTAGTTTATTGTTAAAATAGAAAATAATCGATTGTGCGGAAAGGAGATTAAATTACAAAAAAAAAATATGCTCTGCCTACTCCACTCTGGGAGTGAAGGCGTGATGTTAAGTTCAAAGTTGAAGTTTTAATTATCAAGTGCCATACACCTCCCATTTAAAGATCCAGACGTTTTGCTAACGGGCCATTTGGCGTTCATGTCTATTTTTTAATCAAGACAGTTTGTGATTTAAACGTTTCACTACTGGCCCATTTACAGCCATTTGGCGTTTATGTCTATTAAGTAATAAATAAATTCTAACATAAAGACGTTTCGTTACTAGAGTATTTTAAATTGTAACATTCTAAGATCCAAACGTTTTGCTAAAGAGACTTTTAGCGTTCATGTCTATATAGTAACAAAGACATTACACAATCCGGACATTTGAGCTATATTGTCCTTTGGCGATAGGTTAAACTTTATAGTAACCCGTGGCACACAATCCTCACCAAATAAAGTTTTATATGCTCAGTAATCAATTTATTTCATTTATTTGTTTTAGGTGAAACGTGTCACTCGGGAAGTAGCTGCTTTAGCGGAATCTAACAACACTAATGGAGATACTGCTACAAATAATGCTGATAAAAATGTTAAACAGGTAAATATACTCTTTATAAGTAGAAAACATTGGGTCTAAAATTATTTAATTGCTTTCTTTCTTTTATTTTTATCCTCGTAAAGCCCGATGTACAATATGATGTAAGTACATAATCAATTCACTGATTTAATTAAAATTATATTGCAATGGGATAAAGTTAATTTTTGTTTGTTTGTAGTCCGCCTTACAAGGAACTTATCACTTGAGCTGGTGTGATGATGGAGACGGAAGGGGTCATAGGAACTCCTCAAAGGCTCATAGACCTCATAGTAGATCCGTCGAGTTTGGACTCATTAAAGTTTGACGGCACGTTGGCCTAGTTGGGAGTGACCCTGCCTACGAAGCCAGCGGTCCCGGGTTCAAATCCCGGTAAGGGCAGATATTTGTGTGATGAGCACGAGTATTTGTCCCTGAGTCTTGGATGGTTTTCTATGTATTTAAGTATTTGTTTCTCTATCTAAGTAAGTATGTTGATCGTTGTCTAGTACCCATATTACAAGCCTAGAGCTTAGTATGGGACTAGGTCAATTTGTATGACATTGTCCCGTGTTTTTTTTTTTTTTTATTCGACTCGGCTTAAAGTGTGTTATTATTGTTCTTTTTTTACTTTTATTATTTAGGAGGCCGGGGACGAAGAAATAACCGAAGAACAAATGGAAGCTGACCTCATAAAAGAAGAAGACAATAATGATATGGAACAGGTATGTGATTTAATTAAAGTTTTGTTTGTTTTCAATTACATCTGAAGAATATCAAGTCAACATTTATTCGTTTTTCCCTTGGGAACTTGAAAATTTGATGGGATGAAAAGTTGCCTGTGTTGTTTTAGAGGATTTAAGCTATCTCCATTCCGAATTTCATCTATATCCGTCTAACCGTTGCAGCGTGAAAGTGTGACAAACTAACACGCACACTAACTTCCGCATAATATTAGTAAAATAAAGGAGAGTAAAATGTCTGCCACAGCCTTCTAATATCGTTATACAGGCGATTGACCAATAAATCTTAGAATAAAAAGTATAATAACGAATAAACCTAGTCTGACATGTGACAATTGACAGGTGACAATTTGGTATACATTGCAAAGTTAACAGATGTATAAATACATATTCCAGGGCTGGAATTCTACAAGGTAATAACGATATCGTTTTTGACCTGTTTCCGTATTGTCAACGTTTTGATAACTCTTATGTCATTTACAATAATGGCGACTGTGACATAAACTATTCTTAAACGTGCCAAACACGATATCGTTTTAACGCACCTGAATAGAGGCCCTGTATCTATTTATGTAAATTCATCTGATTTTAATAATTTGATTGCCATAAAAAAAACTTCTCGAATTTTTAAGAGGCTGTATACGAAACTGCCGGTTTTGCTTATTTTCGTGATTTTACAGTTAAAATACTGCTTTTCTATAAGTTTTAATGCACATCATGAAATATCATTGAAAGTTACGATCGAAAAAATGAGACACGAATGTACTTTTTTTATTTTTGTCGAGAATTTAAATTCGGGATTTTATGTTTTGGGTGTTTTTTTAAGGTAATGGATTGATTTTGAACTGAAGTTTATTACTGATGTTTTAATTTTAAGAACGAGAGTTTTAAGAAGTTGGAATTTAAAACTATTTTTTGTCCATTTTGTATAAAATTTTACCAAATTAATTATATTTTTACACAAAAAAAATATACAAAGGTGGTAAAAATTAAGTTCATACATTTTTTAGACGACGTTTACAGCAATCAATTGTAATTTTTCATACATTTAAGACGTCAAAACGATTCGTGAATATGCGATATTCTAAACCTCTTACAGCAAAATTCACAAAACAGTCGCTGGTTTCAGGCGATCAATCAAAATAAAATAATAAAAACAAAAAAGTATTTCATACATTCGTTGAAAATCGAAATTATCTTTCGTGTTGCGCATTAAAATTTGTAGAAGTAAAGTATGTAAGTCTGTAAAATCACGAAAATCAGTGAAATCGGCAAAATTTCGTATACGATCTCTTAAATATGTAACGTGGTTAAGTTTGATTAATAAAAATCATGAAAAAGTTTCTTTAATTTTATTAAATGTCGGGACTCTCAAGTGGATACCGACATTTTATAAAATTCCTACTATAATGACTTGCGATAATTATGACAACACATTACGACCAATAATAATTATGGCAGATAATATAAACCCCTTTTATTCAGGTCCCCGATTCAACAAACCTGGATGAAGAATACGAGAAGTCAACCCGCTCCCGCGTCACCATGATATCTCCGGGGCAACTCGACGCGGTCTCCGCGAAACTGACCAATTGGAAGAAGCTCGCCGCGAAACTCGGCTATAAGCCCGACGAAATACAATACTTTGAGTCTGAAAACGCTACGGACGTGTTGCGATCCAAGAATATGCTGCAGTTGTGGTTTGATGACGACGAGGATGCGTCAGTTGAGAACCTCCTGTATATTATGGAGGGGCTAGAGATGGGAGAAGCGTGTGAAGCGCTTAGGAATAAGTGAGTTTTTGTTAATAAAATATTTGCACGGAACTTTGGGTTTGATTTTAATAAACCATCATTCATGAAGTGAGCGCAAAAATAGACCTCAGTTTCTTTAGGGCAAAGTTGACATTCACTCTGGTTTTGTATTTGACATAGCGGTGAAAAGGTTACCCGCCAAAGGCGGCAAACCGATTTGAACCAATTTGAAAGCAGTTTTTTTTTAAATGAAAGCAAGTTTTCTAGCGGTGGTTCTTAGACATGTTTTATCGAAATCGGTTCAGCCGTTTTTGAGATATTGAGCTTTTAGGGGGTTAAAGCTACCAAAATAACGGCGACACCTACTTTCAGAGCCGACATCTCTTAAACGGCCCAACCAATTTTCATTAAATCTTGTTAAGAACCATCCTGATTAATGTAGCTTTTTTAAAATAAAACCTGCGTCCAAATCCGTTCATCCATTTTAGGAGCTACGATGCCACAAACAGACACTCAGATGGAGAAGTTTAAAAAGCGTGAAATTAAATTAAAAAAAAACCCGACCTATAAGTTTAATTATAAGTAGGTATTAATATTTTGATCCAAACGTCGTTGTCTTGGAGTAAGGGCTGATTGTTTCATAAGTAGGTAGTTAACTGAACACTGACACTAACTAAACTGACACGGCGGGGGACCGCCAAGTAAATGAAATAACATAAAATACCCCAGCTACTTAGCGGTCTCCGACGTGTCAGTTTATTTAGTGTCAGTGTTCAGTTCATTACCTACTTTCCAAACAATCATCCTTTACTCCTACGCGACGACGTTACGAGTAGGAACAAATTATTAATTAACCGACCGTTTACCGATTTGTCCGTCAATTGAAGACCGATTTTGAAAATTTATTTAGTTTGATAGGATATACTCGCGAGCTGGTCCCACTGTAACCAAGACGGTATCTGATGAGGGGATACGTAAGAAATAAAAAATCACAGACACTTGTAATTTTTTGCAAACCTATATACCTTATTACAAGGGTTTCCAAACTCTTCCAGTTCATAGTGCACTAACGTTCTGGACAGTGTCCAGTTCTAAATATGATTACTCTCGGGAAACATCTGGATCCGGATTGTTTTTTTTATTGGCGTGGAGCAGGCAAGCGAGCACTCAGGCCAACTGATAAGGTAAAAAGGCTGTGTTGCCAATCCTGAGAAAGAAAACGAATATTGAAAAAAATCTGTGGTTTACCCAAAATCCAGTCTATCAGCATTTTACAGTCTCTAAATCTATTTTGACTTCGCGATGATTGCTAAAAATGTTTCCGAGGATTGATGGAATGATAAATGGCGGCGAAATGCTATAAAAATTCCGCGAGAGCTCAAGAATTTTAGCCCATAAAGATTTTTACCAGATTTATTAAGCATTCAACAATGTCGGCCGGTCCGAAATTATAACTTCACGCATTTCCTCATCGCGCTGAGTCACCCTGCTCCCAAAACAGAACTTATGGCGTACCAGTTTCAAACAAACAACCGCCAAAGCGTTCCCACCCTTAGATCACGCTTCACAAAGTCTACAGCGATTTTTCGTTTAACGCGTTAGGTTGGTTAAAACCACCAGTGTATGCAGAGCCATCACACCTCCCACGTTCAGTGATATCCGAGACGATAACCGTAAGAGCTCGCCGAGGTTCGAAGACCAGCGTTAACTGGACGTGTGTTACCGCGGCGGTGTTTACAGAATCGCGGAATAGTCGCTGCAACGGAATTAGTACGAATGCGTCAATGACTAGACGCGCCGCGCCGCGCGCGCCCGTCCGCTGAGAATAATCGATACCGATTTTTATGATTCGATGCGATGTTCTTATTTTAAAATTAAATGAGTTCGTGACGTTAACGCGTGTGAAGGATTTTGCGCGGGTAATTATTGAAGGTTTTTTTTTGTGTTTATGGTTGCTGCAGGTAAGATTTAAAAATGTTAAGTTTATGATATTATTTTTTATTTAACTTTACTACCATAGTTAAACAATTTAAAAAGCATGATTATTAATCTTACTATGTCTTAAGTGTGAATGTAGGTATTATTCCCTGAAAGTTACGCGGTTATTTTTAATATAGTTTAGCGTCAAACTTGGTATGCCAGGCCGTAAACTTTTATGACTGACTGTGATCTTTAAATACAGTACGTAGGTAGACATAAAATTAGATCCAGTACTGTTCCCTCATTTTTTAGAACGAATTCGAAGCAATGGAAGCTTTAAGCGTGATATACAATAAGTGTTTCCCAACGATGTTTAGGTGTTAACGAAAATATAGCGGTTAAGAATTTGATATAGTTCTATTGCGTTTAATAATTGCTTCTACGTCTGGGCTGGAGTTTGAATTAAAACGAATATATAAACGTGAATCAACCCAAAAGTCTGCGTACCTACATTGTATGATTTACTTTTAAGTTTATTGACAAACATTTATAAGGGTAGGTACAGACATCCGTTAATCGTTAATTAACGAAGTTAACTTTTTAAGTGTCGGATTAACTTTAAATTCAGTGTCGGGTTAACTTTTGTAAAAATTTCCCAAGTCCGTTAATCGTTAATCCGGTACCTATTATTTACTAAAAACATACCTCGCACACCGCGCCCCGTCGTGAAAAATACATTCAGCCTTGCTTTCAGTCGAGAACTTATTAATGATCTAAAGGGGAATATGAACTACTTACTTCCTAATCTTTTAACTTTCAAAACCCAAATCGTCCGTTTTTATAAGTAACTAGATCACTAACACGACGATATAAAAATGCAATTTTTAACACGTTTTAACGGATTAACGAATAACGTTAGCTGCGTAGCTAAGCTAAATGTAGGTAACGCTTTAACTTTTAACGAAGTTAACTTTTTTATTTAGGGGTTTGCGATTACAGGTGGTAACTATTTTTGGTTAACGGTACCCAGCTATGTTTATGAGTCACTAGATAATTACATTAATTACACGTCAAAAATTAAGTACCTACCTACTTACCTAATTTACGAAATGATGTTTTTTTAAACAAAGACGCGAATAGCTTCAACCCTGTATTTTTTTGCATGCATATAAGCATACAACAAAGAAAGGACCAAGACAAAAGCTCATATAGCCAAACCAACTGTTCGTGCATCGCCTTACTCAGAACACGTGCGTATATATTTAAAAAAAAATGTTTATCATAAGATAAATGTATAGCTTGACTTAATTCATTAATTGAGCGAGCTCTGCTTAAAATACTTAAAGGTAGTCAAAGGCAGTCCCCTATTTTTACAGCCCCTACAAAATAATGTTTAGGTACTATTTTAACGTAAAAATTGTTTGACGTTTCGATAAGTAATTTTTCCTTCTCCTGTACTTTTATCTGTCATTTATATAGTCACGAACACTAATATAAGAATATAGATAATATGTCCGCAGAACATTCCGTAGAAAACTCTATCTAGTCTATTCCCCTTAACAGCACTTTTTTTGAGCCAAAATGACATGCCTAGCTGCCAAAGCTTACACCTAGGTTAATTTGACCAATCAAAATACTTCACCAAATTAATCTACCAATCACAATACACATTGACTGTCAATCGGAACGTTAGGTTCTTTTTGGTATGTAAACTCTTTTACTAATTTAACTCTTTAAAAACATGGTATTAACCAACCAGAATGCAGCTATATTAAAATCGACCAATCAGGTAAAAGAACTCATTTCTCAAATCATTAGGTGTTTTTTAGTCCCTATTTCACAAGTTAAATCGATTGTGCAACTTTTTTTTTTTAATATAATACCTGGCAAGTGCACATCAATTTAAAATACAAAGTTATCCATAGACACATATTTTGTCGTTTTCGAATGTTTCCCGCTAGTTTGTTGTTCTGTGCTTCGTTCGTTCGTATTCTAGCCTAGGTACATTATTATATTAATGAAATATTGTTAATTTAATTTTGAATTTTAATTGAAACCTAGTCGTAGAAAAAGTATTGTATGCAACGGTGTATAACTAAGTCAAAAAATACTCGTGGCGTCTTGCTTTACGATGTTCGCCTGTGGCTCACATCGTAACCACACCACTCGTCTTTTTTGACCTCTCTTATACAACTGTTCCATAAACTACTATACCATGTTGCCTTTTTTACGTTAAGGTTATATTTTCTCGCTGCTGAGGTGAAAAGTTGTATGTGCCACACGAGACCTAAGTTATTCGCATCTCGTGTCTTTGAATCCCTCGCTGCACTCAGGGTTCTAATGAAGAATCACTCGCTCGCTCGTGATTCAATTCTAGAATCCTTTGCTTGCTCGGGAATCAAAATCAACACTCGCAGCAAAAACCAACTTTGCTCTTTTGTTGCACAAATAACTATTTATACTAAAAGGTACAAATTTCAACTCTTGTCTCGCCTCGTCTCGCCAGTGGAAAAGCATCTTTACGGAAGGCCGGCTGCGTGACGCCAACTATTCACCCTCTTTAGTTTGGGTTCGTCTCGACGACAGAAGATATCGTACCTTTATTATCTCAACCTCGTATCGTAACAAATTGATTAGTAGGAAAAGCAATCATGTTACAAGAGGAAAGACTATTTTTCTATCGAACTATCCGATCAGACAAGAGGTTGAGAAAGTAAAGGGACGATATGTTGTATGTACTGAAGTAGAAAATTACGAAAATGTATAGGAATTTGAAGGACCTTTATAAACCTAGCCTTAGTTAACGATTGAACTGTAAAAGTATTCGTGAGGCAGTATTTGATGCGGCCGTAATAATTGTTTATTGTTTTGTCGTGACATCACTAGGTCTGTAACTAGGACATCTAAAGCGTGGCTTAAGAATTTATTTCGTCACGGTTGTTAGGAAATTAGTTTCTTATTTATATGTTACTAGTTAATACATTCCATCCAGTAAGTACCTACCTTCCTTTTAGAGGCATAGAGAGCTCGCTTGCAGTAAAAAAAGATCGTGTTTTACCTTTGAATTACTTTCTATTGTTTGTAAAGAAAAACATGAAAACATGTAAGCAATTTAAAAAGGTGGACGTTTTGTTTCTGCAGATGAGTTCTACAATCCCCCCCGAAAAGAAATGTATCAAGAACCAATCAACCCGTAAAAATACTAACACTAAAACTAATATCAGGGGACAATTTCACACAAACTGACCTAGTCCCAGAATACCCTCCTGCCGCCCATGGCAAAAATGTTGTTAATCGAAATCAGTACATAGGTACTTACTAATTAATGTTTAAAATTAGATTATCAAAAGGCCTTTTAAAAGGCCTCTGGGCGCTAGGAGGCTAAGCTCTAGGCTTGTACTGTGGGTATTAGAGAACGATAAACATACTTATATAGAGAAATAAATACCTAAATCCGTGACGATACGTTTGCCTGGTTGGGAGTGACCCTGCCTCCGACCGAAGCCAGCGGTCTCGGGTTCAAATCCCGCGGTAAGGGCAGATATTTGTGTGATGAGCACGAGCATTTGTTTCCTGAGTCTTGGATGTTTTATATGTATTTAAGTATGTATTTCTCTATATAAGTATGTTTATCGTTGTCTTGTACCTATAGTACAAGCCTATAGCTTAGTTTGGGACTAGGTCAATTTGTGTGACATTGTCCCGTGATATTTGTTTATTTAAATATATGCAAAACCTCCAAGACTTTAGCTGTTGTGAATGGAGTTTAAAAAGGTGTATATTAGATGAGGCTTAAGGCTCTACTATTTACTTACTTGCTTACTACTTGTATACTTACTTTTGCCTAGTTGCACAAACGTCGCGTTAAGACGCGTACCTACTGAAAAAAAAAATGTCATTTCATAAAGTCTGTGTCAATTAAAAGTAAAATTGTCTCTTGTAATAGTTTTATTTACTGATTCATTTTGTTTCATTGATATTTTTTCGCAAACGTATTAAAAAACGTCGTTTGATACACGTGCGGAACTGTCATTTTAACTCGTCCCGAGTCTTGTCCCTCGCTTGCAGCTTGGGCCAAGATACTTCGGGACTCGTGTAAAATGACATGGTACTTTCCGCACTTGTATCAAAATGTACTATTTCATAACACATAACAAGACACATTTTTTCAATAAAACAAAAATGTATTAATAATATGCAAAATGTGGTTACAGAATTATAAACAAGTCTATTTACAGTTATTGGTATTTCTGTAGCTCTGCCTACCCCACTCTGGGAATGAAGGCGTGATGTTATGTGTGTATGTACGAACAAACACAGTTCTATTTGGCCTGTGGAGTTTGCTCCAATGCTCCTGGATGGATCCTACTTGAATGCTCTGTAGGATAGAACTCAGCATGCTGTTCGGGCTGCCTCGCAATCTATGCACCAGGTCTTAAAACCGAAAACCCGGACAAACCAGCCAGTAAACCGGACATATGTGTAAAAAGCCGGACGAAAGCTGTTTTTTTCCGGGTGAGAATAGTGCCACTCCATGTCTCCCCGTGGATGTTGTAAGAGGCGACTAAGGGAATAAGTTGTATTGTAGTAGGTACTTTTAGGCGATGAGCTTGGAACCTGTCACTAATACTGTCACTGACTTTATCCGGACGCCTGGCAATCCCAGATGCGATTCTTTCGCTGTAGGTACAGCAGCAAAGCCATCTGTTTAAGCATCTGCAAACATCCCCCACTTTACACCTTGGCCAATTATATAATGACAGATGGTCACATAATTAGTACCTACTAAGTAATCAACGTTTGTGCAAGTTACGTTATCTCCATAACTTACTCTCGATTTAGTCTCGAATGGGGCATCGGGTGACCACCCTGTGCTCAGCAACGGGAAAGGACGTGCCTATACATACAAGGTGTTACATAATTATAAAATCAGGCAGGATCATAAATTCGTCAGAATTGATTACCTACTTACTGTACCTAATCGGAAATGCAAAGTTCTTACCGATTACAGTTTAAAATCTCAAGCCAATATAAAAGCTTTTTCAAGATAAACTATAGACAACACATCAGTTAACTATATCGAAAAACCTTAAAATATATATCTCGAGCTTCGAGAAAATTTATGCCGGGTAAGAGGCGAGAAATCACTGGAGCTAATTTTAAATCAAAACTTTCCACCGAAGCATACGGTCACGGCGCCTTCGGCTTTGTGTTTACGGATTTATGCACAAATGTAGACGTTCCCGGAGATGTTTACACCGCACGCTCCACTTACGAAAATACGTCTGAAAATCTTCTGAAAAACGAGCTGACGAAACTCGCGCCACAGCCATCGCGTGTTTGTATGGATTAAAAAAATCAGCTCGAGGCTTCCGCACTTATTACATTATATGCCCTAGATTTAAACACTTCAAAGTTCGTAACTATTTTTGTACATGATCTTTTTCCATGTTTATTTGTAGTACAGAATCTCTGGAATACATTCCAGGTTTATTTTACAATTCGAATTAGCCTAAAAAGATTATAAACCACATAGGATAATGTAAACTTTCGCTCCAAATTACAAACAGGTGTTCTTAAATTGGCAGCGGAATTCTTTTTCGTAATGCCCTGTTATTAGGTACGCAAATTTATTTTTAAAACGTTATAAATAAACATGGTGAAAATACCATATGTATTTATTTATAACTTTCAAACGAATGCTCCGTTGTTTTTTTAGCAAAATTATGATTTTAGAGCTATTAAACCCTTTCCTTATGGATTTTCAGAACAATTAACCCATTTACATTTGCATTAACGATTTTCAAGTCTGTAGAGTTATGCCTTTGAAGTTCATTCCTGGATCTCGTTTTACTAGATACAGTCAGTCAGTTTTATTTCACAATTATATGCAGCTTCGTGAAGATTACTGTCATGAGTGTAAAACGTTTGTTTAGTTTGTATTCAGGCCTCGTAAGATTTGTGTAAACCGTCGAATGATAGGATTTGGAACTATAATATAAACTTACATAGGTATACTTACCTACACCAAGATATGGGAAATCATGCAAACGCCAGTTGTACCTACCTATAACATTGTTTTACTGTATCCCGAAACTAAAACATGCTCTATTTATAGTCAGGATTATTTCACCGTCTAATTCCAAGCAGGAACCTCGTATGCAGGCATGTAGGTAGATACGGCGACTCAGTGACGTCTCACATTAATAAGAAGTCAATTATTTGCAAAATTGTGATTTGCACAATTGTGACATATTGATCTGTACTAATATTGTGAAAGTAACTCTGTCTGACTGTCTGTCTGTCTGTTAGTTTGCTACGGTTTCACGGATAAACCGCTGACCCGATTTAGAGATAGTTTGAGTCCCGGGAAGGACATAGGGAACTTTTAATCCCGACAAAATTAACTGTTCCTGTTCCGTAGAAATAAAGAAGTTCTACGCAGACAGAGGCGCGGGAAACAGTTGGTTAATAATACATTTCAACCACGCAGTTAACAGATTTCTGGATTTCATGAAACAAAACTTTTTCACACGTGTCTCTTTTTAACAACGTTTCAACGACTCCTAAGTAAATACTTACAAGTGACAGTTATCAATCTGCTGACTGCTGTCGGTCACTTAACGGCTGCAAAGGTCCCTTGAACTTAGGAAAACACAGTTATTTCAGTGTTTTATTGCATTCAAGTACCTAGGCACCTAGCGCTAAAAAAGGTGACAGTTGTAAGTTTATCCATCAAAAAAGGCGCAAGAGTGAAGATGACTTTCGTTGGCTGAATTTTGCTGCTATTCAAAACAGCTGTAGGCTCCAAGATTGTGGCTGGCAAACCCATCGAAACTTGGCGGTATAACGCGCAGGATGATGACTTTTTCAGCTACACAGGATGCTCTCAAAATACACACCCACCTTCACCTTTTCATGATGGTTAATAATAAATAAGGCACGCATATAATCTCTGAAACTGTGACGATGCGGTGTAGAGTCAGAACCAAACGCCTGCTGTTAAATACGGCTCTCCTACTTGTGCACTATTGTATCACTCGTCTGCGGCCACTGATCTGTCAGAAAATTCTAGAAAAAGATACAAAAATAAAACTTCGAAAGCCGAGACGATACTGTCAATGCGGAGCATACATTATCATTAGGTAGGTACCTACTCGTATGTCAACTTCAAAAAAAAACAATTTTTATCTGATTTAAAGCTTGAGCGACCACGTTTGAGATGTTTTCGTAATCCCGCTGTCCACATAAAACGAATGAACTCGTTATCAACACGTTATAGTCTATAAATGTCAACACAAAAATGAAACAGTGCAGGTTTTCTACCAGCAAAACACTGAAATCGAGGACGCACAAAACATCGTCGTCTAGACAGGAAAGAGGTTTTCGATGTTGTTTTGTAATAAGATGACGACCAAGTTTGCTTTTATGGATTAAAATAAATGAAGAAGGGTTTTATTATTATTAACCCCTTAAAATCTCACGATACAAACAGACGGACATTCTCCAATCTATCTCTTGCTATTGTTCCACGTGGAACCGTAGCTATTGATGTAAGTTTTTGCACTTTTTGCATGTTAGTTGATATGGATTAGTATTGGAAACCGATTTAAACTACGTCATGAACAAATTACATAAAAATAGCTGTTTCCCGCAACTCCGTCAGCGTAGAACTCGTTTATCGCTATCCAATTTTTGCAGGATAAAAAGTACACCATGTCCTTATTCGGGACTCAAACCATCTCCATACCAAATTTCATCTAAATCGGTTCAGTACCTAGATCCAGAGATTACCTCCTACAACCTCACAAACTCACAAACCTTACCTCTTTATACCTAATATAGTATAGACAAAGTAAAAGCTAAATATAATGTACATCATCTTATGATAAAACACACCCTGTATTTTTTGTTCACATAAATTTTGCAACTAAAATAATTCAAGTGTATAAATGCAGTCAATTTTCAGAAGAAAAAAGCGCTCTTAGTTTACAAAATCTCTCACCATGGTCTATATCGGTATATGGCACTTTCATCTGTTGACACGAGTGAAAAACACGCCATCCGATCCCATTCCTGGAATGTATTTGGAAGGGCGATAGCCCGCGTTCCGAAATAAACCGAAGTTTATATATTGTGCGCATTATGAGCTTCCTCTTCCGTTCACGTATTTATTATTGAAGATATAATTTTGTATTAAACATTGCATACCTATCGATAATCATTTTAAATTACTGACGTACGTTAGGCGCGTAGGTACGTACAGTGAGAAGTAACTATGCAACCGAAGAGCTCAAAATGATCTGCACTCGGCTCTATTATCAAGAGTACGTTTTGTCTAGATCATTTTGAGCATGTTATTCTGCGTAACTACTTTTGATGCTGACTGTACTGAGTAACGCGTCGTAAAGTGGGGCTAAAGTCCCGGCTCCAGTGATGGTACAGATTTGTGACTAGTGAGTTTCACCCCGAGTAAGAATTTTTATATTTTTAACCGACGTAAGGGGTGTTATATTATTAGTTTAATGTAATGTGTGTACCTATCTGTAAAAGAAAACAACTTTAATTTGGATGGTTAATAGGTGGATTTCATAACAATTGGTGGAAACGCTTAAGATAAGTATATTAGTTTTGAGATTAGTTTTGAGTGTATAGGGGCAGAGAACAAGGAAGGAAATGTTATCTTGTTGCTAAAGTGCGTCACAGACAACTAATATATTAAAACCCTTATATCGCGCTATTTCTTGTAATTGATGATGTGATGTAATACCTACAGCCACTTTTTTATTGACTTTTAAATCACGGACTGACTAACGTTTCCAGAGGTTAAAAAAGTTATCTTTATTACTACAGTCTAAGCTTCTTAGCAAATGACAGTCATATACTTATATTCCATTTATAAGACAAGGTTCACTGAACTTCCAAATGACAAATCATTTCAATCTTGCGGTAGATGGCTATTAAATTTAGAACATCCTATATATAATTATTTTTCAAACGAACTCGTAGAACTGCGGAGTTTGTAAACCAACTTTGAATTTATTTAACTATGTAGATCAGTCCAACTGAATTCGACTTTTGGTTAAAAATATAGTGGGACGCCGAATCCAGTTGGACTGACCTTTAAAAGAAGTTATTTCTTGCTTTTTTAAGATGGTTTGTAGTTTTTTGAAACTTTTTATATCATACCTTTTATTGATCGTAATAATACTGTTATGTCGTCCACGTATATCGATGTCCACGTGTCGTCGATTCCTATTCCTATAATATTTGAGGAGTTCCCTCGATTTCCCCAAAATCTTGACTTGCTGGAAATGGGACCAACTAGAAAGTACCTACACAACCGAAAAAAAAAACCTATCGGTCCAGCGGACTTCGTGGAATTGGGGAATATACATAAAAAAAACCCGGTGAATTCAGAACCTCATCCTTTTTTAAGTCGGTTAAAAAGAGAATTTATTTAGAATACAAAGTACAGTCAACTAATTTAATTCCTAGAGGCCACTAAGGACCATGTTAAACTGACGTTGTCAACCAGAAACTTATAATTTGGTTTACGTGACGTTGACATCAGTCCAAACTGCCCTAGGAATCAAATCTGTTGACTGTACTAGCGTACCTACAATATCCGTCTCCCGGCTATACCTAAATTATCATACATACTATCACACCTCCATTCCCAGAGTGGGGTAGGCAGAGCTACAGAAATAACAACGACTACAAAAATAATGTTGGCAATTCTGTAACCACATTTTGCACAAACAGGCTAAGATGTTTACTAGTGTATTAGTGACAGGTTGCAAGCCCATAGCCTTACAGTACTACAAGCCCTTATTCCTTTAGTCGCCTCTTATGACATCCACGGGAGGACATGGAGTGGCACTAACCCTATATTATCTTTGTGATTAAACTGAGAAAGGAACTAACAAACAAATATACTGTTGCATTTATAATATAAGTAAGGTTGAGTAAGTAAGGTTGACTAGTCTGTATGTACAGAATTGTCGAAAGTAATGTTTGTGCCAAATAAAAAAAATCTGGGACACACTTTTGCTACCGACTGTACCTTAT
Organism: Acleris holmiana; assembly: GCA_949316455.1. Lineage (NCBI taxonomy): Eukaryota > Metazoa > Arthropoda > Insecta > Lepidoptera > Tortricidae > Acleris > Acleris holmiana. The sequence goes on from OX438772.1 coordinate 4,611,323, forward strand.
TTTGCAAATTCATTATCTGCTTATTCTGATCCTTCATCATCAGATCAGCTCTTAGATATCTTTAATAGCATTGCATTTTTATCGAGTTTATGTAAAATGGGATCCAAATTTCAGCGCATTCCATTAACAGGAACTAGTTCAAAATTGACACATAGGTACATTACATTGTAAGTTAAAAAAAACTTGTAGAAAATTGAAATATTTCTTCGAGAGAGACTCGCTTACAGGATGATACAAATACTGTCCATGTACCTATTCTTTCTCGGCCTTAGAACTCCCAATTTCCTAGTAATAATTAACATTTCTAACTCCCGAATCAATGAAGCGAAAGTGGCGCAAGCTTGCGCCTACTATTAGCGACGATTTACCGACGCGCGCAGCTCATTAGATGTATTTCTAGATTGCACATGCGTTCATTCATAATATTGCCAGAAGGGTGATGATATTCTGCTACGGGTCAGTGTTGGAGTCGAATTCACGCACTATTCGACTTACCGCTGAAACATTTTAGTGACAATTAACTCGTTCCTTTTTCAAACAAGTCTATGAAAACTGAAAAGTCGTTACTAACAACGACGACACGTGTATTCGGGTTTACATTCATCTGGCATAACTTATTTGGCAAAATCATCATTAAATTGGCATACAGACTTTTTTTTTCAGAAACCGGTATACTTTTCAGGATTGTTATAGAATAAACCTAACCTAACCTAATGGGCTCTATGCAATGCTATTTTTAATAATCCTGAAAAGTATACGGTTTCTGAAAAAAAGACTGTATGCCAAATGATGATCATGCCAAGTGATGATTATGCCAAAAAAAGTTATGCCAGATGAAGGGTAATGGTGTATTCGTCATTAAATTACCCTGAGTGCGGCCATAGATTCGAAACTTTTCAAACAGTTTTATTAATCTGTCAAACAAAAGCATAGCTTATCTTAGGTAACCTGTCGAAAATGCGTTTTTTTATACCGAATTTGATTTGACCGAAAGCGTTCGTTTTTATCGTTTGTCCAATGTCAATTTTTTATTTCACTATTTGTCATTAAGTTAATATATTTTAAGCCCGAACAACTTTTCTCCTTGTATTTTATTGAAAGTCTATTTTTCATTTAACCAATGCTACAATTACATTTTTAGGGTTCCGTAGTCAAACTAGGAACTCTTATAGTGTCGCCATGTCCGTCCGTCCGTCCGTCCGCAGCCTAGCGCAGACTCTTAGTACTAGAAAGCTGTAATTTTGCATGAATATATTATGCATACCTAATGACTTTAAATGTATATTTTTTATTACTTGTTGATTTTTATGTTTGTAGTACTTAACGGCTTCGGAACCCTACCGAACCTAAGGCCGAACGAAAAATTCGGCCTGTAGTCACTACGGCCCGTAGTCCTACCAGTAGTACTATTGTTTTATACTCATTCAGACCCAAGTACTTAAATAACTTTAAAAAAAAAAAAAAAACAAATCTGTTAATTTTTTACACAAAAAACATAACATAACGTCACGCCTTCATTCCCAGACTGGGGTAGGCAGAGCTACAGAATACCAACAACTCTAAACTTGTTGATATTTCTGTAACCACATTTTGCACAATCTGGCCAAGATATTTAATAGTGTATTAGTGACAGGTTGCAAGCCCATCGCCTAACATTACTACAAGCCCTTACTCCCTTAGTCGCCTCTTACGACATCCACGGGAAGACATGGAATGGCACTACTCTAACCCGGCAACCACACGGGGGATAAAAAACAAATACATTAAAATTAATTAATTAACTTATAATCTTAAATTAATCAAAGATTTTATCAGTTAAGAGTATATATGAGTTCTACGTTTTATTTTAATAATACCTTTTATTCATTAACACTATTAAATTCTAGTATTTATGTTTTTACTAAGTAAATATCGTTTCGTTAAATTCTTTACCTGTTTACATGTTTTTTTTTAATTTTATTTATTACTAGCGACCCGCCCTCGCTTCGCTCCGGATTAAAGTATTATACATATAAACCTTCCTCTTCAATCACTCTATCTATTAAAAAAAACCGCATCAAAATCCGTTGCGTAGTTTTAAAGATCTAAGCATACATAGGGACAGACAGCGGGAAGCGACTTTGTTTTATACTATGTAGTGATATGACATGGAAACCCATTTAAAATGCCGGGCAATGTACGCGTCCATACTCTTTTACCATATTCGTTATTACTTCTGGGTACTAGAAATGTTTTGCTATGATTGTTCCCGTAGGTTTTCCGGTCTTTGTTTTTTATTTAAATGGGTTATCTTGTTGCTATACTCTGTAACGATTAAGTTATTGCGCTTGTGTAATCATAGCATACCACGGTTTATTAGACGGCTTATACACTCATGGACAAAATTAGGGGAACGCAAAAAAAAGATTCAATAAAATGAAACTATCATGAAAAATTCTTAACAACTAACTTTAATAATATTATTAGTAGCTGTAACTGATCAGTTTAAAATCAAAAACACAAAATCAAATGTAAAATTAATACCAGTTTTAGAAAACAACCCGTCTAAAGAAATTGTAAATGAAATTAACATTTAAGAATTTAATTAAATTTTCCTTTTTTTTCTTATCTTTTTCTTGATCGCTGTTTTGTGAGTTATCCATCAGTATTTAGTGTTGCCCCCTCTAGCTCTTCGAGCTGCTTCCATTCTCCGCGGCATACTTCTGATCAGATTATCAATGAAATCTTGGGGAATTTCTTCCCATTCTTCCATTAATGCGTTTTTAGGTCCCTCAAGTTAGTGGGGGCAGGATTTCTTTTTTTAATTTGTCTGCCCAACTTGTCCCAGACATGTTCTATCGGATTTAAATCCGGCGAACGTGCTGGCCACCTCATAACATTGATCTGAACGTCTCGAAGATAATCGGTAACCACAGCTGCGGTATGGGGGCGTGCATTATCATGCATCAAAAGAAAATTTTCTCCTATGAATGGGGCAAAAGGCACAACAATTTCTTCCAAAACCTCAGTTACGTATCGTGCAGCTGTTAATGACCCATTTTCTATGACCCGAAGCTCTGTACGTGCCCCCATACAAATGCCTCCCCATACCATTACAGACCCTCCACCATATGCCTCTTTTCCAATGATGTTACACTGAGCGTACCTTTCTCCTGGTCGTCTCCACACTTTAACCCTTCCGTCATCTGGCATCAGGCAAAATCTTGATTCGTCGGTAAACAAGACTTCGCTCCAGTGTTCCTCGTCCCAATTTGCGTGATATCGGGCAAATTCAAGTCGAGCTACTCTATGCCCTGTGGCAAGAAGAGGGCCTCTAGCAGGCAAACGGGATGACAGCCCAGCTGAATTCAGTCTCCTTCTTACCGTTTTTGTGCTTATTGAGACTTGTCTGACTTCTTGCAGCTTCGTACGCACCTCGGAAGAAGTCATGGTTCGGTTTCTGAGCACGTTGTTCACAATGAACCGGTCGTCCCTTGCTGTTGTTTTTCGTTTTCGCCCCTGACCTGCTCGTCTGCTATACTGGCCGGTCTGACGATACCTCTTGACCACTCGATGTACCACCGATTTCGAAACTCTTAATGTTTGGGCCACATCTTTGTAAGTATAGCCATTTTCAATTAAAGTGACAGCTTTAACCACTTGAAATTCATTTAGATCTGGCATTTTTACTTAATATCCTTCAATCAATCACGTTAAACACAACTGATAATAAACTCAACACATAAACTCGAAGAAAACATAAATTTTCATCAAAAACTTAAAATTACGAAGACTTTTTTATTACTGAGATGACACAATACGACAAAATCGCGAAAAAAACAAATGAAAATCAAACATTAAAAACATTCCAAAAGAACATTTAATTTAATGGCATCCATGAAAGTAGTTCTTAAACCTTTTTTTTGCGTTCCCCTAATTTTGTCCATGAGTGTATGTAGAATTTCTATAAGTCCGACTGGTAGGACCGTGGTACGCTATGACTACACAACTGTCGAAGGAGCTGGGTCTGAATAACAAAGTTAGTCAGTACTATGGGTAGGACCTTGGGCTTTAGGAGGGTATATCGGTCGCTCAAAAGATACACCATTCCTAATTTTTGACTCGATATTCCGTAATGTAATGCTCGAAATGGGGCTTTTTAAAATAGGTGTTATTCAATTTCTTCGACACCGGCAACGTATTGGTAACGCCTTTAAGAAATGAAAACGGCATTTAAGAGCAAAGGGTAATTGAACTTCTCGATCACAACAATCTCTGTTTTGGTAAGGTGGGCCTCACGCACGAAGACCTAATAAGCATACCTGGGATAACAAAAAATATGTATCGATGTTACTGCCAAAATCTAAATGTTATTCGACATAAATAAATATTACTTATTTCCTCCTCATTTTGAAATAAAAAAATAAACTAAAACGTGTATTTATATGGTTATTTTTAATACAATCAATATTTTTTCCATATTAGTCAGTATTAATGATTGCCGTCGAGATTAAAATATCCACTTTGAACTGCTAAACGTTCTCTCAACGTCCACGGTGGTTAACGGGGCATTCTTAAAATATTTATAATGACTCAAAGCCAATTTCTCATTCATGTTGGTTATTGAAATTTCCTCACCTTTTATAAGACTGTTTACTTTTGTTCATGGTGTCATAAACAGTATTTAATTACATCGACATCTTTTTTATCGGTATCAAATCCCTAAAACTTGCCCGGAGTTATCCCAGGTATTAATAAGCTACCCGGATAGGTTACTACTATAAACGCGAAAGTTTGGATGGATGCACGTTTGTTAATCAAAATCAATGAGGCCAGAAAGGTTGAACGGATCTTGATAAAAATTGACACAGAGATAGATAGGACTGCAATAGCAAATAAACTACTTTTTATCCCGTAAAAATAATAATTAACAGTTCCCAAAGGGAAATGATAACCGGCTTCTACGCAGACGGATTCGCGAGCAACAGCTAGTTATTTTATATTTTAGTTCGTCGCCGAGATATTTAGAAGACACCGCCCAGGCCGATAGTCGCGTTAGAAAATAACACCAATGTCACCGCTCTGGTGTCTCACGATCTAATTTCTATTTCGTGTTATACTAATTGCTCAGTACGACATCGAGGAAGATATAGTTAAGTGCCTACATGTTTGCTATACTAAGAATTATTTGGATTCAGGTTAGGTTGCCGGGTTAGAATAGTGCCACTCCACGTCTTCCCGTGGATGTCGTAAGGGAATAAGGGCTTGTAGTACTGTTGGGTGATAGGCTTGCAATAACCTGTCACTAATACACTGGTAAACACAACTAGGCAGGCTAAGAGCCTATTTGTGCAATATGACATGTGGTTATAGAATTATCAATAAGTCTGTTTAGAGTTGTTGGTATTTCTGTAGCTCTGCCTACCCCACTCTGGGAATGAAGGCGTCATGTTATGTATGTATATAAATATAGGAAACCACGTTAAAAAGAGGCCCAGGGCCTCTAATCAACTGCGTTATAACGATATCGTTTTTGACCTGTTTCCGTATTGTCAACGTTTTGATAACTCTTATGTCATTTACAACAATGGCGACTGTGACATAAACGATTCTTAAACGTGTCAAAAACGATATCGTTGTAACGCAGTTGAATAGAGGCCCTGTTAGACTACCCAAATCGAAGGCCACCTTGCGGGGCGTACCTACCTAATGAGTGGAATATTTAGTAAAGGGGCAATACCGTTTGCACTTTCGAAAGAAAATTATTTATTTAATTTTTATCATCCGTTAATAAAAACATTGAATTTCAAATAAATAATAGGTAATTGAAAAGGATGTTGCGTTTGTTTGTTTATGATAAACAGAGGACGCGCGCGACTTCGTACGCGCAGAATTAGTTTCCCGCTGCTCCCCCTATTTTAACCCCTTAGGGGATGAATTTTCAAAAATGCCTTCGTAGTGCAGCTCTAGGATATCCAAGGAATATTCCCTCCTAATTTCAAGTACCTAGGTCCTGCAGTTGCGGCGTTATTTACTAAAAACAGATTATTAAAAAACAGTTAACAACAAGTGCATGTTATTAGAGGTTGAGATTTCATATTAGGTCTAAGGAGTCCTGTATCAGGAGATCTCGCTCTCCCACAATCGGAAGTGTTTAAGTTGCTAAAAGAAACCAATAAAAAGCAATTAAGATTATTAATATTAAAATACTTATCCTATGGTTAGTGGTGTGAGCGCGTGCAAACAAGCAAGCAGACAAGCAAGATGTACAATCATGCTAAATTTCAAGTTGATAGTTTCTATAGTTTCAGAGAAAAAATGCTGTGACAAACAAACAGACAGACAGACTGACACTGAAGTCTCACCATATGGGTTCTTTTCTCCAATTCGATTGAAATTCTCCCCTAGCGTCCTAAGGGGCGCCCTTAGGCATGCTAGTGTAAAAACCCTTTACATTGTGGACTCCCATCAGGAGTCCGCCCTCTCTCCGGCGAAGTAGTCAAAGCCATCAGAGGCTAACTACGTAGGTCCGTCAAGAAAGAAAAAAAAAAAGTTCTTTTCCTTTACCATTTTGATTCGGAACCCTAAAGACAACTTGATTTTCATAGCGCCTCCTCACATTTTGCGAACGGGCAAAATAGTTATCTTATCAACGTCCAGAGGCCCTAGTCAAGATGCGTTCGCTAACTAGCGTTTCTATTCGTTTTGTTTTTATACCAATCACTGGTAGATCACGTGAATTTGTTTGTTTTGTTTTGTACTCATGTCTACTCGTTGCCACTTTTTGCTTTCTTATTTTCCTCAATCACCCATAGATTAGCTGGAAGAGATCTCTTAAAGGGATAAGTTCACCTTTGTACGTTCCTTTTCTGTGAATATTGTATTTGAATTTCTGTTTTTAGTACAATAAAGTGTTTACATACATACTTTTCGTATGACGTGATCTACCAGTGACGCGATTGGTTTAAAAACAAAACGAATAGAAACGCTAGTTAGCGAACGCATCTTGACTAGGGCCTCGGGTAACCTTCGGGGAGGGAAGATGGCCGATTAAAAAATGACCGTCTTTTGATTTTGATTTATTCTGTTTACTGTATTACTCTGTTCGCTTGACATTGGCTAAATCACTGTGGAATATCGCGGTGGACCGCCATTAATATAAAAAGAAGAAGAAGACTAGGGCCTCTGAATCTTACAAAATCACTTTTCTCAAGATAGCCAATCAAAGCCTTATACAATGGATGGAAGTCCTATTTAAAACAGGACGACAGCTGATGACTTTTTATAAATAGACGTTACTATTTGAAAATCGAATTTCGATATAACGCGTAGCTTTATTCTTTTCTCTAGATAGCGTTATAATATAAGTATAGAATGAAAGGGACGGAGCTTAGCATTTTGTGCAACTATGTAACCTGCCTGACTTTCTCGAGAGGTAGCGCCCATTTTAGACAGGGGTTAACAAAGTCCAAAACGCCTAGCATTTTGCACGTGTACACTCAAATAGACTCTATTTATAGCCTGCATGAGCTCAAGTTTGCGTCACATACACTTCCGTTGCAGTGCTGCCAAAATAGCAGGCGGAAACCTGCGTAATTAGGTGATTCGTTTCAAATAATTAATAAGACGTCATATGTCATTTTAGTTGTCAGCCATAACTTTGCCGCCATTTTTTATTCTAGAGGTGAGAAATGGTTACATCAATTTAGATTCTGGTTAAAGGTGTTCCACTTTTTTTTACAGTGACAGCCGTTTTATTAGTGTCTCCCAAAGCTGGCGCAACCAGAAAATATAATATTATTTCCGACTGGTTTTAAAAAACGATTCTGTTACCTCTGGATTTCTGTACAGTCCATAAAGAATATCTCAGATACAACTTAGTAATGTGGTTGTGATTGCTACAAGAGTTTAATTTAAGATACTGCTATTTGGCTTAGCGGCAGTGTATCAATCAGGCCCAGCTAACCTTAAAAAAACCCAGTGTATTATAATCAATATGTAATAATGACTAAATAAAGCCAGATTTTTTTTGTCATTGATTACGATCGTGGTATCACTGGTAGGTATCTTAAGTCAGAATATAGCATTATAAAGGAAATTGTATTCTGTAGAACCCGATCTAGGCGACAATATACAAACTTGAGTGATTTGGCATTTGTTACGCCACCTCGTCTAGATGATACAGAGTGATACAGAAGACCGTAGTAAAGCAATATGTCACTTCAACAGCCTCGTTTGTCTCGTGAAATACGCGTAGGTTATAAAAAAAAACATTTACACATAGCACTTTCATATTTTACCTATTCTTTGCTGGTTTTATGGGTTGCAACTTGAAAATATTTAATTTACATGTCATGCCAACCTTTGCCATGATTTTTGGGATCCTAAACATGTAGAGAGAATAGAACGAATACAAAAGCGATTTCTCTTTTTTCTTTCCGTTCACCAAAAAAAACTAAATTCGCTTATTTCATATAAGGATCGTTTAAGCTATTTTAAGATGATTTCTCTCGAGGACCGCCGTTGGATTTCCGATCAGGTGTTATTGCATAAGATTATCTCAGGAGCTTTAGACTGTCCACAGCTTCTGCAAAAAATCAATTTGACCGTCCCGCGACATTGTGCTCGTCTTGTCAACCTTCGGCCATTCTCAACTGAAACGTACAGAACTAATGTCGGGTCTCACAGCGTTTTGCCTAGAATTTGCAAAGAACATAATACATTGTTTAAAGATAAAAGGGTTGATATATTAAACATGTCACTAAATAAGTTTAAAACATATTTATACAAACTCAAGGTTAATTTCTAATTTGGGTGCCGATTGCAAAATAGTTTCTTCACTTGGACTTATTCAGAATTTGTATTGTATTTGTTTAGTGAATAACATAGTAGCTACTAGAATGTTTAACTTCTAGATAATAAGCGTTAAATTGTAATGCATGCTGAGTTTGCCTGTAATTGGGTGGATACTCAATCAATATAAACGAAATGTCATAATTAGTTTGTAAGTTTTATAGTATTTTACCTGTTGGCAAACCTTAATAAATAAATAAATAAATAAATAAATATAATCGAGTTGCATAAATATATTTTATAAGAATACCAGAATCTACGCAAAATCTATGAAGTAATATAATTTCTTAGGGCGAAATGCTTAGTTTTTACGGATTTAGCCTTGATGTTTAATTTTATTGACATCATAAGTACTGTTACTGACACCTGGGTTTTTGTACCCGACACGAGTAGGTAAATTCGGAAAAAAACCACGGACGGTGGTGCCATAAACAATTTGGCACGTTTAACAACTTTGAACGTTGTCCACAATAAAAAAGTTTCAGTTTAGAATTGTCTTGTTCTTGGGCTTATTTCTTCTTATTTTAAACGTGGGATTTATTTGTCTCCATTTTTACTTTAACAGCGGATGTTGGTAATTGCCGCGGTGACAGACGCGTGTAAATATTATACGCTATTAAAAACGTCTACTGTTCGTAAAAAAAAACAGTGGTGTGTGATTGACTAGAATCAACCTGTACATTTTCCCTAATGGATTTGTTAGACAAATAATCTTAACATTATCATTCTGGGTGGGGATTCCGGTAACCTTCGGGGAGGGAAGATGGCCGATTGAAAAATACAATACAATACAATACAAATACTCTTTATTGAACACCAAAAATAAAAAATAAAAACAGAACATGGAACAGTACATTTAAATCATAGGTATACAACAGGCGGTCTTACCGCTAAATAGCGATCTCTTCCAGACAACCTTGTAAGAGAAATAACTGAGGACACATATTCATGGCAGGGGGTGTAAACTAATTCGTTTAGAACTCAAACTAAATAACTACACGAAACAATTAAATTATTTCAATTTTGAAATTAGAACTATTTATAAATATACTAAATATAAATACATAAAATAAATAATTGAATAAATACATACTAAATACATATAATTATACATCTATATAATATATACAGAAATATATATATAAATATATAAATATATATCATACATACATCCTCCAAAAACAGCCAAACAATGACAACAGACGAAGCATGAGATATAACAAAGAAAAAAAGTAAGGGAGATAATAGAATAACTACGGAAGTGACAGAAAATGATCCTTTAGCTTGCTTTTAAAAATGGCAACAGACTTAGCACGTCGTACCTCCACAGGCAAAGCATTCCATAACCTTATCGCCTTGATGGTAAAAGAATTTGTGTAAAATTTAGAGGAAGAAAAAGGAACTGACAGGAGAAGGTTTTGGGACGCTCTAATAGATTTAAAATAATTGAACCGCTCTTTTAGGTAGCGCGGGGTTGCAGGGTTGAAAAGAATGCTGAAGAGGAGATTTGAAATGTGAAAGTTACGACGAGCACGGATTGTGAGCCACTTGAGCTGATTGCGAAAAACGGAGACGTGGTCATACTTGCGTAACCCAAATATGAACCGTATGCACAAATTCTGAATACGCTCAAGCTTATCTAGTTGCTCCTCAGTGAGATCCAAATAGCACACGTCAGCATAATCTAGAATAGGAAGCAGTAAACTTTGAGCAAGCGCAATTTTCGTGGCAAGAGGCAGAAAGTTCTGAAGCCGTCTGAGAGAACCTACAGCTGCAAACATCTTCCTGCTAGTCTCACTAACTTGAGGTGCCCATGACAAAGTGCGGTCCATGATGACACCCAGATTCTTAACCTGGAGAGAGTAAGGTATCAGAACACCGTCGAAAAAAACTGGGGGAAGATTCACAAAGTTGACTCTAGAAATTAGTTGGGAGCTGCCAATGACGATCACTTGAGTTTTAGAAGGGTTTACTTTTAGCCCAAACGCATTGCTCCAACTCAAAATTCGTTTCAAATCTTCATTGGCAGCGTCAACCACAGAAAAAAGATCGTCAAGCGTACCCTGAGTATAAATTTGAAGGTCGTCAGCATAAAGGTGATAAGAAGAGAGAAGGTTTTGTGTAATGGAATTAATAAAGATAGAAAAAAGAAGCGGAGACAGCACGCCACCTTGCGGAACACCGGCCAGCGTGCTGCACCATGAAGATCGAGAATCACCTATCTTTATTCGCTGCCGACGACCCATTAAGTAGCTATGAAACCATTCAATTACCGCAGGAGATATGTTAAGGGAGCGTAGAATTCCAAGCATTATGTCAAAATCAACGGTATTAAAAGCATTACTAAAGTCTAGCTGTGTCAAAATCGTTAGTTTCCTGCTATCCATGCCAGCGCGAATGTCGTCCGTGATTTTGACAAGAGCAGTAGCCGTACTATGACCAGGACGGAAACCGGACTGAAAGGGGTTAAGGAGATCATATCTGTTTAAGTAGGACGACAATTGCTGATGAACAAGACGCTCCAGGATCTTAGATAAGAAAGGAAGAATGGATATGGGACGATAATCAGAAAAGGAAGCGGGATTAGGTTTTTTGGGAAGAGGGACAACTTCAGCATCCTTCCATAACGAAGGAAACTCATTACTTATAATGGACCTATTAAGGATACTAGAGATGATAGGAACGAGAAGGTCAAGCAAAGGGAGGATCATATTACGGCTAATGCTATCAACACCAACTGCGTTGGAACTGATGGATAGTATGCTCCTCTTAACATCACTGTCAGAGAATTGAGAAAAGGAAAAAGATGAAGTATCAGGAGTTGATAAGTTAGAAAGAAATTTTAGAGTATTGGCTTTAGCCGGACCATCAAATAAGGTAGAAGAAGAGAAATGCCGATTCAGCTGATTGATTTCAATATCTTTACTATCAGAATTTACTTGAGATTTTCCAACTCCTATAGATTTAAGAAACTTCCACACTTTAGCAGGATCCCCATTTTCCACAGATTTATGTATATGACGAGTTTGTGCATCACGACATATCGTGCCACAGCGGTTACGCAAGGTGTGGTACTTGAACTTATTTTCTTCCGATGAGTCAACTTTGTATCTAGATTTAGCAACATTCTTTTTGTGAATCAGGGCTCTAATTTCATCAGTAAGCCAAGGAGCAGGAAGATGCTTGATTTTGACAGGCCGAACCGGAGCATGGACATCATATAACTGAGTAAGTTGGGAGTTAAACAATGCGACTTGCTCGTCCACGGTATTAGCGTTAGTAATAACACTCCAGTCAACCTTAACTGCGTCCTCACGGAGACTGTCTGCATCCAACCTACTAAAATTGCGCTGGAGGAGAATTTTGGGCCTAGACTTAGGGGGACGGACTTTATAAGATAGGTAAATTAAGTCATGATATGAGAAGGCGTCCGCAGAGTATTGACCGTACTTAGCAACAAGAGTAGAAGAAGAAGTTAAAGCAAGATCTAAGAGTGATGGGGAACAATTGGGAGAACAATGAGTGGCGTTAGAAGGAAGAATACTCATGTTGCAAGCAGTGACGAGAGAAATGAGTGATTTAGAACGATGGTCATTTTTAAGAAGGCAAGTGTTGAAATCACCCATTAAGATATGGTGGCTAAAAGAAGGCATGAGATTTTCGAGAAGCTTTTCAAGGGATTCAAAGTAATTAACATGTAATGAAGGGGAATAAAATACTCCAAGCAGAAGTTTAGAGTGGGAAAAAGTTAAGCTGAGAAAAATATACTCTGCGGCGTCACAAGAGTTTTGCGCTGACGTACTTACAATCGTGAAAGGAATATGAGAACGAAGGTAAATGGCCGGCTTTTACTTTTGATTTATTCTGTTTACTGATTTACTCTATTCACTTGACATTGGCGAAATCACTGTGTGGACCGCCATTAATTAAAAAAAGAAGAAGATTATCATTCTGAGCATGTAGGTAAATCCAAAAGGCCCAGATTTCACTGACCAAAGTCGAACAACGACAGACATCATTCAGTATAAATTACAAATTTAACGAGTTCATAGATCTCTTGGACTTCATAATAACAATGAAAGTATGGAAATAATAATTGCTATTAATTTTTTAAAAAGTTTATAGTTACAAAGACTCAAGTTCAAATTCAAATTCATCATTTATTCAATAAATTGGCCACATGAGGGCTCTTACACGTCGTTAATTTAATATGAAGTAAATCTACTAGCGCTTCGGACAAGACCATCATTGCGGAGAAGAAACGCCGCAGGAAACTCCAGCAGGTCATTTTTTTAATTATTTAATACAATAATACTTAAAAGTAAGTTATATTACATACATACATTCATACATAATATCACGCCTTCATTCCCAGAGTGGGGTAGGCAGAGCTACAGAAATACCAACAACTCTAAAGACATGTTAATCATTCTGTAACCACATTTTGCACAAGTAGGCTGAGATGTTTACTAGTGTATTAGTGACAGGTTGCAAGCCCATCGCCTAATAATACTACAAGCCTTTATTCCCTTAGTCGCCTCTTACGACATCCACGGGAAGACATGGAGTGGCACTATTCTAACCCGGCAACCACACGGCAAAAGTTATATTAAGTTATATTACAAAGTAATAAAGTAATAAGAGAAGAGTTTTTGATACTATTGTACCCTTACCATGAGTTACAGCGACGATCGATACTCGCTAGAGAGTCGAATGCTCTGTCCCTCCCAAAGTCCCAATACTATACTGTCGTATTTCAATACTGTGAGAGACAGAGCATTCGACTGACTAACGAGTACGGTAACTGTCACTCATGGTAAGGGTGCTGCGTGGATTTACATTTGTCTTGTCGCAGGGACCCAATTCCCGTGACTACGAGAAGAATTTTCATGCGCGATATGTGAAAAATTATGCAGTTGATAGTTCATCTCGCATGTAAAATCATCTCGAAGTAACGAGAATTGGGTCCCAGTGCCCTTGCAAATTAAAAAATTTGAAACTCTTAACTTTATCACGGATGATATAGTTATTAGAACATTACATTACAGCCGATTACATTCTACACGGTAAAAACGATATCGCCTTTGAAGTGTTTCCGTATTGTCAACGTTTTGATAACTCTTAAGTCATTTAAAATAATGGCGACCGAGTCTTAGAGGACTTAATATACGTGTGTGACAAACATACCCAAGAGAATTCTCGCTTTTCGCTGAACAACGTTTTCTTACAAGATTAATTTGTGAATTAAAATACTATTTGTAGCGACGACATTCCAAAGAGTTTATCACCCTAACCTAAATGCTAAATCTACCCGCTGTCTACATTTAGTGGCTAGCGGTCGCAAAAATCTAGATATAAAAAACTTGTGACGCCCGCGATGACGCGGCCACCATCGCAAATGAGTTACATGTAGTCTAGATGCTTAAAAAAATCTCCCGGGGATTGTTTTTCGATGATAGCAGTACGTCAAACAACCCACACCAAAGCATTAGCACGGAGGAGGAAAAGAATCGACTGCCGACTAATCACCCCTTTGTGCCACAAGACGCGGCCGCGGCGTGGGCAGGGCAAGCCTACGAAATCATGATTATCCACAGGGTATAATTATTATTAATGTGAAAGAAACTTTTTCTGTTTCTTACGCTTTCACGGCTAAGCCGTAAAACTGTCCCCCGACCGCAATACAAATTTGGTTGTCTCTTGTTTCCCTTTTTTTGTTTGGCATATTGCTTGCAATTGTTACTGCTTTTTAGGATTCCGTAGGGTTAGGGTAAAACCCATTACTAAGAGTTCGTCCGTCCATCTGTCGCCAGGCTGTATCTCATGAACCGTGATAGACAGTTGAAATTTTCACAGATGATGTATTTCTGTTGCCGCTATAACAACCAATACTAATGAACATAATAAAATAAATATTTAAGGGGGCCCCGTACAACAGACGTGTTTTTTTTGCTGGTTTTTGTAAGATATTGATAACGACAACAGGTAGACGACTGAAATATTCACAGAATATTTAGTTATGCAGGGTGGAAAAAATGTATGAGCCCTGGAGGGGAACTACCTTAAATCCTTTAGATAGCTCATTTTACTGAAAGGAAACATTCATTTATTTTTAAAAAGAAATTAAACTGCATTCAAAAATTCTAAAGTTTGCTTGTTTGCTGGGAATCGAACCAACTAAAAATAAAAATAAACCCTCGCTATTTTATTATACGAATCGGTGGATTGTTGTTCAGGAAAAAATCGAGTAAATAATAAACATAAGGTTTTTGAAATAAAAAAAGCGAATTGTATCATCAATACGAAGAACACACAAACATGAAACATTTATTTAACGTAGACGAATATTACGAGTAAGAAGAGAAAATAATCTGAATAAGTTAACTAATCGCTCATTGTTGATAAAGAACTTGTAATAAATATTCAATTTCATGGGTAAATTTTATCCTGTAAATAATCCTACCGATTCTTATAATAAAATAGCGAGAGTTTATTTAATTAATTTTATTTGGTTCAATTCCCGGGTGAGATAAGCGAATTAAAGAAGATCTCTGAATGAAT
Organism: Acleris holmiana; assembly: GCA_949316455.1. Lineage (NCBI taxonomy): Eukaryota > Metazoa > Arthropoda > Insecta > Lepidoptera > Tortricidae > Acleris > Acleris holmiana. Next base: position 4,626,716 of record OX438772.1, read on the forward strand.
TTTTGTTTCTTTCAAAAAAATAAAGGAATGCTTCCTTTCAGTAAAATGAGATAGCTGAAGGATTTAAGGTGGTTCATCTCCAGGGCTCATAGATTTTTCCTCCCTGTATATACCAACAATTATATGTAAATGTTTAAGGGGGCTCCCATACAACAGTTTTTTTTTTACCGTTTTTATAGATAATGGTACGGAACCCTTTGTGCACGAGTCCGACTCGCATTTGGCCGGTTTTATTTATATTAACTTTAAGGCGAGACTGGCGTGTTTTTTAATTATTTGAGTTTTATTTCATTCCTTTTAGTGCTAACTTGATATTATTTGACGTTTGAAAAACAAAACATGCAAATTCGATTTCATATTTAATAAATACAAATATTATACAAATACATACTACCTATTATCGAATAGCGGATCTTGCAACATAAAGTTTAAATTAATGTTACTCGTAAATGAGTTAAAATAGGACCCTAGTGTTACATTTTTTGTAGCCCACTTTTCAATATCTAGACGATGACAGAAATAAAATCCAGATTCAATTACTTTTGAAAATTTTCGAGGTTGTTATTTTGATAGGTACTATTGCCACCACATATTTTTTTAAGACAAAACCTAGCCTATGTTACTCGCGGTAATTTTACGATTCCAATGATACTCCAAACGATCATGTTTGGTTCAGGCAAGGACCATGTTCAGGCATTAGGAAGTTATCGTGGAATAAGGAAACTCACAAATATACATATTTACATGAATCCTGAAAATATTACACTACTTTTGTTGGGCAGTCGTGTAAACAAAACAATCCGCTTTCAACTCGTCCGTCATTACTGTCAAGGAAATAAGAGCTTTCAAACGTTGTATGACGATCACATGTCAGAATCAATTACCTACTTTTTGCAGAATTTCTACGCCTGCAATTCGTTTCATGCAAAATTATTATTAGTACCTTCGTTTTATGAAAATCATTATCAAAAAATATACATTTGTTTACCAGTGCAATGAAAATAATATACATACATACAAATCATTACACACCCAAAAATAAACATTTGTTTACCAGTGAAAATAACATCACGCCTTCATTCCCAGAGGGGGGTTTTTAATTCTATAACCACATTTTGCACAATCAGGCCAAGAAGTTTACTTGTGTATTTACTGACAGGTTGCAAGCCCATCGCATCGCCTAACAGTACTAGAAGCCCTTATTCCCTTACCCTGGGTTCCTATATTCAAAACGTCTCGTTAAAATTTGACACATTAAGTACTATTCTAGCCCGGCAACCGCACGGTAATATTGATTCGTTAAAATCTACTGACCGGTCTGCAAAGTTTAATCTTTCAGTTTCATCCGCGCGTTGATTATTTGGAGATCGACCTTGTGCTATTTCGGATTTCGATTGGCTCCGGCAAAAATACATTTTTACTTTGATTTCGATGAATGTTTTCGCCATTTTTAAATCAAATAAACATATGTGTTTTTGTTGATCAAGATTATCAATAACTAGGGGAGATGTTAGTGATTAAGAGTGGAAGCAAGTGAGTAATCCTTCCTTAAGAGTACCCCTACCTATAATTATATTTTTATACGATATTAGAGGACGCCGGCGATTTAGTATGCATGGAACTACTTTCCCGTTGCTCCCCCAATTTTAACCCCTTAAGGGATAAATTTCCTAAAAGCCCTTCTTAGTGCACCTCTACCCAAGGAATAAACCCTCTAAATTTCAAGTCCCTATGTCCATTGGTTTGGGCTGTGCGTTGATATATCAACAATCAATTCGTTTTATATAAACAGATTTCTAAAAATTTTTTTTTTTTCGGGCCTTTCCATAACCACAAATCGCCTCGCCTAATTCTGAAGTAAATCCCCAAACACAAGCGAACTAGCGGTAAAAAACTATCCTAATTCCTTCTTCGGAACTCAATCTATCCCCATAGCATTTCATCTATATCCGTTCAGGAGTTTAAGCGTGACGAGGTAACAGACAGACAAGCTATCTCCATAAAAAAAACATCACAATCGGTTTAGTACTTTATCCGTGAAAGCGTAACAAACAGAAAAAGTTACTTTAACATTTATAATAATATTATTATGGATTTATTAAACAGAATAACAGCAAAACAAATTGGGAATGTGGGAATTGGTCATAAAGACATTGGACATTGTGGGAATTGGACAATGTGGGCATTGGTCAATTTGGCCATTGGACGACGTGTCAAACACTCAACCATTTCAAAGCAAAGATATTATGTGCCTATGTATATGCATTCATACTTAGGCGAAACAATAGTTATTTGTACAACAAAAGAGCAAAGTTGGTTTTAGCTGCGAGTGTTCATTTTGAGTCCCGAGCAAGCGATGGATTCTAGAATTGATTCACGAGCGTACCTACCTAGTGAATGATTCTAGGTTAGAATCTCCTTAGTGCAGCGAGGATTTGAAAAACACGAAATGCAAATAACAATACAATACAATATAAAACACTTTATTGTCCACCAAACAAAAATATTACACAGAATTTGCACAAATTAGAAGACCCAGGTAAACAACAGGCGGTCTTATCGCTGATTAGCGATCTCTTCCAGACAACCTTAGAACCACCTTGGAATAACCTTCGTCTCACATATTTTTCTTCACCTCAGCAGCGAGAACACATACCGGGTGTTGCCTGTAATAGGAGCAATAAATTTAGGGATCGTTTCCACAGCACAAACGTAACAATATTTATTTTACAACTTTTGAAAATAACTTGTTGTTTACTAAATATGAATGAATTTAGATTTTCCAAGCCAGCAATGTATTGCGAAAACTACGAAGTTGGTAGGCTGACAGTAGATGTCAACTAGACTATTGGATGGAGTAGATTGAAAATGCTATTTAGTTTGTTCGAAAAAATCCCAAATAATAAATTACATATTTTGTAAAAGTTGTAGAACAAATGTTGCTACGTTTATACAGTAGAAACGATCCCTCAATTTATTCCTCCTATTACAGGCAACACCCAGTATAACCTTAAGGTAAAAATCACAACATAGTAAAAACCTAAAATGGGCTCAACCGATGATTAAAGGCACCTAATTGAAATGTCATGTTTAAAATGTGTCTCTTTCTCTTTGACGGGACAACTGAAACGCGTCGGTTAAGAATTCATCCCTTGAGTTGAAAAGGGAGAATAACACGGCTACCATTTATTCCGGAAAAATAGACACGCGGAATTACTTAAGCTCTTAATTACTTGACACTTTGACTGTTCAGGGATACCATAGTAACTAAAGCAACGCAGTAAAACGACAACAGTCTTATTGACATTTACGTAAAGTTGAAACTTAAAACAAACGATTGGTATACCTCGCGGTTACTCGGTATCTGATTTTGCCGGACATAGAACACAATGCACAGTGTTGCAAACAAACCACACGCATACTTACACGTATCACACGTAAATGCACGCACAAGCACGCCAATGCATGACAGTATGTTTTTTGAAATATTATTATCTTGTTCTTTTTGTCTATAAATTTGCTTGTTGTAGCTCTGTCGTTCCTCAGGGTTGTGGCAGAATATCAGCGTTTTGCACATCATGAGCCAAGCTATACGCTGAGCCATTTCCGTTTTGCACTGCTTTTAATGTAATTGTGTTGTTTTTAATTACCTTTGTCAATTGTATGTGTGATTTGTAGTACGCAAATAAACGTTTTATCTATCTATCTATCCTAAAATTTCTAATAACAGTCCTGCACCCATTTGAGGACTGGACTAAAAGTGGATAAACTGATTTTCAAGACAACTCTAACGAGGTATCACTAATTGCTCAGCCAGCCGTCTGACATAGACTGAGGACCCTTTTATTTATACTCTCGATTACTTTCTACAGGCCACCGCTAGGGTTACCGCATGAAAAAAAAACCCTGATACGTTCTGTTTTTTGTCACTCTGTCAGAAAAAAGTCATCTTATCTCTCTAATTCTGACTCATTGCTGGTACAAAACCACCTTCAGGCCTCCTTAATTTGAAACCAAGGCTCATTTGGCATGCGGCGGACGTGACCAGACAAATCCCGTTTAAGCTTGGCTTAAATGGGTGACCATTTTTCAAAGCATAACATGAAGTTAAATCGTGTCTGTATCCCAGTTGGGTACCTACTACCTATTATTTGATCGAAACACCTTTCGAAAAACGTATCATTTACGCAGAATTATATAATAATACTAGCGATCCGCCAGCGGCTCCGCCCGCTGCAATTTTTTTTTTTCATCTCACTTAGAGGGATGAAAAATAGATGTTGGCCGATTCTCAGACCTACTCAATACGCTCACAAAATTTCATGAGAATCGGTCAAGCCGTTTCGGAGGAGTATGGGTACGAAAACTGTGACACGAGAATCACTACATAGTATAAAACAAAGTCGCTCCCCGCTGTCTGTCCCTATGTATGCTTAGATCTTGAAAACTACGCAACGGATTTTGATGCGGTTTTTTTAATACATAGAGTGATTCAAGAGGAAGGTTTATATGTATAATACTTTAACCCGGAGCGAAGCGAGGGCGGTCGCTAGTTTTATATATAAGACTAGCGATCCGCCAGCGGCTTCGCCCGCTGCAATTTTTTTTTACGTCACTTGGGGGTTTGAAAAATAGATGTTGGCCAATTCTCAGACCTACTCAATACGCTCACAAAATTTCATGAGAATCGGTCAAGCCGTTTCGGAGGAGTATGGGAACGAAAACTGTGACACGAGAATTTTATATATAAGATATATGCAGATAAAGCAGTGTATGTAACTCTACATAATTAGGCATTAAAACACTCGTGTGATGTTCTTATGTAAGAGTCACATAAACTACTATAAGGTAAAAAAACAACATGGTAAAAATAAAACGACATCCCCAGCCGCCCGTGCGCTGCACCGCACCACGGCGGACGGTGAACAAAAATTAAAAAGTTACTTTGTCTCACGCTCGCAGCAAAATCGAATTTTGCTCAATGTCTACAGCAAAACCACCCTTTTTGAGGTGCTGAGGTGAAAACAGATTTATCACCCGCTACGTTAAAAAGAAAAGTTATGAACCATTTCTCAATCGAACACTAAAGACTACCATGCGGAAGGATGACTGGAGTTATCCTGGTTTTGAGGAAATCTGGATGGACTGCGTTCGAGTTGGGATTGGGATCAGATTGTAGGTAATTGAATAATTAACCGATTCAGATTTTCATTTTGGTATGTTAGGTTGGGTTAGCCTCTAAATTTTAGTTCAAATCCTGCGAGTAAATTATGAATTAGTTCTTGTTATTGCATTGGACTGAAATTTGGAACGTGTATACCCTATTTCATAAAACAATTAAGTCAGATTCCATTTTAGAGACAATTAACCGACCGACAATTAAGGATCGACTTAATAGTCATTACTGACTTATATGAGCCAATCAGAATGATAGAGTCGGAAGATGGCAACACTGGCTACATGATCTCCACTGTAGACCGACCGTACTCTTTGCAGAAAAGGACAGTTGGAGACCATGAAACTTATAAAATCTGAAATTAAATAACATTACGAACTTTAAAAAAACTGTTCTGATCAAATGTATCAATGTCCCGGGTTTTACATGACTTTAATTTAGTGGCAGCCCTAAATATACTAAGTCTATACGAACACGAACGGAGCGTCCCCGCCAGCTGTTTGCAATAATTCGAAGAGAGCTCCCAAATTATAATAAAGTTTTTAAACCGAAACTAAATTCATATCTGATCTCCTACTGCGTTTGCGGTGGAAATAATTCATATTTATTGATGTCGGCCAACGTCAGAAAAGCTCACTGCTGCCCAAGGTTCAAATAATAAACAACTCATCAAGAGATGTGATGTTTCAGAAAATTGTTATTAATTTTCATACGGTAAATTTTGCTTCAAAATAAATGAATATTAAGCTCGTTATAAATGATCGAAGTAACACTTAATATTTATGACAATCTTAATATTAGCATAAGCATTTTTGAACGTATTTAAAAAAAAAAGAAAATTAATTTCTTTTTAGATCTACGATAACATTAATTGGTGAAAATAGGTCGTGAAAGTCAACGTTAGTCTTTGTAATGTCGTTGGATTTCCGCTGCTCGACAAGATTTTCAAGAATTAATTCAGACGGCATCGTTAAGCTGTCTTTCAGAAGACGAATCATTTGTTTCTTTTACGCGTCGAAATCCAAACATGAAAAAACGGCCGAAGTGTTTTTCTTGAGCAATGTATTTTCTTATAATAGTCAGAGCTGGGGCCAAACTTAACGTTGCCGCCGGAGTTCATCCCCTTCTCTGAATTTAGTAATATAAATAATAACGAGTGAAAGCAATGGGGTTTTCGAGTTTTCGAATTCAGTTCTTTTTTCTATGCTAAAGCTACAGAAAATCATCTCTCCCATGTTATTCTCTCGAGAAAGTCACTTTTTAATTCAACAGAACCGGAGAGTTTATGGTAATTCACCAGAGAGTACAAATAACATTTGAGGGCGTGCAACTTCTAATATAAGCAGCTTGTGCCAACGCAAGGCCGATTTCCAGTAGTTTTGTCTAAAAATTCTGCGAATTCTCATATTATTTTACGCCTAAACAGAATATGTAAGGATTTTCCATTCATCCTACTTCCTACTATTCAAAGCTACTATTTCCCACTATTACTAAGAACCAACTTATTCCCATTACAATATTTATTTCTTTGTGAAGATTTTCGGATGTCTCCATCACACAACGGTCAAAGGTATTAAGATGAATTTTGGCACACATATACCCGGTGTGGCCTGTAATAGGAGCAATAAATTGAGGGATCGTTTCCACACCACAAACGCAACAAAATTTATTCTCAACTTTTGGAAATAATAACTTATTGGTAACTATTAAGCAATGTATTTCGAAAGCTACGAAGTTTGTGGGCTGACAGTAGTCGCCAACTAGACTATTGGATGGAGTACATTGAAAATCCTATTTATTTTGTTCGAAAAAATCCCAAATAATAAATTACATATTTTTTTAAAGTTGTAGAATGATGATGCTACGTTTATAGAGTAGAAACGATCCCTCAATTTATTGCTCCTATTACTGGCCACACCCGGTATGATATTTACTTTTATAATTATAAATAGTTAGTAGGAAGTCAGATTAGAGTATTTTTGGATCGGTAGGTTTGTAAAATTGGCCCCAGGAACGTATAAATGTGTGTGGGTAGAAAGAGGTGTGTCGCCAAAGCTATAATCGTGTCAAAAAACGCTTAACTATTTCTATCTGGTAGAGAAATTTGCTCTGGCGCTTGCCTACTCGTACGTCAAATCGAAGAAAAACAACATACACTCTCTGGCCCTACCTCTTCACAATTGAAGGGTAAACGGAAAGAACTGTCTATAGTCGTACAGTTCTATGAGGCTCACCGATTAGCAACACAAATATAACCTCTAACATACCTCAGCGCACATATTTTTTACGAGGGTCTTATCGGCGCGACTAAAGTGATGCTTTTAATCCCTAGGGATTATTTGACACTTTACTCGTTAGGGACAAAGTCCCTTGTTGAACAATCTGCTTTTTGAAAATGAGATTTTTCGCAATGAACTATTACTTATTTAGCACTATCAGGTTCAGAAATAAGTAAATCCTAATATCATTTTATATTTTCACTTAGGTACTTTTAACAACATGAAAATAACGTAGGCACGAAATTATTTAGCTCTAACCTTCTAATTGCGATATCTCAAAAAGTTACTAAGGTACTTAAGGAACATAACTAGTCAAGACATGTTCTTAACGTGTAATTTATGGTTCAAAGTGGCATTTAACTTTTATAAACCGACCTTAATCCTCGCCGGCGTTTGATCTTCAACTGAGCTGTGTTTGACAATAACATATGAGCGTCTGCTCATGACCACATGCTGCGCGGTAACACGCGCCCCGCCCATTAGCGCGTCTATACCTATAGTATTAAAAAGCATCCGTCTCTCTCACACTGTACTTGTCAGAAAGTGACGGATGTTTTATCCGCGTTTAGTCGAGCGATAAACACAGCCATATGTGGTCTTAGCTGTGAAAACGGGTCACTTAGTACAGAATATCCATAGAAAGTGACCCGTTTTCATTAGTCCAGAGTGTAGATAAAATCCCCTTGATCCAATGGCGTCCCCATGCTGCAGTGCTAAGCCTAATAGCAGTATCTCAAATAAAACTCCTGTAGCAATTACAACCTTATTACTAAATAGAGAGCATTGAATTTACTTTGGCAATTGAATCTGAGATACTGTTTATTGGCTTAGGAGCTGATATCTCTTAAAGGACCCAACCGATTTTCATGAAACTTAGCCAAGGACCATTCCGATTAAACCATACCTATCGAATCCATATCGATCAACCTGTTGGTAGCTACAGAGATATACAGACAGACATGGTGAATGTCGTCTATTAGAATCAGAATCAGAATCAGAATAATCTTTATTCAAGTAGGTTTACACATAATAAACTCTTTTGAAACGTCATAGTAGCGACTTAGCCTAAATTGACTGCAGGTTCAAATCGCGACCGATCAGAGAAGAACCTGTAAGAAACTCTGTCGGATGTCTTTTTTTTTTCGACGTTCGCAACCTTTTGTCGTAAGGACTAAACATTTTATTACAAGCAATTCAGTCCCAAGCATTGTTATCATTAATATAGTCTTTAATACTATAATATGCTTTAGAAATTAGTTTACGCTTAACGTAACTCTTAAATTTATTTACTGATAGTATACGTACTATTCTATTAGTCGGGATTAAAAATAAATCACATCACGAAACAAATGCATCTGTCTGGACGAAACTGTTAACAAGGGCCTCACATCTCCACATTAAATTGCAGTCATATACTTAATGGTTTACTAAATTACTCAGAAAATAGCTTTTGGCAGTGCCGGTCGTTTCTATTTAAATAGCTGGGTAACATCACTGCATAGAAATGTAAACAATTCTGTTATAGTCACGCCGTTCTAAGAGGCCTGCTTTGACAGCTGTCAATGCAGTGCAAGATATAACCAGAGATCGGACAAATGGGTGTCATTACTCGTAATAATGTGGACATGACTCCATAGATTTTAATTAAACAAATTATATTACATTAATTGATTACTTACCCTAAAAATAATTTTGATTCTTTTCAAGGCAGTAATAAATGATACAAAGATTTGTTATTGTGTATATTTATTAAAGCAAATAAACAGGTATTTTAATAATTTTTCCGTGGTTATTTTATTCCTTTTCACGGCTAAAATAAACTTATGAGATGAAAGCTCCCTTCGAATCCACGGATGTTAATGGAGCAAACTTATGTACTTAAATTAATATAATATCAATGGCCACTCCTGTATTATTTATTTATAACTATCCTACAAAGGATCAAGATTAAAGTTCAGGTAAGAAATAAATTAATATAATTAAAATTGGAGTCATGTCCACATTATTGCGAGTAATGGCACCCATTTGTCCGATCTCTGGATATAACCTAATACACAATTTTTTACGTGTTGACATCTGTCAAATCGGCCCTTTTAGAACGGTGCGACTATAATGTAGGTGGACTTCACAGAAGCACGTGGAGCTAAGCCGTGGTTCTGTTTAGTCCACAAGAGAAAATACTCTTTTACCGAACAATTTGTCCTCGCGTGGACTTATTTCTCTGTCTATACCTAATTAACTTGATATAGGTAAAATACACCTTAAAAGAAGTGAAGCCGTTCATTAAAAATTATAATTATAATCCCTCGTGTGGTTGCCAGGTTAGAATAGTGCCGCTCCATGTCTTTCCGTTGATGTCGTAAGAGGCGACTAAGGGAATAAAGACGTGTAGTACCTACTTGGGCGATGGGCTTGCAACCTGTCACTAACACACTAGTAAACTTCTTGGCCTGATTGTGCAAAGTGTGTTTACAGAATTATAAACAAATCTTTTTAGAGTTGTTAGTATTTCTGTAGCACTCCCTAATGCCTTCATTCCCACTCTGGGAATGAAGGCGTGATATTATGTTTGTAGAATTATAATGTAAGAACAGAGTTTTTGTATGTATGAGTTTCTGGAAGCGGCAGGATGCTAGTAGCACAGGGTATAATGTAGAGAAGATGATTGGGTAAGGCCTAGCAGATCTGCTTCGGGTGGCATAATGATGATGACAGGTTTTGTGATGGTAGGGAAAAGAGAATAGGTAACCGACTAGCTTTAGAGAGGCAAAATATGCAGTGAATAACCTCCCGTGTCCTCAGGTTCTCGCTTGAGAAAATAACGCCAAATATTAATAATAAACCGGCCAAGTGCGAGTTGGATTCGCGCACGGAGGGTTCCGTACCGTTATGTATACAACATTATGCACTATAATTATAACTTTTTTTTCAAAAGGGAGCCTTGCTTTTTATTTTAGCTTAATTATTTATTTTTTAAGGTGAATATAATATGTACTCACAAATAAATTATAGTTATTAACGGCATTTTTTGAGAAAAGTTGGTATTTATCTTGCTCTTTCAGTCAGCTTTAAGCCCATCGATAAGGTAATTGAGACAGCACCACACATAGGAACTTTTCCGATCAAATAGCTGCACACTTTAGTCCTTCGTCACTTTAACGTCATGTTTGAACTGCGCCAATGTGTAGAAGGCGTTAAGGCGACAAGGTATTTAATTTTGCCGTGATTTTGATTTTGATTTTGTACTTATAATAAGCTGACTACAGACACCACGCGAAAAGTCTCCTCTATACCTTCTCTCTATATACTCTGCTACAAATATGCGTATTAGTTTATTCATCGTTCTCGTAAGTAACATGACAAAGATACAGATAAACATGGCTTTATTTTCAGGTTAACCTCATCCCCAGAAAAAAAGAATAAGGAACTAGAGCAGCCATTTTTAGTACAAGAACCACGCTTGAGAAGAACGAAGAGAGAAGTCAAAAGTTCTGCATAGATTTGTCTTTTTCCGCTTTGCTGCTGATTGGTTATGGAATGTCAACAGCAAAGTGAAAAGGTCTCCTTTATGAGAACTCACCGCGTGACGTCACATCCGTGGATCAAGACATTTGGACTCAAAATCTTGTGGAGTATAGGCAATACGCTCACACTTGCATCTTACAGTATTAATAACTAAAGTGTGCCTAAAATATGTTTTTTTTACACTTTCTTTATTGTAATATTTTTTGTTTTTTACCTTTGTAATAATTAGTAACAAAAAGTTTGTGGCAATAAATTCTATTCCATTCTTCTTTCCCATTCTATTCTATCTGTCATCATGATTTTTAAATTTGACAGAAAGTGACATGGAATATACTAAAACTAAAAATAAATTGCTTTAAAAAACGTAAAACCACCTTCAAAACCGCAATAAATTAATAGAACCATTTAGGGACTGGTCCCAACGATGACGATGAGCGAGAAGCGATTAAAGCTAGACATTAGAAACGAGTTGGCGAGCAGCGAGAAGCGAGTGTTTTAATAGTAGAGAGAGAGAGTTCTCGCCGGTATTGTGAACAGTAGCTATCAACTATTAATATCTGTGTCTCTTTTACTAACACAGGATCTTTATCTTTTGTTCGTTTCGTGCTAATCGCTTCTTCGCTCTTGGTGGAACCATTGCTTTAGTTTGACTGAACTGAGTAATTTTTGCGTTTTTGAGGGCGGTTTAATTTTTAAATATTAGTGATATTAATATAGCGTTACGTAGTCCCACTTCTTAATGAAAAAGAACCAACACGATGTTTCATCATCAGTTCCACTTCACCAAACGATACTTTCTGAATACAAATGCTAGACTTGTTACTGAAAATACAAAAATCGCTATATGTATGCCTTTAATATTAATTAAGGATTTTCCTCAATTCCTCACGGATCCAACACCAACACGGATCAGATACCAACTAGGTAGCAACTATAGGACCCCTTCGGGAATGTACCCTATAAAATAAAACAGTCGAAACAAAAAGAACGGTAGGAAGGTTAGGTTTCTCCTCCTATACAAAAAGTGGGGATGATTTTTTTTAAATATTGCGGCCTTGTAAAAAAAAAACGACTAAAGTGTAATGTGATCAAGTTATATTTTTTTTAACATAATATTTATACTGTAGACGTAAATATCAAAAAATGCACTCGGATTTATAAAGCTTGCTTTTCATTAGACTTGTTTAAAGCTGCCTCGCCTCTTATCTTTTAAAACTGTCCACTAATTTATCTAACAACAAAGGTTACCTATAAACTGTCTTGTAGCTATATTTCAAATTTATGAAACGTTAATATTAAAGAGCTGTTTTCAGTCGCATGTACCGGCTGTAAATTTTTGTGTTGTCCGTCGGTTATTTTGTCGATCGTAAAACAGCCACTTGTCTTAAATTAGCGAGCAATAATGTAGTAAATCATATATCTGGAACACTACCGGGAGCGGGTGGGAAGACTTTGTACTCAGATTTAGAACGCCCGTCTTTTAGACGGCATGAAAATGACGCAGATGTGGAGTGGCATTCTGTCTCATGAACGAATGAACTTTATTGTCATGAATCCTAGAAGCTTATATACATATGACACTGGAGATTACACGGCGAACAATGCCTTGAAGCCAAGAAAATTGACCTTGAATGACAACGCTTATGTTTTTTGTCCCTTTCTTTTCATCATTGTTTAATTGTGAACGCTGTTGCACGCCTGTTATTGAGGTACAGCGCTGGAATTCTACAAGGTAATAACGATATCGTTTTGACCTATTTCCGTATTGTCAACGTTTTGATAACTCTTATGTCATTTACAATAATGGCGACTGTGACATAAACGATTCTTAAACGTGTCAAACACGATATCGTTTTAACGCACCTGAATAGAGGCCCAGGTTAGATGTGATCCCTATTAATTAAGTTACATAATGTATAGCCTTGTACTTTGTTGGTGTACCAAATAAATAAATAAATAAATCATAAAGAATAACGTATTTAGTAACGAAGTTATAAGGAAAACTATCATGACTAAGTAGACATTATTGTTTCTTGAGATACAAGCGATGCAAATGTTTATACCGACTAAAATCATCTAAGATTTTCTATTTAAAGTCATGTGCCGGAGTTTAAATAGAAAATTAATTAATACTTCTTGTTTTTAGGTTTGAAGTACTTTACGGCTTCGGAACCCTACACTGAGCATGTTCCAACATGCTCTTGCCCGGTTTTAAGAATATGATTGTCTGATTTGTCATTTTGTCAACCTTAGTTTTGCCAAGCCTTATCCTTTGGTGCTATACATACCTCATAGTTAGTTACTATATACATAGTTCCTATACCTACTAGTATTATGAATGAAAAAGTAGTTTGTTTGTTACACTTATACTGTTGGCCCCTGAACCAATTTTAATTTGAAATGGACATCGCTTATACCACGGGAAAAATAATTCCCGTATAGGTAGTTGCCAGGTTAGAACAGTGCCACTCCTTGTCTTCCCGTGGATATCGTAAGAGGCGACTAAGAGAATAAAGGCCGGTAGTACTTACTGTTAGAAATAGAAATGGGCTTGCAACCTGTCACTAATACACTAGTTAAACATGAGCCTGTTTGTGCAAAATGTGGTACCTAACAGAATTTTAAACATGTCTTTTTAGAATTGTTGGTAATTCTAAAGCTCTGCCTACCCTACTGAACGCGTGATATTATGTATATATGAATGTAAATAGCTATCGAGAGAATAAATTAGTTCTACACAGAGAAATTCGCAGGCAAAAGCTCTTTATAAACGCTCGTGTGCACAACGTATAATTGGGCTGGTTTATCTGGGTCAAAGCACTTCAGTATTATGGACTGAACTCCACGATATTATTCACAGTTGATGGGGCGAGCTAACAATGTTTTTCCGGATTTGGTTGATATTTTGACAAGTTTACTTATGCGAGCTACATACGGGTAGTTAAATAAAAATTAATGCGTTTCCTTTCATTATTTACTCTCTAGATAGAACTTCAATGACATGAATGCGTCAAAAAAATTATCAGCTAACTTTTTTTTTTTTTTTTTTTTTTTTTTTTTTTTTTTTTCTTTTTTTTTGAGGGACCTACGTAGTTAGCCTCTGATGGCTTTGACTACTTCGCCGGAGAGAGGGCGGACTCCTGATGGGAGTCCACGCTAAAAGTGGGTTTTACACTAGCATGCCTAAGGGCGCCCCTATTGGGCCGACCTCGGACTTAGGACGCTAGGGGAGAATTTCAATCGAATTGGTTATCAGCTAACTGTTAGCCTATAAGTAGCTTTCCGCTCCTTAGTGTCAATTGTGTTGTCTAGGGATACGGTCGTGTTACGTGTCTTAATCTATATTTCTAAAAAGGCACTAAAATGACGAGTTGTGTTATTAAACTTTGTCGAAATTACAAAGGACGTATGAAATCAAACAGCAAAGTGACCTACCACCGGTAAGTAATTTAGAATTTATAGTATTTATTTCAAAAATCCATCAGTTTAATATGTCTAATTAATACGATTCCATCTTGGCATTATTGTTGGTGTTGCCAGTTTTGTAATAAGAAATTCCCTAGTCCCTACTGGTGTGAGTGTCGAAGTATGGAAGTTACGTTAGGATATGTACGAGTATATATAAAGTTAATAATAGAAAACTGCCAAGTAAGTCGAGAATAGTGGAAATTGATAAAAATAAATTTTGACTTTCAAACTGGAAATTTGAGATGGGGTCAGGTCATTTCACATATAGCTTATTGAAATAAAACAATTTGAATACGGCTTGTAAATAACTTATTTTGATTTTGAAACATAAGATTTGTAGGAATGCATAAATAATATAATCAGAAATAGGTCAAGTGCGAGCCGAGAATGGTACAGTCGATATGAAAATGTATTATGTTTCATGGGTCAATAATAAATTTGCCTTACAATACATTATTTATTTATAGAATACCTAGTGATCCTATAATGCACAATCGATGGGTAGACATTATAAGAAGCAGTCGTGGAGAAGATTATTGGAAACCGTCTAAAACAACTGTTGTATGCTCTGATCATTTCCATACAAAGGACTTGTATTTTGTCAGCAATCAAAAGCGTCGGAGATTGAAAAAGGAAACGATACCGAGCAAAGTAAAATTTACCGTAGTTGTTATAAAATAATCACAAATTGTTATAAAATAGGTACCTAATTATTATATTTTTATTGCAGGCACTCTTTTTATCATCAGTTTATGAAAGCGATAATTCCGATCCGAGTTCGCAAGAGTTGGTAAGATGGTTGTTAAGAGTATTTGTATATTATGGTATCGTATGTTTCTAGTGTGATATATCCACGCACAGCCCAAGCCACTGGACTCGGTGGCATAAGATACCTTATATAAAACATGTTAATGCTTTTTAGGATTTGATTCACGTTTGTTTTATTTTTAGGAGCCTCCAGCAATAAGCAAAGAAACTGAAATTAGTTCAAGAGATGTTCATCCTTCTACGTCTTCAGTAAATAAATGTGACAACACTGTGTACGACGATATTTCATCTCCTAGTACAAGTCAAATAGTTAATGTAACAGACATAAAAATGACAGAAGTCAGTGAAAATAAATCAGAACTAATTAAAGATTGTTCTGATCTTGATTCAATTTTCGACAGTCCGAAAAAAGCGAAATTACGAAAAGAATTACGTAGAAAAATTCGTATCAAAAAAAAACATATTCTAAAAATTCAGTCGCTTAGAAGACAAAACATACGACTCAAAAAAAAAATTACGTCTTTTAAACACATTATTGAGATATTAAAAAAACGAAGATATATCGACAACGATACACATGACGTTTTGCGTTGTAACGTTTTTGCCGCGGACCTTTACGCTAGCATGAAAAAAAAGATGCAAGGGAAATCTAAGAGGCCTCTATCTAAGTATACACCAGAGTTTAGAAAATTTTGTTTAACATTGCATTTTCTATCACCCAATGCATATGGTTACGTGAGAAGAAAATTCGAAACGTGCCTTCCTCACCCGAAAACTATTTCTAAATGGTATGCGAACATTGATGGTTCTCCGGGTTTAACAGAAGACGCGTTTAAAATTTTGGATGCTAAACGAAAACAAGCAGATAAAAATTTAACTTGTGCATTAATTGCTGATGAAATGGCAATCAGACAGCAGAAGTGCTTTAATGAAAAAACCAAACAAGATGAAGGTCTCGTCGATTTGGGTACTGGTCCTAATGATAACCAAAATGTAAAAGCTTCGGAGGCTTATGTGTTTCTCCTCGTATCACTAAAAGAGCCATGGAAATTACCAGTAGCTTATTTTTTAGTTCATGGAATGTCAGGTGAAAATAAAGCAAATATTATTAAAACTGTCCTTATCAAATGCCACGACGTCGGTGTTGATGTCGTGTCATTAACATTCGATGGCCACTCCTCAAATTTGACTGCCATGAAGGTACTAGGCTGTAAATTGAATGACCCCAGACAACTTAAGACAACATTTAAGCACCCATGCAGTGACTGTGAAGTCGCAGTGTTTTTGGACTTTTGTCACATGCTTAAACTAATTAGGAATCATTTCCAACTAAAAGAGATCTTTTTGTATAAAAATGGACAAATCATGTGGGAATATGTCAAAAAATTAGCGGAATTGCAAGAAGAAATTGGTCTACACTTAGCGAATCGCTTGACAAAAAAACATATTGAATTCCGTAACTCAATAATGAATGTAAAATTGGCAACCCAACTGCTAAGCAGGAGCGTTTCCAAAGCAATAGAGTTTTGTCGGCAAGAACTAAAACTATCTGGTTTTCAAAACAGTGAAGCCACAGAAAAGTTCATAATGTTAATGAACAATGTTTTTGATATATTTAACTCCAGAAACTTTCAAGCGTTCGGCTACAAACGTCCTTTAAGTCCCAAAAATAAAGAAGATATTTTTGCAGAATTAGAAAAAACACGAAATTTTATCTTAAATCTTAGCTTGAAAATTTCAAGAAAAAGGACATACAAAGAACAACAAACAAGAAAACAAATTACGCTTAAAAGTTTTTCGCCAGTGCTCCAAGGACAGTCATCCACAGGATTTCTTGGTGTTCTCATATGTATAAACAGTCTGAAAGCTTTGTATAAAACTTTAATAGAAACAAATACATTGAGATATATCACTACATATAGGGTTAGCCAAGACCACGTGGAATTGTTCTTTGGAGCAATACGTATGCATGGTGGTTACAATGATAACCCAAACGCTCGACAATTTAAAGGTATTTACCGGAAACTTCTCTGTAACATGGAGCTTAAATCTGCCGCATCAGGAAATTGTATCCCGTTAGAAAACGTAAGTATTCTGATGTGTTCTTCAGCACTAAAATGTATCAATGAAACTACTCCCTTAATACGAAAAGATGATGAAGATGAAAGTGAACAAGTGGATGATTATTTGCCAATACATGGACATGAAGCAAATTTATCTCGTTTGCTAGATGATTCTGAATTGCTTGAGTACAGACAACAGATAGTTGGATATATAGCAGGTTGTGTTGTAAAGTGTCTACGTAAACAAATTAAAT
Source organism: Acleris holmiana (assembly GCA_949316455.1). Lineage (NCBI taxonomy): Eukaryota > Metazoa > Arthropoda > Insecta > Lepidoptera > Tortricidae > Acleris > Acleris holmiana. The sequence continues at coordinate 4,644,249 of OX438772.1, forward strand.
GTCCTGCATGCATTGAGTCATTGTTCGCAAATGAAGTGCACGAATACCATAAACTTGTTGGCACACGAGATGAAGGCGGATTGATTTACGCTTCACTGGATGTACAATCTATCTGCAAGACGACAGAAACAGTTATTAGAATGTTCCTTAGACAAAACTTTGTAATGACAAGCACTAATTACGCAATAATAGTATCCACTGTAATGAAACAATTTGTTGGCAGTAACAATACTTACTTCAAAGTAGAATCTGATCATGTGTGTGGCCATCTGCATCAAGTACATTTAATAAGATTGGTTACAGAAAAATATTTATGCATAAGGTGTCATCATATATCTAAATTGCAAAATTTAAATAATGATGCAAAATCAAAAAGAAAATTGTTTAAGAAATAATTTCAAAGAGAAGGTAATTGATGCCGTTGCCTGTAACGCCGATGGGATAAGTAACGCAGTTACCTACTCCCACGTACGTAACAATACGAATAAAATTTAAGTTTTGTGCAAAATTGTATTTCTCTATTATACCTTCTATCCCACTTGACTCACAGCATATTAAGCGGAACATAAATGAAAAGTCTACATTTTTAACGCAATAGTTTTGTTTCACAAATACAACAATATTTATTTTTTATTACACTTAATTAATGACGTCTTACCAGTTTTTTTAAAACAAATTATAAAACATTTTACTCGGGCAAAAATAACTTTTTCACAATGTCTTCCTTTTATTTTGTTCGGGTAAATTTGCCGGTGAGTGTATTTTATGAATTGAAAACATTAAAGTCAACCCATTCCAATTCGAATCGATACCTATATTTTTAGTTTTTCAAACACTTCACAATAACTAAACCTTACTATGATCAGTTTTCCCCGTAAATTAGTAAATATGTCTTTAGCTGGCATCCCCATGTATGCCCACAGAGATAAATAGAATGACGTTTTGCGAGTGTCAGACAATAACAGACATAGAAGTCACGCACACAAGCATACAAAACTGGCCTGTTTGTTTGTTTCGTTCGTTATAGTGATTACAGGGCCACACTCTATCTAGAGAGCAAATAATCAAAGTGCGTTTCCTAGTTTGCTGTCGCATTTATCCGAATGACATAAATCTTTGAGTTGTCAGTTTTAAATCCGAAAAAACGGACAGACCAGCCAGTTAAAGTGGACATTTCGAGAAAAGGCCGGACACGCTTAATTGTTTCTTAGTTTTTTAAGGGCCAGCCTTTTTTTACATATACAATAAAATCTTTCAAAAATAAAGGCCAAGAAATCCCTAACAAAAAAAAGCAGGACAGGTTGGACACCGTCTAATTTGACCCCACAAGCAACCAAAAACCGGGCAAAAGCATGTCGGAGCATGCTCAGTGTAGTGTTCCGAAGCTGTTAAGTACTTACTACAAACATAAAATCAACAATGGCTGGTTAAAAATAAGCTAAAGCCTGACAAGATTATATTTGGCCCTATTTCAATACTAATTTGTATTGAAATAGGGCCAAATAGAATCTTGTCAGGCTTTACAAAGCCTTGGTCATAGGCGTAGGGTCGCGTGCCCGTGCGTGTTTTACAGGCTGTTATTCGGAGTGTGCACAGGAGCAGCATGATTTGATTCCGCCTTCTCCCTTCTGCCACAGGAACTCTAGACGGACTTTAATCGCCGTATCTCGAGAACTAATGATGTATACTTAGTCGTGATAGGTAGTTATTCTTTTAAATTCGTTATATGCGCTTTCGTTTAAGATTTTTTTCAGATTTTTTAATATTTGTAGTGGAGGGGGGAGAGCTTAATATTTCATAAACGGATTCTTTGAATGATCGAATTTTTTTTTACAAGTCCACATTATTTTTAACCGCACACTATGCGGTAGGAGACAAAATAAAATACACGCTAATTTTTTTTTTCCTTTCTATTATACCATTTTTAGCGTGATTAGCATGTATATTCATGCCTATGACAGCTTTCTAGTGCTAAGAGTCTGCGCTAGGCTGCGGACGGACGGACGGACGGACATGGCGAAACTAGTTTCGCCATGTCCATAGTCAAACTAGGAATCCTTATGATTCCTAGTTTGACTATGGAACCCTAAAAAGCCTGACGGTGTCTGGCTTTATCCGGATGCCTAGCAATGCTAGATTACACACGCACAGGTTAATCCTATAACATCCCTCTTTTGTGTCATGGATTGAAAACACTAAATAAGAAGCGAAATGATAACACATTGTTAAATGTTCACAACATTTAATATTGTAACAATTATTTAATACATTAACACAGGATGCGTACATAACTTACGTCTATAAAACTTTATAGGCGAATTAATTTAAAATGGTCGTCAAAGTTTGACCACAACCGGTGTTGCTGTGTTATTACGAAAATAGGTCGCATGTTGTATTTCACAATAGGAACATAGCTGCTTGTGTTGTGTGAGATGTTAAGTGACATGTGATTGAAGTTTTCTTGTACAGTCTGCGAAGTAAGTGGTCTGACATTTTTGACTCTGTAGCACTTACCGTAACCAGACATTTTAGAGAAAATTACCTCGTTCCTTTTACAAACTTGTGCATAAAAGCACTTGCACAGTGGTCAGAAAGTGACACAGATGTTTTATCCACGTTTATCCACATCAATAAATACGACCATAAGGCTGTGCGAGGTAGAAAAGCGGTTTGCAAGGAAAAAATCCACTAATAGAATTCCTAGCCTTGCTCAGTGCAGGGCTCCTATTGGTGGATTATATCCTCGCACACTGCTCCGCCACCTCGCACAGCTCTGGTAGGAACGCAGTCTAAAAGGCCCTCTGGGTGACTCGAATGATGTAGCATTTTAAAGACTCGTTTTCTAAAGCTACCTGTGGTAAAGTCTGATTTTTATTACCACAGAAAAAAGATAAAAATGTTGCCGTTAAAGAACAACATTTGCAGCATTCGAGATATTTACGAGTCGATCCTTTTACTCCACGCTATAACAAAAAGTTTTTACTGTATAGTTTTATAACAATCACTGTATGTCCCTTTCGCACTTTAGTGCTCGTCCAAATGCGAGTACACTCTTCTGAGTTTCTCTCTCTTGTTTTTGTTAGCGTGTTTCTTCTCCAGCTTCCAGGGTTTGCTTAACATCTGCTCAGCTGACTGGGCCCCGATGATTCTGTAAAACATTTCTTTTATGGCATGGAGAAGGCAAAGAAGCACACAGTAGTAGTAAGCCAACTGATGATAAGTTGAGAATCACGGAGTTTTGCAACCTCGAGTCTATTTAAAATGTTTTTCAATTAATTCAATTCGTAAAAAAGCTTGAGGAACTTATCGGCCACAGATCTTTGTAGTAAACAAGGTGGCAATCCAGTGGTGAATCTGGAGAACTCCCGAGTCTATGAGCGTTACGATAATTTGGAATTACGTCGTCTATTTTGTAATTTACAAAAGCTGCATTTAGATTTTCAAAAACTTTCAAAAATATGTATATAATACAGTGTGGAAAGAATCCAAGAGCCTGGAGGGGAACTACCTTACCTCATTTTACTGAAAGGAATCATTCCTTTATTTTTTAAACAATCAAAACTTCATTCAAAGATCTTCTAAAATTCGCTTGTTTCGAGAATCAAACCAACTCTCACCTTCGGCCCATAGATTTTTCCACCCTGTATACTCGTCTATTACATTTTTGCACAAAATACAGAGAATCCCTCAGGCACATTAGCGCTTACGTATTTACTTCTAGGCCAATTTCTACGGTCGTAAATCGCCCTCGTAAAGTTAGACTTTGCAACTGTTGGCTTCTCTCCAGTATTTTAGTTATCCCGTCCCTTTCTCTCGTCATTCGAAACTAAATCAAGGGATCGACGCGAAGCAAAACTTCGAACTTCGCTTTTAGGACCTCTGGATTGGAGAAGTTGACAGCTCTTATTCAATTATTATTTGAATAACTTTATTGTACACTAAAACACAGGCTTGAAAAAACATCAAGTACAGTCACCAGCAATAATATACTATCCAACATTGGCCTCAAAAATATTTGACATGTCTTTATTACTGGAGGCATAAGAGCATGTTAGATATTATTAAGCGTTATTGCTGGTGACTGTACAAAAGTGAATTTAATTATTTGATGTATTTTCCAGCTTACCTTTCAATAAAAAGAAGCATTTTCGGGGTTACCAAATTATTATTATTAAAGTTATTTTAACTCTAGCTAGCTTATTTAACTTACCCCATTATAGGTTTTCCTTTGACATGCGCGATGCTTTTGTTCTTCGCAAAAAACCCCTTGTCAATTTCATCAGACTTGCTCACCCAACCCTGAAGAACAAAAACACGACCTTGACATTGCAACAGAAATGATCATACATTTGAATGCACAGTAACAATAGAACAGTAACAACACACACAGTGGGAACAGTAACATTATCGGTGATACCCGCTACCAGGCAAGTATTTCGCAAACTACTTTTTTTTTGTGGAATGAAGGTATGTGGGATCTATGAACCACAGACATTTCCATTCTCAAGACGGTGAGACCAACCCTGAGGACTAATATGGAATGCCTCTAGTCTAGTAATTTCACCGGTTGTCTTATCACAATGCAAACAATGCGGCTTGGCGGTAGGTTAAAGGTGGTAGCGATCCGGACGGATTCTGCACAAGGTCCTCACCACTGAATTGGGCAATAACGGTAATAACGATATCGTCTTTGACCTGTTTCCGTATTGTCAACGTTTTGATAACTCTTATGTCATTTACAATAATGGCGACAGTCATAAACGATTATAAAACACGTCAAACGCGATATCATTATAAGTGTATCGTTATAACGCAGTAGAATAGAGGCCCTGATGCTGTGAGACTAATTTTCCTTTCATGCTGATACAAGGGGTGATTCTTTGTGTCGGGTTGGAATGTCGAATAAAACCCACAACCAGTGCTAATCACTTTCATAGCATGTGAGTACTCATCCCCTCATGTCTCTCGTAGCGTAGGCTTTCATTTATTATTCCTTAGCAGTTTGGCAAATCACCGCTATAAAGCGGCGGATATAAGAGGTAACATATTTTTTTCTACAGTGCTGATACGAAGGGTAAAATTTTCTCCCCTAATATGCTGATACTATTAGCAGAAAATTTAAATTTAATTATACACATTAAAATATATATTTTTTACACTGTTACGGGGTGATACTTCCCTGATAAGCTGATACTAGGGTTGATACTTGCCAGATTCGCACCTTCGGTAGAACAAGGGCATAATATACAATGTGACTAAAGGGGCAATTATGCCCTTGTCCACTAGAACAAAGGGCACAATGTACAATGTGACTAAAGGGGCAATTGCGCCCTTGTTCTACCGAAGGTACGAGTGTTGGGGTATAACTCCCTTTTTGCATTGGAATGAATTTATAAACCCGGTGAAAAATAAGTATAGTCACCTCAACAGCCCGTGTCTCCCGGGGCGTGGGCTTCCTCTTGGTCTCGCGGAGCAGCTCCTCGACGGGCGGCGGCGCGGCGCCGGGCGGCAGCGCGGCCCAGCGCAGGCGGCCGGCGGCGGCGTCCTTCAGCAGCAGCCGCGCCGAGCGAGACGCGTCCGGCTGGCCCGCCGCCGTCATGAAGCCGCGGTTGACTGACATATACATTTCAAAAATACTACTTACTTTTTCAATTCAATCCAATAATTTATTAATTGAATATACAATTTTACATGTCAATATATAATTTTTAAATTAGATAGCAAGAAAGAAAAACATTTATTCACACAACACAATAACAAATAAAATATAACGTTAAAACTAAATTAATAGTTGTTGCGAAACGGTCCCAACTCAGCATGTGCCGGCGGTTAAACCAGCGCTGGTCTTCCGTTGGGACCACTCGGCGACAGCACGGAAGACGACAAAGAAAAAATACATGAATATAAAAAAGGACAAATGTAAACAATAAGAAACAAAGAAAATACAAAAAAAAACAATCGTTATTTATTTAAGAAGAAAAAATATAACTCGGACGGGTGCGCCAATAAAATATCAAATTAGATTATTGAAACTCCGAAAATGTATCTTATACCATTTTACATCATAATTATCACTTTTTATAATCAATATTAATCATACACCTATTTATTTTCAAGATTTTAAAAATATCCAACTGGTAAATAAGGTTAGGTTTGTTATATAAAAGTCCTAAAATCAGAACGGTTTCAGTAAAATTCGCTTTAGGAGTTGCGATGATTATGAATAACAAATAATAAACAAAAAAATATGAGCAAAACTTTTCGAAGAAATGATGAGTCACAAATCGTTACTTGTATAAAAATTCAAAAGACCGATTTTTCTATGAGCCAATATGGACCCTCTATTCATTCATCTAATCTATTCTGTGGCGGTTGGCGATGCCCGAGCGCACAATAACATATTACATAACAAGTATAACAACATTTCACTTATAGCTATCACTTAACTTAACGCTATAGTTACAGTTTACATGTTTGTAACATACCGGGTGTGGCCGTAATAGGAGCAATAAATTGAGCGAATGTTTCTACTCTATAAACGTAGCAACATTTGTTCTACACTTAAAAAAATTATGTTATTTAATATTTGGGATTTTTTCGAACAAACTTAATAGCATTTTCAATGTACTCCATCTAATAGTCTAGTTGACATCAGCTGTCAGCCTACAAACTTCGTAGTTTTCGCAATACATTGCTTGCTTGGAAAATCTAAATTCATGAATATTTGGTAAACAATAAGTTATTTTCAAAAGTTGTAGAATAAATGTTGTTACGTTTGTGGTGTGGAAACGATCCCTCAATTTATTGCTCCTATTACAGGCCACACCCGGTATATGCATGTGAGGCAAGGCTGAGCCAGCGAACTCAACACATTTGGAAGTTGAAACCTATCTACTTTAGATGTTAGTTCTCGAAAAATGCATCAACTGAGTAGTAGGCGTTAGATGCCAATTTTTTTAAAGTTTTTTATTGAGAGATCCATCACTAGTAGCTTATTTTATCTCTAGCGGGATCCTGTTATATACTTTAGGTCCTACCGAGTGCTTACACTTTCTAGATTTGGCAAGTCGCAGATGTATTTTTATTTGAATGCCCTTGGACAAAACATGGAATGTGAAGATAGTATTGTTACGTACGTAGGGGTAGGTAGTTGATAGAAATGCAAAAATAACCCGATAATTAAGAGGTAGACTGTATGAACGCACTTTTAGCTACAAAAACTTCGAATACTAAAATGATCGCTTGATTCGCCCTTGTTCGCCCTTGTTCGCACTGTTCGCTCTTCACGTAAAGAATGATCCGTAGCCGCAATCATTTTACCTTTTATAGACGCAGTCTCCGATGATGAATAACCTATGAACTTGGACCCGCCGAGGACGATCTAGAGAATTTGTTGGTGGAAGATGCTAGACATTGCAACGTTGTTTAAAATCGCGAAGTCGTTGACCTTGACCGGAATGTTTCACGTATTGCTGTCTAATTTCTAATCATGTTATCTCTTTCACACACTTTTTTAAGGTGCTCAGTATTGCTATCTCTTTGCCTCTTAGTGGAAAAATCACCATATACTGATATGCACTTCAAAGGCCTATAGATGGTCCTAAAACGCCTCAAAAATGGGTTGGCGTCATCTGATACACCTGAAAGGACTGAAAACATGTTTCAAGCGCCTGAAAACAACGGCAAGTTGGTCAATTTTTTTTTTTTAGATAACCTAGTATGTGATAGAGCTACCACTGAAACGGACTGAAACGGTATTTCAGCCTGCTGAAAACGCTTCTAAAGGACTAAAAATCACGATTAAAATGATACGCCTTAATCCACCGGAGTAACAATACTACTTACTACGTTATTGTTAACGACAGTTGGAGTACGATCACCTGGGTCATTTGTCTCAATGGGCGTACCACAGGGCTCAATATTGGGTCCATTTTTATTCCTCATCTACATAAATGACTTACCTTACCTTATAAAGGACAACCATGATATAGTATTGTTTGCTGATGATACGTCACTTGTGTTCAAAGTTAAACGACAACAGCAGTTTAATGTTGATGTAAACAATGCTATATCAAAAGTAGTCGATTGGTTTAGTGTTAATAATTTATTACTGAATGAGAAAAAGACGAAATGTATAAAGTTCATGACTACTAATGTGGAAAATAGTCAAACTACTGTAACTATTAAAAATGACAAACTAGACCTAGTTAATGATACAGTGTTTCTTGGTATAACGTTAGACTCCAAGCTCCAATGGGGTCCTCATCTTGCTGGATTGGCGGGTAGACTCAGTTCTGCAGTTTTTGCAGTTAATAAGATTCGGCAATTAATAGACTTAGATACCGCTCGATTAGTTTATTTTAGTTACTTCCATAGTATTCTGTCATATGGTATTTTACTGTGGGTTAGTGCTGCTGATGTAAATAGCATCTTTGTTCTGCAGAAGAGGGCTATTCGTGCTGTCTACAAGATGGGCCAGAGAGACTCGCTTAGAGATAAGTTTAAAGAAATTAATATATTGACCATGCACAGTCAATACATTTATGAAAACATTATGTATGTTCATAAAAACATCGCTAAATTTAGAAAGAACTTTGACATACATAATGTTAATACCAGAAATAAACATAAGCTCGCAGTGCCCTTCACGCGGCTCCATAAAATAAAAAACTCTTTTATGGGTAATTGTATTAGGTTCTATAATAAGCTCCCAAGTAATGTTACTGAACTATCAGTAAATAAATTTAAGAGTTACGTTAAGCGTAAACTAATTTCTAAAGCATATTATAGTATTAAAGACTATATTAATGATAACAATGCTTGGGACTGAATTGCTTGTAATAAAATGTTTAGTCCTTACGACAAAAGGTTGCGAACGTCGAAAAAAAAAAGACATCCGACAGAGTTTCTTACAGGTTCTTCTCTGATCGGTCGCGATTTGAACCTGCAGTCAATTTAGGCTAAGTCGCTACTATGACGTTTCAAAAGAGTTTAGTATTTGTAAACCTACTTGAATAAAGATTATTCTGATTCTGATTCTGACATGTAAAAAATAATTTTTCTAAAATAAATCGCCTTCAAAAACGCAAGAAGTGACTTCTTTTAAAATGATTGGTCAGTCCTTAACATAACTTAAGTCGGCTTTTGTTTAAAAATATTCCTATATTATAATATATCATTCAACTTCAATTGGACTGACCTATTACCATTTTAAACCATTTAAATGTGCTTGTAACTATCTCAATCGAGGTATCTTATCGCCTCCCTTGAAATAGGTAACGTTGCCGAGGTCACTGTACAGTTAAAGTGCTATAGTAAAACCACAGTCAGTTTTCATCCAACACAGTAAAAACTGTCAGTTTAAACTTTGCAGTTAAAACTGATTGTGAATAGCCACCTTAAACGTGGCACCTCCTTTGTCTCCTTAAGAGCTCTATAGGTGAAAAACTTAAGTAATAGACCTGTTGTATGTATTAGTAACACATCTGTATAGATCGTTTGAAATTCTATATTTGAAATTTGACGTAAGTTCCTTATTACTTTTGTACACAACTACATACAACAGGGCCTCCATTCTATTGCGTTATAAGTTATAGCGATATCGCGTTTAACGTGTTTTAGAATAGTTAATGTCACTGTCTCCTAATGTCTGTAAATGACTAACCCCCTTACTTATGAACGTGGAATAAGCTTGGAATAGTTTATGCCATGCTTTGTCCTTATCTGTAATTGTGACATTTGCATCTGACAGAAAGTGACAAAGCATGGCATAAACTATTCCAAGCTTATTTCACGTTCATAAGTAAGGGGGTAAAAAGTTATTAAAGCGTTAAAATTGCGGAAACACGTCAAAGACGATATCGTTGTAACCGTGTAGAATTGTTGAAGTATCGCTGGCCGTAATGCTGGCCGTTTTCATCAGACATGTCAATGTCTTGCTATTGCTTTAAAATTTGTTTTGTCAAGAGTCAATATAAATAATGGAGAAGTTGACACTCGCATTTTTTTTTATAGAAAATATATAATATTTCTAAAAAGAATCCCAGCCCAGGTCCTTTACTAAAGTTTTTCACCTATACACCTTACAACATTAGTCACTAACAAGAGAGACGCCGTACGCCGCAATACGTCAGATACGTATGGGTATGGAGATGTCTCCATCTCATTCTAACGTATTGCTGCGTCCCTCTTGTTAGTGACTAATAGGTAAGGTTTAACTCTACTCACAAGCATGCGCAGTGAGTATCTGCTTGTAGTCCAGCTCCCTGTTGCCGTCGTCCTGGGGCAGCAACAACCCGTACTTCTCTTCGAACACGTGTTTCCCAACCAGCTGGCACAGGCGAGCCATAGCACCATCGTGCGCTCTCATCTAAAGAAAAAAAAAAGTAACACCAAAAATCTTAAAACCCAGGCAACAGCATGTCGGACCATGCGCAGTGTACGGTTCCGAAGCCGTTGAGTACTAAAAACATAAAAATCAACAAGTAATAACTAATTTTCAATTTAAAGTCAATTGGTGCCGTCTTAGATGATTTTAGAAGTTATAAACACTTTAATCGCCTGTATCTCATGAACCAATGATGTCTACTTAGTCGTGATAGTTTTCAAAGTTCGTTATATGCTCTTTAAGTTATGTTTTTTTTTCTGATTTTTAGTATTTGTAGTTTTGGCTGTTATGGGCACCTGACTCTAACAAAAATTTGCGCTTTAATGCTTAATATTTCATAAACGGATCCTTAATCGTTTTTTTTTCCACAAACCCGTAATATTTTTGAAAGACCTATCTAACGACACTCCACACTATGGGGTAGACGAGAAAAAAAATACATTCCCACGTTACGTGTAGGAAAGGTAATTTTTTTTAAGTTTTAATTTTACCACTTTGTTGGCGTGACTAATATGTATATTCAGGTTAAATTACATCTTTCTAGTACTCAGAGTCTCTGAGCTAGGCTGCGGACAGACGGACGGACGGACGGATGGTCATGGCGAAACTATAAGGGTTCCTAGTTTGACTGCGGAACCCTAAATACCACGTGATCTAGCCGTCAGTCAATGGGAGCAGAACACAGATACGTCGATGGATTTGTTACACTTTCTAAAATGATGTTTTCTTAGTGGGGAAATTGTCATTCGCATATTTTTCCAGATTAGGTTTTCACAATCGTGTTTTTCTTCTAACGAATTTTTCCGCATTATTTCCCATTCTAGAAAACAAATTAATGATGTCGACGGAGCTTACGCGGAGCGGTGCTTTTCGTGGGTGATATGGCCCTCTGGGCCTGATGCATAATTAACATAACCTTAACCTACCTACCTTTTTCAACCTTGTTATAAGAAAAAAACCCGGATTTAAAATACAAGTTGCGAAAAAAATGCGAATAGAAAATTAGCGTCAAAGAAGAAAACATTTTATTAATAACGTAACAAGCTAAACAATCAGAGTATAATTGCCTAATATTTTGTTCGTTTCACTTGTAAGAAAAGAGTTTGGATAACGATGTTTGGAGTAAAATTAGCAAGATGATACTTGCTGCAACTTAAGAATATTGTAGTAATTTTGTATCCTATCCCTTTTACTCGTTAGACAAGGTACAAAAGTCACTACCAGGGATCGTTACCGGTATTCTGAGTACTGGTTTTAAATGAGGTATAACCGGTTATAATTGCATTTCGCTATTTATATTGCCAAAGCTCTGATTAGTGGTATAATCAATACCAGTGTTCAAGTATATTATCGGTTTAGCCAATTGACAACAATACCTCTATTTGATACTATACCCCTAAAAACCAGTACCGCTAATTACCAGTGATACCCGTCAGTAACAATATACTCGTTTATTTGATTCTGTATTTTTTTTTCGGTGTCATATGTTTAGTGGTGGTAGGACCCTGTGCAGGGTCCGTCCGGATCGCTACCACCATCTTATCCATTAACCACCCGCCAAGCAACAGTGTTCGCATTGTTGTGTTCCGGTGTGGGGATAAGACAACCGGTGAAATTACTAGCATAGAGGCATTCCATCTTAGTCCTCAGGGTTGGCGACGCATTTGAGGTCTTAGGATTAGTCTTGAGAATTCAAATGTCTATGGGTCTCAGATTCCATTTACCATCAGGTGGCCTGAGTGCTCGTGTGCCTTCTCCTTAACATAAAAAAAAAAAAAAAAAAAAACTTTTATACGCCTTAGACAAGTCTAAAGTTACAGTTAATTACAGTCTTATTGACATCTTACTTATCAGGTGCAATGCATAGCGGTATTGAATACAGGTATTTAATATCGTAAATAGAGTATACATAGCGATATAAAAAGCGGAATGACAACAATACCTCCAATTCGAGTGTAGGTATATTTTTTAACGATAATAATATGAAAATTTAAGGGCCTGTTTCACAATCGACAAGTAAATTTATCCGTCACATAAAGATGTCTCTCTCCTTGTCTATTTTCAAGTGTCAGAAAGAGAAAGGGCTGAGTTTATCTGTCAAATAAGCTTTACTTGTCGATTGTGAAACAGGCGGTAAATATAGGTATTTAATAAAACCTGTTTTGCAATCCCTGTTCACTACTGATGAAGTGTTTTTATTAAGAAGCATAGTTAAAAAAAAACTTTACCTGGTCGATTGGCAACACTGCAGTGAGCAGTAAATCCGGTGCGACGGCGTACGCTGGTAACACCAGCCCGGGGCAGTCCAGTAGTTCGATGTGCTCGTCCAGGAGGAGTGATTGTATGTGTCGTGTGTGTCCCGGCATAGAGCTCACGCTGACCTGGGATGGGGTGGTTCATTAAAGATGATGAAAATTGGATACGTAAATTGCAATAAGGTTGCTTGCGAATTTGTAAGCAAAATGACATTTTAAAGGGCTTTCGGAATCGTGTGAACCATCGCTAAGCCACAAATAAATACAGGATGTTTGGAAACTTTTGAAGGAGGACAATCTAAGTATTATTTCAAAAAAAAGGGCCTATTTAAGGATTGAAATTATGAAACGGTAATTTTTACATGCGAGTAACGAAAATTAGTCGACTATTTATCTAGATCATTTTCGTGACTCACATGTAAAAGTTACCGTTTCTTAATTTCAGTCCTTAATAAGGTACAATTTAAAAAAAAATACCCATTAAGGATAGATTTAAAAACGTTTTTCTTAATTATTTTTTTTTTGTGTAAAAATGTTTTGAGTATTAGTAATGATTTCAGTAAGTTTGTTTTACACGAAAATGATACCAAACATTAATGTATAAAGTCACATCATCACAAGGTGATTTTAGAAAATACACCAAAGAATGTCACAGTTACCCTTCTTAAATTAACTTTTGGGCTGTATAAACAAGCCCTGCTAAAGCCAATCTCATGCATCAAATGACATACATTGCATTTTTTTGTGCATTTGCGACTATACCACAGTCATAGTATGAAGACAATACAACGTATTAAAAGGAATAATGTTATAACATACCTTTTTAGTCTGCATTAGAACATTGACAGTACTAGATTTTCCAACATTAGGGTAACCTATCATTCCAACAGTAACCCTAGGAGGATTCTTCAACTCTGTAACTTCTTGTCTCTTCAGAACTTCTATTAAACGAACTCTATCAAATATCTCATGGGAATTCTCCACTTTATCAACATCTGATTTATTTTCATCCGTTTCACTTTCCAAAGGTTCTATCGGCCTACCCAGTCTTATATTCTCTAGAACTTTGTCCAATGATTCTTGGATTTTGTTCAATCTGTCTGCAGAATTTGACACAACTGTATCAAGATCTGTAATCTGACGTTTAAACAATTCGATGTCTTCCTCTGTGCTTTGTAAAGCTTCTTTTTCATCAATGTCCTCGGAATCAGCTGATTCTGTGTCAGAGTCAAATTCCTCTGGTATTTGTGTGTCACTCTCTTCGGATATCTTTCTCTCTTTATTTGTATCTTTAGCGGCTGAGAAAAATATTATAGACACGTTCTGAAATAAATAATATTTGAAATTATTTAAAATGTGGTATGTGTGGTGTAAAACCATATGATAGTAAGGAATGAAAACATCAGAGAGACGTGTGGACTGAAAGAAGATGATTGAAAGGTTTGGTCATTTGGAAAGGATGGATGAAAAACGATTGATGAAAGAAATATACAGTGCGATAGAAGGGTCGGAAGGGGCCGCCCAAGGCGTAATTTTTTTAATCAAATTGGGGAAATATCTTAAGTACCCGAAACCAACGTGCATGCATGACTCGATGTATGAATGTGGAAGAAGCGAAAGAGATATGTCAGGATCGTAGCAGATGGAAAGGGGTGGTCTCTGCCTACCCCTCTAGGAAACAGGCGTGATTTAATGTATATATTTAAAATCGCCTAATTTGTCACTACCATAATCATAGACGAATGAAACCTGCGGCTATCAGTAATAGCAACAGTGGACAAAAAGTAGGCAGTGGGTGCAGAAAAAAACAATTCAAATTGTCAATGGCAAATTTAGCGTAATTCAACCAGTTTCAGAGTCTTACCTCTTTGCTAAAGTAATCGGCCCAAATCTTACGTTCGTATTCAGTTGTCAGATCTGCTTTATTAAGTAACAATATGAATTTGCATTTCTGTTCTCTCGCATATTCTTCCAGATCTCCACATCTGTAAGAGTACATTTTAATTTAGGACCCAATCAGTAAAACATAGAGTGAAAAAAAAACAAATTAAAATGAAGCAGTTACATTAAATTGTTCTGGTCGGGTGTAGAAACCACTGGTGAAACAACTAACATAGAGGCATACAAAAGGTTAAATATTTAATATCCATGGAAAACTGTGCCCATGACAGGTTTAAAACACGTAGAAAATCGTCACGTAACTTTAGGGTAGGCCCAAAAAGACGATATGTGGAATATTCCACTAATAATTACTATGGCAAAAGAACTCGTAAGCACATGATACCTAAAATTTTTAGCCAACTGAGCCCAGATATGGAAGAATGTAGTAGTAAAGATTAAAAAAAATAAAATAAAAAAAATACCATAGATACATAATATTAAAATACTTATATATTAGTGTTAAATAATTTATACATATTGCATTCTTGGTTGCCTACTGCAACTCACAAAGATCCTCAGAGCAATCAAACGTGAGGTCACAATAATACAGGGTAATTTTTTGCTTCGCTATTGTTAATCAATAACACAATCATGTTGTTGTTGTACACTCTAGCTTAAAAAATATTAGAGATATTGCCGATTCAATGATTCCACTAACTTAACGATATTCATGGACCTCTAATGCAGGGGTGCGAGGAGAGGGGAGTGTTGTTCAGTAAGTTAATAAATGAAATTTAAAATTTAAAATATCAGTAGGCTTGTTCGAATATCAATACAGTGTATCGCATACCTACAGCTTGACAACCCATGTCATCATTTCTAGTGTGACTTTGTGTCCACACGAGAAGGTAAAAGAGAAGTATTATGCAACAAAAAAAAAAATTATTTCAACTCGATTTATTGTCGTAATATATTATATTAATGATACAAAATAATATGTTAAAATTTGTGCACTGATAAAAAAATTACCCTGTATAGGTCATTGCCTTCGTGGGATGAAGTGGGTACCTATGCATGCGTTTTTGCTGAACTTACGTAATAAATTCATAGTACTTGCGCTTAGTCTTCTAACCAAATTGAATCCAAGTTGATTAGTAGCTTAATTTAGTTAGTTTGTATAAGTAGGTATAACATTAAAATAGTTTAATTAATGAGTGCACTATTTGCCAAGAAACTGACCCTAGTTTTTTGACGAGTTGTTTTTGAAATAAATAAATAAAATAAATAAATATTGTTAGTTGTTAGGGTTGGTAAAGCATATCGTCCCTTTTCCCTTGTATCATATCTAATTGATAAGTAAGAAATGCAGTCATAGTTCAAGAAGAATAAAGACTACTTTTCTATCAATTTATTCAATCAGATATGAGGTTGAGAAAGTAAAGGGACAATATGCAGTCCTGTGAATGCAAATGTCTTTGAACCCACTTTGCAGTCTGCATGGTAGATAGCCTTCCCTATACCATAAAAAATACCCTAAGACAGAAGACTTGTTGACTTGGCAATATTTTAAGACCTCCCAGGTAAGGTTATGAAATTTTAAATATTGCAATTATTAAAGCAGTTGCAAAGTATTTTTTTCCATTTAAACTATTATTCAATAAAATCAAAACGAAATAATTTAAAATTTTAACAAACAAAAGCAAATTCATGAATGATAAATGATTAATAAATAGGAGCACCAAGTATGTGATGTATACTCCGTAAATAAAAATCCTGCATTTAAAAGTTTAGAAGCAATGTAGTGTGTATAAAAAAATATATTCAAATACCTATTAATTATTTTTCATTTTCAGAAAAAAAGTTTTTTTTTTCCCAATGCCTAAGACTACCCCTTCACCTTGTAACAGCATGTCACACTGTGGACCCCTCCTCCCCCTTAAAGTTCGACGGAAAATGAGGATGACTTGTTGTTGAAAAAAACATTAAAGGCTAGTCAAACCTGAAAAGGAGAGGATTCCTAGCATCCAACAGTATCAGAACCACATCAGATTTCTCCAGCGTCCGCCACAGCTGTTTCCACAGCTCCAGATTACGCTCATACGGCGTCACAGCAGCCCCCAGCTTGGTCTGCAACTCGTTTAGGTGTCGCCGCCATTCTAAAAAGGCTTCTCGCTCACGCGTCATTTGCTCTTCAGGTGTGATACCTGGAGACCATGTTGGTCTGAAATAAATAATAATACAATAAAATTGGACAAGTAACAAATTATTTAATTTAGAAATATACCTACTCCATTTTTGTTCGGTATAGTTTTAAAAGAAGCAAAGTCTTGGCATTCATTTTATTCCGACATCACGAGAATTCTGTTACAAACGAGCAATGGACTAGACTCTAGATTCTAGACTTCTTCTGTAACTTCAAAGATTGACATGATTCAAGCATTTTTTTTTCATCACCACTTATAAACTATTATTGCCTACATTTACCTACTATGTCACCTAAAATGTATAATTCCTAATTACTACTCTTATTTAAAATACCTGTTAACCTAAATTTATAAACTCAATCTTAATTATTTTCTAACAAGTACAGCATATCATGTCAGTACTTCAAAAAAGTAAATTCCCTTAAAATCTTAATAAAAAATCAAGAAAATTTAGTGGTTATTCAAAAACCTTTACGACTGGCGGATGGCTGGTGGGAGACCAGTGGTGAGATAAGTCTGATGTATATCTCCAACCATCCGAGTTGTCTTATTTAGTAAACACTTTTATAACCTCAAAATGCTCTGTTTTTGCGTAAAATTACAATTTAGTCATTAAAATAACCATTCATGATGTAAAATAAAGAAAATAGAGTGCAATATTTGATCTCTAGTTGCTTTAGTCACCAGAAAACGGCCGAATAAGCCAAAAATTACGCGTTTTGGGATTATAAAAGTGTTTACTAAATAAGACAAGTCAGTTGGTATAGACTTAAACAAACCCATGGTAAGTTTACACAGCCAGTAATTTTAAATATCAAATGTCTCACCTTCTAAGAACTGTAAGAGGTTCATCAAAATCTGGCTGAGATGTAGCCACTTCAACCGCACTTGGAGCAGATTTAACATATCTCAAGTTCATCTTCTCTGCTGTGAACTCTCTCTGTGCCAGCTCAGCTGTAGACAGGAACTCTTGCAGAGAGGACTCCGCCGTGACCGATTGGAGATTGAGACGGCCCCATTCATAGCCATCATTTATCTCTGTTGTGTGCAACTGAAAATTAAATAGTTGCACAATATAGTGAAATTAGATAATTGAAATTAAATGACTACAATGTGGTCAATATGTTTCTTTATTTATGATACAGACGCGAATACTGCATATTCCTTTGTACAATTTCCTACACATATCCATTAACCACCCGCCAAGCCACAGTGTTCGCATTGTTGCGTTCCGGTGTGGGGATAAGGCAACCGGAGAAATTACTAGCATAGAGGCATTCCATCGTAGTCTGAGGACTTGGACCCTGAGGGGTTGGCAACGCATTTGATGTCTTAGAATTATCTTGAGAATTCAAATGTCTGTGGGTCTCAGATTCCACTTACCATCAGGTGGCCTGAGTGCTTGTGTGCCTACACTGCCTACTCCTTAATATAAAAAGAAACAGAGGCTCCGTGGAACAATTTCAATATTGCTTCTGGCATTTAATAGTATTATAGTATTGTTTTTAACTCTTTCGCTAATACTGTCAAGGAAATAAAAGCAATATTGTTTTATTGTGTTGAATAGAGGCTCTGGTATATCCTTGTAAGGTCCACTGGAAAAACGTTGTTAATTGAAATTGAACGTATGAATTTCAAAATAAGTTTGACGGAAGGTTTTATAAGGCCTGTGGGTATTATGAGAATATGGCACTTATCATAGCTGTCCGTGCAAAATCGCGAATGTAAAAGGAACACTTTAAATCTCACACAGTTTAATCAGTACTAACCTGAAGGAATTTTTAAGAGCTATCAATGTTAATATAAAACATATTATCTATAAAAAGGATTCTAACAAAATGTATACTGCAAATACTGTACGAAATATTCCGTGGCTGGTGTGATAACTTGTTGAAAAAGAATGAAGTAATTTGAACTATATGCAATTTGTTCTAAATACAATTCACTAACTTTTCATCTCGACTTATCAACTTATTCACGTCATGCACGGAATTAAATTAAGGTGTTTAATAAATTATAAAGATGAAAAAAAAAAACTATGTGAAGCATAAGAAAAGAAAGCATCTTTTAATACTAGATAATGCTTAATATAAAGAAACAATGTGATAGACGTCGATTTACGACATATTTAATAACTTTGAATATTATAAACATATTGTAGGGAATTAAGGTAGGTTAATTTAGGCAAATAATCATGAGCTTTTTGAAAGTTACATTCTTTGGCTTCTTTCTTATGTACGGGCTGTAATGCTGATGTATTAGTTAAGTTTTATAATATTGGTTGGTAATAGTGCTTGACAGAAATAAGATAATATAAACAAGTTACCATTGTCTCCTCGACATGTTTTTTGTGTAGATTTTTAGAAAATCTGTCTTTAATAAGTGCGCGGCCAAGGCAGTTTTTATCTTTCTTTCCCATCTTCACATGTGTTTACTTGATTCAAATATTTAATACGTAAAACAATTTGTTAAAGTTAAAACAAATTGAATACACAAAACGACGGTAATGTGATTTCAAGTCTCATACTCATATGAACTGTCATCAACAAACACATGTTAATTTGACATTTGACCATAAAGTTTCAAGGCGGAAATTTAATAGACGCGTTTTTTTTACACGCGCAATCATTCGGTTTTTCGCATCATTATTAAACGTTCCGTTCTAGGCCCTGCCAACTGAAACGCTTTTATGTCCAACGTAATATATCATCCAACTTTCTGTATCGATTTGAAACTTCATTTATTTTGAAATTCTATGGAAAACGAAACGCATTGCACGGAGCATGGATTGATGCAAGGAGTTACACCAAATCTTCGATTGCATTTCGATTGAATTTATTTCGTGCATTTAGATTTCGTGCTGGTTTAACTAAACCTTAGTCATTCATTAATACGTTAATACAGAAACGAGTGTTCTTATTCTGTCAGGTAGTGATATATATGTAAATTTCAGTGATGATGTCTGGTTATTATGATCAACATCATCGATGGGAGCCTCTCGCCGAATTTCATTTTAACATCGACAGTGATGATGACGAGCTGTTTGATGAAGACAACTACGTCTACTGCTTGTGTAGCAGGGTTTTAATAAGGTACGAGTCAATATTTTTACTATTTAGCCCTTATTCTGACCCGTTTTTTAATCCTTGCTAGATTCCCATTCTGCCTGTCCTCGCTTAAACCATAAATCTACACTGCCATGTGCTGGTCGAGTCTAGTCTTACTCTAGTTGGTTTAATTCCATTCTTCTATTCTCAATTCTAGTGATAGAAAATGAAGAATTCTGATAAGCACCATACATTTTCTTGTAACATACTTAAAAAAATTGCCATTTAAATGTTTGCTTGATATTTGATTTTGTGACATCTACATAAATCAAACTTTATTTTTTTCCAGGGATGGTATAAGAAAACAATCCGAGAAAGAAGAAGGTAGCGAGAGTGACATAGAAGTGCTTCAGGACTCCCAGTCGCA
Source organism: Acleris holmiana (assembly GCA_949316455.1). Classification (NCBI taxonomy): domain Eukaryota; kingdom Metazoa; phylum Arthropoda; class Insecta; order Lepidoptera; family Tortricidae; genus Acleris; species Acleris holmiana. The sequence continues at coordinate 4,664,450 of OX438772.1, forward strand.
GGAGTGGGAGGATGAGTCCCATGTGCATTTCTCTCTGGACACTTCATACAAAGTCAAGTGTGAAGTAAGAGTTTATTTTTCTATTTAATTTAGTTACTTACAGAGACACTCGTAGTTAGTGAAACAAATGTGCATAGTAAATATTCCCAAGCAAGTTCTGTGCATATAAAATTCCATATCATGGGTTCATCATAAGAAAATATACTCCATACCATGTAGTAAAGAAAGTTATCTTATTTAGTAAATACTTTTATGAGGAAAATAGTTAAGTTAAGTAAAATTTTGTCTCTAGTTGCTTTATTCACCACAAAAACCCTGTTTAAGCCAAAAACGATGTATTTTGAGGTTATAAAAGTGTTTACTAAATGAACAAGTCAGTTGTTATGAACTTTAGGTTAGACAGACTTAAATAGATACGAGTTGCAAAAGCCCTGCCTTTACGCACAAGTAAGATCCAGAGGTAATCTATTATTTATTTTCAGTTGTAAAATTTGGTTACCAGAAATGTATAACCAGTTAGTTTCTGCTAGCCTAGTTTAAGATTTATTTACATATATACATATTATCACACATTTATTCACAGAGTGTAGGCAGAGCTACAGAAATACCAACAACTCAAAAATTACTTGTTTATAATTTTGTAACCACATTTTGCACAATCAGGCCAAGAAGTTTACTAGTGCATTAGTGACAGGTTGCAAGCCCATCACCTAATAGTACTTGAAGCCCTTATTCCTTTAGTCGCCTCTTACACATCCATAGCAAGACATGGAGTAGGGTGGATCAACTTTTCGTTGTTGTTATTCTGTCCCGTAAGCCAGGAGACAACAGTGATAGAGTTCCTTAGAAAAATGGTTATAATATACACTACTAATACGCGTGGAAGAAAACCCATAAAAGAATGGGCTTGTAATTGCCACAAAAGCCGATGTTTGCTGGATTTATATACTTTAAAATCGTGGTTTTAAAGAGTGACCCAGGAGACGTCACCATGGCAACGAGCTACAAAGAAAAGTTGATTGACCCAGTAGCAATATTCTAACCCGGCAACCACACAAGGTTAAGGTTTATTTGTTGACTTATGTATGTATGTATGTATGTCAACTCTTTATTGTACATGACAAACCTACATCAATCAATTATAATCTCCTTTTCAGTATATGAGGTAGTGTCAAGAGTGGCATTAGTTGGAACTAGTACAAATTGTACTTAATTTTCCCTTCAACTAAATATTGACTTCTAATTCTCGAATAAAAGGATAAAAATATTATAACATCCCAACCCTCGCCTTAGCCCAATGAAAAATTAAGCATTTTGTCACTACAGCCTGAAGTCCTACCAGTAGTACTATTGTATTATACTCATTCAGACCAAAGTTTTTAGAAGACTTTTTTGTGTTATTGTACTTGTGTAGTCATAGCATACCACGGTCCTACCATTAGGATGTGCTATGACTACACAACTGTCGAAGGAGCTGGGTCTGAATGACAAAGTTAATAAGTAGTATGTGTAGGACTTAGGATGATACATAATATAATCAATTAATCATACCTAATCATATGTTTTATAAAATTTCAGAAAGATGAAGGAGCAAGCTGTTACTGCAGTGCTTCACATACTGATAACTACTGTTCTACTGATGAGCATGACAATGCACACCATTGTACTCTGTCACACGCCCTACAACCTAGTGACAGTGGGGCAGACCTCACCTATCCTGACTGCCATTCCGACTCCACAAATCACTACAAACTTGAAAAAATGGACCAAGACTTTCCACTAACAGAGATAGCAGAAAACTATCTCTCCGAAAATACTTGGGACAAATTCTGGGCAGTAAACGGTGAAAGGCTGATTTGGGCATCATGGATCAAGAAATACAGTGATTACATCAATCCTACATATTTGAATGACAACAATGAATTGTCTATGGACGAGCGCAATGTACCTAAGCAGCATTCTACTGAAGCTTTATTTGAAAAGGAAATGGACAAATTTAAAAATAATGCCAATGAAGATGACAGTATGAGAGACAGAAAGTTCTCTTATGATTCTAAAGTGAATCCATATAAAAAGAAGAAATCAAACCAGCAGGTCACTGAACGGATTGATAAAGGTAATGATCTAAATAAGGATGATACCTGGACACCTATTAGTAGAAGGAGATCTTGCTCAGAACATGATAGAATGCTCAGTCCTAGGACTATAGCTGGCACTGATTCAATGACTAATGTCACTAAAATTACTCTGTCTAGTTATGACGTTACTTCTAGTCACGTCACATCAGAATCAAGTCCTACTGATGACTACAGTGTGTCTTCATCAACCTCTGATGATCAGTCTAATGACCAAACAAGAATCGCAAATATTGATGATAGCCTGGATCAACCGCTTTCAGAAGAATTAGATACTGAGCAGTATTGGCAATTTTTATGGAAAAAACATTTCGGTGACCAATATGCACTGCATTACGCAAATTATTTAGAAAGTCAGAATGTCAATCATGATGATATACCAATAATTAACATACAAGAAATTCCTGCCAAGAAAGTTGAGGAAAAACTTCTTGATATTGAATGTGAGAACAGTGAAGGGCATTCACAAGATCTGCCGTCTGTTATAGAAGTTCAAGCTCGAGTTGATAAGATAAAGCTTAATGACAAAGATAGTAAACCTAGAAAAAAGAACAAGAAGACTAGTTCTAGGTATATTGGGTCTGTTGGATTGTTATTACAGAATTTGCTCAAAGAAGAACAGAATAAGATTGAATCAGGTATTGTAGATGCTGCAGATGGAAATGATAATAATCAAAATGAACCTGTACCAATCAACGTACCTGAAGCTGACACGGTGGATGGGGCTCAAGAAACACCTGATGTTCAGCAGAATAATACATACAATATTTATAATTCTGATGATCGTGACAATGATCCACCTGAAGAAAAGGCTGTTTCTTTAAAAAGAAGGTAAGTTTTCTTTATTGTTTCTTTTCTAACATGCGGTCGGTCTTTAGATGACTATAAGCAGCTCCTGTCATAGAATTTACAGTCATCATGAGAGGCATCTTTACTGCCCCCATCCATTGACTGGTCAACTTAATGCTTTTTAGGGTTCCGTAGTCAAAGTACTAATCTTTTCGATTAAGTAATCCGTTTATGAAATATTAAGCTTTTAAGCGCTTATTTTTGTTAGACTCAAGTGCACCCCCCCCCCCCTTCAGCCAAAAGTACAAATACTTTAAATCTGTATAAAAACTTGAAAGAACATACATATAACAAATTTTAAAGGAAAACTATTACAACTAAATAGTCATCATCGTTCTTGAGATACAGGCGATTAAATTGTTTATACCTACTAAAATCATCTAAGATGGCACTGATAAATAGAAAATTACTTGTTATTTGTAGATTTTTATGTTTGTAGTGCTTCGGAACCCTACACTGAGCATGGTCCGACATGCTCTTGTTCATAATGCAATATCCCAAATGTGCTGCCGTTTTAGACTCCTCAGTTGCAATGGTTCACGTAATGCTGAAGCAAGATTGTTTTAGTGATTAATTATTTCTGTAGGCATTTATCATGAGATCTGCTCCTTCCTTCACTGTGGCAACTTGCAAGTGACCATGTAGTTCCTTTATTTTGGTAAATCACGGTTCTTCTGATAATATACTGTTTTGGAACATTTGTAGTATATCTATTTTATTTATTTAACGATAATCTCTATGATTTCAGTCATGAAGTTGATGAAGAGACGGAAGATATGTCAGAGTTGATCAAGGATACGTTTGAAACTATGGGTTTCTACTTGGATCCCGATCGGATGCCGAAAGGGCAGCTGGTGTATAAGAAGCGTATAGCTCGTCTGCGTCCGCCGCGCAACAAGAGGTTCGGAGTCTCCAGGAAGACCTATTTTGATGACGACGGCAATCCTTACGAAATTAATCAGGTATTTTGTTGATCTATACCATCTGGGTGTTCTTTTATTTTATAACATAACGCCTTCATTCCCAGAATGGAGTATGCAGAGCTACAGAAATACCAACAACTCTAAAAAGACTTGTTTATAATTCTGGACCCAGATTTTAGATAATAGAAGTGGGGGTTATGGTATTTACAATGTAAAAGTTGTAGTCTCCGATCTATTTCTCGCAAATGGCGTTTTTCTATGACGATTTATTTGTTGTAATTTATTACGTTGCTTCAATGACTTTATCATGGTATAATTTTATGAGCTGAGTTTGAGAAGTATGCACTTAAGCCTACTTCTCAAACTCATACGCTCATAGGCCGTATACGAAATTTTGCCGACTTCGCTCATTTTACTGTTGAAATACTTTACTTCTACCAATTTTAATGCGCAACACGAAACATAATTTCGATTCAACGAATGTATGAGCTACTTTTATTTCATTATTTTATTTTGATTAATCGACCTGAAACTGGCGACTGTTTTGTGAATTTTGCTGTAAGAGGTTTCGAATATCGCACGTTCACGAAGCGTTTTGACGTCTAAAAGATATGAAAAAAATTACAATTTATCATTGTAAAAAATCTGTATAAATCACTTTTACGAAATGATATAATGTTTTGTTTAAAAAAATAATTAACTTGGTATAATTTTATAGAATATGGGAAAAAAATGGTCTTTAAAAAATTAAAACAACAGTAATAAGCTTCAGTACAAAATCAATCCATTACCTTAAAAAATTATAAAAAAAAGAAAGTTACATATAACCCAAATTCTGCATTATAATACTCGACAATAATAAAAAAGTAGCTCATCCATTCGTAACTCATTTATTTGATCATAAGTGAAATGATATTTCATGCTGTGCATTAAAATTTATAGAAAAGCAGTATTTAAACTGTAAAATCACGAAAAGAAGCAAAACCGGCAAAATTTCGTATACGGCCTAATTCTGCTCATATTTACACAAATATACACAGGACTGCGAAACCATTCATCCACATAGGTAGACAGATTCAGAGTCTTATTCCATTTCGAGCTGGGTCGGCTCCTGGTAAATTTGCTAGATGGGGAATCTAGACCAGCCTCACGAACATGTCGTTTAAATAGTAAACAAATTTAGATTTAAATGAATCAGCATGCTCAATCAAGATACTTTGTAAATAAATAAATAATATCAGGGGACAATCTTACACTAATTGACCTATTCCCAAACTAAGCTTTAAGCTTGTACTATTGGTACTACAATAAACATATACTTGAATTCATACAATACATCCAAGACTCAGAAACGCGAACACCTTAAAATTCCCAACTATTTTTTTCCGAATATTCATTACTCCGAATTTTCATTTTTCCTAAACCTAGCTAATTTAGATGCTATAAGTAGGTTAGGTTAGGTTTTTTTTATAAGTGATATTATCAAAAAATAAATGCATTCGGAATTATAAAAATTCGGAATTTTGATTAATTTGGAATTATGACTATTCAGAATTATGTAGTGTACCCCTCAGAAACATATACTCGCGCTCACCACGCAAATATTTTCCCATACCGCCGAATCGAACCCGGGACTACTAGCTTAGTAGGCAAGGCCACTACCAAGTAGTCTAGACGTCGCGTCGCGCGTTGACATTAATAACCCAGGCGTTGAATTGCGTTGTAATAGAATACACAAAGCACTTGAGCTCAAATTTGTATAAGCAACATGACTCTGTTCCTGTAATTCGAAGAACGGCTTACTTGCCAAGAGTCGTGTCGATTCTGCTAAACACTTAAGATAAGGATGCTGACCAATCAATACCAACGGCCATGATGCCTACTCAGTGTGACCAGTTTAGGAGGTTTCTGCTGTTTTGGTAGATTTTAACAAAAAACCATTTGGTTTAACATTTTTTATTAATTTATTGTAATTCGTTTTATTTTCATTATAAATAACTACATTTAGGCAAAGTAGTCCAATTTCATTTAGTTCCCTAATACAGAGTCTAATAAATTCATTCCGCCATCACTGATGTGGTCTGTCGCGTTTCCGTCTTCAGTGGTTAGGCTCCGACTTAGTGGTTACTTAAGTGCTCAGCACTTCGTGACCAGCCCAGTGTGACCTTAGATTGACCGCTTTTTGCAGAACTGAATTACAAAATAGTATACAAGGCCAAAGAGATGTCGTTTATGGAATAGAGATTTTTTTAACTTTATTCGTTTGTATCAATATAATTATAAGCGGTTTTTATTCACAATATGTTTCTCCCCGAACGAAGTGTGTAAAATTACTGTGTAATTCTTCACTGTACTGCATTTATATTTTTAGTAAGATCGTTAGTTAAAAACTGGTCACACTGACATTATTTTACTCGCGGCAGTCAGTTAAAATAGTCCAAAAGAAATATTCGTACGACGCGTTCAACAAAATACTAAAATGGGTACCTGTTGTGCGAAAAAGAAGAAAGAAAGTGTACATTTTCAAACTTCAAGAAGGAAACAAGCAAATGCGTCAGAGAAGGTGACAAACATTATCACTATTTAATATTTAAAATGATTTAGCAAGCACTGCCGTACCCGAGAGACGTAGAAACAAATTGACTTGTTCCTTTTACAAAGCGTATGAAAATAAAACACTGACGACACGTTGGCCTAGTTGGGAGTGACTCTGCCTCCGAAGCCAGCGGACCTGGGTTCAAATCCCGGTAAGGGCAGATATTTGTGTGATGAGCGCGAATATTTGTTCCTGAGTCTTGGATGTTTTCTATATATATTTAAGTATGTATTTCTCTATTTAAGTATGTTTATTGTTGTCTAGTACCCATAGTACAAGCCTAGAGCTTAGTTTGGGACTAGGTCAATTTGTGTGACATTGTGCCGTGATATTTATTTATTTATTTACTGAGGACCTTGTCATTATTACTCTGAGTGCGGCAGGTAATATTTCTGTGAGTTTCGAAATAGTATTCCATATTTAACTATGAATTTAGGGAACATTTAAAACATAATCTCGACCTATTTTCCCCATGTCCGTCTGTCCACGGAATAACTCGGCGATTATTAGTTCTACAAAGCTGTAATTTGGCATTGTCATACATTTAAATTACGCCGACAAAGTAGTATATAAACATATTTTTTTTGGGGTATCCTCCCATACAAGTACCTAAAGCATTTTTTTTTAACTTTATGACATCGAGTGAGATCATTGGATAGCCTTGAAGAATCATAATGTTCATGCTATTATCAATTTTTACATTTGGGGGACCTTTTAGGAAATATTGAATTAGTAAGTTAAATTTTTCGTGTTTTTTTATGTTTTATGGCATTGAAAAGGCAAACGAGCACACAGGCCACATGATGTTATGTGGAAACTGTGACCCATAGACATTCGCATTCACAAGACTGCAAATGCGTTGCCAACCCTGAGGACTAAGATGGAATGCCTCTATGCTAGTTATTTCACCGGCTGTCTTATCCCCAAACCGGAACACAACAATGCAGACACTGCTGCTTGGCGGGTGGTTAATGGATAAGATGGTGGTCGCGATCGAGATAGAGTTACGTGTCTCCCTACAGCCAAAATTACAAACTTCTAACTCACGCAATTAAATTTTCTATGGAACTTCTCCGTTGTACGACGAAAATTAGCAATACCTTGTAAGGATACTTTTCATCACACAACGGAACTAATTTCGCCTTCGTTGTTTGTATGGTTAACTACGCTTAACTTTACTATGGTCCTCAAGGCTGAAAGATCGCTACAAAAATACCGCTGTACTTAACGTAGATCTACCGATTTGAGAATTGTTACATTGGTCACTTTGGTCTCAAGAGGGACGAAAAACGGGTGCCGTTTAATTTTCATAAAAACTAGCATAATTTCACTTACACTAGGTATGTTCGAAAAGCATAATAAATGTTTAGCATTCAACGAAGGGGATAATTTTATCAGGTCAAACAACATAACACTCATTTACTATAACAAAAATTTTCTTATTATATGCATACATCAAACATACAAACAAAACAACATCACGCCTTCATTCCCAGAGTGGGGTAGGCAGAGCTACAGAAATACAAACAACTCTAAAGACATGTTAATAATTCTGTAACCACATTTTGCACAAGTAGGCTGAGATGTTTACTAGTGTATTAGTGACAGGTTGCAAGCCCATCGCCTAACATTTTAAATTATTTTCTTACTAGGTTAGGTTAGGTTACATCTGTGAGTAGAGGTCAAAGACGTTAGAATTGTTTCCGTTTTTAACCTCCTAAGACCCACCATACAACGAAATTTGCCAATGGTATATGAACGTATTACAAATACAATAGAGTCAATTTTCTAGTTTGATTGTCCCTCATAAAAACAAAGGAAAACCTATTTTATTTCCTTTGCAATAGGTCTATTTTCTAATGAACGTATTATGTACAATATTTTGTACGAGAGGCCTTAGGAGGTTAACCTACAGTCCAATATGTTTTAAGAAATTATGCATTTCGTTGTTTTGTAATTGTCATAATAATGAGTTTGTCATACAGATTGAAATTTATGCCATTCGTTTTATTCGAAATGAAAATTCGCGCATTCGTTTTTGTGCAAATCATTACACACCCCAAAAAAACAGACAGACAAATGAAACGTTTTTTTTTATTATCTCCGCTTTTTTATAAAAAATCAGGCCCAAGAATCTCATGATGAACGGGAAATGCAGACAGACGACGAAGGTCCAATGATCAAGTCTGACACTGAGAAGGAGACGAAGGACTTCGACGTCCCGAATGGAGAGACAGAGAGAGACGACGTGGCGACGATAGCGGCCTCTGTGGCCTTGCCACCTGATGTGGATGACAACCCAGATTTGGAGGAACAGGAAAAAAATACGGCAGCTGTATTGGAGACTGTGGCGACTATACCTGATGGTAAGTATTTCAAGACTGCTTCATTTTGAAAGGTGCCAAACGGTACTCTATTCCTAAGGCTTCGTTGTCTGTCCGTCCTCTTTTTAAAGAACAGTATCTTTTAAAATGCGATACATATCCTATCCAGTTGATTTTTCCAGGGAATAATACGGTTTTTTTTTTAAATTGTCATTGTTTTTGGTCCAACGTCAAAGTAAATTACTAACCGTTAGATAGTAGGTTTTTCTAAAACCTACTGAACTTAATCTTTTGCCTTAAATACACTCACTGGCGTCCCTCGCATTCTATAATAACGTTTGTCCTAACGCATCTCTAGTCCGAATTATCGTTTGACCTAAACTATCCAGCTGACTCTTACCACTTTTTAAGTTTTCAATAAATATCTGCGGTTATATTTCAGGCGGAATTGGATTCAGGATAAACGAAAATTCGGACAAACGATGCATTAGAACAAATGACAATTAGGATTTCCAGTATATACTAATTTTTTTCACCGTCTCCATACGAATGGTTTAAAATGAAAGCTAACCAATATGCTATTCGTCGTTTAAAAAAATCTGCCCACCTGCTTACTTTAGAGTTTTTAAGATATACCTAAATGTTTTTACTTTTCAGTGGCCAATACAGAGTCAACAAAACGCAGGCGCCGACAGAAACGTCACGCGAAAGCCGATGACGTCACTGACATGCCAATAGAGCTGCAAGGGGAACCCAAGATGATGAAGTACTGGAAGAAACGGCATTCTCTCTTTCATCGGTAAGTCAGTGAGACAACAGCTGGCCGGTACCACACTGGTTTATTTTAATGATGCGGCGTGCGCTGCCACACACATGTAAATACATAACAATCCCTCTCGTAATAGGGAACATCCTTTTTTTTCTTTCGCTCTCTGGAAAGTGCTATGAGAGTGAGGAAAAACTGTATACGCGAAATAATTGTCGTGTATTTTTTTCATAAGATATGCAGCTTTAAAAGTCATAGTTCAGAACTTCAGACCCCTTGTAAAAACACTATATAAAATCGACGACATGAGTGACGTCACAGCTGTTGTTCCATGGTTAAAATATTACCTTGACCTTATAAAGAAATTTGCATTTATTTCGTAAACTACTGCTTAAGCCAACATCGTCGTAAAATGAGGATGCCGAAACTAACAATCTAAACATTAAGGGGGCACCGAGCTTTTTGCGCTCATTAACTTTAGGTATTTTATGCACTCTGTGTATGTGTGCGTATAGCACACCAGCAAGGAGCGAGCTGGAGCCATGCGCCGGCCGCGCGCCGCGCCTGACGAGCCGTGCGCCGGTCCACTAGGCGCGGAGGTTGCTACCAATGTTTACAAAATAAAAAAACATAATCGATTCCGAATACTTTTATTCAAATATTGACTATAAGAAGTTAAAAACTTTTTTCAGTCTACATTTTTTTTTAAATTTGTTGTTTTATGTCGGTAGGTAAGGTAGGATTGAATTACTTGTATTGTTGAGGTACAGTCACATCACGAGATTGTTGAGCCACTCTAGAACCCACTCACAGATAGATAGATAATTTTTAATTAATGTCGTTTGTACATCTATGGTGTATTTAGCTAGTGTTAAGTTATTTATAATATTTATTGGGCAAATTGTTCGGCTAAAGAGAATAAATCATAAGTAAAAGCCGTACATCTTCCAATCGGCCATCTTCCCTCTCCGAAGGTTACCGGGAGAACCCTTTCATAGAAAGTTGACGGTAAATTTTGACGTAAATAATTTCTTTTGCGTGACTTGACGCTGTCATTAGGACAGAGTTCTATGGTGGCTCAACAACCCCGTGATTTAATGTGACTGTATATTGAAATGAAATAAAACCTAATTACCTTTATTGACAATATTCTAAGCACAAAATAAAGTGAACTCAATACCTAATGTAAAGTAATAAGAACGGCTGAGTAGGGCAAAAATCCCAGTCATGGACCCTTTCTTCAAGATATTATTTATAACTGACTTCAAAGAAAAGGAAGTTCTCAGTTTGACCTGTATGTATGTATGTATGTTTGTCCGCGATTATCTCACGTTTGGCTGAACCGTTTTTAATGCGGTTTTCAGAAAAGTATTTGTTTCACATAGGAGAAGGTTTTGGTATTTTAACCGTCTTTAAAAAAAGGATCTTAGTTTGTACGAATGTTTATCCATGATTATTTCCGCAAAAACTTCAATGTCTGATTCTGATCACTATAAAGTATAAAATTAAATTGATGTTTTAAAAACTAAAAACTTAAAGCTGCTGTATCAATCACATATTTAGAAGTTCCTACTTAATGTTTGTATGTATATAATGTAATGAATAATGTACGCAGGTATCTTTAGAAAAAAATATTAGGACATAAGTAACAACAATAATCAATATCGGATTTTACTTCACGGCATTATTTTGTCTGTGTGAGTAAGCAATGTCATTGTCTATTTCTCCATCCACTGAAAGACAAAAAATTTGGTCCATTGGCATCCTGTAATAAAACAGAACGTTTTGATTTAACTATAATTTATTTATTAACAGAATTAGTTTTTGGATGAAATTTTGTAATCCTCATTCTATAAAAATAATTCGTATTTGGGACTTACAATTCCATTGTGTGGTAAATTTTATAATCGATGTCAACCAATTCATTTACTCTGTAAATTGAAAAAATATAAAGATAATATGAAAATTCATACTAAATTTATTAAAATGTTTTCCTATACACCTCTTACTATTTTTACGCATACCTCACCGGTTCATTAGGTACCTAACTCTTCGCTTTGTAGCGAAGTGCCAACAACTGGAACATTAACCCTATAAATAAAAAAATATGAATAATTTTGCAATTTTACTCATTTGTTGAAATATAGTTGTTAGGTACTGAGTATTCTTACGGAGTATTCTCTTTGTATTCAGATTTCTGGAGATGTCTTGCTCTAGAAATATTGAAACCATCCCAAGAAGTAACAATATTATATAATTAATTATAGTAAAAAAAACCTCGGGTCGTTCTAAGAAGCTTGTTTTGCCTGTAAATGTGTTTTTTTAGCTAAACTACTTTTATATCTTGGTAAATATTCAACATAGAAGTGTATTTTTTATATACCTACCTACTAATTGAAAGAACTTCGCGTGTTGTTGAAAATTACTTGTGTAAATAAACCAATTTTGGCCCAAAACATCAAGACTACAACTAAACGATTACAAAGTCTTAGTAATACAAATCGATACATCTCGAAAAATCAGTCTATGTTGCTACCGATTTATTTTCTCCTCCCTTAGCGTGGCATTTTGACAACTGTCAAATCAGGTTTCTTAGAACTACTCCACTATCAGTAGGTTTACGATTTTAACTAACTTCATTTCTTCACGCAACCGTTTAGCATTGTGCTTTTGCCAACCCCTTCTCTTCCTTTCTTGGTTGTGTTTGTTCCCCATTTAAAATAAAGTGAATAATCACAAAAATAGCGATAAACGCAACCAACCACCAAGCGACACAGCCTCCACGTCCGACGGCCGAAGCCTGACTAATGCGGACATGGGGGAAACGTGACGGCTCTGGCTAAAATGGGCGAAACGCGTGCGAATTTAGGTATTTCCTTCATATTAGTAAAATAAAAACACATTTTCAAATCTAAAGTATAGAATATATAGAAGACGTGTAGTTTTGTTGTAAATCCAAAACTGATGATCTTCCGTGAAGTAATTACGCCGTACTAAGTGTTTATTTTGTTATGTAGAGGTATCTTTGGATGTGTTTTCTATCGAGGGAAGTACAAGTAATCGTGTTTCTAAAGTATATGATAAATAGAGTGATTCCTTAAATATCTTACATATGAATTGCATAACTAAAGCTTCAGTAAAAACAATGCAGCAGGCGATCAAACGAACGCATTTTTTTCGTAATTACGTATCGTTGCCTCGGCGCACTCTTAAAAGAAGTTTTAAATTTTCATCAAGTATTGTGTCTATATAAAATCTTAATAAACGGGTCAAAACTTACTGAATTGCGTTTTATATGATTTTTTTTACATTTTCTCTGATTGACTCAATTCTGTTTTTCCTGCATGTTCTCCATTAACAATCAAGACTAAAAGTACTCCTTAAAATCTACTCTTAATTTGGAAGAACTACGTAACCTGTTTCTGTGTATGTGCGCTTCGATCATCGGCATCGGCCTTGGGTATTTCCATGGCCGGTTCGACCACTGCCTCAGGAAACGATTCTGTCTCATGGTACTTCAAATGACTCGCTATCACAGATGAAGCGACTTCTAATTCGCTCTCTCGGAACCATTTCTTTTAACGGCTCCACTCAGAGGTCAGTTAATGACGATTGTGTCGTTCCTTAGTGACGGTATTCCATACACAGGGTTGAAAAAGGAACAGGTTAATTGGGTTTATCAACTTTTCTTTGTACCTCGATACCATGGTGACGTCTCTTAGGTCACTTTAAAACCATACATTTAAAGTATACAACGTGTTATAAAATAATCCGTAAAAAAGAAATTACGAAAGTAGTGTCAACCCTAGTATACTGTATACCTAAGATACTGAACTGAGGTTATTTAATAAGGGTTGACACTACTTTTGTAATTTCTTTTTGTAGGATTATTTTGTAACACGTTGTATAAACCCATCAAATGTTAGTTTTTGTGACTATTACAAGCCCATTTTTATGGGTTTTCTTTCAAGCATATTTAGTAAACCATGTACAGAAAATTCAGGCTTCTAGCTTTAGTCAGCACAAAATTACAGAATGCTGATAATGGCCTGAATGGCTTCGAGAAAAGGATGGTCCAGCAGTGCCTCTTTATTTTGCTCGATTTGTCGATTAGATTAAACAATTTTTCTAAGAAACTCTATCACTGTTGTCTGTTGCAACAAAAAGTAGATCCACCCGTATCTACGTTTAAGCTTATCAATAAGTGAGTTTATCGATGTAGGAACTCCCTACACGTCATTCAATTTCGCTCTCAATATTTCGATGTCTGAATCAGCTTTGAGAATTGGGGTCGCCATTATGTCATATGTTGATCTATTAGTGATTGTTTATTTGTATTAATAGGTTTGACGAGGGCATCCAACTGGACTACGAGAGTTGGTTCAGCGTGACGCCCGAAAACGTCGCGCGGCATATCGCCGATAAATGTCGCTACGACGTCGTGTTGGACGCCTTCTGCGGCGCCGGCGGGAACACCATACAGTTCGCTAACACTTGCAAGAAAGGTACGTCTCCTGTGTATTCATTATAGGTCATTTATTTAAAACCCCTACAGATAAGGGAGCAAGATGCATATAGTCCGGTTTATGCAACAACTAGCTGTTGCCCGCGAGTCCATCCGCGTAGAAGTAGTTTATCGTTCTTCCGTCGAGAAACTGACAAATTTTCCGGGACTCAAACTAACTCCATATCAAATTTCATCTAAACCGGTTAAGACCAACACAATCGATATCTAAATAGAAATAGTGTAAGTTATTTTTTTCAAAACAACCGGGTTCGATTCCCGAGCTGAGTACAGGTTTTTTTTAACGTCTGAATACAGTTTTCCTCTTTATTAAAATCGATGACATGGTTCCTAAGAACAGATCTTCGTATGTCTTATAGTATCAGAATTTCCCATACTGACCGATTTAAATGAGACACTTCGTATAGTCAAAAATGATTAGAATGACCCTAACCATCATCTCTTAAAACTTAAGACCCTGTACAAACTTGTGTTGCAGTGATAGCAGTAGACATCGACCCGGTGAAGATTGACATGGCGCGGCAAAACGCGGCGGTGTACGGAGTAGCAGACCGCATTGAGTTCATCGTGGGAGACTTCTTCGAGCTCGCACCAACACTGAAGGCGGACATGGTGTTCCTCAGTCCGCCCTGGGGAGGGCCGAAGTACTCTCAGGTACGATACTATTTATAGGGTTTCGTGCGCTGGAATGTAAGGGACCATACACAAAGTACGTCACATGTTAAGGGGGGGAGGGGATCGACGAAGTGTGACAATGTGTGACAATGTGTGACAAGGGGTGGGAGAGGTCCTGTGTCATGCTTTTTGTATATATGGAGACAACAGTTTCTCATCGGCAAAGTCAAGTTTGTCCCTCAATACAATTTTAACCATTAACTTGGCAGTGTGCACCACGGGATACGTACCATAATGCTCACATTTTGTTTTTTTTAGGATTGATATTTTTTATGCTGGTTCGAAATCAAATAGGGTTTGAATTCACGGCTTTTTGAATTTTTGCCAATTTAAGGGTTAAATTCTTACAAGTTTGTACGTAACCCTCGGTGCGCGAGTCCGACTCGCACTTGACCGGCTTTTTTCTATTAGACCCCAGAGTCGCTTTGACAGTGTAAATATTGAAATATATTCTAGGTTAGAATCCTAAGTGTAGCGAGGGTTTCAAATACACGAGATGATAATAACTTTGGTCTCGTGTTGCACATAAAATTTTTCACCTCAGCAACGAGTAAATATAACCTTAAGGTAAAAACACCATGGTCAAAATAAAACGACATCCCCAGCCGCTCGCGTGGCGCTGCACCACGACCGCCTTTAAATTTGCATTGTGAGCAAAAATTCAATCGCAGCAAAATCGAATTTTGCTCACTGTTTTTAAACAGCAAAACCACAATGCGGTGCTGAGGTGAAAAAAAACATTTCAACATTACTAACCAATTAGTATGTTAATATCATATTTGCAAAACATGATATTCGCAAAACATGACATTCACAAAACATCATTATTAATAAGACATCAATTAGACAGTGTCGACGGAGCTCCGCTACCGCGGAGCTCCTACTTCTGGGTAGTTTGGCCCTCCATGCCTGCTGTAAAACTAACATAACCTAAACCTACCTACGATTTTATAACCTAACTCAACTATTTGTAAATATCATGTTTTGCGAAAATCATGTTTTGCGAATATCATGTTTTACTAATATCATACATAACATCACGCCCTCATTCCCAGAGCGGGGTAGGCAGAGCCACAGAAGTACTTAATAAAAAGACTAGTCTGTAATTCTGTAACCACATTTTGCACATTCAGGCCAAGAAGTTTACCAGTTTACTAGTGACATGTTGCAAGCCCATCGCCTAACAGTACCAAAAGCCCTTATTCCCTTAGTCGCCTCTTACGACATCCACGGGAAGACATGGAGTGGCACTATTCTATCCCGGCAACCACACGGGGTAACCTAATATCATGTTTTGCTAATATCATGTCTTGCGAATATGATATTCTGCGAAGTATAGATTGTAACTCTTCTTTACCGCTGTTTCAGAACGTAGAGTACGACCTGGAGAGCATGTTGGAGCCGCGGGGCGCGACCGAGCTGATGGCGGCGGCGCGCGCCATCAACTCCAATATCGCGCTCTACCTGCCCCGGAACTCCAGGACCGACCAGGTAAGCCACCTGGGAACACCTTCAAATTCCGAACTATGTTTGTCCGAATGTTCATTTTTCCGAAAGCTATGTTACGTTGGAGCTATTTTAATAAAATGCATAATTTAGTTGTTATACTTAGGTTAGGTTTGATACATACATACATAACATCACGCCTTCATTCCAAGAGTGGGGTAGGCGCAGCTACAGAATTACCAACTGTAAAAAGACTTGATGATAATTATCTCCACATTTTGCACAAACAGGCCAAGAAGTTTACTGTACTACTGTATTAGTGACAAGTTGCAAGCTCATCGCCTAACAGTACTACAGTTATGTTTGATTTATAAACGATATCAAAACAAAAAGCCTTCTATAAAAAATGCATTCGGAATTGTAAAAAATCGGAATTTTGATCAATTTAGAATTATGACTTCGGAATTGTGTAGAGTACCCAAGCCACCTTACTCCTGGGAGGACAAGTTTCATTTGCGACGTGTGCGATTTGGAGGCATTTATCCCATCATCTTATAATGTATTGTGATTCAAAAAACATTTCGAGAATAAGGGTTGTAGAACCATTCCGTTACCAGATTATTTTACAAAATTAGTATAAAATAGTTCTTTGTAATTTAATATTATTTGACCTCTAATGTTGTGACGTCACGATCTTACTAAGTCGTATCTAATCTGTGATCAACTATAGTACCTACTGCATATAATATGAGTACGAAATGCAGTAATAACTGCATTATTTATATTGAATTATATTTTATTTTAACGATTATTAAATCAAAACAATTTTGAACTGTATATAAACATGACAGACAGATTAAGATTTGAAAAAAAGAATTTTTGGACCCTCCGTCCGTAGGCTAGTCTGTGGGTGGTACATGACTTGACATTTGACGTGATCTGACAAAAACGCACAGTGCTGCCAGACAGGAAAACAATCAATAACGTTTACTCAAATGAATTCAATAGTTTTAAAGCATATCTCAAACAAACCAATGTTCAAGTGACGTCATAACGCAATTATATTATATTAAATGCAAAAAACACGGAATAACTGCTTTAATTAGTCTATTTTATAGAAAAATATAAATACTAGGAGTACTTTTTTTGGGATATTCCAATTGAGCTCACAGACCACCTGATGTTAAAGGCAGACTTTCGAGAAATCGTCAACGACCAACGACGCGTTGGCCTCCTTGGTAGTGACCCTGCCATGTCATGAGCCACGTCTAAACTCCCTTATGATAGTAAGAGAGGTCAAGATTATGTGTTTGTGTTCATTTAATGTGATTAACCTCGTGAGAATAAATGGAGATTTTTGTGAGTGCTAATTTAAATCTACCAGCAAGGTAATAAAGTTCAATTACCTTAGTTCTTAAATAACATTTTCAATTTTGAAACAAATAAATAGTACATTGTGCATCAAGGGAAGTAAGAAGGGGATAACTAACGAGAGTATTAGATGCGCGACGCCGTAGGCGGAGGGCTTTTAATGAATCTAGTTTGTTATTCCCTTACTGCCCGTGATACACACAATGTTTTTCATCACATATGCAAGGAAATAATAAAACTTAGACTTTTAAAGAAAACAATCAAAAAATGAATGGCACTCGACTCGCTAAAAAAGATTGTCGACATGACAACCCAGCTTTTTTTCAACATTGTGTTCCACAGATAATGCTAATTAGTTTTCAAACTTGACATGCCAAACTGCCATAAAACTGAATAAAAATAATTGCAAATGTCTCTGAAATAATAGTAAAATATTATTATAATAATGCAGTTAAATGTACTGTTTATGTTTTATATACCTACAGTAAAATTGGTTTGTAGTCAAGTTTTGAATATAGGAAATAAACCTTGGCTTATTTTTACACGAGGTTATGTGATAAAGGTGCGACGTCGTGGATGGTTCAATCTATAAAAAGTTTCTGTGTATTGTTCCAGATTCTCTCTCTAGCCAAAGATGCCGGTGGTTCAGTGGAAGTGGAACAAAGTTACCTGGACAAGAGATTCGTGGCTATCACGGCCTATTTCTACTAAGACTGTTTTGAAATCACATATGTATTTAAAAGTACCTTGGTTTTGTATTTAACATTTTCGACGCCATTGAGTTGATACAAAAATCGTCCTAACACGCCAAAAACAGCTGCAAACCACAGCTAATTTCAATCTTACATCACAAATACACGGGTCTATTTGTCACTGTATCCATGGCAACTATAAGCCTCGATGGTGTGGTAGGCACTACAGTACACGACGCCTTTAGGTGTTCTTGGCGTTCAAAGGGTAAAAAAACAATTTACTTTACAGATCAATGTTTTTTGTGCATAGAATAAGTACAGCATAGAAATCAGACTAAAAAAAAACCAAAAGACGTATATTTCACCTTTTTATGGCACTCATAATGAGTTAGAAAGAGACGTGTTTATGTGTCAGATTACGTTTACATTTGAATCTGTCAGCACGTACTAAATGAAGAGGTCACCCTGATATAAAGTTCGCAAGTCGCAATAACGACTTTTTGATTTTGTTGCACTAGAAAGGTCCCTCTTGTGACAGTGACAGATGAAGAAACAAAAGCCTAGTTTTTGTTTTGTTACATTTTAAGAAATACGTTATCTGAAAAGACAAACTCTGTAACAGCTATCTTTCTCATAGCTGTTACAGAGTTTGTCTCAGTCCGGCTTGTATGCTCTACCTATTCTATTTTCGTGCATAGTTATGTTTCATACTTCGTTATAACCAAGAGTATAAAGTCCATTTTTGTTTGTTTCAATATTAAAAATGGCATTTCAGAGCGAATGTAATTGATTTTTATTTATTTGATGGTAGATTCAAATTCCCACTCACAAAAATATCCGTTTGTGGTGGTCTTCACATGGCTAATGTATAGTCGCAATTTAATGAAGATCTAGCACGCTCTGTCTTTAAACGTGAAACCCACCATTGTACAATATTATATAAGAAGAATATTTTTGTAAGTGGGAATTTCAATCTACCGGCAAGGAAATAAGGTTCAGTTACCTTTGGTTTTAAATACAATTTTCAAGCATGAAACAAATAAAATTAACTTTATGGTCTTCAAAATATAGTTTAAAATATAGTTCCGCCAATAGCATACCCAATATCATTAGGAAAATAGAGTTCAGGTTTGGTATTTCTATATACGATATTACGACTACCTTGCTTATAGACCGAGAGCTGGCCACGGAAATGGGTTTGCAATTTATAGAGCAATGAAACCTCTTGTAATTATGCAGGTGCTGTCTCTGGGCAGCGTGAGGGAGTAGGAGATAGTGAAACAACCAGCTTGTAGTATGTATTTATTTTGATAACGTATCGCTGTGTACACATGTTAGGTTGCGCTGAGACAAGCAATATGCGTTTATGTTGCCGTAAACTATTTGTTACGCTGAAAGTGGCCAATTGACATAGAGTGCCATACCATAATTATTGAATATTTCGGGAGCCTGGGAATTGTTCACCGGTAGGGTTCCTCGTCATTTTTTTTTCAAAACTTCGTGTGGAAAATCGAACTAAAAAGCTTTATAAGCTGAATGTAAAAAAATAAGGGCAAATAACTCGTAATACCTTCATATCATCATTAAAGCAGTGATGGTAGGACCCTATGCAGAGTCCGTCCGGATCGCTACCACCATCTTATCCATTAACCACCTGCAACTGTGTTCGCATTGTTATGTTCCGGTGTGGGGATAAGATAACCGGTGAAATTACTAGCATAGAGGCATTCCATCTTAGTCCTCAGAGTTGGCAACGCATTTGAGGTCTTTGGATTGTAGTCTTGAGAATTGAAATGTCTATGGGTCTCAGATTCCACTTACATCAGGTGGCCCGAGTTCTCGTGTCCTTGCCTAACATAAAATAAACATATTTTTTTTATTAATACCTCGCCCACGGATCCCAGGCTCTAAACAACAAATAACGATCGTATGGAATCCTGATAAGGTGTTTAATTGTTTTTCAAATTACAACCATTTTCCGTGTCTAGCTCCTGTGACTAGTGTGACTATTATGCATTTAAAACGCAGAAGTAAGCAATAACTTTAGCAGGGAAACCGACTCACTGCCAATGCATAAATTCTCTTAAAACATAAATATTACATTTCTAATATCAAGTAATTTGTATTGTATCTATTATACTTATTGAGAATTTTTATAATGATTACTGATGACTAATATCATTGTATGCACTTTATAATAATGTCGTTAGATCAGTACATGTTATGTAAATAAATATTGTATTAAGTCCTACCATTTCATGCAGTGTTTACCCCGCAGCATTATGGGGCTTCTTAACGGGCCATGTTTTACTGCAATTTGTGGCCGGCAACTATTGCTATATTACTCTTACTTCGTATGTTATAGCAAGATGTGTATAGTTGCCCGGCTACAAATTTCAGCAAAACATGTCCCGTTTAGAAGCCCCTTTAATGAATGTTCGTAGTCGTTTTTTGGCCTATGTAAATAGCTTCGCAGTTGTTTCTGTATTTATCTATTTATATGATGCGACTGTTTAAAAGCAATAATTCAACATCGACCAATAATTTATGCGTGCCTCGAAATCGGCGGTCGTTTGACATATGGTATTAGTAACGTACGTATTGTGTATTGTAGAAAAATACTAGTTATTGTTCCTGGATTTTAGATAGTAGTATTCCTTTTTCTGGAGTGCAAAGGAACTGCAAAGGTACTTTATATGGATTGTAAAGTCGTCATAAAATATGTCTTACCTCTCACAAGGTCTAATTTTCATTCTCAACTATTTAATTTGTCCTGATTTCATGTGTCATATATAATACATTTTATAAAAACTTTTAGGTCGAGTGACTCAGCCTATGGGTCCTGTACCTACGAACGGTTCCTCAAGGCCAGTGGCTCGCATATGGGTCATGAATAAATCCTTTTATTTATGTAAAGAAAAAATGTTGCATGAAGTTTCATTTGTCGTAAGTCCCAGGCTCATGACCCATACTTAAGCTGAGTCATAATTGAGCATTTCTCAAAAAAAATGCTTCTTTGAGTGACATCTCAAAAAATGGCAGGTAAGTAGAGAACATAAAACTATGCGATAATTAAATAATATTCTAATGTGTCCCAAAATATTTGTATGGAAAGTTCCTTTTGTGTTACCGATATTCATAAGTTTTTGGTAACGCAAAAGGAACTTTTCATACACATATTTTGGGACCCATTAGAATTATTTAATGATTGCATAGTTTCATGTCAATATGGCAATTTATTTGAGAAATGCTCAATTATGTTTAAGCAAAAAATGTGGTGGGCCGCGGCGGCGTATTGTGTGCGCTCGCGAAAGCTTGGCCATGAATGGGTTTAAAGTCTTAAATAGTAAGTGGAATATTATTAGCACCTTATATTTTACGATGTTATTTTATGACGACCATACTTTTCACTTTCTAGCTTAGCTACAAGTTACTTATCCGGCTTTTACATAGTTCGATAATTAATTATGATATATGAGTCAAAAATAGAAATTACATACTACCTACCAGTATACAAATACTTAAAATGTCTCTAAATAAATTTGTTGTGTAGTTGATATTCAATTATACAGGAAACCTGCATATTCCTTAGACGTGTGCTTAGTAGAATTTTGGGCGTTTAAATAAAATTGACAATATACGATCGTTAGAATTTTCATGTCAATTTCCAGTTTTGTAAGAGTATTAACTTGTGTATGTGAATATACTATCGCGTTCTGTACCGAGCTAGTGAGGATTGATTGACCTGTATGTGAATATGGGACGTTTCGCTCAAGCAATAACTGAACTAAATCGTGCGCAACCGTCCTGCGGGGTGGCATGTTGTAGGGGGAAGGGCTGCGGTGGGGGGGGGGGGGGGGGGGGCAATTGCCAAAACAGATACGATGATTGTCCTTGCTTGTGTTGATTTATTTGTTTAATGTTTATTTACTATCAGTTGGTCTGAAATACTGTTTAAAAAAATCATTGATAAAATACGTACCAAGGAGGATTCACTTTGTGATAATTAAGCACAATTATTATTGTAATACTGTATTATTAATTAGTTGTAAGATTGATTCAGGTAGGTTCCAAATCACTAAAGGGACTGGAATTTTGTGTGATTTATTGCCTATGTACATAAATTGTTAAGCAAAATATAGCCAATATTCAAAGTTGTGTTCGTTAATTTTATCTAGGTCCCTCGCCCTAAATGCCAAGTATATTTCAAAATTCAAAAGCCGTGCAAAAATGAACTTAGTTCATATGAAAGAAACATTGATTGGGCACATTTAGTTTCGCCAGAAATGTGTATTAGAAATGAATAGTCTTAAAGTAACTGATAAATAAAATATTATTTTTATTATTTAATCACTATACATATTATTAAAATATAACTTGGGACATTCCAATGAAAATTAAATGTGTCCAAAAAAAGAATGTGCCAGGACAAGAATACATATCACTTTAATCATCGAACAAGTCTCTTTTAACTGTAAACTTTAGTGGCGTTGTAGGCGCGAAAGCTCGTGACGACTTTAGGCGTCAACAGATTAAAAAAAGGAAAAATTGTTAGTGGGATTTTTGATTTCAAAATTTTTATTTTAGTTGTGTGGATAGGGTATGGTTTAGGTTGTTACTTATATAAATTTCAAAAGATTTGTACCTAATTAAGCACTGAAATTAAGTTACGGTAACTTTTACATGCGAGTAACGAAAATTAGTCGTCCATTTATACATGGTGCTCGCGAGGAACCCACCAAATTTACCAGCATATAGCTGAGGTCGTGATAATTAAATAACGTTATATGAACGCAAGTCGAAATATTATTTTTTACTTGTTTTACTTTTCATACAAATTAAATAAATTATTATTGGTTCACCAGTAACACAATGCCTTAGGATGATTAATTACTCGCAAACTAAACCGAATCCAGCTTACTATATACATTTTATCCTCAGAGGGCCGGGAACACGGTGCGAAAGTTACGCGGTTTCCTCCCGCGGCACCCTGTATAGTATATTTTCGTTACTCGCATGTAAAAGATACCGTAACTTAATTTCAGTGCTTAATTAGGTACAATTTCTTTGAAAAATACCCATATGCGTGTAACGTAATGTATAAAGCATTGAAGTTTAAAACAGAGGTGCGACGTACTAGGCAAAATGCGTACCGAGTCTTCCAAGTACGCGGCCACCAAAATACTAGTGCCAAAGACTAGCGCCTCGAGTACTTACGAGCACGCGATTCAATGAGTAAAACGGGCAATTTTAGTATGCGTCCGTCTTGGCGCCGGTCGCTAAGTTGACGCGAAGTGACCCGAGCATCTCCGAAATAATCCGAACGCGACGACGGAATATACGGACTCTGCGGTCGCGCGCGGTCGGCGCGGCGCCTAGAGTTTGCGCGCCGATTGGACGTTGAAAGTCGCTGTACTCATAAATACTCGTACGCTGAAATGCGGCCGCGTACGTAAGAATACAATGATAAGACCTGTTCCAAAAACCTATTCCAGTAAATACGTCTCGCCTCTAGTTTAAAATGTTAATTGTTTATTCATCAGAACTATTTTAACGTCATATTGTACCGTGTATTGTTGTTGTAACGTTATATTGTATTGTCTCTTTAGACAGATAAAAATAATTAGTAGTACTACGAAAATGGTGGTGTTACAAATACAAATACAAATAATTTATTTTCAAGAAAAGATAAAAACAGCAATTTCAGATTAGACTGACCTCCACACTAGGCATTGCCTGTCCCGTGGGGGATATAGTACGGTTGACAAATATATGTTTTAGCGGCTAACGGCAACAATAATTCTTTATTTTGTTTAAATGTGTAATTAATAAAATATAGCAATAGTCTCCAAACAGAAATAAACATTAAATTGAGAACAAAAATTACAATTATTCAAATCTTAAAACAAAACAAATGTGTGTGTGTATGTGTGTGTGGTGTGTGTGTGTGTTCGTGTGTGTGTGTGTTTATTGCACTTTAATGAAATGTTCAGTCTCTGCGTATGATAACTGTAACATGCCCTTTGTTAAAACCCTTTTTACTTCAAGAACGGAGTGTTCTTTAAATTTGTAAGCCTTAATTAGTTTATTATAAATTCGGGGATGTAAGAAATTTGAGAAGCGTTGTGCAAATGAAGTTTGGACAGCGGGAGTGGGTAGTTTGAAGATGCGGTGTTGAAGCATGACATTATATTCTGGTAAGTTCAAGACGGATTTATTTAGTTATTTCTGATATACGTAATATTTGAAGACTTAATACTTTAAATAATTATCATTTCAAACTTAAATGCTTTATACATTATGATATTAATGATACTCTGCACAGATATTACTAAAAACCTTAATCTTACCTAACCCTTAAATTGGCAAAAATTAAAAAAGTCGTGAATTCAAACCCTATTTGATTTCGAACCAGTATACAAAAATATCAATCCAAAAAAAATAAAAAGTGAACATTATGGTATGTATCCTGTGGTGCACACTGCCAAGTTAAGGGCTAAAGCATCGCCGTGAAACTAAATTTTTAAAAATAGCTTCAATGCCCTTTATACATAGGAAAAATGAAAATTTAGTATTCTCATAAGTCTGGCTACATGACTAACATTCTAGATCAAATTTTCAAGCATTTCTGTATCTTTCATACAATGTTTTGTCCGTCATATGATGGGTTAAGTCAGGTTTATAATAAAAAATAATATCTTTTTGGAATCGTTTCTTATTGTTCCTGATTGCATTGCATAGCAATCATTTACACATACATTTTTGCTATAGTTGGTTGGGGGACCTGAAACTGATATAATATAGTAGTACAGTTTACTCCAATTAACAAGAACTGTTTGTTGAAAAAAAATAATGAAAGAAATAATGAAAACTGTACAAAAACCATTAGTAGGTACTACCATAGATCTTTACCAATGAATTCAAACGTTTCTTTAAAATATTAGTCTACCATCCTTTGGGTAAATTGGTAGCGCTCAATGGAAAAATTACGTTTCCTCAAAAATAATAGCTAATTTATCAGTTGACAAATAATAAATAATAATGTTTGATAAAACATTACAACCATGTCATAGGTGAAATTCACTCGAAGCTGAGTTTTACCAATGTAATGCACATCAATTCAATTCAGTTTTGGGAAAAGAATGGCACCTTCAATGTTTTGATTATTCTGCCAATGTTGAAGTTGGATAACGCACTGACATTTGATGTTTTTGACATGCACATGTTATATTTTCTTTTATAGAGACAAGGTTCTATGGCAGTACATGAATACATTACAACTAAACAGCACTATTTCAACCTCGGGAGCCTTTTTGCACCAGTTTCATGCCCCTGCAAGTCTTACACCTAATACAATTATTGTAGAAAGGAACTTCTGACTTATTCCTTCATTTCTCCCTCTTCATCCTCTTCTTCTGACCCTCTGACGTACAATACATTATTACATCTAATAAGTACTTCTCCAAGGTTTCCTGAGAAACAAAAACAATTTTATTACAAGTATCTAATATTACAGTTACCTCATGTCACCTTTAAAAGTCATATAAATGTCTTCAAATAGTTAACACATGTCATCCTGGGAATTACAGTTATTTGTTAAAACTACAAATACTATTCAATAAGTGTAAATTTGTCAACAGTAAATTCATAAGTGTTCCCAAAAAATCATGTTAATAGTTTTTTGTCTCAAAAGCAAAAACATATCTTTTAATTTTCTTTGTTAGTTAAGGATTAAATAATAAAAAAAACTGCTAATGGCGAAAGAGCATAAACGCCACAAGTTTAGGTTCGATCAGGTATTGCCAGGCTAAATAAAACACCACAAAAATACTTTATTTAAAATAAGAGGAATTTCTGTGTGTTGGATAGTATTTGTGCAAAAAAAAGCTTTATATTATATGCATATTAGAAACCTCGTGGTGATTTGTTTTTGACTTGTTTCAAGATAACCAAAGTTAAAGTACAGAAAAAATATAAAGGCTTAAATATAAGGGCTTTTATACAACAATTTTTCAATAAAATTAGATTTGACTGCAGTAACAGAAGAATCTTAAAAAAAAATATACGAGGGTGGATTGAAAAGTTCTGAGCCGGGTAAAAAAAACTAACTGGCTCACTTTTTATAACAATTTTATTTTTCGACATAGTCTCCATGAAGGTCAATGCACTTAGTCCACCTCGCCTCCAACTTTATTATCCCATCAAAAAAAAAAGAATCTTTGAGGTCGTTAAAATATGAGTCTACTGCTTCTTGTACCTCCATATTTGTCGAAAATCTTTGTCCTCCCAAGTGTTTTTTGAGGTTTGGGAAGAGATGATAATCGGAAGGAGCTAGATCCGGCGAGTAAGGGGGATGCGGCAGCACTTCAAATCCACAATCATGTATGCCAATCAATGTTGTGCCATTGATTTCGCCGAAGTGTGAACGCGAGCGTTGTCTTGGTGAAACAGTACTTTTTTCGACAGCATTCCTGGTCTCTTTATTTTAATTTCCTCTCGCAGACGACGTAAAAGAGCACAATAGTAGTCCGAATTTATTGTTTTGCCCTTTTCGAGATAGTCTATCATGATAACCCCCCTGCAATCCCAGAAAACTGAGGCCATTACCTTATTAGCTGACAAAATGACCTTGGCTTTTTTGGGTGGTGGTGAACCTGGTCTTTTCCATTGCCTGGATTGTTCTTTCGATTCTGGTGTACTGTGGTGGACCCATGTCTCGTCCATAGTTATAAAACGATTGAGAAAATCTTCGGGGTCACGTTGAAACATGTCCAAACAATCTTGGGAAATTGTAACACGTATTCGTTTGTTCTCGACTGAAAGCAGTCTAGGCACCCACCTGGCTGACACCTTAGAAAATCCAAGAACATTGGTGATGATGTTCTGTGCCCGCTCATAAGAAATACCCATTGCTTCTGCTATCTCCACAATCTTCAATCGCCTATCCTTCATTATCGCATCTATTATTTTATTGACATTTTCATCCGTAGTAGCCGTCAACGGCCGCCCACTCCTAGGCTCATCTTGAACAGTCTCCCGGCCACGTTTGAAATCAGCTACCCATCTTTTTATGGTAGCATACGATGGAGCAGATTGCCCTAATGTTTTGTTCATATCTTCAAATATTTGTTTTGGTGTTAACCCCTTCTTTTGCAAATATTTTATGACAGAACGGTGCTCAATTTTATCCATTACTTGAAAAATCAGTGACCTTATGTAGCAGTTAAAGCATAAAACGCAAAATTGTGACAGGAAAAAAACAAAAGATAGTGCATAATGGCGACTAAATATGGCACTTTTACCTGCCAGTATTTATTTGTTTTTTTTTTATTATATTCAACCTTAGGCTCAGAACTTTTCAATGCACCCTTGTATGTTATAGCTAGGACTTCCAAAAAACATTATGAAAAATGTCTAAAATGGAAAATATAAATTATTAAATTTGAGTCAATGTCATTCAAAAATCAGTTTATGCTGACCTCACATTTTATGGTAAATCTAGTTTTGGGAATTTAGTTTTTCGTCAAAAAGCTTGTTTTTCAACTATTTATAAAATGTTGATAATTGTAGCTTCAATGTGTTGAGTTATGACGTCATGAGCTTATTTTTAGCGTCAATTCTCCAGCTAGTGTTGATAAAGACTTAACTTTAATTCAAAGACTTGACTTGGGTTTTTAAACTCTAGTCATAGAATCAAAGTTGGTTCTTTTAAACTCGGGAGAGACTTGAGTCTTCTGTAGTCTTCTATAGAGACCTTAGAATCTCTTTTTTCCATAGAGACTAGTCTTCTATAAAGACTCTAGTGTTTTATTTTTGCTCAAGGCTTTTGCTATGTAGTTATTTACTATTCAAACTCAACTGAAATTGGCAACCATATCGGATTCAAATTATTAAAGTTTTAGTTATTTCCTACTTATTATTAAAAAACATATCATGTTTTTATTTATATTTCAAACCTTTTCTAGAACATGACATCGTGTCAAATTCGTTAGGTAGTGATCTTTCATATTTGGATAAAACTTCAATAGTGAGTCTTCATTACAGATGGACTAGTCTTTTTGATGCACACCTACAGTTGAAAAATGACTATAAAGGTGGGTACGAATTAGAGCAGCCTCGGATTGAGGCACGCACGGCTCACCTATTTCGCTCACATTCGTACACACTCACGCGCTGTGCCACGGGCAGTACGAGAAGTTGTAACTTGCCTGTGGGCGAGGCGCGTACAAATTTGAGCTGAGCCGTTCCACCACCGGCGACTTCTTCTTTTTGTTAATAATTCGGTGCATTATGATAAACGCAGCCGCAGCTGTAATCGTGTCAGACGCCATTTAGAAATGTCGGCTCGCAGCAAGCACGCCGCCTCAGCCGCGCATGTTTATGTGCAACAATTTGGCTCTCGAGCAGCTCACCGCGCGGGGCGAGCATGCCTCAGGCTGTGCCGCTCAGATTCGTACCCAGCTTAAAAGATACGATGCCTCGAGTCTTTTTTAAAGCTCGAGTTGTGATTACAGGACTCCATAAGACTCGACTTGCAATGTACACTTCAAAAACTTGAGTCGTTACCAACACTACTGCGCGGCTACAAACAAATGAACGTTTACGTCATTCCAACCCAACTACTAGTCCAAAGCGAGCGTAGCAAACACTGATAAGTGATAACACTCGATTTTGAAAAACAATTAGTATGCTTTTATGCTGTAAGCACATTTTTTTTTATCAGAACACCTTATAAAAAATAAAATGACAATTTATATTTTCAGGGTCTTGTTTGTAGACTTCAAACTAACCTGTAGTTCTGTTGTCAACGATTTCTTCGGTATTAGCTAACTGGAGATTCATGTAACCATCCGCAGACACCAAAAGGCCTTTGTATTCATGGCCCCACTTTAGCCTCACAAGCACAGATTTCCCCGTAAGGCTATTGAGGAAAGGCTTGGGGTTGATAGGCATAGCCGTCGCCATTTTCGGTTTGTATCTAAAAATAAAAATGCATCTTATAAATCTTTAGAATATATACTAACCAAGATACCTACAGTGAAGAAAGCAAAAGTGTTACCTTTCTCTTTTTTGCAACAGAAAATCAGTAAAACACGAAGTTCTACAACATAACCTACAAACAATCCTGTTCCGTAGATAATGACGCCGCCGCTACGCTACCACAGAGTATAAGGTAAGGCCGCAGAGGTCGCTATTTATTATATGACAACGTCTATGGTACACATTTTTAAACCGTTGCAGTCACGAAATACGCCGCACTGAACTCCAGTCTATGCATTAGTTTTCTACGTATGTATGTTATTGTTATGTACCCTTACAATCAGAGTGCCCATGTGCCGCACGTCCATAGATAAAGGAGAGACTGGATGTGACACGTTGACATATACAAATAATCAGTTATGTAAATACTATGCAATTCGACATCGAACACTCAACAATTATCTCTTTTTAACTTAGTTCTATGTTCCTAAGTAAAAAGAGATGACAGTACGTCAGCCAGTGCAATAATGGCAACATTTATAATTTGACGTTCAATCAAATACCTAACGTGCCTAAAGTCAGCCATGTTGAATTAGCTTGTCATAAGTATCTGATGTGTCAACCGTGCCGAATTCACTTAAAAAATTATTAAATTCTTGTTTTCTGTATAATATATTGCCAAAAGTTACACTTGGATTGAAAGAGAAACTTCATCGTAATGTCTCTTAAGTGTAGATTGTTAGGATGTGCAAGATTTTAATACGATTTGCCTTTTATTTACAATATTTTGATAGTAAACAAACCGGTGAATTTGACAGCTAGGGTTGTTCTTAAAATATCGAAAATAACTTGGAAATTTCTCATTATGACAATTAATGTTAAAATAAAATGTTTTTTTTTTGTAATTGTATCATATAGAACGTATATGGAATATGCCAAAGAAAGCAAAGAACCATCTTTCATCATGGATTACTATTTTTAAGGATTTTGGGAAAAGTATACTGAGAAAGTTTCATTCCGAAATTATTTAAATAAAATAATATTATTCCGAAATAAGTAATGACTAAAGTTTTATACCTACTAAAAATCATCTAAGCAGCAAATATTTTTATTTGTTTACTTGAAGACACGTGAACCTAGTTGATAGTGACCCTGCCCATGAAACCAACGGTCCTGGGTTCAAATCCCGGTAAGAGCGGACATTTGTTACGGTCTGATAATATAACAAGTCATATTTGTAAAAAATGAAGGCGTTAAAGACTGGTAATACACGATTATTTAAAATTATTGGCACTCTCACGCTGTGGCACTGATTTGAATAAAAACAAAAGTAAATAATTATTGTTAATATTTTTGTTGCTTTTTATGATTCTTGTATTTTATCATTAAGAGAACTTAATGAGTATTTATTTATGAAAGGTATAACTAAGAAAGAAATTATAGTTTTGTTGCTTTGTATTTTTAATTATATTAACTCACTCGAACTATATTTACCTACTGAACCCGTGAAATACTTCATCTCTAGTCTTCATCATCGGTTCCACTTTACGAAATAAAGGAGCTAGGTTGACACGAACGCGCTTCAACGCGCGGTCGAAGCGTTGATGTGACAGGCGGCTCGTGTCAAGATCTTGCCTGCGATGCATGGCGGCACGCGCGGTCATGTATACGATAGCACTACTTTGTTAGAATCTTGTACCGCGCGCCGCGTCAACCACACGTTCATGTGAACCTAGCCTAAAGCTTTTAGTATGCAAATACTGAAAATAGCAAAATATGTCCGCAATTTTTGAGGAGTTCCGTCGTTAACTTATGGATTCCATTATCAGATCACTCCAACTTTTCTATGGGACTATTTCCGACCTTTCCTTTCCTTTACGGTGGAAAGGGCCCACCGTGCTGGTTGTGCTCAAGACGACGTTTTGCAAGCCCTTCAGGTATCCATTGCTACTGCATCTTTATACAGGACATGCGAAGTACTGAACGTACAGAACAGACGAGTTAAGAACCTCCCACCCATATGGTTTGTTTATCGATAACTTTATTATTACTATCGAATCGGGGCAGCACTTAAACATGTGACAGTCCGCCATTTCATGTTTGCTGTGGTAGTTTAGCTAGGCACGTTTATTCTGTAGGTATGTCAGATCCATTCTTTCTTTATCATTGCGCACGTCACCTTTCGTTGGAGTCGTTAGTTTAGTTGGCAAGATAATACATAATATACATCACCCATCTGTCAAAAACTTTAAAAAAGGGGCATAATGAGTTTGATGAACACATCAAAAATTTAGGATGGCAAATAGTTAAAAGATAATCCTTTGGAGTGGATTGGAAGTTAAGAATAGTGGTCCATTTGTTGTACAAAAATGTCATTTGCCGGATTTAGCGAAGAGGATTTGAAACGGATCAAATCCGTGGAAACTGGCATGAAAACGAGTAAGAGATATAATATTATTTAACTTTGCAGTTGCTGCATTAATTGTATGCTTTTGTGCCATCAACGTCAGTAACTATCGTCTTGGAAGATACTACAGACCTCAATTAATTGGCTTCTGCAAAAAGTAGTACTTGTCATGTAACTACTTATCCACTTGCTATCCACTGAGCTTTCTAAGCACTTTCTCAGTGGATCTACTAGGTACTTGTTGTTATTTAGTAGAAAGAGAGAGCTAAAAATCGTGTTCTAAATTACAACATGATCTTGATTGTTATAACTTATCAGCTTAACAAACTCCATTGACAGTGCAGATAGGTAAAAGTAAGATACTTATCAACATTCTCAGTTTATTAATTGGTTGATCAATTTAAGTTAGTTTTTATAAGTGGTCTGCAACTTAGTATGAAATTAATTTGCCACTAATTCATCAGGAAATATCCTCACAAACACGTTCATGAGTTAATTATTTTACTATGGCATTCTAGTTTTTCATTTATCATATCTTTTTTTAAGATAGGAAAATGTTTAATAACATGTCATTATTGTATTATTATTGTTGTTGACTTAATTATTAATAATAACTATCTGTCCTCTAGAATAGAAATGTATTAATATTTGCTTAACCTTTTGCAAATTCCAGTTCATTCATGCACTTCAAAGAAGGTGGCTACTGGCATTGTACTAACAGCATTTCTTTTAACTGTACATCAGTGGACCTTATTACAAAAGGTGTAAGATCTACTGATGGACAGTTAACCTTGTGGGCGACTGTAGTAGTTGTTGCATTCTATACTCTTTTAGTAACCATATTTAATTTTAAATGCTTGTACTAGTACTATGGAGTTAGCCACCTTCATTGATATTTCGGCAGCGTGGGTGGACACAAACTGTCCATAATTTGTTCTATGCTTCATACATTTACTGTATGGTATGCAATAATTTGACCATGTGGGGCATGTACCTAATAGTGCCATCCGTTGTTATATGTTAGGTTATCAATTGAAAATATTTGTTTATTTTAGAACCCGAGGTTACGGCAAACCTAAAGCAATCAAAAATTGGACAAAAGCAAACCAGAGTACCATACAAAGTGCCCATGGAAAAGCAGAGCTCCGATGAAGCAATCAATGTAATGTTTGATAAGTGCCGATTGAGTATTAAAAATAAAGTTGCCATGGATAATATGAATAACAATAATGAATTGAGTGACTTAGATAACATAAGTACTAGTTCAGTAGAATTAAACAATGATGATAATATATTGACTGAAAAACCTAAAGAATTAAATGATACCGCACAACCAATAGCTAGAAAAAATAGTGCAGATGTAACACCGGATTTAGTGCAGAGTGTGGATAACTACACAGAGGATGATGTAGCAGCTCACAGTGTAAAACTAGGGGAGTTACAGATGAGGCAGAAGATAATGGAAGAACAGAACAAGAAACGGAAAGAGATGCTGGCTAAAGCTTTAGCTGACAGGTAAGATTTGCAGTAACATTTGTGGATTTCTTTTTGTTGATAAAACTACAAATTGAAATAAAGTGCTTAGCAAATATTTTCTGGTTGGAAAACTTTTAAGATCTTGAACTGATGTTGATGATAATAATGTATGATTAAATTTAGTGAAATGAACATAAAATATATTATTATCTACTTAATTCTACTTATGCTTGTTATGCGGTAGGTGTAAGAATTATAACAGTGCCTATCACAGTTTCCTGTAACTTCTCATTGTCAACAGAAAATTATTTTTAAATAAAAGATTGTTTTATTACTTTCAACAGCAAGCAAACGACTATGTGAGTCTAGGGACTGTTTTATTATCTCAAAATCGTGATTCTTTATCATTCTCATTCAAGTACTTAGATTTGTTATCATTAAAAATTCACACACTTACCAGTTGACACTTATATTTGTAGTAAAGCATGTCTAGAAGAATTGTAGAGCTATGTTTAATAACAAATTCCTTAATCTCATTAGAAAACCTATATGGTGTGTATTTTAAATTGTGTATTCACATGTTAGAAAAAAAATAAAATTAAGTGTTTATTCTGATTTCCAGGACAAAACAAACCGCAGAAGAGGTTATGCGATTGGAAAAGATAAAAAAGGAGTTGCAAGTTCTAGATGGGCAGTTTTCACAAGACATATCATTGCTGAGGAAGAAAATTGACCAAGCGTGTCTTACTTATGCGGATGCAGAGTAAGTTTGTATCTATTCATTATATTTTTAACTTCATAGATTTAGGACAACATTGTTTCTTTACTAAACTTATGTTGGTTAGTCACAATGATAATTCATGTTACAGTTAGGAAGCAAATGAAACACAATCATGGTGTCACTATCCGCATCATGGTGTTAATTTTGCTTAAGGAATTGTAAAAATAAAATATTATTTATTTGCAGTAAAGTTAATATAAGTAGTTGGTTTATATTTTATTTTCCATTGCTTGTTTTTTATTCACTAGTGTATGGGTGAGGACCAAAAAGTTAAACCATAAGCGCAATTAACCATACAAACAACGAAGACGGAAAAATTTTTGCTCCCACTCTCATAACATGGGAAAGTTTAATAACCTCTGAACGCTTTTATTTATGCCTCGATTTACTTTGAAGCAGTTTTTAATGTAACAGTTTGTTTCAGAAAACACTATTTGAAAGTAGAAAAAGAGTTCTTACAAGCAAAAATCAAGCTACAGAAGGAAAGAGAAAAGAAAGAGCTTCTTACAGAACATTTGTGTGCTCTGATCACACACAACGAGACCAGGCAGGCTCAGAAATTGGAGACTTTAATGCTCGAACTTGCCAGTGACAGAAAAAGTTCAATTGGTGATGTGATAGCACCATCATTGACTGACGATGATGATAGTCAAGTGGTTGTAGATGGGGTTTGTGAAAAAACTGGTAAGATGGTTGAACTTTAACACTCCATGCCACAAACTCGGTATAAAGTCAACTTCCTTTAGAAATGGGAGTCTTGCAGTGGAAGTTTTATTTCAACGAAGTAATCATAAGTTTAAATTGTTTTAACTAAGATTTTAAACAGTTTATAGTATTCATTGCATTTAAACATTGTTGCGATTGTCGTGCCTTATCGTAAAATGTTTACGAATTTATAGATTTACTAATTGGTCAGTAAAATACTTAATTGTTTTTTAAACATGTGAATTATTTCATAAGTTATATATATGTTATTTATCTGTGTAGTTTTTAAAGGATTACACAAAATAGTGGCTGAAAATGACAACTATTAATAATAAATGTTATGAACAGCAATAAATCGAGCAATAAGACAAGCAACAAATATAAAGCAATGATAGTTGCTGCTAAGTATTTTTGTACGTGTCATTATTAGGATTTAATTAGGTATTCAAATAAAATGGAATACTCAAATAACTACTGAATTTTATTTCAACACTATACATTAAACCTAATCTATTACTAAACAACTATTTCATAAAAATGCATTAACAAATTGGAAGTATCCTAAAATACTCTTTGAATGCTTTGATTTTATAATACTGAATAGGTACTATTCTTCATAATATTACATTATGATGATGTCTATTGCATTGTCTGATAATTACATCCGTTATGCATTTAAAAAGTTTCCACACAATTTCCTTATCACTATTGCAATGAAACTGGGGCCCTAGCCAATATGCAAACGCTCCTAACGTTTTTCTTTTCTATCGCTCAAAATGTATGGGATGACAGTCGACCACGTGCTTTATCGAAACGCACGAGAATGTCATCCCATACATTTTGAGCGATCGAAAAGAAAAACGTTAGGAGCGTTTGCTTCTTGGCTAGGGCCCCTGTATAGTTTACAGTAAAGCCTGACAAGATTCTATTTGGCCCTATTTCCATATAAATTTGTATTGAAATAGGGCCAAATAGAATCTTGTCTTCGGCATTTTTTGTGCATCTTCGGAAATACGGGCGGTATTATATTCTACACTATAAAAGCGCGGTATTTTGTTTGTGAGTTAAATATTACATTCAACTTGGAAAATCCATTTTGTCTTTGACGTGTTATGTTATGGTATGGTATGTATGGTCTGCAGCTATTACTGTCATGCAGTGATGGGCAAAATAAAATCGACTAACGATTAACGATTAAAAATGGCGATTGATTAATCTTAGTCGTAAGAGTTTCGATAAATTATGTCACGATTAAATTAATCGCCGAATAACTAACAGTGAGTAAATTGTTAATCAACTAATTAAATAGATTATTTTTCTCTCGATTAATATTAGGAATAAATCGTATTTTTTGTAAGTCTTAAGTTTCGAGTTAAAAGTTGACAGATTGCTACAGCTTAACAGCTTACATCTGTATAACATCATTTACAACATATTGAAGTTTTGTACCGAGCAGCGTATTCCAATTTTGAATCGAGATTTAATCGTAAAATTTAGTCGATTTTTATGACGATTAATTAATCGTTATTCGTGAACTCCGTCGATTAATTTATTTTTTTAATTTTTTTGACGATTGATTTTTTAATCGACTAATTAGTAGATTAAAAAGTTAATCGATTAATGCCCATCTCTGCTGTCAATTAAATAAGAGCTATCAAAGCCTTGGCAATACGGAAACACGTCAAAAGCAATAAGGTTTTACTGTGTGAAATTTTAACCCTGGGGGGTTATGGCCGCGTTTGTCGCGTGACTAAAAGTGGATAAAACATCCGTCACTTTCTGACAAGTACAGTGCGAAAGTCACGGATGCTTTGTCCAACGCGATAAATGCGACCATAATACGGGACCTGGTATCGAAATTGTCGAAGTGCTATTTGTATCGACGTAGTTTTTTCAGGTAAACATATAAAGTTCTCACTTAGTAAGTTGTACAATAGCGGTGCCACAAGATGAGCAGCGTGCCCATTATGGTTTTTATCGATGTGGATAAACGTGGTTAAAACAACTGGCACTTTCTGACCAATATGTAAGTGCGAGGGTGATGAAAGCTTTATCCACTACGATAAAGGCGGCCATTATACGGGCCCAGGAGGCCTAGCACAAGTGGTCCGCGACTTATTTGTCGCTCGGATCTCCGTTTTTTATTTACTCTGTAACGATAGAGACGCACTGAGCGATAAGCGACATAATACAACTTGTGCTACCCGTGCAGGGTTCCCAACATTTTGATCATCACTTTCCGCATAAAAGAGGGGTTAGGGGATTATGCTTCTAACATAGGAACTAATTATCCTTCACCATCATAATTATATGACTTGTGTCCCATCCCCACTGTCAAAGTCATCAAAGTATGTAACAGATTGCTAAAATATACCTATAAACACCATTTTTATTCTGGATGATTGTATCGTTCGGAACACCCAAACCACTCCAATATTGCTAAATTCAACTGTTTTATTAACATAGAACCAGCATCCTGCAACGCAACTCGCCTACAATATTAATAATTCACAGAAGAACATTCAACGGCATTTACCAAAGAACATTCTCCTGCCCGTATGCTATCCCCAGTTCCAATAAGAGAACTTGTCGTGGTCTTTCAATATGCTTTTTATTCTGGTATCGGCGTGGTGCAGTTCTTCCCTTTTGTCTCGCTCCATTCTGATGAGTTCTAGGCCCCGCTTTGCGGCGCAGTGATAGCGTTGACTCAGAGAGGCCTCGGAACCCTTGATGCGAGGTATGTGACCCGTGTACCCGGCTATTGGAGGGAATTCTGGCGATATTGTGTTTTCTGAAACAAGTGCAAGTAAATTTTAATATTGGGTTTATTTATGTATAGCTCGTATAGATTGGCATTTGGAATAATTTGAAAAACGTAGTCTTCACGTGATCCTGAATCCTGTAGATTAAAGAAAGATATTAAGTCAATAAAAGTAGGTACTTTGTATTCGCTTAGCAACGCAACCATAGGAAAAAAATAGGTTCGTTGAAACAGTACCTATCTAGAACTTTTAATTTCGCTACTTATGATAAGTAGCCACAAGGAAAGTGAAGCGATGCTTAAATCGCGTACCTGTCAAAAATATTCCATACAAATTTAGCTCCGGGCGATAACGTTTGTCACCCCCTAAATCTAATCCGATTTCCACGGTTTTTGAATATGTTGCAGATGTAATAAAAAACTAGGTCTGTACGTTTCCGCTTTTGTTTTTTTTTTTCTTACCAACAAATATTTTCTTGGAAATTAAAACGTATCTAGTTTTTCATAATATACACATACATACATAACATCACGCCTCCATTCCCAGAGTGGGGTAGGCAGAGCTACAGAAATACCAACAACTCTAAAAGAACTTGTTGGTAATCCTCCTGTAACCACATTTTGCATAAACAGGCTAAGATGTTTACTAGTAATAATATCTACAACATATTCAAAAATCGTAAAAATCGGACAACATTTAAGGGGAGAAAAACGTCATCGCATTTTGTATGGTTTTTTTTTGCTTCACAGTCCTCTTAATTCTGTAACTTCGCCTACGAATATGTGCCGTACTTTTGGCTCATTTAGCTTTAGATTGGACTTATTATGGAGGAGAATCGTAGATGTCGTTAAGATACTGGAATAACTGATCGTTGGATAGTGATGTGATTGCATAATACCGCAATAAATAAATAAATACCTACAACGACTTATTAAAATACCCTGTGTTTCTTTCTGAATAAGTCCAATCAAGATCTACAAAACCATAATAAAAGCGCAGACAATCTCTTACAATGACTCTTCTCTACTTGACCCTGTCGCGGTCGAATAGGTTCAACGGGGTCATTATACGAATTTATCAGGGGTTCCGAATTGCTCATCATTCCCAATTCAATAATTCCCGAAAAAACAGTTTTATTATCTGGTGGTGGTAGGACCCTGTGTCCGGATCGCTACCACCATCTTATCCATTAACCTACCGCCAAGCAGCAGTTCGCATTGTAGTGTTCTGGTGTGGGGATAAGACAACCGGTGAAATTACTAGCATAGAGGCATTTCATCTTGGTCCTCAGGGTTGACAACGCATTTGAGGTGTTAGGACTGCAATCTTGTAATTGTAATCTTGAGAATTTAAATGTCTATGGGTCTCAGCTCAGATTCCACTCTCCATCAGGTGGTCTGAGGTCTCGTGTGCCCTCTCCTTGCCAATAAAACCTCATCGATCATTACTATACATTAACCCACCTTTGTACTTATTTATCTCCCGGAACCGGTTTAGGTCCCGGCGGATCTCGTCCCGCGTGTGGATGGTCTCCATCTTGGGCGCGCTTCGGGACCTGATATAGTTCTTGTTGAAGTCGGCCTTCCTCCGCAAGGTACGCTGGCTCTCAGCGAAGTCCGCCAGACAGTCGTCTGCTGCTCGCCCATAGGATTTGCCGTATCTAAAGTAGTAGAAGACTAGTAGGTAGGTAGGACATAACATGTCTTTTTAGAGTTGTTGGTATTTCTGTAGCTCTGCCTACCCCACTCTGGGAATGAAGGCGTGATGTTATGTATGTATGTATGTAATTAAGACTTTTTTCAGATATTTAGCATTTGTAATTTTATCTGTAGGGGGGAGGGAGACTTGACTCAAAAAAATATATATATTCATGCCAAATTACAGCTATCTAGTACTAAGAGTCTCTGTGCTAGGCTGCGGACGGACGGACGGACATGGCGAAACTATAAGGGTTCATTGTGGAATAGGAGTCAAACGAGCAGACGGATCGCCTGATGGTAAGCGAATACCGTCACCCATAGACACCTGCAGCACCAGCGGAGTTACAGGTGCGTACAGGCCTTGCAAATGAGAGTACGCTCTTTTCTTGAAGGTTTGAAGGTCGTATCGGTCCGGAAGTACCGCAGGCGACAGACCATTCCACATATGCTTTTGGGATCATCAAATCCAAGCTATTGAAACCCTTCCGCTGCTCTCACCTAAAGTTCATCCCCGGTACGTAACCCGTGTACCCGGTCATGTGTGTCGGTCGGTGGTTCAGTCCGTCGTACACGTCGCGCTGCGGCGCGTCGCGACGCGGCATGCGGTCCAACTCGTAATTATCGCCGCGGCGGTATTCTAGCGGCTTACTGGAAAACGTTGGTCGAATTAGCATACATGAAAGACCTAATAGAGTTCAAGTAAAAGGTTCTAGAACGGCACCGTCGGTCACTAATATTACAGGGTTATTGGTAATTACCAGCGCCCGTACTTTTCATGCCGCTGACGTAAAATGGCGTCATGCTAGAGTATGATTTGAAATGGTTTTATTATAATTATTAACTATTAGTGTAATACATTAAATACTTAATCTATTGACGGGTAGAAAAATAAATACCTACTTGATACGTAAAACGTAAATAAAACTATTTATTTGTATTTTATGTCGATACATACATTTTATTAAATGGTATTGTTACCACATTTCAACAATTGCGTAGAAAACAGAATTTCTCCTCTAACTTGAAGCACACCATTCTTCTTGCTTTAAATACCATACAGATAAAATCTATGTCATCTTCATTTTCATACGTAATGTGACATTCATAAAAATACTTTTGTTTTGTAATAATAGTCTTGTTTTTTTGTTAACATTTGGTTAATTATTCCAACTAACTTCCCTGTTAAAAAAAGAATTAAGAATCGATGGTCAATTATTTTTTTGTTTAATCAATTTACACAATAAATCAATATAATTATAATAATATTTATTTCTCAGTGGCGTTTAATAAATAATGATTATGATGAAATGCTAATTTGGAATCATACTCTATGTAGCGTGACAAGGAAACAAGGGGTTCTCAGAATCGAATTGTTTGCGGCCAGGGCTACGAGTACATGACCTAATCTTCTCCAAATGAGCTCTACTAATAGCCTATTGACGGGAATGTATGCAATAACCAATCACGTGTATAGCCGTCGAGTAATTTTATTTTTTGTTTTATTATACTTTATTGGTTATATGTAAAATAACGAGAAAATAAGACATCAAAATAGACAGAAACATAAAATGTAAGTACAAAGTTGAAGTTATTCCTTTGAGCGATCTCTTCCAGTGAACCTTTGAGCTATTGTAAAATATTTGAAATAATCCAAACATCCAAACGTACTACGTGTAACAGTAAAAGGGACAAGATAGTACCTACGTAAATAAGTAAAAATAAAATACACATTTTAAATTACCATAATAAATAAATAAATATACCGAACTAGATATAATTAAATTAATAGGTCGTGTACGTGTAAATAGATCGATAGGTATTTGTTAGTTGCGTATTGGAAACGTATACATACGTAGCTACATTTTGTGTTTATGATCTCGACACATTTTTTTAGCTACTACACCTATGCAAACAAACCTCTTTTGCAAAACACATTTTGTTTAGAAGTTCATCCGAAACTTAAGTTTGATGCTTTTGGCTCTTACTTGAACAATCCCTTGGACTTGATTTCTCTGAGTATTTGCCTCGTGTTGTCTCCGTAGCATTTGCCGTAGCGGAACTTGAGCATGGGACAGTGTCCCGTGTACCTGCAACAAAAACGTTTTTCAAACTGGCTTAGTTATATTAGTTACTTTGTGGTCTAGATATTTTTTTTTAATGGATTAGGAGGCAAACGATCAGACAGATCGCCTGATGGTAAGCGAATACCATCATCCATAGACACCTGCAGCACCAGAGGCGTTACTGGTGCGTTGCCGGCCTTTAAAATGAGAGTACGCCCTTTTCTTGAAAGTTTGAAGGTCGTATTGGTCCGGAAATACCTCAGGCGACAGACCATTCCACAGTTTAGTTGTGCGTGGCAGGAAATTCCGAGTAAAACGCACAGTTGAGGACTGCCAACCATCTAAATGATGGTAGTGGAAATTCTGTCGCGTAGGACGAAGGCGAAGGATGTGGCAGGAATTAATTTGAACAGCTCCTCGGAGCACTCTCCGTTATACAAGTGATAGAGAATCCAAAGTGAGGCTACATCTCTACGCAGCGCCAAACAGTCTAGCCGATCAGGCCCCTATCCCACAAAACTTTACAAGTGTACAAGTTGACAATATTGTCAACTTTTTCTATGGAAAACCTTACAAATTTGTCAAATTGTACACTTGTAAACTGTTGTGGGATAGGGGGCAGAAGTACGCTGGCAGCCGACAATTCGAGTCGCTCTCCGCTGGGTGCGATCCAGAGGGAGAAGCTGGTAGAGGTACTGTTTATACTGTCCAACAAAACAGACCGTCGTCGTGAAGATACTTGACGAAGGCGTATGTCAAGTAGTAGACGTCTTTCGACTGATATGTTGATAGTTATTTAGGTATAGGCATGCAAGACGAATAGGAGTCTTGCCAGACGAATAAGTAGAAACAGTCGCAGCACAGAGTAACGCGGACCCGTGATTTCGCGTATTTGGGCGTTTTCCTTTCGAAAACGCCCAAATACGCGAAATCAAGCTTCGTAAGCGTTCAATACGCTCCTTAATCCTATACCATCGTATTAGTAACGATGTTGGTCACACATTTTAAACACTTTATTGATGTTATTTTGTGTTTTCATAAATAAATAAAAAAAACTATATTTTAGTACCATTTCACAGTAAAGTGTAAAAGACAAGTTACAGTTGTTTGTAGTTCTTATATCAATACAAGGTACTTAAACCTACGGCTATTTCCAAGCTCAATCCTATCATAGTAGGTACTAGAGCCTACTAGAACTTAGTTTGGGACTACGTCAATTTGTGAGACTGTCCCCTGATACTAATTTAGTTACTACCATTCTAGGCGACGCCTAAGTATATTGTAAAAGTCGGTCTTTTACTATTTCCTTATTAAATCAATATTTAGACGATATTTCATTTTACTCTTGGTTTACTAAGTAGGTAGGTATCTAGTTAGAATCTGATCGGCTTCAATCGCGATCACGATTATTTAGGTAAAACAGGTTTAGATATGATTACGCCCTCAAGCGAAGCGAAGGATGACTAGCAAGGGTGTAAGTAAAACGATATTTTTATTGCAAGAACATATTTATTCGTCCATAAATTCCATCAGGCTGCGATATCGAAACTTCCCTCGTAATCCAATCAAGCTCCCGCGTACGAATTTTCTTCTATTAGGAGTAGCAAGGGGTAAGTGGGTGAATCAACTTTTAAAGTCCTCCTTTTCTACACGCTAATAAAAACTTACTAGAATATGTGAGATTGATAATGGTTTACACATGTTAAAATTAGGTAATCAGATTTTCGGATTTCACTATTCATAATCATAAACCAATTCTATAATTTTGTAAAAACATGGTAACGCAGTGGAAAATGCACGTTTTTCATACAAAACCCGGGGACAACGTCGTCCCCTGCGTTACCTGATATATTTGTGTAAATCACAGAAGAATTTTTAAAATTGTCAGCTAGAAAGTAAGTTTAATTTTTTTTTTTTTTTTTTTATGTTAAGGAGAAAGCACACGAGCACTCAGGCCACCTGATGGTAAGTGGAATCTGAGACCCATAGACATTTGAATTCTCAAGACTATAATCCCAAGACCTCAAATGCGTTGCCAACCCTGAGGACTAAGATGGAGTGCCTCTATGCTAGTAATTTCACCGGTTGTCTTATCCCCACACCGGAACACAACAATGCGAACACTGTTGCTTGGGTTGTTAATTGTCTGATTTATTCAATATATTGACCACATCAAAAAAAAAATTGCATTCTACCAAATTAAGGTGACATAGTGAGACATGTCGAAAATTGGGGAGTACCTTAAAAGTTGATTCACCCAAGTACCCAAAGATGAATTATCCTATGAACTGATTCGTATTTTAACTATGGTAGGTTGTATTTGGAGTCAATGTTTTCAAAGCCATTTAGGGTGAAGCCAGACGAGCGTAATTTTTTGAGTTATGAGTCGCGTAATTTCTGCTACATTCGATTTCATACAAAACTAGTCACTGTTATGTTCACACGGCGACGCATTTGCGTTGCAACTCATTTGAGTTGGACTTTTGTATAGGCAGAAATTATGCGACCGAAATTACGCGACTCACACCTCAATAAATTACGCTCGTCTGGTTTCACCCTAAGTGATATATTCTCCGCCAAAAGTGTAAAGTAACTTGCATATAAATATATACATATATTTACATTCGCCATTATATAGTGCAGCATACAGTGGTTCAAAATATCTC
Source organism: Acleris holmiana (assembly GCA_949316455.1). Lineage (NCBI taxonomy): Eukaryota > Metazoa > Arthropoda > Insecta > Lepidoptera > Tortricidae > Acleris > Acleris holmiana. Next base: position 4,708,292 of record OX438772.1, read on the forward strand.
TAACAATAGCTCCAACGCCTTGAAAAACGAGTCGAGGTCAGCTTTTTTCGAAAAGCTTATGATATATTTGACGAGAGAAAAGAACCCGTAAACTTAAAATTTACCTCATCATTAGCGTTTGACGACTGTAGTTGTCATGCCGCCGTCAAAAGATTTAAGCCATACAATAATAAGTATGGATTTAAATTGTCACTTGCGTTAAAAGGAATGTAGGCATAGTCTTCTTTTTTTTATTAATGGCGGCGGGCAATGTAAATTATTAGTAAAAAGCCGGAAATCTTTCAATCGGCCATGTTCCCTCCTAAAAGGTTACCGTAAACTAGACAAAGTCAACTAGATGAATTTCGGGCCCACGTGGAACTAGGAATGAACTACGAGTACGAGATCCCGTAATATGTTCTGTGCTAGGTGTAGATTATTTTCTAAAGTTGCCCACAAATCCATTTGGTTGAATGTACAGTCAAGGGCATAAATATATATACGTTCCCAAGACGTCAAAAATATGTATACACCTTAATGCCACTGGCAATAAGTTCCATGTATGTGTATTTGACGATATGGCTGTATAGATATGAATACCCTTGACTGTACCTACTGAGTGACGAAAAAATCACGGACAAGTTACTTTAGAAGGGACAATTTTTGTAATAGTGAAACTCTTTGATAGAATAAGGAATGAAAACATCAGAGAGAGACATCGAGTTGACTGAAAGAAGATGTAGTGACTAAGATTGAAAAGGGCATGCTTCGATCATTTGGAAAGGATGGATGAAAAACGATTGACGAAAGAAATATACAGTGCGATAGTGAGTGGAAGGGTCGGAAGGGGTCGTCCTAGGCGTACTTTTTTTTAATCAAATCGGGGAAATACTGGAAAAGGGCCGAATCTTCAGTACCCGAAACCGACGTGCATGCATGACTCGATGTATGAATGTGGAAGAAGCGAAAGAGATTTTAGGATCGTAGCAGGTGGAAAAAAGTGGTCTCTGCCTACCCCTCTGGGAAACAGGCGTGATTTAATGTATGTATGTATGTAATACTTTTTGCATTGATCCTTCATCTTTCAAGTCACAACAATAAAATCAATAACAGCCGGTTCCTATATTCAAACCGCGGATAGATTAGGTTACTTCGAGTCAAAATATGACACATTTTATGTGGCGACTGTCAATTTTTTACTGGAGGTAATCTAATCTATCCGCGGTTTCAATATAGGACTGGACATAAGACGGCAACAATTTCACGCAACAAACTACGAAGTTACTTAAAAAACTATATCAATCACATAGGACAATCTTCATACAAGAAGCAGTATCCAGACGCAGGGTGCAGTACGAACGGGAAGTCGCAGTCGCACCGCGACCAGTCGCAGATGATTCCCATAGATATTGCGACTGGGTCGTCGCAGGTGCGTGGGGAGGGCGTGGAGCGACACTCGCTGTGTATTTCATGCATGTTCTCGGGGCACTTCTCTACACCTGGAATAGAGAATAAAGAGAAACTTTTTAGCTTTACTCACACGCCTAATATTCGTATTATTTTCCAAAAAAACGGCCATATTCAGCAATCTCTTCTTGGGCTCAGCTGAGAAGTAGAAACGAAAAAAATTTTATACTGATTGATTTGTGACTCACAATTTGTGTGACATTGTCCTGTGATATTTATTTATTTATTTATTTATTGCCTTAAATACAAGTAACTAGCTGTTTCTCGCGACTCCGTTTGATTAGAACTCGTACAAACCGCTTAAAAATATATAGTTAAGGGCTATAATTAAAACAAAACTTAATTTATTCCTTTGTGTAACGAGAGTTACCCATATAGTTAGTATTTATTTTTTGTTTTCATTAAGCCTTTAATTATGTTTTTTTTTTGGAAACGATACGTATATCGCTATTTCCTCGGGAACCGTCCAATTTTTCGGGGTAAGAGGTACCCTATGTCCTTCCCCGGGACTCAAACTATCTCCACACCAAATTTCATCTAAATCAGACATTCAGAGATTACCCCCTACAACATCAAAAACTCACAAACTCATAAACTTTACCTCTTTGTAATATTAGTAAAGATTGAGAGAAATTCTATACAAGGTGAGCAATCAAAATCCGTATGGGGAATTCGGAAACTGTAAAACTTAGGGTAACCTGTTCGTAAGAAGCAGGCCTCGATTTTGGAGAGGGAAAATCTGCATTAAAAGATTTAAAATTCGGGCAAGAGCTTTTGTGGTCATGTGTGTTCTGATGCCATTTTAATAGCTATACCTAATCCAACCATATGTCACATGATGTTGTAAAGTAAAAAAATACTCGTGCTTTACTTGTAGATACGGGAGTTACCCTTAACTGACCTTAATGCGCGGTATAAATAATCTATATGTGTACAAAATGTCCGCTTAGTAACTTTGATAGTTTCTAAGAAAAATTGAGGGTGACATAGAGACAGAAAACCAGACGGTCTCGCGAAACTTAATGTTTATTTGCAATTGATGCCCTTTTCAAAGATCAACCCTTTATCGAGAGTTGACAATATTTATATAAAAACAATTTCCCAGTGTCGTCTAGCCAATTTTTTAGTCCAAAATAAATAACTTAAGACTTTGATACCTGCTATCGCTACGATCGTAGCACGTAGCAGTGTACTTTCATTTCGTAGCGAAATCCGCTACAAACTGTGGGTCCGCTATACTGCCCTGCTTAGCCAATAAGCAGTATGTCAAATTCAACTGCCAAAGCAATTTTAATTCTCTTCTGTTAGTAATAAGGTTGACATTGCTACAGGAGTTTTATCTGAGATAGTACCTTTTGGCTTAGGAGGGCAGTATACGGGTATATGTGTTCATTTTGTCAATTTAAATTAGGCATTTTTAAGTCAACTATGAAACGTATTATCACTGAGCAATACTTACATGTGCCGTTAAAAGACAGGCATCCTTTTTTCCCAACAGTGCCATAATACATTGCGTTTGCAACACACAATATCAACGATAAAACAAACACGACTTCCATATTGCTTTCCCTTTGGTTATCCGTCTGCAAATGCTTGCTTATTAAATACAGCTTTTCAGGGTTCCGTACTAAATACTGAAAAACAATTAATGGTTGGAATGGTCCGCACAAAGCCTCGTAAAAGGGCAAATTTGTGGCGAAAATTGTTTTATGTAGGTCTCTTGCATGTAGGTAGTTGTATACAAAACTAATATGGAATTTACGTCAAATTTCAAACATAGAATGTCGAACGGCCACAGTGGGGCTAGATAAGTTGCATTCGACATCAACCGAGTAAGGAACCGAGATAGTCACGTGGTACTATCTCGGTGGCTCACGTCAATTCCAACATATTCGCTAACGGTTGTCGAATGCAACTTGTCTAGCGCCACTGATGTGTTACAACCACATGGAAGGGGGGCGTTTTATTAAGTTTTTACCTATACATACATACATACATAACGTCACGCCTTTATTCCCAGAGTGGGGTAGGCAGAGCAACAGAATACCAACAACTCTAAACTTGTTGATAATTCTGTAACCACATTTTGCATTCAGGCTAAGATGTTTACTAGTGTAGTAGTGACAGGTTGCAATTTTTTACCTATACCTTTTTTATAATTGCGCTATACCTAGATAGTGGGTAGGAGAACTGAGGAGAGTTGTAGCAGAGGTCAGTTGTGACAAAACCGATTTCTCTGCACCTATGACAGTTAGCAAGCTGACAATTCCACGAAAACTGTGTAATGTCGAAAGAGCAACGAATTCGCAAAGTTGGCAGCTCGATAAACTGTCATAGGTTCAGAGAAATTGTCACAACTCAGATCTGTTACAACTCTTCTCGGTCTCCCCTACCTATGTCCCACGTCGTAGAGCTTGAAACACATCAAACAGAATTTTATTGAATTTCTAATATTTAATACAAAAAATACGTAGGTGCGGAACCCTCAAAGCTGGAGGCCGACTCACACGTGATGAGTTTTTATTGTTGTTTTGAAGTATTTCCGACGATTATCAATAGCTGTTACAAAAGAATTACAACCCGAAGCAACAAGGTGGAAGACAATGGCCATATGGTTATTAAGAACATCATTGTGTTGATCTGCATACGTGCACAACATCACGCCTTCATTGCCAGAGTGCAAAGCTACAGAATTATTATACCAACAACACTAAAAAGACTTGTTTATAATTCTGTAAACACATTTTTCACATTTAGGCCAAGATGGGTAGTTACAGGTTGCAAACCCATCGCCTAACAGTACTACAAGCCTTTATTCACTTACTCACCTCTTACGACATCCACAGGAAGACATGGAGTGGCACTATTCTAACCCGGCAACCACACGGTTTAATCGACTTCCTAGATTGTTTTACATTGTTAGATAGAATATTGGGTTCCCATAAGTAATTTTAGCTTAGGTAAACGGTGTTCCAGCTAGCGTGGACTGATAAGAGTAGTAAATAGTTAAGATAATTGTTGGCTAGCTGCCAGACTTGAGTTGCAAACCGGGGCACTATAGATATGGCGGCGGATGTGTAGACACATAATACGTACAGACCACACAGGAGGATAACATTGAAGCACTGAATTAGAAACTATGGATGCCTTATGATATTCAGTCTTACTAGTTAAATCAATATTTTTCTTTTTCTTCTCTGCATGTGTGCATTGTGGTGTTCTTGTGTGGAGATAAGACAACCGGTGAAATTACAAGCATAGAGGCATTCCATCTTAGAATGAAAGAAGAAAAAGAAATAATTTATTCACTAAACACAACAAGACACATAAAAAGTAAAAACAGTAAACTAAAAAAGAAAAACAAAGTGGTGGGTGTGTCTTCGTGGCAGTGAATCGGAGTCCTCAGGGTTGGCAAAGCATAAGCATTTGAGATCTTAGGATTGCAGTCTTGAGGTTATAGTATTGAGAATTCAAATGTCTATGGGTCTTAGATTCCACTTATCATCAGGTGGCCTTTTCCATTATATGCCAAAAAAAAAAATACTCGTCCACTGCTCAAGACGCCAGTTTACGACAGTCCATCACATGAGCTCTAAGAAATCATGATCTTGCATTGCTATCGTTAAACCTCATTATGGAGGTATCAATAATGGTGCTTGTATTCTTTGGCACTTTCTTTGTCGACAGCAAGTCTAACCAAACAAGTCCAAACTCGGTGTTTCTACGTTTAGTAGTCATCCTGTTGCCAGTTTACGACAGCCCATCAAATCAGCTTTTAGAAATCATGATCTTACACATGAAGAAGTCCGTAAGTATGTCTCCGATTCTGTTACTGCCTGGAACTCTGAAGGTTTTAACAGCTATACGGCCCCTGATAATGGCTGAGATGCCTATCCCAACGCCAGATGATAGCATTCCACGACTAAAAGTCACTTTGATATCTCTTGACACAAGCAACTCAAACAAGGGGCCCTAGTCAAGATGCAAACGCTACTAACGTTTTATACTAGAAGACGCCCGTGACTTCGTACGTAAAAATAGTTTTCTGCTACTCCCCCTGTGTATGTAGACGACACTATTAAATCACAATTTGATATTGTAGACTTTATTATGTTAAATACCTCGTTCATCGCTATTCTCTCGGGAACTGTTAAATTTTCCGGGATATAAAGTATCCTATCTCGTTCCCTGGGCCCTAAGTTATCTCCATACCAAATTTCATCTACATCGGTTCAGTAGTTCCTTAGATTAGCGCGTTCAAGCAAACAAACAAAAAAGTCTTAAGTTTTATAAATTATTAAGATGACATTCTCGTGCGTTTCGATAAACCACGTGGTCAGCTGTCATCCCATACTTACGTTTTGAACGTTAGAAAAGAAAACCGTTACCTAGGAGCGTTTGCATCTTACCTGGGGCCCAAGATCAGTTTATTGATACGTCCTGTATGAGATAAGAACCTGTACTTATTCCATGTTTCCTCCGAGTGAGTCTAATCAAATCACTAGTTAAAGACTTTGATTGGATGGAATATAGAAAATGTAAATCTCCTAACTAGAGCTTATAACGCTACTGTGATACCAAAGAAGGCGGCTAACTGCAAAGTAATAGTGTTAGCATTTTAAACCTAATGTAGTTAACAATAGAGCATATAATGCTTTGACTAAGTACTACATTACAGTTAGCCGTTATCTATTTGGTATTACGGCAGAACGTAACGTCGAATATATTGTGGTAGGTAGTAGTAGGGTGTAGGTAGAACATTTCAATTTTGTTTTAGATGTCATAATAAATATTTAGTAAAAAGCATATTCAATGGTAGCAATAATTCTAAACAGATTAAAGTTATGTATCTTTTTAATTAACCTTTGAACTCTGAACTCCAGGAATTTGATTTGTTGAACGTTTTAGTTATACTTGCGTTGAGACATTTAAAAAAAGTAGGTGAGAATTAATATGGGCGGGGATTCCGACAGATTAAGTTTATCAAGTTTGTGTAATAGTTGGAACGAATAAAAGTTTTGTTTTAATTTTAGTTGAATGTATTTGTAAACAATAAGTAAGTAAACACTTCCAGAAAGTATTTACAGCATCTTTTATTGAAGATACCCCAGTTTGCTATTAGTCTAGATTGTGTCATTAAAAGGATTTTCATAATAATGTTCTAAGTTTTCAGACGCTAATGGAAAATGAATAAACAAAACCTGGTTTGATGGGAGTAAATATATGTAGGTACAACAACGTCTCAATATTGAGAGGCCATTTATCGATCGATGTTGATAAAAAGGTTCGATAATTAATGCCTTTAGGCATTAAGTCCGCCATTTGTACTTTTTACATTTATTTATATTGTGTAAAGAAGATTAAATAAATATATATATATATATTTTTTAAATAAATAATTAGACTGTACCACCGTTACGTCATTCCGAAATATTATAACTGTACACAAAATAAAAATGAACTGTTTGTATATTTTAATACTTTATTTTATTTTCGTAGTATACAATTATCATTTTTATCTGCACACATTTCATAAATCCGGTAACTCATCACTTCATCGAATTTCATTTCATTGAATTTCATTTCATCGAACGCTATTTTCAGCTGAAAACATAATGTTTTCAGGGTATCTTAAACATTAATTACGTAGGTTAGGTTAGGTTAGATGTTTAAGATACCCTGAAAAGATTATGGTTTCAGCAGAAAAAAGCATTCGAAAGGCGTTTTGATGAAATTATAGACACCCCATAAACCCTGTATGATGCGTTCAAAAACCGCAGTTTATCAAATTCGATATCATTATTACATTCTAATTTCGAACATCTCTGAAAAACCATGCAATTTTATTTGACCTCAATTCTAATATCACTCGAAATGACATTTTATTCAAAATGAAATGTCAATTGCATACAATTTTGACAAATCTCGCATGTTAGTAACTGAACAAAAAAAAACTACGGTTGCTGACATTTTTGACGTTCTATCTGTCTTGTCGCAAAAATTTGTTTACCTTGCCTTGTTTTACTACTATTACACGACAATTATTTCGCATACACAGTCATTCCTCTCTTTCACAGCATTTTCCAGAGAGTGTTAGAAGACAAATATGCATGTTCCCTATTGTCTTTAAAATGTCCCTAAGAACAGCGGTTGAACAAAGAAATAAACCAATACTATAAGTAAGAAAGAAAGAAAATACATTTATTGACACAAAAACGACACGGTTTACAACAAACAATGAATTAGGGCATTACTTTCTGTGCCATCCCGTCAATAAGGGGGCCCCTTATTGCAGGGACTCAGCACGACGCAAATTCATTTTCGCGATGACGATAGAAGTAGTAGAAGTAGAGATGACGATAGAAGAAGAAGTAGTAACTTAAATAGAAGGGAAAGGTTCGTGCTCAGAGTACTGTTTAAAACATGTTCGACGATATATGAGCCCTCAAAACAAAGTTCCAGGCAGAGAAAGGTATAGAAAGGAAGAATGGTAAAACTTGGTAATGGGCAGGTTTTTAAAGCTCATCACACCTCATGACGCAAACGTCATAAGGTGTGATGAGCTTTAAAAACCTGTACCTTTTCGCTACACAAAAGTGATTTACTTACGACGTTTTATCAGTTCAGCTTAGCGTCCCTAACATGAGTGAAACAAGGATAACCAACCCCTATCTGCTAGCCCCTCTGATTTAAATTCCAAACAGCTTCACCCTATCACAAACAGTTCAGTACCTGCAAGGCTCTGATCTAAACTGGCCTTACAGTCAAACAGGTAATTCAAATCGCAGATTACTGTCCCCTTAATTCGATATCAAATAAGGTCTAGAATTTAGACTTTAGTTAGATCAAGGCTTGGATGGCGTCTTCCTCTTCCATTAACTTCAACTTTTTCGCCTTGTACTTCTTCCGGCTCCTCCTAGTATGCACCTTGCCTTCACGACAGTTGTCCGGCAGTACGCACAGGCCGGAATCCTCGTCCAGGACCAATTCGTTATTGCAGTCACAGCGGGACCAGCCGCATGTAAAACCTGAAATTTAGTAGTATCTCTCACATATTTGAAAGGGGGAACACCTTAAAATTCAGAACTATGTTTTTCCGATTATTTGGGTGTCAGTATTTTCATTTTTCCGAAAGCTATGTTACGTTGCCCCCCCCCCGTTGTTCCCCGTGTGGTTGCCGGGTTAGAATACCGCCACTCCATGTCTTCCCGTGGATGTCGTAAGGGGCGAATAAGGGAATGAGAGCTTCTAGTACTGTTATTCGATGGGCTTGTACCCTATCACTAACACACTGTTAAACAAACATCTTAGCCTGTTTGTGCAAAATGTGGTTAAAGAAGTACCAACAAGTCTTTTTGGAGTTGTTGGTATTTCTGTAGCTCTGCCTACCCCACTCTGGGAATGAAGGTGTGATGGTATGTATGTATGTATGTTACGTTGGAGCTATTTTAAAAGAAATGCACAATTTAGTTGCTATACGTAGGTTAGGTTAGGTTTGATTTATAAGCGATATCTAAAAATAAAGTCTTCTATAAAAAATGCATTCTGAAATTATGAAAATTCGGAATTTTGATCAAATCAGAATTATGACTTCGAAATCGTGTAGTGTACACATTTGGAAGGTGACAACAGAATGTATAAATAAACTAGATGTAATAAATTCTTAAATGAAACAAGTAAATTGCTGTAAAGTTACAGGGTTCATGATAATGACTGCAAAAAACAAGGACAAGAATCACAAAAGTGATTTTTACAGAAAATTATTGAGAATAAAAAGTCACTTTTCATGAGCTCTTTCTCTATCGCATTAAGAGAGTTAATAGCCTTGAATCTCTTAACTGCATCGTGAATTTGTCCCTATTCTACAAACCTGACAGTGATAGGTCACAAGTGACTTTTAAGGTGCACATGTACATCGCAATTGCAGGAATTGTGTGCAGGAATTCCTACACACTGGAAAAATTAATTGGTAGCTTTTCAAAACATTGTGATCGTTGTAAGCGTGTTGATTCCATACGAGCCTAACAAAACGTTGTATACATCAAGTAAGATGTTAGTTGAATCTAAGCTACTGGTGTAAACCTAAAGTGTAGGTGTAAGGGAAGGCGCAGGTCCGCTGCGAGACGGTGTCTTGGTCGCAACGCGTGTGATACGCGTGCATGTTGGCGGGACACTGCGCCACGCCTGAAATCAATTCAATAGGGTTACATAACAAGGCCAGGGTCTTGGATATTTCTTCGGCGTTATAACCGCATATAAAACTAACAGTAAGTATCTTTGGGGGAGTTTCTTAAGAGGACTGTGAAGCAAAACATCTGTTTCTATACAAAATGCGATAACGTTTTTTCCCCTTAAATATTGTCCGATTTTTACGATTTTTAAATATGTCGAAGATTTTATAAAAAACTAGGTCTTTAAGTTTTCCTTGCCAAGAAAATATTTACCGAAAAGAAAAAAAGAAAGACGGAAACGCAACGACATAGTTTTTCATGACAACTACAAAATAGTTAAAACTCGTGGAAACAGGATTAGATTTAGGGAGTGAGAACGTTATCGCTCGGAGCTGAATTTGTATGGTTTTTTTTGACAGCTACGCGATTTAAGCATCGCTCCACAATCCTTAATTAAATATTTTCCATGATATATTGATGACGCATTTGGCGAGGCCCTGGGTCCCTACCCAAGATGCAAACGCTCCTAATGTTTTTCTTTTCTATCGCTCAAAATGTATGGGATGACATCTCATGCGTTTCGATAAAGCACGTGGTCGACAGTCATCCCATACATTTTGAGCGATAGAAAAGATTAACGTTAGGAGCGTTTGCATCTTGGCTAGGGCCCCTGCTGGGTTAGGTTAGAAAATATAATATATTGAAAAATCCTAGGCACAGAGTCAAACATATCATCAAACAATTTGGCCATATCGGGAATTGAACCGGGGACCGCTTACCTTGTTAGGCAGGGTCACAAAAAGGTTAACTGCATAGACAAATCAAAAATTTGATTAAGTCCTACCCTTCCTTAAAGGATAGAGGGATCATTATATGATATGGACATTATGGTTAACGATCTAAATTTGCTGTTAAATTTCATAGTGGTAGAGTATCGAAGACAAGGATTCTGACGGCTAGCATACGCACAAGTCGTATTTTAAAGCTTTTGTCGCTTTGTGCGTCTCTGTCATTAAAGATTAGATAGAAAGGGAGATCCGATCAACAAATAAGTCGCGTTAACTTGTGATAGCCCTCCTGTGGTGCTAGACAAGTTGCATTCGACAATCGTTAGAGATTATGATTCGATTGATAAATCACGAATTGACGTAACCCACCGAGATAGTAACGTGACACTTACGTCAATTCCATATATTTTTCAATCGAAACATAATCGCTAACGATTGTCGAATGCAACTTGTCTAGCACCACTAACTCGACTGAGAATGTGTAATAATTCCTCAATATAAATTGGTACCGAAGCAAATCGAATATTTTTAATTGTAATAGTTACATTGAAAAGCTATTCCGTTTGGCGAGAGATAAGCAGTTGTATGTAGCTAGGGCTAGGTGAAGTTTTATCCGGCAAGTTTAAGAAGTCCCGTCGGAGGGTAAAAAACACATTTTAGCGCGTGCCTTCTCAATTAGGCACTTCTCACTCACCTGCCTGCTGCCAAGTTGAAAACGCATGCGCTAAAATGTGTTTTGTACGCTCCGACGGGACTTCTTAAACTTGCCGGATAAAACTTCACCTATAAGATCGACGCAGCGCTGTGTTGAGAGGAATTTAAAGAAGAAAAATGTTACAAATAAAGATACTTACATTTTTCTTGGAATAGTAGACATCGAAAAGCAGCAGATTCGATAACGCGCAAGGAATTGAGAAATAGCAATGAAAACAATGCAAGAACCTTCATTGTCTCGTGACCAACGCGTTACTGATTATACTGACGCGGTTCGAAGTCTTCCCACGGCGCGATGCTTATTTCTTTCACTGTTTTGTAAACAAGAGTTCGATTACCGTCGATTATTTTAGCTGGGCTAGGTTAAAACTGTAAATTGATACGAAATCTTGTCGGATTTACGTCAGGTTATTTAATAATAAATGAGTAAACGAGTCAAAAACATTTCATGTAGAAACTAGACCACGGCACGGGTCTATTTTTGAGGAGTGAGAGTAGGTACGAAAGTCAACACAATAACGCCACAACCAACCCCGAACAATGTTATGTGATAGCAGTGATAGGTGACAATTCGGTATACATTGCCAATTTAATGAATTGCCACAGTCACCTTAATATTATTCCGCTCTTTTTAAGTACAGCTCCTCGTATATAACTACCTACCTCGATCGAAGTTATAATTTATAAAATAATATTAATAATAATCTTACCTTTCGATATCTTTTGGCAGTGTAAATAATGATAGATCGCCATTCCTGTCATTATTTAAGCACCCGTATGCTATACAGTACCTTTTGGCTTTTCGAGGAGCCATAGGTACATTTATTTAAACAAAAACTCGAATTATTTTCGCAGCGGCGTACGGGCGACGCGCTTCAAGACGAGCGCTCGCGTGACACTCAACTGATTAGCCTTGTATAAAAGGCCGCACATTGAGTAGGCAATAGCGCGGAGTGTCACCGGCCTGGTGATAGGTGACAATTCGGTATACATTGCCAATTTAATGAATTGTCACCTGTCACCTGTCATTGTCAGTATGGTGAAATAGGGGGCTGGGCTTCCTACACGGTAAAAACACGGCCTTTGTTTCCGTATTGTCAACGTTTTGATAACTCTTGCTTACTTGACAATAATGGCGGCCGAGTTAAAAACAATACTAATACAAGTCAAACGCAATATCGTTTTAACCCCGTAGAAGTGAACCCAGTGCTTCTATTTTCTCGCATCGCACTCGCATCCTGACAGTATATTTGTCACTAGTATTTTATAGTAAAACGAAGCTCGCCGAAGGGCACTAAGACAATAGAAGCAGTGTTCGTTATTAAGGATGGATATTAAGATTTAGATATTAGATAGAAAAAAAATAGCAATTTTAAGCCAAGGGAGGGAGGGAAAGATGTACGGTAAGGTAGCGTTACTACTAAGCATCATAATAACTCCTAAGCTAATTAATATATAAAGTAACGGTTCTCTATCGTTTGCCCGAATTTCATATGACATAATTTTATATGCCATACGAATCATGTGCCATAATATTCATTTGCCGAAAAGGCATTTTTTCTGAAAGCGTGAACTATTTAGAATTATAATTAAACATACCTAACTTAACCTATTGGGCTCTATACGATGGCATGTTAAAATTACCAGAAAGGTTTACGATTTCAGAAAAAATGTTTCTATGGCAAATTAAATTATGGTATCTGATATTAAGGAAAATGAAAGGACACGGAAAGTAACACCTTTACTAAGTATATTCGGGATCGGTAAGGAAGGGCTTTCTTATCCCTTAATATTTACGTTAAGTTCCTGGACCTCTTCTTGATGCAAATGAGCTTTTAGTGCCCCTCAGAAATAGATCAAATAACTGATAATCCTGTAGAACTCCCCCACTGTAGAATCCTGTAAAAATGACAGGCTATACTAGGCTAAGCGTTGTTTAACAACGACATGGCTGCGCTGCGCGATGGCGGTGAACGCCTAGCAGTAACTCGTGGCAGTACATTTTTTTTAAAAAGCCTTGTAAATGGATGGACAATTTTCGTCACAAAACTGACAAAACTACGTTTCTTTTTTCCTTCACTAGGGTACACTTTATTTTGAAAATGCCCGGCATGCTTCATACATCGCTATGCATTTGTTACCTCTTGCCGCTTGCTGCTTGTAATTAATAGCTTTGTATTTCTAGAAAGAAACTAATACTAGAAACGTAATTTCCAGAAAATAAATGTCATCCGTTGAGTATTTTCACTTTTCTTGTGTTTTGCTTTCTACTAGTATTGTTTGCAAAACTGTGGAAAACGGTATTTAGATTTCATTTTTAGATTGCAAATCTCTATAGGCTTTTGGGGTGACATGGTATAATTTCATTGAAAACTGACACTAACAGATAATAATTAAGTGTACAATGCTTAGCGCAGTTGAAACCCAGTGATGTCGGAACTCGTCGACTTTGTTATGTACACCAATCTGTTACTACTGCTTTGTGAAATAAGGGCCTCTGTGCTCGTTTCTCCGCGCAATAAAGAAAAGTTACTGTAGTTATGTACCCAGAACATTATTACAGCGTCTATTTAAGCCACCGAAACCTCATAAACAACTCATAATCAATCCGCAAACAACAACAACCTGCCAAAACTTTATTTACTTTGAATAGCACTTGGGAACTACGTAACTAGACTTCCTTGTTACGCTAAAGCTCGCAAATAACAAACTATGGGTTATCACGAACCGTTTAGCCATAATATATAGGTGAGGAACTGTAATTACTTATATAGGTGTGTAGTTATAGGGTTTTAAGATACGAGAAGGTGCCTGGTACGGAGCGCGCGGCACGGTTGTTTCGAACTGCTGTAATGATAAGTATATCTACGCCTTATCGCCGTTTGTATCATAAATATATTTTTGCGTTCTCAAATTGCTGTTTTTATTCTAACAGTTAGTTGAATAGTTTGAAAATGTTTTGTCAACCCGGTGACCTCGCACAGCTTAAAATGTTAGTGTAAGTAGTAGGTATGATTTCCACTTAATAAATATTGTCTATAGCAAAACAATGATGGCAAAGACCGCATCACAATCGATTTATTGTGTTTGCAACAAAAGTTTCATACAGAAATAGCGCTATGTTTTGTATTATTTAGAGATGGAGCCGCGACGTTTTATTAATTTGCTAGTTTGTTTAACATCGTTCTTGACCTGGTGACCTGTATTCGCTGCGAATGCTTGGAATGTATCAAACATTTTTTTTACCGTGAAAAAACAACTCTAATCAGTCAAATAATAGAATTAAGGGCTGTTCGGATTGGAATTATAAATATGATCCATTTATTACGTACCACTTGATAATACTATAGGTATTGTAATAGGATTGTGTATGTAAGTATGTAAACACTTTATTGGAAAAAAAAAACGAAAACAATACATACATACTATCACGCCTTCATTCCCAAAGTGGGGTAGGCAGAGCCACAGACATACCAACAACTACGGAAAGAGTTGTTGATAATTTTGCACAAACAGGCTAAGAACTTATTACCAGTGTATTACAGACAGGTTGCAAGCCCATTGCCTAACAGTACTAGAAGCCCTCATTCCCTTAGTCGCCTCTTACGACATCCCCTGGAAGACATGGAATGGCATTATTCTAAAACGAAAACAATACATTTAAAATAAAAAGATGTACAAAGGCGAACTGATCCCTTGTTTCTTGGAGAGAAACAAAAAAACGGGAATGCAGCATTAACGGCTTAATGGGTATTAACATATTATTGAGGTATCATTAGATTCGTCTTTGTCGTGGAAGTGACATAGGCTATAATGTTTTAATCAAAGTAACGAGAGGAGGCCTATTTATTTTAACATTATATTGACGACATCACATAATGCACACGAGCACTCAGTAAGCAGAATCTGAAACGATTTTTAGGGTTCCGTAGTCAAACTAGGAAGCCTTATAGTTTCGCCATGTCCGTCCGTCCGTCGGCAGCCTAGCGCAGAGACCCTCAGAACTAGAAAATTGTAATTTGGTATAAAGCGCAACTTTTTGTAAGACCTAAGTTTGTGCCCCCCCCCCCCTCCTATACCCAAAACTACAAATACTTACTAAAAATAAAAAATAAAAACTTCAATAAAAGAGCATATTATAACGAATTTTAAAGGAAAACTATCACGACTAAGTTAGACATCATTGGTTCTTGAGATACAGGCGATTAAAGTGTTTATACCTACTAAAATCATCTAAGACGGCACCAGTTGACTTTAAATAGAAATTTAGTTATTACTTGTTCATTTTTATGTTTGTAGTACTTAACGGCTTCGGAACCGTACACTGAGCATGGTCCGATATGCTCTTGCCCGGTTTTTTTATCTACCTCGCTTGAGCGTATGTTTTTAAAATTACTAAAGATGACTGTCACAGGGACCATCCTTGATTGACTGAACTAGGTATATTTATGTGCGGCAACAACTGGCAAGGCAAGTGTATTACTGGTAGAGGGAAAGGGTAGGCTGTTGTGCCGTAGGTCTTTCTCTGTTTACCTTGCAGAATGAGTTGCCATTTTTATAACTTGCGTGCCTAAACCCATCAGACATATCTTTTATGACAAAGAAGTTTTTTCCACGGTTTTGATAAAATTGACGACACAAATTTTATTTTTCTTCAAGGTTAGTTGTCTGCCAAAAGAATTTACTAAACTTGCCAATTAGTTATTAGAGTTTTTGTTGGTTTTTATTTTTGCGAATTCTGTTAATGCTGCTCTGTAAATGTCTGTGAAAAAAAGAAGAATGTATGTAAACAAAGACGAACTTATCCCTTTGAAGGATGTCTTCCAGTTAACCGTTGAGCAAATTAGAAATAATTACTAACAACGAATAGCCAAATAAGTAGGTGGAACACTAAAGGATCGACCCCGCACAAAGGTCCTACCACCGATAAAGATAAGTACTAAAGCTCCTGCCAATTCTGCCTAACGTTTGCCTACGTGCATTAATCCTTGGAGGTCATAGCCTAATTATTAAAACTGTTGAGCCAATTCTAATGGTGTAAAAGTACTGCTGATCTAAGACACGGGGTCAATGTATGTATGTAGACACTTTATCAGAATCAGAATCAGAATCAGAATAATCTTTATTCAAGTAGGTTTACAAATAATAAACTCTTTTGAAACGTCATAGTAGCGACTTACCCTAAATTGACTGCAGGTTCAAATCGCGACCGATCAGAGAAGAACCTGTAAGAAACTCTGTCGGATGTCTTTTTTTTTTCGACGTTCGCAACCTTTTGTCGTAAGGACTAAACATTTTATTACAAGCAATTCAGTCCCAAGCATTGTTATCATTAATATAGTCTTTAATACTATAATATGCTTTAGAAATTAGTTTACGCTTAACGTAACTCTTAAATTTATTTACTGATAGTTCAGTAACATTAGCGTTTTGCTCATCATGAGCCAAGCTATACGCTGAGCCATTTCCTTTTTGCACTGCTGCAACGCACACATTCTTCTGGCAACTTTTTGTGTATTTTTAATGTAATTGTGTTGTTTTAATTACCTTTGTCAATTGTGTGTGTGATTTGTAGTACGCAAATAACCGTTTTATCTATCTATCTATCTATCTATCTATTACTTGGGAGCTTATTATAGAACCTAATACAATTACCCATAAAAGAGTTTTTTATTTTATGGAGCCGCGTGAAGGGCACTGCGAGCTTATGTTTATTTCTGGTATTAACATTATGTATGTCACAGTTCTTTCTAAATTTAGCGATGTTTTTATGAACATACATAATGTTTTCATAAATGTATTGACTGTGCATGGTCAATATATTAATTTCTTTAAACTTATCTCTAAACTTATCGCACAAACAAAACAGATAAAAAGTATAAAATGGACAAAAATATAACAGGGATGTAGAACGGCGAACCCTTTAAGCGATCTCTATCCATCCAGTTAGCGAATGAGAAATATTAATGACAATGAATAGCCAAATAAGTACATTGAAATTACTATCATAGAACCCCGTGTTGCCGAATTAGAGTAGTGCCACTCTTCCCGTGGATGTCGTAAGAGGCGACTAAGGGAATAAGGGCTTGTAGTACTGTTAGGCGATGGGCTTGCAACCTGTCACTATTACACTAGTAAAAGTCTTGGCGAGATTGTGCAAAATGTGGTTACAGAATTATAAACAAGTCTTTTTAGATTTTTTGGTATTTCTGTTGCTCTGCCTAACCTACTCTGGGAATGAAGGCGTGATGTTATTATAAATTTCAACATTAGATATACCTCGTACACTGTTTTTTTCCCACTCTCAAAGAACCGTCTAATGAAGTTTTCTCATGTTGCATCCCGTTGCATTATTCATCGAACGTGCTAAGAGAAATTGAGTGGATCGTACGGTTAAGTGTGTTATTATCATGTGTCGAGTTGCATCTCGATTTGCATAAGATTCACATTATTATGGTTATAGCGTTTATAATATGCACAACATAGTAGAATGGTAGAAATTGAATTGCCCGTCATCTACAATAGTAGAAATTTAGTACTTCTAGTAGCTGCTATATGATGGTACCGAAACATGATTCACAATGGGTGTCATAAGAAGGCTCAAGATTACTCTAAAGGCAACGGAAAGATTGAAAGATATGTCATTTTTCTGTGAAGAGCTAAAGTTACTCACCGACGGATGGCCCGGGCTAGATTATTTTAGCAGAGCTGATGGAATAGAAGAGCTCTGGAATGGCTCCCGCGAACCTAGTTAAGATGCGTTCGCTAACTAGCGTTTCGATCCGTTTTTTTTTTTAACCAATCGCGTCACTGGTAGATCACATGATACGAAAAATCACGTGATCCCCCAGTGACGCGATTGGTTTAAAAACCAAAAGGCATAATTTACGTAATTCATTAAATGAAATAGGTTTCATAAGGAACCAGTGAGGCTAAACAAGGTGTATTCGACACTCGCTAGCGATTATGTTTCGATTGAAAAATATATGGAATTGACATAAGTGTCACGTTACTATCTCGGTGGCTTACGTCAATTCCATACATTTATCAATCGAGACATAATCGCTAACGATTGTCGAATGCAACTTGTCTAGCACCACACAGAATACTTTTAGAGTTTGATAGCTACCATACCGTGGTAGCTGAACTATCGAACACTATCAAATGCCATAGATTAATATGGTAACGTTTATTGTCTTGAATCGTTGTGACTTGAACCAATAAAGATTAACAGCCCAATATAAAAAAAAAGGTCAAGTGCGAGTCGGACTCGCGCATCGAGGTCTCCGTACCGCCGGTACCTACAACATACAGTAGGTACTATTTTATGATACAATAAAAATAAAAATAACAACGTTGAAAAAAACGTTTCTTGTTTGTAGGAAATCCGCCGTGGCCGTAATGACACAAATTCTGGTAAAATACAATCCCCTACCTCTTAAGCTTCTAAAGATACAGCTATTTAAAGTTACTACGGACGGACAGACAGCCAGCGCGTAAGCTTAGTAATAGGGTCCCGTTTGACACCCTTCGGAAACGACACGCTAAAAAAGGGGAATGTACTTTCTGCGACACAGTTCTTCGATGGTGAAAGAATTAGAGACTGAGCGTTACTAATGGGTTTATTTGTGGCTTAAAAAACGAGCTAGTTGCGGAGAACCATATATTTAAAGTACCTCCGGTAGTCTCCTTTAATGACTCTTTTCAATTAATCAAATCAAATGAAAATCTTCTAATAATCTTGGGGCTCTTAGTCCAAAATCCAAAATGGCTGTTCTATTTATTAAGAACAGTCATCTATTAATCTCACCGTGTGCATGGTTCCCGGGTTAGAATAGTGCCACTCCATGTCTTCCCGTGGGTGTCGTAAGAGGTGACCAAGGGAATAAGGACTTGTAGTACGGTTAGGCTTGCTACACTAGTAAACTTCTTGGCCTCATTGTGCAAAACGTGGTTATAGAATTATAAACAAGTCTTTTTAGTAGCTCTGTCTACCCCACTCTGGAAATGAAGGCGTGATCTTATAAGTATCTATGAATGTACTCATTATAGTTAATAGATGAGTACATTCAATATAATACTTTACTCGCTCCTTGATCTGACAGTAACTTTGCTGCAGATGACCTAAAGTTTCAATGTTGTCATAATAGGTACGAGTACAGTCGGCCTTATAAGTAGTTGCTCACTTTTATACCTTGTCGCTTTAACGCCTTTGACAGTTTAGTGCAGCAGTTCAAACATGACGTTAATGTGACGAAACTCTAAAGACCGTACAACCTAAGCTAACCGCAAATATTTTTTGTAAGAACTAAAAATCTTTCGATTCCTATACAAGCTTATTAAGGACAAATTATAATTTGGACTCGCCATTAATAAAAAAAAGCTAGGATACATATCAAGCTCCCTTGTTCCTGCGGAAGACCAGCTCTGGCCTAAGAACCCTTGCTTCGTCTGGGCCTATAATAATACCTACAGTATTTTTTGAAAACACACAGAAAAAAGTAAAAACAGAAAACAGCAATAAATAATAGTAGTGAACTAGTGAGTGTGTCCTCGCGGCCGTGAATCGGACACTGGCTCACCATAATGCTGAGGTGTTCAACACCCACAGCGCTGATTTTCAGCCAGCTCCGTTTGTGACAGACGGACGGTACGCTAAAGAAAAAAATAGAACAAAGGAAAAAATAAATAATGTTAAACAAATAAATATAGTAAGTGACAAAATAAATACATACAAATACGTAACCAAAAATTATTATTTAAAATATTAATAAATTTAATTTTAAAAATTATTATTTAAAATATTATTAAGAATATAAAATTAAAATATTTACGCAGATGACGCAGACACTTGCATTATGTCCGAGGTTCACTCGTTTAATCATCCTTATATTTCTTTATTATTGTATTATTTATATGTTCTTAATTCTAATGATTTATATAGATAATTTAAATAATTATAATTCTAAAAATTCCTACTTATACCTAACTATATTTTGTATGTAAATGTTAAAAGCTAGTCTAAGGCCTTCTACGCCTGAGACACAGGAGCATCCTAGTTCAGGCATGTATTTTTTAAGTCTCTTTGTTTTTGTTAAGTACATAGTTATACATTGTAAAAAAGTGCTTTGAATAAAGATTTATTATTTATTTATTTATTATTTAACCAAAAAACTAAAGAAAAATGAAGAATTTAAACTATAATTAGCGGACGAAGTGCTGGTTATGAAATTTTAATTTTTGGAGCGTCGCGCTTGCTTTTTGTGTTTATGTTTTTATATTTGTTAGTTTGTTTTTCTTCTGTAGTAACATTCTACTTTTGTTAGATGTAAGTTAACAAACGTTATTTCTTTACTTCTTTCCTTTGTTAATTATTCGTTAGTATTTGCCAATAAAAACTTTGTAAGTAATTATCTTACTTTTTCCCATAAACACGCATCCAAATTGACTTATAACTCAACTTACTCCTAATACGATAGAATTATGATTAATTTGTTTGTAACGAAATCAAATCAGAGTTGGATCAATGTTGCCCCCACGCCCTTCCAAAGATACGAAGCTCAGGCCTTGACCTGCGTGATATGAATATTTATCAAGGGTACTTCCGGTAGTATACTATAGCTTACTGCTTAGATAAAGGGGTATCACATCAAGGGATCATTAAGGGGTGCGGTTTGAAGGTGTAGTGGTATGCTAACATAAACATTATTTTAATCAAAATAAAGACGCATACACGTAAAGGTGAAACACATATTATGACAGCAAACAGGACAGACACGCGGACAGGACAACTAAATTAACATGCATATATACATAACATCATGCCTTCATTCCCAGAGTGGGGTAGGCAGAGCTACAGAAATACCAACAACTCTAAAAAGACATGTTAATAATTCTGTGACCTCATTTTGCACAAGTAGGCTAAGATGTTTACTAGTGTATTAGTGACAGGTTGCAAGCCCATCGCCTAACAATACTACAAGCCTTTATTCCTTACGGCCGAACCCTATGTTCAAACCGCGGACAGATAGCCTTACTTCGGATTAAAATTTGACACATTTTGTATAGGCAAATGTCAAATTTCAACCCGAAGTAAGCCTTATCTATCCGCGGTTTGAATATAGGGTTCGGCCGTTAGTCGCCTCTTACGACATCCACGGGAAGACATGGAGTGGCATTATTCCAACCCGGAAATCACATGGTATAAAAGGTAAAGGTAATTAAGGGCTGTGTAAACTGATATATGTAAGACGTGGATGATTTGATCATTTGGAAAGAATGGATGAAAGAAGATTGACGAAAGAGATATACATATAGTGTGAAAGTGCGTGGAAGGGTCGGAAGGGGCCGCCCTAGGCGTACTTTTTCGATTCTAATCGGAGAAATTCTGTAAAAGGGTCGAATCTTACCCGAAACCGACGTGCATGCATGACTCAATGTATAAATGTGATAGAAGCGAAAGAGATTTGTCAGGATCATAGCAGGTGGAAAGAAGTGGTCTCTGCCTACTCCTCTGGTAATCAATCATGTTTTAATTTATGTGTATGTATGTAAGACGTGTTTTAACACACGTCAAAGAAAAATTACATCTTTGCCCTCTCGCGTTGAGAGGGCCTTGCTCGGGGTCAGTTATCTCCCGACCTAATTTTGGTGCAAATGAGCCGTATCTATGTTGACATCATCATCTCTGCCCACAGCAGTCCACTGCTGGATATAGGCCTCACTCACGACGAGGCCCGGGGGGGCGATTTTTGAAGCTCACAGACGAAAAATTACTACCTTTAAAATCAATTTCAAAAATCGCCGCCCTGCCCTCTTTCACATGGGCATATATTTTATCTAGACGTAAGTAGTTAACGACCATACAAAACATACAAGAAATATATTTTGTTAGTAATTTTTATTATTGAAACGTAGTTATTTTTTTTAATATGTCTTAGGAGCAATGTAACGCTTGCAAATTCCTATAACAAAACGAATTAACGAAGTGTGAGAGCGTCCATCAGTCGTCAATGTATTGCCTGTATCCAGAAGCAAGGACGACGAGTGGAATATAAGTTCCTATAGGCGAGTGAACCACCACAATTAATAAGTAATTTAATTTAAAACGGTATTAATGAATGATCTTTATTTTTTTACTTTTATTGGCGAATTAAAAAAAATGGCGAACTGTAATTCATGTCATGGCATTTACATAGATGATTTAACTTAATTGGCACAATGTGCGATACATTTGCTGAATAAATTATTAAGAAAAAATAAAGTAGGTACCGACACTAATGATGCTATTAGGTACACAAGTCTTTACGTTATTAGTATGAATATTTGCTGTTGTTTAAATATATGCTCGATGATCGCGTAGCCACATGGTACCATATTTAGTTTATAACAAAATCAATTTTTACTTTTATCTACTATGAGGAAGTAGAAATAGGTTCGAAAAAATACTCATTTAGTGATGAACTTTATTTTCTATGCAATAAGGTCTATTTTGACTCTACATTTCAATGCAAATATAATACCTACCACCAAGAGATACTAGCAATAAGCCAATATGGCATTCGGTCATACATTCCTCAGGTGACCTGTGCTCGTCTGTCGTCTTAGTGGTATCTTAAGATTTATCTTAGTGCTGCGTTAAGGGATAACGTTTAAATAATTAATCAAAACCCATTATCCGAATTGGTCGGTCTCCCCTATCACAAGGGGTAACAAGGCGTAGTAATAAATAACGTAAGTAATATTTATTATTCTGTGACGAAGAATAGTAGTGCTATTTGGGATTATGGTGCAGCAGCACCAATAATTCTGCCGTAATACCAAAATAGGAGGTTAAATACAATATAATAGTCGAAGCATTATATACTCTATTTGGTGACAACATTAGATTTAAAATGCTTCTTCTTTAACTGTGCACTTAGCCGCCTTCTTCGGAATCACAGGAGAATTAGTCTCTACGTAGAAGCAAAGAGACCGACATCATTTTTAGGATTCTGTAGTCAACAAAGGAACCCTAAGGCTGGGTTCACACGGCAAAGTCCTGCACGTTGCTGC
Source organism: Acleris holmiana (assembly GCA_949316455.1). Classification (NCBI taxonomy): domain Eukaryota; kingdom Metazoa; phylum Arthropoda; class Insecta; order Lepidoptera; family Tortricidae; genus Acleris; species Acleris holmiana. The sequence goes on from OX438772.1 coordinate 4,731,465, forward strand.
CATACAAATCTTACCGTATTCGATTACTGTTCGATAATATTAGTATGGAAAAGCGTGCAGGACAGTGCCGTGTGTGTGCGTCTTATAGTCTCGCCATATCCGTCCGTCCTTCCTTCTGCGGTTTAACTAAGAGACGATAAGTTCTATATCTGGCATGGTTGTACACATAAATTACGCCGACAAAGTAGTAAAATAAAATCTCAAAAAACTTTTGTTTTTGATATATTTCATGCACGTATTGGGGGTGATATTTCTTTTAGTCGTCTGTTTAATAGCATCATTGGATAGCTTTAAAAAATAGTGGGGTATGTCAATTACATTTTTCATGTGTAGGGGACCGTTTTGGATAATTATACATATTGAACTCTTAAAGTGTCATTTTAGTTACCGTTAGGTGTCCCCAACCCCTAACCACAGCTACAAATACGTAAAATCTGGAATACTTATATTTAAATTAAAGTTCATAAGTGCCTACAACGAGTTTAAAAATTATCACGATTAAGTAGGCTTTATTAGTTCTTGAGTTACAGACGACTTCAATGTTTATATTAAAACTATTATAACTTAATATTTAGTTTTCTCGCCATCGAATTTAACTCTTGACTAAAATGCCACACTCGAACGAACTATTTGCTAGGTTGGCTTAAGTCTCGTGTCCCTTGAAAAAATATCTACTACTTTTTCTCGCAAACGAATTGAAAAGTTGTTTGAAATCGCAATTGAATTGTTTTATTCGAGACTAAAAAACCATAATGACACTCGAACTCCATCCACCCTCGCTTTGCTCGGATGGATAAATATCTGGTGTCATAATAGTTGAACAATCTAGCATTAGTCCCAATAGGGAGTAAAATGTCGCTTTAGTCCCAAAGGATTAAATGCATCACTTTAGTCCTCCTAAACCTGGCTATTATGTGTCATTTTAGAGCGTGAGAAATGAAAATCATTATACATTTGAAAGTACCCATGTCTGTCTGTCTCTCTGTTTGTTACGGTTTCGGGACTAAACCTTTAAGCCGATTTAGATGAATTTTGGTATTCAGATAGTCTAAGTTCCGGGTATAGGGTACTTTTTAGTCCGAAAAATTTGACGGTTCCCGTGGGAATAGCGATTTTCGACTTCTACGCAGACGGAATCGCAGGAAACAACTAGTACTTACTTTGATTGTTGTTGTTTTGATTATTTGAATGTTATTTTTGTATTCTTTGATTATTAGTATTTATGTCGACAATCTCAATGTAATTTCATATTTTTGACATTTAATGCAATTGATATTGTAATATTACATTGATGAATAAATAAACTAAACTAAACTAAAACGCGTGAACTGCGTCCACGTGTTAGAAACTATATTGTCATCATACTCGTATCAAAGAAGGTTGCTAAGTGCAATGTTGTAGTCGAAGCATTGTAAGTATACTGTATTATTAACTAAATGAAATTCGAAATAAATAAATAGCTCGGGTCAATGTCACACAAATTGAACTAGTCCCAAACTAAGCTCTAGGCTTGTACTATGAGTACTAGACAACTATAAACATACTTATATAGAAAACATACAAAGGAACAAATACCCGTGCTCATCACACAAATATCCGCCCTTACCGGGATTTGAACCCTAATACACTGCTGTTAGCCGCCTTCTTTGGTACCTACAACGGCAGTATAATTATATTAAGCGCCATTAGATGACAAGTATGCGGCCATGACGGTTTATTTCCGTTTTTATTATAGTCTCTATCACTCCCCTCGATGCATTCTGCGTTTCGGGCACGGATGACTATTGTCAGTATTGCCACAGAATACTAAGAGCCGTATTAAAAAACATATTACTATACCTCTATAACTCTATCTAACTCTTCAACTCTGCAGCGAGAGCATAATACCTTAGGGTTGTCGCAGACATAACCGCTCGGCAACGGATCGGCATCGCCTTCATTCATACAAGGCGAACCGATGCCGTTACGGTGCTGATTAGTCTGCGTTGCAGTAGGGAGTTTCATACAAATGATACTGAACGGCTCGAGTTGATAGGGTGACGATCCCTTTCCGAGTTGATATGTTTTAAGGTGAAAGGAAAACATGGATGTAAACAACACCAGTGTTAGACTCTTTTAACTGACATGCACCAGTAATCGACTGAAGCTTTTAAATGTTTAATTCAAAGATCATAGGGTTATAAATTGATTGTTGCAAAACAAATGAAAAACTCTTATCTTCTTTGAAAAAGAGTCAGTGTCGAACATTGGTCCTTTGTCGAGTGGGGCCAATCATGGTCGTGTTTATCGATGTGGATAAAAGTGGATAACACATCTGTCACTTTCTGACCAGTATGTCAGTGCGAGAGAGACGGAAGCTATGTTGATTGTAACTTACATAATTAGGCATTAAAACACTCGTGTGATGTTATTATGTAACAGTCACATAAACTACTATAAGGTAAAAAGAAAACAACATGATAAAAATAAAACATCCCCCAGCCGCCCGTGCGCCGCACCACGGCCACGGAACAAGAATTAAAAAGTTACTTTGTCTCACGCTCGCAGCAAAATCGTATTTTGCTCACTGTTTGTAAACAGCAAAACCACCCTTTTCGAGGTGCTGAGGTGAAATATATTTTTGTTGTACCTAAGTCTATCTTGGTATTTACCCCATAGTGTACAAGCCTAGAAGCTTATAATATGATTCATTCGTACCCCATATCCGCGAGCAATATTGAACGCCTAACATTTTAGGTCGCTCGCGCTGACCTAACCGCATTACTTATTATTTTATGGCCTGTGAAATGATACTGCGATGCACGTGTGAGTATGTAATATACACAAGATCAATGAAAACGGGTCATGGTGTATTAATATTTGTACATAGTATACCTCAGTGTGGTACAGTGGCCAGTTTATGTGCTCGAAAGTGTAGTTTGAGAAAGGTCAGTTAGGTGAGGTATCCACCTACTTTTAATAGTATTTTATTAAAGTTCGCGTTTTGTCATTATATCACGTTCAAAACTTGCCACAAAGCCGAAAGTTGCAAGTTGCAAGTAAACCAGTTCCTGTAATCGGTATGGTTTTGTTTAGCTTGAATGAGCAGGGTTCCTCACAATGTTTCTCGTTCATCGTATAAGCATCGATAACCACTGGTTTAAGGTAATGTAAAGTCACGGAATGAAAAGATTCGTCACTTTTAAACTCGATGCTGTTTAGGTCCAAAACTTACGAACATTTTAATTTCGCGTACCATCTACGTAGGTACTTAAAGAAATAATCATTGTTACCAGCAATCATACTCGTATATTTGCTTATATAAGAATCAAAAGTATTGGACACGTCACGTCCATTACCAGAGGCTATATTAATGCTGACTGTACAGTCGCCCAGTAATGTTGAGCTTACTTAAAACCTGCTTACTTAAAAAAGTTGTGTTTTTTTATGTTAAGGATAAGGCACGCGGGCACTCAGGCCACCTGATGGTAAGTGGCATCTGAGACCCATAGACATTTGAATTCTCAAGACTATAATCCTAAGACCTCAAATGCGTTGCCAACCCTGAAGACTAAGATGGAATGCCTCTATGCTAGTAATTTCGCTGGTTGTCTTATCCCCACACCGGAACAACAACGCGAACACTCTCATTGTCATTGTCAAGCCAAGCATGTCGTTTGATGTTCAGTTTCAAGTTCATTATGACAAGGCACTAAAGTGCTTAACACTTTCGTTGGGTTGAGCTGATAGGCTTCGAAGTTCGAACTCGGAACCGAACAATCACGAGTCTACAGAGATTTGTCAATGCCTATACGTATAGTATTTTGTCGGAGGAGTTCGTATTCGTTGTTTCACAATTAATTAGCTCATGACCGAAGGTGAGAGTGGCTGAGAAAGAATGTTAAATACCAACTTTTAGAACTAAATACGATGTCCATTTTATTTTTAATCTGTAATAGGTGTTGATTGACAGGAAAATGGCTTATTTATGAGCTGTAAGAAAATATATGTTTTGTTTTCTTCAAAGTCAGGTACCACCCCTATTGTCGGAAGGGTAATGTTTCGGATTAATTCGTTGACGCTGCGTTAAAGTTTGACCAAGCTCGATTCGCGTGCAAAACTCCAAAGGACATGTTTGCGTGTTGACGAGTCAGGCGTATCTTCGTCGACGAGCTCAGCCGTGAATTGTTGACACAAAAGAGTTTAGAATCATTTTACTGAAATTCTATATCTTAGTACAATAAATACTGATGAATAAAAGCAGGAAGCAGAGTTATGTGCCCATAGCCTTATTTGTGTAAAAGGTACCTGTGTCATAAAATAATGTAATTGTACACCGTGGGAAAACATGCACACATCTGCGACCAAATCCTCACGTGGGCTCTAAAGATGAGCAGAGGTTTGTCTCAAGCTATGGGACGTATACCTAAGTGTGCTAATATTTATTATATTATGTTGATGATGTTGTGTAGGAAACTAAAACCACTATTAAATATCGTAAATTAACCTAGTAATAATATCACTGTATGTAACACTGTGGTTTTAATATCAACGATAGCGCCCCTCCATATACGAACACAATAACAATCGTTCTACTCGTATTTAAATCCATACACAATAGAACGAAGCGTTGGAGCTATGTTGTCAAACACGCAAAACCGGACGAAAGGGACCAAGAATCGCCACAACAAACAGCCATGCATTATTTAAATGACAAATGACTACTCACCCCGGTATGAAGGAGCCGTTGGTCTGCGTTAAATATTTATGCTTTTCGCGCCCACTAACGTCCGTCCACATTTTTAAACTTTGTTTCGTTCGTTTGTAAACATCACGTTTACGTTGGGATCGCGAGAGGGCTTTCCCGTGACTGCCAGTACTCCTCTACGATGTTAGAAAGTATGCCTATCGAATGCATTGAAAGGGCCATGCGCGCGCAAAAAAAGTACACAAGGATTGGAATTGTTTACACACATAACACAAGCCGAAAATACGGCGCCATATTTAAATAAAGATTAAAGAGGGCGCTGTCAGTAAGGTAATAAACCGTACCTATTTTTTATTTTTTAAATTGTCGTTGGTCTCATAAACCATCCGTTCATTGTGGACAGCACAAGCAAACTCGTGGGAAAGTTTATTCATGTAGGTATGCATGCAATGAAAGTTATTTGTGTGGTACCCCTCCAACATTCAGCAGAGTTCATTAATCATTAGACACTATTACAGCCGTAATAAGACCAATAGTTTTTTCAGAAGAAGTTTACTTAGTTTAAAGATAATAAAACACTTGGAAACAAATCTGAATGGTTATTTTTGACGTCACAGTATTTCGACAAACAATGTCTTTTCTATACTGTTATAATCAACTCTCTTGAAATTAGAATACTAACTACCTACAGTACCCACTCCATACTCTTATGCATTAAAAACTATTTTAAGCTTTTTCTGACTGACCAATCTTGAAAAAACAAATTACTGAGAGTTCAGTTCCCGTTTTTGAAACATTGGCATTTTTACTTATTTATAAATTTGTGTTGATACAAAAAAGACATCAACGCCCCCGAAATTAACAAAATATTTACTTTCAAATATTGAAGTAATGGAAGTGGTAAATTTTATATTATTTTAATGGTGTACTTTTAACATAATTACTTGTTTTCATTAAGACCTAGAGCATTTGTACAAGATGTATTCAAAATTTTACAGGGATTATTAAATAAATTTGAAAAACGTCATAATACGATTAGTACTTTCATTTGGCGCAACATTTCTGCACCTATCCGAGAGCGCTAAATAAAGCTTAGAATGCGCATATTGTCCAAATCACAGTGATGCTAAAATTTTATTTATTTCGTATAACACAGAAAAGTAATTTATTGATTTAGTATTAATTTTGAGCAGAATTTAGTATTACTACTTTAAACAGCGCACTTGTTTGCCAAAAATCTTTCTTGTGAAGTTTAACGGTCGAAGCCTGACCACAATTTGGACCGCTCTTTGTTTGACATATATTTTGCGTCGTGTCGTTCGTTTCTTTCATTCATTCGTGTTCGTGCGCACACAGTGGCGTCCTATTTCTATTTATCTTTCTCGCGAATTTATTTATATAGTAATTATTAGTTTCCAGTTTATTAAACGGAAATGTATTAGGTAACTCCCTAAATAGGTTAAGTGTATGCAATAATATTTATAGGTAACTCGTGAAGAAAATCGTGACTGGTTGAAAACATGGACAGAAATAATATGAGGTAAGGTTTCATTGTCCTTTCGCTTGTTTTAGCTTACTTTCACCTAGCGTGGCACGTGTTGTAAACAACAGAATATTTATCCCGTTTGTGCATAAAGTTAATAATTGTCGATTGTGTAATTAGCACCCGACCCAGTCAGTATTTCTGGCTCCCGTTATGTGATATCGAGCGAATAATGCAGCATGTAGAACATGTACTAGTGTACCTATGTTTTTACATCTCGGGCATTGTTTGTGTTTTGGTGCATTTCATAGGTATCCTCATTGTTTTAATTCAAGCGATACTTTATCACGTCTTCTAAGGCTTATCACCTAAAATACAATAAAATAAGTAAGGAATATATTTGTAAACAAAGCATGGCGGCATTACAAGGCGACTTGCGATTTATGACAAATAATTTTACCATTATTTCATTTTGCGTTGCGTGCTAGTGTTTTTTATGCTTGCCTATTAATCTAATTCCTTTTCACTATCAGTAGCTTTTTATTTATCTAAAAAGAATCTATGTTATTTTAACAAATATAACAATACAATAGGTACAGGTGGTCTTATAAGTAGCTGCAAACTTACGTACCTTGTTGCTTTTAAACCTTCACATATTAGTGCAGTATTTCAAATATGAGGTTAATGTGACAAAGGTCTAAAGTTTGCAGCTATTTATTTATTTATAAGTCCGACCATACGCCTGATACGTCACAATAATTTCATTCAAAATATAGTATAGGGAAAAATTCAAGGTAAAAGAGGCAGGCAACAACCCAAACGAGTGAAAGAGAAAGCTAAGTTTGTGTCATATCAAGATGTCAAGAACCTAGTAATCATTAGAAGGATGACAGGCACTCCACTGACAAGATAATAGGTCTTAAATAATATCGTCACATCCATGCCAAAGTCGCGAATCTGCACTTCGATTCGAAATAAGAATAGCAGATTCGCTATTTTACCAAGTGGCGTTTCCGACATTGTCTTTTGAAGTCAAAGTGCAGATTCGCGACTTTGGCATGGATGTGACGATATATAAGGCCCACCATATTTTATATAATACTAGTTATGCTCAACACAGATATTAAAAAATGAAATGAATATTAAACTATTCATCCCTATATCTGATAATTTGGTTTATCAAAGGAATATTTAAGTGTGTGGTGTTATTTTATAGTCAAAACAGTGAGATAGCTCTTAAAACATTGTACGAGTTTGTACTTCTCTTGTACTCACTCTCATGAGCTATGCTAGTCTATCTGACCAACCTAACCTAACTTAAACTTAAAAGACCTTTTAAGACCTTTTGCAGTGTACTTAAATTAAATAAAAAACAGTTCGATTTCACTCTCTTATTTAGTTGTTCTTGCATGCTGGTTGAAAAGTTGTTGAATTTAATGTAATAAATCAGATAAATAAATAAACACACAAATGGGTGATTCTCAGTTAAGAGGTAAAAACGATGTCTCGGATAAATAATCATACTTCTATTGAAAATTAAAAGAATATTATATCACAATCTCTTAATATAAGTGCTCAACTTTATGGACAATCAATTTCAAATAATTAATTAACTTAGTTTTGTCACAATTTCACCTCAAACATGCAAAACTTCTCTCCCCTGGCCTGTCCCCAGCTAGTATTTACAGTAAATCAGTAAGTTTACGTGATCTTAAAGCCATGGAAACATTTTAAGTTAGTCTGTATTAGAAAATAATATAAAGAATGATTGTAATGATGTAACCGAAGTAACATTTTTTTTTATTTTAATAGAATATATTCACGATACATTTTGTCGCCGGAATTTGCGTCTCTTCCCCTGGCATTCTTATAATCTAAAAAATATTGTATTTGCGATCTTAATTATTGTAATATTAATGCTAATCATAATTCATTTGATCCACAAATATAAGCCAACGTTGTAATAATGATCTTTTTTCCACATTTTGTCACTCGTATTGATCCCTTTGTTCATCAATTTTGATGGTATCTGGTGAAATAGTCTCTCCCCTGGTCAGCTTTATTTCTGGATTAATTTTTCTAAATACTTAATTATATATTTATATTGACTTTAATTTACTTATAGATAACAAACATACTTCATTTTATTAACTAATATTAAATACTTTTGAGATATTATCGATTTTCTTACTGAAAAGTCTCTCCCCTGGCTTTCTCTCCCCTGGCACAACATTTGCAAAAATGTTCAGCAAACGTATAAATATTGATTTAAATTAACTATTACACTTAATTACACTTTCCATTATTCAGATCTGCAAAATAATCCGTCATTTTTTTATTTTTTTCTTGTTTTTCAAAAGGCCAGGGGAGGGACTAGACTGTGCTCAACAAACACTATTTTCTGAGGTAAAAAAGAATAATAAAAAAAAAATCATTAGAAAATGCATATACATCATCTAATAGATTTATAAAAATCTGACAAACATTTAATATATGCATTTATTTATATTTTATGAATTTTTTTCATAAAAGTCTCTCCCCTGGCTTTCTGTAAAATGATAAAAAAATGAAAAATTGACTGGTCACCTAGCACATATTAAAAAACAAGTTGTTTTGATAAATCTGTAAAAAAATTAAATCAAATTTCAATTTTTTTTGTCATGCCAAGTTTTATCAGTAAGCTATTACCTCTTAACTGAGAATGACCCAAATATACAATCTCACACAAATTGACCTAGTCAATTTTTAACATAAGCTCTAGGCTTGTACTATGGGTACTAGAAAACGATAAACTTACTTATAGTATAGAGAAATACTAAGAAAACATCCAAGAAAACTAATGTATCCTCAAAATACTTGCATTGTAACAAATAAAAACACTAAGTTTTCAAGTTATTAATGATATGAAATGTTAATTACTCGCTTAACCAAATTAAGTTCCTTTATATTCTGTAGTAAAAAGTCGTCTCTGCCCACCTGCCCACGTGTGTGTGATTTACTGTATGTATATGCAAAAAAAAACTCCAGTCTCTTTAGAATAAATGTAATAAATACAATAGATGTATGTATGGATTTCTCACTAGGCATTATAAAAAAATACGGAGCAGCACAATTTGAAATACCGTAAACTCAGGTTAGGGGAACATTGCCCACCCTTAAACCTATAACTATTTTAGTGGTAATCATCTTAAAGTGGCTAAAGTGGTGGTGGTGAAAAGCTGTTGCCTGCAGCTCCGTCCGGGTACAAGTCGTATATTGCTATTCCTTCAGGAACCGTCCAGTTTTTCACAATAAATTTACCAAATAACCAAATTTAATCTAAATCTAAACAGATGGTCTTCTTATTAAGAAACTAGTCGTTTCCCGCGATTTGTTTACCGCTGTACCCTCGGGAACAGTCCAATTTTCCGGGATGAAAAAAATCCTATCATCGGGGAAACTGCAATACCGCGTAACCAACAAATTCAATAAGTTGCAAAATGTGCCATACTGACTTACTTGTTAAGGAGTATTTGCCACTTATGTAATTTGTTAGTTACGGAGTATTGCAGTTTCACCGACGCGGTCCAAAACCAAATTTTATCAAAATTGGTTCACCGGTTTATTTGTGAAAAGGTAACAAACGGACAGAGTTATTTTCACATTAATTTATAATCTAATATATATATAAAATTCTCGTGTCACGGTGTACGTTATTGAACTTCTCTGAAACGGCTCGACCGATTCTTATGAAATTTTGTGTGAATATTGGGTAGGTCTGAGAATCGGCCAACATCTACTTTTCATACCCCTAAGTGACATGAAAGAAAAAAAAATTGCAGCGGGTGAAGCCGCTGGCGGGTCGCTAGTATTAATATAGATTTGCGTCGAGGATGCATTTGCTTGTTCCCTGAGGAATTTTTACTAACAAACTTTTCTATGAAATAAAGGCGATCAAGCATACAGGTCGCCTGGTGGTGATGGAGTTGCTATGCCCATTGATATTTGTAATACCAAGACAGCAATCTTAAGACTGCAAATGCTTTACAAATTAAAAATGCCAATATGTATAGGTCTCCGATCCCATCAGATATCCCTCAGATCAGATCCTGTGTGCTCGTTTGCCTTGCCATAAATCACAAAAAAAAACTGGCCAAGCGCGAGTTGGACCAGCGCATGAAAGGTTCTGAACCATTATCTATAAAAACGGCAAAAATCATGTCTGTTGTATTGGAGCCCTCCTTAACGATTGGTTTTATTTTCATTTAATATTTAATTTAAAAGTGAATATATAACTAAAGATTCTGTGAATATTTAAAGCGTTGCCGTTATCAATATCGAGCAAAAACGAGCAAAAAAATCACGTTTGTTGTATGGGATCCCCTTTAAATATTTATTTTATTGTTTTTTAGTATTTGTTATTATAGCGGCATCATGGTGTATTTACGTCATCTGTGAAAATTTCAAGTGTCTAACTATCACGATTCTTGAGCAGTGATCGGAATAGGTTGTGCAATTTCGCGAGACTTCGATGCGTAAGTTTAGTATGGATATAGCTTGTAACCCCGGGATTACATTTGCAAAGTGTTATAGTTTGTGTTTAATTCAGAAATGTTATTAAAATATGATTTTAACGCTTATTTTGGTAGCATAGAATATCGCATTGACGAAATATGTAGACACTTGCAATGACAAAAAGTAAAAAAATATTTACAATAACATTTTTTTTTAGATTTTTCGCATGTTTCCATTTAACTTCAATTAAGGTCATCAAGAAAATATACTGTGAAATAATACGAGTCCCGGAATCTGGGGTCTTATCCATATTAAGTATAATGTTTAAGGTCATTCACCCGAAATTGCACTACCTATTCCGATCACTTTTCATGAGATAGAGCCTGTACCCTTACCGTGTTGCAATAAGGAACATGCATATTTCTTTGCTTACGCTCTCTGGAAATTGCTATGAAAGAGAGGAATAACTGTATACGCGAAATAATTGTCGTAAATAGTTTTTTCATAAATTATGAAGCTTTAAAAAGTCATAGTTCAGACCCCTGCAAAAACAATACAAAATCGACGACAGGAATGACGCCACAGCTGTTGTTCCATGTTTAAAATATAAGGACCTTATAAAGAAGTTTGCATTTATTTGGTAAATAACTATGTTTAAGCCAATATCATTGTATTTAAATATTATGTAGATGAAATGAGGTTAACAAGTTTTGATTCTATAAAAAACCCTAATAAATGGATCAATATACTTAGTGCATTGCGTTTTATAGGCTTTTCTCCGAAATCGAATCAATGAAACTCAATTCTGATTTTCATGCATGTTCTCTGTTACTGTAGTCACTAGCGAGTCGAATGCTCTGTCCCTCACAGTATTGTAATAGGGTGAGAGGGACAGAGCATTCGAACCTAGCAAGTATCGTTACTGTAACTCATGGTAAAGGTACTGGTGACAGACGGACAGACAGAGGGACGGACGGCGGAGTTTTAGTAATAGGGATCCCGTTTTACGCTTTGGGTACGGAACCCTAAAAAATTTACACAACTTGAAATAAGCATCTCATTAAACACGAGTTATATATTTTGAAATGTGTAATTCCAGGTCAAGCTACGTGCACAACAGCGGTCCCCGCAGCCTGCCCCACATGGGCAAGAGACACTCCAACGGGCACAGCGCGCGGCTCAGCCCACCAGCGCAGGCGTCGCCTAACAACCACACCAACCAGCAGGATGACATCGTCAATTATGTGTATGATTCTTGGAACAAGGTAAGAGATAGGCTGTTTCTAAAATCAACTTGGAATTGGAAATGTTGTATTTGATACAGATTTTGAGATGCCAATGCCATTATGAGCCTGCGCGACAGATAGCAGAGGATTTTAAAAATTCAACGTGTAAAGGTTAACTGGAAGAGATCCCTTAAAGTGATAAGTGCGCCTCTGAACTAATTTAATTTTTATAATTTTAATATTTTTGTTATGTTATTGTTTTAGTACAATAAAGCGTTTACATACATACATTATATTTTACTCTATTTCTGAGTATCGCAGGGGATTTCTCATTGTTGAAAATTATACCTTACGGGGTGTATTTTTATCCCTATTTATTATATTTCGGTCTTTAAAGGTCTTCTCAATCAATCTTTTTTTTAGGATTTCGTACTAAAATGGTAAAAAAGGAGAATGGTGAGACAATATCTACCACACCCTTATCTCCGAGGTAATTAGTAGGTAATTAATTTTCGTAAGACAAAATAAAATGCAGTGGTAAAAAAAACAGTTTCTGAGTGTTAATGAAAATTAGAAAATTTGTGTTAAATTCATGGCAAGTCAAAATTGTCCTTTTTACTTACGAAGTAACGTTCATATCATAAAACCTTTTAACATTTCAACTGATTATAGTTTTCTGTCTTTAAAATAGAATCCTCGGTGTGTCGTCCGACTCGCACTCGGTTTAACTCGTTTTAAAAAAAATACCTTAGCAAGTAGGAAGTCCTTCCCAAGAGGAGACCACTGCTGAGGAGAAACGCTGCAAGAAACTCAAAACCTATATCTACTTACTTAACCTAGCATTATAATATAACACAATGAAAATATCATACATACTTAGTTGAGAAGGAAAACGTATCCAAACTCAGGATTATCAAAAAATGGAATAGTTAAAACAAAAAAAAAAACATATTCATGTTTTATTGTATAAAAATTACATGCTACTTAACTATTTACATACAAATAGGCAAGTTAATCATATGAAACCCTATTGGGCACGGCAATAGTAGGTAGGAGAGAGACAGGTTTACATACTTAATCTTCAAAAAAATCGTTTATTGAATAATTAGCACTTTTGTACTAAATAATCTTTTAGGGCCGTTTTAAATATTTTAATTGATTCTATATTTTTATGTTATTTCCTAAATGGTTATATATTTTTATTGACATCGAGTTGTGCCGTGCAATTTAAGAAGTTAATCCTGACAGCTGTCATCGCCGTACAATTTATAACCAATTCTTGGGTTTGAGGTTATAATTTGTACTGGAATGACAGGTGTCAGGATTTACTTCATATCGGCCGAGCACTGTAGTATCGCCAAGTTATTCTTGAACCTCGTTACATATACGTATACACTTAACCTATAAAAGAAAAATGACAAATAAAATCTCCTACATATAAACCGTGAGTCTCCTAGATAAGATACAATGTTTACGGGTTTTTATGACTAAGTTATTATTAAGTTATTCAGGTTTCAGGTTTATGCCAAGGATTTTTGTCTTCTAGATAGTCCTGTACCATATAGTACCTAGGCTTTAAACATCTAATTTTAAAGTGCTGGAAATTAAACCTCATTTCTAACGGGAGTGGACTGAATTTGCTTTGGCTATTAGCTTTTTGGCTTATGAGGGCAGAATTGTAACTTTAAAACTACATCGGGTAATTTATTTAAGAAAGGAATGCTGTTTCCGTATTGTCAACGTTTTGGTAACTCTTATGTCACTGATAATAATGGCGCCAGAGTTAAAACACGCATATAACGCAGTAGAATAGAGGCCCTGGTGGTCTTTCTTATATTGGGTGTCCCATAATTATAGGTATGGTAAATCTTGCGTAATTTTTTTGGACACCTACACATATTGTAGTGTTTTAGATACCCAAATTCAAACCTTCTGCTTTTGGTACACAAGTCGCAGTTCTTTTTTTATTGAGATTAGGAGCTGAAAGAGATCCCTTGAAGAGATTTGTTTGCCTTTGTATATTCTTTGTATATCTTCATTGTATCGTTTTTTTTCTGCGATATTAAATACATACAGGCTGCTTTAAAATAAAACCACCAATAAAATAGTAATCATGTGTAGCTTAAAAAAGGAAACTTATTGAATTCAAAGCCAATACTATTGTACATGTCGGAGATATATACTCGTAGACAAAACATCAGGCACTGATTGACAAACCAAATTGATCCACTTCACGGTTTCCTGGCAATAGCAGATGAAGTCCTAATAAAAATGGCAGCCAAGGAGTTAAGCATAGACAGGAATGGTTGGAAGATGTTTGCCTTTTCACAGTTAGATTAACCACATCCTACATTTTCAATGTGTGCATATTTCCGTAAAACTTAAGAATTGATGTCCGCAGTTTCTATATCTGGAAAGCTATGTCTGTATGTTTATGGCACTAGAATTGAACTACTGATATTAAGTTTTTTATTGAATAAACATTATTTGTTTCCCTTTTTTAAGATATATGGCCCTTAATACTGCGCTTAGCTTACGTCAACCAGACGTTAAACCCTCTTTTATAGTAGTATATGTATTACAGATGGCTGCGTTCAAGAGGGGTTCTTGTTACGACTTTTATGTCGAAGAAGTACTTTGGAGTAACATATTTATATGCACGATTAAATACTTTAAGCCTGCATCATGGAGGCAGTGGCAAGCTCACTACTTTTATCGTGTTTCATTATAAACTATAGTACATTTTGAAGCAAGTGCGGAAAGTACGTCATTTTAATCTAAAATGACAGTACCGCACTCTGCGAAAGAATTTCAATGAAACAAAAGTGAAGCGGCAATTGAAGGAGACAATTTTCTGTCTGATAAAAAATCACAGAGAACTTTTGACAATTAAGGTAAAAAAAAGATAAATAAAAAAAAAAACAAAATGTAAAAAGCACTGGTTACAAAAATTCAACTTTCCGCACACTGTATTGCTACAAAAAGTACCACTTTTCAAAAAGTATTTCAAATCGAAGGGTGTCGATCAGCATCATAATTAGCTATACAATTAAGTAAGTAGGATTTTGTGGCTCTAAACGTTAGCGGGGCATTAACTCGTGAATTAGTTAACCTTTAATTAACGCAGTTACCATTATGAGTAACGGATTAACTTTTAAGTCAACTTTAAAAAATGTTAACGGACTCGTTAACTTCCGTTAAGTTTCCCTGAGTCCGTTAATTCAGTACCTACTATTTACTAAAAAGATAACGCGTAGGTACGCACCGCGCCGCGCCGCTGAAAACACGTTCAGCCTCGCTTTCAGCACGGCTAGCACATAGACGTGCGTGCGCGAGATATACTACCCGTCATTGTCTAATTAGAACGGTAAGAAAAAGACAGGTAGTCTATCTCGCGGGCGACATAACTCGCGCGCCGTCATGTGCTAGCCGTGCTGATGACAACTTCATGAAGGGGAATATCCACAGACTAAATTACACACTCCAACTATACGCGTCTTTTTATTGTTCCTAATTTCAAGATCCCAAACGCAATGATACAAAAATGCAATTTTTATCACGCTTAACGGATTAACGATTAACGTGAACTTGCGTTAAATCTTCCGAAATGTTTAACGTTTAACGAAGTTAATTTTTCCAGTTACGGATTAGCGATTAACGAAGTTAATTATTTGATTAACGATGCCCAAACACGACAATAAAGCGACAAGGTACCAACATATATAGCTATTTATGATGCTGACTGTACAAACGTTAATAAGCTTACAGAATATATGACATTATATTCTGCAAATGGTGTATTCATTTGTACAACAAATGAACGCTCTTCTATTTAATGAAAATACGATATTGTATTACGAAACGCAATAATAGTAATGGGGGTCCGCGTTTGCTAGGTGCATTGTGCATAAAAATACGTTAATCCGAAGCTCTTCGACATAAAACAGGGCTTAACGAAAAAAAAAATTCAAATACATTTATCATAAACAGTTTGTGTTTTTTTATACAGACCTTGTCCTGACCTTTTATTTGAGTTGGTCGAGACATTTTCTAGTTTTTGCGAGACTAACGCAAGGCAAAAAGATAGATAAATTGAGATTACTCTTTGCTAATTCCAGGTTACACGAGAACTCGAACGCGGGGGCGAAGATGCTAGATACTACCAAGAAATGGTGCCTCCCAGACAACTGGCCAACTTTAGACCTTTCAACTTGGACGAGTGGTGGGGCCGGCGGCTGGTCCAGTCCATCAACCGGAACAAACACCGCTCCTAGTTCGTGATGCTTCAATTATTCTGTTCAGATAGGATAGCTGGTCACGGGAGAAGGCTCTGAAGATTCCTCAAATGTTCTAGATGGATCAGTAATATGTTTAATTTATGTAATTCAAGCGGTCTTACTCTCTACCTTTGATAAACTTACATAATTTCTTGCGGTGGAGTCGGAACTGGCTGTTATATTTCACCCTTAATGTTCCACATTTGATAATAACAAACAGTTGTTTTTTAGAACAGAACTTACAGGGTGCTTTTTAACGTGATAACGTCTTATTAATCGATGAACGCCGGCTGCACGCACGAAAAAGCCGGACTCATTGTCACGTTCCGCCTGAGCCGAGCGTGCAAGCGAGCGCGCGGAACAAGCGATAGTGAGGCACGATCGGCGTAAGTGTTCGGCTTATCAATGTTTTCTTATGACGTTATCACTTCAAATTATCGTCCGTAAACCGGCTTTACAGACAACAGTTTTTTTTGAGTTAATCTCTTATATGAACAGTCAATCAGTTTGAGGGCCGATATACGGACTGCTTGGAGCAGTCAGAGTCATCAGCTTCAAGCTGTCGCTGTTGGGCGATCTGCAGTATCATTGCTAAATTGACGTATGTCGGACCACTCGAGGATTTCGCTTGGTCGCAGCTAAACTAAACTAAAGTGCAGACTGCAGGAGTAGTCTTTTTTGGAAGCGCTTAGGTAAACCTTTTGAAAACTATGGTCGGCAAGACAAATCAGCCATTTTTTGTGTCACGAATTTCAGAGGGTTGCAGCATATTGCGTTTATGACGGGCATCTAGGAGTAAATTCGCAAACTGACGGACAAATATTCTTCTATATTTGCCGAAATTTCTGCAGCCTTTGCAAGGGTGACTTAGCTATCTCTATAATATGAATAGTCTGGCATTTGATCTGAACCCAGAATTTGCTAGTTTACTGTGTATCAATGAAGAAATAACAATTGCGGTCTCCCTTAGTACAGGTAGAGTGTGCACAGTAAAAATAATATGTATTTGTTGGAGATAATACTGTGTACTCATTCATGAACCTACAGGAGGATTCAATTTTGTTAGTCATTGTTATTAATAACAGCACAGTTAGCATGAAAATGGATTTCACAGATTTCTGACGTGTATAGAAATGAGCGAACTTGCAAAGACAACTTATAGTTTTTTATTCGTGCATTTGTAAAGTTGATGATTAACGAAATACAAGTTTAGATTTAGGTTGATTATGTTGTGTGGTTGTGTGGTGACAAATGATGTCCTGTTGCTATTTGAGATTCTGTTGTCAAAAACATTAATCGGATTGGAAATACATGTTTCTAAAACCACAATTGTGGTTACCAAACTTTGAATTTCTCTCATGGCCTGACCACGCTTTGCGCGAGGCGCTAAAGCGGGCGGTGGAAGCAAATTCATATAAAACGTCTTATTGCTGGCAATGCGACTCGTGGAATGTTACATACATCTCTTTGTATTTTGTTGCCGCTCACCGCTCGCCCCCGCTGCGCAAGTGGTGACCAAGCCGTGTGAAATTTCACCACAGAACCGTCTTTGTTATTGGTTTATACGGGGTGTCATTTTTAAGTCTTCAAAAACTACCACGTCATGTAACGTACAATTACGCAATTCAATAACGAAAAATTACGTGGTTGAATGGGTTTTGATTGTAAACACCAAAGCTCGTTACTAATATTTAAGCCGCGGATGGATAAATTGACATTGGTCACGTACAATCGAGTTTTTAAATATGTATACAATTTTGCACCTTAGATCAATGGGATAGGATCCAAAATTGTATACTCATCTGAGAACACGACTGTACACCTAATCTATCCGGAAATAAGAGACATTGCCTGTCATTCACAACTTAAATTCAAAATTCTAGTGATTCTCATTGAAGACCAAAAGGGCGGAAATAAATAATTCCGGGGGGTTTTGTGTTATTCGTGGTTTTCGATCCCACAATTCATAAGCTGGTTAAACGCAACAAGACTTTATTTATCGCCAGTTTTTTTTGACATATTTGTGTTTTTAGCTTTCCCTTGCTTGTGTTAACTCTGTTTTAAATATTAGATTTTTTTTATATCATCTACCAATTCTGTATAACTGTGGTATATTTAAACAATGTTACGAAGTAATTTCATTTTAGGATGATTAAATTTGTATTGATATATTATGTTTCAGTAAAAAACATTATATAATTATTAATATTACGTTAATCACAAGTAAGGAAACGATATATTTAAGATGATGTAAATAATTTAGTATGAATTTCTATTATTTATATTTAAGTGAATGATTAGTGACGGCACCACAGCGTTCCGGTAGAATCAGCTAGTGATAAGTTTTAAATATGCTTTTAGTCGTAGACGAGGTCTGCTATGTTGAATATTTTCTTAAATAATGTATTTCGTTCCCAGAAGTAAACATGAGGTTAAACAGTTTTCATAGGATTCTTCAGCGAGTTCGTGACCCAGTTGCAATATGACGTTGTGAACCTAGTGACCCTGCCAACTAAGCTGGCAGTCCCGGGTTCGATCCCGGTAAAGATAAACATGTGCGATTAGCGCTTTTGTTTCTATGTATTTAAGAGCTTAGGCACTAGAGCAATTTGTGTGAGATTGTATTTATTTTTTTCATAGGAGAAAACACAGAATCATACATAGAGTGTAACATAATTTGTAAATTAGCACTTTAGATCTATTAACACAAGAAATACTAAGACAAACGTGCATTGTCCCCTGGAATTTACTTAGCAGTATAGTTTAAACCCCAACTATGGATTTTTCTGTCAAAGTTGAGTTTTGGAAGCTAAAATACATTATTAGGTAAATATAAGACTATATGACCCATGTAGTGTGTAATGTAGAACCTGCTCAACTGACCAGTAATAATAATTGTCTAAAGTACAACCACTTTTCATTTTGACAGATCGACTTCTACTATTTATGCCAATGTATCTTGGTTATGGTACAGATTAAAAATGCATTTCAAAAATGGCGGTTGAGCTGGCGTAATGCAATAATTAAACTTAACTTGCAGGTTGTTTTTTAAATAATAATTATTATAAAGCAATGTTGACATTCCATATGCCTGTACTTAGACTTGGAAGCTGTTGTACATAGATTTTAAGTCTTACAGTGCTGCCAGATTATGGATTTGAATAAAAAGTTTTTACAGTAATTGCTTTTCGTCAATTATTTAACCTTGTCAAGGTCTATTCGTTGCCACTTTTTGATTTTCTTATTTTCCCCATCCCAATCACCCAAAGGTTAGCTGAAAGAGAACTAATAAAAGGTATAATTTCGCCTTTGTACATTCCTATTCTGTAAATATTGTGTTTTAATTTTGTGTGTTTTTTACAATAAAGTACATAACATGCATATAAGGATGACAAAATATACAGTGTTTGATAGTCGAGTGCAAGAATTTTCAGGGATGGCAGACCGACGTGTAAAGGAGCCCTCTTGTGGCCAATTTACTGAATAAATATTTTGAATTTTTGCAGAGGTTCTACTAAACATTTTTGACCGTATTTACTGTTATACGAAACCTATGGTTTTGGAGTTGTATGAACTACTATGAGATGTACTATCTAAAAGTGTTTGTATATTATCTGAATACAAATTATCGTTACCGGTTAACTTTGTGAAGTTAATACAGTTTTCAATAATTAAAGACGCGCCCCACTATTAAATTTAACGTAGGTACATTTAGGAAACATTAAAGTTTATAATGTTCAGAAAAATATAAAATACGAGGTTAACGGCTTAGTTATTCCGTCAAGGACAGGTAGGAACAAAAAGTTGGACCATAGTTTTTTAAGCGTAGTTTACCATACAAACAACAAATGCGAAAAAAGTTCCGCTGTGTAACGAAAAGTATTCTTACAAAATAAATGTATGGCCAATTTTCATCGCACAATGGAAAAGTTTCAGGGAAAATTTAATTGTGTGAGTTCTACACGGTGGGAACGAGTAACCCGCCACATTTTAACCATCGATTCTAGAGCCTATTTGGAGTATATAATGTAGTGTAACATGAAATCCAATAGAGCATAATTTAAGAGATTATCATGTTATTAAAAACAATTCCATAGTTAATTTAATTTGAACTTTGTCACCTATACCAAAATCATTATTTACTAAGAAATTGATTAAATTAATTTATGCTGTACGTTGATGATATTGCTACTTACAACATTAATCTTTTTAGTAAAAAATGCTTTAGGTTAAGGTGTCAGAGTTCAAATTAAATTAACTATGGAATTGTTGTTTAAATTATAAAAATCTCGGAAATTATGCTTTATTGGACTTCATGTTATACCACATTATATACTCCAAATAGGCTCTAGAATAAATGGTTAAAATTTGTTGGGTTACTCGTTCCCACCGTGTATACGTTGCAAGAATTTTTCGATGACAGACGAAATGATTTAACATATTTATATGACCTATTTGTTATACCGGGTGTTGCCTGTAATATGAGCAATAAATTGAGGGATCGTTTAGCTACTCTTGAAACGTAGCAACATTTAAAAAACATTTATTATATTTGTTGGATTTTTTCGAACAAACTAAATAGCATTTTCAATTTACTCCATCCAATAGTCTAGCAGACGTCTACTGTCAGCCCACAAACTTCGTAGTTTTCGCAATACATTGCTTGCTTAGAAAATCTAAATTCATGAAGTTAACAACAAGTTATTTTCAAAAGTTGTAGGATAAATGTTGTTACGTTTGTGGTGTGGAAACGATCCCTAAATTTATTGCTCCTATTACAGGTAACACCCGGTATGCTGAAGTTTAATTTAATTTTCAATGTAGTATCTGATTAAATGTATGCTATAAAATTTAACTTAATTTGGATAGGATTTAGGTTCAACGTTTAATTAAATCTTAGTACTAAGTAGGTAGTAAGTAAAAATACTGCAGTACCCTGCATAGTAACATGGATAAACCTATATACCAGTGTAAAGCAATTAATAATTATGAAATATGAAACATCAAATTAAGTATTAGGCTCGTCTTCGTAGATTGAAAATGCCGTAAATGGGGCGTTTTAAAAAAAAAACAAAATTAAGCGCTTTAATTAAAACGAAACTTAATTGATTCCCTTGTATGACTAAATTTCGTTACACAAAGGACGCGGTCGTGATTTTTGTTTTCTTTAAGCCTTTAACTATGTACAATGTTGTTGAAAACAACACGAATCTATTTGAGTCGTTTTAAACATGATAGTTCTGACATTAGCGTAAGTCATTATTTAATAGATGACGTTTATAGACGGGTTTCAAAACATAGCAGGATGAATAATATGACGCGCGTAGTAAGCAATAATAGACTCTCGGTCAATAAGCGTAAGCGCCGCAACGCGATGCATTGTCCTGTAATCCTAACGATGAAGATCCAACTTCTCACTTCTGCTGTTGACTAAGGACTCATGTTGCAGAAGTTAATATCAAAGTTCAAAACTTACCTTTAGTTATATTTGTTTGCTAACTGAATTACAGACAATGTATTATTGTACAACTGGCTTTTGCCTATGATTTTGTTCGCTCTAAACCTGTTTGGAGATTACAGACCTAATTTAAAACGTCACCTGATGCCTGATTTGAATGTTCTCGAGCGTACCTATTGATTACACACATTTCTCATGTTCGTAAATACTTGGGAACATATAGGAAGCCTTCCCAAATATATTTTGTACTCGACTCTAGTGTAAAAGGCGTTGGAGGAGGCGAACTTTTTGAACAACTTGTATGCTCATACGAAGTGCCAAATAATCATTCATATGTTTTTACGTGGTGGATGTTTTGTTTATTTCCTGTGTAGGTTTTTTTAGTCTTGCGGACTGATAACACTGATAGCGCTGTGTAACCAAGACACCCCGTCGCTGCCAATTCAAAACTCATTAGATCGACCTCAGAGAGCAGTTGATGGCTATGCAAAAAAAACCACAGTGCATTCGATGTAATAAAGGGGCCTTTTCCAAAAAACGAAGGACAAAAATTAACAACTTAATTTTTTCCATTACGTCACGAAAATTAGTCAAATATATATGCCAATAGGCGGTATTGCAAATTAAATAAGCATATCAGATTCAAACCTCACCTGTTATTAATATGGTTGAACTTACAGGAGTTTTGTCTGAAATGCCACTATTTCTCTTAAAACAGTAATAGTTAATTTAAGTGATATAATAGAAAAGTTAACGTTGTTAATTGTAGTCCTTACCTACAGGTAACAAAACGCCCAAGTGACAAAAACCTTATTGAGGTTATACTCTGTATCACTTTTATAACATACATACATACATACATAACATCACTCCCTCATTCCCAGAGTGGGGTAGGCAGAGCTACCGAAACACCAACAACTCTAAAACAGCTTGTTAATAATTCAGTAACCACATTTTGCGCAATCAGGCCAAGAAGTTTACTAGTGTATTAGTGACAGGTTGCAAGCCCATCGCCAAACAGTACTACAAGCCCTTATTCCCTTAGTCGCCTCTTACGACATGCACGGGAAGACATGGAGTGGCACTATTCTAACCCGGCAACCAGAACAGTTAATAAAAAAAAGTTGCATTATCTTAACGTTTTTATATGCAGCGGCTTTTAAGTCGAAATCTGTATTGTGCTGGCTTTTGTCTCAGGTGTATTTTATTTATCCTTACATGCAACATAATTACTTAGGCAGCTGTGATATTTTATCTGTTAAGCTTATCCGCGATTTTTCCAAAATATGTTTTTCTCTTCACTGCTCGGAAATAGGTGATGGATGACTGATGACCATTTTTGGGCCGGTTTGGGGTCAGGTCACTTTTATGACAGGTATGTAGGTTAGGTTAGGTTATAAAACGATTTCATACAAAATAAAAATATTCTTGGCCTATTCCATACTAATTAAGTAAATAATTAATAAAAGTAATGTTTCATTTCCTACAGTAGTTGAGAAAAGCACTGTCTGCGTCGGCAGAAAGTGCAATTTATGGACTTTTAGGTACGTTTCGGACCTCTAAATGACTTCCATAAATTGCGTACTTTCAACCTTTGGCAACAATGTACTCGTTATTTATACCAAGTCAAAAAAATACTTCCACTCCATAAAAACAGACACGTTTTCAAAAAAAGGAGACTAGGCAAATTGGCCTATCGGCGGCCCCTGGTGTAATTAGTGTCATATAGAGTCTGGCAAACGAAAGCTGTCCCAGAGAAAGAGCGGCAATTTCAAGAAACCAGCAGCTTTTAACACTGACTGTACACTGAATAAACGGAGTAGAGACTATAGCCCTGATATTAAGGAATACTTTTTGTTAACAACTTTTTCATATTTCCTTTAGAAAAGGGAATATTTAAACTTAAGCCAGTACTTACCTATGCAATGGATCCTGTAATGTTTAACAAACAATATTTGTTCTCGAAAACGGCTTTAACGATCTTCATAACGGCAATGGCGGAATACGGATTTATCGGGTCAAAAAAAAACAATCTTCGAGAAAATTCGGGCACAGCCGAAAAATCTGTTTCCAAGGTATTTCTCATATATGTATAGACGATACTATAAAATTTAATAGTGTCATCTACATACACACGAGAGCTCGGTCGCCTAGGGGGCCTTTTATTAGTTTATTATGATTAATGTATAATATACTTGTATTGGTAAGTTGTACTTTATCGCCTAATTGTAAATAAATAATATATTGATCGTTGCTAAATACTTCCCTAACTTAGAGTCTGTTAATCATTATTATATGCTGAGATTTCCCTTCTGAATTACTATATATAGGTCAAAAGGTAATTGGAAAAACTGTGTAACGTATTCTAAAATCTAAATCGGGTTACAAGTAAGTCACGGTAATGAAAGTAACAGTAGGACTAACTACATCATTAGGTAGGTATTAAAATTATCTTTGGCCGGTCATAGACCAAGTTCCATACAAATTTTCCCATTCTCCTTACATAGTTACAGGCTTAATGAAAACAAAATCACGGTTGCGTCCTTTGTGTAAAGAAAGTTAGTCATACAATCTATATTATGGATAACTTTCGTGTGCCTTCTCACCATAAAAAAAAAGTTTTGTTTTAATTAAAGCCCTTAACTATTTTTTTTTAAAACGTCCCAGTTAATACTGTTTACTTCAGCATTAGCTGACGTCGTAATAAGTACCTAATTAAAATTTAAGATAGGTATACCTACTGACAAAGATCACACTATTTCATTAAATTACTTAAATCACGTTCAATTAATATTACGTAACACAAAGCTTTGTTGATGACAAACACACCGCACCACAAGCTGTAGGTGGAATTCATATCGCCTTATAGCTGTATGTCAAACATGGCGCTTGCAAGCGCTGGAAAGCACTGTATTCTGTATTTATGTTCCGCGACCGCGCCTCAGGGCTTACAACTTAACAGCACCTAATGAGTTTGGCGAACTCCTCAAAGGAGATTACGCGGCGAACTTTTGTTTTTTTTGGCGGTTATTTTTTTGACGTATGACGCGTGTATTTTTCTGTTTATTCGTAACCTCGTAATTTATGAAGTTATTAAAATATACGCACGTTTTCTTAGGTGTACAGTTGGCGCTTTTTGATTAGGGTGTTAGTTCATTGATTAAGATAAGGTAAGATTTAGATTTCGAGGGAAACATTTCCATGATGATCAGTGATCGAATAATGGATAATCGGGTGTTAAACTTAGGTACAAAAAAACTAGAGTTTTAATAGTCTCAGTGTCTATCGTTGTCACACTCTATTCTGTTCTTCTTCTCTTTTTCTTCACTTATTTGTAGAATAAGAACGTAACATAAAAGTCGGACTAAGTATAAGATAAACTTTGCAACGGCTATCCTTCTCTACTATTTATAATAACGTATTTCTTAAGAGGACATGAAACAAAAACTAGGCTGTTTGTCTCCTACAACTGTCACGGTCACAACGTCAAATTCAACGTCGACTAAGAATGGACTTGGGTAAGGTCCAAATAGTTGGGCACGCTAACTCACTCAATAATATTTTCTTTTTCGCCTTTGTTGTTTGTATGTTTAACTGCGCTTAACTCTATGGTCCAAACTTTTTATTAGGCTAAGAAATAAATAGATGGTTTCTACAGACGAAAATCAAACCTTACAAACCAAACCTTTCCTTACTTACGAGGGGCGGCTGAAAAGTTCTAAGCCTAAGGTATTTTGAGGTTGTATATGTAATTATGGTACTGGACACTAGATAGACCATTTAAAAACAAATAATGGAAAAAAGCATTATGTCATTACAATTGTAATTTCTCGAGATATTCAACGATTAATAGTATCATGTCTAAATTATTTTGCATATTACGAAAATCGAGCACCGGGCTGTGATTAAGTTCCTCACGAAAAGTAAAAAACTCAATGCATTTTTCAAGAAATTGCTGCTATTTATGGTGTCTCTGGGCCTTCCTATGCCGTAGTTAAAAAGTGGAGTGCCCTATTTAAACAAGGACGAGAGTCGATCGAAGACGACCCTCGCTCAGGACGGCCAGTATCGGTAGTGACCGACCGAAACGGAGCTAAAGTCAAAAAATAGTGTTGGGGGATCGAAGAATTCAGATGTCAATTAGCTGAGGCCTCGGGCTTTAGCAAGGAGCGGGTTTTAGAAATCCTTCATACACATAGATTAGTGCAGCAGCTTAAACATAACGTTAATGTGACAAAGCTTTTAAGTGTGTAGCTCCTTATAGGGCCGATCTAGAATTAAATAGGCGTTAGCTATTTTAGCTTTTTATGTTAGCTAAAACAAACGTAGAAGGGTTCTATTTCGGTTTTGTTCTAGCCCATCTTGCTTCTATATCGTTGACAGAAGATCCCGTGTTATAGTAGCTGTTAAGCTAAATTCACAATGAGAATTTTACGCTACATACTCGTAGTAAGGAATAATTAGTACAATTCGCAACCATATACATCATGGCTAATCAGAAGCAGTGATAATGATAATACACCTCCCGTTTTTGTAGGTAGCTATTTTCCACGAATTGTGAACTGGTCCTTATTATGTATTGAATAGGAGCTAATATGACCTGAAGTCAGTTCTATTAGTCGCGCACGCTGCGTCACTACTGATGCACCAACGTATTTAATTGTAAAATTAAATAGAAACATGGCCGAATTGGACAGTGAAATTATTAAAACCATTGTTATGAACGCTTTGGAACCATTAAAAAGTGTTATTGATGGTTTGTGTGTGAAATTTGTCGAAATAACAAGTGAAATTCGAGAATTAAAAGCCGTTATTTACGCCAACAAAACGAACGGGTCCAAAAGCCTGGCCGATTTGAATGCAAACAAAAGTGTATCTACAACTCCTGCGGTGTCTAGCTGCGCATCAACACCAACTAGCCGTCCCGCTCCCGCGCAGGCGCCCGTACGGCCGAAACGAGTTGCAGCATCGCACACGAGAGAGAGGATTACTGCGCAAACTAACCAACCCAAGCGCATTGACCGTCCAGTTAAACAAGACCTCCCTAGCAAACCTACCGCCGCCGCTACAAATGTAAAAATTAATTCAACGGACAAATCACTATCCCTGGCAAATAATTACACGGAACCAGCGACCATCAAAACAACAAATACTGTCAGTGGTGAATCGGAAAATGACTGGCAGATTGTGCAGAGCCGAAATCGCCGTCGAACCTTCAAACCAAGTGTTATAAAGGGGACTGCCAAAAATACCACTATTGAGGGTGTGGAAGTGCTAAAATACCTCCACGGGTGTTTTTTCAAAAAATGTACTACTCCCGAGAACATTATCACCTACCTAAAGACCATTCAGCCGGGCCTTCAGTACACTGTAGAAAAAATACCAGCAAAACATGATAACTACACGTCCTTCAAAATGGGCATTCCACCTGCCGTGTACGACGAGTTCTTCTCTGAAACTGCTTGGCCAGTGAACGTTAGCATTTCGGAATGGCAACCCTTTCTACGCCCACGACGAAAGCATACCGATTAAAATTGACGTGCTACAAACAAGAAAAGAAAGTGAATTGATTATTTTGCACCAGAACATTAACAGACTGGAACATAAGACATACCGACTAGAAAGTGAACTTCAAATACAAAATACGATTGATGTACTATGCCTTACAGAGCATTGGCTTCAGCCTGCTCACATAACATCGGTTAACATCCTAAACTACAACCTCTGTGCTCATTACTCGAGACAGTCGAAGCAAGGTGGCGGAGCATGCATTTACACAAAATCAAACATGGTGACAATGGAGCGCAGAGAGGTCTTTGAATTATCTGAGGAAGCCCACTTCGAAGCCTGCGCCGCGGAGTGTATTGGACTGGACCTCATCATTGTGTGTATCTACCGACCTCCAAACGGTGATGTAACTTTATTTTTTTCTAAATTAAATGAGTTACTAAATTTGCAATCAATTCAGAACTATAATGTTGTAATTATCGGTGACATTAACATTGATCTGATGACCAAGTCTTCTAAAACAACGAATCTTATAAATACTATTAAACAGTACGGGTTTAGACAGCTTGTAAACATGCCTACCAGAATAACTGCTACATCGAAAACTTGTATAGACCATGCATATACAAATTTACCTAAGACACAAATAAAAAACGTGTTTTGTAAAGATATAAACCTGTCTGACCATTTGAGTGTTAATGTCGCAATCAATATCCGTGATTGTGCTTCTTATACTACTTATATTTCTAAACGATTTTTTTCTAAGCAAAACGCTAGCAATTTTAGTAATAGTCTTGATTTATACAATTGGGATAGTCTTCTCTTAAAATATCAATGTCCTAACAAAAGAACCAATTTAGTACTAAATGTTATAAAACACTTTTTTGATGTTCATTTTCCCATAAAAAAGCAACCGTTAAAAAACAATGTAATGAGTTGGGTCAACGACCCCATACGTAAGTTGCGTCGTGATATACGTAGAACTAAAGCGAAATTATCCAAACGACCAAGTGACGCCGGGTTACATTCGAGCCTATTGAGGCTGGAAACGTTATGCTGGGCCACATTGGGAAACGTGCGTAGCGACTATGTCAATAAAAAAATAGAAACCAGTGAAAATGGCAATATGAGCAGGGTTGTGTGGAGCGTGATTTCTTCAGAGACATGCAAGCGCAGCAACAGCAGGTGCGGCCCGCTCGACGTACTCGTGAGCCGCGCGGCCGGCGACTGCGAGCGGGAGCGCGCGCTTGCCGCCGCCGCGCAGCTAAACCACTACTACATTCAAACAAACACCTACAACACTCAGCCGTGTACTGCTAATGCGCTTGCATTTCTTGACCGATACTTGCCCCTATCGCCACCTTTATTTATTTTTAAACCGTTCACCCTCGACGAAATGATCAAAACATTTAAAAAAGTTAAACGTAAACAATCCAAAGACATCAACGATATTCTAGACCTTTTTCCACCTATCGTGATATCGTTGCTGCTTTTTCTATTCAATGAGTGTGTTGGTGCGGGCCTATACCCCGACTCATTGAAATTAGTGAAGGTGCAGCCCATATATAAGGGAAAAGGGGAAATGCATCTACCTAAATTCTACAGACCAATATCGCTCATTCCCGTAATATCCAAGGTGTTTGAGCGATTATTGAGTGCAAGAATGATGGAGCATGTTGCCTCAAATAACCTACTAAATGGGCAACAGTACGCCTACCAGTCGGGGCGGTCGACGACGGACGCTGCGCGCGACGTCGCCTCGCGGGTGATGGCGCACCTCGAGGGCGGGCGACAGGTCGCGGCGATATTCTGCGACTTGTCGCGCGTCTTCGAAATGATCGATCACTCGCTGCTACTCACGAAACTAGCACGCTATGGCTTTGAGGGAAATTTCTTTAATACAATCGCCTCATTCTTGTGTGACCGAAAACAGAGTACGTCTGTCCTTGGCGCGAAGTCGAACCTCGAGCCCGTTGGTGGTTGTGCAGTCCCGCAGGGATCAGTAATGGGAAATAGCCTTTTTTTGATGTTGGTAAACGACATTACAACTGCATGTTCTGACCCCGAATACATTATGTTTGCCGATGACACATGTATAATAATTAACGAAAATGATATTGAAAGTTTAATAATCAAGGCCAATAAGATAATGCACCAAATTGCCCAATGGTTCTCATCAAATGGCATGCTTTTAAATATAGACAAGACAAACATAATGCATTTTCAGCTACGTAGAACTAACATCTCGCCGTTCAATATTGTTATAAACAACATCCACCTCCCGCAAGTGGAGCAGGTTAAATACCTAGGTTTTACTATAGATTCAGGCCTGACGTGGTCTCCCCACATCGACGCGGCTTGCGATAAGTTGTCTTCGGCGTGCTTTGCCCTATCCAGGCTAGCGCCCACTCTAACAACTGAAAACCTTAGAACAGCCTATTACGGCTACTTTCACTCAATCCTTACCCAGGGTGTCGATCTCTGGGGAATGGCCGCGGACTGCAATAGACTATTTAGGTTACAAAAGCGGGCTCTGCGCTTGATTTCCAGAAAACCCTATGATCACCCTGCGCAAGCACTGTTTAGGGAGCACAAAATCCTTACACTGCCATGTGTATATATACTGACAGCTTGCAAATACGTAAGGTCGAATATTGGGCAATACACAACCCGCGCACAGAGCCACGGCCGGGCCACCCGCGGCGGGCAGCTGCTGCTGGTGCCGCGCCGCAGACTCGCCAAGGCTCGGAAGTCTCTCGGTGTCGTTGGTCCAAAGATATATAACACTCTTCCGAAAGATATCACTGAAATGACGCAATATTTATAAAAAAGTTAAAGATATTATTAACCGAATTAGCTTGCTATACCATTAGTGAATTTATGTTGAGGGATCGTTGACCCAATATATAAATTAGGTAGCAATAGAACAAAAAAAAAACATGACTGTAAAAAATAGCAGATAGGTAATTACTTAGATGCTTTCGGACATTATATGGACATATTGTATATAAATATTGTAATGATTGTAATAATGTAAAATAAGTTGTTCTTATACTATGTACTTAATGGATACATCTGAATTAAATACAAAATAAACTAAAGAGTATATATATAATATATTAATAATAAAATATGTTACATAGCAAAAATGACTTGTAAAATAATGTTATTTTATCAATAAATGTCTCATTCTCATTCTCATTCTCAACGATATGCGAACATAAAGTATAGGCTGTAATATGTGTATAGTTGAAAGCTACGACGTCGTAGCGCCGTAGCTCGTAGCAAAGTTAGCGTAGCAGTTTTAATTGGTATAGTCAACGTCACAAATATCTATACAGTAGCTGTTTCCCGCGACTCCGTCCGCGTAGAAAATTAAAACATAGCGTAGGTATACTCTGTGATAATGTAGCATTCTAATGGTGAAAGATTTTTTTAAATATTTCCAGTAGTTTTTGGATTTATTCAAACAAAAACACACAAACCTTTCCTCTGTATAATATAATATTAGTGTAGTGTAGATTATGATGCCTTGTTTCTTGTAAATGCTTGTAAGGGTTGTAGGTACACTGTGTTACAGAAACTCATTTCATAGAATATATAAATATATAATATATATATATATATATTTGACGACACGCTAGCCTAGTTGGGAGTGACCCTGCCTTCGAAGCTAGGGGTCCTGGGTTCAAATCCCGGTAAGGGCAGATATTTGTGTGATGAGCACGAGTATTTGTTCCTGAGTCTTGGATGTTTTCTATGTAGGTATTTAAGTATATATTTCTCTATATACTCGTAAGTAAGTTTATCGTTGTCTAGTACCCATAGCACAAGCCTAGAGCTTAGTTTGTGACTAGATCAATTTGTGTGACATTGTCCCGTGATATTATTATTATTATTATTATTATTATTATAACTTTGCAGAATTTTCATTTCATAGAAAGCTCATTTCTGCTGTAACCTTACTGTTTTCAGATTATTTTTTGGTGGACACAGCCTAACCTAACCTAACCTACGTAACTCATGCTTAAGATAATCTGAAAACATTAGGTTTTCAGCAAAAAATAGCTTTCTATGAAATGAAAATTCTGCGAAGTGATACATTCTATGAAATGAGTTTCTGTAGAACAAGGGGACACCGCTTGTAAGAAGCTTGGAAGAGTGTCGATTTTACCAACGCATGGCAAACGTATTACTTTACAAACATTTACTAAGCAAAAACGTAATTGTGCTTTTTTTTTTATGTTAAAGAGAAGGCACACTAGCACTCAGGCCACCTGATGGTAAGTGGAATCTGAGACCCATAGACATTTGAATTCTCAAGACTATAATCCCAAGACCTCAAATGCGTTGCCAACCCTGAGGATTAAGATGGAATGCCTCTATGCTAGTAATTTCACCGGTTGTCTTATCCCCACACCGGAACACAACAATGCGAGCACTATTGCTTAAAGCGCTTCTTATTAAAGATTAAGTACATAGGTTAGACTTATGCCCACAAAAACAACAGCTATACCACACCATTCTTGTATGGAGCCCCCACAATGTTTTTTTTTAAGTTATGTTGTTATAGCCACAGATACACACTCGGTTAAATGTCAACTTTCTACTTATTACTGTTAATGATACCCTTCGTTGCACAACTGAACTTTTTTCGCATTTGTTGTTTGTATGTTTAACCACGCTTAACTATGGTCCAACTTTTTAGTCCTTACCTAAACACGTCAAAGGCAATATCACATAGAGACAGATGTTTTATCCAAGTTTTTCTACATCGATGAACACGACCATATTTGGCCCGCTGCAATAAAATATTTTTAAAAACTTATTTTAGCCAACCTTTTCAACATTGATGTTTAATTAACTTCGGGTCTAAGAACTTGATGACAATTGGAGCAAACATTATCGATTAAGGCCCCGTTGTCGTCGAAACCAATTAGTGTAAATCTTGTAGGCCCTTCTTAAAATGGCGGCCAAATTTAATTAACTGGCAACAAAGCGCGACCGGCAGCAAATCGGGAAGAATGCTTCACGTTTCTTCTGGAAAATGCTGCTTTCTTTTTATCATAGTGTTTTGAACGAAGACACGTCCATTTACTTAATTGTACCTACGTGCATCTACACAATCCTGTAACGTAAAATTAAGGACACGTGGCGATACGTAAGTACCTAAACCTAAACCGTTTTGGTGTGATTATAATGCAAACGCTAGTAATAAATAAAACCGGGCAAGAGCATGTCGGACTATGCTCAGTGTAGGGTTCCGAAGCCGTTAAGTAACACAAACATAAAAATCAACGAATTAACTAATTTTCTATTTAGTCATTTGGTACCGTCTTAGATGATGATTTTAGTAGGTATAAACACTTTAATCGCCTGTATCTCAAGAACCGAAGATGTGTACTTAATCGTGATAGTTTTCCTTTTAAAATCGTTATAATTATGCGTTTTCAGTTAAGATTTTTCAGATTTTTAGTATTTATAGTTTTGGCTGCTGGAGGAGGGCACACTTTACTCTAACAAAAATTAGCGCTTTAAA
This sequence comes from Acleris holmiana, assembly GCA_949316455.1. Lineage (NCBI taxonomy): Eukaryota > Metazoa > Arthropoda > Insecta > Lepidoptera > Tortricidae > Acleris > Acleris holmiana. Next base: position 4,764,137 of record OX438772.1, read on the forward strand.
GCTTAATATTTCATAAACGGATCCCTAAATCGAAAAACTGTTTGCACAAGACCTATCTAACAACACCCCACACTATGGGGTAAACCAGAAATAAATAAATATAGTATATCCCCGCGTTACGCGCAAAGGGGATTTACTAAAAAAAATATGTTTCAAGGTTTTATTGTACCACTTTGTTGGCGTGACTAATATGTATATTTATGCCAAATTACAGATTTCTAGCACCAAGAGTCTCTGCGCTAGGTTGCGGACGGACGGACGGACATGGCGAAACTATAAGGGTTCCTAGTTTATCTACGGAACCCTAAAAAGTACGCAACGTGGTAAATTGCAAAATTTGTAAATGCAAGGATGTTTTTTATCTTTCGACCATTTTGATATGTGGAAAGATAACTAAAGCATGAAATTCTTTAAGTAAATGTGTCTTTATTATTCGAATATTACTTTTAATGTTGTATTGATGAGAAAGTGTGAACGTGTTAAATACTTCTAAAGCCTCTTTAATAGACCCTCAAAATAAGTGTCGCATAAAATTCTAATGCGCACATAAAAAGGTCTTTAAAGACAATCGAACGGTTTTAGTTCACCGAATTCCGATAGGCCTTCGCTAAGCATTTGATTTACGCTTGACCTTTGTCAGAGTAATATTTTAGGGCTGATGAGTAGAATCGGAAGTAACTTAAGCGACAAAATTTGTTAATCAGGCCGCTCCAAGGATAATTTGAAGATTTTTGAAAAAACAAACAGTAAAAAATAGAAGTTCAAGCTACATTATCCTTAGTTTGAACTAAACGTTCGAGGAAGATAGAAAAGCATTTTTTTTAAGTTTTTGAGAAATATGGGAGTTAAATGAAGACGCCGAATTTTATATTATTACTTAACATCAGTAATCGCTTGACATCCGACAGGTCAAACGCAAACCCATTTTTGATAGAAAAATACAATAAAATTAAATTAAATGAAATTTTAAAATATCATGTAAGTATTAAGTCTGTGTATTTTGTGAATTTGAATGTGTACGTATTTTGTCGTGCCGTCGCTGTTATTGTATTTATTTACGCAATATAATAAAATAAACTTGTATATAATTCTGTAATCTGAAACATAAACAAGTATTTTTAGAGTTGTTGGTATTTCTGTAGCTCTGCCTACCCCATTCTTGGAATGAAGGCGTGATTATAAGGTAGGTTTTACTATGAAAAATAAAACATAAAAATTACCTAATTTTTAAAGTCGTAGAACAAAAGGAGTTCCATTTGAGGAGTAGAATCAATCGCTACATTTAAAGCCCCATGGTCAGAGACACCTTGTATGGAAACGCGTCGCATCGCGCCATCTGCTCTCTGTGAGTTTGTGGCATAACAGTTTCGAATTTCCCCTTCGCCCTGTACTTATAACGATCAATCAATTTCTATACCATGTGTTCTGTCTTTCTTTTATTAGGGATCCGTACCCAGAGGGAGCCAAACGAAACTATTACTAACCCTTCCTTGTCGGTCCGCCGGCCTGTCCTAACTTTAAAGATGTATCTAGTTGGGAGTTTTTTATGGAGTATGTGTTATGTTATTTATGGGTATTTCTTCCAGCGTTTCAACCGCTTTGACTTCGGTGTCGCATTTTTAACCATTTCCCTGTACGAGTAGGATAACCATTTTCGGTTATTTTGAAGAATGCCTGGACTCCTAGAAAATAACCGAAAATTGTTATCCTACTCGTACAGGGAAATGGTTAAAAATGCGACACCGAAGTCAAAGCGGTTGAAACGCTGGAAGAAATACCCAACGGAAGATTTCCTAAAAATAATAAAAAAATCAAAAAAACAAAAAAACAAGTATAAACACCAGCCACGTGTTTGTCTGGTGAAACGGAACCCTCTTTGTGCGAGTACGACTCGCACTTGACCGTTTTTTTAAATGTAGAGATTAAGAAACAGCGGTATTGATATAGAAACCAATTGATTATCATATCACTTCGACAACGGCTATCAAAAAACTAAAATGTTAAATGGTGTTGTAAAATGTTATTGAGCTTGTCAATATTTTTTTAACATCACTACTACAAATAAACCTATTACTCGAAACCAAATATCTACAAATAACAGTTTAAAAATAAAAATACCGCTACTCATGCTCAAATAATCTTTATTTATTTAAAATTGCCAGAGTCGTTGGGATCAATCCGTATTTTTTTTGGTATTTTCGTATAATTGCTTCCATTGTAAAAAAATATCGCGTCATCAGAGTCCATTTGGGTTCCACGTCGTTGTTTGAGTATCGAATATCAGTTCAGCATACAAACAAATAATGTATATAATACGAGGTTCGTATGCGTATCAGACCTAGGTACTTATAAATATAAATTATAAAGTTAGTAATAGGTACATTGCGGCTCACTGTTGAAGTTTTCGAAAACATTGCCACCGCCTACATTTTATGCGGTTGAAGGCAGATGCAATCCATGCCAATTTTGCTAATAATTGTGTACTTTGGCGTAGGCTTTTTATATAAGAGAAGTCTACCTAATGAAGCTTTTAATTGGCGAACAATGCAATTAACAACGGACCTCTTTTTAAGTTCTGTTACAAATCTAGAAAATTGTTTCATTAGGTACGTAATGACCCAATAAACAGCTCACAAAAATTAATACCCTGCTTTTATTATTACTGATAATAAATTACAGCGTAGAAATAAATTAGAGGCAAGAATAAATTTCTTTTGCGAAAGGCACTTCATTTCTGTTTGAATCTGAAATACAGAATCACTAAAGGTTCCATTATCTGACTCCCAAGGGATTCGGATTTCGAGCGCTGATATTCTGCTTCGGAAAATCCATTTTAATTTACAGTAAAATTTACCTTGATATGGCTTTAATTTATTCTTTACTTAAAAACCTTTCGGATCAATCAGTATTTAATGATCGATTCATTCTGGCTGATTCAGTAGGTACACAATTTTAAAATAATTTAGTATTTAAAAGGTTTGAATCAGTAAGTCTCCAGTGAAAACAAGACAAGGTTTAATTAGATTCTTTCTGAATGTAATACAAGCACTTGATTAAACAAATAGTTTGTGGATTTCGCGTTACTCGAATATAAGAAATAATTACGTATTCTTTCCCCATCTATAATGAATGTAGAAAATAGAAAACTAAAATAATTTAAGTATTTTTGAATTCATGAGTCATGGTGGCGATAGCTATTTCTGTATTACTCGATTTTGACATGTTCATAAGTCATAACTTAACATTTATGACACAATGCAACCTGTCTACAATTGCATTCGACTCGTATCGAACGTAACAGTATAATCTCTCCTTAAGCTTTTGTTTGATATGTTTGATTCAATTTATCAAATAGATACTTTTTCAAACTTGAAAATCGAACTGTCACGCCACATGTTTATGTACCTAACTACCTATCTTTTAATGACTGAGTCAAGAAGTAAATAGAACTCAGTGAATTAGGTTTGCTGTCTTGTTTCCTCATGATACACGATAAAGTTGTTTTCTTAAATAATAAGATATCTTTAAGATTAAGTTTTTGCAGGTTCCTGTTCTATTGTTTTCAGATGAGTGAAGAGCGTTTCTCAGGAAGGAGCTCTTTTATCATAAAATTTTCTAAAAACTAGTCCAAATATTATTTTTGAAAGGGTATGTTATAGCAGGTGTCATCCACTACGGTATCCTTTCACCTGCTTTGAATGTGACTGGTTAAACTTTGAACCTCTCGTTAACATGGCATGGATTGCATCACTGTCACTTGTGAGAGTGGTGTTTAAGCTTCTGCCTGGGGTTGGCTGGTGGCGGTGGCGACGCTGGTGGTGGTAGATACCGCGTCAGGGTCTTGCTCGCGTACGCCTAGCCAGGGTAGGCGTTTCTCCAACTCAGCCCTGGAGAAAAAAGAAAAGTTTATCAAAAGGCAGAATGATTCAGTGTCCCGTACTTTTCACTCGTCATTTGAAACCAAATGAAGAAAGAGATGGAATTAATGTAAATAAGTAGTGGGTCTAGAAATGCTGCATTCTATGAACATTAACGGCAGGCGAAAGTTCAATCACATTGGTCGCTTATATGTCTATTCTATGTTTTGATTGATTTCTAGAGTCGTTAGCGTTCGCAGAATGCCCGCTGTTCTTTTATTATTTTCGGACCTCCCGGTATCGTTGTGAGTGATAAATTGCATGAGTAACCAAAATTTAAATTTTGTAAGTCATTTCAACCATTAAGTATGTCCCAGAATAAGTAATAAGTATCATCGTCATCATCGTCTCGAGCATCTATAGTAATAAGTAATAAGTATAGTTAGTGTCAATTGAACCTATAAATTTACCATTATTACCCCATAACCACACACACTATTGAAGATTATTTAAGGTCTTTTTAATTATTTAGACACCTGCGAAAAATAATTTCATGCAAGATTTAATATTAAATAACTATTAATTATAGGTTTTTGTAAATATTTCAAAGCATGCTAGATGATAATTTGAGGTTATGTGTCAAACAGTACTAATTTGTTTACGTCTTTGCCTG